>JACCHV010000014.1:0-1372428 GCA_018907245.1 Eupristina koningsbergeri
TCTTATTATTGTATTAAAAGTTAACCGATGTATTATATTAATAAATTAGTAAATCGAATTAAGATGGCGACGCTAATAATATTACCTTATTTCTCGTATTGTAAAAGAGAACTGGCAATTAAAGGACACATCCACAGTAATATTTATTTATTTGTATTTGTTTTTTTTATTTGACTATACCTGTATGCAACGTTGCCGATCCCTGGGAGACTGGCTGCCGCTTATCCCGGCGTTATTTTTTATAAGCTTTCAACGAGCCCTCGACTGTTCATCCGTGAAGGGCGAACAGAACCGTCTCGTTACGTTATCAAGTCGTGCACAAATGAAAAAGCGAATGAGTTCCCAACTGATCGTTTAAAGTATAGAATAGATAATAAGAAAATGTCAATTTCCGTGTTAAGCATTGGCAACAAGCATGGCACGGGAAGTATCTTCTTTCGCTTCTTCTTGCACTTATAAGTATATTAGCAACTTTTGAAGAGTCCGTGGCTTGTGTAAACATTTTTTATAAGTGCGAGATAGAAAGTAGATATTTCATTTGTCATGATTGTTTCTTCTATTTAATATGGTGCTTAATATTTTGTAAGTGTTTTTTGATTCCCACTGATTTACATGAATAATTTTTCACAATATGTATTATATAGTTTATTTTAATTATATTAGCAATAAATACTGAAATAAAATATATTTAAGTATTAAAATAATCATTATAAAATCATAAACATGTTGTTTTTAGTTTTTATAAGAAAAACTTTAATTTTCGTACATAATCAATTATATGCTTGTACTACAGATAAGGGAAAGGAAAACTGAATAAAACTGGATATTTATCAATGCAATCCTTGGATCCTTTTTTATTCAATTAAAGATATGCAGACAATACTACTAATCTCTACGTTTATTTCAAGGCTAACTCTCATTCTTCTCGGAATTCCTTCCTGAGTCACAGATTGACCGATGGTCACTTTCCGATAACCCGTCTTTTCAATTTCTCGATAGTTGTCCAAATAATTTATTGTAAATTATGTTTCGATTTTAGCTTGATTGAAAAAAACAACTTTTATATAATTTAATAATTGATGAAACTCAGATGCTAGGATTGCCAATCTTATAGCAAATACATTTATATATTTAAATTCTGTCATAATAAATACAGATGAATACATTCATCAGAGAATAAAAATTAAGATCTTCATCTTAGTCTTAATCTTTATTCTCCATAAATATTATTTATTTAAATTGAATCTCCCTTAGATTCTGGGGGAAAAAATTAAAAACATTTTTAAACCCCTTATCACGGTAAAATCTCAATATTTCTCCTCGACTTTTATTTTTTCAAATGCACCGTCCTCAAAACTAAATATATCCCTTTCAATTAACTGTACTCTGGTTGAAATTTAAAATAAAAAATAAAAATTATTCGGTAATAAACTAAAAACAATACACAGGTGTGAACAATACTCAATAGCCCGAAGAGAAATTTGAAAATAAAATTCAAAATTTTTTATTTCAAAATAATTAAAAAATGGAATGGTTTTTTTCTCGAAATCAGATAAAATGTATAGCATTTTCAAAAAATATAAAATAACGATCTACCATTTTTTTTTTTCTTTTAAATTTTCAGACAATCCGTTGGTGTGCATAGGGATGGTAATCATATGAAACATGACATAACAAAAAAAAAAATATCAGAAAGTGAAAAAAGCGACATCTAGCAGAAATTCATTTCATATGTAACGATCAATTTCTTGCAATCTGATTAACTCTTCAAAAAATTTTTTATTTATCAACATAACAAGTTATTCATATAAATATATTTTGATTAAAAGATTTCATGGAATAGTAAAATTTAGAAATTTATTTGTACTGTAAATATTGTTTAACTTCTGGATATATATATTTTTTTTTAATGAATACATTCATTTTATCTAATACACCATATTATAAACAAGTACATGTTATATTAAATAATCATTAAACAAATACATATAATTATTTTCTGAATTATAAATTAGTTCATAGTTTTTCATGTATCAAAATGTTGGAAAACAATGATGAAAATGAAAAGGAAATTGAAAAGCCATTAGTTGCTAAAACTGCAATAGATTTACAAAGGTTAAAACTCATGAAATTAATGAAAAATCCTGTGAGTATTTAAATAGTATTTAAATGTTATTTGTTATTTCTATAAATATATTTTACATTCTACTTATGCATTGATAATTTTTATTTTTCTTTTAAAGGAGAAACTAATTATTATACCAGAACGTCCAAAAATAAAAGGTACTCCTGCTGTACCTGAATTTGTACGAAATGTCATGGGTAGCAGTGCTGGAGCAGGTAGTGGGGAATTCCATGTTTATAGGCATTTAAGAAGAAAAGAATATTCACGTCAAAAATATATTCAAGAAAAAGGACAAAAGGTTTATATTTTATGAAATTAAATTTTATTGTTATGGCATATATTAAAATAAGTATACTTGAATGAAAATAATAAAGTTAATATGTATTATATATTTTATTATATAGGAACTACTTGATGAAGAGTATCATAAAAAATTGGAAGAAAATAGAAAGTTATCAGAAGAAGCTACAGCTAAAAAACGAGCAAAAAGATTAAAACGAAAACAAAGACTTAGACAAAAAAAATTTAAATCATCAGATGAAAATACAAATAATCAAAAACAAAGTAGTAGTGAAAGTGATTCTGATAATGAAGAGTATGATAAAAAAAAATATTGTGTAGATGAAGTAGAAAATAAAAAAATTGAAACTAATACAAAAAATCAAAGTGATGATAAAGTTGTTGATAATAAGACTGAAGGTATAGTTGAAAATCAAATTATTCAAATTCAAAAGCCTTCAGAAAAATAAAAGATAATCAAACAATACAAATTTAAAATAAAAACTATTGAAATAAATAATTCATGCGGAAAAAGCTGATGTACATAATAAACAAAACAGTGATTATGTAAAAATAGTAAAATTAAGAAACAATTAAATATTAAGATAGTATACTAAATTTATATACATATAATTATAACGAAGTCATTAAAGAGATATTTTACAAAAAAGATACATAAATAATAGTTAATATACTTATTTTTTAACAATATCAGTCTATTATAAATTATATAAAATTTTTTTAAATATTTTATAAACATTTTATATACAATTCAGCTATTTTTATATACAATAATTATATGTGTGATTTATATCAATTTGAAATTGAAAAAGTATCAATATTATCATATCTTTCATCCCTTTTAAACAATTCTACAAGTTTTGTAGCTATTTGTTTCTCATTTGGTTTCACTGTTTGTTGAGCAAATAAATCAAACTGTGCTTTAGCTTTAATTAAATCTCCAGCTTTTTCTGGTAATATATGTTCCTATAAAAAAAAGTATTAAAAATAATTTTCCTTGCAATTAAATTTAATTTTTGTAGTGAATAAATTTAGAAGTATTTTTACTTGAAATTGTTTTATATGATATGTAATATCTTCGAAATGATCTTTAATTTCTGTCCATAGTAATTCCAATTCGGATATTTCAGTATAAACAGCCAAATGACAAAGTGTAAGACAAAGCTATAAATAATATAATATGATTTGAAATTTTAATATAATTATATTATAATATATTATATATATATATATACATGTCATTCAAATTTTTATTTTTAATTTAATCTTTGTTTTTACTAAAATACTTTGTTTAACAATTTAAATTAAATTTTATTAATACAAATAATATACTCCATTATACTCCATTCCCTATTATTTAATGATAATTTATTGATTCAATTTACTTCATACTTGAGTAATAATTGTGAAAAATAAAATTTTAAAAAATTACAATTAAATATTGTGATTATACAATTTGTTATTCTTATACAAATATATATCATTATTTATAATATCATTTTTTATTTAAGCATAAAATTTTTTTATATGTGTAAAACAAAACGTAAGTAAATTAAATATTTTATCTTTTAGCAATACGATTTCAAATATTAGAAATTATCTATTTATTTTACACATATTAAAAGTTCTTCTTATCACTTAAGTTAATAATATTAATTTGAAATTATACAATTCAAAATACCTGTTGCACAAGGGCATCTCTGTGTGGATATTCAATGTAACTAGGAACATGCTGAGAATTTTCAAGTCCTAACATTATACTTTTCCATAAAATAATTATATATTTATCATAAGATTCACAAACTGAAAGAGCCCAAGCTGCATTTGTACGTACTTTAAAATTTGGACTATTACACACTAAATCACATAATACTGGGAAAACTTTATCCTATTAAAAACAATGTAATTGTTTTATAAATTTTATTAAAAAATGTTTGTGATAAAGAGAAATTGCAGAAAATTTCTTATTTTATTGCATACTTTCCATAATGGTGGCAATATTACATCTGGCTTATCACTTAAAATTGTTCCAATAGCTCGGCAAGCATTCCATCTCACCTAAAAATAAAATTAAAATTTTTTTTTAGAAATTTATATTTTATTAATTTATATGTTTATGAATTAGATAAATGTATGCCTTCATATCGTTTCCAGTTACAGCACAGTTAATAAGAGCATCAAGTCCAGATAAAGTATCATCGAGAATGGATTTTTTTGGACATAAATACATAATATTTCCAATTGCTCTGACTGCATTACATTTAACTTTTTCATTATCTTGGGCTGCTTTAATACTAATGTTGTAAAGTTTCGGCAGTACGATATCCAATGATATAGGTTCTACTTCTGAATTATTTCTAACATATACATTTAAAATAAATAAACATTAACAAATTAAAGTAATAATAATTAATAATAATAAGTAGTAATTTGTATTGGTTTTGCAAACATGTAAATTGAAGCACAAAGATGTAAATTTTGCTGAGAACTTTCGAATAATCACATATAGTGTAATTTATCATATTAAAAGTTAAAATTTGATTAAAACGGCGTTGGCAAGGACGAGAAATATTTTCACCAACCTCGGTGAAATTTACATCTTTGTGTTTCAATTTACAGGAGTAGATATCCAATAAAGATCACTACTTATTATTATAAATAAAAATAGAGGTTTTTTTCCATAATACTTGAAAGTACTAGTAAGAAATATAACATTACTAATAATAATAATATGTAAAAATTTTAAATTACTATAATATTAAATAAAAATAAATAACTTACGCTCGTTTAACCAAACAATCACTGAGACTAGCTAAAGCCCAGGCAGCCTTGATTCTTACTCCTAAATTTCGATCCTCTGAAGCCATACATGCTATATCAGTTAAATCCATCAGAAAACCAGTATCTTCCTCTAAGGATGATAAAGATACTAATAATCCTAAGGCACGTAAACTTGCAGCTCTAACAGCACTTTCAGAATCACGTATCGCTCCAAAGAGTACTGTAATTATCATTATACTTTTTTCCCTCTGAAACATAATAGTATTATTTATATAACATTATTTTATAAAATACTGTAACCAATAAACTTATTTATAAGATTTCAAAACTGTTTAATATAAATTTTTTCAGATTTTAAATTATAAAGTATTTAAATATTTATTTTGATATTTCTAATTTTTTGTTCTTAAAACTCATATTTGACAGAAAAGATACACTTGTATATAATTAAGTTTTGATTTTTTGTCAAATAAAGATTTTTACATCATCATAATTTTATTTTAGTAAGTATAATTTCTGTATTAAAAATATTAATTAATTAATAGTAATACGAACTGGCAGTTGAGCAAACATTTCAGCTCCAATGTTTCCTAAACAATCACAAGCTACTTCTCGTAAACTAGTTTGTGTGTGTTGTATTAATGAAATAATAGGATTGAATGCAATATTCCAAAATTTGGATACATCATCAGATTTTGAATCTGCCAAACGTCCTGCAATAATTTCCATAACACGACAGGCATGGAATACAACTTGAGGTTCTTGTTCTTTAATTATTTCAATTAGTGTTCCTACAATTAATTTAATGTAAGGAAAAATAAGATTACTTGCATTGAAAGCTAATGTTCCTAATAATTTTAACGACTGTAGTCTAACTGGTTCATTTGCCATCTACAAAAGCAAAATAAATTTTTCAAAACAAATTAATAAAGATTTAATATTTTTATTAGAACAAAATACTTCGTTTGAAATAGTTTCAAGACAAATTTGAACTAAAGCACTAATATGTATTTCTTGAATATTATCATCTACAATCACATTATTTTGTTTAATATTTTCATCAAAATCATCAAAAACTACTTCTTCAGTATCACTTTCATTAGTAGTATTAAAATCGGAATTAGAAAATTCTGTATCAGTATCAATATTAGAAGATCTTGCAAGTATCGTAAAAATTTCTGGTGTAATTGGTTCGGATAAAGCTAGACTTTCAAATACAGCAAGTGCTGCTACTCGAACAGTAGGATCTAAATAATTTGTGTAATAATTCATTATTATACAAAATAAAAATGATATTACACGCATTTAATATATAATTAAAAAATTAATGCAAAGAATTTTACATAATGGTAAAAACAAGGTATTTTTTTACTTACTTTTATGTAGTAAATGATTTCTGCAATTTCTAATTAACTTAGTTACTAAGCCAGGTTTAAGTCTAGAGTATGGTGTTCCTTGTATGAGAGCAGCTGCACATTTTAATCCTTGTGTAAGTACAACAACATTCCTCTCTGTGCTCAGTAAAAGAGATAATGTAAAATGTATTTCTTTTATCACAGAACTAAGCATACCAAAAAATGTAACAAAGGACATTTGTTCAACATCTTCAGCATGGGTTAAAAACATTCTAGCTTCTGTCAATAAATCATTAAGTATACTGAGAGCGATCTGTCGAATTTTTGATAGTGGCTCACGTAAAATGCATCTTGTTAAGACTCGAGCATCAGTTCTTGATCCACTGGCTACTATTTGCGTCCAATACCCAAAAAATTCACGATTCTGTGATAATTCAACTAATGTATTTAATAAATGTGCTGCTTCTAAACGAACTTTGGATTCTGATTGTGTAATACTTTTATTTTCTGTATCCGAAGTATCGGAATCACTAGAATATTTAAAAGGTATTTTGGTCTCTAAAGAAGTGTTATTTTTATTTTCTAGAGTAACTTTTTTTGAGGACTGTTTTTTAGTTTTCATTTTATAATTTCTGAAATATCTTCTTTTTTGAATAGGATGTGTTATATCTGGTAGATTCAAAGTGGATGGACGTAGTATTTGAGGTATTAGATTTGGGTATCCTACAATACCCTGAAAAAGGTAAACTTGGACTACACCTAAAAATTCACCAACTGTATTTGAACTATCAAAATTTGATTTTTCAACAAGTACATAACGTAAAATTCGTAAACATAAACTTGCCATCTAATAAATTTAATTTTATTTACATTACTTTTATCAATTTTAAAATTATATTTAAAAAAAATAATAAAATACCTTATTAAAATATAATTTATCTAAATCTTCACATGACATTTTATTTAATGTCTGTAAAACTATTGTTTTAATTAATATTAAAAATTCTAAAGGAATGGAACTTTCACTATTTTCCATATTTACCATAATAGCTTTTAAACAACTTAAAGCTATAAATTTATTTTCATCCCATTTTTCATTGTGCGGATATGCATACCTTAAAAGAATTGAATTTTTCCCTAGTAATTTTCTAAGATCCTATATAAACCATTATAAGCCAAATTGTAATAATATTATATCTATGTATCCATAAAATAAGTATTTAATTAATATAATATAGTTATAAAAATATTTACTTGTATGATATTATCGAATGGTCCAGTTGCGAGAAGATTTTGTAAAGCAATAAGTATATCAGTTGTAGCTGTTGATTCTGAAAATTCGAGGCATTCAAGAACCCATCGCTTACATGCTGTAAAAGTTAAACCTTGTAATATAGTTCCTCGTTTTATCAAATTTACTAAAAATTGTGAACTCCCAATAACTAAAGAAACTTCATTAGGTTGTATGATCAAACACAATTGATTTACCAATAACATTATTGCCTAATAGAAAAATAAAATAATATTGTTTATAAATTTAATTAAAATAAATATTATTTTTAAAAATTTAAATCAAGTATATTTATATATTAATAAAATTTCTTATTCTATATAAAAATATTATTAAAATATTTAATATTTTTAATTTTCTTATGTAATAAACGAAATTAAATATTTTAAAAACATAAATTTTATAAAAAAAGTTTCATGTTTAAGAAAAATGATAAATTTATATTTACTAATTTTTTGGTAACTACTTTAAATTAGAAACTTTATTTTGCTAAATATTTTCATCTTACGTATTTAAATAATTAAATTTAACCTACCATAATTATAAAAAAAATTTTAGTTTATCTAAATGTTTTAAAATATTTATATTGAATTTATTGTTAAATATACAAAATATTATAAATATTGAATAAAGCAAACTTACATTTTTATCTTGTATGACAAATTTTTTGTAATCTATTTCATTAATATTTTTAAAGTATCCATTTAATAATTTTCTATCACAAATTCTTGATTGAGTTAGAGTGAGTAATTTTTCTAACAGAAGTGAAAATTTTATAGAATCTTCACTTTCTAAGTAATTTTGAAGAAAATCCATTATTCTTGTACATAAAATAAATCAACAAAGTTTCTTGTTTTTTTAACTCAGCTGCGTTTTCTCATTTACAGCCTTAAATATTTGTGGTAATTAACTAATCATAAAATATTAGCACATAGATAACCTATACACAACTTGTGAATACGTGTGGACGCTTGTTATATAAACAGAATTTAAGCTTATTAAAATCTGCAAAAGAACATTTAATGATTGCATAAGTGATGAATAATTGGATGAGTGAAATTTATTTTTTGGGTTTTTTTTAAAAATAAATAAATAAAATTAATTATTATATTACATTTACAATAGTAAAAGAGTTTTATGGTAGAAATTAAAATAGTAACATTGATAATATAAATTTTATATAATAGATTTGTTTAATAAAATAATTTGTTTTTTCAATGTAGCCATTAGAGATTTAAGTGATACAGTTAAATTTTATTTAGTCATTCATTACTATCAATATATTTTTTAACCAACTTAAATAGATGCATACAATTTTATTTATCAAAATCTAATTGTTTATTTATTTTATCATTTTTAAGTTCTCTAGTAAGTTCTGTTTGCTGTTGAAGTAAATAAATATTTTCAATTTTTCTTCGCCTCTGCTTGTCCAAATCATTCATTACTCCTAAATGAAGCTTTCTCCTATAATAAAATAAAATTAACATTTAAATAAATTAAATTACATAAAATTAATATTTTAATCACATTGACCAAACATCATAATTATGTGCATCATAATTTTTAGACACAACCTGCTGCAATAATTAAATACACGTATTCAAAATTGTTTATTTAACAAAGTTAGTTAATTATTTTGATATAATGAATAAGTATTATGTACCTATCATATTCTTGTTTATAATGAATATAAACAATTATTCCAACAGAGACAATGCTACTGGTAATAAGTGTCACTTTAGATGCTAGAGACATTTAAATAACAATTACATTAAATTTTCTAAAATTAAATGCATTAAAATATTTATATACTTCAAACCAAGGGAAAGGTCAACTCTATATGAGAGTACTGTCAGAGATTATTAGAGAGATTGCTGATGACCGTGTTAAACATTTGTTCCCAAAAACCTAGCGGCTGTTTAACAAAGTACATTTCTTGTTCGAGCAGCAGTTAAGGGGAGTACAGAGTGAAGTTAAGCACTCTCCCTACTGCATTCAATGTGAAATGCAATGAAGTTAGCCTTAATATTTGAATTCAAAAATATAATATAAGTTTTCTTTTTTCTTTTCTTTTTCTTCAAAAATCTTTCTTTATTTTATATATTAACAGTTTATCTTTTTTAATTTAAAAAATATATCTACCACCTTCATATAATTAGGAATTTTTTAATTTAAGTTTTTAAAAGTATTTTTATGTGTAAATGTATCTGTTTATATAACATGGACTTAAAATTTTTCTTTTTATGTATGTCCTGTCAAATTTGTGTCACATAACCTCCATTATTATATACATAATTTACTATATTATATATGTGTAAGAAAATTATTAAAATAAATCATATGTACATTTAAAATATTAAAATAAATAATTTATAAAATAAAATGAATACAATAACATTTCTTTCATTATATAAAATGAATAATAACAATATAAATCTTGATATTTAATTATCAATTTTAATAAAATCACTTATTTCAAGAATATACTGAAACAATAACTAAAAAGCTTACATTTATAACAAAAATATTAAAATTAAATTATTAAATTTATTCAATAATAAAAAAGTTATTTAAATAAGAAATTTTATTCAATGTAATTGTAAATGACTCTAGTAACACTATAATTTTTGTTAATTGTAGTATTATAATTGATAATAAAATAATTCATCTTAGTGCTATTTTTCATGAATAGTTATAATTATTGATTTTATTTGTACAAATTACTTCTATCGAGTAAATTGTGAGTGATTGCAAATAAAACTATTACTTTTATTAAATGTATGGATAAATTAAATTATAATCATTCGTCTCAATGTTATTTGCTATAAATAACTACAATCATTGATGTTAAGAGTTCGTATAACTTTCTTCAAGTAAATTTTTAGTGATTGCAAGCTATATTATTATTTTTGTAAATGTATTACAAAAATTGATATCAAAATTATTCCTTTAATAAGATATTGGAAAAATAACTAATAATAATAATTTATTTTGTATTTTTAACTTTATGAAATAAAATTGTAATTGATTTTAAATAAATCTAAACATTCATTATTTGTCTTATTATAAATGATGTTCAATTATATATTTAATGATGAACATTTAAAATACCAAATTTATATGTAGTATTCAATTTCACAGAGTAATATCTTGAGTAATTTGAGTAAAACTATAACTTTTATTAACTGTATTATCAAAATTGAAATTAAAATCATGCATGTTAATGATGTTTGTTAAAAATTGTTACAAACATTGATTCTAATAATGTTTTTAACTTTCATCGAGTAAGATATTATTGGTTTTAGCAAAAACTAGACATTTTTTCCAATGTATCATTAAAATTGATATTCAAATCATATATAAGAATGATAAAAATTTAAAATTATCACTTTTATGAATAATTTAGTTCTATTCAATGAAATTGTAAATTATATAAAGTATAACTTCAAGTACTATTAACTGTATTATCAAAATTGAAATTAAAATCATGCATGTTAATGATGTTT
Organism: Eupristina koningsbergeri; assembly: GCA_018907245.1. Classification (NCBI taxonomy): domain Eukaryota; kingdom Metazoa; phylum Arthropoda; class Insecta; order Hymenoptera; family Agaonidae; genus Eupristina; species Eupristina koningsbergeri. Next base: position 11,359 of record JACCHV010000014.1, read on the forward strand.
GTTAAAAATTGTTACAAACATTTATTCTAATAATGTTTTTAACTTTCATCGAGTAAGATATTATTGGTTTTAGCAAAAACTAGACATTTTTTCCAATGTATCATTAAAATTGATATTCAAATCATATATAAGAATGATAAAAATTTTAAATTATCATTTTTATGAATAATTTAGTTCTATTCAATGAAATTGTAAATTATATAAAGTATAACTTCAAGTACTATTAACTGTATTATCAAAATTGATATTAAAATCATGCATGTTAATGATGTTTGTTAAAAATTGTTACAAACATTTATTCTAATAATGTTTTTAACTTTCATCGAGTAAGATATTATTGATTTTAGCAAAAACTAGACATTTTTTCCAATGTATCATTAAAATTGATATTCAAATCATATATAAGAATGATAAAAATTTTAAATTATCATTTTTATGAATAATTTAGTTCTATTCAATGAAATTGTAAATTATATAAAGTATAACTTTAAGTACTATTAACTATATTATCAAAATTGAAATTAAAATCATGCATGTTAATGATGTTTGTTAAAAATTGTTACAAACATTAATTCTAATAGTGTTTTTAACTTTCATCGAGTAATGATTATTGATGAATGCTATTATGATTATATGATGATTAATGATTATTACATTCAATAAAAAATCTATAGAAAATTAAATTAATTTAATATATTAATATCAAATGAATTTAAATAAATAACAAATTTTAATTGCAAGACAATACATATATTTGATTCGTGTATAAAGATCAAAATTTTTTATGAATTACATTTTATTATTTCGCCGTCGGCTAGTCGGTAAATTGCCGATTACATTTATTTTTAACCAAGTAAAATCGCATATTAAACATTATATTTTTTACCCTATTTCAGCCTTCGCAGAAAGCTTACTTTCTCGGCATAAAAAACCGTCCACTTGCTATCAGACGGAAAAAGCCAATACATGCTATCTAAAGTTATTTAAATTATATTTACATTTATATTTACATTTTGAATTTTATACAATTAAATACATAAATTACATTATATTAATGATTAATAAATTATATTTTTACAATATATTTACAATAATATTTACGAAAAAACGTGAAAAATATACATGCTTTTTACATTATTTTAATTACATTATGCATCTTTAATGTAATTAAATTTTAATTACATTAAAGATGCATAATATTCTTTAATTTACGATTGTTTTGTTTTAAATATCGTTTACTAAAAATTTTTGTACTCTTATTATGTTCCCGAGCAGTAGCATGAATTTTAACAATTAATAAACATTGTAGAGCATAAATTCGATGCTCATAGCAATTATGTTCGCGATCAAACCATTTTGGAAACTTTAATGAAGTCGTTTCTTCTATTACTTCTTTTAATTCCGATAAAATATTTTTATTTTGCCATATTTGCTCGTGAATGAGTACAAAATTTTCTAGCTGGCAATTTATTATTTCAGTTAACGCTTCTGACGGTCTTGTCAAAAACGTTAAATGTGGTATTTCCTCATTGGAATGCATATAATCTCTATTGAATAAATATTGTTCATCTACTGAGAAAGGATCATTTGCATTTTTAATGAAGAAATTCTCACATTCAGAGCAGGGATATTTCAATAAACATTTTCGGGCAACGTAACCGGCAAAGAATACAATTGCATTTTTTTCAAATAAATGTTTATTTGAAATATCTCCTGCACTATTTTTATTAATTTCTGCATGCATCTCCAGAAACTGAAGTGCTTTTATCTCATTGTTGTATTCATTTAGTTCATTCCTTTCACATTCATAAAAGGAATTATTTGAAAATTCAATACTATTATTTTTTTCAAAACATATATTTTCTTCATTAATATTTGAAAAAGTATTACAATTCGCGCTTATTTGAATATACGCGGTACTAAGAATGTGTCGAATTGATAATCTATACATTCTACAAGTCGGGTTGACGTTAAATCCACCTCTACCGCGTATTTTTGCATGAGCATGTTCAACTGAATCCTGATTACAGAGTTCAGTTGTAAGCTCAAAATTTACAAATGTTTTTTTAATATTATTATATAAATCTAAAATTCCGCGTATCGTTAAAATAATACCATCAAAACAAGGTGGACGTTTAAATTTATTATTAATTTTTAAAGACCAATTAACCGACCAATGAATAAAACTTTTTAAAAGCAATTCAATTTCTGGATTATTATTAGATAATGGTCGCTTCTGCTTCTTATTGGTTCTTAAATTCCGTGAATTACATGCATCAATCACGAAATCTAATTTTTCTACAAAAGAAGCAGATTGCTTCCATGTCGGCGAATTCGCCAAAGCAACTTCATCTTCACCAGCTAATTTTATTGCGCTTGACATACGCCGACTAAGAAGTTGGAAAGCTCTTTTTACCTTCATTGACTCGAATGAAGTCGGATAAAAATGGCTTTCCGTTATGTGGCTTAATAAATTTGATGTACTGTGGGCTTTATCATGTTCCCACGTACGAACTAAATCTAAAAATGAAATTATTACTTCCCCGTTACAATAAATTTTATCATATTTACGCAATTGGGCCACTAATCTTTTGATTAAATGTGGCCAATCGTAAATCATAAAGTATTTAACCCCGTCTAAATGAAAATAAGGATTTTCCGCGGTTACCCCAAACATATTGTAAAATTGACGATTATTTGGATGCTGATCGCATACAACAAATTTCACGTCGGCACCAATTATACGTAATTGTAATAAAAGTTTCGGTATAATATCTGATAATTGTATTGCTGAAACACCATTATCAGTAAAACCGAAAGCTAAAATTTGATGCCAACGATTTGTTGCATTCAACCCATCCAAACAAAATAATAATGCATGTTTTGCAACATTTCGCGTTCGGGTACCGGCACCCATGTCAACTAAACCTTCGACAAGGTCGTATTTTTTTGAATATTCTTCAAAACTTTTTATAGACATCTCATCAAATTTAAGACCACATAGTCTTTCCTCCTCTGATAGTCCATTTAAAAACATTTTTAAATTATTAAATATACAATTATTTACTCCGGGGACAATGTCCAATTCAGAAACCCAAGCACGAACGGTCGATTCGTGGGGTAAATGTAAACCTGCACGTCTCAATTTCGAATAACAAGCAGCTGAATAAAAATAAAGTTGCTTTGCTAAATCTTTCTCAGCATCTGAATACTGAGATTTATTTTTTTTTAATTGCAGTTGTATCATCGTTTTCGCAAACGATGATACTCCTGCTTTGTTAAGAAAATCATGAATGTCAAAAAATGGCTTTTCCCCATTTTTTGCACATGATTTTCTGTACAATTTTATTTTATTAAATTTTTTATTCATATATTTTATATGCCTATCCAACTGCTTAATTTTTTTTTCTAAAATATTATTTTTATATTTTAAATTTGCAATTGTAATATTACAATTGCTAGAACACTTTTTTAAAGAAAATTTTCTTTTCAATAATAAAGCACTTGGATAAACTTTTACATTTGATTGCAAAACGGGTGCATTACAATAATTTTCGCTACTTACTTTTTCATCAAATGAAGGACGCACTACCTCACTTGAAAACCGCTTGTCTGCACCGAAAAGATCCATTCTTTCAATATCATTGATTTCATCATCTTGAATTACCTATAAAAATTTAAAATAATATTGTTAAATTTTTTTAATGAAATGTTTAACAAAATCTTATACCTCATTTTTTGAAGTACATTGTACTTCTTTCCAGTGTACGGGGTCCCTATTGACACGTAACTTTAATCTTCTTTGTCCTTGAAAATAGTCAGCTTCGCGAAAATGATTAGGACATAATCCGCAATTTCTGATTGAAGCAGGGGACCATGCAGAAAGTTCCGTGTTTCCTAAAAATATTAATAATGCATCGAAAAAAATCTTATGTAGAACTATGTTCATATAAATGTTCATAAATATTTTATAATATTATTCAATATCAAATAAAATACAAACAATGCTTGTATAATAAAAATTATAAATGAAAAAAAATAGATATATATAATCATAATCAATCATTAAATAATTTCAAAATATACAAAATTTAGATAACCGATTTTATTATCTATTACACTATAAATATTATTGCCATTTTAATTTCAAATAATAATTTCAATATTTGATTATTAAGTGTAAAAGATACAAATATATATATTATTACTACTTTAATTTTATATATATAGTTCAATTAAATCATTATATTTATATCAAATATTTTAATAATATAATATCAATAATATAATAATAATATAAATATAATATCAAATATTTTAATAATACAGTTAATAGTACTTGAAGTTATACTTTATATAATTTACAATTTCATTGAATAGAACTAAATTATTCATAAAAGTGATAATTTTAAATTTTTATCATTCTTATATATGATTTGAATATCAATTTTAATGATACATTGGAAAAAATGTCTAGTTTTTGCTAAAACCAATAATATCTTACTCGATGAAAGTTAAAAACATTATTAGAATCAATGTTTGTAACAATTTTTAACAAACATCATTAATATGCATGATTTTAATTTCAATTTTGATAATACAGTTAATAAAAGTTATAGTTTTACTCAAATTACTCAAGATATTACTCTGTGAAATTGAATACTACATATAAATTTGGTATTTTAAATGTTCATCATTAAATATATAATTGAACATCATTTATAATAAGACAAATAATGAATGTTTAGATTTATTTAAAATCAATTACAATTTTATTTCATAAAGTTAAAAATACAAAATAAATTATTATTATTAGTTATTTTTCCAATATCTTATTAAAGGAATAATTTTGATATCAATTTTTGTAATACATTTACAAAAATAATAATATAGCTTGCAATCACTAAAAATTTACTTATCCATACATTTAATAAAAGTAATAGTTTTATTTGCAATCACTCACAATTTACTCGATAGAAGTAATTTGTTCAAATAAAATCAATATTTATAACTATTCATGAAAAATAGCATTGAGATAAATTATTTTATTATGTTATTAATGTAAGCTTTTTAGTTATTGTTTTAGTATATTCTTGAAATAATTGATTTTATTAAAATTTATAATTAAATATCAAGATTTATATTGTTATTATTCATTTTATATAATGAAAGAAATGTTATTGTATTTATTTTATTTTATAAATTATTTATTTTAATATTTTAAATGTACATATGATTTATTTTAATAATTTTCTTGCACGTATATAATATAATAAGTGATGTAAATAATAATGGAAGTTATGTGATACAATTTGAACGGACACACATAAAATAAAAATTTGTTTAAGTCCATGTTATGTAAACATATGCATTTACACACGTTCAAAAATTTAAATTAAAAAATGCATAATTATATGAAGGTGGTAGATATTTTTTTTAAATTATACATATAAAATTTTAGTTTTTGTTTTTTCTAAATTCTGACGATTCAATTTTAACACCGTCTTATTCTTATATTTTATATAAATAGAATACTCGTAACATAATTGATAAACAAAAATATTCTTTATATTTCTAAATTTAAGGAAATACTTTATTTCTATTACTTTGTAATTAAAAATAAAAGTTAGAGCAAAAAAGAATTAAACTACAAACAGAAAACATGTTATTTAATATATTAAGTTTCTAAGGAACATTCTTTTGTACATAATGATAAGCTAATTAGTGTAAGTGACGGATTTTCGAGTCCCGTCGCTCGACAGAAAATCACCGCAATAAAAGAGAAAGTGAGGCAACTGCAGAGGTAATGACGGCAAAACAACCCCGACGGACGGAAAAGGATGCGTCGCAACGCGGGTGAGCAGGGTAGATTTTACCTAGAGCTCGAAGACGACGGGTGTATATAAAGAATATTAGAAATAAATATCTTCTTTTAATCGGATAATTTGTGTTAGAGTTATTTGTCGAGTTTACCTCACCATATCATAGACATTTTAAATAAAATTAATTAAAATTGGCTTGAATTTAAAATTATTTACTTATAATAAGTTACTTAACATAACATATGTGCCATTACATAATTTTTATTAAAATTAAAAATATCGCGCTTGGAATATCAAATGTTGAAAAATTAATTCTATTATAATCAAGCTTATATAACAATAATATTGCATTATTATTTTATAAAAATATGTAATAAAGACAGTTATGATCATTTTTTGTACATAAATACTTTTGAATAAAAATATTATTTAAACAAAATTTAATACAAGTATTGCATATATATTAGATAAATTAATTACTGGGGATAGTTAATACTTTAATAAGTGACTATTTATAAACAAAATTTCGATATATTTATTAAATTATTTTAAATTATTTAAAATGCGTGTCAAAAATAATAAATAAAGTGTTTTTGTATTAAATACCAAACGAAAGTTTGCGTGAAATTCACAGGTTTCCTGAGATTAGCAATTAATTTCAACATACAAGTTTTTCATAACTATATTACGAAATTAATTATAAAATTTCTTTCATATATAAAAAGAATTTTAAGAATGGATTTTGTAAATTTTTTAAGATAAGAATCAATTTGATCCTCATCCCGTAAAAGATAGCGTTAATTTGTCAACATACCCGAATTTTCGATCCAAATTTTTTGTTTCTCCAAATTGGATGGGAATCTAAAAAGATGATGATTATTGTGTTTCCCATTGGCACAGTTGATGTACTTGCATCTTTCGTAAACCGTGTAGCCTCGATTAGATTGCATTTGTGAACCTATATATTAAAAAAAAAAAAAAACCAACGCGACGACTCTATTGCAAAAAACCGAATTGCAATTTTTATTATTGCGCAAAAATCAAGGAATAATAGATGAACAACTATACCGAAATATGAATATTAAAAAAATATCTATAAAGATAATTTTTTTAATTAAATACAAAAAAAATAAAAATATTATTAAAACTTCCGTACGAACATGTAATCCTATCGAATTATCATGAGAAACTAAATTAATATTTTCAATTGTTTTAACTGACAAAAACACACATATTGAATTTAAACATAAATTTAAATAGCTAAATATATTGTGTTTGTAAATACGAAGAAAACCACCAACATCATTCTCTAACGTTTAAAGATCCCATAATATTGACGAAAACAAATCACATGTCGTTGTTTAAAGGGAAAAAACCTATATGCTTAAAGGAATACAAGGAATAAAATCACAAGCATACATGCTGTATTTCGATATTCATATAAAAATCACTTGATAATGGATCGATACCAACAGATTACATTATCTCCCTATTTCATCTAAACAATGATATATAAAAAATTCATCTATGAATCTGAAATATGAAAAAAACAAACGACAAAGTCTAGCTTTCGCATTAGTGTATTAGCCGTTTTGGATTAAAAAAAAGTTAAATTTTATAATCAAAAGCATTTCTAGTAATTTTAAACTAATTTTTCAAGTAACAGATACATTCCACTACTCATTTAAACAATAATACTTACCGAAATCATCTATGAATCTGAAATATGAAAAAAACATACGACAAAGTCTAGCTTTCGCATTAGCGTATTAGCCGTTTTGGATTAAAAAAAAGTTAAATTTTATAATCAAAAGCATTTCTAGTAATTTTAAACTAATTTTTCAAGTAACAGATACATTCCACTACTCATTTAAACAATAATATTTACCGAAATCATCTATGAATCTGAAATATGAAAAAAACATACGACAAAGTCTAGCTTTCGCATTAGCGTATTAGCCGTTTTGGATTAAAAAAAAGTTAAATTTTATAATCAAAAGCATTTCTAGTAATTTTAAACTAATATTTCAAGTAACAGATACATTCCACTACTTATTTAAACAATAATACTTACCGAAATCATTTATGAATCTGAAATATGAAAAAAACATACGACAAAGTCTAGCTTTCGCATTAGCGTATTAGCCATTTTGGATTAAAAAAAAGTTAAATTTTATAATCAAAAGCATTTCTAGTAATTTTAAACTAATTTTTCAAGTAACAGATACATTCCACTACTCATTTAAACAATAATACTTACTGAAACCATCTATGACAAGTTTTAAGCGAAATACCTTAAATCATAAAATTTAACTGTTTTTTAATCCAAAACGGCTAATACGCTAATGCGAAAGCTAGACTTTGTCGTATATTTTTTTGATATTTCAGATTCATAGATGAATTTTGTAAATATTATTGTTTAAATTAATAAGGGGATGTATCTGTTACTTGAAAAAAGAAATTTCAATTGAAAAAATCAATTCTAACAAATTGTAGTTCGTTGGCATCATATGTTTAAGAAAAATCGGGAGTTGATGTTATCCGTCGGTCGGACCATTCATAGGGAAAATTGTACAAGCAAACGAAATCAAATCCGTGAAGGCATTCATATTCTCAAATTCATTTAAAAAGATATGGCAATATTGCTTTTGAATTGTAGATGTTGCAACATTGTATGCGACGAAAAACAAAAATATAAGAAAATAGTCAAATTGCGAAGCTTTGATTTCTGGCTTGGGCAGAATATTCCGATGTTTTGATGTAACAAGAAACAAGTGTACCTTTTATCTCTGTCTCTCTCTATCTCACATCTCATATTTTGTTTCTCTCACGCTTCTTATTATGTTATGGCTTCGTTCATTTATTTTTTTTACTCTGTCTGTCTGTCTCTCTCTCTTTCTCTCTCTCTATGTCATACCATATGATGTATTCGATGCATCTGTGCTATAGTAGACGAAGTCTTTCTTGCTTTATGCTTTCTCTCTCTTGCTCGTACTTACCCTGTTCGTCTTTTCTACGATAGCGGCTCTCTCTCCCTCTGTTTCTTTTACACAAATTTTAATTACTTTAAAAAATATTAATTAATATGAAAATGTGTAATTTATACATTTATAACTTTAAGAATAATAAATCTAAAATCTTCAAAGATTAAAACAACTTCATAAGTCGCGTTCAGTAAAATAATAATATTGTAATACAAACAAATTTATTGTTATTAACATTATTAGTGTAAGTCAAGTGTGATATCAGAAAATATATATCAAATTGATTGCATAATATTTTATGAAACTACACATATATCATTATAATAAAATTAATAAAATAATAATAAATATTTGAATGTAATTATGAAATTATGATTTTATCAATAGAAAATTAAATAATACGTATTAAAGTTAAAGCGAAAAATCTTTATATTGCATCAGGAATATAATTAAGAAATATATCATCTAAAATGATTAAAATTGTGTTTTATCTATACAAATCGTTGTTAATAACATGTATCTAATTTAACATTATTTTATTTTCATGATTTCTTAGTAAAGATTAAATAAAGTCTTTTTATTCATTTCAATTTAAATTTTTTTGATTTTTTTTATATTGTAATGATTATACACTTACAAATATATAAATAATGAATTTATGAAATAAATGTGCACTAGCAAATGTATTTAATTAAAGTTAATTTATTTTAATAATATATACATTTGATATTTAAAATTTTTTTTATTTACCAATATAATAGAAATACAAATATTAAATATAAATTATAATATTATATATATATATAATCATACTAATGATCTTGTAATTGATAATAGCGATTTTTAATTTTTCATCAAAACTGAATTCAATTTGATGTTTATAGCAGCCGTGTACATGTACTTCAACACATGGGACATGGATATGTGTGGTGTAGTTGATCATATGGTTTGTAGAATTTCCCCTTACGAGTATACGTCATCATCTACCCTCACTCAATTATTTCCCCTTAAGTTCCGTCTCGAATATGAAATTAGTTGAATCTGGTCCGCTAGAGGCAGCACTATTTTTCCAGCATAACTCGTAGCTTACCCCACACCTCATTTTTGGTACCCCTAATCTCCTCCTCGAACAAGAAGATAGTTCAACCGCTAGAGGCAGTAGCGTACAGCTTTTGAAATTTGGAACAAACGCCCCATTTGTCATCAGCAATCTCTCTAATAATCTCTGTTACAACCTGAAACAAGAGAGGAAATGAGAGATTGCGCCTTACGTGTTAAAACTTAATGCATGAGTCGATTGTTGCAAATTTGGTGAATTTTAGAAGTACCAAAGAAATGTCCATCCTAGATAGTAACGGAAACCCACATAACATTTAGAGAATGTTAAATACCATGTCAAATAGAAGAAGCAACCATGTGTGACGGTTAAATCGCTTTTCATATTAGGGACAGAGATGAAAAGCGAGATTGAGCCTTACGTGTTAAAAATGTGTATACGAGGCGATCGTTGCAAACCTGGTTGATTTAAAATGTACTTACAGAAATGCCCATAAGAAATGACGAAAGCAAAGGGCATATTCTCCACCACAACTTTATGTTACGAATAGGGGAAGAAGGCAGTTTCAATATATATTTCTTTATGTACATTTCTTTATGACATTTTCATTTATAATAAAATGTGCCCACGAATTTACATAAATGATTTTTTACAATTATTTTACAAATATAAAAAATTATTTTCATTTTATTGAAGAAAAATAATTAAATCAAAAACATTATTATCATTATTATTGTTAATTTTCTTATGGTTAAGTTAGTGTTTTCTTACTCTAATATTAAGTTGGTTAGTTTTTCTTCATTTTTAATTTTCTCCTTCGGGATCTTCCTCCTCGTACATTCGCCAGGCATATGTTCTGCCGGCTTCCTTGCATCTTTTTTCATCGTTGTTTAGTATCGGATAATATATTCCCCTAGCATCAGTGGGGCCTCTCAAGCGCCCCCATGCTGGAATTCTTCGTTATCCTCCTGGAGGTTGACCCTCAACAGCGTCTTTGAGTTGATTATTTGACATTGTAACTTATGGATCACTCCCCTTATATAAGGGAGTGTCCAAAAGATCCCGAGGGCCATCTCGTTGTTCCGGGTCTGTCTGAATCTGGACAGATCCAATCATCCCCAGACTTGGAGGACAGTCCACGTAAAGATTAGCTTGAATATCTTCTTTAAATGCAACTCTCGAGACTCCACTGATCCAAAGTTATATGTGGTCTCCATGGCGTTTGCGAAAAGAATGAGTCATTTAATTTTCTTTGTTGCAATTTTTCATCTGCCTTTGTCATAAAAGTTTTCTCTCTGTGATTCATTTTAGTATGGAAGGGATGAGTTGTTTATTGTAAATGATAGTGTTGCTGCTGAGTTTTTCATTCTTTTGGGTTGCCGTATTACTCATTAATAAAATTATTAATTACACGTTAACTATGATTGTATTATGTAGTTCCATTGTATATGTATATATATTATTTTCTATTATATATTTTTTTTCTATTACAATTAATAATTTTTCATAATATTAAGTTATATCTACATATATAACTGTAGTTATTTTAATCGTATGTATATTGCGCCTTGGTCCGATTGTCAAGTCATCCACATCACGGCCCTACGGTCCGAGTTCGAATCCCGATGCCTCAAATTCTTTCTCCTTTTTTTTCTTTTTTTTCTTTTTTATTATCTTACAATTATTAAAACAATTATATGTGTATTATTTTAAAATTACCCTGTATATTATTACTATATTATTACAAGCTGGTTGTGTTTTTTTTCTGAATACTGTTTTATCTATTGGTTCCCTCGTGTTACCCGTAGTTGGGGTATAATTGTTTTGTGACGCTTACACATTCGTAATCCTATGATTATTATCATTATTACGATACCCAGTACTGTTATGGATGATATTCCGAATATAGTAACATTATTTTTCAATTACTTAATCTCGCCATTATTTTCGTTAATTCGACCGATTATTCGGGCTTTTTTTATTATTTTTTTAGCCCACCTCCCTCGATTGTTAGATCTGAATGTTCAAGTGTATTTTGTATGTGTGTTGATTTTATTTCATAAGTCCATTCATAGATGTGTTTGGTAATGTTATCAGTAACTCCCCAATTCTTTAATATTGTGTCTAGGGTTAAGTTTGCCGAACTCAGTTTAATCTGTAATATATCGCCTGCTATTTGTATCGTCGCGTCTATTTCTATACCTGTTGTCTCCGAGTGGCAACCTGGTTTTAATGTTATTATTCCTGACCCTTCCAATTGACGTCTTTCTTCCCCTTTTCTATCACATTGAATTCTTATTTCCTCATTTTTAAGTACCGAATAGATCCAGGTATTTCCTCTTTCTAATCTAGTCCAGTAAGATTCGCGCATAGTGCCGATTTTGATATCGCGTTCGGATAGGTTGAAAGGTTGGATTCCGAAAATGAGTTTTACTTCACATGGGCTTTTGCTGTTTACCCGTACCCTTGGTTCTAATTTCTCGCATATAAATATAGAATTTGTTTTAATACATTCCCGTAATTTTGTCTCCGAAATCTTTATATATAATCGTGTTTTGAAATCGACTGCGATATATTAAGTTTCGGGTTTTATATAGAGCATGAGGTTCTCTCTCTGTTGCTTGACTAGAAAGGGTGTCAATTTGTGTAGTACATACTTATTTATTCTTATTAAAGGTATGGTTATATCGTATATTATTTCCTGTTCGTGGGTGATAACTTTAAATTTTAAATTTAAAATTAAAAATTTTAATAAGTTCTTCGATGGGTCTGTCTTTCATTATTGCTCCTAGACTCATGTAATGTCGCCACTCCTTCCATAAATATTCCGGGATACTTTTTATAAGCATTATAAAGTCATCTGTTTTCGTTTGGTTCATCGTTCTGTAATATCCACATATTTACTTTTTCCATTAATATATTCTTTTCATACGATTATCAAAAGGATTAGGGTAATAAGGATAGGTGAAGGAGGGAAATTTTCTTCATACATAATGCATTTTCTCATATTATATGTATTCAATATAGCTTTTGGTGTATAAAACCTGCTGGTCAGTGTGATACCTGCACTTTCATGCCCTTTTATTCCCGAGTCTTGCCTCTTTTCACTGACTCTTGGAGGTTTATTTATTTATTTAATTATTTATTATGAAGAAGAAATTCATTTTTCTTTCCCTCCCTCTTTTTTTATTTAAGGCAAACATTATATGTTAATCGCATTTCTAAAGATTATTTGATTTTAATTATTTCATTTGTTTATTAATTAATTTATTTATTTACCAGTATTTTCTGTCTGTCGTCAATGTTGTCTATGTTTGATTCGATTAATAACTTGTTTTTTTTTTATATTGACTTTATAATCCCAAAATTATTATGGAAGGTTATATGTGTCGTGTGGTTGATGCGTCAAGGATGCTGCCTGCCGCTCCGGCTGCACGAGTTCGAATCTGGGTGATTCAAAATTTTTTTTCTGTCGATATTATATTTGCCATTCATAATTAATGAATTCATTGTTATTAACATTATTAAAACAATAAAAATTTCAAAAAATAAAAAAATTATTTTTTTTTTTAAATTTTGAATTCCATTTTTTTCGGTAAAATTTAGGACTTAATATCTTTCAAATTGATGAAGATTTCAGTTTTATGGATTTTTCGAAATAAAATTTCATATGAATTAATAAAAAATACATTTTTACGAGAAAACAAGGAATTCCCTACTTCATCTACCGATTTTATTCTCGAAAATATCTATTTTGATGTATATTTTCTTTGATTTTAGTGGACTATGGAGTTTAAGTTTTATACTATATTTACTCGTATGTCGATTGCTTGGGTGAGATGTAAACGTGTGGGGGAGGGGTCTCTCTCTGTTTATTATTTTTCACCAATTATATGCGTTTGATTTTTTATGTGGGATGTGTTCTACTTATATGTACTGAGTACTGTATTAATGGCGTCTCAATAACTTTCGGGCGTTTCTCTTTTGTCCCATCTCCATAAGTATAGTAATGTTTTTTTTTTACCCATTCGTAATAATAATAATTATGTATATATTTTATTGTACTTATAACTATTCATTATTCGTATGTGATTATATATGTGATTTTAGTATGAACTTATTACATACCCGTTAGTATTGAGGTTAATATGTATAACATTATTAGTAAATAAAGAAAAAGATTATTTTAGGATTATTATTGGAAATATCGATTGATTCGATTTTTTTTTTTTTTAAATTATATTCTTTTTTTTCTATCAGTTGATTTCTCATGGTTTCTCGCGTTTCAGTTCATTTGATCGTTTCAACTAGTCCACGTGGACTACTCTTGTCCCTTTTCGATGTTTTAACGTGACGTTGTGCGTTTTATAATTTATGCTGACGATTTCGTAGGGACCCACATATTGTTTTGCCATCTTTCCTAATTGTGGTTCTTTTAGCCTGTAAACCATTTGACCTTCTCTGAAATTTCACGTACTTATCCCTCTATCATAATAAATTTGGACCGGTATTTCGATTGAATTAAATTCATTACTGCCAAGGTTTGTAACTGACTCAGCGTTTCAACTACTTCTTTTTGGAAATCATTATATGTGGAACAATCGTTTGATATTTTGAAACTTGATGGTGTGCGCGCTTTTCGGCTGAAGATCAACTCGTGCGGTGTATGTCCTGTAGCCTCATGCTCTGTACAATTATGAGCGTGTTGGCACAGACAAATCCACTTGTCCCATTCTTTATATTTTTCGACATAATTTTTTAGATATTCGGTTACTGTGTGGTGCATTCGTTCGATACTCTCGTTCGATTGGGGGTGATATGCAGTCGTGTTGAATTTTTCGATTCCGAATATTTTAGCGAATTATTCTAGGGTTCTATTGATGAAATAAGTACCCTGATCTGTTAATATTGCTACCGGTGGTCCGAAATAGCATATCATCTTGCCGATCATCGTTTTCGCGACTTCGATTGCAGTAGCTCGCTTTACTGGGATCAGTATGCAATATTTCATCAGTAAGTTTTGTATCGTCAAAATGTACACATTACCGTTCTTTGTTTTTACTAAGGGTCCATAGAAATCTAATGATATTTTTTCAAACGCGTGAGAAGGTGTATCGGTTATGATCATCGGCATCTTTGTTTTTTCCTCACTAATTTATGTGTTAATTCCTGTTTATGTGTTAATGAGTGCGTTGCGGCTAGCGGCTCGTCATCTAGACCGAAGCTCCCTGTTTATTTTCGTAATAAATTCCGGAGTAACGTTATCTCTTCGGTATTTCTCCCTTCGAGATCCACGAGGGACATAATAAAGTCGAGTCTTTCTTCTCGTTGTTCAGGATTGTTATTTAAAAAAACATTGAACTTTTTAACGTCGGTGATTGGTGCCACAGAATCGTCTTTTCCGTAACTGTCCAATTTTGTGTTTACGGTGAATAAATTATTAATACTTAAATGATTTACTTTACCGACCCTCTTATCATATATTGCTCCTACGTCTACTTCCCCTTTTTCTTCTATCGTGTAGCATGGCAATAATTCAACTTCCGGTATTGGTATGGAAACTGACTCCTCATTGATGTTTGTACATTCCACGAATACTACGCTTTTATTTGTACCGGATAGAAAATTGCCAAACAGAATTTCCGGTGTCAGGTTTTGAGGTGGCATCCAGCCAATTTTTGCGTCTCCTTTTACGCAAACTCTTTTTTTCATTTTCGCAGGTATCTCAATATTGTTATTGCGAGCGAAGGGTAGAAATATGTCCCCCAATTTTAAATATTTATATTCGGCATTAATTGTGCCCTTATATTTTCCTATTATATCCCATCCCAGGATCCCGTCTACGTCAATTGGTAGATCCTCGGGGACTACATGAAATTCACACTTAATGTCGTGCATTATTATAGGTAGACTTTCTACCGTCAGGCATTTTCCTGAAGCGAAGCTGTGTACCATTATTATGACGTTTTCGTCGATTAAGTCTCTCGCTTTAACCTCTTTTTTAAATAATTGAGACCTCTGCTCCTGAGTCCACGTAAAAAGAAGCTGTATTTTTGGTAAATTCTATACCATAGATTTCTATAACGGGTAATTTACTTCCCCCTTCCATATAATTAATTTGTACTACTTTTATATTGAGAAGTGTTTTTCTTTTGTTTCTTGATTTTTCTGCTCAACAACGAGAGATTTTGTTGAACAAGCGTCTAGTTTAAATGTTTGTCTTCATTATTGATGGTGGGAAAACTATCTCTTGGTTGATCCCGAATCAAATTTACTCTCGCATCTTGCGAGCGTGGCGTGTTATTTATCGGGGGTACCTCATGATGAAAACGGTCGTTGGGAGGTCCATAGTTACTCGCGGGACCGGTGTTGGCGTAATTTGCCCTACTATCAGCATTGTTGTCATATCTTCCCCGATCTCGATAATTACTTTCTTTGTATTCGTTACTTCGATTATAATATCCATTATAACCGTTGTAATAGCCCCGACGATTATTCGACCTCCCACGATAATTATTTTGACTCCTTTGATTCGCGTATGGACTGTTATTATAATTACCCCGGCGATCATAATTTGGGGGTGCCCTATTATCATTGTTTAGATTATTAGGATAAGGCGCACTGTTTCTTTCTCCGTCGGGCGGTCCTGCATACTGGGGATTGGGTACAGTTTGTTGGGTCCCTAAACGCGATCTTCATTGATCCACCTCTCTTAACAAATTTCGGCAGTCGGCAGTGTCATGACCTTTCCTGTCCCAATATTTGCACCACGTCGGCAGTTGGTAAGGCTTATCATAGCGCGGACCACGCCCGTTGTTATCACGCTCACTACCTCTCTCAGTCCGGACTTCGTAAAGTTCTTTATTGTATCTAACTGCGAGATTAATAGCCTCTTCAAGGGTACCCGGTCTTCTCGCGTCTACTCGAATGGAAATGGCGTCGAAAAGTCCTACTATGAATCTTCTAATAACTAGATCTTCGTGTTGCCGAGAATCTGGATAACGGCCGATATGTCTGGTTAGGCAGTCTAATTCTGTAGCTGCATTCAGTTCTTCGCGCAAAATTCTCATACGGTTCCCGAATTAGGATACTGGTTCTCCATTCTTCACGTTACGGTTTCACGTTACTCGCGACTCGGTTCGATTCCCTCAATGTCCCTTTCACAATGTTTCGTCTTCGTTTAATGATGCGAGAACAATTTAATTCGTCGCGTATGCGTTTGCAATTTTACATACGTGACAATCCATACCTCGTATACCTATAACTAATTTTTTTTTAGATAGATTTTAAAGTAATAATAAATATAATAGGAATAAATTACATTTATGTTAACTAAATTTAAAATTATTTTACATACAATATTTGAAACATTAATAAAATAAATTATAAATAAAATATGAATTAAAAAAAAATGACCGCCGGTGTTGAAAATAAACATATAATATTTAAATTATTATTTAATTATAATTAGTATTATATACATGGTATTTTTTAATAAATTAGAATATAATCACATATTTAGTGTCACAACATCAGTTGAAATATATTATACATATTATATTGAATTTTAATGTATTTAATAATGTTGTAATAAGTTTTTATTAGTTAATTTGTAATATATATTTTATGAGTTTAATTAAAATACAGTATGTATAATAATAGTTTTAAGTATTTATTTGTAAATATCAAAAAAACATACAATAAATAATGAATATATTTACGTGTACATATATATGATTATAAATTATTTTACATATTTATACAATTTAAAAATTTTTAGTTATTTATTATTTATTTTTATTGATTGTTTTTTCTTAGTTTTTAAGATGACCGTGTGAATGTTAGTATGGTATTTTGTTGAAATTTATTGTTGTTTTTATTGTTTTGATATAAGGATTATTTTGGGCAACTAAAAAACTATAATCCAAAAGTTAATAAATTGTATCAATTCATTGTCGAAACAGGCTTATTATAATTATATACACATGATAATGATATAATTTAATTAAATATATATAGAAATAAATATAAATAAATAATAAATAAAAATAAATAAATAATATCATTATAAAATTAGTATGCATAATTATAATGAATTAGTGTAGAAACTTATATACACATTTTTATAAATATTTTAATATGTACATATTATTATTAAAAAAATATGCACACATTTTATATAATTAAAATTAAGTGATAAAAATGTTTATTATGTAAAATAAAAGACGTATTGTTAATATTGTTAAAAAACAATATTAGAAAACGTAAATAATTTATCATTTGAAAATGTATATATTATTATAAAATATGTAAACCAATAATATGATTATTATAAAATAGAAATAACAGCAAGGTAAATTGCTTTAAGAAAAAATAATTTTTTATATGAATATACATATGTGACGAGACGTAACTGTTCACACGGGTGAAGGGAGAGTCGAGCGCTCACCGAAATGTGAGAGAAATTCACGCTGGGATAAAGTGAAAGCCCGTCTGTCCAGGATTTGGATCGGTGGCAGGTGAAACTGGAAAGAAAAAAAAAATAAATAAATAGTTTTTGTTTAAATTATCATCACCGGGGCAACTTATCCTTCATTCAATTTTTCTACAACATTAAAAAATACATATGATTAGTGATGTAAGAATCGTCTAAATTAACAGCGTAAATTTGTGTTTAAAACGATGATTTATTTGCGACAATATATATCAGAATTTATAATATATTTCTATATTGAAATTCCGAACGACTTCTAAATTCTCCGGCAATGTTTACGTTTTCGGACGTCTACTCACTTCGCGACCGCTACGGGGGTCACCGACAATAACAAAGGTGATGAACATAAACACGCGCGCTATTATTATTTAGTTTCCGAGTAATTATTGAAAATAATTACTTTACAATTATTTCTCTTTATACACTAAAAATAAAATTTTGCAAACTTATCGCTAATAACCGTATATAAATTTTATTTTGACAAAGAACCAACGACTTATGTCGGCTACGCAATCGGACGGAAATTCCGACAAAAAAAATGAATAAATATTAATGAAACGGACGGATGATGTATCGAGGGTGGTTAGATAAAACGCCTTGCGATACGTGAGGAAGCTCCGACGGAGCAAAAAAATTAGGTATCCTCGAATAATTGCAACGGATGCAATTTTTCCGAAGTCGCAGACTTCCTGACTCAGTGTAGGAACGACTTTAGAAATCGCAAGTGATTCCTGAATTCGTTTAAAGGGAGAGAAACAGCACGGAATCGTGACAGTTTCGGAATTTGGCGTTGCCACGTAAGCGTGTACAATGGAAATTGGATAAATTTAGAGTGTTACCACGGAATCGTGTACAACAGGGGAGTTGGAAAAAAGGTAAGTTCAGCAGAGAGGCCAGAAAGAGTCTGTTTCGAGGTAAGTGTTCTCTGGCACCACACAGTCTCGGTCCGGCGGCGCGCGAGACATCGGCCGCCCGATTGGCCGTCCGCAGTCACGAGGAATTTCGGACGCGTGCCTGTATACACGTACGTGAGGCCCGTGTAGGGAACTTAGAGCGTCGAGGGAGGTTACCGCGGTACAAGCTTAGCAACGAGCACATCTGGTTGCACATATATATTAGACATTATTTACTTATTTATGTAATTGTTAAAATATTATCGAAATTAAATTTATCAAAATTCATACCTCAAATTTTTGTTTATTTTCTTTTAGTACACTGTTACTTTGTTAAATTTGGTTCCTCCTTTATTTCTTTTTATATTTTTAATTTTATGTTTTTCAAATCCATATAGAAAGTTAAAATTAAATTTTTTGTTAATAAAAATACTCACTGATCACTGATAACTATATGAACATTATTAACTGTAATGAATAAAATTAAAACGTAAATAATTTAAAAGAAAGAAGTTTTGAATATGTCTCTTATTGTCTTGGGAAATATCACCACGTGTATCATTTCACCAGGATCAGCTCATGAAAAAGGACATAAGGGCGACAGTAAGGTATAGGGCGCTTTAAATTTTTGGCTGTATCCGTGGCACATTTGTTGCCAGTTTTTATATACTTGATCCCCCTCCTAATCAGCATATGCTATTGAGACAAATACATGTAAATGCTACCCTTGATTAAGACCGTAATAATGAGTCACGTTGCCATCGATTGACGAACGATTGTCATATATATATATATATATATGTATATATATACGCGTAAATAAAAATATATGTAATTAAAAAATAATTCTATGTAATATGAAACTACATGATAAATAATTACAATTGTAATGGTCTTCAATAATACATTTATGTCAATATTACAATTTTATGCATCTGAAAAATGCACAAAGCAATAAAATAATCTTAAATAATAAAGACCAACGTGCCAGATAATCATATGTTTATTTCGCTTGACATAAACTCTTTGTTTACAAATGCCATGAAGGAGTTCGTAATCTAAAGCTAAATTGCCATTTAATTACACCTGTAAAATTTCGTTTAATGAAATTATAGATATAACCTAATTTCTTTTTGCAATACATATTTTTCTTTTAATGGTATCATTTATTAACAAATTTTTTAAATGCCCTTGGGCGCATCAAACTCATCCATTTTTTCAGACATGATAATGGAAGATTTGGAAAGGAAGTATTTCAATATTCTCAAACAACGTTATAACTAGTCCTCCGTGTTTTATTATAGATAAGTTGATAATTCTGTTTTTTGTGTTGAAAACAGTAAGGCTGTCATTGTTTTAAATATCTTTAGCAGTTATAACAACCATGTATAATTCACGCATTAGGTAGAAATGGCTAAATCTTTAAATTTCCTAAGCATTACCATACACAATAAAACCAATTACATAGCCACGAATTGGTACTAAAAATCTATGCGTTCCAACAGAATTATGAATTTACAATTAAATCGTTCAAGAAGCCAAAAGAAAAATAAAATACATAACCTAGTAAATAGGGCGATTTTGCTATCGGACAAATGTTATCACAATATGAAGATTTTCTTAAAAATAATACATGAAAATAATATGACAATATAATTTCCCTCCTATATACAGACAATTTTTATGAAAAAATTAGCAACAAATTTTAATCATATAATATTAATACCTTCCCTAGTATTAATAAAAAATTAAGTAACATCATAAAACTGGGAAAGACAATAATGACAAATAGGAGGCTGCAGGCATTATTTGTAAAATAAATTGTAAAGATTGCAGTGCAAGCTATATCGCCGAAACAAAACAAATCATAAAGAAACATATTTGCGAGTACAAAAAACATAATACGAATTCGATCATATAAATTCACTTGAAAATCAACGAACATATGAGCAACTGGGACAATGTGAAAATTTTATACAGAGAGTACAATTACAGGGTTGTAATTATATTGAGTTAAGTTTAATTTTTTTTAAAATTATTTATCACTATATTATTCTTATTTACCTTTACTGTAGTGACTTGAAAGTAATCGAACTTGTAATTTTGTTAAAAATGATCTGATACGCAGCACGCTGCGTACTCTTGAATGGTAGAATTTTTGGAAAGGTTTCTTTCGATATTTGGAAAAAATAATAAATTAATAAATTAATTAATACATTAATTAAATAAATAAAAATAATAAAATAAGCTATAAAAAAATATGTTCGCGCCTAACACACTAATATGAATTAACAGATACTTTAGTCAGTGCACTACACAAGACACCCACAACGTTATGCGTGTGAGTCCTGTTGTGCACGCTTGTTAAACTAACAACAAGTGTATTTTTTATTGTAGATTGGTACAAAATGAAGTATACAACTGTATATTTGGCTTATGGTTACTTTATTATTCAAAGGTTCTCCAACTATTCCCAAATCGCTCGTAAAAGTTTGAGAGATTGTGCTTACATTATTTTTCGCCCAGCACATTATCTTCGATTTTATTCTAAATTTCCAGTGCAGACTTGTAGAGATTAACAAGCTCTCTCTCCCAAATTGTAATGGTTTTTCCAACCGTTATTTTACAATTCTTCCTCAAATTTAACAAATTCATACCCCTGATAAGTACCTCAATTGCTTTACAAGCCACCCCCATTACGAATTTCACTTATCCTTATTTGGTACTCTAAACGTACATGGTCCAGTAAGTCCTCCCCCCCTTTCATTTACGGAAAAAAACACATACACACGATTCAACAAAATAATTACATTTAATTTATGTCTAGCGACTTTAAAAAAATTACAATAATTAATAATTGTTCCTTTAATTTAAAAAGGCCGCGATTGAATGTTCGCGACAATTCTCTTCATTGAATGGCACAAGGGAAAGGTTCACATGGATTTTCGAAATTAACAATCACCATCATCGATTGATATTTAATAACAAAAATTTATTTAAACAATCGTATAACAATATAGTTTAATATAATGAGAAGCGAAATAATCACAGCGAAAATCGCACGCAACATTCACGATAGAACCGGCGGATATTACGCGTGTTGATCGTACGACAGACAAAAGGCTTCTGGCGTCGAAAGAATTTTCAAGAAATTAAGGCACACTGGAATGTCCAAAAAGTACGAAAGAGAGAGAGAAAAAATAACAAATTCACCTTTCAATGCATTATATTGCAAGAAAATTTCTCGAGTTCGCGCGGAGGTCGCGAATGTAAACATAAAGGTGGTGATCTCTCTCTTCGTAGTCAGACATTCCAGAGAGCTCATCGAATACATTGAACATACCGCCCACCTTGCCACGAAAGGGTGAGAGGCAATAATTAATCTACGAATGTTCGAATCGGAACAATATAATATAAAACGATGATATTTATAATACAATCAATACATAGTTGGTATAACGAATTGACAATCAATTTTTCGGTGAGTCGTTACATACACAAGTGAATAATAAATTTGTTTCGTCGTCATTCGGAAGCTTAATGAGTTTATTTACGGATCGAATAAAGGTAGATGTCGAGGTTCGAACGGTCACGACGCGTACCAAGCCGTCCTTGCCGGGGTGGACACCATCGATAATTGCGAGTGGCAACGAGGCTGGCGGGGACAACTCGTCGGTAACTATTACGATATCTCCAAGTTGAAGATTGGGTTGGATTTTCAACCATTTGTTTCGCAATTGGAGTTGTGTAAGTACTTCCTTTCTCCAACGTATCCAAAATGAATCGCGTAGCTGGTTCACAAGTTGCCATCTGTTGTTTAATGTTATCCTTTTTGCGAGATCTTGAAGAGGTTCAGCAACGACTAGTGGGGCCGATCCGACAAGAAAATGTCCTGGGGTGAGAGCGACTAAGTCGTTAGCTTCATTGCTAAGGGGACAAAGTGGTCTTGAATTGAGACATGCTTCAATTCTCGTAGATAATGTTGAAAATTCCTCGAATGTTAAAGTAGTTTTTCCGACTACGCGGCGAAGGTGGAACTTGAAACTCCGAACCGCGGCTTCCCACAGTCCGCCGAAATGCGGAGCTCGAGGGGGAATGAATTTCCATTCAATACCCTTTGCAGATATGTGTTTAAATATTTCCTTTGTAAAATTCGAGCTTTGGTTAAAGAGTTTTCGTAGCTCTATATCAGCCCCTCGGAAAGTGGTGGCGTTGTCAGAATAAATGGTGTGACAGACTCCACGTCGGGCCGTGAAACGAGAGAAGGCAGCGAGGAACGTTTCAGAGGAGAGATCTGAAACAATCTCAATATGGACTGCTTTCACTATTAGGCAGATAAAAATTGCCACATAGCCTTTTGTGGATTTTGCTCCTCGTCCCTTAGAAAACAAAATGGAAAATGGTCCAGCATAATCAAGCCCGATAGCGGCGAATGGACGTTGTGGGCGTAATCTCACAGAAGGCAGCGGAGCCATCTGCTGCTTAAGAGGAATTGCTCCATGCCTGAGACAGGTCACACATTTGTGAAAAACTGACGACACTAGACGATTACCTCGAATGATCCAAAAGTTTCTCATCAATGTACTTTTCATTAGTTGAACTCCTCCGTGAAGAGTTAGGCGATGTGTTTCTTCGACAAGGAGTCGGACAAAATAACAGTTTCCTGGTAATATGATAGGATGACGCTCAGCTTCAGTTAGAAACGCGTTTTGCAATCTACCACCTACTCGAAGTAAACCCTTGTTGTCGAGAAACGGACACAACCTAGAAAGTGGACTGCGCGTTGAGATTGGCTCACCTGCAGATATGTGAGAAATATCAGCATTGAAGAATTGTTTCTGAATCCACTGAAAAATAACAAACTTGGCTGCAATTAACTCCTGTGCTGAGAGTAAATTAATATCTTTAATGGTCTGCTTATCTACAATAGTTTTCCAGTGAAGCAAATAGCCTATAATTCGAATAATCTTTGAGAATGAGGAGAATTTTCTAAAGTAACTGAGTTCATCTTCGACTGGATCCTTAGATTGCCCAGCTGAGAAATAGGCTTCAGAAAGCTCTGGAGATGGAATGGGCTGCAAAGGCCATTCGGTACGGGCACAATTTAGCCAAGCAGGACCTTGCCACCACAGCACAAAATTACAAAGCTCTTGAGGTCGTAATCCGCGTGTAGCGCAGTCTGCAGGGTTATCCTTTGAGCTGACATGAATATTACTTGAATATTACTTTGAATATTACTTACTCTGTTAGCAACGAACGTCGGCCATCTCGACGGGTGACTTTTAAGCCAATCCAGTACAACCTTTGAGTCGCTCCAAAAATTGATAGACGAGGGCATATGACTAATTCCTGATAACACGTGTTTGACGAGACGAGAAAGTAAAGCAGCACCGCAGAGCTCCAGTCGAGGAAGCGTCTCGACCTTAACGGGGGCTACTTTAGTTTTTGCCATCAGAATTTTTGGAGTTAGATTTGGAACTACGAGGTAAACAACCGCTGCGTATGCCCGTATCGAAGCATCTGCGAAACCGTGGAGTTCCCAAGAATCTTCAATCGATGTGCCAGTCCAACGGGGAATCCGAAGTTTAGGCAAGAAGGCTAAAGAATGACGAAAGTTGAGCCATCTATCACATAGTTCTCGAGAAATTGGTACATCCCAATCAACCTTGCTCAACCACAGATCTTGTAGTAATATTTTGGCTTGAATGAGAACAGGTGCAATGAACCCTAATGGATCGAAAAGCCGAGCAGTGTCTGATAGCACTGTTCTTTTCGAAATCAAAGATGAAAGTGGGGGTAGGGCGGTATCAAATAGAAAGGAATCTGCCTTTGTATCCCATTTCAATCCTAAGGTTGATACAATGTCTCCTGCCGTCGATGGAAGGTCACGAATATGTCCATGCGAGATTTCTGTGAGAAGCTCAGGGTGAGTGGATGACCATTTTCCAAGTTGCATGCCTGCAGTTGCTAACAATTTGATCAATTGATCTCGTTGTGCCAACGCCAGCTCTTGCTTGTCAGCAGAAAGAAAAATATCGTCAATGTAAATTTGATTTTGTAACAAATCATGAGCTAATGGATGGGTACGTTTACCATCTTTAGCGAGTTGAAGAATCGCCATCATAGCAAGATACGGGGCACAGGTCATACCATAAGTCACTGTAACCGCAACGTAATCAAGAATTGGATCTTCAACATTGTCTCTCCAAACGAGATGCTGCCATTTTTGATCATTGATGTGGACGAGAAATTGTCGAAACATTTTAACGATATCAGTAACTATTGCTACTTTACCGAATCGCCAACGAGAAATAATATGAGTAATGTCTGACTGTAGTTTTGGACCAGGTAACAAAATGTCATTAAGTGAGTATCCAGACTGCGACTTTTGTGATGCATTAAAAACTACACGAATTTTATTTGAATCAGCCCGAAAAATGCCATGATGTGGAAGATAATAATGCAAATCAGTGGTAGGCCGAGCAGTAATCTTCATATGACCTAATTGAAGATATTCATTCATAAAGTCTTTATATGCATTGCGATAAGATTTGTCACGTCTTCGTCGTTTTTCGGAGCGAATAAGACATGCAACTGCAATATTTCGTGAATCTGAAAATTGTTCGAGTTTTGAGAAAGGAAGTCTCACGATAAAACGGCCTTGAGCGTTTCTGGTGGTAGTTAATGAAAAATATTGATTACAGTATTCTTCCTCTGGTGTAAGCGGTTTGCGAACAGAGATATCTTCAATCTCCCAAAATCGAACTAGAGCCTGTTCTAGCGATGATTCAACGATAGTGTGAAATGCAGTGAGATTAGAAGAATCATGCACATGATTTAAAGGAAAAGCTACTCCTGTTAATATCCAGCCAAATACCGTGCTTTGAGCAACCGGCGAATCCGCTTTACCACGAATGAATCCTTGCTGCAAAATAAGTGCATAGAGATCCGCACCTAAAATCATATCCACTTTTCCTGGTGTGTG
Organism: Eupristina koningsbergeri; assembly: GCA_018907245.1. Classification (NCBI taxonomy): domain Eukaryota; kingdom Metazoa; phylum Arthropoda; class Insecta; order Hymenoptera; family Agaonidae; genus Eupristina; species Eupristina koningsbergeri. The sequence continues at coordinate 37,594 of JACCHV010000014.1, forward strand.
AAAATCAGGATCTGCCAATTGCAATTTTTGAATGTGTGGCCAATCTCTTTTTACTAAATCTGATGCAGGGAGTAGACAGGTCAATTCATGGAGCACAATAGCGGAACATTGGCATTGAAACTTTGAATCCGTATGCGATTTAATAGTAACGACTACCTCACTACGCGCTCTTGATGTTGACTGACCACCCACGCCAAATATATCGATGGAAATTGAGCGACGATAAACCGAAAGTTGTTTTGCAAGTCGCTCTGAAATAAAAGATCTTTGTGCACCTGGATCAATTAAGGCTCGAGCAGAAATTGAATGACCGTAATGGTCACAGATGAGGATTCTTGCAGTGGCAAGCAAGATATTACGCCTATTGGTCGCTAAATGTGCATTGCATGAAATAGTTTGATCCACTACCTCATCTGAATTACTCTCAGGAGAATTAACCTCATTCGTCGAAGGATTTAAAGCAACAGGTTTCTTGTCAAAGTGTAACTTAGTATGATGCTTCTGTTTGCACACCAAGCAACGATTAAGTGATTTACAATCAGATAGTAAATGCGATTTTCCTAAGCAATTTAAACATAAACTTGCCTTTTTGCAAAACGAGAAACGATCTTGAGCAGTCATATTTTTAAATTTACCACACGAATGTATTGAGTGTTGTCCTTGGCAAATATAGCACGCAAGCTCAACTTTTTTTGAATTAGATGGGGTCTCAGCCGCACCAAGCGTGTTAGCTGATATTGAATCAGTTCGTTGAGATTTAGACTTAGAGGTTTTATTTCGAGAAGAATTAGCAGTGTTGCGTGCTTGATCAAGTGATTGCAAGCGGCGATCGAGGAAAGTGACCAGATCAGAATAATCATGAAATCCTTGTTTATTTTCCTGCGATATTTCCCATGTTTCACGTGTGTTAGGGTCTAGCTTTTTGACGATACAATGAACAAACCAATGATTGTAGGCTTCAATTGGACAACCGAGGTCACGAAGTCCTCGAACGGTGACTTCAAATATATCAATCAGGGTCTCTAAATCAGAAATATTTCGCTCACGCACAATAGGCAATTCGATCAAAGCTTCCAGATGATTAGCTAAACGTTTTCTAGAGTTATCATACCGTTTTGTAAGCTTTTCCCACGCTACATGGAAATTTGAGTCAACTAACTCAATACCCCGCAGACGTTCGGCAGCCTTTCCTTCAATAGTGCTGAGCAAATATTGCAATTTATCTACATCGGAGTACTCGTTTTTATTTTTGATCAACGACGTAAAACGCTGTTTATAAGACTCCCAGTCCTTTTGATCACCGGAAAATGTAGGTAAAGCAATACGCGGAACTTTAACGTGTTCCAGAACGCCTGAAGAATTTTTATTCGGCTCACGCAAATTAATCGCGGCTGCGGGTAATATTTCCGCTCGCAATGCATCGATACTACTATTGATTTCAGCGAGTGCTTGAATGTACGACTCTTCCGCCTGATAATAATAATTCTTTTTAAAGTAGTCATGATCTTGTAGTTTGTCCGATGACAAAATTAACTCGTTATTCCGAGAATATAAATCATTGTAATATCGTTCAAGTAATTTGAGTCGCGCTTCAAAATAAGGAATAGTGCGATCTGCTGCTGCCTTTTTATCGAACGTATTTTTTAAAAAATTAACAATGAACTTTACTGTTTGGAGTTGCACAACTAAAAGATCAGACATTTTTTATATTACAAATATTATATACGAGACGAAAATAGAAAAAATTTAACGATAATAGATTACGCGAAAGATATTAATTAATTAATGTCAGAAGATACGTAAACAAGCACTTTACAATAAAAAATAGAAATTTATAACAAAATAGCAATAACGGTACTCAAAATACGGACGGATGAGCGAATTATAAAAAGATCGCAGATGATCAAAAAAAATCAAAAAATTCGAAAAAATATCGAATTTCGCTGATTGCGCAATATATTGGTATGATAACCTCTAAAGATGATGAAGATCAACTGCTCTGCTTTGCTGATTGATTAGGATTCAGAAGCGCGTTGATTAGGATTCAGAAGCGCGTCGAATTTCCGCTTTCACACGTGGTCCGGTTCAGCGCCGAGGGCCTATGAAGCACAGGATACCAGCTGTTTTGAGTTAAAGAAATTCGTTGATAGATTGCAAAGTCTTGATGATCTTCGTTTTCACAAATCACTCGTATCATTCAACAAAAAGAACTCGAAGAAACCACGCTCTGCTACCAAAAATTTGTTCCTTTAATTTAAAAAGGCCGCGATTGAATGTTCGCGACAATTCTCTTCATTGAATGGCACAAGGGAAAGGTTCACATGGATTTTCGAAATTAACAATCACCATCATCGATTGATATTTAATAACAAAAATTTATTTAAACAATCGTATAACAATATAGTTTAATATAATGAGAAGCGAAATAATCACAGCGAAAATCGCACGCAACGTTCACGATAGAACCGGCGGATATTACGCGTGTTGATCGTACGACAGACAAAAGGCTTCTGGCGTCGAAAGAATTTTCAAGAAATTAAGGCACACTGGAATGTCCAAAAAGTACGAAAGAGAGAGAGAAAAAATAACAAATTCACCTTTCAATGCATTATATTGCAAGAAAATTTCTCGAGTTCGCGCGGAGGTCGCAAATGTAAACATAAAGGTGGTGATCTCTCTCTTCGTAGTCAGACATTCCAGAGAGCTCATCGAATACATTGAACAATAATTTTGAGCGTAAACAGACAAATATTGAATAAATATTATAAATATTATAAATAAATAGTGAATATTAAATAAATTATATTTGGGGGTTACAATAAATAATTAAAAATAAATTATATCGAAAATAAATTTATGACGATTAATTATTATACAATAAAAGTTTATCGGTGTCTATAATACTGATAAAAGAATTATTCAATGGAGAAATATAAATTTAAATAACTATATATTACTTAAAAAAAGATTCTATAATAAAATTTATAAACACGACACAAATACATAGAGTACGGGATCAACCTTTCGGCACAAATAAAAACATTTGGGTTTAAAGGTATTTCAGCGATACATTTTATTTTATTTTTGTATAATACGGCAGATAATATTTTGTATAAACAGAATTCAAAGGGCGTGCGGAATGAGAAACTGTTAAATAAAAGTTTATAGTACTGTTACGAACATATGGGGTAATTATCAGGATATGAAATCCGACGCTGGCCCCCGTCTAGATGTCCAGAGTTATCGCTAACTCCTCGGCGGAAGCTGAAGGTTGGAAGAATTCAAAGGAAATACTTTGATATATAAGTCTTATTATTTAAAAAGAATTATAAAGAGGAGACGCGGTGCTCGTATATTTAAAGTATCGATATTTGGAATAGTTATAGATGTTTGTGTCACTACAACATAATTGAATTTTAAGATTGTGTTACGGCCCGAGTCGAAACGATTTTTTTTAATATATATATATAAATATCTCTTTATTATTGTTTATCTTTATTTCCGTTCTCGTTTTTTTTTTACTCAAAATATAAGATTGAAATGAATTTAGAATTTATGTTAAAGAACATACTCTGTAAAAATGCACTCCTAAGCATGAGTAATCCAAATGACTAATAAAATTTTTTGTCAAACCTCGTAAAGAGTATGCTGCATGACCAATATACAAACCATATGTATAGGTCAAATGCATTTAAAAGATGTAACCCAGACATGATCTCTATGAGAACTTATGCAGGCCAAAAAAGGTCATGATCTCTACGCAGGAGAAAGCGATAAGAGTGCACTTAGGAACGGAGCGGAAAATCTAACATCTTGCAGATGTGAAGACCGATCATGCACCGAACAAAGTAAAAGCCGAAAAGCGTAAACTGGAAATTTTACTAAATCAAAACAACACAGTTCATGAACCTCAAAAATTAAAATGTACAAAATCGATCCCAAACATTTTCTCCCAAATTAACAGATTATTAATTAATAAACTAACCAACAACCTAATTATTAAACAAATGATTTATTAACAATTAATTATTATAAACAAATTAATTGTCATAAACAAATAATCAGTTTTTACTAACCATTTTAACCATTACTAACCAATATTATCACTAACAAATTATTAATTAACAATTCATTAACTAACAAATTATTATAAACAATTTATTACTTAAACAATGATGTAACAAAAATTTTTACCATTTTCAAATAAATATCAAGAAAAAAAATAAAATTGTTTAAACAAATTGTTAATTAACAAATTATTGTTATTAACAATTTATTGTCAATGTGTCAAATCAAAGAACTGCTCATATCAGGTTAATAATCTGAAATTAAATGGATAAGAAATTTTTAGTTGACAAAGTAATCAAATTGTTATTTAATACCCTAACGAATTAATTAACTACTAATATACCGACCACGGATCATCGAAATGTCAAGCTACAAAATTGTTAAACAAACTGGCTTATTAAGAGAAGTTATAAATTAGATTATCAAAACGAACCCGCAAGCGTACCAATACCTCTTTCATAAACTAGAAGCGACCCTATGATTGGGCAACTCCAAATAATTAAAAATTAAATCTAGGGAAGGGATTAAGGACGACAAATAAGATTCTTTGTATATAAAAATAACCAAATGTCAAGGGTTATAAAAAGGGCCCGGATCCCGACAGCTTTAGCATTCAGCTTCGGAAAATTCACCGATCTTAAAAGTTTCATGCTCAAAAAGCATTTTTCATCGCGAGTACAGATATTATTTGTAAAACACAAAACTTGTATTTCGAGATCCATCTCATTGTCGAATCTGGGTTTCATTCCAATCCAATTTGCAGATGTACAGCATTGTAATCATCATTGATAAGTAAGACCATTAAAATGTATTTTTTATTAAAATTATTGTTTATTATTATTTATTTATTTATCCAAAAATATTCTCTGCTCGTGTTCATTCATTTTCATTTTCACAAAGGTAATTTCGCGAGATCTGTATACTCCTTCCCAGGAATTAGTGCGCGCAAGTGTAGGTTCAAATTGGAGAAATCACCGTCGTCGCGACTAATCGTTGTACGAGCTAGTGTGGTAAAATGTAGGCTCAAACGCGTCAACGTAAAAATAAAGTCATGCGCGTCGGATATTAAGTTCTTTTCTAGATCAAGAATTCGAAAGAATTTAATAAATGTTACGGACGTAACAATTGTTAAAGTTGTTGCGCGATCCGCGGGTCCGTCACGAATGAATAAAAATTAGTTCGCGAGAGTAACGGTGGTCCCACGATCCCACGGTCCAGGTGCTGAGTCCGCGGATTCCTCGGGCGTTCGCCGTCGGTACGCATTATTGGACCGACGGCCTCCGGCCCTGTGAGCCACGTTGACTCCAAGTGCGCGGAATGCGCGTACTCAGCAAAATTCGGCGTGAAGACTGCCGAGCTCCTGGGACACGCTGTTATCGATGTTCTCGCGGGATCGAAGTCTTTTTGAGAATAAAAGGTTATACGTTGCCATGCAGCGGATGTCAATTTCTTCTTTTTGGCTTACTCTTGGGCATAGTAAATTGTCATTAAACTTTTTTGTAAGAATCCATGGAGTTGGTTGTTAAAGGAATACATTTATTCAACTGATTATTTATTGCTACGTAATCGGTAGCGGGATTTACATACATGAAGGTATTGTCTATGGACTGTGGTTCGGGCTAGATCATTATTTTAAATAAATCATATGTTTCGTTGCCTATTAATGGCGTTGAAATATAATAAATTAAAATAGTGTGAGCAATAATATAATAATAATGTAATAATAATAATAATTTTAATATCGGATACCTTTACTACATTAATGATAGAGGCGTTAGATTGCAGGGATAATTGCAATCCATTTTTCGATTTACTAATAGTTTTAATAAAATCACAAGAAGGATTGTCATTAATAAAAGGATCATGTATAATACCTGCTGGTGCTAATGTTAATGCCATTATTATTGTTTATATATCCTGGGTAAATTTATTATTTTTAACCGTTATTATATAGACAAGCTCGTTTATCGAAATTCGTTTGCATATCGTTATAGGCCGTAATAATTGAAACGTTTTTATATAGATTAACGGTACCATCGTCCTGGCTAGATAATTTAGAATTTTTTATTCTAGTTTGTTCATAGACCAAATTCGATATGTTTGATGTGATATTGTAAGTTCTTTGGAGTGCATTCATTATTTTTACTTCTGTTCAACGTGCCGAACAAATATTTGTTAATTTTACCTATGAAGGGTAAGAGCGATCGTTTGTATTTTTTCTGATAGGTTCAAATGGATTCTGATAGGAGATTTTTTAAATATGAAATACTCTTTTGATTGATATCAATTAGCTCCTATAGGTATTTAACTCTGTTTAGGCAAACGTACTCCTTGAAAGAGTATTGCATTTTTGTTAATTTTCCTGAAAATAAGCAAAGTGTCTGCATCCATTTTGAGGAATTCCTCCAGATTAATGTGTTGTATTGTGATCCAGTGTGTTTTAACCATGCTGAACATCCCGATTTTTTGTTTATAAAAGCTCGGATTATTCGTTGTTGTAATTGAGCCTGCATCATTGACTTTAGATAATGGCCGAGCTCTGTAATGGAGGATTTGGTTGTATTAGTTATTTAATAACGTGAATCTTATTTTCAAGCATATTTACAGCGATAGTGCATAATTCAGGTGTATTACGTGAGTGGTTATTGTGGCAGTACGATAATTTTTTGTTTTATTTTATCATTTAAATTTTGATTAAAATTATTTTAAAATAATGAGGATATAATATAATATAATAAAATTTATATAATAATGAGGAGTCATGATGCCTGCATTTTAATCGCCTTGGTAAATTAACCTTCCTTCAGGGAACGCCTCATTCCCTCGCCCTGCCGGCCTTTGTAATATTATTATTAAATAATATTATTATGCATTAAAAGATTAGTTATGAATTAGGATTTGGTTAGATCACCGATCTGAGTCGGGTAAGTTATACTTACGGGTCTTGGGAGTTATTTGTGGTTCCTTATATTTAATGGATAATTATGAATTTAATTATTAGTTAAATTATTGATATGGAGCTGTAGGTGGAAAAAATTTTCTAACGTGTCGAGTCAAGGTGTCCCCACCGGAGGGATTAGCGGTCTCAGATTGATCGACGGAGATATAGATTGCATCGGCATTTTTTGCTTATTTAAACCCTCGATCATCTGCGTACAGCATCTAGTTCTATTTTGCCCGACCAACACGTCTAGCAGAAAAGATGGCGGCCAAAATGACGTTTGACCAGGTCTTGTGCATCGAAGAATTGGAGATGATCATGGATCGCCTCTATTTCCAATATTCGAGGACTAAGGTAATTATATATAATAATTTTAATCAGTTTGAATTTAATTTACTTAATGATTATCCCCTCTTTTTTTTTAATTAATTTTTTAAACAATTTATGTTTTATTCCTTTAATTGAATCGACTATTAATTTTTTATATTTTATTTAGGAGTGGCTGATGTTACCGGCAGGCTTCTGTCTGAAGCGCGAATTCTCGAGGTTAGTCCTCAAGAAAAGCGCCTGGGCGTTCGAGGTGGTGAGGGCCCGGCTCGAGGAAAAGCGACGGAGGATCCAGTGCTGGTGGGCAATCCTTCGTGAAGATAATGATAGTCAGCAGTACTGGGGAGCCTTCACTCCCCCAATCGATCCTCGGGGGCTCTGGTATGTCATCATCAACATGGAGGAAAAGCAATGGGAAGAGGAATGCCAAACTTACGTCTTCCTCATGGAAGAGCATGCGATGGTCTGGTAAGCCCTCGCCGGCGTCAAGAAACCCTCGCATCAAGGAACCCAAAATTCGATGACAAGTGACTCAAATGCATAACCAAATAAGTGACTAAAATAAAAAAAGTGACAGTAAAAATTGAAAAATCTTGAACATTCATGACTCTGAGTATATTATATTAAATTATATCATGTTACAATATATTAAGATATGTGGGTGCTGCGAGCCCATATTTTTTTATATCACCTGTGTATTATTCATGTAAATTTTGTCTCGTTCTTCACAATATAATTAATTATTATTATGTGCTTTTATTTCTTTGTTTCACCCATCCTATTTATAAATTATTTATTTCAATTATTTTTTTTTTTTTTTTATTATTATTACGTTCCAGCTGTGGCTCAGGAACGGGTTCCTTTTGTACATAGTGGTGTTTTTATTGACATTTTTATATATTACATTATTGCATTGTTACTTTTTTCATATATACATTCTTATTTTTTACATTTTTACCTTTTTACATGTTTTATATATTTACAATATAATAATCCTCTTTATTCAATTATTCTAAAGTTCTATTCTAAAGTTTTTTTTCTAATTTTAGTGTTTCTATATTGCTTTTCACACACTTTTTGTATATTCCACATTTTGTTACCTTTTCTGCTTTTGTCTTTTCACTTCTCATGGGGGGGGGGCACTGTTAAATGCTTCTCATTTCTTTCTGCTCTTTTTCTTAACATTTTTTCCAGCTCTTATATGTCCTTCATTATACTAGCGTCCTGTGGTCTTGTGTACAGTCTCTATTGTATGATTTCTATGCCATATTGGTTGTTCCAGTTGCTTCTTATGTCTTTAAATAATTCCTTTGTATCCTTACAGTACTTTACCCAGTGGGTCCAGTCAGTCACGGTCCCAGTGGTGCCACGTAGTCTACACTTCTTATCCTTCTCTCCTAGCCAGTCCTGTTCCCATTCAATATATTTCCACATCTCACCCTTGCGATTGTCCTAATCCTTTCCACCTTGTTTTATCCTTTTATGTATTCCGGTAGCCCCATTTCTCTGAAACTTTTATATTCGCTGTTATATCTGGAGTTATTTATTTGGTTAGTTCTTTTTTGCATCATAATTTCCCTGCTTCTATTCTTAATTTCCTTGTATTTATCTATTACACATTCACTCCAGATGGCAAGTTGTTCATTGCTGAATCCTAGATTGTTCACCCATTTTTCAGTGCCATTTTTTCCATTCTTTTCTTCATTCTTGATTTTTTCTTCATAGCATACTCTGACCCATCTGGCTTCTGGCATTTCTTTTATTTTCTCTGTATATTTCATCACTCTTATTTTCCAATCCTCTTCCATTGTATTTTTAGCCATCTATTCGTAGATCAGGTACCTAGGGGTGAAGAAATCCAGTTTCAGAACCCACCTGTAGTAATCTGTCTTGATTTTTTCTAGTTCCTTGGTATCTTCATTTCCCCATATTTCTGCACCGTATGCCATAACTCCTTTAACTATGTAGTTAAACATGAGTTTTCTCATGTATATGTCTCCTGCACACCTTCTTTCTCCATGTCCCCAGGTACTTCTCAATGCCACTCTTCCCTTCTGTGCCCTTTCTTTGATGTGCTCACTAAGTTTTCCATTACTGATCAGTAAGAAGCCCAAATAGCTGAAGTGGTTAATCGTCTCAATTTCATCCCTTTTCCATTTCCATATCTTTGTTTTGGGCTTCTTGCCTTTTTTGACCGCCATCATTTTTGTTTTATCCGTATTTAATTCTAGGTGTCTCTGTTTCAGGAATTTTCTTAGTGTGCTCATCATATCCAACATAGCTTCTCTATTCTCACCCATCATCGCGATATCGTCTGCGTATACGAGTGACCATATCCTTCGTTCTCCCACTTTGTTTCCCCCAACGTGTCTTTTTTCCATTACCCCTCCTAGCTCGAATATGTATATATTGAAGAGCGTTGGGCTTAAGCTTCATCCTTGTCTGAGACCTTTAGTAACCCAGAATTGGTTGGTGTGCCCTTCCCTAGTTTTTACACAGCATTTCATCTCTTCATATGCCTTACTTATCCTTGCTATCAGCCTCTTATTGTATCCTTTTCTTTCCATTATCTCCCACAGTTTGCCTCTATCCATCGTGTGAAACGCAGCTTTAAGATCCACGAACAGCACATACATCCGCTTTTTTTCCTTTATCGTTTTCTGCATCACATGATTTAGGATGTATATGTTGTGCGTTGTTGGTCTTCCTTTTCGAAATCCGGATTGCCCTTCCGGTAGTATATTCTTGTCCTCCGTTTCTTTTTCCAGTTTTTCCTTGATAATACTGATATATATTTTGTATGCCGTGGATAACATTGACAGACCTCTGTAATTATCTGAGCACGTTTTATCTCCTTTTTTGTATACTGGTGTTATCGCGGCCGTTTTCCACTCATCTGGCATTTCCATGCCCTCCCACACTTGTGCTATTATTTCCTTTAATTTTCCTTTTATTTCATCCCCACCGTACAGCCATGCCTCCTTTGTAATCCCGTCAATACCTGCCGCTTTTTTCTTTTTGAGTTTCTGCCACACCTTGTTTATTTCTTCATCTGTTAATTTATCCTCAACCTCTTCACTCCCTTGTGTGTTGATTACATATTTCTCATTTAACTTTCTTTCTCTGTTTCCGACTAGGAGATCCATAAAATGCTTTTCCCATCTTTGGTTGCCAATTTCTTGAGTCAATTCTTCTCTCATTTTCCTCCCTTTGTTTATGTATTTCTATATGTCCTTTTCGTTTCTTAGTTCTTTGATCTCCTCGATTTCTTTCATTTTCCATTCTTGTTTTTTATCCTCACATATTCTCTTCCATTTTCTCTTCTGTTCGATGTAATCATCCTCCATTTTTTTTCATTTTTCCATCTCTTTAGTTCTCTCATAGCTTTCCTTTTCTCCTTTCTACATTCTTTATCTCTATATGTTCCCTTAATCTTCTGTGTTTTATTCTATTTCCTTCTTTGTTACATGTTCTTCCACTAGTTCTTTGACATCTCTCCATCTCGTTTCCATGTCTCGTTTCTCTTCTGTATTTCTGTATTTGTTGTTCGTGCTTTCTCTGTATCTTCTTATACTTTCTTCGTTCCATATAGTAATTGTTTTCTTTATGCCTCTTACGTCTGTCGGTATACTTGTTTTCAGTCCTACGTCCAAGTCTAGTTCGATTCTAATGGGAAGGTGGTCTGAGTCTGTTTTGTTGTCTACATGGAATCTCTTGACCCTTCTTCTGCATTCATTGTCCATGATCGCAAGGTCTATAACTGCACATCCCTTTGGGCCGATGTACGTATATTCCCCGGTGTCATCTCCTTTAATCGCACCATTGGCTACTCTCAAACCATAGCTTTCGATCATTTTTATCAAGATTTTCCCGTCTTTGTCAGTTGTCGTGTCTTTACTCCTCCTGTATTCTGTGTCCCCAATTTCCTGTATGTATTTTCCCAGTCTTCCAGTTCTGGTATTGAAGTCCCCCATCAGCAGTATTTCTACATCTCCGCGATCGCTGTACTCTGGGATAGCATCCCTTTTTTCCTCCATTTTACCTCTGCTGTTGTAGACTCCCCAGATATCCAGTAAATTCCTTTTGACCTATTTTTATTCTGGTTCTGATCAGTCCTTCTTTGATATCTTCGCCTATTACGATTGCTTTTTCCTCCATTCTTTTGTATATACCTATCAGCATTCCTCCTTTGGGTCTTCCTGTTTTCTTGTCTCTTTTAGCTCCTATGGCTTTCCATGTCATTTCTTTTGGCAATTTTTTCATATATTTTTTATTGTCTTTCCCTTCTAGCCATGTCTTTGCTAAACAGACATAATCCATCTTGCTGATATATTGCCAAAATTCTCTGTCCTTTCTCCATAGGCCCGCGAAATTCCAGAATAGTACGTTTATTATACGGCCTTCATTGTTTTTCCCTTTCTTTTTTATTTTGTCTCTGTATTTGTTTTTTTTTTATCCGGTTTCGTCTGTGCGTCATCTGGTAGTCTTTCTTCTGATGTTTCGTCTCTGTTACATTTGTCCGTTATGTTCTCTTTTTTATCATTCCTCACCTTCTTTTTTTTAAAATTCGTTTTCAACCTAAAGTTATTTGTGTTATTTTTGCTCGTGGCCAGTTCGTGGCCACCCTTTAGGAGACCATGTGCAAATAACTAAATGTAACTTAACAAATGAATGTTTTCTATAATCTTTTATTATGATTATTATTATGATCTCAAGAGTCTTCTTCTTAAATCATGACGGTTACGTCTAAGTTGACAAACCTAATTAAGGATTAAAATAAGCAGTTTTCTCGAGACGTCGACGGCATGTCCCTTACGGATTCCAGGGGAACGTCTGGTTCTAGATACTCGAATTGAGTGTCAAAAGTGTGCACGTCCTTGTCAGTCCCTCCCATGGAATTCAGGAGTGTCAGGTCTCTGTGCGTTCCCCAGTTCTCTCCTTCCTGTTTAGAGGGTATACTAAGGTCATCGTCATCCGCGTCTTGAATGAATATCGTCAATGATTCCCTATGATCGCGGTGGTCCCTCCTTTCCTCGACGTCCAACCGGAAGGTGCCCTTCTTACACAATATTGTGTCTATCAAAGAATCTACATCGGGCTGTCGTGTTCTATGATCGCCCCATTTTCAACTAGAAGCGGTGGTCTCCCTGACGGGCCCTTCATACTCGTTGGGCGTTTCCGTAGCTTCCTCAATTTGCGTCATAATGGATTTTTTAGCAATTCCGGACGTTGGTAAGGTCAGCTCCCCTGTGTTAAGGGACGTGTTTGCAGCGGTTAAATCCTGGTCCATACGCGTCTTATGTATGCGAGTTTTCCGTCCGCTTGACCTCGAGCAATCACAGGTTCCGACTCCTCTTCCTCTAGATTCGGGAGTTTTCTTGCGGTTTTTCCGTTTTCTTAGTGGATACAGACTACAGGTGTTCCCCTGTCGGCTGATGTTGCTCTCATTGTCATCGCCCATTGCGACTTTATTCAGCATTCGCTCGCGGGGATTTTCCGATCCGTTGAGATCTGTGTTCCTTTTCCTCTTTGCTTGCGCTATTATGATTCGAGCCGGTGGGTGTTCGCCTTCGATATTATTATCGATATCATCTTGCTCGTCAGCTAGATCGTAAAGTTTGCTCCTTTTCGGTTCGCTCGACATCTTCTCCATCTTAACTGGATTTCGGGATAGAGCATCCGCGTTGGCGTTTTTCATGCCTGGACGATATACAATTTTAAAGTCTTACCCGCGTAGCAAGGCCTTGAGACGATTGAACCGAAGGTCGGATTTTTGCTCGAGTGAAAATGTTTAATGGTCCATGGTCCGTTACAACTGTGAATTTACGTGCGTACAGGTAGTGTCTAAATTGATCCTTTTCAAATATTAGAGCAAGTAGCTCTTTTTCATACGTTGGATAGCGTAGTTCGCTCTCTCTTAGATATCTAGATGCGTACACGCAAGGTCGATCCTTTCCCAACGGGCGCTGAATAAATATCGCTCCTATAGAGTAGTCTGACGCGTGCGTTGTTATTATGAAACGTTCTTCCAAATTTGGCGATATGAGGACGGGTTCTTGACACATTTTGTTTTTTAAAGATTCAAACACTTATTGATGTTCGTCGTTCCATACAAATTTAATATTTACCGACGTAAGCGCTGCTAATGGTCTCGATATTTTAGCACAATTTTCAATAAATCGGCGATAGTAGCCAGTGAAACCTAGAAATTGCTTGACCTTTTTCGTCGATGTAGGGACTGGATAGTCCTTTACCGCACTTAACTTGTCCGGATTCATTCTTATTTAACCGACGCCAACTATGTGTCCAAGTAGCTTGGCTACAAGTTTCAAAAACTGGCATTTTTTCGGTTCTATCGTTAAATTTGCGCGAGCTAACCTATCTAATACTTTACTGAGTCACCCTCGGTGTTCTTCTAATTAATAATACAGTTTCCTTGTCAGCCGCCTTGCTGGGTTCCTTTTTGCGATTGTCGCAGCTTTTCCGAGTGTCCAGCTCACGGGAGGTTTCTCAGCTACTTGCGGGACTGCTGCTCAAGATTTATAGTTCCGGTCTCGATTTTTTCGGTCATTCCTGCCGCGCTCCCGTCAGTCATTTTTATTGCGGTCACATCTATCGTATCTGTCGCGACTCCGCCGTTCATCTTGATCTCGGTCTCGTCTATCGTAACGATTGCGGCTACGTCGATAATCCCGATCACGTCTATCGTATCTGTCGCGACTCCGCCATTTGTATCGATCCCAATCCAGCTCACGTCTGTCTTATCGATCATTACGCCTGAGTTTATAACTTCCCGAGTATTTTTCATTAGAGCGTCCGTAATCCCCGCGGTCTTTTTGTTCCGCGGATTTTTGACCACCCTTTCTATCCGGGGTGTTCCGTCGGTCTCGGTTCGCTCCAAGCCCTTGTCGCAATTGCCTTACGTGAGCTCTCCGGTGCGCTCGGCTATCGTCACTATCTCCCGAGGAGGTAGATCGGTCCCTTCGCTTATTTTTCGGCGGTTACTCGTCACGGGCATGATTCATACCTTCTAACTTACGACAGACTGTTGATAAATGATCCGGTTTCCTACAATAGTTACAAATCTCTTTCTGTTTCTGTGTGTTTTTATCTTTATCTTTTTTCGGAGTCGGTTTGGTCGTTACCTTAGGCGTTTCGTCGTCTTCTCGCGTGGCTAACATGGACTCGACCCTACAGGCTTCCTGTATTGCCTGTTTTAAGGTGGCTGGTTGGGTAATCAAGACATTGTTGCTAATTCTCGCCCTGAGTCCCATTATAAATTGGAACCGAGATGCGGCCGTGACTTCCTTAATATTATACCCCTTCTCTAGCGAATCTATGTTGTTGATGCATTCAATTATTGTCATTAGGTGAGTGACTAGTTTCTGAACCCTCCCGCCGTAGTCGGTAACGGGCTCTCTATCGCCTTGTTTCACCCAATTTAATTGGCTCATTAACTCGAGATCCGACTTGGCGCTACCGAAGTGACTAGACACTTCGGTAAGAAATCCATCAATCAACCCGAATTCATTACGGCGATCCACGTAGGCATCGGCTGTCCGTCCTGTTAGCTTATTCGTCAAGGACAATAATATGTATTCGTTGTTCCGGCCCCCGGATGCCGTTACTATCCGTTTTATGGTGTTGCAAAATCGTCTTAACTGTTCCGGACTCCCGTTGAACATGGGGATTTGTGCGACCATTTGGGTTACGCTAACATCTCCGGGCATCGTCACTCCCATGCTTGTAGAGGTCGAATGCAACATGCCAATCCCTAGGCGTTCCTCAGGTTGGTCTCGTCTGTCGGAGCTGTCGTGTTTTCGGGAGCGGCGTCCGCTTCCTGATGATCGGCGCGACTCTTACTTGGAGGACGGGGTGTAATCCCTGGAGTGACGCCTGTACCCCGGCGACTAACGCGAAACTCGTTCAGGAGACGGGGTATACTCCCTGCGCTTCCCCCTTATCCCTCCGCCGTTCGTGGATACTGAATCCTAGTGCTGCTCGCTCCTCAAGAGCGCCTCACGTTCGTCGACGATAGACGCCTACTCCGATCCGGTGATGATTCGTAAAATTCAGATCGGTTATCATCACTATCCTCGCTTAGTAACTCTCGTGCCTTTGATTGTCCGCGTTCCGAAAGAGCATTCGCGCTCTCGCTGAATCTTATCGACGGATTACGTGGAGGCTTGGGCTTGTTGCTTACACCCGCGCTTGTTGTGCCACCTTGCTTTATATCGTTTGCCAACACGCTACCTAGGCCGATCCCGCTATGGCATTGGGTAACTTCCGCGTTCTCCTCCGGATTGTTAAACACCGGCATATTTTCCCGCGACGATGCGTCGTGATCTTTCTTCAATGCCCTCTTTATTGCGTATGAAATTCATAGCGCCTTTGCATTACCCTTTTCCCTATTGACGTCCAGTCATCGGCCTTAAGATCGTCCATTAACTCATCGATAACGTTTTCCGGTACGCTGGTAGGTGATTCGCGAAGCCAAAATGCCAGACTACTGCTCCATCTCTTTTCGCTATAATGCCTTAACCGCTCGCATATAGCTGCTTTTTCGGCCGAGTTATTCATTCTACTCAAAAACATGGGGATTAATTCCTGTAGCTCGACCTGAGACATTCGTTTGGCCAAATCGAGTATAACTTGCTGGGATGTCATCTCGACGGTTCGTTTATTTATTCCGCGCGGAGGTACTTCCGGGATCGTGAACTTGGGTGTCGATTTACTAGCCCTTTTCTTAAACATATTGATCCGGATGTCCCTGTCAGCTAATCGATTTAATTGGGCTACGCGCCTACCCCTAGATTTTAGCGTCAAGACCGTTCGCACCGATTTCAAAATTCGCGCAATACGTTTGCCTCGACTAACTACGCTTGCTCCCCCATTTCTCCGCATTCGCGTTTTTCCTACATTTTCCGCGATCTTAAGGGATATTTCAGTACGCCGGTGGATGATTTCCATGCAGTCGCAACGGGGTTTTCTCGAACTCGCGTAGTATTCGTCACTCTCGCGAAGATTATTGTTGCAATCGCGAAGGCCGTTGTCGCACTCTTGGGTAAATCACAGATATTCACAACTATAAGATATTGTATATGTGTATTCATTGATAATTACTCCCCAGTAATTATTGTTTTGACTATAATTCATTATAGCCCTGACCTACTACCTAAATTTTAAAGGTATCGAGTTCCGCAACACTGGTGGATATTAATAAATTAATTATTTCATTGACTTAGCACGTGATAGTCGTTTTCTTTCCACTGATTCTGTCGATTTTAATAATTAAATCTCTTGTAGACGGAAAATTTTAAATTTATTGTCGTGATTATGTACCAATTTTAGTTGGTCATAATCAGTAAAATGGTAGGAATATTTTCCACTTAATAATGATTAACTAATAAAAATCCGACACGTAAAAGTATAGTCGCGCTAAATTCCCTTAATACTAAGTCAAAACTAATAAGTTGAATCGACTAATTATTCAATTAAAATAATAATATTTAAATAAATATGTTTCGCTTTAATTTGAATTCAACAATTAATAATATCGCAAACGTCGTTCACAATAGTTATTTAGTAATGAATTTATTTAAGTTAATGCTTTACTAATTATTGAAATAATAAGATTTCAAATAAGTTCGTATTTCCAAGAAATAATACTTATGCAGCATAATTATTTTACATTATAATATTAATTAGTTTTAAAATGGTTTTATTATTTTTTTCCAAAAGGTTTAATATTTTTATATTTTACTTTATTTTGGCGATAATCAAGTTATTTTAATCACAATTTTATGAAAATTTACATTTGTTAAATTTATTTGCTCCAAATTTGTAATTTAATTTTTCAATTTAATAAAAGAATTTTAATTAGCCAATAGTTTAATTATAAATTAATCATAAGGCGTAGTTTGATACTTAATATCTATTCAATGTATTAATTATTTAATATTTTAATTTTGCCAGTTATTATTATTTAGATTGTGTTTCGTTGATAACATTACGAAATTATTATAAATTGAAAAGAAGTAGAACTATTCAGTGGATTCGCCACAAAATTCCCATCCGAGTTATTATTTAATTTTAATTTTAAAATATATCACGCATCATAGTCAATTTTCCACTTATTTTCGCGTTATTTGTTAGTGAAACGAGGAGGACCCCAATTTTATTATATATTAGTTATTAATTAAATTCACTTACCTTGTTGTTGCGATGGCTGGTAGTATCAATACGTAGAATTCTCGCCACATCCTTAAAGGTCACTGATCATAGTGATTGACATGTGGAGAAGTATCGTACGTCCCCCAGCGTTCACCTTGACCTTGTCATCGCTCCTCTTACAGCATTGGCTCTGTAGTCTCGGGCGCTCGCCGTCGCGCGCGTTATTGGACCGATGGCCTCCGGCCCTGCGAGCCGCGATGACTCCAAGTGCGCGGAATGTGCGCACTCAGCAAAATTCGGCGTGAGGACTGCCGAGTACCTGGGACACGCTGTTATCGATGTTCTTGCGGGATTTCTGAGAATAAAAGGTTACACGTTGCCATGCAACAGATGTAGCTGCATAGCTTACGTAACAATACAATAGGAGACTTTGTGCGAGTCAAGTGTAGGAGGCAATAATAAACACAATTGCAACTATTTAATAGAAGTAGATTAATAATAAAACACGTTTAACCTGGAGTATTGATGAATATAAAACATGCTTAGTGGAGACGAAATAAGAGAGTACTAGCAGTGAAGCACATGTAGCCTAATAAACAGAAGGGGTGGAGTGGTCAAAGCAGAGATTAGAAGGAAATGTGTTGCATGCAACAATTGTATGGTCTTGTATTAACTTCGTCACCCACGCGGATTTTCTTGCGGATTACGAAGCACAGTCGGAATTCAAGTTGCAAAATTTCAGGATTGGGTCAGAATCGAAGAGTCGAACGCGTTTGGTAGTTGTACATCTCACATATAAGAGTGTAACGAGACGTTTCGTTCATCCTTCATGGGTTGAGATCGAGTCGAGCGCTCGTTGACAAGAAAGATAATTTCCGGGATAAGCGATAGCCGGTCTGCCAGGGATTTCGGAATGTCGATCAAGGTAAACTTAATAACAATACCTAATTTAAATGAATCAAAAAAAAAAAATCACCAAAGTGACACTTTAATTGGTTCAGTTCTGAAATTTACAAAGAAAATTTGAAATTAAACGACAATAATAATCAATGCAGTAATTTATATATAATTTAATATTAAACATTTAATAATTTTATTTAATTTAATAATATTACAAATTCGACCGCGCTAACTTACTCATTTTAACTATTATAAATTTACATTTGACCTTCGGGCGGGTCATCGAACGGAATCATAACAATAATTCAAATACACCGCAAACGATCGGTACCGGTTATTCACCTGTACGTACTTTATCTTAATCATAAATTTATTTTTATCTTAAACGGGGAAATAATGTGATACAATGAAAATGAAATCTCACGTCACAAAATTACGGGGAAAAAATTAAGGCGATATAATAATGAAATTTAGCGATAAATTTTTCCTCGTACGGAAATCGGAGAAACGGGAAAAAACAAAGAAAGCGGTGCAACACAGACGTTTAAAGAAAAGTCTGTATTGCGTAGGAGGCTCGTCTGGAGCCAAGAATGGGTGGTGGATCGAGCACCTAATCACAGTGGACGTAATTAAGGCTCGTAATCAAATTCACTCTATGGATTGATGGATAAATAAAACCGCAAGTGGTATATTTTATGAGGAAATGGGCGCCCCGAAAGCGGGTTTCGCCTTGGAGAAGGGTTTTCGTGGAATCGTAAAGACCAGAGTCAAGTTAAAAATTTATCGTGGCTCGAAAGCACACGATTAGGGAAGATTGGAAGGAATTAGTCTCGGATCGGTCGGAGCGAAAATGATCCCGAGTCTTGCATCTGTCAGGTGTTTTAAATCCCGCGCGTTTCTCCTTCGTTACGAACCGTACGGTCACTCACCTGTGAGGTTGGCGCACCGGTGAGCGTATATACATATACAACGGTACTCATACATGTGAGCTGGACTGGCGCGAAGAACTTCGAGCCACCTGAAGTTTTTGTAACGAACAAATCTCGTTACAAGAGTTTCCGCGCGTGTAATTTATTCCTTTCTTCTTTGGCACTATGATTGCTAATAATAATACGATTAATGGGATTTATGAGACTTAGGTCTTCCCAGCTGTAATACTACCAGATGACGGACAACTGACGCAGCACGGTGTGAAATCACCATACTATAGGTGTTATCGCGGTAGAAGTTGGTAGCAACACGTGCTTGCTCGTTCTAGCAACGAGATAAAGACGTCTTGTTATATTATTAAACATTTTATAAAATAATAAATACTAATCTTTCATTATAGAAAACAATAAACAGATAAGAGTTACAGAAATAATTCAATTCAATTATTTCCATATATTTTAAAAGTAATAAAGATAAAAATTAAAATTATAAAATTACATTCATTAGCGTAATATTCACAAAAAATGGTCTCATTAAGATTTGATTTTAAAGTGAAATGTTTAGCAAACGAAAAAAAACTACATATGGTTAACCTCAAAGGCGACGTTAGATGGTACAAATTTCATATGCTAGAGGATTGTTAAAAAATAAATAAATATACACAATAGATGAAAATAAAAATTACACTAAAAAACCATAATAAATTTGGATCAGATTATCAAAATAATTATATAAATCTGTGCAGATAAACAAGTAAATATACAATTTAATGACTACTTTCTAAGTGACCATACATAATACAGAAGTTTTACATAAATATATGGAAGCAAATTAATCAATGATAAAATAATTAATAGTATTATTAGATGAAAAAAAAAATATTCTGACACTCGAAGCTTTATTAGCAAATTATTATATATTTGAACAATTTAATAGATAAAATTTAAATATTAGATTATGGATTAATAAATTCGGGAAAGAATGCGGATGTTTTAAAATAATTAAAAACAAAAGGAAAATTGAAATATTAAAATTTTTTATAGAAACATCTTGCAAACATTGATATACCTGTGTGATGAAATTTAGTAGAATGAAAATGGGAAAATAAGTATAAAAACTTTTGTGAAGCATTTAAAAATTAAAATAAAACACCGATTATACACACCCTTTGTTTCGAATATCAATCAGATTCTCTATTCGAACATGCTACAATAACATAAAAATTAATTAATAAATGAATATTTATAGATCTCATTGCATTAGTCTTATCAAATTTTTTTTTTTTGACTAAAAAAATAGAAAAAATATAATATAAAATGAAGGCTTTTACAATGAAATAGATAATCAAAAATATTTAATAAAAAAATAGAGGAGCAGGTAAGAAAAAAGTGAAAAAATACTTAATTAAATATATAAAAATTGGTAAAGATGTACCTGTACTGGAAACTACATCTTTGTTCAAAAATAAAAAAGAAAAAATAAAACATAATATATGATTTTTAATATTGAAGAATTGGCTATTTTCATAATGAATAATCAAATAATAAACAACTATTTTATTCATAATACATATTTCTATTTCAATGGATAATATTTCAAATAAACATTCGGTGCTCGTTTACCAATTTCCCCTTTTTTGCAGATATGGTGATGCATAATGTAGAGTTTAATTGTCTACAAAAACTCAATAACACACGCAATACAATTGTTTTATTTTATTATGGATATGTAAATGACACTACATTATATGTTGAATATAAAAAAATCAATATAATTTTAAACTGTTTTAATTCACATAATACTTATTTACAAATCACACATGAAATAGAAAATAATAAAAAAAACATCCCATTTGTAGACATTTTATTAAACAAAAATAATATTACAATTATGAATTTGTTCATGAAACCATCGCAATCAATTCGGATTTTGAATTTTAACTAAAATTACATCAAAATGCAAAAAATATAAAATATACATAATATAAAAGTAAGCAATCATATAAAGCCTTGTAGATCGAGCTATCTTACTATCCTTGAATAATAAAATCAACATTTTTTTAAATGATTATCTTCCGTATTTGATAGAAAAATACATAATAAGCAGAAGAAATTAATATTTTCGAATGGTATAATAAAAAACAATTGTGATAAATGGAATATAACGATATCCTTACTATTTATTAAAACATTCTTTTCGAAATACTCTCACAGAATAAAAAAATATGGTCTATTAATTAATAAAATTACTGGCTATTATTAATAAAAAATTGGATAGAATAATTTAGTTTGACAAAGCTTCTTGCAAATGGGATACTCTTAATGTTATATATAATATAAATTGTAATAACTGTTGTGTTAAGTACATCGAAGGAACAAAATGCTCTTTGCTTACTTTAATTAATGAACACAAAAAATGTACAAACAATTTTTCAATCATTTCTTCATATTTGCAAGAATATAAATACAAGATTAAAAAGGGAAATATTTCAATTTTCGAGAAGGAATGCAATTATAAAAAAGACTAATTTCGGAAACTGTATATATTAAGACTAATAGAAATACGATAAATAAACAGAAGGGTACTCAAAATGTAAATCCTCAATATACATTTCTATTACTCAAATAGATATAAAATAAATAAAAACGTTCGGTATGATGATAAAAATATTGTTTCATGTCATGATACAGAAAAAAAAGTAATAACTTTTAACGAATATGTTAACCAAATTAATTTCCAAATATCAATAAACTGTGTAAATCATTATAAAATATATATAATAGATATCTTAGTTTAACAAATATTAAAATTAAAAAGAAATGAAAATAAATGATCTAATTTACCTAGATTTTAGAGATGCACTTGCACGCAGGGACTGTAACATCAGGAACAATTGCCATCTTAAGGTGATATTTGAGATATATTATATTGTGACAGCTGCACCGTCTCCTGATAATTCACATTCTTTCTTATAAATAAGTAAACTACGAATTCTCATAAAATAAATATTTTGTACCAAGATTTTAGAATTACGTATTCTTAAGAGATTATAACGATAAGATATTATAATCACAGTCGCTTTTTAATCTATTAGCGATTTTACATAGAACTAAATAAACAAATAAATTTTAAAATTCGTACATAAACAACTTTAAAAAGATAATACAATACCGACTCTGTACAAAAATACAATGATAAGACACTGTAAGCGCCGAAAAATAGCTGACTAACATATAACACAATAATGACCACCGAACAACCGAAAAACAAGAATATCAATTATAAACAAGATATAATTGCAACAACCGACCGATGACTACGTATATCTATTGTTACATACTATTTCTATTATATTATTTACTTAAGATTGTATGCAAGTACGACTCAGCCCTATTCAAAAAAACAAATCAATCATGGAACCGAGAGAAGGGATGAATACATCCCTTATCGCCAAAATAGTATAAATTCAGAGGACTTTCGAGATACAAAGTTGTACGTCTCGAATTTTATTAAGATTCATTTTAAATTCTAAACCCAGTTGTTCTTAATTGTAAGTTCAGCTTTTCTTAACTAATTATCACCGCTCGATTTAACACACCACGTCAACCCGTAGGGCTGAGTACGTCATCTGCGAACCCTAAACATTTAAAAGTAAGTTCAAATAAATAAATTTTATATAATTTCTAACGAATTTTAATTTTTTATTTTTACTCAATTTAGAAATAAAGACTGTAAGTCTAAGCATGCTTAAATTTTAACTTCACTTCGAAACTTTACTCTCGCTGGTTTTGCCTATCCCCACGTTAGTGCACTTAATTGTAGGTGTAAAGCAGGCGTCGTTGTGATTGGACGTAACAATATTAAATATTTAAGCGTACTCCTTCACAACTCGCAAGTCTGGGATAAATATTCCGAAACAGGTCGACAAGCTGAATCTCATTCATCTACCAATTGATCCAAGAAATACTGATGTGTCTCCTCAATACTGAGTTCACAGTACTAAGCGCTGATTAAATTAGGGTTGGACAGCATCTTCTAGCTAATACTTCTGTGTATACTTACGTATATAAAAACAACATTCTCCTTTTGGAGATATATATGGTGACATGTGAGTGTGTAATTCATGCTTCAAACTAACATAAGAACAAAAAGTCTTTCAGAGTACACAATACTTTGATTTTAGCTATTAAGTGGAGAAGGGAGTTAAAGGTATATTAAGTCTGTCACCTAACTTACGTAAAAAACTCTATTAAGCGATGGTAATAAATGTTAATAATATAATTATTCTAAAATGAAATTACAATTATATATCGATGAATATAAATTTACGTTACTTGAATTACAATTGTTGTGTTGTGTGTCATTTCATAAGACTTTTTGATTTCCGAAAGGATATTGTGGATAAATTCTATTTTATTTATTTTATTAGCAGCAGAGTGTCACCACTTAAGATTTCCTGTAGGCTTAGAGAATTCTCAATTAACTTAATATAATAAATCTGTTTAAAATATATTGTCACGTTGTGAATCCCGTCAATGGACAATTTAAATCTATTAATATTTAAATTAATAGTTAATATAACAAACACAACACTTGTTATTCTTACCTTGTGAAGCTCGGATTCATTGAGCCGAAATTATCGCCGAGATACGGTATAAGTTTTATACACTACTACCCGAATTTTATTATAACAATAATTATATATAAATTGATAAAAATCAGCTGTATTTCTCGCCTTTAAATATAATAATTACTTATTCACTTCACGATATCACTATATATATATAATATATATTATATCTAATAGATATATGTATAAATCCATTTTCATAATGATATTAATTTTACCTAATATATTACTCCATTTCGCATTAATACTCAAGGAATTTATTTTTTGTACAGATCAGCACTACCATATTATTCTCAAATTCCCAGAATACAATATATTTAACAGTATTTAATAAATCATTAAGTAATAAACTTACCTTGGTAACAGAAGGACTTGAATATATATGTATTTCAATTTTATAATTCCTTTAAATTTTATTAAATTTTATAATAATCAATATATATATAGATATTATGAATTTGAAATAATTATATATAATCGACCAGGTACTTTCTCAATCTCAATATTGAATTTATTATTTCTCCTCAATATTTTCAATGCTTTTATAATAATCTCATTCATCTTTAATATTATATTAATTTTCACAAGAAAAATCTTTAAAGATAAACGTATAAGTTTCAGTATAAAAGATAGATACTGACTCTTCTGTTCCATTTTCACTTTCACGAGTTCACAAGGAATTACTTGAAATCTGTTAAAATTAATCTATCTCCAATAATTATCAAAGGATTGATTTACACCATCAATTCCTTGCTGATAAATGGCGATAACAATTACTAACACATTTCAAACTACGCAGTAATACTACACTACAACGCCCTCTTTTCCACATATTAATTTAATAAATATAAACACTCACGGCCTTCTCAGTCTATATTTATTTTATTTCATTTTATGCGACGAATGAAAATTAGTCACAATATTTGTAGAAAATTTTTATGGCAAAAGTGACCTTTTTGTATTTTGCTTAGATTTTATATCATCTTTATTTCCTCTATGTTATTTTATAATAATAATTATTATTTTATAGATAGTATAAACTTAACCAATCGCTTAATTTATTAAACCTCCTTATTCTCTTTACGTCATTTTGTAATTATTAATAATATTTGGTAGATATAATGTTTTCTAATTGAATGTGAATTTAATAGCTCATCTTGATTAACTAAATTTCTATCTAAACTAATAAAGTATTTTAATTTTCATTTGATATATTCGATTTAATTATATCTAATAATTTGTTATTATGATCGTTTAAATTTTTCTTTATTTAGATTGGTAAAAATGTTTTAAATAAAATATTAAAGCATTTGTAGTAAAATAGGATTTATTCAATAATATATTAAATCCAGTAATATAAAATAATGCTAGTGTATAATTAATCTAGGATATAGGTACATTTTAAAATTTTTTTAATAACCATTTCTTATTTTGTATATTCCATTTCCATTTCTGCTTCACGATTTAGGGTACGAAATTGTATTCTTTTTATAATTTAAATTTATGCAGATGAACATCAGCTCCGTCCAGCATCCGTGGGTGGTAGTGGAGCGCCGCTTTACTGCGCGCAGGAAGAATTCTTGTCAACTATGCAGTGGTGAGGGTATAGAATCTGGGGTGATAGGGCTAGTGGAGTCAATCCTTAGTGCGATGCGCTTTCAGGGAACCGCAAAAAATTTACAATGAAGCAAGGCCGTTACAATATATATAAACAAATTTAAAAAAAAAAGTTAACTGATGCTTTAACTTTGACTATGCTACTTATCGATTTTTGTTTCTCTTTCTATTCGAATTCGTATTCTGTTCGGTACTTTCTCTTGCCGTCTTAATTTTATTAGGACCCGGAATTTTCCGCAGGCCGGAAGGACGCTTCCTCTCCCGCTTGCAATGCGTGTCACTCTGAAACGAGGTTTCTCTCCCGATACTTCGACGCGTCTTCTTGCCTATGCTGTGGAATTCTTCTCCACCAATAACTTTCGCGACCCGCGCTCTTAGTGTCTTTACGTGAGTGCATCCCCTGAGAGAGCTACAGCTCCAGTGCTTAGATACGTACTTCATCAGGGTTCACACCCTTTGGGAGCAGCTCCAACACCAACAGCCATCTAAGTGGCCGGCTTCGCCCTGAGTGGCCCTACGCCGTCACTTTGAGCGGCGCTGATCCACGCGGAAGACATCGTGCGTGCAGGCTTTGTACCCTGCGCTCCTCCCGCAACTTATAAGCATAAATGATTATTCTTTGGCTTTTCCCCCTCACCTGAGAGGGGTTTTTTATGCCGTTGTTTCGCGGAGCGAATAAACTATTTGTGTGACACTCAATCCGTTTGTTAATTAATTTTCCTAATGTTTCACCCTCCCTCACTCCTTCAATTTATCTTGTTGATTTATATATTCTTAATTTAATTTTCTAACATATTCGTTTTCAATAGGGTGTCAAATTTCTGCAGAACGGGCTCTCACGCACCTGGTTAATAATCTTCGCTGACAATATACCTAAAGTTTTCTTGCTTTAACTTCGAGGTACCTTAGATTTCATTGAAATTATGTTTAAAAAGTAACCGTAGCATAGCATTCAATTATCATATTGCGATGCAGTTAAAAATTGTAATTCTGTTTCTAGTTTCGACTCATCTTTCTGTGAATTGTTTTGACGGAAAATTACTCGAGTTTATCATTTTATAATTTAATGAGAATATATTAAAATAACTAAGTTTTAAAACTGTTGAATCGTTATATTATATAAAATACATTTTACGCTGTAGTTAAAATTTGTAAAATATTTCGAGATATAATAATATAAATCTTAATTTGAAGATTTTTTGTGTTAATGTATTTATAAAAAGAATATATAATGTACATTATTTAAAATATTGTTTATTAGAAGAAATAAAATTTGTCCATAATGAAGGTACTATATAGAATTTATTATAGCAAATTTCTTATCTTTTAGAATTAAAAACATAAGTATTCATTTTGAAATATATAATGAGTAAAACTATACTCATTTTCTAATTAGAAAAAAATGAAATGTATCGATTTCAATGTTTAATGGTGACGCTTTAATATGAATATAGTTACAGAATATTCTTACACGATTTTGAATAACGTAATCTTGTATAAATACCTCAAAATTCAATATATAAAATATTACCTATACTGTAATGCATACCATATTCTACAAGATTTTTATCAAAATATCCAGTACTTATGGTTTTTATTATTTTATTTTATTTTTGTAAATTTTCAAAAGATATGTGAACGCGATGCTTTTCAATTATATTAATTAGACCGTAAACTCAGATTTTAATATAATATGGTAAATATTATGAATCTCGTATTGATTGTATGTATATATAAGAAAATAAATTAACTTTACATGATTAAACAAATATTATCATTTTTCTTACTTGTTTTTTAAGCTTTTTCTAAATCCATTTGATCATGATATTTTTTGTTTGCGTTACTTTGAAAGTTATATTAACTTTTATACAGCCACCACTTAATGAGTGGTAGAGCAATTTGGATTAAATAAAGAATGGGAAGAAAAATCATTTATATTGAAATTAATTCTAATTTAAACATTAAACTAGATTTTTAATAATTTTTTGATAAAATTTTATTTATTTTTATTGACTAATTTGAAATATATTTAATGTATATTAATTACCAATTATCCTTATTTGATACTATATATACTAACATTCAAATAATATTGCAAATAAGGTAATTACTCAATGCAAAAAAGATGGAAAATCTGACAACCTAGGTAGAAGATATAACGCTCGAGCTGAGCGCACACAGACACAAAGTGAAATAAGGTGATAAATCAAAATGAGATTGAAAATAATTAGATAATATGAGCAAATTTTTAATTACAACATGCTAAAATGAACAAGATTTACATAATGCAAATCATTATCTAATTTTATTCAAAATAATGAGAGAAATTTCGAATGTGTTATGCATGATTAAACGGAACAGAAGAGCTCTAATAAGGATAGATATCTATTGCTTATTATCTCTATGAAAATAAATCGATTTAATGAATGCGTTCATTCTTTTGGAAACAAGCAGTGAATTAAAGGCAGAATAAATCGGTGTCAATTATAATGAAAATTTATACTTCTAAAACCACTATTATTTATTTATTACAATTTTTGAATAAATATATAATTCTTTATCCTTATTTTTTTTTGAAAATATAATTTACTTAATATTTTATGATGTAAATTAATATTTTAAATCATTCTCATTATCGGTCTCATCATTAGGTCATTATCGATCTATTAAAAAATTTTACTTAAATTTAATATTTTATTGAATGAATAATTTTTCAATTATTATATTTATTTTTAATACCAAGCAGATAGTGAGATACATGTTCATAGACTACAAAAGTTATAGTAGTAGCTGGTGTCACTCGCATTAAATTAAGACTTAGTCCCTTATAATATCCTTTCCAACCTTCATATCTGTAAATAATGAAAAATTTATTTATTTTACTGAAAAATTTAGAAAAAAAATGATTCATTTTAAAATATTTAGTAATATTAATAGTATTTGGTAAGTAATAACGTTAATATTGTAATACTTTACAATTTTTTAATTATAATAAATACAAGATAAAAAATTCTTATGATTTTTTAAGATAAAAATTTTTCATTAAGTAATGTGATTTTTTTCAAAAATTTAAAAATTGAATAAATAAATTACTCAAAATTACTATTAGTAAATAAAAAATTTTTATTTATTATAAAAACGCTATTTCTAATTAAATTTCTGTATTTTCACAATAAGATGAAGTATAATAGGTAAATTGAAATAATTTAGTAAATATTTAATCTACATGGTATTTCCACGAAGTATCGAGTTTTTTTTTCATTTTGCGACTATTGGTCGTAGTAATTTAGAAGAGGTCTTAAAATGTAGAGAAAAGCTTTTTCCATTTATCTCTTTTTTTTGTTTTTTCGATAATTTGAAACAGCACGATTTTACTTCGTGCGAAGAGTGTTTTTCCAGTTTTGGACACGGCGCGATATAATTTTGTTTGCAACTAAATAATTTAAAAAAAACAGTGCAGAAACATTTCAAATGTTACAAGAAACTTATAATGATAATTGTATGTCAATGTGGAAAATGGCACATAGCATATAATCTAATAAACGGCAAGTCTTGATCTGGGGGCCCAAAAACCTTTCGAATCGCTGCGAATACTCGCCGCGTGCTTATAATTTTAAATTTGGACCACCAATTAACAATTAGAGTAATAGTGGAAAAACTGAATTTAACGCTATTCACGGTGCACAATATTGTGCAAAAAAATTTAGAAATTTGAAAAGTTTGCGAAATGCGAAATATCAAAGCTGAAGATTTTCAGGCTGCTTTTGAGACCTGGAAAACTCGCTTTCGGAAATGCCTGAATGCAGTAGAAAATTACTTTTAACAGTTTAAAATTTTTGTTTCAAACTGTTTCTAAGTCCATCAATAAATCATAATTCATAAAAAAGATAAGTGTTTTCTTTTTTTTTTATAATTTTTAAACGAAACATTCTCGCGTAGCGTTTTTCCACTAATCGCTTCAGTCCTCCATGTATAAAAATCGAAAAAACTCTTTACGCGAAGTAAAAACTTGATGCATCTAATTATCGAAAAAACAAAAAAATGGGAGAAATGGAAAAAAGCTTACCTCTACATTTTAAAACCCCTCCCAAATCGCTGTGACCAATATTCACTAAATCAATAAAAAACTAGATACATTGGGGACAGACCATATATATAAATAAAATAATGATAATTATCTAATAAATAATAAGATTTGTATTATTAAAAATAAAATATGTGTACGGATGAAAATATGCATTCAAATACTTGCAGCCTCAATATTTATTTCATTGATCAATCATAAAATTAGCCGACAATATCCCCACCTTATGGGGAAAACTAGACATATATACATGGGTGATGAAAAGGGATTAACCTTATGGAAGACAATGTGATTTTTGGTAAGATAGGTTCGTTCTATTTTCAAACAAGTATTAAAAATAGCTTGAGTTTGTGCTGTAATTTGCACAATGTTTAATCTGTGGAAGAGCTTCTTACGTCTTCACATATTAAATAGTGAAATAAGCTCCGAAACGTAAATGGGTATATCTAGAAGATAAGATCTTTAAAATGCTGCTCACTCAAGGTGAGATCAGAGGGGAACTCTGGGAACCGTAGGTAGTACGTCGTCCGTTCTATTGTCACTCATTTTTTGTAACTTGACTGGTCCTTTTGTGCTACAATAGGTATATATATGTTTATGTACACTTTTAAAATTATTCTAGTAACACTTGACTATTTTTCCGCATGATTAAATTTAAGGTTTATAATAGGTACATGCTTATCATCGCATGAGAAATTGTAAATGAACTATAATTACGAATAAACAATTATAAGATATTATAATTACGTCAATTAACCAATATTATTTACTCCATATTGGCCACTTTTTTATAACATAAAAGCTAAGTATCATATAACACATTTTTGGTATCTGAAGATGAGAATTGATGATACACAACTATAATATGAGTTTATGAAACAAAATTTAGTGTGATTCTAATACTAAGTAACTTTGCGGATTTAATTCTATTTTATATAGTAATTTTTATTTGTATATATACAGCTTCGGACATATTATTTCTTATATTATTTTTATGAATTTTTACTTTCTAAGTACGCATTTTCATGTACATTTAGTATTCTTTGCATGTTCTTTCAGTATAACTTAAAGTTTATAAAATATGTATGTATTTATATGTATTATTGACAGGGATTTCGTACAAAAGTGAGACTATCAACTTTATATTTCTTGATGTAAGAGCTTTTCAATTGATTCGTATAATGTAAAGTTTCGGATTTCAAATAAAAAAAAATAAAATAATTATTACTACCAATAGAACTTTGATTTGAGGATGAAATGTCATACCCAAGATTAGCTAAACATGTGATAATCATGTTTAATCGCCGAATAATCCCTGATACTACTACCTGCTTGTATCAAAGTTTGAGTTTCAAAAATCATTCTCCGTCCAATTGAAACTCACGCTATTCAATGCAATTTTAGACTCACTACGAATTTTTCCACTTGTTTGAATAATGTTATACACTTTTTCATGTTTATAACAATAAAAAGAGTGGATGAATCGTATACTAAGAAAGTAATGATTTCGCAAGAATAACTCATGAACTATTATGTAACGCCATTTTGAAACATTTGCAAAGAGACACTATCTCGAAAGAACAAAGATAGAATTTGATGGATTAGAGTAAATATGGATTGATGTCAAGACTACTCTCTTCTGTAGTTCGAATGATTTGTTTAGTAATATTGACTGAAACATTAGCAATGGAGTGTATATTACACCTTTGCTACAATTGTGTGGGTTATCATATGGTCATTTATCTTACCACTGCAAGCGAAGCAAGGGGAAGCATAATAACCTTCTACATATGGATTAGTCATGCCGCTCAATGGCTTCCTGTGGTACTAGTAGAGATAAATAAATGGCTCTCCGGTTGAAATAAATAATTCCACGTGAATAATAAGTGAAAAAGTTGTAAGTGATAATAATAAAGGTTCGAAATTAAATCGAAGTCAAATCCATTACGTAGACCAAGGAATACGAGGAGGCAATTATATGGCAATCAGCCATATATCAGCTGAACACTAAAGGATATTATGGAGTACACAAGTGCAACGATTTATTAAGTCTAAAAAAATTTAAGTCTAAAAAAGATACTTAAAATAAAAAAGATTAGTAAATGTTGATAAAAACCATAGCTATTGAATTCTTCATTTTTTAAAATGTATTTTTTGCAATTAATGCTATTATTTTATGTAAACATTGTAAATCAAAAATTGAATTTACTGAATCGAGTTTAGAACATTCAGTATTTATAATAGACATAACATGTCAGTGTTAATTACATAGAATTTTGTTGTAGAATTGGAAGAGCTTATGAAATAAATCATATGCAGTTTGTTATGCATTTTAAAAATAAAGAGACTAAAAATTGGTTAAAATGTTATCGATTATATCGAGAAACATGATATAGGGCGTTTAAAACTGGATGAGAAATGACATAGTCGCTAATTCACTTAATTGTAAATAAATATAAATAATTTATAGGAAAAAACTCTTTATTCGTTGAACTTGAGCTGTTTCGTCAACTTAACTCTCATATGCTCAGAATTTATAGCAATTATACTTTCTTTTGATATTCTTGAATCCATTATAATTTATATTCATAAAATCTCGTTAAAAAACAAGAAAAACAATAGAATCTCATAAAAAATATTTCATTTTACTTAAAATTTTTTTTTAAATGTCTTAATCATTTGTCGATACATAAAATTCTAAAGGATTATAACAGTAGTCAAAGTCTGCTTGCTTTAGTAGAATTTAATCCTAGCCAGAATTTCTAGATTTAAGTTTGACTTTATTCTCAAATAGCTAATCGATTATCAAAAAAATGAATTTTCATATATAAATATAAATACATAAATGAAATTGCGATTTATTATTTCATAAATTGAACAACAAAATTCGAGTATTTATAAAATCGAAAATAAAAGTAGTTTTAATAAAAGTATGTGTACTATTAAAATCTAAAACTAAATTTAATGGAAATCTTTCTACAAAAACTACTTACAATTGGCGGTCAACCGAATCAAACTGTATTAGTTGATGTAGCGAAGCATCTCATTATTATACATCGTAATCATTTTACGAATTTAATTTTCCTAAGCACTTATAACTTCTCTTATATGATGTACTTGATGTGATGTTTCTGACACTCATCTCACTATGAAAAATTTAGGATCTTAAGAGTTAGAGAAGTAATGAAAAAGGAAATATATTACTTGTTGAAAACAATTATGCTTGAACTTAACAATTTAATCTACACAAAATATACTTATAAGCAATCGTTATTACCCGAAATTGAGTAACCTTAAATGGTACTTATAAGATACAATGCACACAAAGAAGGTACAGACTCTTTTATGTATTAAAGGGTATTAAGCCATGGTCCGCTCCTATATTTATTACCTTAGTGTACATTGATCTCAAAAAGGTTGCAACACGACATCTAATGAAAAACTCGGGAATCATTTTTTGAACATATCGGTGTATATGCCAACATTTGTAAACTTTAAAATAAAAAACTCTGACTTTATATTTTACAATTAAAAAAAGTTAGTGTTCTATTATACTTAGTATTTAAAGATTTTGCATCAATATTATCACCTATATAATTACGTAATAACTCAATTTATTGAAAAAATATTTCAATCAATATACCAGTGGTTTCTAAATTGTTGAGTTATATGAATTGTAGTTATTATTTTTTACAGAACGAAATATCCAAAAAAATCTTATTTCAAAACTGTTAAGGAGCATAATATGAAAGTAGCATAATCAGAATTAATTAAAAATATTATTTTTGTATAATAGAGTATTTTTTTGTACTTTTAAATTAAAAAAGAAATAACTTTGTAAACCATTTAATTAAATTTCTTTTATCTACAATTTCATTTTGCACATCCTTTTTCAAATTTATTCATTATATAACAATATTCATAAAATATTACATTTTTATATATTGGAAAATGGAAATTGATTGATATTATAAAATAATATGTTACGAACATATATATTCATAGATATATATGTCGTTACACTAAACTCCGGATTACAAACAAGAGTGGAGTATACGATATCTCCGTAGCGGAAGGTTAAGATAAGTTATGGATTCTGGATGGAAATAATAATCCATTTTTGTTGTTAAAACTCCACATTCGTGTTTATTATGTTTCAAGAGCAAGGCCTGGCAAGTAGACTGTGTTCCGCATAGCTTATTTTATTCTCCAGTTTGCGATAAGATAAGTTGCATAATGCTAATTAATTTGCGAGTTTGTAACGAATTTAGTTAAAATTCAGATGTTGTTTGATCTGCGGGCTCAATACTAAAATAACTGTAACTAAAGTTCGAGTGTTGCTTGTTCCGTTGGCTCAGTTCGAATAACTTCAACTTTGTTCTGCGACGATCGCGGTGACAAATTTTCCAATTTGGAAAAGATTCCCTAAGTATCTTATATATATATATATATATATATATATATATATATATATATATATCTATATATATATATATAAATATATTTCGATTATTCGAACTCACGGCTCAGGTGCTAATTCCGTAAATCCCACGGAGCACTTGTCGTCGGTGCGAGCAATTGGATGCCAACGTACAGTCCCGTGGACCGCAATGAGTCTTTAGAAACATGTATCAGCGGCACGACAAGAACGGCGGAATTTTTTTTTTTATAAAAAATATATATTTTAATCTAACATTTGTTTTTTAATTATTTTAATTATAATCACAGTAGCCATAGAAATATTGCTTTTAACTGTCACTTAAAACTCGCTCTAACAATATTTTAATCGGAAATATATATATTTACATAAATACTGTTTAACACTGTCTCTTTCCCTCGCAGTTTCAAGGGTAAGAGAAAGTGACCGCGCGACAAAAAAACTATACAGACGGCGGTCTCCTATTTTATTGTGAGGTGCGCCGTGTGGAAGAAACCGACGCTTAATCTTCTACGAAACTTTGCCATGCGTATTCCGAACATTTTTTCTATTTTGCATCTTACTATTCTCTGGCGTTTTATTATATTTTGAATTACCTTGTGCGATTTACAAATAGTAGTGATCTGCGAATTATCTGGGCGAATTTCACGTGGCTTTCTTACGTGTGTGTGTGTGTGTTAATGTATTGCGTTGCACAGACGGTGCAACGACAAGAGCGCAAGGCTCTTCTCCACAGTGGGTTCATGCCTTGGGAAATACTTCTAGCATAGCGACCTGATCAGCAGGTGATCACTGAACAGCACCGCGCGACGTAGAGGACCTGACCAAGAGAGGTATTCATCAGCGACTTCTCTATCGGTGCTTCTGCGCGGAAGACACCAGCCGAGTGAGGCAATAGCTAACGTTTCTTCCGCAGCGGAGACATTTGTACGTATTACTCGTTGGCTTTTCCCCTCGCCCAAGAGGGGTTTTTATGCCGTATAATCGCGGAGCCCAATAAACAAAATTTGTAAGGCTCAATTAATTGTAAATTATTTCAAATATCTTGCTTGCTTCTCCCTCACTCCTTTTCCCTGATATATTATTCATTATATATAAACAAATACTATAAAATTTATATTATTTCGTGTACCTTATAAAAAAGCGTTACATTGCATTTAATTTATACGTGATTATTTCGTCAGGAAAATAAGAATATTATAAACTTTTAAATTTTTGTAAGAATTTAAAAAAAGGATTTGTTGATTATAACATTATGCATTATTATATATTAATAGTCAAACCAATTATCTTTCCTTAACAAAATGTTTTAAATTCTAAATAAAATATATTAAATTATATATTATATATTAATATAAGCAAAACATCAATAAAAATTTCTTTTTTGTCATTAATCATTTTGTATCATTGTTCCTATAGATACATTTATTTACAGATATATATTTTTATTAATTGTATGAATATAATTTATGAACTAAGATTTCTACTATCCGGTCATTTGTAAAAATATTTTTCTAATACTAAATAGCGTGCATTTAAAAATGTTCTTTTTTATACTGATCAAATTTTCAGTAAATATTTAATTGTGGGTATTAATCAAATGTCTTATCGCGACCTGAATGTTTTGAGAAACCTTGATGTTTCAAAAACTTTTATTTCAAAAATATCATTTAAAAAATATATAAATCTATGCATTCTATATATATTTCACGACGCGCAGCTTTTTAAATATAATTTTTTTATCAATATAAACTTTAAAAAATACAATATAGAGGTATACTATCAAGCCTAAGACTAGAAATTTGTAAATCAAGTAAGTTACATCTTTTTTTCCCCAAAGAAATAAAAATATGTTGTAATTATTAACAAACCGCTTTTTAATTATTAATGAGAGTTTAAGAAAATCTGTCAGGTCCTTATTGCGGAGAAAATTTTGAGAATTTGGACAAACGCCTACATTGCATTGGTTAAATATCATATTAAAGCATATTGAAGTTTAATGGGCTTTACATCGTGGAAGACATACGTATTAAATGTTTTTATATATGATATTTTTAATTACACTTAAAAAATCTATTAAATACCTTCAAAGACTTTTAAAATATTCAGGCTGTGAAAAGACCTCTCATTTCTTTTTAGAATACCAATGATCCGTGAGATTAAGAATCTGTTATATACAAAAATTTTATACTCAACACTATGATATTTTAAGCTGATTTTATTAATATAAGCTGTCAATTAACTATAACAAGTTTTATAATGATTATTCTAAAGATAAATTGCAGAAGGGTTGAGATATATAAATATTAACACAGTTTTTTTTAATACATTGTAAAATTACTTGTAACAAATATTGCATAGTCTTGATTTCATTAAGCAACTAACTAAAAGTATATAAGAGCTGCTGCAGGTGGGATGCCAAACTAAAGAAAATTGTTATGCTCTCTTTTCTTTTGTTTGGCATAAATAATACTATATTTTCTTTAGGCCTATTTTTTGTGTCAGTTGCATTTTTTATACTTCATGCAATCCTTCACAGTATGATTTGATGTATGTAGAATTTCCAACTCACTCCTTTATTTATATAACTAATTTTATTTCAACCCTTTCTAACTTTCACTTACAACTTTATCACTCATTTTTAAATGTCTAGACACTTTCGTAAGCTGTTTAAAACGAAATGAAGTGACCGGTTCATGCGTACCAAATAATTTTTTATTGATGTACGTGTAACCTCTAATATTATACATTTTTTTATTTATAAATTATCTCTATAATCTTGACAATATAGATTGTTACTAATTTAATTCTAATTTATAATGCTACTAGAGTAATATAGTAAGTTTAACTGCTTGGATGAAATCCCTCTCAAGAAGCATCATGTACCTGGCTTAGGTCATTTATTGCCACTTTATAAATATTTGTAATAGCGCAATAATTTTGTAAAATATTTTTGAAAATAAAATCTATTAAAATATTGATTTTTTGAAAGGATGAACTAATTAAGATTCGTTAATAAAAATAAAAAGAAGAAATCATGGTTTTCGAATAAAAAATCACTCAAATAAGAAATATGATTACCACTTCGAATTGATAATTATCAGAACATTTTACAATAATGTTCTCTGCTCCATGCAAACATCAGTAGTTATTCAATATAATTACAGCTATATTCCAATACGTGTACACATGTTCTATGTCAGGATAATGATGAAATATTTAAAGATTAAACTTAACTGAAAATTTCTGTAAAAGTAAATATCACTTACCATTACACTTCGAATTATTTATTTTTATGCCACATAACAAAAATCTTATGAATATCTAAATTTTTTAAATCGGTAAATTGTATAATAAATTTAAAGGCATTATTCTGAATGTTAAAACAAAAAGTATTTACTTTATTACTAGCTAAAATTAATTTTCAATAAAGATTCAGAATAATTGAATAAAAAAATATAAAATGAAAATTATTTTGTGAAATTTGAATCGCGCAAAAGAGTGTGGGGCGCGACCAAATGTTATTGAAGATGCGTAAGGAGTAATGGTTTCCGCACATGATTCGGTATGGGAGATGGTACATATCCGT
This sequence comes from Eupristina koningsbergeri, assembly GCA_018907245.1. NCBI lineage: Eukaryota > Metazoa > Arthropoda > Insecta > Hymenoptera > Agaonidae > Eupristina > Eupristina koningsbergeri. Next base: position 75,291 of record JACCHV010000014.1, read on the forward strand.
TTCCGAGGAGCTTTCATAAGCAGCCGTCAAGAAGGAAACCAGGCTACCTTAGTCTGGTAGACATCCCGTGAAAACTTGTGCATACTCTGCATGTCAACCATCTAGGCTCGTTCATGAAGAGGTCTGTAAGAAATGCATACCTAATAATGACAGTCGATGCATTCATAAAATATACGCTTGCCAAAACCGTAGCCACCATAAAAACACTGTTTATCACGCGTTTCTTCAACAAGATCGCGAACGAATTTGGGTTCCCGAATTATGAGTGATCGAGGGAGCATGTTCACGAGCCGATAATTCAAGAAGTTTTGTGAGAACGCGGTTATCAAGTACGTGTTCAACGCGATTGGACTACCAAGAGGAAAGGTCAAGCAGAACACTAAAACCGGATCATCTTGGATGTGCTTGCCTGCTGTACCACCTATGAACAAGATAGTACAAGGCTCTGCCGCAAGTGAGATGGGGGTTGAACAATACAACGAATAAGGCTATACGCGCTATCCCAGCTGAAGTTCTATTGGAATATACACTTAGACACAAGGACGAGGCAAGATTGTTGAATGTAATAAGCTCCCCAAAGAAATGAGGAAGTCATGAAAGCATTCGTAAAAGAGCTGCGGAAGTAAACGTAATAGCGTAAAGGAAAAAATAATTAACGATTTGAACTTAGGCGCGTCCGAGCGGTGACGTTCACGAAGGGGACCTGGTGGGAATACGACGTGCTTGAGTTTCGAACAACGGGACTAGCACCACACTGCTTCCGAAGTATGCAGGACACTATAAAGTTAAAGAGGTTCTGTCAGGTGATCGCTACGTCGCAAGCGATATTGAAGGAGCACCTCACTCACAAAAATCCTACCGGGACACCTAGCACCTCAAGTGATAAAAAACGAACATCAGCAATGATGAATCCATATCGGATGAAGAAGTGAACCTTGTGCGCATTAGCGAATGATGATGGCGGTTTAAGGTGTCGACAGGCACTTGCGCCGCAAGAATACACGATTGGATGCTGTAGGTATGGGGTTACTGACACACCCAGCTCGAAGAGCAAAGTGCAAGTGTCTGGGACACTCGTGTTGGGCGTTATATTCTGCGTCCGCTCTAGGAGGAGCGTGAGAACGTTTGGAACGTCGCATCGAGGGTAAAATTCCATTCGAGAGTGGATGAAACGTCTGAGATGTTCAGGCTACCGATGTAGACTGTTCTGGGATATGCTCTCGGTATCATTAGTCACGATACAAGCTGAGCTACACTACAGAGCCAGGGCTAGAGGAAACCGGCCACTCGGGTAATCGGGCCACCACGTAACTCCCCACAGTAGTCCGCGTAGATTATCTCCCCTCATCTAACCTCCGTCCTCATTTCCACGAATTCACTAATTCTCTCACGCAGTCAAGCATCAGCATCTGCGCACTTCGAACGTCGAGTAACTAAGACTATGTGGAACCTTGGCGTGCTAGTCTTGGGAACAGAATCTTTATGACCTCTGTCTTGATCGCACCCATCCTGCTGTTCATGTTTACGTGTCAGTAAAACCCTAATCCCTTCCACTGTCATGCTTATGTGTCAACAATCATCCAGATCGTTCACCTTTTCGTTTCGGTCCATTCCTCAAAAGGGTTAATTATATGCGAAAAGCTCTTCCTACCTCGCTAGGAGTGTTTTGTGTCCAGAAAATAAATTGTGTCCACTGCAATATTCTAGAATTGTAAATAAATTAAATAAAGAAATAAATACTCTAATTGATGCAATTTTATTTACTAAATTAAATATCCTTCATTCGAAGATAATGTCACCGGGACAGATTATTAAAATAAGCACCTATTCAATTACAATAGAAATAGAAAACGTACACGAATTATTAAACTTCATGAATTTACAAGATTATTTTTTAAATAATTGATTAATCTTAATAATAGAAAATTCGCTAATAATAGAAATCACATTCAAATTATTCAATCTGTTTCCATTACCTCTAAAAAATCGCATGATACGTATTTATTTATTCAACCTTCAGTACCATATTATCAGTAAGTAAAATAAAAATTCAATATTCGATAATAAATAAATTGAATACTTGTAAATCAAGAAATCCTTTGCATAGTACAAATCTCAAAAATCACTGTGAAATTCAATTATTATTATCTACTAACAGAATACCTAATAGTTAAAACGTCCGTATAATTCAACTAAACTAAGATATGTGGAACAAGTTAAGCAATAAAAATAGATATACGTTTTGTCGAAAGTAACTGATGTAATTATCTTTTGTGACAATAAGTTGTTGGATGATGTAAAATTATAAGACTCGGGCGTTTGAATTATAAAAAAAATTGTAAAACATATAAACTTACTACAATATTATTAACCAAAAACTCGTATGAGAGTAATTATATTACGCATATTCCAAATTAAAAATTGTAAATGACGAATGCAATGTAGATAAATGAATAAATGAATTCAATACCAATATTAAAGTAAAACTTCCTAATATTATTTTTCTAAACATCGATATTGCAAGACATAAATTAAAACTAATATCAATATTAATCGATGATTTAATAAGCAATCAAAGAAAAGAAGAGAGTGCGACATATAATTCTTATTTTTTGCATTAAATAGCGATCATTGTCTTATCGTGTCAGTTACAAATTCTATATATATTTATAGTAATTTTAATTCTACTGTATGAGAAGACAGTGAAATGTATCACTTGTAATGCATTAAATAAAAAATATAAATAAAATTCCTTACATTCCTTTTGTACTAACTAAATCAACGAAATAAATTCCGATACTCCTGACGAGCAAGAAGTTGAATTATATAATCAAATTACAAGAGCGAAAGCAAACCTTAATTATACTTTAAAAGATAAATAGTAATTAAAAATTAAAATCTTACTTTATAACTTATAGGAGAGGTGTAATATACTTTATAAATATCTACGTATTTTTAGTATTTACGCATTTATATATATGTATATCTAGAAAACCATTGAAAATAATTTTTGTAGCTGCGCTATTTTCAAATTGTATTTTATTTTAACCTAGAACTTAAATTTACAACTTTATTATTTTTCTAAGATTTTAAAAAATGCAGTTCTTTGTTTCCTGCCTTTTATGTAAAAGCTTGTACATTAAAAATATTCCAATTTCAGTGCTATTTCAATCGTTGAAATAAAGGTTATAAATTAGCGTTGTGTACTTTTAAGAATATTATATAATATTTTTATTTAATTAAATTGTATATTGTAATTTGTTTCAATAGATGTGTCTTTACATTATTATCATATATGCATGTGTACATATATATAAAATTTTATATTATTTATTTTTACTGTTTAATTCTCAAAGATAAATTCCATATAAATTGGTTTATAAAATTTAATTATTGTAAACTATTTAAATTTTGTTGTTGATTTTCGAATAAATTATTAATTTATATAGTAAAACAAATTTTTAATTTTATTTATAATTTTATAACATTTTGAGACATAATAATACTATTTGTATTATTTGTAATAATATGTGAAATATATTATATATACAATATTTATGAATTGTAACAAAAATATTTAGGTGCAATTTTATGATCATAAAAAATTAAAAGAAAAATTAAAAAATTTGTTTTTAAATAAAAGATATATTTCTTCGAAAATTTTGTAACAAACTTTTTGTATTGTCAAATATTTATTGACATTAAATAAATTTTTGCACCTGGACATTTTATGCTACAAAATTTTGTCTCAATTATGTCATGAATTAAAATTTGCATTATTAATGCAGAAAATATTTATTTTTAGTTTTGAAAATTTTATAGACAATTATTGACATATTCATAAACAACATAAATTAAACAAATATTGGGTAAAACGTGCATAAGATATGGTGATAAGCCTTTATAAAAACCCCTAACTCCTTCTAACCTCCAAATACATTTAATGCAGTGAAGAGTTCCACTATAATTGTGATGATGATCTTGTAATCGGGCCCTCAGTACTTGATATGGATATGTAACTGCTGCTGCAATTAATTTTGAAATAGCTGCACAAGTGATATATTCCATTGTATCCTTGACATTTTTGGTAAATATTATTATTTTTATATTTAATTTTATTTATATAGTTAAAATATATATCTATAAGTTAATACATACAAGTTTTGCATTAATTAATTTATTTCTGTAGATGTTATATTTTACTTTCATTTCTTCGTACACCATAAATTGAATTGCACCATGAGAAACACCAAATAAACCTGGTACAAATCCCTATTTATGAAAAAAAGTGTAAAAATAAATATAATAAAATGAAATTATAAAATTAAAAATACAATAACAAAAACCTTATAAAGTCCTGTAATCCCTTCTGTCATAGTAATTTTTTTTAAAGCATCTATCATCCCAGAGTATCTTTTTGATTCAGAGAGATGCGCATCTTCAGCATATTGTAAACATAGTCTTGTTTTTATGACCCAAATCGGATTTGTTACTAGTAATGTAAGGATTCCAGCATCAGCAGCAGCCATCATATGCATCCAAGGACTCAAGGGTTCATTTATATTACCATCTTGTATCCAAGTTTTTATACAATTATATCTATGTATAAATAAAGCTTATATTATAATTGTTAAATTTATATTAAAATTATACTAAAGTCAATAAATTATAAAACAAATGAATTAATAAATAAGGTAAATAAACTTTAACTTACAGAAGGAAATATGAACCCCAAGATGTTCCTGATCCTAAAACATTAGGAATTATTCCACGATATAAACCTATATATCCTTCCGATTTTACAATTTTACCAAAAGCATTAATTGATCCACTATAATTTGGCATTGATTTTGTAAAACCATCATTAACTAAAAAAAACTTAATTTAATAGAAAAAAAATTTATTCAGTATTTCATTGTTTATTTTTAAATAATGAAATCTTTAAATATTAGTATAAAATTTAATTTAGTCATTAATTACAAATTATTACTTTTAATATATGCTTTTTAGTACTTCCAACTAATGTAATTTAAATTAAATCAAATGTTATTAAAATTTTAATTTAAAGAAGTTTTAATTTTTTTTTATAGTATTTCTATTCTTACATACATTTAGTATTAATTGCTGCATTAAGATTTAAATATTATGTGTACATTATCTTCTGGATCAGATGACTTTTTACATAATTTTAAGATTTGTCATGTCTTATTTGAAATTAATTTAGTATTTTATTAAATTATAATAATTTTATAAAATAAATTTTGAAATATAATAAATAATATATTTACATTATTAAAAAAAAGGTTATAAAATTAAATTAATAACTATTTAAAGATATAATTGCTTTATATAATTATTTTATTATTAATTTTAGATAAATATATATTTGTTTCATATTAATAAAATAATTTTTATAATCTATGCACATACATATCAATATATATTAATGTAATATATAAAAGTAATATGTTATTTCACAAAAATATTAAATTAAACATTATTAAAAATAATAATTAAACTAACTTACCAGCAAAGCGAACTTTAATTAGATCTAATGGGTGCAATACTAAAGTTGAAACAATCCCACCTGCGACACCAGCTACCAGGTATTCATATTTTAAATGACTGAAGACTGGGAATAGTTTATTACTTGCAGATGATGAATTTATTGCACACATGCTTTGATGTTATTTCAATTCTAGTTGTGACTTATTACTTTTGACTTTGAACTTTTATTATGAAATAATAGCTTAATATATTCGTTCTTAATTTTTGCATGATCATAACATTAGTCGGATTAGATTAGCAACAATTTTAACTGAAAAAGAATAGTATAAAATTATTGTAATAAATAATGTACAAATCTAGACTGCTCCAATATAATAATCTATTTTTTAAATTATTATCTTGTATCAATAAATTTAATAACTAAAAAACTATATTTTATAATTATATTTCACAAGTTATTGTACAAAATATTATTACAAATGAACAGTAAGATGTTAAACTTAGTCAACCAAGGGGGGGTCAACTGTAAATGGGAAAGCGCCGACAAACGTAGCAGACGGGCCACAGGCAGGTTGTGACGTAAAGGAAAGTGCCTGCCCCAATATAATTTGAAAATTTTTTGATTTAGCAATAATAACATATATTTTTAGTTGAAATGATTATATTGAATTAAAAAACTAATTCTTTTTTTTTATTTTTTAGTATTAGTAAAAATTTAGACAAATAAAGCAAAATAAAATCGCCCTATACGTCCTTTTGGTGTGTCGGTACTGGTAACCCGGTACATGTGTTTATTATTGTATTTCAAAAGCTTGTAGTCGACAACAGATTTCAAGTTTTTTGTTGTTACAAAATTTCTTCACAGAAAAAGCTGAAAAATTCATTTATACATGTATAATATAAATGAATTGCTAAGTAATGTAAATATTCATTATAATATAATATGGGTATAATATATATATATATTGAATATAAATATTGTTAATTAGCGTTCAAGTGACAGGTATAAGAAGTAGTACTGTAATATATTTAAAATTAAAAAGTACTCTGTAAAGGCCAAATTGGATAGTGGTATTTTGATGGTGGGAGAAATATGCTCTTTTTCTCTCGCACATATAGAAACACCAGCGACCTCTCAAGAGTCCGTGCCCCGAACTAAAAATTTTTATAAGTGCTTAAAAATCTATTGAAAAAAAAAGGCTACCAATACATGTAGCGTTTTTTCAATAGGTTTTAAAGCACTTTAAAAATATTTTAACTAACCCTAATGGCTCTTGTGAGGTTGGTAAAGAAGCTATAGATGCGAGAGAGAAAGAGAATATTTGTCTCACCATGAAAATACTTTTATTAAATTTGACCATTACGATGTACTTTTGAATTTTAAATATATTACAGAGCTACTGCTTATGCTTGCATTCTTATAAATATATTTTTAAAATATATTTGTAATGATGAAAGCATAAGTAGTAGCTCTGCAATATATTTATAATTCAAAAGTTATATATATACAAATTTTTTATTTATAAAAATAAAAGTTACTTTTCAAATTTTACACACTCACTTTAACATTAATTAACAATTTTTATATAGATTTATAGCAACAGTCACTTACCAAGTAATATTCTTGTTGAAAGAGTTTTGGAAACTCTTATAAGCTAAAAATATGTTCTGTGGCTAGAATTCTTTGAAAAACAATAAAGTAAACACATGAACCGGATTAACAGTGCCGGCAAACGAAAAGGGGCATACGGGGTGATCTCATTCTACTAAATTTGCTTAAATTTCACTAACGTTGAAGAAAAATTAATTTTTATATTTAATTCAATAATATGGTTTATAATTATGTATAATTATTTCCTTGTCATCGTGTTGGGCTTGTTCACGCATGCGCTTTGGCTTTAGTTCATGGCCTAAGAGTTTTTATAGTTTTTTATTATAAATATTATTTAAATTAAAAATTTAGAGGCGGTGCAATTAATTTGGACGAGGGTGCATTTATTTAAAAAAAAATTGATCGAAATTATTGAGTATTGATCGAGTTATCGCGAGCACAAAATTTTTGTTGTTCAAAATGTTTATGAATTTTTTTCTTAAAATCTAAGCGGGGTGCAGTTAAAAAAAATAGTTTTTTCGGAGGGTACAATTGAAGATCTACCCGTCCATATTTTTTTTTTTTGGAAATTCGAAAGTTCGTAGGCTGGCGTAGGGTGGTCCAGTTCTCTCATATACAGTTGACCCATCTGGTGACCATTTTTCCCATTTAAGCTTGGATCAGAGATGAAAAGGGAGATCGAGCCTTACGTGTTAAAAATGCGTATACGAGGCGATCGCTGCAAACCTGTTTGATTTCAAATGTACTAAAGGAAATGCCCGTAAAAAATGAATGACATGATGAGCATAATCCCCACCACAACTTTATATTAAGAATAGGGGAAGAAGGCAGTTTCAATATACATTTCTTTATGTACGACTCTAACCTTTTCATTCATAAACAAATGTGTCCACGAATGTACATAAATGATTTTTTATACTGTACATTATATAGGTTATTTTCATTTTATTCAAGATAAATAATTAAAGCAAAAACATTAAAGTGTCTAAATAATTTTTATAAAATCATAAATATTATGAATAAAATTAATTTAAGAAATGTTGTATTATTTATGACACTTATATATTAAGTATTGTGGTGTGATTATGTTAAAAAACTTTTATGGACAATATTTTTTGTTTAATATATTGTACATATTTATCTGTAAACGATTATATTTAAAAAATAAAATAATTTACATTGTATACATTATATTTCTTATATTTGACATCCGTTTAAAAAAACATGCACATAAATTGTAAATACATAGTTACATTCATAAGATATTTTATAAATTATATAAAGTATTACACAAAAAATTAAACATGTATTTACAGCTATAATTTGTATCATTCTAAAATTTGACAAACAAGATCTTATTATTATATTAGTATAAAACATATCAATAATGTCTATGTTATCAGTTTCAAATTATACATGAGATGCTAAAAAAAATTACAATTGCGAAAAATAAAAACTAATACTACAATTATAAATATTATTAAATCAATAAAATTATTTATTAACCAATAATTATTTACTAATACTAATAAAAGAGTGAAAAAACTATGCGTGAATATAAAAGAGAGAAAGAGAGAAATCATACGAGAATGAATGAGAGGACATGAGAATGAGAGAGAGAGAGAGAGAGAGAGAGAGAGAGATACAAGATAGATTAACAACATGAGAGTGAAAAAGATAGATATGTCATTAAAATATGGTTCTAATATTAATTGTAAATAAAATACTACAAAAAATTGTTATTAAATGAATATATAAATAGTGAAGTAAAGGGATACTAATACATATATATGCATATGTATTTATATTGCACAAAACAATTTATCAAATAATAACTTTTTTAATTTAATTTATTATTTGAAAAATAATAAAATATAAGTTTTAATAAAGTATTTCAAAAAATTACTCGTAAATTTAAATAAATAAATTTTAATTTAATAATTGATACAATTAAGATTATTTTTTTTTATTTATGTAAATTTACAATTATTCTCAATATTATAAAAATGAATTATAATGTTAGAATTTGGTCGTAGTGAACTTAGCATAGCTATAAGCATTCATTGTATTCGTAAATACATGCACATAACGTTGCGTATGTGTTTGAGTTGAAAAAGCTGCTTCTACTCGGCCGATTGTCATTCATTTTTACAAATTCGTATTTAATTTTCATCTCTGGTCATACGAAGAACCTCGCTATGCCTTTTCTTATCCCCACCATGCTTCCAATGGGTATATCCATGGGCATCCGTAAGAGGCAGCACCGAATTTTTTGGACATGTTTCCCTATGCTACCGCGCAATCTCCCAATTCATCTCTGCTTGGATCCTCTTTGTTCAGCATTTATATTTTAAAAATTTCTCATGAAAAATTTCTGATCACTTATTTCATATAATATAAAATACCCGTTTGTTGCCAATTTTCTCAATTATCGTTGAACCCTCGTTGAGGAAAGATTGTGAAAAGCTTATTTAAATTGATATTAATTAAATAACTTTATTTTTTGAAAAAGTTTTTAGATTTAAAAGATTTTTTTTATAAAATTCAAGTTAAAGTAAAATTATGTCGGAAATGGATTTTATTTATAGTTTTTTCAATAATAGATTGTTCATGAAATAAAAAATGCCAAGAATAAGTTTGTATTTTTATTTATAATTAGGAAAAGTAAACAATATTTTTTATGGTAATTTATTTGAGATGATAGAAATAAATAAAAACAATATTTAAAAAAATTAAAATTATATTTCAACTATTCTATTTTATCATAATATATGTAATATTCATTTACAAAATTACATTTTTTGTATTTTGTTTTTAAACTTAATTTATTAATGAATTAATTTTTCATATTTTTTTATGTATTAAATAATTTAATAACTAGACAAATAATTATTTGTGACAATATAAATTATGTTAATAATATTAAAAAACTACAATTAAAATTCAATGATATTGCACATTTTTTAAAAAAATTTCTAGATATCTATATAAATATTACATTTGATTAGGTTATACCTGAACCAGATGTAATTCTGTATTTTTGTATAAATATTAACTGTTGTGAATAATAAAATTGAAAAGTAGTTGGGTACTACCATAATAATCTTTTTTATTTGTTTTCTTACAATATTAAAATTATGTCTTCTAAGGAGCAATGAATATGTATTAACCAAGTCCTAAAACATATTTTGGTAAGTTGTAGGCAAACCTTGGAATAGCCATTACAACAGACATTCTGTAAATAATTAAAGTAAAACAAATTAAGTATTTTTTATTCTAAATACATGATAAAATGGTATATATTGCAATTATAGATATTATTTATTTCAATTTAATTAGTTTAATCAACTTTTTATATAAAATTTTTATAATTTCAAATTAAATAGTTTCAAACCAAAATACATAATATAATAATAGAGTACAATATATTGATAAAAAGAATTTGATCAGTATTTATTTATTGGGTTAATCTTGATTCAAAACTTTTGTAGTTAAGACATATAAAATGAAGGATTTTTTAAAAAATATGCAGTGTATAAGAATGAAAATTTTTTTTATACATATGAAATTATCTAACATAATTATTTTTATATAGAATATTTATTAAATACAGTATGGTGTAGTATAGTTTTTGAGGTATTATTGTTTGAATAAAGAAATCAAATAAGTTAGTTAATGAATAGAATAATATAAATTTTATAAATTATTCAGTACGCTACATATTTTTATAAAATAGTTCATATTTCAAAGTTTGATTATTTAATTAAAATAAACTTATTATAAAATGTTAAATAATTGCAAACAGACATTGTTATTGATTAATGTTATATATTTTAAGAACTTAAATACATTAGACATACAATTTACTTACAAGTACATTTTGCTTTTGAAGGGATCAGCAATAAATACAATGAAGTAGTCAAAAGTCCAAGTAAAAATACTTAATAAAATTGTAATTAGTAAAGCTTTTAAGTTAGTCTTAAACACCTTTATTGGAAAATTTAACATGGATGCAATAATCAGCATATCATAAATGTATATTTTTATAACATATTATTTATAGAAAAACATTTAGATTTGATCATTTTTCCATATTAAATCATTCAAACTTAAATTAACAAATACATTATATTTACAATGAAAATATTAAACTAATAATTACAAATTCTTTTTCAGTAAAGTAATAATATTAAATTTTAATAAAAACTTATAATTATAACTGCATAATTACATAGTTTAAAGATCTCAAGAGAATATTAGTACTTATATAGTCACAGTTTTTATTTTCTTGTTAAATAATAAGTGTATATCTTGTTCAGTAGTGTAAGTTAATTCAGGAAAAATATATACATGTCAACTGAATATTCTTAAATTATGTTTCTGAAACACACAAAATAAATTATATTAAAAATTTTCCTAAATTTTAATTATAGTTTAAAACGATTTATTTAACTCCTATACATGCTCAAAAACTTCTTTTTAATTGAAAGAACAAAATACTACATTTTAATATTTATATACAAATACAATTTACGATATATATCGTTATCGTATATAAAAATTGTGTATTTTAAATTTAATTATGAATAATTAATTGAATGAAATCATTTTGTTTACTATATTAAAAAATCTATTATAATCATTTAACTATTCATAATTAAATTTAAAATACACAATGTTTATATGCGATAACGAAATATATCGTAAATTGTATTTGTATACAAATATTTGTTTATTAATAATAATATTAAATATAATAGAAGAAACTTTCTAATATAATAATATTTATTATTTAAAAACAATTTTTGTCTAAGAATATTAAAACGTAATAATAATAAGTAATTATTAATTTTAATAAAAATACACTTTAACATATACCTTAAGCTTTATTACATATACTTTAGAAGAGCGAAAATCTTTTAAATATTAAAACAAAAATGAAATTGAAGTATTTTTATAGCAGGAGAAATATGCTCTTTCTCTCGCACTTATATATACTCTAGCTATCTCTTCAGAGTCTGTGGCCTAAGTTAACAATGCTTAACATGGAAATTGACCTTCTGTTAATACTGTTATGTGGTGACTGATTCGATTTTATGTAGATGGAATATTCTGAAATAAACTAGAGTTGACATTGAATGAGTTTCTTGATGTGCTCCGAAATGAAGGGAAGAATGTTTAGAAGAGTCACAGGACCCCTAGCAGATCAAACTGGAACATGCAGTTGAAACTAAATCAACAAGTGCCCCGGGACATCTTCGTTAAACAGCTACCTGAGGAGACATGCGGCAAAATACTTAAAGCGATCGGTGGTTGTAAGCCAGTTCAGATCACGTCTCTAAGAGGTGAAGCGGTAATTCTTTCTCATACTATAGATATATCGAATTCCAGTATTAATAAGTTTCTGAAATTTAACATCGAGTTTGTTATAGAAGTCTCAGTAAATCAGTGAACAGTAATCAATGATGAAAAACAACAGAAAACTAGTTGTTTATGTAGTGCTAAATTCGTGTTCTTTCTAAAACATCTTAATTTATATTAGCATTACTTTACATAGCATCATATTTACATTAGCATGTTAGGATGCTTACAAATATGCATAACATGTTTTCTTCAAATTAAATTGGAATTGAGTATCACACCTAAATTTTTCACAGATTTTGGTATCATAAATAACTACAAAATTGTGAGAATTATTTAAAATATTATTGATATAATAGGGTGAGCCAAGAACAATTGCTTTAATTTTCAAAATATTTAGCTTCAAGCCACTATGATCACAGTCTATGAACTTATTATCATTAGTAGATAATACAGAAGAAAATTTGTGCAACTCTTCAACGGAACATTGGACGTAAATTTTCAGATCATCTGCATACATAATATGAAATATATCATTGTGTAGATAGTATTGTAAGTCATTTATTTAAAGGAAAAATAGTAAGGATTCAAGGATCTATCCCTGAGGAATTTCACTGTTTACTAGTTGGTATTCAGATATGTTTTCCTTTTCATTAATGACTCATGCCTACAAGGTCTGCAAGGCAACCCAGCGCATGGTCCGCTTAGAAAAGTACAAAAACAATAGCTTACTGAGTAGCTCGGCATGTTAAACGCTTTTCTAAAATTAAAAATTACAAAATGTGTCACCCTCTTGTGTGCTATGCCAAGATTCTCAAAATTGAGAAGCTTTCATTTAATAATCGCTAAAGGGCACTGATAAGAATCTTTCAATGCAAGTAATAAAATGTTATTTGGTATGTTTCTTAGGATGTTTAATAGGGGGTAGGTCTTTTTTTTTAAAATTGTGTTTTGTTTGATAAGTGTCATGATTTAATTCTGTCAATGTATGGCAGAGACAGCTATGATGTAATTAAGCCTCGATTAACGAGTCCTGTGATTAATCATTTTTTTTGTGGGAGACGCTAGATAAAAACTATATATGGTGGAATAATATTTGCCACATATAAATATATGAAATATTTTACTTTACAGGAAACTTTAAAATAATTAAATGCAAACTTTATTTTATAAATATAATAAAAATACTATATTTTTTTATATATTTTTTTATATATTTGGTCATATATTTTGATATATTATAAATTTAGTAATCACTATTTTATTTCGTTCTATAATATAACATTCTAAATTTTTCAATTGAAGCATACTAAAAAGTGGATAATTGTAGTAAAATTTTAATATAATTTTAAATGAAACAATTTAAATTATCAGTGCATACATGATACAAAAATAAAATTGTTAAAAACATTATTATCATTTTTTGTCTGACTTGTTACTTTAAGAGATGTAGTTACAAATAGAAATATCTAATGAAAAAAATCAAAAGGCAGATTTTTTTTCGTAATTATTATGACGGCTACTTTTGAAAAAAGGCAAAACGAAAAAAAGAGAGAGACGGTGCTAGGGCCCCGAGAGTAGGGAAGGGGTAAGAATGAAGGAAAAAGAAAAGAAAAGTGAGTCAGTCCGTTATTCGAAGTCGCGGAGGGCGCAATTGATTAGGGATCAATCTAAAGTTTTTATTTCTCTTGATTATCCGAGGATCTTTTCTGATTATCTAAAAAGAAAAAAGTAAGAGGGGTAGTTTCGACCAGTGACGCGAAGTCTCTCTCTATTCTTGCTTAATTAATCTTAACTAATTGTGCTTCCGCTTTCTTTGATTGATAGTCCCGGCGTGCATGCGTTCGCTTTGTATTTGTGTTAACCCCGCTTGTGCGTTCGGCTCATTTTTCCTGAGTACCTGAGGTGAGTGTAGGCGAGCGGCGCCGAGGCGGTGAAATTTTGTTCTTTATTACAGTTTTTGTGTGTACGTGAAGCAACATTTTCAAACATAAAAGAACTGTTACATTATATATAAATTCATTTTAGTTATAAATTTATAATTAATATTGTATACTTTGATATTTTAATATTTTTTTTATTTATCCTTTTTTATATATTTTAGGCAAAAACTAATTTTGTAGCGTCTTTGTGAAAGAATTTTTACGCTGCCATATGCATTTGAATAATGATAATATAAACACATATATCGAATTAACAAGATCAGCTCATGAAAAATGACATACAAGGCGATTATCTGTTTTAAGTTTTAGATATTTTGAAAAAAAGATGAAGGGTGCTCTTTTTTATAAAACATAATACTCGTAGTCTACGTTTATTGCTACTTCTTTGAATTAGAATTGATCCCTTTTGATTAAGAGTAATGTTTAACCCTTCCTTTATCATATTTTATCGTAAATTTTAAAGTATAAAATTAGTTTCAACTAAATGTGCCAATGTAGTATTTTATACCTCAAGACAACATTTTAATTAATTTAGTTTTGTTGTATAATGTATATTGTATTGTACATAGACATTTTGTTTGGCTTATTCTATATTATATATAATGGGAGTCAAAATAATATTAAATATTTTATTTTTAGCGAATGTATTAACTTTTTTTTGGGGTAATTCGAGGATTTTTTGAGAATTATAAATTTATACAATATTATAAATACAAATGTATACTCTTTTCACAAAATGTCTTATAAATTATGCATTATATAGGCAATATAATGCATATTTTTATGTAATACTTAAATTACAATAATAAAGAATTATATACATTATTCGATCAATACTGTTCATAAGTTATAGTTTTTCTATAATTACTATAATAATATTTCTATAATATTAATTGAACATGTATAAAAAATAAGTTAAAATGAGTAGATATAATTCATATATAGTTCAGGTAGAAATAGATAATACTAATTATATTAATAGTAATATTATTATAATTAATATTAATAATATTAATTAGCAATGTCGCCGATACAATTCATTAAAATATAACGTGAATATTAATTGATAAAAGTTAATATAAATAACAAATTGAAGTTTTCAAATGTAATTCAGTATCAAGTTTTATATATTATAGATATATTTTAAAAATAGAACAACAATATCCATGTAAATCAAAAATGTTAATTTCCATTGCTAAAAACATATTATTTCAAAAATAGTTAATCAAAAAAAATTAGTTATATAAATAACATAATTTCAAGTTTATCAAGGAGCTTTCAAATAAAATCACTAATTCGTACAATGTAAAAATGATTTAATTTTATAAATATAAAATCTACGTAAATTTAGGGGAAAAAATTAATACTGATTAATAGAAGTTAATTGAAAATTTGATTAATTGAATTGAAAACTGATTAATTTAAAATGATCCAATAAGATCCAGGTTGAATAAAACAAGTTATTCTTAAATTATTTTGTTGATTTTTCGACAAGGTATCCCTTATCCTTGTCAAGACTATTTATTAAAATTATTACAATTAATACATACATATGTTTTAAAAAATTACAAAATTATTAATTTTATTTATAATTACCTAATGTTTAAGGAATGCACAGGCATTCTACGACGTATCAGTCATAATTTTATCATTTAAATGTAAACAATATCCATTGAGCCTCAATTAATATGGTATGATGACGTTATGCTCTACATCATGATGATGCTATTTTTATCAATCATGTTATCAATCCATATACTCCATAGTAAATAGATAAAGCATATGTAATCCTTAAGAATCATATGATATTTAAAGTTTAAATTCTGAGTCTTTTCTTGCTGATTATTCATATTATTATTGATTTTAATTTGCATCATTTCAGAAATTGTTTTTTTTTTTATAATTAGTCTCCCTATCAAGAATATCAACATTATCACAATCTATACTGTAATTTCCTTCATAAAAGTGTGCTGCTACCATAGGTGTATTATTGTTATCTTTTATGTTTATTTATTCTTGTTCTTAAAGTACGTTTAGTCTCTTGAATGTACATCGATGAACAATCTCCATTTAATTATGTACACAAGATTATTTTTGTCCCATTTTACTGTTCTGTCTTTTCTTTTTATAATAACTGAGTCCAATATTATTTATGTTAACTATTACATTTATTATATATTTTTTAAACAGTGCATATTCAGAAAAAATTTTTTTAGAATATGGTAAAAATAAAGTATGAAATTTGTCTGTGTTATTGTTACAGTTATATTTATTTTTAAATTTATGAGTATGTAATGTTTTTTAATACGTTTTTCTATAAAATATTCGGAGTAATTATTTCTTTAGAGGATCGATTTTACCATCTTCAGATTATTTTTATGAAAATATTTGTTTGATAATAAAATGGCTCTATCTATATTGATCAGACCATTGGGGTATCGAAAATCTGTTTATAGAATTTTTTTTCAAACACAAATTATTTGTCACCAAAAAGAAACTCTGTAATTTTTAAGATGTCATTAAATGGAATTTTGCTAATATTGTGTATGCTAGCTATTTTTCTTTATAAACTTAGTTTGACTAATTCATAAGACAGATTAGAGGACAACGAACTTACAGGTAGTGATATTAGTACATGATTTTTTGAGATTTTTATATTTTTTAATTTTCTTTTTAATTTTAATCTATATTAATTCTTAACGTAACAGGTTTTGCACATTTTTTTAATTCGTTATATAATAATTTCGATATAATGTACAAAGGACTGTTGCTAGTTGAAATTACTGTCCACAATGGACAGTCGGTTTTATGAATTTTGAATAGTACATATGCTTTAGTTAAGTGAGTATTAGTTTGTGACAATTGGTTATTGTAATATTTCTTATCAAGATATTCATTTTCATTTAAATGTTTTAGTATTTTATGTGTTTTTGATTGCAAATTTTTTAGTGAATTTTTATTTATTATTTTGTATGTATTAGTATCTTCCATTTTATTTCATCTTTTATTTTCGTATTATATTCCTCCAAACTAATACATAAAGTCACATTACCTTTATTGGTATTAGTAAAAAATACATTATTTTTGTTTTTTATAAAATTTATTGTCTTTTTAAGTTTTTGATTTGTAATGTGTGTATGCATGTCTTGAATAAATAGTACAAATATCTTATTGCAAAGATCGTTTTTCATTCTATCAAATTGGTTTTAGTTTTTATATATTTACTATAAAATTGAGTTGGTTGTATAATTTTACGTATGTTACTTAAGTGATTAACTTCAAGTCGTTTACAATTGAGTAGACAACGTATTGTTGCGGTGGTAATTGTTAATGATGTTCGTATTTTTATCCATTTTTTTCAGTTTTTTAGTCGTCATTATTGTATATGTATGGGAAATCCTTTTGAAGAAGTCTCCTTTTTGATTGTTAGTCTGTTAGATTATGGTTATGATATAATGTTTGATGTGAAGCACCTTCCAACTTTTTATATTACAATTGAATATAATTTAATAGGGTGCAGGTTAAATAAAACAAGTTATTCTTAAATTGTTTCGTCGACTTTTTGACAAGGCATCCTTTGTGGTATCAAGATTGTTTATTAAAGAAGTCATATTGTTTGAGAAATAAAAAGTAGTGATGTTACTATCAAACAAGGAAGTAGTATACAATTCAATACGTGGGAGACGTGAAAATCATTCCTTTTAATAAAATTACGTGCTCAGACTATAAGTTTTGCTTCTATCATCTGGAAATGGCATATAGAAGCTTCTTTTATATTGTTTACTTATTTATACATTTAATAATTTATAAAACTTCTTACTGCCTTACATACTTTAGTCGCTATTTGACGTAATGTTCTTACTATTTCCATTGCTGTCTAATCTGACCCGGGTCATTTATCACCGTTGTTATATTCCACCCAGCTACTGAGTATATTGAGCAAGTAGTGCACAATTCAACGACGCTTCAACATCGGCTTTGCTCGGCATTCGAACACCCTACGACGTTGCTGTCGCTGTTTTGACAGCGTTATTGAATCCTTTTAATAGGTTACAGAGAACGGCTTTAGATAATTGTGGATCTGACGCAGTACTTTTGGATCTCCCAGAGGAAAAGGTAAACGTGGCTGTTTACCAATCTTTTCTTCCATTCTTCCTCGAAATGAGTTCATAGAGGGAATGAAGGCAAATTTCTATTCTTTTCTTCTCTTCAATGAGAGTATGTTCAAGAACTCATTGGATATGTTTAAAAAAAGCTTATAAGTAACGTAATCATTATCCATATTCTTCTCGGAGACTTACTTGTTGAGAATGATCGTCGGACCAATTATTATTTTAGTCATGTTATCTTCATATCTAATTCTCAGTTAACCGCAGCATTTTCGCAGCCGTACTATTCTATGAGTGAACATTCAGTCTACATTTTATGTTGATATGAGAATTAGAATTATGTACTGGAATATGTATCGAATTATTAATCGTGTTAATAGCTATTTAAAAGGGAAATCTAGTTTGGCACTATTAAAAAACAATTTTTTGCATATATCGATAGTATATATTTCTAAAATATTTTCTTAAAATATCTTACTAATATCGTCAGTATTTATAAAATGATAGCCTAGTAACCAACGTTAGGTATAAAACTCTTCACGGTGGGGTTTTTAGCCAAACAGTTATAATCATTACATTACACTGGAATTACTGTAAATCAAATCAAATTGTAACGATTAAATTAATAAGTTTATAAATGCATTAAATTAAGTATCGATGGATTCGAAATGTTAAGTTAAGAGATTAAAGGTACACAAAATAAACTATTAATCTAAATGAAGCGATTATTTTATTTCGTTTAAAAAATTTATCAAAATCCTTTGTAGTTTCTATTCTTTAAAATAAGGTACCAAATTATAAGTAATAATTATCAAAGTTCCAAATCATATTCACATTATGTCTGCCTAATATCGACACCTGTTGCGCCTATCGTTAAGCGGAATCTGAAGATCTTAATATAAATAATTACAACTATGATTATATTCTATCATACATACTATATTAAATTTTTTGCTTCCAATTTACGAGGAGTTATCGAGAAGTGGATTATTAAACAGATGTAAAGGGTGTAGTATAATACAAAATAATAATGAAAGTTATAATAGCTTACTTGCATTTACAAAAAATTTTAATTTGTAATATAAACATTATTACCCAAAACTTTAAATATGTTTTTCTCATATTTAATGAAAAATACATTTTGTATTAAAATTGTATACATTTTAACTCAAAAAATAATTCTTTAATTTACTTGAAATTTTGACATAATATTCAAATACATTTTTATATATCGTGAAACTTCACTAAAAAAATAAAATTTGTTTATAATGCTAACTTTTTAAATTTAAAAAAAAATGGAGCATTACACAATATCGAATTTCATCTAGTTTAATACTAAACAAAAAATTTCATTTACTAAAGAATTTACAGACATATAGGACTATTTATAACTATTTACATAATTAGTTTGTTTTATAATTTTTGCAAAAGTTACTGTTTTTGACACGTTAGACTAGGTTGTCTACTTAACTTTCATAACAGTGTCTAATTTCTCCTATCTAATAATAGTACTACCAATTTATTAATAAAAAATATTGGTTTTTCTACCATTAATATTAAATAATATCAATCCTTGTAAATAATTTAGCCAAACATATTGTAATATATTTTATATCGGCAATATTTAAATTCTTTCTTAAAAAAATTAAATATGTTTTTATAAACTCTTACAATATAATATAATCATTAATCGATGAATATGGATATATGATATATTTTTATAATAATATATATATAATAATAAAAATAATTTTTAAGAAATAATAAACTTCTTTAACTATACGTATATTATATTATTGCACCATATTTTATTTGTTTTTAATAAAGCGTATTTTACAGCAATAATCATGCTAAGCAACATACTAAGAAAATTATCTCGTATTTCATTAAAAATCTATTATAATATTGTAATTATTATACATTTACATGCTATTATATAGTAATAATATTATAATATTGTATATATATATATATATATATATAGAAATTAAACGAATTAGTAACGCGTGAAAAAGAAACTTTTTGAATTCTAATAAAAGTAATATCAATATTTTTACACATAATTTTCAAAAGTTCTGAATTTAAACTAAATAAATTTCTATAAATCTATTAAAGAAATAATTTTTCTTCATTTACTACCATTTTTAATTATTCAACTTAAAAATTAATTTTAATTAATTTTTTAAAAACAAGTATTCAATTGTATTGCTGATAAATATTTTTCATGCTAAAAAAAGTTACATATGTATAATTTTTACATGTTAATGGAATTTTTATGTATGAGTGGTAAAATTACTCGATATGATAAATATTATACCACATATTTTGTACGTACGACAAAGCTAATCCATTGTAAATCCAAGCTCGCCACCCTATTTTAGTTTCGGCATCAATGCGTGCTTCTAAATTTTGGCATAACGTTTTTCGATCATGACTTCTTGCACTTCGTAAATCACATAACAACCTTTTACGACATTCATTGGAACATGGAGGCCGTACTGGTGAATTTTTATAATAATGTCTACAACAAATTTCGTAAATCAAATGAATCAATTAATTATTTAGAGAAAATGAAAATCAATTGATTAAAAAAAAAGTTGTTAATAGTAATGAGTGTACTTGTAATATATATCAAAAGTGTTTGGTTCATTCGTCATTTTATCAATAAGTGCATTCCAATCTTTTGGCAAAAGTGATGGCATCTTATAAATCTGTCGAGCACTGTATAATTTATACCATACTGGATAATCATATAAATTTGCTTCTTTCAGATTCATCACCCAACTTTCATGATCAATAACCATCTATGAATTAATTAAAAATATAATTTTTATTTACATAGTAAATATACGTATGTTTTACATTTACACTTGCATATGATTAATTATGTAATTTCAACAGGAATATAAATATTGGAAAATTGGTTCCTTTAGGGTATAGATAAATAAAACAATAGTTTTAAACGTTGGCAACGGTTCGACCAATTTTTTTGTTTTTTTCAGGCCTATTTTTATTATATATATTAATACATTAATTATAACAGTTAAAATACAATTTCACTTAAATTAAAATACAATAATATATATATTACCTTAGTATAATACTTTATAAAATTTATTTCGTACAACTCGTATTGTCACGTCGTCAAATTTAAATGTACCAAGCTACGGTTACGTAGAGTTTATATCTCAACTGTATGTCGCGTCATCACTGTCGTCAAATGTTTATATTGATAGTTTAATACAATGGTGTCCTCTTGTCTGTTTACAGGGTGACGATTTAATTGAATGTATAGCATTTCTGAAGTTTGTTTCTTTTTATAATTTTATTCTCTATCTAAAATTTCTACATTGTTCCAGTCTATCGTGTGTTCGTTTATTTATATAGTTCGTTTATAAATGGATTTGAATCATAGGATTAGTATTATATTGATTTTTATGCTTGTAAATTCGTTTTTTTAAATTGCATTTAGTTTCTCCTATATGCGTCACATTGTAATCCTTGTAGTTTATTTTGTGAATGACGCCAGCTGTTTCCCATTTATCATGTCTGTTTTTACCAAATTTTATGATATGATTTAACTTATTGTTAATCATGAGGGCAGTATTGATATTTAACGCTTTTAATTTATTGCTAATTTTTTTATAAAATTTGGTTATACATGGCAAAGAAATTATGTTGTTGAAAGATTTTGTCAGGTTATGTCTAGAGAATCCTTATATTTAATTTTTCTCAGTATGTGTTTCATATGTATATTATAGAAATAGACCGGGTAGTTGTTATTATATAGAATGTTACACACTTTGTTTAAATTATCATTGTGGTAACATTTGTCAGATAATAAAAATGCCCTGTCTACAAGGTTAAATACAATATTTTTCTTTTAACTCATCGTATGATGCGAATAAAAATTGATAATTCTGTTAGAGCACATTGATTTTTGGTACCAATTTGTCAATATATGATTGTTTTTATTGTGCATGTCAAGGAAGTTTTGACATTTCTAACTCATAAGTAAATTGTACATGAGTGTTGTAGTGATTGAATGTATTTAAAATAAGGTCGACTTTACTCTTTTCAATGCAAAAAATAGTGTCATATACATATCTATAGTAGAAAATGGGAGAATAATTGTAACAGATTTTGAGTGTTGAGACACTGCCCTTCCAAATCTTACATTATCATTTCTGAGAAAGTGGACGATATTGGTGCACCTATTGGAGTACCAAAAGTTTTTTGGCAAATATTGCCATCAAAAGAGAAATATGTATTGCCAAAAAGAAAATTAGTTATGGCTACAATTTCATGAAACGGAATTTAGCAAGCGTTATTGATATGGAAAATGCATCTTTCTAATCTTTGAATTACAAGCTTCTTCATGACGTTTATAAACAAACAGTTTACGTCAAGCGAATGGAATATATGATTGTTTGGAACATGGATGTTCTTTATTTTTTTAAGGTCAAAACTGTTAATAATTTTAGATTGAGGTTGCGGAATACATTTTATTAGTGTATGATAAAAAAAAGATAAATAAAAACTAAATAGTAAAACTCCAAATCAATGTACAATCTATTGTTAAAAATCTTAATGAACAAGAATATCTTCAAAAAAAATATTTATATTAATATGGAGGGTGTTCTCTTAAATTCTACAAATCTTCAACAGTAATAGTTAAATTTAATATAATTATAAATAATAAATAAACTAATAGTGATTTAGTATTTATTCATTAATATATATAATTATCTAATACATATCATTAAAAAATCATGATAATAATTAAAAAATATACATTTCTATTTTCAGAAGATTCTATAAGGACCATTTATAACATGTAGAGATGTACGTATATGAATTAAAATAATATTCAATATAGTTTTATGTTCATTTTAAGATATTATGTACTTAAGGTATACATATATATATATATATATATATATATATATATATACCTAACATTATTAATTAATAATTGTAACGGGAAAAGTCCGTTATAATAAATTTTTAAAAATTACTTAATGATGTCTTTGGACTACAGATACGCTTATCTGTGTCAGGGTCGCAACCCTTCTTCCTTGGGGGTATTCGTGGAAGCGGCAGAGTTCGAGCTATTGGGAATGCTGATTTTCTAGAAACGAGAGCGAAAAATTTTGCGAAGGGAAAACGGAAGCATATGAGGTGACGGAATTATTAAACTATGAGATTACAAATTCGAATTTATTAGTATTATTATTCAAATACATAATTATTTCCAACACATGCTGAGACTCGCTTAATTTTACAATACAGATATCCTAAAGGTACTTACAATAAATTGTCTATCCTTAATAAATAAAGGTTTACGGGCGTACCTTGCTTTCCCCAGGTCAGTCTGTTCCTTCAGTACGTCACCGTTCTGTGTATTATTTTTCCGGCTATCTTATCCTCGGAATGGGCAGGCGAAGGATGTTACAGAACTTACTGTTCATCTCTCATCGTCGACGATATGTTCTTCTTGTTCAAGCATGAAGTGAGACTTCACTCCTGACTTGGTGATGGCACTCTCGATTTTTCTCCGCTAAATTACAGTATTCACAAGAAGAATCGGATACGTTTAAAATTGTTAGCGATGCGCTTGACAAAATTGATAAAAATCAATCTAATGGGAACCCTCAGGTCATGCCGCGGATCTCGTTTCCATCCTCATTGATTTCGGCTGATGCCGATCTTCCTTGATTCGATCCGATGATATTCCAAACCAGGCATTAACGTGAAAGGCGTCACAATATATATATATTATATAGATATATAATATATATATATATATATGTGTATATATGTGTGTGTGTGTGAATGGACAAGATTTATTTAGTGCATGTATTCATAATTAAAAAACGATACGAATATCACTGAATTTTGCAATGAACTTTACAGTTATGTATAAATTTTTTTGACAAAAATATGATATTAATGAATTTGAATGAATAATTATTAATAAATTCTCCGTTTATAAGAAGGGGTATTTTTTAAAATTATAAACGTTATTCAGAAATTTATTTAAATAAATACATTTTTACATATATATTAATAAAAAGCTAGAATTGAGTATTGGATTTTTTTATCCTTAATTCTATAAGTTTTCATTAATTCTAATTTTTAATTTTATTACCTTTAATAAATACGAATTATTTAATAAATTTAATTATGTTTAAAAATTAAATTTTCAATTTATATGATTACGTCTCAGAATGCTAAAGGAATAAATAATTTGATAAATACAAATGAAATTTCAATAAATGATTAATATAATAGTTACTATTTATTGAAAAATTCTTTATAATTATAAAAATTAGCAAATTAAATTTAACAATTTAATAATTATTTAATAGAGACTAGTAAGAATAAATAATAAAACCATTATATCCGAAAATCTAAATCAGAACTTTAACTTAAAAATACTGAATATTATAATTATAATTTTAATCGATTGATTATTTTTCTAATATGATGATTTAAAAATTCTCAAATGTCCAAAAAGGCAAATGTGGATGTAGTATAACTGCTTACAACGTGTTATCACTGCTCCAGTAATTTCAGGTCTGGAGATTCCGATTGTGTTTTGAACGTATGTTCGTTTTGAGGAAGTAAAATTTCGGTCGTAATTAGTGTACTAATATATTTCAAATGACTGACAAAATAGCAAAAGCAAAGGCTCTTTCTTCTTAAACATTTTTTATAACCTTTTTGTTTTCCTCCCACTCTAACATAATTCATAATAAGATGAGGTAAGGAGATGGTTTCCTTTTAATTGATAATTTTCAATGTTGTTGTCTCGAGATTTTTCATCTATTATCATGGTTTGACGGAAGTGAATAAAAAATTTATTTTCTAATTTTTTTTTTGTAATTTTTATAGTAATAAAGGTATGATAAAGCTAAAAGTTTTATTTCTTTATGAAACATTGACATTGTTCTACCAAAAAACTATTATTTATTTATAATTTTCAATACCCAAAAAGAAAAAAATTCCAAATAATTTACATAAATTGATATTAGAGAGGTATCTACGTAAAAAAAAAATTGAAAATTGAAAATCTTCATTACTTTTTAAATAGATCTTGTACTAATAGACTTTGTCCCCTTCCTTTCAATAATCCTAAAAACGTTATTCTATAATCGAAATAAAAATTTATTTTGTTAATATAAATACTTTTTAAATAAAATAAAAATACGTTCAAATAAATAATTTAAATAAATATATTTTTTTCAGTAAATGATTCTTTAAAATAAAAACGTAATATTGCGAAAATAAGATTATAATTTATTTCGTATAGCAAAATGAAAATTTTCATATTTATTCTAAACAACAAATTATTAAAAAACTTTTTACAAATTTAAAAGAAAATTAAATATTATTCTTTAAATATTATATTCATAAAAAATTTTAAATACAAAAAAAATAAATAAAAATTAAATAATTTTTTGTGTATATTATAAACAATATTATAATTGTCACGTATATATGATAAGAGAATGACATACGCAATGCATTTCCAAATTTTGGGAAGAAAAATGCACTTGCGTCGGTAAAAAAGTAATTAAATCCCATAAATAAGTTTCTAACCAATGTTTTCACGAAAACAAAGACAATCTAAAAAGGGTTAAAACTATTCTTGAAAAGAATAATTACCCAGATTGTTTTGTAGAAAAACATATTATAAAACGTCTGAAAACACATAAATTTAAATACAACAAAAATAACTGTAATAATAACAAGTACAAGTTTCATATTTTGAGCTTACCATTTTCTGAAAAATATTTTTCTGAATATGCCTTAAAAATTAAAAAGAATGACATACAATTAATACCAAAAATACAAAATAAATTAGACTCAGTTATTAAAAAACGTAAAGACGTTACTGAAAAATGGGATAAAACTAATGTAGTATATAAGATTAAATGTAAATACTGCTCATCTGTTTTAAAAAAACTAAGTTTTTTTAAAACAAATGAAACTAAGCGCAATTTAAGAACAAGAATTAACGAACATATAAAAAATAATAACAATACATCTATAATATCTGAGCATTCATTAGAATACAACTATAGTATAGATTGGGAAAATGTAATTATTCTTGATAACGAGACAAATTATAGAAAAAGATTGATTTCTGAAATAATAAATATTCCAATAAATAATAACACTATTAATCCGCAAGAGGATACTCAAAACTTAAATAGAAAATATCACATGTTCCTCAATAATATGTCAAATAATAACAACATGACGTAGCTTATAACGCCTGTAAGATGTATAAATTGAGAATCAAACTCGTATTATTTGTAAATACTACTGTGACGTTACGACTAATACGTCGTATAATATTATTCAATAAATACAATAATTTGGTAAATATAAATAAAAATTTTTGTCGTTAATTAAATATGTATAATATTGTAATTTAATTATTTATTTATTAAAGTGTCTAGACAAGGACTAGGGATACCTAGTCGAAACGTCGACTAAAATAATAAAATAAATTGTGTTTTTATTTGACTGCACTTCATAAGGATCCTTTTACTATTAACATATAATATGGAAGGTGCTCAAAATCTGATTTCGTAATTTAATATTGACAATTGCTTTAAGAGTAGTTAGATAATATTGCAATACTGATTAAGAGAATTTTTTGTAAATAGAAAATAATCATCAATGAAAAGTTAAAAAAATTAATATAATTTAAACAAATAAGAATAACATGAATAAGACAATAAGAAGCATGATATAGCAAAAATATGAAAAAAAAATACTTTTTAAATCGATGAAAATTATTAAGATCAAATGACTGTAACAAAAGAAGAAAAAAAATAACGAAACAAACATTGAGATTGAAAAGTACAGTCAACATAAAACCTACATAAAATGTATAAAGATTAAAATGTCGCTATAAATTAAAAAAATATAATAAAAGAAGAATGAAATAAAATTTAATATAGGTCTTATTAGTTATATAATGTAAATGTATTGTTTTTGTAATTGTTTATACATTATGATACGGTGAATTTTTTTGGCGACAAAAGTTTTCCAATCATGTAACAAATTCCCAATAATTTAGAATTATTATTCACTGAACTAACCATTATTACTTAAATACTCACTCAAAAATTAACACTTCACTTATTAATTTAAATTTATTTATTTTATATGCGGAATTGTGTTCCGCTAGTTAATTTTTCATCGTCGAGTTGTCGAATCTCATATCTAAAGTCAACACCTATTGCGTTTTATAATAATAATAATAATAAATAATTGTATATATATATATATATATATATATAACCTCTGGGCCAATCTCTCTCCCTCTCTCTCTCAGTCAGATAATAATATACAACTCCCCAATTTACGTAAATGTAAATCCTCTCCCATATATATTATCCAATATATATATATATATTTATTTGTACTCAAATTCGTAAACTTATGTGCTTCAATTTTACTAAAATATATAGTTAATAATGAAGCACCAAAACTCACTGCACTTTTAATATCAAAGATAAAGTATTCTACTAACATATTATCTTACGAAGTAAGATTTCGAACAGAGAAAAATTTCTTCATGAAGAAGGAAATTTCCACAGAACTACTATCAGTACTTTAATTTGAAAAAGCAATAATTATTTTATTTACTATAATTTATTTTAGATGTAAAATTCATTAATGGCTCCATACCTAAAATAATGTGCTTTTCCGTTTCGCGTCCCTTGATCATTGACATTGATTAACTATTGGCAAGCCACCAATCAAAATAATTGATCGAATACGACAACGTAATATTATTAATTTAAGCGGTAAGTATATAATCTATACTTATCGGCCATTTCTCTGCGGGATAACAATATTATTTTGAATACCTCTACAATTAGGCCGAATATACACATGTCACATGTCTATATTACTATACAATCATATGTTTTCTATCTCACTCTATGATACCGTTCTCTGGTATAATCAGCATCACTTATTTGTTCGATATCCGGCATTTTCATATGATTGAGATAGTGCCGCCGGGCTCATGTTGACAATTAGTCGACAATATATTTATTTAACATGTTCACATAACGCGATCCTGACTACGTGAGCTTCTTTTATATCATTACTTATTTATTTATTTATCAGTATTACATTTCTTTTACGTTTGGAAGTAATTAGTGATGAGTGAATTATACCATAATTCATATCATCATATCATATATATTTTATAAATGTAATTGTATAGTAATATAATTATATATTTATATTACAATTGAATGTGATCCAATAAGGTACAGATTGAATAAAATACGTTATTCATATATTATTCCGTCGACGTTTCATCAAAGTATTCCTTGTCTTTGTCAAGACTGTTTATTAAAATAATATAATTAATACATACATATGTTTCGAAAAAATTACAAAATATTAATTTTAATTATAATTACCTAATATTTGAGCGCAGTAACGCAGGTATTGTTTTTTACAGAATTTTTTTTGCTTCTAATTTTTTGATTTTTATGTTTGTTATTCCGAATTGGGATCAGAAATATACACAATCAGACAGGATACTTAAATCCAATTATACACTGTCTCAAAAACAGAATATTGTTTATAAGTTAATAGATAAAGCCATCTTATTATCAAATTAATATTCATTACAATAATCTGAAGATAGTCAAATCCAAAGAAATAAAAAAAGAAATAATTACCCTGTTTATTTTATAGAAAAATATATTAGAAAATATTTAAAAACTCATAAATTTAAAAATAAAAATAACTGTAACAATAACACAGACAAATTCCATACTTTATCTTTACCATATTTTTAAAAAATTTTTAATGAATATATACTGTTTAAAAATATATAATAAATTTAATAGTTAACATAAATAATATTGGACTCAGTTATTATAAAAAGAAAAGACAGAACCGTAAAATGGAACAAAACTAATTTTGTTTAAAAATTAAATTCAAAGATTATTCATCGGTGTACATTGGTGAGACTAAACTTACTTTAAGAATAAGAGTGAACGAACATATTAAAGACAACAATAATACATCCATGGTTTCTACACAATCTTATAAATGCTATCATAAAATAAAATAAGATAATGTCAAGATTCTTGATAGGAAGACTGTATATAAAAAAAAGATTTATTTCTGAAAGTATACACATTAGAATAAAAAATAATACGATTACTTGGCAAGAGAACACTCAAAATTTAAACTTTTAATATCATATGATTCCCAAAAACATGACGAATAATAACATCAAGACTTACTGCATGACGCTATCGTACTATATAAACTGAGGCACATAAGATATTGTTTCCATTTGAATTGTGACGTTATGTCGTAGAATACCTGCGTATTTCTGTGCTCAAATATTAAGTAATTATAATAAAAATTAATATTTTGTAATTTTTTCAAAACATATGTATGCATTAATTGTATTATTTTAATAAACAGTTTTGAAAATAACAAGGGATATTTTGTCGAAACATTAGTCAAAATATATTAATGTGTTTTATTCAACCTACATCCAATTGGATCACATTCAATTGTAATATAAAAATATGGAATGTGCTCCACATCAAATATTACATAATTATATATTGTCATATATTAATTATTATTAAATTATATTTTCATGATTTTATAGTTATATGGTATAATTAGTAGTTGTATTGTATAATATAACATTATGGGTGAAATTGTTGTATAGCGTAAACAGGTCTTAGCAGTTACCTATTGTATAATGGTCGGTAGTGCTAGTGTAAAATGATTCGTCGCTGATGCCTAATCTAAAATGGATTTCGATGGAAGTTGCGGATAATATAAAATATTATAATAGATAAAACTGCATAGGAGGGCGATGGGTTCCACACATACGTTGCTGCTGGCGGTTCCATCGTATACGAGGCAGGGTCTACTATGGTGGTGAAGTCAGATAGCTTAATAGCTAATCGTTATATAAGTGCTTACTTTTGCTCCCTGTAAAAGTAGAGAAATTGTTGGTCGAAAGGCAAACCGGAGTAACACTCGCTCTTTCACGACTCCCTCTGATCCTTTTATAGCTGCGGTAACAGTATGGTGGCAGCATGCGCGGTATCGACGGCATGCGTGACGTAGTTGCACAAGAATAAACTCGTGAACAAAACAATGGTTCACCTACTCGATTGTTAGGAGCATTCACAGCGCTCAGGCCCAATTACAGGTGAGTAAGCGTCCCTGGTGGACGCAGCCTCTGAGCGCGGTTAAATTAGCAACATGTAGGGTAAAACCACATCATTACAAAATAATACAATAAAAAAAGAAAAACTTAGTTTTTATTCCTTAAATCTTGTGTTCTTTCGACATATTTTTATAACTGTTTTATATTTGATACTCTTTATAATACTTAGGTAATGTTTATTTTAAAAATAAATAATATTGTATACCTTAGATCAGTGGTAATTTATTTAATAAAATCTTAATCTGAAATCCAATGTTTATATACGTTAAGCAATAAATAAATAATATAAAAAATGTTCATATCTATAATAGAAGAAAGTGGAAAGCTATGTTTATTTTTATGTATTTAAAATACAAGATTATCAAATATTTTTTAACTGTATTGAAAAGTATTTGATAAAAAAAAATTGAATGAATTTGAATATTTATATCTTTTCATTAAATAAAAATTTCTTTTGTCAGTGAAGTTTTTCGTTATTTTAATTATATCAAAATATTTTAAAGAATTTCGATAGCAATTATATTTGTATAAAAATTTTTATATAAATTTTTATTTCTTTATTTTAATGATTATTTTTTATTTATTTTTTTAGAAATCAATTGCATATTATCGTTTTTATATTTTTTATAACATCAATAGATATTTTTTAAAAAAATTTTAACATCATATATCGAATAGCCAAAAAAATATCAATCTCAAATAATATATATAAATGATAATATTGAATGTATTTATAACATTTTTTTTAAATCTTATTTTATCAATTTTTATGTGTAGTATTTTAATTTTATTATAAACCTTTTTGCACAACGGTTAGTCATTTAAATTAATATTACTATGCTTTGAATTAGATTATCAATCAACGTGTAAGTTTAATTATTTGTTTGAAAGTTATTCTTTTGTAAGTCTATTATTTTTCAAATTTTTTTTCTCATGTTGGCTAATTGTTTTATTATGCATTAGTGTACCGAGAAGTATTTCAATTTTTTTTTTTAAAGAAAAAATATATTTTTTTTTTGGTGTGATCTACTTCTTTTAAAAAAAATATTTTTATGTGGTTACAGTTTGTAATTGCTTTTTCTATTTCAAAGAATGATGTTAGTTTTGATATAATATTATGTAAAGTAAACAAATTTTCTTATTAAATGATAGTTTTTAAAACTTGCTATTCTTTTTACATTGTTCATTAGTCTGTACATGGTTTTTTTTAACCTTTCAGTATAAATTTATTTGTAATTTTGATTATTTTTGTTTTATTAGACATTTCAATTATTCTTGTTTCATTTCTCTGTTAACTTCTTTTTTTTTGCTTATCTTTAGATTTTATAACTTTTTAAATATGCCTGTATGGTATTCTCGTTCTTCTTTCTTTTTTTCTCTTTTATTTTTCTTCTTTTTCTATTTTTCTATCTATTATTTTTTATTTTTGTTTATTTATTAACCTTTATAGTTTATAAACTTTTTCCTTGAACATTCGACTATCTCATTAGTAAATATTTTTATTTATCTGTTTAGTGTATTTCTAGCGCAAATAAATTATATTTTTTCGTTAATTTTAATTTAAATTTACACAGTAAAAATTTTATTTCTACTTTTTTTTTTAATTTATCTTTACCAAAGCATATGTCTACCAAGAAAACGTTCTTTTATATTTTAATTATAATTCATTATTTAATTATAATTATATCTTATAATTTATTATTGAACAAAGTCAAATAAAAAATACGCTTTTATCTACACTTTTATTTTTTATGCCTGTAAAATATTACAAAGTTTCTATTTTTATTTAATATCAATAAATCTTTAATTAATGCTTATTAAAAACCTGCATATTTGTATCTTTAGTTCCTTGTCTTCTAAAATGTTATAGATGATATACGAAGCAATAGTTTTCTTGAGTAATATTTTTTATCCCGTATTTTTTAATTGTGCATTTTTATATAGTATTTTTTTCTGTGCGTGTTTTTTCTTTTCTTGACTTGTACTTTGTAATTATTTAATATGTCATCAATTTTATGCATAAAAGTTCCGAAATAAAAAATTAGTTTTTATTAGGTTAAATTAAAGGTTTACATCACATTAGATTTTGATTTATCGTTGTGCACGATTACTTTGTACTGACAATTATAATTTAATTTTATTATTTTATTTGAATATATTTATATTTATTAAGACATTACTTATTTTATCTAAAAAAAATAAAAGTCTTTCAGGCTTCCAATCTTTTTTGCGTAAAAAGTGAAATATTCTGAACATTTAATTACATATTTTGTTACCGACTGTATTTGTCCATACTGTTTAATAATGTAGTATGTATAATATGTATAATCACCATAAATATATTATTTTATAATACGATTAATAAGTAAACAGAATTAGACAGAATGAAGAAATAAGTGTAGTAATAGGATCATAGGAATATTATAAATGAAGTAAGATTATCTACTCTCTTCTTAGTCATGCTTCTACTATTACAATAGATATTAAGGTCATTATTGAGATTATGATACATTTACTAAATAAGAAATATGTTACCAACTAATTAGATAATATACATATACAAGTATATATATATATATATTTAAACGTTATAACTTCAATTAACAAATGAAAGAAAATAATTTTTGATGATCCTTGTATGAGTGTGATCGATAAATAAAAAAATTAATACAAATATCTAGTTTTGACATTAATATATTGTCCTTATTGATGCCATGTACTTTAAGTGAATATTAAAATATAATTCTTTAATATAAAGTATATATATTCAATTTTGTAATTAAATAATACTATTTTAATTCATAATATATTACGGGTGTTGTTTTTGTAACGTGAGTCGTTTCATCAGTTACACTTCTAAAGGATAATAGAATTTGACTTTACCTACAATGTTCCAATAAATCTATAACATCTAAATTTTACCTAAAATTTTGTAAAGGATTTTTATGCTTGTTCAAATTTATTCAATTTTTATGTCTATTTATACTATTATTTTAGGATTTTGTGTTTAGTATTTCTAATATTAAACATTCTGAATAAATCATCTTACTGTCAAGAATTGATATATTTTTCCAATTAATCTCGTGTTTATAATTATGTGTATGTATAGTGACATTTAATAAATTGTTTTTATTTTTTGTGTTTATTAATTCTTATTTGTAAATTACGATTTTTCCAATGTATATTGTTCTGTTTAATCATGTATAACTGACGAAACGACTTAAGTCATTAATATAAAATCCTTATGTATATATATATATTATATTGTAAAATATTGTTTATTAATTGTATAATTTATATGTAAAAAAATTTTAAGTTTTAATGTTCAAACTAGACAGCCTTTAGAAGAAGAAAACATATAGTTTTCAATACGATAGTGATAAATTTCTAGTAAACTTTTTTATTTAATCACTACACCCTTACAAAAGTCATCACAATAAATTATACAAATAATGTCGGATATTTCATTTTATTCAATGGAAAATTTATTTTTCATTATTTTCTATCTAATTTAATATACTTACTCTGGTCGTTTGTGGATGATCACCATCTACATAATATACACGATAACCAGGGTTTAGATCATAATATGGTGATACTGAAGGACCTATATATGCAATACTTAAAGCTCGTCCAAGATCATTAATATCATAAAATACTTCAAATTCATCGTAATGAGTGTGACCAAAAAATTGTGCTGTTATGGTAGATTCATATCTATTTAAAAATAGTAATAAATATTTTATTTTCTTAATTTTATAAAATTAATTTTTAAAAGTAGTTTATGTTAAACATTATTTTGTAATATATATTTAATATAAAGTAAGGTAATAAAAATAATACGAAAAACTTTAAATTATATTTATAAAACAATTTCAATACCTTATCTAAGTGTTTAAGAATAAAAATACTTAATACCTATTAAGGGTGTTTCAGACTGACTGTGATATAAAAAATTCATTTATTTGAATGTTTTATTAAATATATTATGAAATAATTATGTTAAATATTTATGAATAAACTTGTCAACGTCGCTTTTAATTTTTTAATTTTGGCTGCACTAAATAGTTAAATAATTGTACTTATTAGATTCAACATACACTTTGTATACATATTCACAATCTAAATTTATATATGTAGTGTATTCTTATGTTTTTATGTGTTTGAAAGGAATACACAAATGAAAAAAAAAATACCGAAAATATAATCATATCGTTGGAAAGTTAAATTGGTCACTGATGCTCTTTATAATCAACGTGTAAAGTAAGCGAGTTAATTATACAAAAATTAAACAGAAAAGCAGTAATGACAGTAGAGATAAAATAGCATATCATAATAATAAATTAATTATTATATTATCAACATAGTAGTGTTATATAGATTATTATTATAATATTGCAACGATGTGGGAAATAGAAATTATTTTACGACCACAAGTTGCATAACCTCGCGCCGGAACTGGAAGGTTAGGCCACGGCGATTCTGCACTCGCCGCGCGCTCGTCGCAAACTGTCCCCGACCGACGCCAGCGCCGCCTACCGAACGAACTCAAGCAATACTTCCTGTCCTGGGAAGAACGAAAGCAGTTAATCACACAGGTGGCAAGCCGCAAACAAGGTACGACCGAGAGCATGCGAGCGTACGCAATGGCTCTGGAAACCCTCATGTGCAGGCAAGGAGGTCTGAGAATGAGCAAAAGTCGTCTTTTCGAGTGGGCAACTGCTCAAAAGGTACTGGACTCGACTCAGCTATTATCTGCAGCTTAGTCTAGTACAAGCCGTTATCCGCGGTCTGGCTGTTATCCACAGCACGTACTAGAGAATCATACGCTAGGGCAGACCGTTATCCGCGGTAGCACACCCGTTTACTTGTGGCCACTGTTATCTGAGATAGCACACCCGTTTCATCTGTATCCACTGTGACACCCCCACCTCGTGGAGACCTTTATTCATGGTAGCACACTCAATCTATTAGTATCCTCCGTGATACCCCCACTCTGCCCGCTTAAATATACATACACCGCAATACCATAACCACTCATACAGTTACCGCCCGTTCACGGCTTTTAACATAGCAAATCTCTGTTACAGGATCACGGTACTCCAGCTGTTTAACCCGCCACCTGCAATAAAGAAGAAAAATTAATATTTTGCCATAGCCCACAATGTATTCATACTTACCTTTGTTTCCGCAATAAACTCCATTTTAACAATAACTAACCGTTTCATTTAAACTCGATTCACCCCCATATAAAGAATCCTGGAATCCCGGCGTCCAGCTATTCGAGCTGGGGGATTCAGAGGTTATCGAGCCCCCATTCTGCACCCCGCGCGCAGAGGGGCAACTTGGCCTCCTTATAATTAACTTAAGTGGTTCGCGCCACTAACGCATAACGGACAATTCGTCACAATGTTTATATTTTAATATTATTAATGAAAATATTCTATTTTTTGTATTTTTGTATGTTATTATTTCTATTAGTATTATTTAAAAATTACTTATCGAAATAAAAATGTTTTTATTCTAGTAATTAATTAGGATATTGTATAATACTTATATATTTAAAATATTAACCTAAATTAAATTTTAAATTATTAACCTATTCTTTTATGAAATACTTTTTATTTTTGTTAGGCACTTTTTCTTGCCATTTATTTTCTGACAGTAAGGGAGAGTGCTTCGTATCGGGAAATCATTTACGAGGGCGGATCCAAATTTTATTACGGCCAGAAATACCGCGCGGAGGATGAAGACGCTGCAAGGGACACTAATTTGCGCGTCACTTCTCCGCATGATTTCTACGGAGCAAGACTTATTGCACGCTTCCCGCTCAATATTCTGATAGCGAATAATCTATTGTATTGACGGCTTAGTTGATTCCTGCAATCAACCGTGCGTGATCGCGAGCTGATTGCGCATGTGTTTGTGTGTGTGGCTGGAGAGACGTGCGTGAAGACACGATTCACGCATTTTTCCTGCTCGACGAGGACGCTCATGAGTTGTTCGGGGTCGCTTCCCAGAAACTGATTGGCCTAGGCACCAACCTGAGCACAGCATCAGCCGCTCACACAGTGGAGAAGGTCCCCAGGCGGCGACGAAACGCTTCTCCTCTGCGTGAGATACCGGCCGACGCGGACGAACTGCTGAGTGAGGCTACAGTGACCGTCTCCGTGGTATTTACCAACGTATCGCATGTAATATATCTGTAAGCAGAGTGGTTTTTCCTCCTCATCGCGAGGGGATTTTTGTGCTTTTTCTTGCGGAGCCAATATATATATTTGTCAGGCTCAATTGCATTTTATTTTATTTAACGACCTGCCTGCTTCTCCTCACTCCTTATAATTCTTATATTAATAATTTAAGTCTCATAACAATTTTTTTCATTATTTTTTAAATTTTACTTATAAATTTTTTTAATAATATATAAGAATATTTGTACTTTTTAAAAATATTTTGTCACGAATAATATTTGTAAATTTAAATTAATTTTTATTCATCTTTTCATGTTTATGTACACAAATTAAAAATCTATGTTTCATATGTACATACATCTAGATTGATATGCGACGCTATAATATTTAACTATTTGTACTCTAAAATTTTGAAAATTTATTTAATTTTTTATCAATAACTATTTTAATAATTAGGCAAAAATTATAAAATTTTAAAAATATATTAATAAGATGTTTTTTATAATTATAAAAAAATTACGTTTTTATAAACGTTTTTTATATATTTTTTTGATTGAACAATACGTTAAAACCGTTTTAAAGCATCTATCTCCATAAAAATAAAAGTTAATTCAAAATTGGTATAACTTTTTTATTAATCGGGTATTCGTTATGTTTTTATATGTTTTTATAGTGACTAATTGTATTCATTTACAAACTTTTATAAATAGTTAATCGGTTTCATTATTCTCCTATATTTCCTTTAAATCTAAAACTAAAACAAATATTGAATAGACAAGTTTTAAATGATGTAATTGTATCTTTAAAAAATTAAGAAAATGGATAAATCTGACACACTTGATTATATTATTTATGACATTATTATTGTTAACAATCTAAAGCAGATGTCAACTTATCGTAAATTTAGGATCCAAAAATATTGAGCGTAATTAACAGTATAAAACCAAATTACCGTTGAAATAATAATAAACAAATTCTTACCTTAATATACACAAATATAAAATAATTTCTAGAGTTGTTAAAAATAAAATTGTTAAAATTGTAAAGGCGATGTTTATCCCAATTGACGATCTTAGAATAATATTTATCCCATAAAAAACCTCTTCTCTGAGTAAGGCGAGATTTTGGGTAGTCGGAGATGCCCGACAGCTGTGTCCTGGTCAAGAAAACAGAATATGACCAGGACATTGATTATTTATTGAGGTTTGGATTCCGGGGTGGCCGACGTACGACCCGGAATTATGTATTCAAAGCGGGGAGGCTGAGAGGGAGATGAGCGACATCCAGTCTCCATCCCGCATCGGAGTATAGAGAGAACGAGTTTGGTGGGGGAAATCCCTTAACATTATATATTTTGTGAAAAATAAGAAATTTACTTACTTTATTTTCGAAATTTGCACTTTGGTATTTTTCGAGGATTAACATCGCCTAAATTTTATTTGTGCGACAAAGCGATCAATATAATATTTGTAAAAGATCTAAACTGTATATTCTTCAATAAAATTAATAGTAAAATATATTAATATATTTATATATATAATTATATATAATAAAATATATATAAAATATAATAATATATAAATATATAAATATATATTAATAGTAAATTATAGAAAACTAAGGAAGTAGTGTGGGTGTTTTCTTCATTCATTCATTTTGTTATAATTATTATGAATAATATAACATTATTCAAGTTTCAATAATTTATATTAAGTTATTTATTTAAATGTAAATATTATAGATTGAACACCAATTATTAATTATATAACGATTTTTTCAAAAAAAAAAAAATTTTTATTTCTTATCGCGTATAGAGATTTAATATGCGATATTTTGATTCTGAAAAAAAAGGATATAAATATAATGTATTGCAACGAGTTTCTCGTTTCTGGAAATTTCCAAGAAACGAGAAAACCGTTGCTAGAATCTTCTACAAGGTTCGACCCCTTCTTGAAGATTCAACGGTTTAAGGCCCCTCCCACTACCGAGCCGCGACGAATCCGCGCTCGCGATTTACGACGCAGCTTCAGCGCCGAGTAGACCGAGGTTATGTGGCACCTCGGAGCACTCCAGAGAGGAGTTTGTTTTTTTTATTTTATTTTATTTTATTTTATTTTATTGCTCCCGATCAGAACCTTTCCGGCTCTCTTGAGACAAACTCCTCTCCTCGCAAATGCTACTGTTCACGCTATCGTGTCAGCAATCCTTTTCCAAATATTCCGTCGTCACGTTATCTTGACGACAAAACGTTCGGGTCGTTCACGCTATCGTGTCGACCCAACCCTTTCATCCTCCTTTTCATAGCCAATAAATCTTCTGCGAAACCCTAGGGCAATATTGCGATTGCGCAATATTGCACAAGTTAGTGCAATACTTCAATTGCGAAGTATTGCAAATCCGTGAAAAGGGCAATGTTGAGATTGCGCAATATTGCACAAATTATTGCAATACTTTAATTTTGAAGTATTGCAAATCCGTTAAGGGAATATTGCGATTGCGCAATATTGCACAAGTTAATGCAATACTTTGATTGTGAAGTATTGCATCCGCCAAGGCAATACTTCAACTTGTAAGTATTGCCTCCGTTGATACAATATTGCAATTACACAATATTGTACCATTCCGACTTTATAATCGACAAACAAAATATTTCTTTTGCTCGTCTCCACCGAATACCCTTCAAGGGTCAGCTGCCGTTTGTTGTTTTGTTTATTTTCTTTAAATTTGCAACTTTGCGTGCAAATTCCACTAGTGTTGCGGGTCTCCATCAATTCGGGAAATATATTTAAGCAATCAAAGTTGATTGCTCTTTATATATAGATTTATTCCTTTTTCCCTAATTAAGGGATCACGATGCATGATATGCAGTATCATGCGTTGTAATTGACTGCGCCCCTCCTTTGTTATTGCTCCCTTCTTTTTTCATTGCTCCTCGCGTGATATATTAATTTATCCGTGAAAATTATTGTTAAGCAATTATAACGATTGCTCGTCCGTAAATTTTCTCCCAGTTCAATCACTTTGTATTGCTCCCGCTGTTACGGGATTATAGTTATAGGAATTCGATAACAAATCGATTGCGCGGCCCTTAATACGATTGCTCCCGTTGTAAAAAGGGAAAATTTTGTAATAAATAGATATTAAATCGATTGCGCGTTCGTAAATCCGATCGCTCCCGGAGTTACAGAATAAATTCTAT
Organism: Eupristina koningsbergeri; assembly: GCA_018907245.1. NCBI lineage: Eukaryota > Metazoa > Arthropoda > Insecta > Hymenoptera > Agaonidae > Eupristina > Eupristina koningsbergeri. The sequence goes on from JACCHV010000014.1 coordinate 115,464, forward strand.
ACATAAAATTCGATATTTATTAAATTGTGCGTTTCCCCAAATTCCATTAAATTATCATTTTATGTATTTATTTCATAAATCTTATCCCTCAGCTTTATAACATATCATATTGATATTTGCGTCTGGACGAATAAATTGTAAAGTGTTTAGTATAAATAATCACTCGTGCTATTGGTACAATGGTAAATAGCATTGACCAAATCCACCGACTTATTTATTATTGTTAATCCCCTCGAAGTGACCTTGCGCCTTATACTAAGTCGTGAATTCGACAATATAAATAATAAAAGCTTATATTATTTTTATGTTAAAGGTTAACACGAATTAAAGGACCACTGCTGTGGATATTAACTTATTTTACAAAATATTTTTGTTTTTATTGACTACTCCTTCTTGACAACGTTCCAAATCCCTGGCAGACCGGCTCTCGCTTATCCCAGCGAAATTCTTTCTTCGACGCGAGCTCGACTTACCCTTCACCCGTGAAGGGTAAACGGAGCCGTCTCGTTACAGTATCAATGAAAAAGGTAGGTTGTTTACATTATCATGTAATATCAGTCTTATGGATTCCATGGGTTAATATGTGTGATGGATCTAGGGAAATTTTTATTTTATTTGATCCATTCTGATAGAGCCGGTGTTGTATATAATGATTCAGATATAAAATGTTGGGAGTAGAAAAAATATACGTATATATACTTAACAGCATCAAATAATATATAAAATTAAAATTATGAAATCTTTGGATGGGATTTTTTTCTTAAGTTACTATTTTTTTTTTTATTTATACAGTTACGTCCCGGCTTTTCGCCTAGGGACGGGCTCCGCTAATTTACAGTTTATTGTACAGTACTTATTACTATTTTATTTACATCTCATGTTATTAATTAATTTATCACAGCTTAGTTTATTTTATTCACTTTTGTCATTGTCTCACTTTTATATATTTTATTCCTTTTATCTCATTTCTTCCTTTTTCTTCATTCTTTTTTCCACCTCTTTAATTTTCTTGATCAGTTCTACCCTTTTTTCCCTTTTCTTGTCGTTTAGTGTCGTCATTATGTTCTTATATGTCCATCTCTTTTCAGTGTCTTCTCTCCATCCTCTGAATATGTCCTCTGTGTCTTCGCATTCGCTAGTCAGATGCGTCCAATCTCCTTCGCTTTTTCCGCACAGTATGCATCTTTTTTCTTCCTGATTTTTCCAATATCTGTTATTGCTAGTGATATTGCCGCATCTGACCCTTGCAGTCGTTGTCATCGTCCTCTGTTTTTGGGGTTGTTTTAGGTAATCTGGTAATCCGTCTTTTTGTATCGTTTTGTATGTTTCGTTATATTTCGATTCTTTTATTCTGACACGTCTGTCTTGTCTCTGTATGTCTCTGTCCCTCTGTTTTATCTCCGTGTATACGTTCCTACCCTCCCTCTGCCATTGCTCTATTTGTTTCTTGCTCAACCCTATCTTGTTGAGCCATTTTTCTCCTTCTGCCTTTCCTTCTTTTCTCTGCATTTCTTTCTTCTCTTCGTAGGCTTTCCTTACCCATCTCTTTTCCTCCATTTGCATTATTTTTTCTTCGTGTTTTAGTGTTCTAATACTCCAATCTATGCTCATTTTATCTTCGTCGGTCTCTTCGTATACCAGGTATCTGGGGGTGCAGAAGTCTAGTTTCAATGTCCACCTCAGGTAATCTGCTTTGATTCTCTCCATCTCTTGACTTCCTTCATCTCCCCATATCTCTACTCCGTACTATAGCACCCCCTTCACCAGATAGTTGAAGAGCATTTTTCTGGCTAGGAAGTCCCCTGAGCACCTTTTCTCTGCAAGTCCCCATGTCTTTTTTGCGGCTATTTTCCCTTTGTATATTCTTTCTTTAATATGCTCATGGTACTTCCCATCCTTCCTAAACACGAATCCCAAATAATTAAATTTGTCCACTGTTTCTATTTCTTTTCCCTTCCATTTCCATTTCTCCTTCCTATGTTTCCTTTTCCTTCCGATGATCATCATTTTTGTCTTTTCGGCATTTAGTTCCATTTCTCTGTCTTTTAGGAATTTCTTTAGTGTCCTCATCATTCCCTGCATTGCCTCTCTATTCTCTCCTATCATAGCAAGGTCGTCCGCGTATGCTAGCGTCCATATTCTCTTGTCTTTTATCTTCACTCCTCCCACCATATTTTTTTCCATCTCTTTTTCAATCCCTGCTATGTAGAGGTTGAATAGGAGGGTGCTAAGACTGCATCCTTGTCTTAAACCATTATGAGTCCAGAATTCCTTCGAAATTCCCTTCCCTGTTTTTATCCTGCATCCTGTTTTCCTGTATATTTCTCTAATCAAGTCCGTTAGTTCCTTGTCACATCTTTGTTCTGTCATAATTTCCCACAGCTTTTCCCTGTTCACCGTATCAAACGCTGCTTTGAGATCCACGAACAGTATATATATCTCTTTTTTGTCCTTTATATTTTTCCTTATTATATGGTTTAGTATATATATGTTGTCTGTCGTGGATCTCCCTTTCCTGAATCCTGCCTGTCCTTCTGGGAGTAGCTTTTTCTCCTCTATCAATTTCTCGAGTCTATTTTTTAAGATTCCCGTGTATATTTTGTATCCCGAATTCAGCATAGAAAGCCCCCTGTAGCTTTCGGATCTTTCTCTTTCTCCCTTCTTGTAAATCGGAATTATCAATGCGGTCCTCCATTCTTCTGGTATATTCCCTATTTGCATTATTTCTTTTACTATTTCTTCTAGTCTCGCATCGATTTCCTTTCCTCCGTATATCCATGCTTCGTTCGGGATACCGTCTATACCTTTGGCTTTTCTCTTTTTTAGCTTTCTGCACATCTGTTTTATTTCTTCGGTGTCCACTGTTATTTTGTTTTTACTCCCAGATTGTCCCTTTTCTTTCTCTATCCTTTCACTTTCGTTGTCTGTTCCTTTCAGTAATGTCTTGTAGTGGTCTTCCCATGTCTTCATTTCTATGTTTTCGTCTCCCTTTTCTTTCTTTTTCCTACCCCTGTTAATGTAGTCCCATATCTGTCCTTCATTTTTCAGTTTTTTTAGTTCTTCTTTTTTCCTCCATTCTTTCATTTTTCTTCTACATAGTTCTTTCCAGATCTTCTTTTTTTCTATGTAGTTTTCTTTCTTTATCTTTCCTTTTTTCCAATCTTTTAACGCCTTCTTAGCCTTTCCTTTTGCTCTCTTGCATTCACGATCATACCATTTCTTTTCCCCTATTTTCCATGCCCTTGTCTTAATTTCCTTTTTTTCTATGTTTTTTTCAATTAATTCTTTAATCCCTTTCCAAAGTTTTTCCACGTCTCTGTTTTCTTCTTGTTTTTTGTATACTCCGTTCGTCTTTTCCATATAATTGTTTATTTCTTTTTCTCCCCATTTGGTTATCGTTATTTTTGTCTCTGTTATATTTTTTGTCGTTCTGTTTTTCGTTCTGTCTCTGTCTTTTGTCCGTATTTTCAGTCTGATCGGCAGGTGATCTGAATCTATTCTTTTTTCTACTGTGAATTTTTCCGTCCTGTCTCTGATTTCCTCGTCTGCGATTGCCAGATCAATCACTGTACTCCCCCTTGCTCCGATGTATGTGTATTCTCCTTCTTCATCTCCTTTCGTTGTCCCGTTCATTATTGTGAGTCCTTTTCTCTGTATTTCTCCAATAAGTTTCTTTCCTTCTTTTTCCACTTTTTTATCTTTGCTTTTTCTTTTTTTCGTCTCCTTTTCTTCTCTCTCTCCCATTACTTTCCCTTCTTCCCCTGTTCTTATATTGAAGTCTCCCATTATCAGTATTTCTACTTCTCCACTGTAGCTCCCCTCTTCTATCTTCTTCCACTTTGCTTCCATGTCGTTGTTGTTGTTATACACTCCCCATATATCTATCGCCTTTTTTCCTTCATCTACTTTTATTCTTGTTTTCGTAAGCCCCTCACCTTCTTCTTTTCCTATTATTTCAATCTGTATTGTTCCTTTTTCCTTAACTCCTATTATAAAACCACCTTTTGCTCTTCCTTTCCTTTTTTCTTTTTTTGCGCCTATGATCTCCCAGATCATATTTTTCGGTAGTTTTTCTTTGCACTTTTCCGCATCCTTTTTCTCCACCCATGTTTCTGCCAAACATACCACGTCCATTTTTTCGATGTATCTCCAGAAGTCAGTGTCCTTACCCCATATTCCAGCTACGTTCCAGTATATGATGTCTATGTTATCGTTTTGTCTGTTATCTTTGTTTGCGTCTTCTGTTTTTTTCTCATCATCTCTCTTTTTTTTCTTCTTTTGTATAGTGTTGTTTTTGTGTCTGTCTCTTTTGTTTTTCTTTTTATTGCCCGTCCCTTATTTCTGTTAAATTTGTCTGTTTTTCATTCTTATTCTCTACTTCTTTCCTTTCCTGTGTGTCCTCTTTTTCTTCGTTTTCTTTGTGTTCTTCTCATTTTTTATCTTCTGCTTCTTTCTCGTTCTCGGTTTTCTTTTCTTCTGTTGTTGCTCCTTTCTTATTTATTCTTTTATTGATGTAGTTCCATCTTTCTTCCATTCTTTCTGCCCCCATCCATCTCTCCCATTTTCCTTCGACAAAGACCTTCTTGAGCCCGATTTTTGCAAATACACCGAGTGCCTTTGCTCTTCGGACCCATTCCCTTATTTCGTCCTGTTGTCTTCTTTCCTCGTATGTTAGATCGAAGTCCAAGAAGATCTTTGTCCCAATCAGTTTTTTCCTTTCCCCCCATACTCTGTCTCTGGTTTCTTTATTTTTCATCTTTATGATGATTGCCCTTCCGCTTTGTCATGCACTTGTAATTTCTTCCTTTATCGACAGCCTCTCATGCACTAGATTTTCAGCCCACTTTCTTACACCCAATTTCTGAACTTCTCCTCTTTCCATTCCTTTTACCGCGATGTTTTCTTCTCTGTCTTTTCTTTCTCTCTCCCACATCAGCCTCCGCAGTCCCTGTATTTCAATGTTCGAAATTCTGCTCACATTGCTTATGTTGCTTTCGCAACCACTACTCCACCTTGTGTTCCTCGAGGAGCTGCTTTCTTTGCTATTTGTTGTTGAGCTTTCTCTGCTGTTTGCTTTTGTTTCCTTTCTATCTTTTCCCTCATTACCTCTCGTTCTCTTTAGGTGTATCCTTGTTTCTCTTTCGTCTCCACTTGTCATTATTTCCTCCTTTAATTCCCTCATCTCGTCTTCTATGGCTGTCATCCTTTCTTCCATCTTCCTCGCCCAAGTCCTTACACTTTCTTCATTCTCTTCTTCTCTATCCTTTACTTTTTCATGGAGCTTTTCTATTTTATTTATTCTCTCTTTGTTTTCTTTCCTTTCCTTTTCGTATAGCTTTTCAATTCGTTCGAATCTTTCTTCAATCTCCTTTTTTAGTTTCTCTATCTCCCTCCTGTCCTCTCCTTTGCTTTTTTCTCTCTCTTCTATAATTCTTCTACTCTCTTCCATGTTATCATCCTCTTCTATCATGTTTTTCTTTTTTACACTCATACTTTCTAATGTCATCTGTGAACTCTCCCTTTTACTTGCCTTTCCTCTGGTTATCATTGTTTTTTCTGGTTTGTTGCTCATTATTGCTTATTTTTATATTTATTTTATTTTATTTTCAATTTGCAATTTGTGTAGTTTGTCTTGTTTAACTATTTGTTTTTGTTTCTATTTGTGTTTATCTGGTACAATTTTTGTTTGTGCTTTTGTATTTTATTATTGTGTATTTTATTAATATTATTATTTTTATTATTATTTTATTGATTTTGTTGTTTTGTTGTGTTATTTATTTATTTTATATTTATTTATTTATTTTATTTGTTTGTTATTTGTTATTTTGTGTTGATTATACTATTTATGTTATTTGTAGTATATAGAGGCAACTTTCCTTTACTTTTGATTTCCCCTCACGCGCTTTTGGTCCGTGTTTACGTTCCGCTGTCTTGTAGAGTCGTAACTCCCGTGACAGCGCCTTTAGTTCTCTGTCCGTTTTTGACGTCTCCTTAGGCCTCTCTGCTTCCCGCCTCCTGCGCACTGTTTTCTAACCTCTTGTTTTTTACACTTTTCTTTTCGCTCACTATTCACCACCTTGCTCTTATTCACTGTTTTTTTTCTTTCGCTTCTGTAATTCACTATTCCTGCTATCTTTTTCTTCACTTTCTCGCCTTCGAACTCACTTAATTTTTCTGTAACTTTTAAATGCCGGCAATGCTGTCGAGACACGATGTGTACAGTTCAACTGTCGCTAGCGGAATCCTTTTCTTAAGCTACTATTGAAAATATTTTGTGTTCCGTTTTGATTTATAATCATTGAAAAAAGTATTCAAGATCTAAACCATGTGTATTTTTTTTTAAGTTTTTTTATAAAAAAAAGGTATTTTTTATCTTTAACATCATTGTTATTAAATCCTTTTCATTCTCTCTGTAACTTACTTCATTTTTTTTACTACATGATAACTTTATTAATTATGTAGTATTTATTGTTTGTTGCCAACTTCTATTTCACTACCTTTTACCTTTCATTTTTTAGGTGAGTTGTAAAATGATTTATACATTTTTATTACATAGACCAAATTATAGAGTATTTTGTTAAATCATTAGCAAAAAGTAGCTAATCACCGTAGCTAATCAATATAAATGATATTAGTAGATTCTTATTTTTTAAAACACCACTAAAAATATTCAAGATTGTTTTTAACAATTTTAATTAATAACTACTCTTTTTTTACTATTTTAGTTATAAAATAAAAAATATAAATTTTAACACTATTGTGTAAATGAAGAAATTATAGCTAATAAAATTATAAAGACAAGCTATTTTTATATTGACTGATTGGTAAATTATAAACACAGAAATTTTTTAATTATTAAAAAATTCGTACCTTTGTAATGAATAGTTTTAATTAAATAATTTTAAGTATATTACTATTCGCCACTGTTAACTTGCTAAGAATATGATCTATTATTATATTTAAATAATAAATTAAGGGTATAAAGGGAAGTAGGGAATTAACGTAATATGATAAATGATACTTTTACACGCGTCTTTTCCTGTAGCTTGATTTATTTTTGAAATAATGACAGTTGAAGTGAATTATCTTACACTGCTTACATTCTGTCACGAGGCCGGCCAGCCGGCGGATGTAACCGGATGTCGTGTGGGACTGAGACGCTCTCTGTATGCCAGTTGTGTAGGTTAGAGTGAGAAAGAGATAGATATATGGCAGTGCTGAAATGTATATATATTAGAGTTGTACAGAGAGTCACAGCGTGGTAGTGTGGAAGTAAGGTATTTTGTGCCGCCACGAGATGGCGAGTAGAGCTAATTCCGGAATTATCGGCATCAAGTAGAATTTTGAAAATTAAGTAGAAACGTGCAACTTTGCGGCGGTTTTCGAATAGCCAATGGTATTGCACGATTTCAAAAAGTACAAGATAAGGGGGAGCTTGACGGGATGTAGCCAATCAAGGGAAAGGGTTACACACGCAAATTCAGGTATACGTATATTAAAATTTTGAATTATTAAAGTAAAGCCATTTTTCAGTTTTAATTACACCTTTGAGTGCTAACCAGTGCATATCATTTTCGTGAAAATTATTACAAATTCTTGGAGAATTAAGTGAATTGCTTAATATAATTAACTATAATTTTGGATAACGAAATATTCTACTATTGGGAGAGAGAAAAATAGAGAAGGATTGTGGATCGCATAATTTCAATTATCAAATAATAATTTCCACTGGTAAACGTGGAGAATTGAAACAGGTGGCCATTTATTGTTACAAATTTTATCTCTTTATTTAAATTTATCTATATAAATATCGGCTGGATGAGGTAAGATTTTTCAGTATATTTTTATAATAAAATCATCTATATATAGAATATATAGATATATACTTGTTTAAATAGTTATAGGTAATATTGAAGTGGGAAGTGATTCATATAAGAATTAAAAAGAAATTTGTAATCGATAGTGTGAGATTTAAAATATAAGTTATAGTAGTGTCGTTTAATCTACTAGAAATTATTAAGTAGTGTTGACCACGGGTAAGATTTGTCGGCCCGACGATAAATTTTCTAGCAATGGGACTCATCCCAACAGAAATAAAATCTTTTTATTGTGATTAATATTAGCAGTGCGGTGAAGTGCGAAATTTATAAGTAATTTCTATTTCTAATTTTATAAGTAATATAACGGCATAAAATTAATTAAAATAGTTTTAATATTTGTAAACGCCGTTTGGGAATTTTTCGGAAACGAGAAATTCGCGGTGTTACAACTTTGTCATTTTTTAATATTTAGAATTATAGTTTTAGGATATTAAAAGGGTAATTATGCAAATTATATGTACAAAATTTGAAGTCTATCCAATTATTAGATTTAGAAAAATACTATTTACAATTAAACTATGCGAAATTTTTCTAATTACTTCAAAGCGTTAAACTTTTTAGTTTTGTTAAAGATTATAAAAATATAATTATAGTAAAATAAATACTATATCTTACATTTTGTAAAAATGTTTCAGATTATCTAAAAAATAAAAATACAATTTATCAAAAATGATCAAGCGCGGGTGGAGTGGAAAAAGTAAAAACTGAGGGGTTTTATGTTTACTAAGATCGTATAAAATACATATTATATATTATTCTATAAAAGTATACATTTTAAATAATGAGTTTCATTTGACTTTTTGAGAAATTTGCTATTATTTTTATTTCAAAATGCTAAAAGATTTTTGAAATCATAAAATTTATAAATTTTGTTAGTTTACTAAATAATTTATTAACTGAAGAAATGTAACTGAACTTTGTTAAGTAATTATTTTATTGTTTCTGCAGTCTAAATAATATTTCATATTTTAAAAATTATTTATGAAACAAGGAAGTTACTCTGTTATAAAAATATTGAACAAAAAATTGCCAAGCATTTTATGATATAATTTAATAGTTTAATCTTTGAATAATTATCTTTCAAAAATTTGAATTTGAAAATTTTTTTTAAATGATTGAAAAATTTCAATCACGTTACCCGACATTTTTCTCAAAAATTGATATTATTTTTGTAAATAAGCTTGTACATTAAATTAATTCACATTTTTAAATATGGACTTTTTTAAGTTCTATATTTTGAAAAGAATTATTATTATGGTATCATGTGTAACAGTTTTGAAATAAAGTATTAATCATCTGTAAAATTTAAACAAAATTTAATTTATACTTAAATTATTGAAAATATTTTAACCTACGTTTTTATTCTACAAAGCATATTTATTATTTACATTTTCTCATTGACTTATTTTATACAAATAGAAATATATTGTATATATTTTCTCGGTAATAAGTAATCATTTTTTTTAATAAAAATGAATTTAATCGATTGATTATACAATATAATCAAAATCTAAAATGAGTTTTATGATTTTATTTTAACACTAAAAAAATAATGTTTACGCGTTAATACAATAAAATGGACGAATAATGATTTAATCAATTTTCGCATAATTTAATTAAAAATAGTATTTTTTTTAATAATTTGATAGGCATAAATTTTGAACAAATAATGTGCAGAATTATTCCTCTAATTTACCAAAACTAAATTTTTTAAAAACGACTAAGTTACAAATTTTTTATTTAATTAAAATTTTTTTCGGATTATTATAAATATTTTTAAATTGTAATTTATTAATCGGTTTATTTAAAAATGAATTTTCTTTATAATATTATTAACTACAATTTACTCATTGATATTGTGGTGTTAAAATTACAATTTTTTTTTATTACAAAAAGAATATAAAATTCATTTATTCATTATAATTATTTATAAAAAACCTGAATATTTCTAATGGTAATTCAGAAAATAAGAATTTACTGATTTTTTTATGATTTGTCATTGTGGTTAGCTTTATTTCTCGCTAACGAGCTAAAGATTGTTCTATTATTTGATCAATACATGTTACATATAGTGTTTAAAGTATTTTTTAAATAATAAAATTTTCATATATATTATTTTGAAAAACACCTTCCATAATTATTATTATATGAACAAAAATTTTATTAATAAAATAAAATTCATTTTTTAATGTTTATAATTTATAATTCTATATTAGAAGATATATAATCCATTATAGTAGAAAATTTTTTTCTTGAATTCAGAAGAAAAAATATATAACGGACCAAAAGCTATTTACAATTTGAAAAATAAAGAGATACAACATCTGATAAAACTGTAGATGACAAAATAATAAATAATGTATTCCAGAAACATAAAACACAATTTAGTACAAATAGAATGCATTGTAAAAATGATTAGATACAAAAAATATTATTTTATAATTATGATTATATATTTTTTATGAATATATGAATATTGAAATATTTTATGCAGGAATCGAGGAAAAATAGTAACATTCATACTCGTTGCAGCAGTGATTCTATATTTTTGTTTTATTGTATTTTTTTTTGATAACTGTTGGTAATATTTTGCAAATATTTTTATACCAAAGCTATAATATAAATTTTAAATTCGAAAATTAGTTATAACGAGTAGTAAGAAAGTAGTTTAGATTGGCTTAATCCTTCCTTCATTAATTATTATTTATATATATTATTTAGAGATTCATTAAATATATTTAAATTTAATTCATACTTCAGAAATTGTATATTATAAAATATTTATATATTACTTTTTTACAAAATTATCAATAAAAACTAAAATTTTTAGATTCATATAATTTGTTCGAAATCGGAGTATTTTAAGCTTTTAAAAATAAACTTAATTATCAATTATCAGTAAAGATTAGTAAATAAATGAAATTTATGCATCCATGATCACATGGTATTTGAGGATATTTTATTACTGATAAAATTATGTATCGTCAACATAATTAAGCACAGTTATATCATCTATGATATCACTTTTCTTACGTATTAAATAAAAATTTACCTGTTTATAATGTGATAATAATTTCTAGACCACACTTTTAAACAATCTGAATGACCTGGTGGAATGTGACCTATTATGTGTACCTTTTCACCATTCATTTCAGCTCCTTGTAGCTCATAGATTAACCATTGCAACTCACTAACTGGATCTGTACTATTGATTAGAAGCCACCAATTTTTATTATTGCAATAATTTGTATTGATTGATAGTATTCGGAAACCTGGTCTCACAAGAACTGAATAAAAAGCTCCACGTCTAACAGTATGGGAGGTACCGGATGGTAACCAACGTCGCCATTGTTTATCTAATTCATCATAAAGCCATGATATATTATTTTCTTCGGGAGCAAATGACGGTGGATAACTATAAAATAATGATTTATAAATTTGTTATTTTTTTATTTAATTATATTAATTATCATTATTAAGTATTAAAGACTGTGTATTTATTGCTAACAAATAATAAAACATAAAATAATATAAAATACATATAAAATAGTAAATCAATATTAATTCTTAATAAAACTTATCAGAAGTATATAAAATAGATTATAATGAATAAAAAAGCATATATTTTACTGAAAATATGATTTGTTTAATATATTTAGGGATATATTATTTATATGTTTATATAATATATTATATAATGAATATCGTAGATACATAAGAAATTAAAATCAGAAAATACTACTGAAGTAAGGGGAATAAATTCTTTGATATAAATGATTATTATGATAGTTATTAAATATGTGACGATTATACCGTAACTAGTAAAATTATTCGCCGCACCTCGCGCTCCGTCACCGCAACATCAACTTTATCACCACCACCACAGCCGTCACGGCTCCGCACCACCACCTACACCGGTCCACGCCGATACCGCACCGTACCACCACCACCACCACCGCCGACGTAAGTGCCTGCACGATTTAAACTTGCGTAGGCATTCAGCGTCCGAGATCCGTAATTATCGCGTGAGAGCGGTCGTTCCTCTTGAACATGACTTCGAATTGTTATTCTTTGTAACTGAATTAATTATAGTTATTTATTTACTTGTAATAAAGAAGTCTTCCACTCTGAAATAAAGTCTAATTTCATTTTATAATCTAAGTATATTATAATACATATAAATTAAAGTTTTTTGATTAATAAAAGTAATTTTAAACTGGAATAAGTATGTTCATTTCGATTATTATTTATTATTTTTCACTGTTAAGGACGGAACTGGAAAATTGCTCCCAGTAGGCGTGCGTCCAGAATGCGCAGTCTGATTTTAGTGGGCCATTAAAATGCGCAAATTTCGTTGTGCGCTTGGCCAGGTAGAGCAAGATGCTCGAAGGGACGTACATGCAGCTTCGTCGTTTTGTGTGTAAGGAGAAGTATGTGTGTGTGTACATGTAAAAAATGCGTGTGTGTGAGCGGGAAAGACGGTCTCGTTGATGTCTCCATTTTCTCTCTCTCTCACTCTCTCTAAATGAAGCGTTTTTCTTTCTCTCGCCCAGGGCGGAGTTTTTCCTGCAGGAAAAAACGTCCTGTCAATTCTGCATATGATTTTGTATAAATTTGCGAGTGTGACATAAATAGATTATAGGAACTTTTTTCCCACTAGCAAGCCGGAAGTTTTTTTATGCCAGGGATAATGTATAGTGTATGTAACGTGTACGCGGATGTCGGGAAATCGCGCGCGATCGAAAGCACAAGAAGATTGGTTGGTTAGAGCGATAAGCTCAACCGTCCCTTGATTCTCGAAAAAGACAAATGAAAATCTGATCGCGAAGGGTAGGGCCAAAGGAGAAGCGGGCTAATTGCGTGCAAGATGAACCTTGTAAGTCACGACAGTACACGAAACATCAGTACAGAATATGATCGATCAGAATATGAAGATATAGTCGATGATTATAAATAAAAGAAAACATGATATGAAGCTGGGATTTCAGGCCATATTTTGAATTTAGTCATACTAACATTAAAAAATAAAATGCAACGTTATGTTTATTTCTTTTTTAACGAATAACTATTTAATAAAAAATTTAATAAATAAACAAAATAAACGAATGTTCTATGTTTTTAAAAACTTTATTTATATAAAATAAATAATTTTGTTAATATTTTTTATTTAAACAATTAATGATTTTTATTGTTTTCGGTTGAAAGTTAATAAAATAATTGAAAAAAATTTTTTAAAACAAAATAATACAAAAAATTAAAAACAAATAAATTTTAATTATATGTAGAAAAAAGGTGTGCAACTCGGCAGTTATTTACAAGCAGTAAGGAGTAAACATATTACATAAAACATTTTTTATAAGTGAATATTAAAATAATTAAAATAGTATTGTTATATTAAGATTAATTTATTTATTAAAGTTTATTGTTATTTAATTATTAATTGTTTAATTAGATTTAATTATTATTATATTTATATAATTGAAATAATGGTTAATATTTCATAATCTTACAAATAAATTAAAATTTAAAAAAGCTCGCAACATAAGTTTGAAAAATCACGTCCAAAAGTTTGTGACAATAATATCATATAATATAAACAAACAATAACATTAAAATAAAAATTTTTGAAACCAAAAAATGTTTATTTTTCTTTAATAGTTATTATTTAATGTTTTAAATTAAATAAAATGCATATTTTATTTTGGTATAATTTTTGAATTAGTAGGTAGTTATGATACATTCTTAATTATAAACGCTTTATTATTTAGTTTATTTTATGTATTGATTAATGTGAAGCACTTTCCATATTTATTATAATTAATGTTAAAAGTGATCCAATAGATGCGGATTGAATAAAGCAGACTTATTCTTATGTGGTTTTTGTCGACGTTTTGATAAAGCATTCCTTATCCTTGCAATGACTGTTTATTCAAATAATAATAAATTAATATATACATATATTTGCCAAAAATTATTAGTTTATAATTATAATTTTTGTCAAACAAATAATCCTAATTTATAGAAAAAATTTATCTTAACTACTGAGTATAAAGATTCCGCTAGCGACCGTTGAACAGTGCACGTCGTATGTCTAGAAAACATAGTCAGCTTTTGAGATTTTCAGAGTGCAAAGTTAAGCAGCAGTGAAAAAGTGTAGTGAAATTAAGCAGAGAAAGCAAAAGATAAATTGAGAAGAAAAACACAGTGGGCAGAGGCAAGTCGGAGATAAAAAAGGTGGAAAGAAAAGTGCAGTGAGCAGAGAGGTTAGGAAGTAGAGCGGGAGGCGGGAAGCAGAGAGGGCGTAAGCTGACATTGGGGATCAGCAGCAAACCAAAGGCGCTGTCACATCAGCAAGACGCGACAAGACAGAGGAACGGTACACGGACCAGAAGCGCGTGAGGGAAGGAAAATCACACGAGCCTGGATAATCATCGTTCACAGAGCAAAAATAAGGTTGCCATTAAGTTAAAAAACAAAACATAACAAATATAATTGAAAATAATCAAAATTACAAAATAGCAAATAAAAATAACACACAAAAACAATAGATAAAAATAAAGTTAAAAATAAAAATAAATTAACAAACAACGAACAAATAGTAAAACACAAAAGTATAAAAATCTGAGAAAAACAAGAGCCCACAACAATAGAAACAAAACAAAATTAAAAATAAAAATAATTTATTTATAATTCAAAAATAAAATAAAATTAAATAAAAACAATAATGAGCAACAAAGCAGAGAAAACAATGATGACCAGAGGAAAGGCAAGCAAAAGGGAGAGCTCACAAATGACGGTGGAAAACATGAGCTTGAAAAAGAAAAACATGGCAAAAGAGGATGAGATAATGGTGGAGAGCATACGAATAAGAGAAGAAGCAGAAAGACGCAGAGGAGAAGACAGGAGGGAGCTGGAGAAACTAAAAAAAGAGATAGAGGAAAGATTCGAGAGGATGGAAAAGATATATGAAAAGGAGAGAAAGGAAAATAAAGAGAGGATAGCTAGAATGGAGAAAATATATGACAAAATAAAAGAAAAGGAGGACGAGAACGAGGAAAGTGTGAGGGCGTGGGCGAGGAAGATGGAAGAGAGAATGACGGCTATAGAAGACGAAATGAAGGAGATTAGGGAAGAAATAATGGCAAGTAGGGACGAGAATGAAATGAAGATGAGACAACGGAGAGAGAGAGAGGGGTGGAAGGAGATGAAAGCAAAGGAAGAAGAGGGGACAGCAGGGAAAGTACTGCCACAAACTGCAGAGAAAGCAGCAAATCGAGAGAAACAAGGTGGAGCAGCGGAAGCGGAAGCAACATCAGTACGATCTTGAACATAGAAATACAGGGGTTGCAAAGGCTAATGTGGGAGAGGGAAAGAAAGGACAGGGAGGAGAACATAGCGGTAAAATGAATGGAAAGGGGGGAGAGATACAGAAGATGGGCGCAAGAAAATGGGTGGAGAGATTAGTTGAAGAAAAATTAGAGGTAAAAGAGGAGGTTGTCAGCGCATGGATAAGTGGAAAGGCGATAATAATAAAAATGAAAAACAAGGAAGCCAGAGACAAGGTTTGGGGAGGGAGAAAGAAGCTTCTGGGGACAACGATCTTCTTAGACTTTGACTTGACATATGATGAAAGGAGGCAACAGGACGAAATCAGGGAGTGGGTGAGAAGAGCGAAGGGGAATGGAATATTTGCAAAAGTGGGGTTGAAAAAGGTATTTGTTGAAGGCAGATGGGAAAAATGGACGGGGGCAGAGAGAATGGAAGAGAAATGGAAATATATCAACAGGAAAGTGAACAAAAACAGAGAAACAGAAGGAGAAAGAAAAGAGAGGGGGAGAAAAAGAAGAGGAAAGTAAAAAGGGAACAGAAGAAAAAGAAAAGGAAGAAGAAAAGGAAGCAACAGAGAGGAAAGTAGAAGAGGATAAAAGAGATAAACAGACAAATTTAACGGAAACAAGGGACGGGCAGTAAAAGTACAAAGGGAAGGAAGAAAAAACAGGATTGTACAAGAACAGAAAAAGAAGAGACGAGAACAGGACGCAAGACGAAACGAAACAAAGACAGACAAAAACATGGAAAAGAGAAAATAGAATAGAGAAAAAAGAAAAAAGAAAGAGAGCAAAAGACGAAGACAAAGAAAATGGACGAAACGGAAATTTAGATATTATCTTTTGGAATGTAGCAGAAATATGGGGGAAAGACGTAAACTTTTGGAAATACATAGAGAGGATGTACGTCGTGTGTATGACAGAGACATGAGTGGAGGCAAAAGATGCAGAAAAGTGTGAAGAAAAACTCCCGAAAAGCTTGAATTGGAAGATCATAGGAGCGAAAAAAGAGAAAAGGAAAGGGAGAGCAAAAGAAGGTTTTATAATACGAGTAAAGAAGAAAGGAACGATACAAGTGGAAGAGTTAGGAAAAGATTAAGGAGAGGGGCTAACGAGAACAAGAATAAGAGTAGACAAGGGAAAAAAGACGATAGACATATGGGGAGTGTATATTAACAATAAAGACATGGAAAAGAAGTGGAAAAGGATAGAAGAGGGGAGCTACAGGGGGGAAGTAGAAACATTTATAATGGGAGATTTTAACATAAGAACAGGGGAAGAAGGGAAAGTCCTGGGATATAGAGAAGAAGAAAAGATGAAAAGGCGGAGAAGCAAAGACAAGAAAGTCGAAAAAGAAGGGAAGAAACTTGTGGACAATATACAGAGGAAATGACTAACTATAATTAACGGGACAACAGAAGGAAACGAAGAAGGGGAATTTACGTACATTGGAGCAAGGGGGAGTACAGTAATTGATTTGGCAATCGCAGATGGCGAAATAAGAGACAGAACAGAAAAATTTACAGTAGAAAAAAGAATTGAATCAGACCATCTGCCGATTAGACTAACACTACAAACAAAAGACAAGGACAGAGAGAAAAGCAAAAAAATAATAGAAACGAAAAAAACAATAATGAAATGGGGAGAAAAAGAAATAAAAAATTACAAGGAATGGACGAACGGTGAATACAAGAAACGAGACGAAAACAGAGACGTAGAAGAACCATAGGAAAGAGTCAAAGAGATGATAGAGAAAAACATAGAGAAAAAGGAGATTAAAATCAGGATATGGAAAATGGGGGAAAAGAAATGGTATGGCAGGGAATGTAGGAGAGCAAAGGACAAAGCAAAGAAGGCCCTAAAAAGCTGGAAAAAAGGAAAGTCAAAGAAGGAGAAATATACAGAAAAAAGGAAAAATTGGAAAAACCTATGTAAAAGAAAAATGAAAGAATGGAGAAGAAAAGAAGAGGAAGAACTGAAAAGACTAAAAAACGAAGGACAGATATGGGACTACATTAACAGGGGAAGGAAAAAAAAAGAAAAGGGAGACGAAAATATAGAAATGGAGGTATGAGAAGACTACTACAAGAAACTATTGGAAGGAACAGAAAAAGACAGAAAGGGAAGAAACAGAAGTGAGACAAAGACGGAGTAAAAACAAAATCACGGTGGAGAACAAAGAGATAAGGGAGATATGTAAAAATCTAAAAAAGAAGAAAGCCAAAGCCGGTATAGATGGTATACCGAACGAAGCATGGATACACCGAGGCGAAGAAGTGCACAAGAGATTGGAAGAAATAATCAAAGAAATCATGCAAACGGGGAATATTCCTGCAGAATGGAGGACGGCGATAATAGTGCCGATATTTAAGAAAGGAGACAGAAATAGACCCGAAAGCTACAGAGAGTTATCCATGCTGACTTCGGGATACAAGATATATATCGGAATTCTAAAAAAAAGGCTAGAGAGAATGATTGAAGAAGGAAATATGTTTCCAGAAGGACAGGCAGGATTCAGGAGAGGGAGATCCACGACAGATAATATATACATATTAAATCATATTATAAGGAAAAGCATCAAAGAAAAGAAAGAGATATATATACTGTTTGTGGACCTAAAAGCAGCGTTAGACACGGTAAACAGGGAAAGACTGTGGGAAATAATGGAAGAGCAAGGGTGCGACATAGAACTAACGGACCTAATAAAGAAAATATATAAGGAAACAGGATGCAGAGTAAAGACGGAAAAAGGAATTTCTAAGGAGTTCTGGATCAAAAAGGGCCTAAGACAACGATGCAACCTCAGCCCCCTCCTGTTTAACCTCTACATAGCCGGGATCGAGAAAGAGATGGAACAGAATAGAGTAGGTGGAATTAAGATAAAGGAGAAAAGAATAAGGACCTTAGCATATGCAGATGATCTAACTATAATAGAGGAAAGCAGAGAGGCTATGCAGGGAATGATGAGAACATTGAAGAAATTCCTGAAAAACAGAGAAATGGAACTGAATACAGAGAAGACGAAGACGATGATAATCAGAAGGAAAAGGAAACACAGGAAGGAGACATGGAAATGGAAAGGAAAAGAAATAGAGGTAGTCGATAAGTTCAATTATTTAGGATTCGTATTCAGGAGGGATGGAATGTACCATAAGCACATCAAGGAAAGGATCCATAAAGGAAAAGTTGCAGCAAAAAAGACATGGGGATTGGAAGAGAGAAGATGTGCCGGGGACTTCCAAGCCAGAAAAATGATCTTCAATTACCTGGTGAAGGAGGTGCTGGAGTACGGAGTAGAGATGTGGGGATCGGAAGGAAGCAACGAGATGGAAAGAATAAAGACAGACTACTTGAGGTGGACGATGAAGCTGGACTTTTGCACCTCCAGATACTTGGTATATGAGGAGGCAGACGAAAACAAAATGAGTGTAGAGTGGCGCATTAGAACCCTAAAATATGAAAAGAAAATAATGCAAATGGAGGAAAACAGATGGGTGAGGAAAGCCTACGAATAAAAAAGAGAACTACAGAGAAAGGAGAGAAAAACAGAGGAAGAGAAATGGATGAACAAGATAGGGCTAAGTAAAAAACAGATAGAATAATGGCAAAGGGAGGGGAGAGACATATACACGAAGATAAAACAAAAGGACAGAGACATACAAAGACAAGACAGACGAAGTAGAATTAAAGAATCGAAATACAACGAAACATACATAGAGATACAAAAAGATGGACTCCCAGAGTACTTGAGAAAACCCCTCAACCCAAAGACGATGACAACGACAGCCAGGGCTAGATGTGGCAATATCACGAGTAAAAACAGATACTGGAGAAAGACAGAAGAAAGGAGGTGTATATTATGCGACAAAAATGAAGGAGATTGGACACATTTTACCAAGGAATGTGACAGGACAGAAGACATATTTAGGGAATGGAAGGAGAAAGCAGAAGGGACATGGACATACAGAGACATAATGAGAGAACTGAACGACAAGAAATGGAATAAAAAGGGAGAGATCATGCAGAAAATCAAGGAAGTAGAGAGGAGAATGAAGAAAAAGGAAGAAATGTAAAATGAGACAAAGAAGAAACAATAAAGGGAGAAGAACATAAACATAACAATCAGTGAGATAGTGGTGATAAAATAAAAACTGTGATAAGAAAGAACAATAAAATGTAGAATAAATAGATGTAAGACAAATTAAATTATGTATACAAAATGTAAGCTGCGGAACCCGTCCCTAAACAAAAAATCGGGACGTAATTGTAAATAACTGTAAATAAATAAATAACTACTGAGTATAAAAATAAATAATAAGTATCATAATAGAACAAAAACATAATGCTAATCGAGAATTTCCGATAGTTTTTTTTATTCAAATTTAAATTTAAATTTAAATATTTATATTGAAGTATTCAGTCATACAAAAAGGAATATTAGTCATTGTATGTACTATTATACAGTTGCGCTACATATAGTATATTATAATAGCATATATTTTAGTGTTTACCATAAACCTTTAGTAAACAGTCACAATTTAAAAAACCTTTTAACGAAATAGAAAAAATTTTATCTAAGAATACAATTAAAAAATAAAATACAAAGAGAGAAAATTTGATAGTTGGTATACTCCCTAGGAACTTAACTCAGGAAAAAGGATGCTTACTTATGTATATAATAGCCAATAAATATTTGAATATTATTTCAAATTTATAATTTTTGAACATATAACTACAAAAAATAATAATAAAATAAATACATTTTTTAATGAAAATAATATTTGTGTTTAAGTATACCTGTTAACTGGAGAACTCTCATGATTACCAAGAGATGGAAAAATAGGAATACCTGGAAATATCTTTATCATTTGTTCAACAGTTTCGCGAAGTATTTTTAAATTTTCTTCTCGGGTTTGATTCCAAACATCGTGTGGTGGAAGATCACCGGTCCAAAGTATGTAATCAATATCCTATAAATTGAAAATTAATTTAAAATAATTATTATTACATAAAATATTATAAATTTTACTTTGAATATTGGTTAAAAAATAGTCAAGAAATTATTTTTTAATTAAGTATTTACACCAATTAAATAATTTTAAAAATTAATTTATTTTGTTGTTCAAAGTGATACATATTTTTAACATTTTCATTAATTGTTTTTGAATTTATGCCTGGTATATATCCAATAATGCTTACAATTCTAGGTGATAATACTTTTTTGGTTAATGATAATATCTTTTATCTTTGATCACTATTTTATAATCGTCAAAACATGGCTCGCATAATTTCAAGCAATGAAGTTTCAAAGAATTCTAATAAGCTGCTTTTAAATCTAATGGAAAGCTGTCAGATCTTAAGGAGTCTTCTCAGACAGCTAAAATGAAACGCCTAAATGAATTTATTTAAAAATTTTTTATGATTTGTAAACACACTAGGCATATTTTAAATTTTTCGAACTATAAGAGTCACTAATTAAAAGTATTTTTAATTATTTGATGATTTTATTGAATGTTCACAAATCATTGAAGGATTAATATTAGAGGTTTTACGATTAGTTTTTAGAATTCTTGAAAACTAATTAATTTGAATGTATTATTTATTTCTCTTCTATTATTATTAATTATTTTTTCATTTGTCTCTGTATTAAATTTAATAAGTGTAAAAAAAATTAAATGATATGTAATAATATTTAATATATTACTAGAAAATTGATAACTTTCTTTTACTCGTACTTAAATAAATTTCTTTTTCTTAAATTTATTTGTTAACTATAATAATTATTACATTTTTACTTTATTATATTTATAATTACTATACCTTATATGTATTGTATAATCGAAAATTATAATACAAAAATAAAAAAAAGGTATACTTCTGTAATAAATTATAATATTAAATATTAATGAAAGATATTTAATATTTTTAGAATTTTCCAAATTATGTTGGATTGAAATTAAATAGAATTCATTCCCGTTTTTGTCACTCTTAATGATTTGAATACTTGTTCTTTACCGTATTCAATTAAACCAAATGGAATGTCTTTTTTAATTGTTATATTAATGAAACATCAACATTTTTTTTACAAATATTAAATGTATTGAATAAAAAATTATATTATCAAGGATCGGTTAGACACAGTAAATTTTAAAATTGAAATATGGTACAAAAAATTTTACTATACACTATATTTGTAATTATGAGTTCTAAAATTTTGATATTTTCAGGAAAGATTCTGAATAACTTCTACCATGGAAATATTAAAATTAACATTACTGTTCGGTGTTTTCTCTCGTACCTGCGCTCCTCGAGATACGAGAAAGAGAGAAGGAGCATCGAGATATCCAGTTAGTGCATTTAGTCCAGAGCGGCACCATGAGACGCGGAGGACGCCAACTATGTAAGGTCGCAACAAGCGTTTTCTTCTGTATTAACTATCCGTAAATATAAGTATTTTAAGTTAGCGCAGGCTTTTTCTTCTTTACTCGCGAGGTTTTTTTTAATGCTTTTATTGTATACGCAGAGCAATAAATAATTACTTGTGATTCTCAAGCGAAGAATATCATTTACTTAGTGAATCTCCTATCTAGTCCTCACTCCTCTTCATTCATATAAATTAATTTTAATTGATTCATTAAAATTACAATTTGAAGATGTTTTACAAATTTTAATTATTAAACAAAAAATAATTACAGTGAGTAATATTTCAAACAATTATTTTACTTATTTTGTCTCACGTAGATTATATATATGATTATATAGTGAATTAAAACAAAAGATATTATTTATTGAATTGATTAAAAAAAGGATTTTAAGGGGGTATTTTAGTTAGATACATTCAAAAAATCAAATTTTTTACATCTTTCGATACTATACCATTTTGAAAATATTTTCCCAAAATATTATAATGATATTGTATAATAGTATAGTAACCCAAGTCGGATATTCGAGGGAGACTTTATATTACTATTATATTATATATAATATATTATATTATATTATATATGAGACTCATTATATTACTCTAGAGACATTATAAATATAATGAAAATTATAAATATTAAATAAATAAGTCTATAAACGAGTCAAATTAGGTATAGAGGCATTTTAAATCATGAATTGAGAGGTTAAAGGTAGACAAATTAAGCAATATTAATTTATTTTTTAATAGTTTACGAAATATCCCCTAATAAATAAAAATAAAAATAATAAATAATAAATAATAAATAAAAATAAATAATAAATAAAAATATCCCCTGGTGTATTTATCGTCAAGCGGAAGCTAAAGATCTTAACATGGACATTTTCAATCCTAGTTATCTTCTATCAGATACAGCTGTATTAAAAGTATAATTAATGAAAATTTATTGAAAAGTGGACTATTGAATAGATGTAAAGGGAGTAATATATGAAACAATAACAAAAGTTATAACGGATTGCTGTAACACTTTGCCCTCAAACATATTTACAGTGGTTTAATGACAATAGAATTAGTCAATTTTTTTACTATGATAATTTTTAATGATGGTATAAAGTTATTTTTTCAAAGTTTAAAAATTATAGATTAAAAAGTCACTAAATTTGTTAAGGATTGTATCAAGAAATATGATATAGCGCTCTTATATCTTAAGAGAAAACACAATGATACGTCCAAAAAATCTACTTTATAAAAAGCTTTAACTACAAAACAATATTTTTTAAGAAACAAGAAGGATCAATATATGGACCTGGAATAGCAGAACACATATAAGTACGTACAACTTTATTTTATAATATAAATATTATTATTCAAAACTTCATTTTTCAAAATATTTAGTATTCTAGCACGAAAATAAATTTTCTGTTTTATTTAAAATCGTGATAAAACTTACAAAACACTTTTTTTATCCCGTGAATCTCCACTTTTTGCAAAAACATGCGAAAAGCAAACAAATTATTGGAAAAATAGAATTTGTATTTAAAACGCTGTCACATGATTAATTTTAATTTTAATTTAAAAAAACTGAAATTCCATGGTATATAGAATTTTATCTAATTTAATTTTAAAAAATTCTTTTTCGTATAACCGTCGGGCACATACAGCATCAACTACTTAATTTTTTTTATCTTTACAATATATCAGGTATCTTACCTTAGGAAAGATATTTTTGTTTGAAATTATGTAATTAATTAGAAATATAATATATAAATATATTTGTAAAATTTTAATAGATTTACTAAATTATTTTTTTTTATAATTTTTGGAAAAATAGCTATTTTTTCAGTGCGCCAAATTAGGCTGTCCCCTTAAACACATTAGGAAAATGGATTTTATTTCCTATGAACATATATATGTATATTTACGAAAACAAATAATGAATTTTAGGTAAATAAAATACTATATAAACATTAATATGTTACCGGGTGTGTATTTGCAATATGCCTCAACATATGATTGATGGTACGTTTGGGAGTATCGCATTTCCTATAATCTCCCCATTTACCAGCACCAGCAGTGGAGGTCAGCGGTGGTCCATTTGTAAGTCTACAACATAGAGGTTCATTGCATTCAGCATTTGAACCTTCTTGATAGTACGGATCATAGTGTGTATCTGAGATATGAAGTACTTTAAAATTTGGAACATTTTCAAAAGGTGATATTTGTGGCTTTATTGTCGGCTTATTTACTGGGGGAAATGCTACCTCCCAATCATGTAGCGGATTATATACATCTTCACATGCATCTCCTATAACAAAGCTACAAACTTGTGCTGGACTCATGTCTATTTGCTTCAAAACGTATATTACTTCACCCTGTAAATATTTCTTCTGTATTAATTTCAACTTTGTTCTAAGTTATATATATATATTGTATATTTAATTTTTAATAACAATTAAAATACACAATTTTAATAATATTAGATAAGTGATAATCATAAAATATAAAAAATAGTTAATACGATAAAGGTATAATTTTTTGTGTCGATGATATTTCAACAACGGAATTTTCTGATTTATTTATATATTTGTTATTACATTTCTAATAGTAAAAAACGAGGAATAAATATTGGTATATTTAAAAGTACTGCACGTCATATAAATGTATAGAGAATTAATCTAATTTTGAATTAACATAAATAATTTAAATCTTTTCAATAATAAGTATAAATTATCGCAAAAAGATCGTTACAGATATTTTGATAATTGCAGAAGAGTTACTTGTAGTTTGTAGTTTATAACTACAGAATAGTATTTTATAACTACATATAAATATATATCTATTCTGTAGATATAAATTAAAAAAGTATAATTTGATATTGTTATTCTTATATATATATATATATCTATATATATATATATATATATATATTTTAGTAACATATAACTTACACCCATTAATAATGTGATTCCCTGACAAACTCTAGCACTCTGTATTTTAAGAGATACACAAAATCTATATATACTTTTCATAATTTCTTCTTCGCTTTTACGGGCTTGTATGAAATGTTGTAGTAAACCGGTTCCAACTTTGCATGCTGTACATGATACTTTCGACATTACAGATGTTTCAACTTCCATCATTACTTGTCGTAGATCCAATAGTTTCATAGCTTTATCAACAAAAATAGATAAATGTCCACTTTGTTGACTAGTTTCCATTTCCCATAACATTCGAGAATAATTAATCTATATTGACAAAAGTAAAGAAACTTTCAACTTTTTTTATTTGTATACAAAGATAAATTTTGTTATGAAGCTTTTCGAAAAATTATTAAAATTATAAAAATTATATATCAAAATAGATAACTGAATATTTATAAAAAAATTGTTCACAGGTTAATCTTAAAAATACAATAAATTAATAATTTAATCATATTAGGCGAAACAAAGAATAAAACAAAACAATTTTGTAATAATTGACAATACATGGATACGTCGTATATAAATTTTTTTTTATAAATGTATATACAATTATTTGAAAATGTATACACTGAGTAAATAAGTAACTTTTATAAATTTAAATGAAATTCTTACTACCAGAAGAATACTTTACTTTTAAAAATGCCATGGTTATTTATATAAATAATATAAAATAATGTAAGATTATTATTATTAATATTACATTACATAGTTATTAAATAATTTTTTTAAAAGTTTTTGTACATAAAAATAATAAATACAACATACGTGATTAAAAAATTGAATATTATTTTTATGACTGACATCATTTTATTGCACTAAATTTATTTTATAATGATAATTCTATTATAATAAATTATTTATAATTTTCAATTTTAAAATAATGGATGATTAAAAAAATTGTGATATTCAATTACTTAAGAATTAAGGTTCAGCATATATATAGGCAATTTCTTTCTTCCTGTTGGCTACCTTCAACAATTAAAGACTATGATTTTTTAATTATATTATATTTTTTACTAATTTTTTTTTATCTACTTTTCAAAAGTCGATCTTCTTTGGTCTGAATAGCTCTTACTTTATTGTAATACATCAGTATACTTACAGTTTCTTTAGATTCTTGTTAAAGATCATTATACTTACAAATTTTTGTAAAATGCATATTGCTCCTATAATATAGATTTTTTTTTTTGTTAAAAACAAAATAATATATTGTCGTAATCTTTCTTTTTATCCATAAATTTTTCATCGATATTTTTTAATATTTTTATATAAGTTTTATATTGTGTATCTACAAAATTTATTTATATTTGTATCTTATTTTATTTATTTCATTTATCTAATTTTTTATGTGATTTTGTTTACTTAATGAATCTTCTCGTAATTCTATCTATTAGATCCTTATACATGGTGTGTCTGCAAAGTATCGATGTTTTTTTTCAAATTCAAAAACATGGTTCGGGTGAAGAAAAATCCTTCCGTTCCTAATGATCCCAAAAAATGGGACAAATAAAAAAAAAATTCCCCTATATCGATATGACAAAAAATGTCTTAAAAAAACCTTAATTCTTTCCAAACACATTATGTATATTACTTGGATAAAAATCTATGCTTGAAACATAATCTACTTGTTCAAATTATATGATTTTTACTTCTATATTTATCTATATGTTACATTTCATTAGTATAAATACATACATGCATTACTGGTTTCGATCCAATATCATCGATAATTATACTAGACTGAGTTGGAGGTAATTTATGAATTTTATCCGTATATGGTAGAAGTGTTATACTAATTTTTTCAGAAATACGTTCTTTTGCTTTTATCCATTCCTCTGTTAATTCTGTCCAATTTGATTCTTGGATTTGGATTTCTTTTTTTAACCTCATTGGTAAACCTAAAGAATAGATTAAAATTTACGTAAGTTCCAAAAATAAAATATGTAAATAATGTAATATATATACATATAATTTAACAATAAATTCTTACCAAAAATTTCTTGACAAAGGTATGTAAGTAAAGATAATGTAAAAAGAACATCCTTTAATGTCCATTTTTGATTTATCATACTATTTATTAGTTCTTATGTAGCTTCCTGTACAAAAATATCAATTATTTATTACAAATATTATATGTAAAAAAAATTTTATTCCTAAATTAAAGTGATAATTTTTATATTACAAATTTAATTATATAATTAAATAACTATTAAATTATCTAATTTATTACTTTTTTTCGCTAGGCACATTTTTAAATTATTGTGGATCCATACACGATGTTACTGTTACTTTTTAATATTCAATTTTTTTTTAAACTTCAAAGAAAAATGGTTTAACGAAAAATATATAGACTTAAAAAAAAATGAAAGAAAAATAGAAGAAATGAAAAAATAGAAAGAAAAAAAAATGTAGTTTTTCGTTAGCTATGTCTAGTTGTAATGTTTGAAAAAGTTATTGTATAAAATGATTGAATAACATTTTTGATTGAAATGGATACAAATTTTGTAAAAGCAACATTAAAGTATAATTTTTGAAGAGCATTTATAAATGTATCTCGCATGTAATTTTCTAAATGCCTTTATAATTTAATAAAATTAAGAGCAGCACATTATTCTTTACCTATCAAGTTATGCAAAATCAATATATCCAAAATTGTATTCAATTTATATTCTCTACTGCATAAGACGCAGTCTCAAAGAGAGTAATACTAAATACAAGTAATACTAAAATTCAGTTAAATTTCTTAAACTGTGTCAACAGTATATTAAAAAAAATTGTAAAAATATAGTATTATATATAATATTGTAAAAAATTGTACGAATAAAGAAATTGTAGCATAAAAACGTTCACTACTGTGATTATTTATACTATTATTTAATCAATCATAGTATATTCTACTATAAATGGCGATATAATTAACTTCTATAGAAAAAAAACGTGGGAAAAATCGAGTATTTCGATGACATATGTGCAAAAACATCTGCAATATTTTGTTATTCTCCAAGTCATCTTAAACATACATTTTGCTATCAAAATAGTTATCACAATTCTTATAATAATAATTTTCTAAACTCTGAAAAAAGTACTATTGATTATTACACCCAAGAATTTTGATTACTTAATTTTTAAACTTTATAGCTTGTAAAACATTTATGACGAGAATAATAAACAGAATACAAAGTACTAACATACTGTATTTAGTATTGCAAAAATGAAAACGTTAAAAACCTCGTTGTCATGTTTATTCTTATTTTCTGAAAATTTATTTCTTAAAAAATTTAATAGAATAATAATACGAATTTTTTGTTTTTAATTACTCTGAATGTTATAAAAAGTTTAATTTTCAAATATTTTTATCTAAAACAAGTTAAAAATAAATGATTTTTATTATTTTAGAACGAAAGACTGCTTATTCGTGTCCAAAATTAGTAACAAATAAATCGTATATACTAGATTTATAAAATATTATCAATTTTTAATTTTTTTATTCTAGTTTTTTTTATAATTTAATGACAACATATTTAAAATTATTTTAAATTTAGAAAAAGGTAAGTTAGGTAAATCACATCGATAATACAATTATTTGATAAATATAAAAATATTAATTGAAATATTAAAAGATAATTTGTATAAATGATAGACAAAACTATTGAAATATAGCTAATGATCTTTAAATATTGTTTAATTTTTTACTGTTTCTAAGTTTATATTGTATATATAATTTTTTTTATGTGTGATAAGAATCTTCGGTATTTTTTTTACACTTAATTGCACAAAACTACAAAATTTTAATTTAAAAATAATAAAAAAAATCCAGTAGTTTTTTATATAATTTATATCGCAAGAAATAAAAAAGTATTTTATCAACTTAAAAATAAAAATAAATTTACACAATTTTATCATTGATCAAGATATTTATAATTATAAAGGTCATTTAATAATATGTAAAGAAGTATGTGGTAAAATATTGATTATGCTAATGATAAATAATGATTACATAAAAGTTGCAAAAATATTCTCAGAATAGTATATTATTCTGTAATAAACACATTTTCGGGAATTGTTATGTATAAAAAGACAAATTAATTTTATTTACTGAAAATCATAAATTATAAGGTAAGAAAGCAAAATTTTTTGGGAGATTCTACAAACATATGTACTAATTAAAAATTAAATTATTACCAAATTGAAGAATAAATTCGTGCACACGTTATATGCTCTATCTTTCAAAAAGAATCATAAATATTTTTTTTTTTTTTTAATTTTTTCACTTTATATATTTTGAATACAAGATGGAACTTTAGTATTTTATGAAAAGTATTTAAAAAAAAAGAATATTTTAATTTTTTTAATTAATAATAATACATCGAACAATATTATGTAATCTATATTACAATTAAAAGAAGAGTTTTATTAATTTTTAATAAGAAAAATATATTTAAAAAATCTAAACATTTAATGAATATAAATTTAAGTATACAAAAAATGTATACTTTTGAATGAAATATTAATTTCAACATTTTTAAAAAATAATATTTATATGAAATGACAAGAGAAATTCGAGTTAATCAAATAATTTATAAATCATAAAATATATTAATAAATTGAGGTAGCATATTTCATATCTATTGCTTAATTTTTTAAAATATTTTTTCTTAATATCAATTAAATTATCTTTTTCATAGTCATTCAATTGAAATTTTAATGTATAAACAAAAAATTACATAAACTTTTATTCTATAATTAACCGAATATATTAGTTTGTTTGATACTGAGAATAATTTAATTTTGGTGAGTCTTAAAAAATAAAATCCTACGACTTTTATTTTTGTTTTTATGCTTTGTAAGTACCAGTACCCTCTAAATTAATCAATTTTTTTATATTTATTTATTAAAATATATATTATAATGGTTACATAAAAATATATAATGTTAATTTCTAGTATATTTATGTAATTAATATACTATAATTTATAGTATATATTATAATATAGAATTAATACGATTGAAGGTTGAGAGAGTACTCAAGCGAAGAAAAAAATTACAAAGTAAAAAGGTAAAGCAAAAAGTAAACAAAACAGTATTTAGTAAAGTACATTTTTAACATTTTTCGACTTGTAGGTTCTGGAAACTTCAGATAGAAAAAAAAGAAAGACAAAATAATCTATGAATATAACACATCAGTGAAAACATTCTTAAACTAAAACTGTTTAAAAGGTTTTTTTTAATAATATACAATAGTAATATAATATATAGTATAATATTCGATAAAAACATAAAACATGAAAAATTCAAGTTCAAGAAGAAAATTACTTAATCCAATAGTAAATAATTATAAATCTGTCGGTGTAATTTCTACACCAGAAAGGTTCTGATGATTTGCTGACCTGATGATCTCGGATATGTATCTGCTTGCAAACCGGTATTAGGTAGATCTTAATCTATCTTCATCCATGTGGAATTGTTTTAGTTGATTTATTGAAATATTTTAACTCCTCAAAAAATGAACAAAAATAAAATTGAAAAACAAGTTAGTCGAAAAAAAGTTACTCGATTGCGATGAATGCATTAAAACTTTTTCTAATTGTATATTAAGAAATTTATAATTATATACATTTTTAGCATTATAGGAAGTGCTATAAAATAATAAATAAATGAATGCTGTTCATGATGATATACTTATTGAAAATGCCTCATTCATTCAAAATACGTGATACATGAATTATTATTGTAATTTACTTTTTAAAAAATGTCAATACGTAGATAAAGATGCTGATAAAAAAATATATGTATGTACATAATAATTTAGACATACTATAAATATGATATTTCAAGAATAAAAAAAATTAAAATTAACATTTTTGTTTTACGTTTTAAGAAAATGAAAATATTACCAGTGTAGATTAAATAAAATTAACTTGGTCTGAATTTAAAGGAATTTTACGAAAATGCAAAGATTTTTTTGCAAAAGACGAAAACACCCATGTAATAAAAATAAAAATAAAATAAAATAATAATAATAATAATAATAATAATAATAATAATAATAATAATAACAATAATAATGTATGTCTGCTTAGTTATTTTTGCAGACATAGATGAATGTAAGAAAAAGATAAAAGTTCTTAAATGTAATGGACACTAAAAATAACAGTAAATATTAGAAAATTGAGATCAAAAGATAAAAATAATCGAAATATAAATATATATAAATAAATATAAATAAATATATATAAATATATATATAAAAAATAAAAAACTATGAAACGAATGAAAAGCATTCGATCAAAGTGATCAGAAGTAGGAAAAAATTGAAATTAAAAAATTGAATGAAATGGACAGCAATTAATGAATAAGTGAATAATAAATGAAAAAGTTTTTAGATTGAATTGATCTTTCTTTTGCACAGAAAAGTAAAATATTTGCAAACTATATACATAAATCTTAATTAAAATATTAAAAATTTATTTTGTTTTAAAATATGTTACGTTTTTACATTAATAAATTATTTTTATATATAACCATTATTCTTTTTTTAAATTTAATTTCTACAGATTATGCAATTTTAAATTGAAAGAGCATAAACGAAATAGAAAATTTTAAGCATATTAATAATTACAAAATCATTGCTATATAACCGAATATTTGAGTTTAACCAAAATTTAATAGAACAATTATAAAATCGATTGAAATAATGAACAGTGATTACAATTTGAAAATAGTTAAAATGGTGTAAAGAATTAAGAACTGATGTAGATACTAATTATAATTTATAAATTATTATTAATTAAATAACTAGTATGGATATCTTGTTTGCTCAAAAAATTATTGCGATCTTCATATAAAATTTTTGGTTATATTCTTTGCTTGGTAACTATTAATTTTTTTTTCATAATCAATAAATTTGTTATAATTCGTGAGCAATAAATTAAATTTCTTGATTTTTTTTTCTCAAATTTAATATTTTACAAAATATAATAAAAATCTATTATCAAATTAAGACTATATTACAAATTTACAAATTCAAAGAAAAAAACAAATTTCAAAAAAAACGTACGCTAATAATTTATTATAATCTTTAAAATAACATTGTTAACATAGTGAATTATTGAGAATTATTTCTTAAACACGAAATAATATAAATTGCAAAAAAATTGTGTCAAAATTCTAAAATAATTATACATACAAATTATATTAAATCAGAATTAAGTACAAATAATAGCATAACAATTTTGATATGTTTAAGTCGTTTAATACGAAATAATAGTAATAAAGAACTAACAAATATTTTGCAGTTAAATTTATTAAGAACTTTTATGACGCTCAGTGCTAAAATATAAAAAAAAATAAATAAAATCTTCTCTGTGTTATGGAATCATATGTGATTTATATACTTTTATATCATAATTAGTTTTATGAGTTTTTAATTATTACCAGACTGCAAACAATGACTTTATGAAACTAGTTTATGTGAGAAATGTTTTTCTTATTCATTATGATCTTATTTTATTACAATAATTAAAAACACTATGAGAAAAAAAAAATTTTTTTCTTACAAAGATATTATTAAAAATTTATTCTATTAATGTATTTTTGAAACAATTTATTATATAATAAACATTTTTTCTGTTACATATACTATAATAAAGATTCAAATTCTATTTATAATTTTTTTTAGCTGTGATA
Organism: Eupristina koningsbergeri; assembly: GCA_018907245.1. Classification (NCBI taxonomy): domain Eukaryota; kingdom Metazoa; phylum Arthropoda; class Insecta; order Hymenoptera; family Agaonidae; genus Eupristina; species Eupristina koningsbergeri. The sequence goes on from JACCHV010000014.1 coordinate 147,760, forward strand.
TTTGTAGTATGACTTATAAGATTCATTAAATTAACAAATTGAAAAAATTTAGCTATACAACAAGGTTATATATGTTCAAATATAAATAACACATGAATAGATTAAATATTGGAGCAAAAAATATTCATATATAGATTGAATTTATGATATATAATATAAATACATACAAATTTACTAAAACTTATATACAATAAAAATTTTAACTGTATCCGCTTAAGATGTGAAAAAATTTATTAGAGTAATAACTATGATAGAATTTTTATAAATGAAATAAGTCTACATTTTTTCAAGTTCAAAATTTTTAATGAAAAAATTCATATATTTTTTTATTTGCTAAATAATTTTTTATAAAATTATCAGGATTGCGAATCGCAAAATTGCAAGCAATGAGTAAAATATACTTAATATGAATACAATTAAATACATTATTTGAAACATAAATTTTTAACAATTTCAAATAAAAAAGTATTTATAAATTTGAATGATGATATAACATATTTAAATTAACCTTCTTTAAATATTGCTTTTAGAACACAAGAATACGATAATATTTATAATTCTTTGAAAAGCAGTATTTATGTTATGTATAATTGATCTAACAAACGCTAAAAAAATTAATTTTTTCATTTTAATTGCTTTGAGCATTCTTGAAAATTTTTTAAAAGTTATAAATATAAATTAAAATATACACACATAAAATGTACTCTTTTAATTTTTGCTTGCAAGCTAAAAGTGATATTATGACAGTAACGAGAAATTAATTATAATTTATGTAATGGTAAATTTGAAAAACAATACATTTATAAAGTTAATTATAAATATTTTTTCAATGCATTGATAATTCTTACAAAATTATTGATATGAACATTATATGTAAAATTAAACCAATGTAAGAATGTCGTAGCTCAGAAGTATCTGCAACACTGCACGTTGACAAAAAAATTATGCATTTTAAAAATAAATATAATATAATTATTTCTACCCCGCATACGTGAAAGTAATTTAGATATTTTTTATTTTTATAAGTTTTATAATATGTTATTAAATTTAGTATTAATTATTTATAATAAATATTTGATTTGTTATTTATTGGATCCATTATATATAAATATTAATTTATATTATTGTAAATAAACATACTTTTATCTATTTACGATTATTAAATGCTCCAAATGATATTTAAATTAATCATTTTAAAATATTTTTTAAAAATCTCATTAATTTAATGTTTTATTAATATTTATATATTATTAATATTAATATAAACAAAATAATTATTATTTAAAATTTTTAATACATTCGAAAAAAGTATTGTTCAATTTTCTTTTATGCATTATTATTAATTATAAATGTGACTTTTAGAAATTTTAAGTGTATAATAAAGGTTTTATTTTAAATCATTTTTTATATAATGTAAATTGAAAAGAGTAACATATATAAATGATAAATAAACTTATTTATTGTATTATCACGTATCTTATTCTTACATTTTACAATATTTTACCAAAATAAATAAAATTTAATATAATATATGCAATTGTCAAAAAAAAGAAACTACAAAAAATTTTAATTAAATAAAGTTTTTTTTACTACATTTGATCATTTTGAATTGTAATTTTAAATGTTTATCATTTTTCTACAAAATCAAAGAAAAATAACACAATAATATATTATAAATATTAATATTGTCGTAACAATATTGTATAAATAATCAAAAAAATATTAAAACGATTAGATTAATTTCTTTTTATTTTTTGTAATTACCTGGACATTTTTAATTGAATAATTTTTTTAATTTAAAAAATGATAAATTATGCTCAATACCATAAAACAATGAATATTAATTTACAACAAAACTAAAATAATTAAAATAAAATACCTGTTTTACTAAATTAAAAAAAAAAATTTTTAATTTTATAATAAAAAATTACTTTGGTAAAAGAAAAAATATGAAAATGATCTTTATAGTAAAAAATGTTAATTTATAATAATTAAAAAATATAATATAATATAATTAAATATACAATACGAGAATAAGAAAATTCAATTTTAATGATATATACGATAATGACACAATAATTTTTGTAAAAATTACAAATTTTTTTTCTAATATATGTATAAGTTTATATAAATTACAATACCAGCCATAAAAATCAATATAAACCTATACTATTATATATTTTATCTAAGAGAAAGTTTTAAATAAAAAATAAATGTAATTGTATTGTTTTAAATATTTTTATAAAATTTTTTAACGAAAAAAAGGTTATTTCTAATTTTTAATATCGAGAAGAATCAAGGAAATAAAACTTATATATTTCAAGTTTATATACCAGTTTACCAAGTCTGAAGAAAGCGAGAAATGAGAAGGAGAGTCAGTCCAGCTGTACGTATGACGATATTCCTCTCGGAATGTGACCTACATGACAAGAAGAATCACCACTACAAATTCAATATTAAATACAGTTGTCAGCATACGTGTAGGATGGATAAAACAATATTGATTGATAGATAATTACATTATTATTATTATTATTATTATTATTATTATTATTATTATTATTATTATTATTGGTAAATTACAGTAATTGCGTCATTATGCATAAATTCATTAAAATAAATTAAAATAAATACCAATGATTAATTTAAAAATGCATGTTTAATTTTAATCATCCAAGTAAGACAATGCAAATAAATAAACCCAGATGAAGGATAAATTTTTTATTGTACAAATTAATAATATTTTTTTTTTTGAGTATCGACTAAATAATAATAATTCACTTGATTTCTTTGAGTAATACAAAATTTATTATTTTTTATTTTGTAATTTACCATTAAAATTATATATTTTTATACTTTTTCAATTGTCCAATCAGAAAATTTGTAAAAAAAATGTGAATCTGTAGCCATGAGATAAACTAAAATAGTTTAATAGAATTTTAAATTACAAGCATTGATGACTATTCTTATTGAATTACGTAGGTAATGATTTTATAAAAAGTAAAATTTATAATAAATTTAATATTTGTTGGTACTTTAAAATAAATATTATGTTCTTTGATGTAACGATAACGTACATTTTTTATATTACAGTAAAAAAAATTATAATTTACTGGAAACTGCTATCAAGATAATAGAATACTAAAATCTGGAGTTTACCTATACTTCCAAGAATATTTAAGTAATAAATAATAAATAAATACATGTATATATACACACACACGCGCGCGCATACACACGCACACGCACACACACACATATACACACATTCATATATAATTATTTATTTTGTTTTTTAAGGATAGCTTTCATAGTCTCATTTTAGATTCGTGTTAATATTATGATTCTGAGAGTGATAAAGATATTATTTTATAACCTACTTTAATCTTGTTTCTTTTCAACTTTTTCCGATTTTGTCTCTCTCTCTCTCTCTCTCTCTCTCTCTCTCTCTCTCCCACTCGTATTATTCATATATCTGCAACGCCACGTAATACGGAAAATGATGTATAAATTGTCAAACAAAAGATTTTAAACAAATATATCATTCATTACGTATTAATTAAATAATTCATACATTTAATCTATTTTTTTTAATTTAATGCAAACATATAATAGCGACGTATATTATATTAAATTTAGTATTACTAATTGTAGAAACGTATGGAAAATTTATTATACATTCTAATCAATTATCTCAAATTATTGCACATATCATAAGTAAATATAACTAAAAACAAAAAAAAAAATTATTAAAATTGTTCATAGTGAAATTAAAAGAGGAAAGAGAAGATTAAACATAGAAGTGTTTAGATTTCCTTGACAACTAATTCTATTTTATATTAATTAAGTTTCGTAATTTTTTTCATAGTTACATTGAAAATAAATATATGATAAATAACAATGTTATAAATATAAAGTTCTACTTACACGATTCAAAATTCAGTTAATGTAATGTGCAAACAATAGAACGTTCATTGAAAATTGAATGTTTTCCCGCTCTCACAAACAATACAAATTTATCACGAACACAATAATTAAATTAAAAATTTTGAATAATGTTCTTTATTTTAACGGATAATTTTTTAAATTTAATTGAAACATCCATTACGCAAATGTCTTAAAGTAAATTAAAATTTTAATATTTCTCTAGATTTCCTTCTTCTTGCTATTTGTTTTATTTACTCTTTCTTCATGAACCGATCTACTTACAACGATAACTTGTCGAATACTACGTTATATGTATTTAGTACTTACCCAACGTCGTCTGTTGTCGCTGTTCACTGTAAAGGCATTCTTGTCGCAGTTATGCCTAGTCTACCAACGTTGTATGACTTATATTTAAAAAAAAAAAAAAAAAAATTGGCAGGATTTATTGATTTAGTGTACTTGTGAATTTGTTTGTCGTTCACATTCATGTATTCTATTTCCAAAATAGTTAAAAAAAAAAAAAAAATTAATCAGCAAATATAATATTAAAAAATAATTTAATTCTTTTAAAGCAGATTAACTCGTTCTTTTTTTATAAATTATTATAATTATAATGATTTTATATGTAATCTTGAGATATGTATACTTTTACGTTTATAGTTGAAAAGTGTTTAAGTTGCTCGAATATTTCAAATTTATTTTAAATTTCGTTATAAATATTTCTTGTAATCATTGTTTTAATAAAATTAATTAATAGAATTACCAATAATCATTACTAATTTATAATGTATATTTTATAAAATTATAAATAGTATTAAAAACGTAATATTGTAAGTTATTATTTATTTTACTTTTTCTTTAAAAAGATTATTTTTATTTTAATATATTTGTAAATATATATATTGTATATTAATATTTTTAAAAAAATGTATGAAAATTATTAGAAATTTACGCTGAAGAATTATTACATTAATTTTTTATCTTTCATCTAATAAATTTATATTTCATATTATCCAAAAAAATATGAATAATAATTAAATTAAAAGACTGATAAATAATTTTTGTTGGTAAAAATCAAAAAATTAACAAGGTAAAATTCATTGATAATTAATTTTTTATTGTAAACTTCTACAACAAAGATTTTAGTCGACAATAAATAGTAATATTCAATCTAAAATAGTATTCCTTCTTAGATTTTAATTACTTTATTTTAGTAATTTATCTAAATTTTAGGTAAACTAAAAAATAAATTTTCATTATATTTAAATATACATTATAATTTTTTTGTGATTTGACCTGTTTACATAATTTTTAATTAAGCCGATTAATATTATAATGTCTGAAAGTGTTTTAATATAATTTAGTAATTAATAAAATATTATACAACAAATTTATGGTAAAATATAATGTCAATCGTAATATCAATTTGTTATTAATAAATATAAATTAACAATGTATTATAACGTTAATTAACAAATATTAAATATGACGTCTATAAAAAAATTTTTTACGAATACAAATATTATTTAGTGAGAATCAAGGCTTAGCATATTTCAACAAGAAAATTAAATAATTCACTAACTTACTCAAGATAAAAATATTATAATTTATTATAATATCATATTTCTATTATTAGATATGATTTAAAAGAAACTAATATTTAATCAAATCTTTTATTAAAATTAATAAATCAAGATTAATAATAAAATCATCTATAAACCAATAATAATGATATATCTTTATAATTACCAAGGTAAAGAAATATAAATGCAAGTAAATTCCTCTAAAGAAGTATATTTAAGAATATTTAGAAATAAAATCCTAGGTATTTCAGAGTCTTTCAATAATAAAATGTTGAAGTAGCGAAAGTCCTTAATTAAATTAAACTTTTATTCAAGGTAAAAATAATTAATTATTAATATAATATTCAAATAAACAACCCTATGCGTCTTTTTTGAACGCTAGAATTTTTATAATATTCTCATCATTTCTTATTATTATTTACGACTAAATGTTAAGAATCATTCAACAATATTTCGTATATGGTGTATTATATTAAGAGATGTATAAGTAACTGTTAAAAAACAAAAACAATCCATAATATGAAATCTAAAAGTTAGCATTTACAAAAAAAACACTCAGCTGAAACTTTTTAATTCATATTTTCTAACATTTTCCTTCAGTTTAGTTGTCTCCACTATGTTCATCTTTTAACCAGTCTGTTAACTTACTTTCTTACATTGCTAATGTACCATTGGTATCTTAAAATTAAAATATAAAATACATTGAATTCTTTGTCAGTATCTTCTAGAGTTGATTATAATAAATGGCCTACCGTAAGCAGGCAGCCTTGTCTAGTAGTTTCGAAAAATCGACCTTTTTTGTGTATATTTTAATTGTATAGTATTTAAAAATTCTTTTACTAAAATATTATAGCGGTACCGCAAATATTTATGAAATATCAGCCTAATATCTCAAAACTATGTATCCGACATCCTACAGTAACAGCTTAGCATTGAATGACTATACTCATTATATTGCTCTAAAATCATTGTAAATCAAATGCAAATCGTAAAGATAAGACAAGTAGCTTTATAAATTATTAAATTGAGATATATCAACTGTTTTATAATATTTTTTTTTACCTCTACAATTTTTTGCTATCTTGTTTTAGGAACGATATTGTTGTTTAAAATTTTATAATAGATAGAGTATATAAATATATTTTTAAAGTTTTAAAAGACTTACTAAATTAATTTTTTTTATAATTTTTCAAGAAATTGCCGTTTTTAATGTATGAGTGTAGGTTTTTCACTTAAGAAAACTTTGACGATGTCTTAAATGATGATGTTTGAATCATGCTTATAATCAATTAAAAAGCTGTTGCACTTATCTGTTCATATACAGAGATGCGACTGGCCACTAAATGTTTCTCTTTATCATCATTTTCATATCTTAGTAATAATCGTTATTTTTATCTGTAGATCATATAATGTGTTAATGTAGACATATCTTTTTCGCTTATAATTACATTTATATTATATAATTTAACATTTTTTCATATTGTTTTATTTTCCAGAGTAAAAACTTATTCATATTATCTACATTAGTTACTTTTAATTTACTGTCACCTATGTAATATTATTATTGATGTTTATGTTAGCAATCGCATACGTGACGAATTCCGAAAAGAAAGAAAAAACATTGGGGAATTGATAATGAAGGAATCGAACTAAGAGATGAGTAACATGAAACCCCTGAGTAATAAAAACTTTTGAATCTATCATTTCGTGAAAATCCCGCACCGGAGCCGAAAATGAATACGCAAAGGTCAATCAAAAATTAATAGCGAAGACAGCTAACAAGGCGGTTATCAAGTGCCTGGAAGGCACTACGGACCCTGAAGGCAGATTTTGCAAATTTGTATTTCTCCATTCAGCGCAAGCAATGAGTAAAATCTAAAGAAACGTATGAGCACTTCGATTCCGAATCTTGAGCGGATTAATATCTCGAGGATAATTCGGTTCGGACCTCTTTTAGAAAGAATCGTGAACAATAGAATCAGGACTTTGATATTTCTTTAATATAACGAAAGAACTGGTTACTTTGTACGCGGTCGTGTTTAGAGTCACGGCTTACTCAATCGATTATATTACACTTAAAATTGCACTCTTTCTTTTATTATTTGTTGATTAGAATAAATAATATTCTGTCTTTCTGATTATCGTTGTTACATTTATTTTATTCCTGAACTTTAAAAGGGTCGAAGCACTTTTACCACTGGTGAAGTAAATTGTAAAGTAAGTTACGTTATCTCGGATTAATAATTGGAATATAATTATATACGCAACGTGATAATTTAAATACGTAACATTACAATATATATTTATTATTGTAAATCTTCATAATTCGATATTAAAGAGAATGAAGAAAGGAAATTTCACCATCTCAATGTTGTTACTATTTTCTTTTCATATTTTATATAATAGGTGGTAGCTTTCAATTTTCATTATGTTGGTTTATTTTCTGTATTCTTTCGTTCATAATGCTGTTAAAAATTAATCTTAAACAATTTGTTGCTTGAACAATAATGTTACTGATATTCTCCTGGCTCGTAAATTAATATCCTCTTTTTTCTTTTTTTTTTTATAAATCTGTTTATCTAACTTTTTTTCTTTATGTTTTTAATTATATAATTATTTCCTTTCTTATCAACGCATTATATAATTAAAATGTTTATTATTATGGTTACTCACATGGTTAATTCGGTTTTTATATTGATATTGTTGTTTTTTAATTTTTTCGATTCCATTATCTTTTCATTAGACTAACTCTATTTTTAGGTGTCCCATAATTTTAATCTTGTCAATGCATTAATTATTTCTTCTTGTATTATATCGGTAATTTATCTTTTTATTTGTTTCAATTTCATTTTGTCTATATTTAGGTTTAAAATATTAAAATAATTTTTGTTCATTGTTATCATCGTTTCTATATTTTTTATTTTATTGTTTGCTTCTAATTTTATTCTCCTGGATTCCCAAATTTAATTTCTTTAAATATTTGCATTATATCTTAATTGTTTTTTCCTTAATTATGTTCATTAAAGTATAAATTCATTCTAGTTTTGTTTATTGTAATAAATCCCCATGTTTTACATTTATATAATCTTAGATAAAATGTTTTTCATCTTTTTATTATCTTGATCGTAAAGTTATTACGATATTAAATATTATTTAATATAAATAATCTTACTTTATAAGGAGTAATTTCATCGAATATTTCTTTTTGGCCTATTCTTTCGCTTATGTATACGATTTTTTGTCTTTTCTTAATTCTTTGATTTCTAAATTCTTACTTGATTATTTAGTCTATATAATTTGTTTTTAATATGCTAGTAGATTTACTGTATTATCGCTTTTTTGTTTAGTTTCTTTCTTTATTAATTCTATAGTTTCTCTTGGAGTTTTTCATTTAAATATTTATAATTGATATACATGTTCGTTTATTTATTTTACATAGAGCTCATGTCATTATATTATTTCAACGATTAATATTTGTTATTCATTTTATTTAATTCTATTAAAAAGTCGATTAGCCTGAATGTATGTGATCTTTGAATATTGTTTCAATTATTTTTATTTCATTTTACCATTCTTACCTATTCTAAGACTAAGTTTGAGAAATTATTTAATTTTATTTACTATATAGTTATCAGAATTATTTTTACTATTTGTATTGTAATGAAATGGCCTTTTTCACCTTCGCGAGTAAAGATGAGGTATGATTGCTCGTTTTAAATTTAATTATTACCTTAATAAGCGACAACATATTCCCGGTGATTAGAAAATTTTCAAAGCTAGTCAAAAATAATAAAATAATTTAAAGAGTTGAAAATTACACCCTCCATTATGAACCATTAAATGATGTTAGAGTTCCTCGTGAGTGCAGTTCATTTTTTTATAATAGAAAATAATACTTTTTTTGAATTTTCTAAAATTAAAATACAAATATAATATACATTATATAATACAATAAATTACATCGAAATTAATACAATTATTATACATAGCTACCTTGGTACAGTATTTAAAGAGTTTTAACGTGAAAAATGTGTTGTTATGGCGTGAAATTTAATTATATCGACCGAACATTTACGTTTTATTTATATCTAGTCAGCTGTATGTTTCGTCATCAGTGTAGTTAGAATTTTATATTGCATATTTACCACACGCGTATCTTTCTGTCTGTTTACAGTATTTAGGTTCATGTATATGTGTAACATTTCTGAAATTTGTCACTTTCTATAATTCTACTCTCTGTCTAATATTTTAATATTATTCCAATCGATCATATGTTCATTTTTTTACGAATGTAACTGTATGATTTAATTAGTGTTATATTTTTTGTTTTAACATATTTTTTTCTTGAGGTTAAGCTTTGTTTTGCCTATGTAAATCGTGTTACAATATTTGCATTGTATCTTATATACAATACTTGCAGTCTCCCATTTATCGATACTCTCCTTGCCAATTGTTATTATATTGTTCAGTTTATTATTGATAATATGGATAGTATATATTTTGTATGTTTTTGGTTTGTTGCTAATTTTTTCAAAGAAATTGTCGATATATGGGAGAGAAATTATATTATCGTATTGTTGTGTGTTGTTATTTAGAAAAGTTTTATATTTGAACTTTATCTGTCTGAAATTTATATATTTGTTGTAAAAGTAGTCAGGGTAGTCGTTGTCGAGTAGAATACTGATCAGTATTTTTAAATTGTAATTCTGATAAAATGTTACCGAGAGGTAAATCAACCTTTCTATTAGATTATATATAATATTTTTCTTTTGGCTTCTGGAATGATGTGAATTAAAATTAAAAATTCTGTTGAAGTAAACAGATTTTTGGTACCAATTTGTGACAATGCATTTATTTTATTTTTAAATGTAATGTCTATGAAGTTTAAAGATTAGGCAGTTTTAATCTCATGAGTAACTATTAAAGATATTCAAAATGGTATAAATCTGGTTATTTTATACGCGTAGAGCAGTGTTATCCACGAATCTACAATAGAAAATAAAGGAATAGTTGTAGTGTTGTTTGAAGATGTTAAGCACTCTCTTTCCAAATTTTCCAATACCGTATCTACAAAAATGAGTGAGATTGGAATGCCCATCGGAGTTTTAAAAATTTGTTCATAAATTGTACCGTGACAAGAAAAATATGTATTGTTGAAAAAAATAGTTATGGTTAGAATTTAATTAAAAGGAATGGTTTATATATGTTTGTACCGAGGATAACAGACAGTCAAAATTTAAAAACAATTCAATTTAAAATGGGTAAAAGTGTGTTATTATTTTGTATTATTATTTTGTTGCGAGAACGACTTTTGTTAAACTTGATTCGGATGAAATTACTGTCTTGATGTAATTGAGGAGAGGAGCCAATTTAGTGTCCGCATGATTGCTGAGTGATTAACTACATTATATTAATTAAGCATTTTTATGTATAAAAATACCCGTAATTTGTACAGTTTTTTTGCAAGACAGTGTCGATCTCCATTGTAAATGTACACTGTGACCAAGTAATAAACATTTTTATACTATTACTGGCGACTATTTTTTCATTTTATTTATTAATATATAATTGATGAACGCAAAAACAAGCAATATAATTAAATGGAATTCTAAGATATGATTTCAACAAGAAACGCGTCTTTTGTAACTATTTATATTAACTGTATTAATTTCTATGTACTTTATTGTATTATTTAATTTATATTGTATTTATATTTTAATTTTATTAATAAAACTCCGATGAAGGTTAGAAATTCATGCTGAAACATTGTTGAAAAAAATATTATTTTTTATTATAAAAAACATACTATACCCACGAGGAATTCTAACTTCACTCAATGAAAAATAAGAAAAATTTAATAAAAAAGAAAATTCTTTCATAACACCTTTTTGAAACCTTCAAAAAATTTTCTAAAAAGAAATTACTAAATAGTAGCAATTAAATAAATGAATAATATTTTAAGAGAAAAATTTATATATAAACAAAATTATATATATAACAATAACGATAGAATTAGTTTATAATCAACAAATTCGATTATTCTGGTAAACGGAACAGATTTTATGATATAAGATAAATAAAATTTCGGCTATTTGAACAAATAAAAAGATTCTAATACATGTTGATTTTTCACAACTTGATAATATTATTTCGCTATTTTAGAATAATTTTTGACTCTAATCATTGAAACGGCGATAGTACTTCGTTAGTTCTGAAAACTACTTTATTTTCTTGCTCGAAGTCGCGATTGGATAATTTTTTACCTTATCTAGTTTTTTTTCGTGTTCGCTTTTATTATTTTCGCACCTGTAATTTTTCCGAATAATTTTGCATTTCATTTTAAAAATTAACATTTCCTCGGCTTTCTTATCATATTAGCTTGATTTTGTTTTGTAAGTACTTTATCCACTTTATGTCAATGTTCATCTAAGATATCCAATAAGATCATTATTTCTTCTAAGTATACATTAATTTCACGTCTAGGTATATTACTGCTAGTTTCATTGGTCTCATGAAAATATTTGGTTACTTTTTTAATTAAAATTCGCTTGTTTTGAAAGCAACTTCGCAATCCTGATGAAACTGTTAAATGTGTTGATTTGCGAACCAATTGGATTTTAAGTCCATTATCGTAATGTATTTAGATGTGCCTAATGTATCTTTCAGGTCACTTACGAAGAGTAAAACTTCTCAAGGGGATTTAATTGAAGTGAAGTTTGTAATGATACACCATCACATTAAGTCTAGCCGTTATAATGTTTGTGTACAATGAAAATAAAGGAGTAGTAGAACAAAGTGGGTAGTTTTGTTATTCCTACTTTTTTTTTTATTTATCAATCTCTTTTTGCAAATGCTTTTTTATGACTGGTTGATAATGTTACCCTTTTCCTTCATTTACTTAGTAATTGACAAAATTATTTAATGAGTTATCAGAGGTGTTGCATAGAGTTTTTCATCATTCAGTTTGAAGTGTCTGCATAGTCGTTTGTTAGTGCCTTTGTTGTGAAGAGTTCTTCTTTATTTACACCCTCAAGATCAAATAATTACATTATTTTGGCGATGCGAATAAAATATTATACATGGGTAATACAATCGTTTAAAAAATTTTGAACATTGAATTCCTTTATACACATCTATATTAAAAATTTTATCATGTTATAATATATTTTATATAACTGTACTAAAAATTACTGAAAGTAAAGAGAAATTTTTAAACGTATGAACAAAATTAATTTTCAAATAAAAAAAAGTAATCGAAACTTTTTACAATAATAAAAATGAATATGATCTTTTGTATATTTATGAGGACTATTATTTAAAAAAAAATTTATTGATTTTTTAAATAATTATTTTCTATTTAAAATACCGTAAAATGAAATAGCTCGATTATACATTCAATCACTCATATGTATTCGACGTATCTACTGTAAAGAAAGATCCAGTTTAAAATGAATCTTTATCATGGAAATTAAATATGACTAAAATCATATTCATATTAAATTAAGCTAGAAGCGGCGGAGATTGAAGTCATTGTGTCTATCTACGGCCGATAACAGATAAATTCCTGGACAGGTTATTTTAAAATTACCAATTCAAAGAAGATCACCCCTTTCTCGATCTCATCTCTAAAGGTATTATAGTGGAGAAAAATTTAAAAGGCTATAAAAACCATATCGAAGAAGAAAATTACACTTTTTGTCAATTCGACAGTTGTTCATTCTATAGTAATTAAAAATTTAATTCTTAAACTTTGTACTGTCGACAGTCGAAATATCAATTATAATCACAACTGGGAACTCCAAATCTAAAATATTGTGAAGTGGTGACAGCACACTGTTTAAGAAGAAATACAACACCCATATCGGCCTTTCGGATCATCTACTACTCTCAAGGACATTTAAACAGCTGAACGAAATCCGAATCTTAAAACAAGTAACGTCATACATTCATCGAGCGATAATTTTGTACTTTAATATATTCGGTGCGTAAATTTTCGATAATATTATTTTGAAATTTATTCATACCGACAGTCTTTTCTTATTATAAATTCTTTTTTGTAAAATTCAATGTTAAAATTTGTATAATTGAATAAAATAATAATTTAAATTTGACAAATTAAATTTTTAAAAAATATAATAACTCCAGACATATCAGAACCAGAAACTATTTTTTATTTAATATCAACAAGTTGGTGTTTAAATGAAAATGTATAATACTTTTAATTAGTTTCATTTGTACTTCGTTATAATTGGTTATACTTTCAAAAATAAATAAGTGAAAAACCTTTGTGTGTATTATTCATATATTATATGTAAAAAGCAATTCAAAACATGGGGGGAGGCGAGGATCAATTATGAATGAAAGAATTGGTAACAAACGTATTCAACGGGGCACGAAAAGTTTGTATTATAAAAAATCAGTGCTCTACACTTTCTGAATTTAAAAATGTTTTAAATTAACTTTCTTTTGAATAAAAAACAAATTATAATTCTGTGTTTGGTTCTTTAGTGATATTAAAATACAATATGCGTTACGAAATATCAGTTTCTTTCTATCGGTTCGATAGTGCGATTTATTCGAATTTCCAAACATATAATTAAGTGTATGCAAAAGTAGTTACCTTCCGCTACTCCCTAGTTAGCATATAAACCTAAATTTTTCTCCAATCAGGAATTCACAAATTTTTTAGCTGTCCTAATAAAAATGTAATTAGAACTCGGCGAATTGTAATTTTGGAAAAACACATGATTGTTGAAAAAGGTGATATTTATTTGTACCTACAATAAACTTTGTCTCAAAATAATCCCAGCTATTTCAAGTATATAGAAAACTATACTAACTGCCATATATGACACGCCTATAATTTCGCATATTTCTAGACAAAGAATTTTCTAATTTACACAAAATTATATTTATATTCAATTTCAAAATATTCGTAAAAACTTAAGCAAATTTAATAAAATAAGATCATCTTATATGTCCTTTTACATGAACCGGTACTGGTAACCTGGTACATGTGTTTATGTTATTATTTTTTAATCGTATGAAGTAGTCTAATAACTCCTTTAAAGAAAATTCTGCGAAATTCATGTTGATCTGTACTTAAAATATGTAAATATTTTCAATCTATAAAAAATATTATGAATCAAGTGTTAATTGTACAGTGAGTATACATATAAATTTAAAAATAATGTTTATTAAACATCATTGTAATTTTACATATTTGATATAAAACGAAATAGTCTTTCTTTTCCGCATTGGGTACACTATCGTATCAACGATCGATGTATCAAATTAATTCATATTAATATTCAATAAACTTCATATATTTATAGTTAACATTTTTTAAATAGTATTTATAAAAAATTTTAATGACGACCACGAACTCATCAAGGGTTGCTAGTGTACTTATAAGTCCAAGAGAGAAAGAACATCCACTATATTTGTTACCAATACTTAGAATTGGAGTTGATATTGTCTATGTCTCTGTGTAAAGACTTGATGTTTTCTGTGTATTTAACTTAGTATGAGAGCACAGGTTTGAATAAGTTGTACACTTGTTAAAAATAATGCTCTCGTTTATTATCTGTAAGTCGCGTTACAAATGAATGAGGTCATCACTGGAAATTGAAAAATAGTCAGCTTCGCAATGGCTCGCGTTTTCATCCACATATACAAAACTACACTGTTCGCTTACGCATACTACAACGTCAAAACAAAGTACAATGGCTTACTTTATTGATTATTCTAAGTTATTGAATGTTATTATCTATTTGTCTGTCCTTCTCTCTTATCCCTTAATATCTCTCTCTGATTGCTAATTAAATATAGTAAAACTGTTCGTTTATATAAAATATATATAAAAAATATATAGATAAATATTTCCTTGCTATTTTATTTTTTATTTTTTTGGTTTAACTTTATTTATGAATAATTAATTTAACATAAATATTTTTTTAATGATTTATAGTAACGTTGTTAAATAATATTATTTTAGATTAAACAATATTTGTCTAATATACTTATTTTGCTGTAAAAATACAATTGAAGAATTATATAATATCTACAAATGTAGTATTATGTGTTTATTAAATAATATAAAATACACTGTGACGTCCGGTGACGTCGACAAACGCGATGATGACTAGCTTTTAAAATTCTCGCGAGAAGGTGGGGGTAGTTTTTTTAAAAAAGCCCGTATTATTTTTTGAAAACGAACTACTTCGCGTATAGCCTTGTTCCCGTATACTTCGTCTGCTGGAAGTTAAGTCGCTGTAATTTAAATGATCGGAGTTCTGCGTGATTAGGATCCGTTTCGTTTTTGCGACCATCGCTTCGGTAATGTAATTGATTATCCTATTGGAATCTCCGAGAGTACCTCGAGCTGAGACACGAGAACCTGTTTGTGTTACCTGGAAGAAGCTGCTGTGGAGTTGCCTGCGCTGAAACGAAACAACTGTGGAGTCATCTAACCACTGAGGTGTCTAATCAATCTGATGAAAAGAACCCTAAAGAGTTTTCCCCAATTCATATCTTCGTTTGCGGTAGTGTAAGTAGAATTAGATTTAGGCTTGCGTAGGCGTATGAGGGTGTTGTAACTCTGCGTTTCGTGTTAGTCAGAAAAGCGTTCCCTAGGCATTCGCGCTTTACTCATTCCCCACATGATATACAACGGCTTTGTCAATTTGTAAAGTTTCAAGTAAATAAATATATTCATTTTCTTTTATTTTTAATCAATGTTTTTTTATTTTATTCTCATCTTTTCTGCGAAAAACATTATAACGCATATAATAAAAACTGACCAAATTTGTATTAAATACTTTTAAATTATTATATATTTGCTTGAATAGTATAAAAAAAACAAAAATTGTAAACAGAATACAATTAGTGATGAAGAGGTAGATGGTCTATATATATTTAAACTTTAATACATAAATTTCTATCGAAATTTTGCTAACTTAAATCGTTTTCTTGGACAATTTAAGAGGAGAACAAAGGGAAGTAAGGATGTTTTATATGAGTAATTATATTTTAAAATATAATTTTATATTGTATTGTAAATAAATAATTTATATTTTTTATACAATTTCTACATAGAAAAAGATAGATGTATAATTATTAAAGTAAAATAAACTCTTTTCTGTAATTTTTTCTTTAAAATTTATTTTATTAAAACAATTATTGATATAATATGATTTTATTTTCATAATGTTTTGGACGTGAATAAGCAGAATTAAAATCTAAAATATTGAAAATCATGAATTTTCATTGTTTAAATAAACAATATTAAAAAATTAAATTATTTTATATTTATTAAAATTATTTAACATCTAGAAAATTCATCTATATCATTGTTGCGTTAAATTTTTTAATTTTTTAAATACTCGATTAAAAAATTTGAGAAAGAAGAATAAAGAATCCTGTAATAAATCTTCAAAAAAATTCCTTCATACCATAATTACTTAAGAGATTCTTGTTGCTAATTTTTTTTACAATAATTTTTAAAGACACTATATAGAGCTTGAATAATAATATCTTATATGCAATTTTATTTTTAATTTAACATATGGGATTATTAATATAATTTGAATTATGATTATAATTTATTAACTGTAATTATAAATGTTATGTCTCAAAATTTTTCAAAAATTACAAAATAAAAATTTATAATAAAATCGCCGATATCATAGATGTATACAAGATAAAAATAAATCTCTTATAAATATAAGATAAATTTTAAATGCCTGATTACTCTT
The DNA here is from genome assembly GCA_018907245.1 of Eupristina koningsbergeri. NCBI lineage: Eukaryota > Metazoa > Arthropoda > Insecta > Hymenoptera > Agaonidae > Eupristina > Eupristina koningsbergeri. Next base: position 165,026 of record JACCHV010000014.1, read on the forward strand.
CAATGGAAATAAATAACAAAAAAATGCAATAACATCGATAAATAGATTCAAACAAAATAAAACTTAGCCACATTATATATGAAATCTGGAACGCTCTGTCTGTTTTGTCAAGCCACGATAATTAATCAAATTCTCCAGACAACAATAGCAAAGATTATTAATTAAAAGTAAAGTATCTCCTTATCTCGAATCAACGTGCTGGTATTACGGTGGAAGTAAAACCAAAAGACCATAAAAGTCGCGCAAAAGGGACAAGCTCCGGTTTTGATCTTTTAAAAATCGTCTGAAATAATTTATGCACTAAATACTTTTAAAATTCGTACTTATATCAATTCTTATTTCTTCATTACAAATATTCATTCAAATCGTAACCGAGATCTCCAAACCCGAATATTTTGGATTGGTGACAGTACGCTGCTAACTTAAATTCGATACCCAAATCGACCTTTCAGACATTCGAGAACTCTAAAGGTTATCTCATTGGCAAAACAGCTCAAGATCTACATTCAAGTAAAATCGTAACTATTGTAATCGATATTTTTAAATTAGTTTTTATTATTTATTCATATTTTTCTCAGTTAAACAATAATTAAATCGTTGAATTTAACTTGTAAACTTTTTATAATTTTAAAATATTCACGAATAAAAGTAATTTTTACAATAATCTTTAATTTGTATTTAATTTATATCCTTGAGACATAGCATAAATATAATTTATATACAAAAGATTAAATTAAAAATAAATTGAATGCGTAATACCGCTTCATAATTATCAATCATTAAAAATTATTCAGTTTAATTATAAATGTTATTATAATATAATTAGGATATATTTGAATTATTATTATCTTTAATTAAAATTTTTAAGAATCTATTTCATATTTCTCATTAAGAGAAATACCAATAGAAAATTTTTATTTTAATATTTAATTCGTAAATATTACAAACGCATGCATTACTTATCATTTTATTATTTAATACATAGATTTATTATCATAATAAATCTATTCACACGCCATGAATCCTAAGCATTAAAAAGAATATAAGTACAAAATTACTAATTAATTAATTTATTACTTAAATTTAAATATATTCTAATCTTGAGAAATACTCTGATTTAAACTTTTATCCTCTGTAATAATTCTTTGTAAATAAATATATTCACTATAATTTATAATTTATATAATTTATTTCAACATTAATATAAACAACAATAAAAATGATTTAATAGTTTATTTTTGAAAATAAGTAAAACAAATTTGTAATTACACAATTTGAAAATAAATAGCGGTAATGGTATGACACTGTTTACAACAGGGGGGTCCAACTGTAAATGGGAAGACTGGAAACAAATACCCAAGTATCAAGAAAATACAGAACCCTATACTTTCTATAACCCAATGTGTCCTTTTTCGTGAGGCGGCACTGATAATCTGACACATGTGTTTACTTCTTATTTCTTAAAATATTTGAACAGTAAGAAAAGTTCTTTCAACAAGAATGCGCGTTCGCTTAATAATATACTAAAAAGTTTAATAAAAGTGTTAATTAGCAGCAAATAAACTTATTATTTGTTTAAAAATACATTTTAAAATTATCTTCTTGCTCTATAAAAAAATAAATTTTTTATAAGCACTTCGAAACCTATTTAAAAAAGGTATATATATGTATATGAACTACGAGTAAAAAAAATAGACATCTGAAATATTTCGAGCTTTGAAAATAATTTAGTATAACTGAAAAACATTTTTATTAATAATTTTATAATGATTTAAATTTCTTATTGAAATGTAAATGATAATCATAAAAATATTAATAAAAATGTTTTTCAGTTATACTAAATTATTTTCAAAGCTCGAAATATTTCAGATGTCTATTTTTTTTACTCGTAGTTCATATACATATATATACCTTTTTTAAATAGGTTTCGAAGTGCTTATAAAAAATTTATTTTAATTTCCCATGTGTCCACCCGGAGTGCTAAAATCACTTCGGAAGTGCGAGAGAGAGAAAAGATATTTTAACTACCATGTTTGTTTCTTATGTAAAGCATTGAACTTAACATTCTCTTATTCACTGTTCTGTGACTTACAATGTAATGATAAATAAATGTTACTTTAATGTAGTTTATTTTTATAACGAGGAAATTGTAAAATGCATATAAAGTAAAATATAAAAACTGTATATTCATACTTTTAAATATGTAGAACTTTTTACACAATATATGCGTTTAAAGAACAACACAAACACATGTAACGGATTACCAAACCGACTCATGAAAAGAGACACATACACTGATATCATTCTATTAAATTTTTTTTTATATCAAAGCAAAATTAGTTTTCAAAAAAGATAAAAATATATGAAATAGAATTATAAGTAATTGTGTGTAAGTACTATAAAATTAAAAAATTCTTCAATTATCATGATGCAGGGCACTGATTTTTTATGACACGAGGTTATTGTGGTCTATCGGCCATGTTTGTTGTCGGTATCTCATTTAAAGTTTGAAAATAAACGTCCAATATGTTTATTTATAAAAATAAAAAAATTTTTATATTATTTTCAAAATAAAGCAATCACATAGAAATTTAAAAATAATAAAAGCAAATATTTTTTTATAAATATTTTTATACAGTAAATTTATTTGTAAATATTCAAATGAATGTTCAAAATTACGCTACAATGAAAAAATAGCATTTCCAATAGGAAGTAAGATAGACAATGATAGTAAGAAGAAAATGAGCAACTAGTAATAAAAAGTGTGACTTAAAATCGTTGTGGTTATTATCCTAGACTTGATTAAATAGACTTTATTGTTTTGAGCATGTGGAAATTTTCGCGCCTATGTACAACATTATATTTTTATGACTGTTATTCTTACATAGCCTTGTTTTACAAACGCTTATAGTCAATTTGTGTTTGAAGAAAATGAATGATTTGAAGATTATTTATTTTTTCACATATCTGTATTAAATTATTGATTATTGTATTAAAAGTTTATAAATTGATGAATACTTATTCAAATGCAGTGTTGCATACGATTGTTCAACTATCTAATACATATGTTAAATAGTTTTCATAAAACTAATTGATTTAGGTTAAAATGTTGAAAATTAAAAAGCAATTGATATACAAAAGATAACAATAATTAAAATTAGAAGAGGAATTAAGTAAAAGTAATTTTAAACATGCAGCAAAACACAGAAAAAATTGATACTCCTGTTATAGCAAACAATAATTATAATTTCAGTTCATTTGATAGTGTAGACAGTGGATATTTTAGTTTTACTCCTCAATCAAGTCATTATAGATTAAGTAATTGCTCAAAATCATTACTTTTTTCTACAAAAAAATTACAAACTTCTAGAAAAGAACCTTACCCATCCAAGTATAATAGAAATATTAATATTTCTGACTCCAATATTTGTAATTCTCAAGATGCCTTAAAAAATATTCCAAATAATCAGGCTATTATCTATTCAAAATCTCTAATTCCTATTGCTGATGTAAAAAAGAAAAATTCGCAATGTTCTTTTCAAATGGAATTAAGAAGCCAGTGTAAAAATCAGTTTAAATCATTATCTTCTTTTGTTGCAGTGACAACTTGTAATCATAGTTTTCATGATGTTTTACCATCTTCATCTTTACCTGTAATATCATCGTCACCATTTTTTTATGAGCCTACCAATAATAGTACTGAAATGAAACTAGTCATACCACAGAGTACACCATGCTTTATTAGATCGCCAAAATTATCTACTCCATTACATAAAATTGGTGTCTCACCTATAAGTTATAAAGCTAGTCCATTTATCGATTCTTTAAACAGTAGGAAGTTCAGTAATTTATCAATTTCAGAACATGCATATATAAACAAAAAGAATAGACCTAAAAAATTAGATTTCAGTAAGCGTGCCATTTTTGAAAGTTTTCAAAAACAAAAAGTAACTAATGATTATACTGGAAAAGAAGCTGTAGATATTTTTAAGCTTCTTGGCGAGAAAAGTAATCATCCAAGGATAGTTTCTAAAATTTTAGAGTATCTAAATCCACAAGATCTTTGTTCTATAAGTATGGTATCAAAGTCATGGAATAAAATTTGTGGTAATGATTCAAAAGCACAACAAAGAAGACTGAAACATATAATACTCAAGCAATGCTCTAAGGAGAATTTTGTATCAATAAACAAATATAAGCTACAAGAAAATATTCAAGTAAGCCCTAAAACTAGATATCCAAGAAGAGGCTTCTTAACCAATGTACCTACTAATATGTTACAACCTCCAAAAATGAATATAACACCAAGTAGTCCTCCGGTTTCACCTAGCAAGGTCATATTTCATTCGTTTATCAAGGTAAACAATAAAAAATTGTATTTTGTACTTTGTATTACTATTAAAATACTCTTTACCTTTTTAATTATTTTATAATAATTTACTAAAATTTAATTATACTTTTTATTAATTCTTTAATAAGAATTTTAAAAATCTATTTCATATTATTTTTTTCTAAGAATATTAATAATAATAAAATAATATTTATTGAATTAAATTACCAAAAATTTGTATATATTGTATAGTAAAAATATAAATATTTAATCATAAGATATAATACAAACTTCAATGAAAATTAAGTATGATTATACAAAGATTGAATAATGTTGTTTTTATAAATACCAGCTATAATAATAATATTTTCCTATATTAATTAAAAGAAAGAATTCTAAAAATTCAATAATAATTATTATTACATAATCTTATAAGAATATCTTCATGTAAAATTTATGAATAATATAAGATACTTGTTATTGTATATTTACATTTTATTTTTGTAGCAAATTATATTAAAATTAAAAGTGTATCATTAATCATTAAAATATATCCATTATAAAATTTATAAATCTACACTTAATTTTCTTGTACTGTAAAAATATTAAATTAAAATCCTTAATTATGATTCATATTATAAGTAATAAATATTCAAAAATTTTTCATGAATACAAATAAACATTATTGATAAATAATTTATTTAAAAAATGTAACAAATATATGTTGAATTGTATAATTTAATATTTTACAAAATTATTTATTTATACATTTAAAATTTTTTATCTTGAAAATTTTAAAGTTCCTTACGGGTGTAGGTGAGATTGAAAACACTTTTTTATGGTGTTTTAAGGCAACGTTTCGATCAACTTTCGTTGTCTTCTTCAGACCTCTGTTTATTCGTAAATTTACACAATTATAAATGTCATAATACAAATAATGAATTACAAATTATAAAAATTGTTCATACCTTAGTATATTGAAATGTAGAATTATAGCACGATTTGTGTCGTCGATATGTCAAATTCGAATATACTAAGTTTACAATTTGTCGAAGATTATGTTCCAGCTGAGTGTCTCGTCATCAGTGACGTCAGATGTTTATATAGACCGTTTAGCATTTTTGTGTCTTCATGTTTGTTTACAGTGTTGATATTTAACTGTATATGCAGCATTTTCGAAATTTGTCTTTTTCTGTAATTATTTTCTCTGTCCAAAATTATAACATTGTCCCAATCTATGGTATGTTCGTTATTTTGCGAGTGCAGTTGTATCATAGAGTTGGTGTTTTGAACTTTTTTGTGCTCGCAAATCCGTTTTTTTAAATTACGTTTAGTTTCGCCTATATAAGAAGCTTTGCAGTCTTTGCACTTTATTTTATAAACGACGCCGGCTGTTTCTCATTTTGTTTGTTTGTCTTTCCCTAATTTTATAATATTATTCAATTTGTTGTTAATTATGGGCACAGTATTGATGCTATAAGTTTTTAATGCATTGCAGATTTTTTCATATAATGTATTTATGTATGGAATTGAAATTATATTGTCAAAAGTTTTTTTAGAATTGTTATTTAGAGAATTATACTTAATTTTTCTCAGTCTATTTTTAATATGTTTGTCATAAAAGTAAACAGGGTAGTCGTTGTTATCAAGGATGTTACGCACTTTCTTTAAATTGTCCCTGTGGTAACTTATGTCAGATAATAACACTGCTCTGTCTACAAGGTTATATACAATATTTCTCTTTTGGCTAGTAGCGTGATGTGAAAAGAAATTAATTATTCTATTAGAGCACATCGGTTTTTGATACCAATTTGTTAAAATTTTGTTGTTGGTTTTTTGTATGGTAATGTCAAGAAAGTTTAGAAGGTTTGATGTTTCTACTTCATGTGTGAACTGTAGTTGAGAATCGTAATCGCTAAATATCTTTAAAATCAGGTCGACTTTACTGTTTTCTATGCAAAAAACAGTATCATCTACATATCTGTAGTAGAAAACAGGAGAATAATTATGTTGGTTTTTTAGAATGTTGAGACACTCTTTTTCATGATCTTCCATTACCATGTCTGCGAAAATAGGCGAGATCGGAGAGCCCATTGGGGTACCAAAAATTTGTTGGTAAGTGTTACCGTTAAAAGAGAAATAAGTATTGTCAAACAAAAAATTGGTTATAGTTATAATTTCATTGAAGGGAATTTTGCAAGCATTATTAATATAAGCAATGCGTCTTTCTAGACTTCGGATTACAAGCTCCTTGGTGACATTTGTAAACAAAGAGTTTACGTCAAGCGAAAGGAACATATGATTGTCAGGGACATAGATGTTCTTGATTTTATCAATCAAGTCAAAACTGTTGATGATTTTAGACTGCGGTGGTGGTATACATTTTTTAGAGAAAACAATAGAATTTTTGAAAGAAAATGCGTAGGACAGTGAATACTTGAAATAATTGGTCTCAATAGTATACCAATTTTATGTATTTTTGGAAGTCCGTACGCTTTCGCTAAATTCGTATGTGATTGACAAATTTCGAAAATGTTCTATTTTTTATACAAATATTCTTGTTTATTTAAATGTTTAACAATCGTTTGTACATTGGATTGGAGTTTTAATAGTGGATTTTTTTCGATTTTTTTGTAAATGTTATTATCGCCCAATAAATTATTCATTTTTTAATAATAGTTCAATGTGTTCATGACCACAGTGACATTCCCTTCGTCTGCATGTGTACAAAATATATCTTTATTACTATTAAAAAAATTTTTTGTTTTTTCAATTTTTGATATTAAACTATTTTTGTTATGTCTTTTTATCAGTATTTTTAATGGAATATTTAATATTATTAACTATAATCTCTCGTATGTCTCTTTTTTTGTTCTCATCAATGTTCAGACTAGGTAATGTTGTCTCAACATTTTTGATAACGTTTACAGCTTCATTGTGAGACATACCCTTGGTCATGTTAAATTTTGGTCCGAGAGAGATAACATCAATAACAAATGCGGGAGTTGACAATCTGATATGTTTTTGACACTCTTTTCTTTATAATTATTTGTGTTAATACTTAGTTTATGTTTAGTTAATTTATTTAATTTTTTGTTTAGTTTTATATTGTGTTTTTCGTACAGCAGATTGCATTTGTATTCAACATTCTTAAAAAATTGATTCGTAATCGTTTGGTCAATGTCACTGTTATTAATAATAGTAATTAACTCATTGATTGTTATCTTTATTATTATTTTTTATTTTTGTGTTTTAAACTTATTTTTTTTGATGTGAATATCCGTAATAATTATTTTTAAAAACTTTTTGTTGAAATTGTTTATCATTTTATCTAATTTTAGTTGACATGTCTTACTGTAAAGAAACGATGATTTTAAACGGTTCACATATTGAACGATGTTGGTGGGGATGACGTTCTCAGCATTGCAATTGAGCAGGAACTTAATTTGTGTATTAATCCTCGTCAGTTTGTACATATTTTTGTTGAAGGTTTTTAATTTTTTAGTCATATTGTTTCCATGTTGTTGTGTAATATTATAATAGAAAGAGTTAGTATGCAGGCCTGGTGTGAAACTGGGCCCGGTAAATTGAGATATGGAATTTAGTGTAACACCCTCCATGTAGATATCTTGAAAATTTTAAAACATGAAGATACGAAAATGCTAAACGGTCCATATAAACATCTGACGTCACTGATGACGAGACACTCAGCTGGAACATAATCTTCGACAAATTGTAAACTTAGTATATTCGAATTTGACATATTGATGAAACAAGTCGTGCTATAATTCTACATTCGAATATACTAAGGTATGAACAATTTTTATAATTTATAATTTGTAATTCATTATTTATATTATATGACATTTATAATTGTGTAAATTTACGAATAAACAGAGGTCTGAAGAAGACAACGAAAGTTGATCGAAACGTTGCCTTAAAACACCATAAAAAATTGTTTTCAATCTCACCTACACCCGTAAGGAACTTTAAAATTTTCAAGATATCTACATGGAGAGTGTTACACTTAATTCCATATCTTAAAATTTTTTAGTTCATAGTAATAGTTTTAAAAAATAAAATAAATAACTAAACAATGTTGATAATTTAGGATAGTAGAATAAGAAAAATTCAATTATTTAGAAAAATCATATCATAAATAATACATCGTATAAAATAGTATCAATGAATTGACTGATATTAATAAATAAAAGTATTAAAGGAAAATGAAAAATTTTTTAATAATTACAAAATAGTTCTCTTAATATTTTACTATATAAATTATAAATTATGAATACAATAATTTAGTCTTTTTTTTAATATATACAATAAAAATTACAATATGTTTACAATATTTTTCTAATAATAATTTGAGATATTACATTTTGCATAAACTTGTATCTCACATTTTGATTATTTACTAAATAATTAGTAGCAGAGATTTTGATAATCACAAAATAAGTAATTATCATGTGTAATATCATGTTCTTAGTGCCATAAACTGTAAAAGGCAGTTTATATATAAATATTTTTAAAAATTGTAACATTACATACATGACAATGAAACTTTTTTTTGAAAGCTACATAAAATAGTAAGTTATCATTGAATTTATTGAATTATGTTAAATAATGGAATAAATTTTTTCTTTAAAAAATACTTCCTGATGTGTGAACCAAATTTTAAAAAATAAAAAACTATAGTTTAACTATATTTAAAAATTTGTTCACCATACAAAAAATTTTGTTTTTAATTACATTTAGTTACATATACACATTTTTTCAACAAAATCCATTTTACGCTTCTTATGCTTTTATGATAAAAACTTTTTATACCAAATAGATTTTTATAATTTAACTGATTTACATCTATAATATTATTTTATACATTAAAACATACTATTATACAATATTTTATTCAACTTGCATTCAAACATGTAATGTATATGGATTATCTCCTCATATTTGTAGAGAAAATGTAATGTTTCAAACATTATTTAATAAAAAAAATTTGAAAACAGATTCTTACATTTATTTTTTGAATATTAATAGCAATAAGTACACAGATTTTCAAAAAATTCAGAAATCTAAAAATTGTTTAAATTTAACTAATATAATTTTAATTTTATTATATGCTTGTATCAAAAATAAGAATGAAAATTGCTGATGCCAATGTTAATCTTTTGTACCATCCAACAATTTCTAAACTAAAACCATTTTTCTAGATTTTAACAGGAGTCTGAATGTGAGTTAGCCACTCTTCTCACTAGGTTCAATATAAATAATGAAGACAGCTTCATTATTTGAATTCAAATATTCAAAGCAATTTGATTTATTATTATATTGTCCTACTCCTCATTTTTGGTACCTCTACATTATGCTACAAAAATGATTTTACTTCAACCGGTAGAAACTAAAGCGACAATTATTCGTATGCTCAACAGCAGCTTCCCTATTCATTTCTGCTTTTACACAGGAAAATATAAATAAATATTTTCATAGGTCAATAATTACACTGTTAACAGCTAATAATATTTTAATTTGAAATTTACATATTAAAAAGTACCAATAATTACACAAAAGAATTAAGTGAAAAATGAAAAAAGTGAATTGATAAAATACATAAATTACTTTACATTTAACTATAACTTAAAAAATAATGATTTTAATATAAAGAAAAAGTAGTTTAGATCATAATTATTTTCATAAGTAACGGGAGCATCTACGTAAAAATAGTGAGATCTTGCAACGAACTTCAATAACATCGAGGAATAAATGTGATGATCTTGTTATACCAGATGTTAATATAACATATAAATCTGATAATTGTATATTCAAAATTAGATTTTTTACATTCTTATTTCATGTATAAATTATGCATATATATGTATATATATGCATAATATATATATATATATATATATTGTAATTGACACATTTCATTACATATTATTTAGAAATAAATTATACATAAATAAATAATAAATAATGAAATTTTATTAACCATATTCAAATTTCATGATTAAATATTGAATTTAATCGTGGGCAAAGTAGTAGATTAAATTATGTTAATAAACTAACTAATAAATTAAATAAAATATTCTTAGTCGCGTTGTTAAACTTGTAACATTAAGGAGCTTAGCTAGTGTGCCATTTTCAAGAAATGGAATTTTTTTTTACATATTTAGGTAAATTTGCAAACACCAAACTGTTGGAAGTTGTAAAAAGAATAAAGTATAAACAGTAGCAATAAAAATGATTTCACTTGAAGTAAAAAAAAAATTTTTTGAATTTGTGTTTGTAAGAAAATATTGAGCTGCATATGGGACATTTAATATAATAAAAGCATGCACACGCTTGGTATGGAGAAATAAATTATACAAGAAATGATTAGTGTTACATTTTTATACATTCTTACACACACACACCACAGAGAAAGATCTCGAATTTTTAACTACTTAAATATACATGGTGTATCCGGAAAGTAATAAGTTTCTTTATTGCAGTCACTATTTGTCGCAACAATTTCGGAGAGGTCGAAAAATGTGCGGAGGAGTTTTTTCTATCTAACCTTCTTTTTTTTCTTTTCGATTATTAAAAGCTGCGGAATTGGTTTCAGGGTGTTTTTAATTTTTTATGGATTTTAATTAACACGGATCTATGGAGGGACTAGTAGAACAATGCTATGCGAGAAAGTTTTGATTGAGGATTATATAAAAAAAGAAGACAATTAACGTTTTTCTGCGAAAGATGATTTATTGAATGGATTTGTACATATGAAATAAAAATTTTAAATTATTGAAAATAATTTCCTCCTGTATGGATACAGTTACTAAGTCGAGTTTTCCAGGTCTTAGAGTCAGTCGAAAACTCCTTAACTTTTATGTTTTTAAAAAATTTTGCCACGCGATATTTTGATTGAATTCTAGTGTTTTCCTTTTAGAACTTTTTTCATTCGGGGAAATAAAAAAAAATCATATAGAGTCAAGTCGGGATTGTAAAGGAAGCACTACGGGGTTTTGAATTGTGCCAGAAAGTTGGAAACAATGAATGGCGTGTAAATGAAACATTGTCGTGGTGAAGCTTAATAATAATAACAGCTTATTATTAATAACATTAATAATAATATTACATACGTAACACACTTAAACATAAAATTCTAAAATGATTAATTGTTTAATAATACATATTATTAATAAGTTTAATTTTTTAGTTATCGAGACAAAATGACATTAACTTATAAGTGATTTGATTAAATTTTGAAAAATTATTTTTATTCTATAAAATATAGAAAATATGTTAATCACAACTATGATTTTTTTTTTTTTTTTTTAATGAATATTTATGTATATTTTTTTTAGGCTGGACGGAGTCTAGCACCGCGTGATCATTTGGTACCCTGTCCACAATGTAAATTTGCTTGTCGCGTTGAAAATAAAAAAAATGTCGGCACTTGTTCAAGACAAGGTTGTCCTATGGAAGAATTTTGTATATTTTGTTCATCAAAACTACACACAGGAGAGGCATGTAAAATGCCACTTCTTGCTACACCAACAAAACGAGGAAAACAGCAACAGCCTATTGTTGGTACCAGACAGTGTAAAAGGAATTTGCGACGAATATCACGACTTATCTGATGGTTTTTTCTATCTATTTTTGTGCCATGTTCTCAAAAAAATTAATAATTTATCTAGTATATTATTTATTTATTTTATTTATTCTATTTTTATGTATTTTTCTTTATTATTCTTATTTAAAACTATTAAGATTACTTAAGATTTTTAAAGAATTTATAATATAAAATCATTTTTCAGTTATAATTGAATTGTAAATTTAAAAAAAAAGTTGTATCTTACCTAAATGTATATTTATATCAAATTTGGTTTTCTGTGCGCAAAATCATTTTAATTAATAAAATAAAAAAAATTACTATTTAAACATTTTATTTATTAAATAATAATAATAATATTACAACATCTACTAGTACAATTAATGTATAAAATAAAGTATAATTTATTATATGTAAAGTACTCTTTTTTTATATTCTTAATAAATTTAATTCTAACAAATTTTTTTATTAAAATAAAATGTCCAATGTTTTTCATACATCTAATTCCTATACGAAAATATAAAAAATATTTAAAATGGATTTTTTACTATAATACACCCAGAAAAATAAATCAATAAAGAAATTTTTGCGTATTAAATTTTTCTCTAAAAATCATAGATCATCCATTTTCTTTTACTTATTCTTGTATAATAATTTTAATGTAATTAATTATTTGTTGATTATTTATTTTAATGTGTTATGGATGAATATTGAATTTTACAAATTTTTATATTTTTGTAATGATATCCAAAACAAAAAAAATACAGGTCGACAATTACCTAGCAATTTCGTGATGTTTTTGAAACATGAAATTCAATCTAAAATATTTATAAATTTAAAAACTGTAGTCCATTTTGATAAAGAAAAATAATTTTTTTTATACCTCTTCTGTATGTTATAAAAATTTTATCTAACTATTCAATAGTATATTATCTGTGCAAACAATTATGTAGAATTATGGCTTATCAGTGTTCAGCGCTTTTCTCTTATTTAAAATTTTGTAAAAGCAAGAAAAGGCGTCTGCGTTGTGAAAAATTAAACAATGTAAGTGTTTATTGGAGCACCACAGCACTATACGGGAGGATTTCACTTGTCGAAGTGCTCTTTGCTTTTATGAACCTGCTAGCTTTTTGTTTACATACCGCTAGAGTTTGCGATTCCATGCATGTGCAACTTGTCAAACATCGAGAATGAGATCGAATTATTGGCATCAGGAGTGGTTCAACTGGAATTAACATGAAAATTCCATTTTATTTTTTTTATAAATTAGGATAATAATTATTAAAATTGAACAATTCAAACTCTTTTCATTGCTTAAATTATATCAAATTTTGTTTTCATGTGTTACGTACGTATATATCTATTAATACATGGTCTATTTCTAAAGTATTGAGTTTATTTTTTCATTTTACGACTATTGGTCGTATGCATTTGGACTGGTTCTTAAAATGTAGAAGAAAGCTTTTCCATTCGTTCTTTTTTTTGTTTTTTCGATAATTTGAAGCAGCAGAATTTTACTTCGCGCAAAGGATGTTTTTCAATTTTTGAACACGGTGAGATGGAACGACTAGTGCAATCGACTCTCTCGACTGACGTTTTCCACTTCACACGATACCGCTTCCAAAGGGTAGGATCCTGATGAAACACGAGCCTTGCACTCATCTCGTTGTATGTTTTAGTGCAACGAAAACACACATATAACCACGCTCGTATGCAAAGCATAAAATCGCATCAAAATGCTCGGCGAATCGCAAATAAGATAAAAGAAAGCTCAAGATAATCTGCGAATTGTACAACAAAGTACAAGAAAGCTCGAGCTGCCGCACGCAAAATCAAAAAAGAAAAAAAAATGCAAAGAAGAAAAAGTGACGCACAGTTATTTGGAAGGACACGGTTCCTCCCGAACACTTGAACTGCGATAAAATTGGGTTCCGTCTTTCCGATTGTCTTTTTCGCGCGTGGTCACTGTGTCTTACCCTCGAAGCAACGAGGTCATGAGAAAGCGTTGAACAGAGCTCCTTTAAGCATTAAACCTTGCCCAGTCATCCATGTTTCTCGAATAAGATAATGCAAGTTTTATTAATTTTTGATCATAGAGATAAGGGTCTTGTATCCATTTTAAAAAATTCATCAAAATTAATGTTATTTAGTAATTAAATACGGTTTAAGTATGTTAATATTCGAAATTCTTAATTTGTAGAAGCCTAGAGTTTTTACTACTGTTAAGGATCCCGCTATTACATTTTGTGAATGTTGCGGCACTATGAACAGTTTTTAAGTGTTATTTCTGTTTTTAGGGAACGGAATCAGTTAGTAATAAACCTAATAGCGATTGATGTGACGTAGTTTATATTATATTAATAATGATTTCTATATATAATTACTGAAAGAATTTGAATTGTAGCTATATAACAACGAATATTATCGATTATATATCTCTTTTGCCTCAGTTATTTTAACCCTTTCATTAGGCGATGCTTCCTTATCTTGGTCTGCGAGCCCTTGTAATTAAATATATAAACAATAAAATTGTACTTAAGTGATGTACCAATTTATATTGTTCGTATGACAATTAAAAATGTATTTGAGGGATTAGTTAAGAGTAATGTTAATCATGACAATGCGGGATTGATGGCATTAATTATGTCTGTGATTTAACGAAAAATTTACAAAAATATAATAATTGGAAAGATAAGACATGAATGACGATTTTCATGCGGGGCCCCTTGGTCTTTATCTCCGGTATGATCCGAGCTGTGGGATTGGTTGCCCATGAATGTAACTAATGCTGTGATTTATGCCTACTTAAACGGTGGTCCGCTTCGGGATTACATCTTAACAGGAAGAAGCTTTCGTATTAGTGAATCTTAAAGTGTAATATCAAGACCCAATCATGTACTGTCAGGAGGAATTAATCGCTTGTCCGAAGTTGGCGCAAGCCGTGTCAAACCCCGAACTAACCTTAGTAATGACTTTGAATTGTCCAGAACTCATGTAAGTAAATTTAGAATTTCAATTTTTTTGTTGACTAACTATTGATAATTATGGTTAAATTAATTCCATTGTCTGTTTAATTAAAATACATATTCTTAATTTTTCTTGATAATTTTAATAACAATTAATATATTATTTTTTTATTGTAGGCATAGCTTCTTTAAATTAATATATTATTACTGACAATTCAGATCAATTATTAAGGATGTGTTTATTTTATTTTAATTTAATTTATTAATTTCTTATTTTTGATTAAATTAAAATATTAATTTAAATCGTTTTTTATTGTTAATATCATATTTATAATTACAGAAGTAGCCCCAGTGGACAATCTGCCGATCATTCACTTGGGAATTTGACCTTTTACTAATTCAGTAGCATTCGTGGTTATTCGTAGCCATCAAGGAACGGGCGTAAGAATATCCTCGCTTTATACGCGTTAACCAATTCATTCTTAGCAACGACAACGAGGCAAATCACCACTGAAGTGCGTTTGTGCCCCCCACAAATTCATGCTTCATTTGGTTCGCAATATTGAACAACGAAGAAAAAAACTAATGAAAAGAATTACACATACGCATTCACCCTTTATGACGACGAACAGTAATTTATTGATATTTTACTGCGATGAGCAACAATTTAGAAATTTTAATTGTATTATCAGTGTGTTTAATTTGTAATCCCAAGTTTTGACATGAATAATATTAATGGTGTAATATTTGTAATTGTATATATGCGTTTAATAAGTTGTCAAAATTTCATATTACTATGGTTTTTGTACGATATATATGCGTTCACAAGTTGTCAAAATTTTATAAGTAATATAATCTATAATTTCTTTATATTTTACGATTTCCTGAATAATTCATATATGTCTCAAATTAAATTTATTTACCTTTAATTTTGCCACATTTCTCGTTAATTATCTTGTATCATTTATTTGAATTTCATTAATTAGTATACTTTTCTTTATTTAATAGATTAATCTTGTTTAATTATTCTAGATCATATTATTTATTCTAAAAGATTTTAATTCAATGATATTTAAAATTTATACTTCTCTAATTATGTTATTCATTTTTAATCAATTATATTTTGATTGTATTAGTTAATTTTTTGATTACCATGTTATTTTTATTTGGTTATATTATTCGATAATGGAATAGGTCAACACTGTAGCTTAATTATAAATGTGTGGTACGTCCAAGGGTCGTGCTTTTAGAATTAAAGCTTAAATTATTATATTTTAACTGCCGACTGTCCTTAATTTTTAACTTAGTTTAATTATTAACTAATGTACCTATTTTAATTATTATTTTTATTGATTTAATATCATCATGAATCCACTAATTCGACAGCTCTTTCATCCATATAACCATACTTAGTTCTATTTTTCCTTGTTATCGTGACGTTATTAGTTTGATAATCTTTCCTGGTTATTTCATAGGTGCCGAAGTATTGGGTATCCATTTTTCCTATACCAGGCTCTTTAAAAAAGTAGATTCTTTTACCATCCTTAAAGTGGTGGGCATTTAGCCTTTTTCCTAGTAAAACTTTGATCTATATTTAGATTGATTGAGATTCATAGCCACCAATGTTTGAAGTTAGTATAGCGCCTCGCATAGATCCGTAACGTATTGATCGTACATCACGAATGGTTCATGCGGAGGGAATTGCGTTGGTATTCTCGCCGGTTGCCCCAGCGCAAGCTCGCAAGGTAAATCCTAACTCATCGTGCTCTAAAAAATTATAAACATGCTGACAAAGATCCAGCCACTGGTCCCATTAGTTCTGGCTATCTATGTAGGCTCTTAAATTCTCCATCAGTGCACTATGAATTTTTTTGATTCTTCCATTCGCGGGTAGTAGGCTGTTGTGTGGTATTTCTCTATTTGAAACAAATCATCTAGTACTAGAAGCCTATTTTGGAAGTATCTGTCTTGATCGATTAATATGGCGGTGGGTGGTCAGAAGTACAATGCAATACGTATGTAACGAATGCCTTTGCCATCTCCTCCCCAGTGGTGTGCTTTACCAGAACCAATATACAATATTCCTTTAATAGCTCCTGCATAGTAATGGGATGTTTTTAATTACCAATGGTTGCTGTGTTTTTACCCTGATGTATTTGTGAGTTTGGAATTTCATGGAACGCTTGTCAAATTTGATCACATCGGGTCTCATTTTTTCCAATAATAGTCCTTCGCTATTTTGATTTAGATTTTTGTTATACTTCGATGTCTTCCAATTGATGATACATAGTACTGCTTCAGGAGAGTATACTGATAATCGATTTTAGGTATGAGTAGGTTATTTTTTAATAACACGATGTTAATTCCATTCCCTCTAATGATTGTTTGCATGTCTCAGCGAATGTTTGCCAGTCACTCGGATTCTGTTAGTATTCCTTAGTCCTAAGTTAGTATCCTAAATGATAGCTAGGCTACTAAAGTTGTGGTCCGCACAAAAATTCTTTAACGATCTTACTAGTTTTTTTCACATACGATTGTAGAGGTTAATCATCTATATACTTCTTGACCACTATATTTTACATGATAGTATTCCCTACTGACGTGTGTATTCTCTACTCACATAATGGTGTTCAATTAATCAATTGATATCAGTTTTGAGATATCGATTCGCTAACAGCAAAAAGACTTGGTTGTCTTTGTATCTAAATAGCTGTTCATTCACGTTATTTGTCTGTGAACATTTGAGATTCTGCGGGAAACAATAGGCCGTTCTTAAGCACATCGTGGTCTCGTTATTCGATATCGTTCGATGATCTTTAGTGTCTGGTGTCGAAGTCCTCGTCCGTCTCAAACGTATCCTCGACCAACGCTGGCTGTAGACGGTTATACTAATGAGTCACCTCGGACTCACAAGGTTATTTTAAGATCGGAATGAACTGCTTTCTAGTGACCGTCCTGCGAGGGGTAATTGCTGTGGCTTTCATCCGTGTTTGTGGGGTTACCCGGATTTACGGAGGTAATTGGGATTTGGGTTATTCTCCCCAGCGCCCTTGCTATCGTTAGACGCGGTTATCTCCATGGATTCTCCCCCTTTTACGTACAAGGTGTATAGCATTGAGCTTAAACTCAAATGTATAGTATCCCAACTATCGTTTATGTTAAAATGACAGTATATGATTGGATGTCAGGGCTAGTATATGAAATGTATACAGATATTGAGGAGGTACAGATTTGTAAAAATATAAATACAGTCGCTGGGCCTTAAATCGTAATTTGACGATAATAATTTCCTAGTCTTATTAGGGTATTCGCAACGTGCTATCACTGGACACTTTAAGAGTTATTTCCATAGATCGATAAATGTGACGTCCAGATTGGCAGTTCTGATTAAATAAACTAGATAGTTTCCATGGGGTTTTTTTAAAATTTTCCTTATGTATTCTAGCGCGACTCTTGATTCAATGCACTGGAGGTGAGTTTCCAATGTACACGGGGCATTACTAGTTCTTCTATATAGTCCTACGAAGTCAACGTTCTATCCAGCCTTTGGGACTAATTCTGCTTGTTCTGATAAAAGATCGTTTCTCAGTCCAGTTTCTTGATATTAATCATAACTAAGCTTTTCTTGTCAAGAATAAAAAAAATTATTAAATATAACGTTTTGAAATGCATAAAATTATATAAAACAGCATGTATTCGTGAATCATAATTAATAAAAAGGAATAATTTATATATCAAAGAATAATTAATATTGAAAAAATGTAATTTTAATTTATTATATATTAATGTAATAAAAACTTGTTTAAATTTAAATTACGAAAATTTAAAATATCGAAATTGTTTAGTTCAATTTTTATTAATTTTTATGAATAGATATATTATTATCAAATTAAATTAATTAGATACTAAATTACATTCAAATCAATTTTTTTAAAATAATCGATATTTTAGGAACAACTTTCTTATCATTATTTAATAATAATATTTTAATATTTATACTTGCATTATATTTATTAATAGTTAACTATTACAGATTCACATATATATCCATAGAAAATTTTATATAAGTATGAATATGTATATATGTATGTGGGCTCAACTGCAGATTTATCAAGCGCAGTGTATTGTTCTAAAACCTTCCCAGAATTCTCTGTTTGTATTTGTTATACTTACTATGTTCCAATATATTATCCTTTTTTTATCTTCCTCTTTATGTCTCTTTTCTTTTTCCTCTTGTTTCTGGATCATTTCTCCTTATACTAAATACGTCTAATTATTGTTATTTCCAATTTTGATTTTTTTTCCTTCGTTTTGTTCAATTCCGTTACTATTCTTTTCTCTCTTTGTTCATCTGTTTTGTGATTTTTGGGTATAAATGTTTTATATAAAATGTTTCCCCTCTCCACTCAGATCTAATATCACTTTTCTTTTTTTTATTAATAATGAAGATGATGCAGGGATCAGAAAAGATGCATGTAAAAGAATAATGAATACTACGTATTCGTTTTTAGTTTTTTAACTGGCGTTTTGACAGACGTATTGTAGTCCCTTTCAAAATCAATTATTTTTCGGTGGGAAAATTCGCAATCTATGATGTTTTCATCTTAACATTAATTTATCAAGTGTATCATACTCAAAACATGATAGGTGCCTACATTGTACAATTCCAATATCCCTGTTTTTTTGTTCATTCTATCCAGACGTATACCCTTGTCTTGGTGTTCCTTTATTCGAAAGCCAAATTTTGTTCTAGGAACAAATTGAAGTTTACAAACTTATTCTTGGTTCTAAATATTCTGTCTTTTTTTCTCTTTATTATTCATATTTCCACAACTGTCATTCCGTTAATCTATACTTTATTAATTTCTTCCTGCACCTTCAGTTTCTACTTCAACAGACTCCTTACTCACGCTATTTTTTATACTTTATTAGCCTTCCATTTATCTATCCCTATTATCACAATGTTTTAAATACATGTATACACCAGGTACTTCTTCTTTTCAAATTATTTGAAACTTTTTTTTCAAGTAACTGATGCAAACCTATATTCTCCTAATCAATAATATATTCTAAATTCATTTATGAGTCAGAATTATGAATTAACCATACGATAAAGTACTGCATTTTTATTAGGATGTAAGCCACTTTCGATTCAAAAAAATATTTTGATTATTTAATGTTTTTTAAATCACTCGAAACTTATTTTTTATGTAAATTATATAGTCCTGTATTAATATGAAAAGTTATATAATACAAATTTACATATGCATCTAAAGCATTATAAATAAATATGATAAAATATTGTGTAGGTCTAATAATTATTATTTAGCTGAATTCTATTAATTATAAATTTATAAATCAGCACTAACTGGTTGGATAATAAATTAATTTAATTTAGACAACTTTTTGCGAAAGCCAAAATAGGAGAAAGAACATAATGTATGTTATGCGATTTTTTTTATATTAAATATAAATGTAATCAGAAAATTATCAACGAACCGACGCCGAAATACTGAAAATATAATTCACGAAAATTAAGAACAGTTGAACAGTTGCTTGATCGATGAATCCTTGAAAATTTTTAGTTTATTTATATGTGCCAGAGCAAGTACACTCTACCTTGGATGGCTTTTGATTTTGATATATCAAAAAAATTAATAAATTTTTCTTGCAAATCAAATATGTTTTTTATTTCAATTTATTTTAATGTATAAAATTTAAATTTATTTTATAGATATTTTGTAATTAATTTATTGATTGTACTATCAATTAATATTATAGTAAATTAAATTTTAATTTCAGTTAAAAACATATAAATATTTTATTACATGAACGTAAAATTACAAATAAAATTGATCCTAATATTGTTAATAAAACATATTGTTACGTATCTAAGATGTCACGACTATATTTATTCTTTGATAACTGAATCGCGAAATTTTCTCCAGGCTTCGTTCTGCCCTAGCCAAAACGGTCAAAGCGTTTTGGCCTTTTGAGGTTCGGAGTTTGTCAATAAAGAAAACGCGAGTTAATTAATATGGTACTTTTTTATTATATCTCTCTTGATGAACGAGAGAGAAAGAGTAATGTAATGTGTAATACAATGTTTCGTGTCAAGAAAACTAAGTCCCGATTGTATAAAATAGAATGTAATAAGTATTAAGAACCCGAACCGAATCCCGGATCAAGACCAAATCCAAGTCGAATTTTAAGTTGAAGTTGAAGTCCAATTTTGAAGTGCCCCTACGTGTTTTTCGATTTGACTCATTACCTCCGGTGTATGGAGAAATTGCAAAATCCGCGAATTCTCCCTCCGGGTGCCTCTGCTTGATTATCGTTCTGTCAGCTTTCTCCGGTACTGCCTTTCGATTGACTTCTGTGTATTCATCGTCGCCTTTGATCTTGAATTTTTACAATTTGGCGAACTCGGAAGTTCTTATTACTCGCGGGTTTCACGTTACTCGCGACTCCGTTCGAATCCCTCAATGTCACTTTCCCAATGTTTCGTCTTCGTTTACTGATGCGAGTACATTTGAATTCGTTTCGTATGCATTTGCAATTTTACATACGTGACAATATAGTTGAAATAAATTATTTTAATATCAATTTTACTAGCTTAGGTATTAGAAGTTATATTTTACTTAAAATATTTTACAATGTTATTCAATAAAATTACAAAAATACAAATTAAATTATTATTTTTAGTTATTTTTCGAACATCTTATTAAAATAAAAGATTTTAATATCACATTTAGGAATATATTTAATAAAAGTTATAGTTTTTCTTAAAATCACTAACAAATTACTGGAAGTAATATCTACAAATAAAATCAGTGTCCGTAATTATTTAGGAGAAATATCATCAAGGTAAATTATGTTAAGATGAATTTAATAATACTGTTGCGAACATATAAATTGATATTTATATGAAACCTTACGCCGGGCCCGTCTAGCTGGTCAGAGTTATCTCTAACTCCGCAGCGGAACTTGAAGGTCTAGGAATTAAAATGAAAACACCTCCGTATACAGATCGAATACGTTACTATTAAAGAGATGATGAGGAGACACGACGCTTGTAGTGTGTTCAAAATATTTTTAAGTCTAACTGATCGATAAGCGCGACGCGAGCGACTAAGTTAGACACGACGTGAATTTTAAAGTTCTTATTAATTATGATGTTGGGCGATCCGTAGATCCGTCACGAATTAATTCAAAATTACTCCGCTAGAACCGCGGAAGCTAAGCTCCCTCGATTTTGGTATTATCTGCGGGATTCACCGCGGTTTCACTATCCCACGGTCCAGGTGCTGAGTCCGCTGTTTCCTCGGAGCACTCATCGTCGGCGCGCGTTATTGACCCTACAGCATCCAGCCGCGCAAACCACGTTGATTCTGGCTACGCGGAATTCGTACACTCACCTAAATTAGGCGTGTGAATCGTCGAGCGCCTGAGATCTGACGTTATCATTGTTCTCACGGCATCGCGATGTCCTCCCGAAAATACCGATTTCGCCTTGCAGTGGATGCAGCTCCATAGCGTACGTAACAATACATATAATGAAAGTTCTAGTTTTTCTTAAAATTACTTACAATATCCATGAAAATAAAAGTTAAAAATAAGAGAAATTTTTTTAATTATTCTTTAAATACATGGTCTGTCCCAGAAATATCGAGTTATTTTTTAATTGGTGAATATTTATCGCAGCAATTTGGGAGGGATCTTAAAATGTAGAAAAAATCTTTTTTCATTTGTCCCTTTTTTTTGTTTCTTCGATAATTAGATGCGGCACGATTTTACTAAGCGCGAATGGTGTTTTTCGATTTAAGAACACGGTGCGCTGAAGCAATTAGTGGAAAAATGCTATACGAGAATGTTTCGTTTGAAGATTCAAAAAAAAAGAAAACACTTATCTTTTTTATGAATTATAATTTATTGATGGACTTAGAAACAGTTTGAAACAAAAATTTTAAACTGTTAAAAGTAATTTTCTACTGCATTCAGGCATTTCCGAAAGCGAGTTTTCCAGGTCTCAAAAGCAGCCTGAAAATCTTCAGCTTTGATATTTCACATTTCGCAAACTTTTCAAATTTCTAAATTTTTTTGCACAATATTGTGCACCGTGAATAGCGTTAAATTTAGTTTTTCCACTATTACTCTAATTGTTAATTGGTGGTCCAAATTTAAAATTATAAGCACGCGGCGAGTATTCGCAGCGATTCGAAAGGTTTTTGGGCCCCCAGATCAAGACTTGCTGTTTATTAGATTATATGCTATGTGCCATTTTCCACATTGACATACAATTATCATTATAAGTTTCTTGTAACATTTGAAATGTTTCTGCACTGTTTTTTTTAAATTATTTAGTTGCAAACAAAATTATATCACATAACGCTATTCTACTAGTCTCTCCATATCGGCGTGTTCAAAAACTGAAAAACATCCTTTGCGCGAAGTAAAATCTTGCTGCTTCAAATTATCGAAAAAACAAGAAACAAATAGAAAAAGCTTTCTTCTAAATTTTAAAACCTTTCATAAATTACTACGATTGAGAGTTGCAAAATGAAAAAAACGCAATACTTCGGGGACAGACCATGTATATTATTGAAATAAATAATTTTATTGAAATGGATAATTAAATATTGTTATGAAACATATGTACATGTAAGAGATAAATAAAAGAAGTCATGATCACCTCAAAAGTGAGAAACCATTGAATCGATCAAATTCTCAAAATATTGTAAACAAGCGAAATTTCGGTACCGATGAGTTCGCGACCAGCCTCGCTCGTTACATCGCTCTCATCGAGTATTAAAATTTGTTGAAATTAGTTATAAGATTGTTTCTATAATTTTGTTGTTCTTTTATATTATCAATTAAAATCGTATGAATAAATTAATATCTTTTATTGGAAGTTGGTTCCAAAAAAAAATTCATGCCCTTGTCTTCCTTTTTTTTCGATTCGTGAGTTTCTGGAGCTGAAAATTTTATTGAGTACTACACCATCCTAAAAATTATACAAATGTCAAGATTTTATTAAAATTGATTGTTATTATGAATTTGATAGATGAAAAGAAATGTTATTATATTAATTTTTTTAAACTCTTACGTACGCCAGGCAGCTACATTCGCTTTTCGATTTTCGGAAGGATATCGTGATCCCGCGAGAACAACAATAACGACAGGTCCCAGGCGCTCGGTGATTCACAAACCGAATTTTGTTGAGTGCGCGAATTCCGCGCAGCCGGAATCGATGCGATTCGCGCGGCCGGATGCCGTTGGACTTATAACGCGCGTTGACGATGAGTACTCCGAGGAATCCGCGGTCTCAGCACCTGGACTGTGGGATCGGATAACCTTGATGACTTCCGTGGATGACTACATTATCAGGGAAACTTAGCCTCCGTGGTTCTCGCGGAGTGATTCTGGAGACATTCGTGACGGATCGGCGAATCGCACAACACCTGAATTAATAAGGGACTTTAAAATTCACGCCAAGTTTAACTTTGTTTCTTGTGTCGCGTTATCAGGCAGTTAAACAAAACAATAACGCGTACACACTACAAGCGTCGTGTAGTGTGTACGCGTCATCTTTATAGTAATAATAACGAATTGGATCCATACTCGGAAGTGTTTTCATTTTAATCCCTCGATCTTCACCATCTGTCGCGGAGTTAGCGATAACTCCAGCCAGCTGGACGGGCCCGCCGTTGGATTTCATATCCATATAAATATTTTATATATTCATAACAAAATATTATTTATATTAATATAGTAAATGTTGTGACTGTGGGTTTGAGAAATGCCTGGATGCGCTTATCGGCGTCCTTGTTCTTTTGGGGGAAGGCGACAACGTGAGGTTTCCGGAATGGCTACAATTCATTATTCGGTTTTTCTATCTTATTTAATCACACACAAAAGAAAACTCAGAGTTACATTTCATATTCACGCGGCGCGGAGGTTTTATATAATACGGCTAGACATGAAATATTCGCGTGGCGCGGTGCTTTATATAATACATAATACAAAAAAACATTGATATTGCAATATTATATAGATTTATATATATATACATTTTTTTTATTACTATTGTGAAAGGACGGGATGGGAGATCTTACTTTTAAGCGTCGTACCGTGAAAACGGCGTATGATGAATTTGTCTCGTTAAAATTCTTCGTCTCTCTGTGCGAGAGGCGGGCAACGAGTCGCCCGGAGTAGGTCTTCGTGTTTCAAGCACCAGCAAGGGTATTCACCGTGTTCAATCAAGACCTTGTCGAGAAATTAGATTGTGTTCCAGCTTGTTCTTTCGTCCGTCGTCTCGTTCTCATTTTCGTCTCTGGTACGTACAGTATCACAGAACGCGCTAGTAAGTCGGGTGATATGGTAGTCACAGCTTCGTTCGAGGTATGTTAGGGACGGCCGCTGACTGACTGTCGATGGGCCGGGGGCCTATATTTATACTCTAGTGGTGGTAGTGATGGCAACGCAATCATGTGCAGGGTGGAAACGCCGGTGAGTAGCGCTGGGATTCGAGGTGGGATAGAGCGGCGGATGTGGGCCTAGGAAGGCTGGTTCCTAGTGCGACGCGCTCCCGGACCTCCGAAAATTTTCATGTAATATGTAATATTATAATATAATATGTCACAATGTACATATGATTAATTTTAATAACGTTTTTGCAGATATGTAATCTATTCAGTTAAGTACATAATAATGAGATATTGGAAATAAATTTGAAAGGAAACACATTAAAAAAAGAGTTGCAAGTCCATATAATATATACAGCTGCATAAATACAGATAATTAATTAATAATAATAATTAATTAATTAGATAATAATACTAATTCGCGGTTTTTACCTCCTAGGTGCGTGGCTCGCCCCGACTGCTTAATCAGCACCCGATCAGCTACCTATACTAGTGCCTTTGACCCTCACGTTTTTCCGCTGAGGTATGAAATTTCTCAATAATAAGAGTTAGCAATTTTTTACTCGATAGCTTTGTGTTACTCGCCTCTGAATTCAATTTCCCTATCACCAATTTTCCGATGCTTTGTCTAATTTTACCGATGCATGTGTTATTCCCCTTTCTTCCTAAGCTTCGTCACATATGCGATCATTGGTACACACATAATAATATTACATACGTGTTAAGCTCTTTAAGCATATTGATAATATTATCCAAAAATTGCACGATTTTATAACAAAAGTGTAATATTTTCTAGAATAACGTGAGTTATAGTTCAAATACATCAAATAAATAAACAGAAAAAATTAATAAATATATTAATATATAAAATTGTATAAATTATTTGAATTTAAAAAGAGTGGATGACTTCATTGCTTTTCTCATTAGACATAGTAGGGAGAATGCGCAACTGCACTCTGTACTCTCTGTCGTTCCTTTCTAAATATCTAGTACTTTGTTATTTGTTCATTAGAATTTTTGTGACAAAAAATTTAACATGGGCATCGGCAATCTCTTTTATAATCTCTGCTACTGCATTGAATGCGAAATGCAATGAAGTTAGCCTCTTTATTTTAATTCAAACATATAATAACACTTTTCTGTTTTGTATATATATTAAATTTTTTTTTATTTTATATACTTA
Source organism: Eupristina koningsbergeri (assembly GCA_018907245.1). Classification (NCBI taxonomy): domain Eukaryota; kingdom Metazoa; phylum Arthropoda; class Insecta; order Hymenoptera; family Agaonidae; genus Eupristina; species Eupristina koningsbergeri. Next base: position 191,535 of record JACCHV010000014.1, read on the forward strand.
AATTTTATCTTGTACAATTTAAAAAAATAATCTACTTCTATCATTAAATTATGTATTTTTTAATTTAAGTTTTTCAACATATTTATCTGTATTTATGCAGCTATAAACATTATATGGACTTAGAACTTTTTTTTAATGTGTTTTCTTTCAAATTTGTTTTACATATGTCATTATTATTTGCTTAACTTAATAAATTACATGTGTGTAAAAAAAATATTAAAATAAATCTTATGTACATTTCAAATATTAAAATAAATAAAGTATACAATAAAATTAATCCAATAAAATTTCTTTTCTTCTATAAAATTCATGATAATAATCTATTTCAATAATATATTTAAAAAATAACTAAAAAGATTGTTTTTATTTGTAACTTTTACTTTATCAATAAATTATTACGTATCTAAGCAATCGCAATTATATTTATTTTTCGATAATTGAATCGCGAAATTTCCTTCAGGATTCGTTCTGCCCTAGCCGAAATTGTCAAAGCGTTTCGGCCTTTGTATAAAGAAACTCGAGTTAATGAATATTTTACTTTTTATTATATCTCTTAATGAACGAGAGAGAGAGAGAGAGAGAAAGTGAGATGATGTGTATTACAATAGTTCGTGTCAAAAAAACTAAGTCCCGATTGTATAAAATAAATAGTGATGAATATTAAAACCCGAACCGAAATATGACTTGAGAAGGAATCGGACCGAATTCCCCTACATTTCTTTCGATTCAACTCATTACCTGTGCTATATGGAGAATTGCAAAATCCGCAAATTCTCCCTCCGAGTGTTCCTGCTTGATTGCAGTCAGCTGTTTCCGATATTATCTTTCGATTAACCCCTGCGTATTCATTGTCTGATCTTGAATTTTCAGAATTTGGTGAATTCAGAAGTTCTCATTACTTGCGGATTTCACGTTACTCGCGACTCAGTTCGATTTCCTCATTGACAATTTCCTAATATTTTGTATACATTTACTGACACGAGTACAACTTATTCGTCGTATATGCGTTTGCAATATTACATACGTGACAAAATGTAAGTAGTTTTAAGTAAAACTAGATCTTTCAATATCTGTATTCTTAAAAATCACCTTAAAATCAATTATATTGATAATATTTATCATAAATAATTACAAACATTGATTTTATTTGTACATATTAGTTTCATCGAGTAATTTATTAGTGATTGTAAGTACAACTATAACTTTTATTAAATCTATTCATAAAACTGATATCAAAATCATTTATTTATTATTATTGAATAAATGACTAATAATACTAGTTTTGTTTTTAATTTTTAAGTAAATATATCAAATTTTAAGTGATTGTATGTAAAACTAATACTTTTCTTATTTGCATTATTAAAATTGATATTCGATTCATATATTTTATGATAAAAATTTAAAAATACCAATTGAATGTGTAATCTTTAATTTCATCGAATAAAATTGTAAATAATTTTAAATAAAACTGTTACTTTCATTAGAAAGTCATTCATTTTAATGAAATTTTTTATAAATAATTAAAATAATGGATTTAATTTGTACATATTATTTTCAAGTAATTTATTAGTGATTTTAAGTAAAATTACAATAGTCATTAACTGTATTATTAAAATTAATATTTTAATCATTTATAATATATTACAAAGACAAGTAGTAATAATTATTTTATTTGTCATTTTTAATTTTATCGAAATGCATTGTAAATGGTGTTTAGTAAAATAAACAATATCCAATAAAAGATGTTAAATTAATATAATATAGTATGAAAGGGTGCGGGAGATAAATGATTGTCAGGTTAATTGATAAACAACAATTGAGCCTCACAATAGTCAATTTATTGACTCTGCAATTACAAAAAAGGGCATAAAAAACTTCTCTTGTAGAGGAAAAAAAACTAGAATTATTCTTACGCTTAGAAACTATTGCACTGCGCTGGAGGAGTCGCGTCTTAGTGCCTCGCTCGGTTGATGCCGCGTCGCGATGATGCTGCTGCCGGATGGTAAGATAACCTGGTGATCGGGCCGCTAGGACGACAAATATGGAGCCACTGTCTCAGGCCGCTGGGGGTGATATTTCTCCCAAAAGGCGTGGAGATTAGACTTGATACGTGAGTACACCCTCGTGCAATTACACACGCACACAACACACACACAAGGCACGCGTAAGCACGAACCCGCTCGAGGATGATGCACAGATAACTCGGGTTCGAAGTCGTCGATAATTTTCAATACAAGCGAAAAATCGGGTGTGGAAAACCTGACGTGCAAATTCGGGGTTCCACACAGGAGTGACGCGCAGTTTGCGGGGAGGAAGCGTCCTCTTACGCATTGAGAGTTCTGCGTCCCCATAAAATAAACGCTCACCCTTGTCCTTAAAATCTAAATTGATTCAAAAGCCGACGGCGAGAAAAAGCACTGAACAGTGGGTGTAAGTAAAATTGTAAATTCAATTATTATTAAAATTTGAAATTATTTGAATCTGTTTTTGAAATCATTTGTTACTATTTTATATTTCATTGATAAGAAATAAGAGTAATTTTATTTATAGTTCTTACTTTCATTATGTAAAAAATCACACATATTCAATTTAAATATAAATATAGCCGAATATATTGTGTTTATAAATATGAAGAAAAATACTAACAACGTATTCTAATGTTTAAAGCCACAATAATATTGACAATAATAATGTCTCCTGTTAAAATAACAAAAAGATTTTGTTAAATACTCAAAAGAATAGAAGAAATAAAATTACAGATACATATGCTGTTTTTTTTACATACAAACGAGTCGACGATTGAACTATCTGATCAATTACATTAACTTCCGATTTCCCTTAAACATATAAGACTGACGAACTATAATTCGATTCAACATAATGATGATTAAAATATGTAATTAATAATAATTTACAAGTTGTCTAAATTATTGTTCAAATCATTACTTTTGATTTATCTGTTCTTATCTCTTATCCACTACCTCTCTTCTTTTCCTTCCTTTTTTCAGTATTTCCAGATCTCTCTTTCGTTTTTTAGTTTCCTCATAGTCTTTTCTTTTTTCTCTTTCCACTATACAATTTTATTCTTATAGATTACCCTCCATGTCTCCTTCTGTTTCAAATATTCTTCCTTCGTGCTCTTGCCTTCTTCCCATAGGTTCAGTAGCTTCTTAGCCCTTCTTTTCTTTTTTCCGCAGTCTTTGTCTCACCATCTGTTCATCCCTATTTCTCATGTATTCACTTTTATCTCTTTTCTCTATACTTCTGCTTCTATTTTTTCCTTTATTTATGTCCATAATGTTTCTATTCTTATTGTATTTTCTGTTGCTTTATATTTATCTTTTATCTTTTATTACCATTTCGCAATTTCTCTTGACCCTAGTGATGAACCCTCTCATCGTTCTTTCTCTTTTTTCCCCTTTTCGCTTTTGTTATCTTCCATTCCATGCTTTTCGATGGTATCCTCTTATATCTCTCTATATCCTTCTCTTCTACTAATGTTTCCGCTAGACATATATAGTTATTCGTTTTTATGTATCTCCAAAAGTCCTTATCCTTACCCCCATACTTCGAGTACATTCAAATAAAGTATACTTCTTGTTTTCTTGACCTTCTCTGCTTGCTCCCTTTGTTCCTCTTCTTTCAACCCCTCCCCTCTCTCTCTCACTCTTCTTTTGTATTTCTTCCTTCTTCGCTTTTCTATTCCTTTCCTTTGCTTTCTTCGTCTCTTCCTCGTATGTGTTCATCGTGAAACTTCATCACCATTACCGCTGCACTCTACCATGCCTCTTTCAACTTTAGCTTTTTTTTTACTATTTTATCAGCCCATTTTATTATTCTTTCTCTATCTACCTTATCTTTTCTCGTTCCTCTTATTAATATATTTCTCTCTCTCTCTCTCTCTCTCTTTCTCTTTTTCCATTCACCTTAATCATCCTTTTAATTTTGCTTACCTCCTATTCCGATAGTTCAGATTTTATTCTGCTTACCTTACTCTCCTAGGATGCAATTGAGTTTATTGATAACGAGCTGTCCCTGCTATCTCTGTTGATTGGATATTTTTACCTTTGTCGTTGCCATCTTCATCTTCTTCCTTAAAAAAATATCTTTCTACCCAACTCACCCTCTCTTCCATAATCGCCCTCTATTCTGTTTAATTTTCTCTTGCCTCTTTTATCCTATTTAGCTCTTTTTCTGTAGCATTTACATTTTTTTTCACGTGTTCTCTAGCTCATTTAATTTGCCTTCCAGCTCCTTATAAGCCTTTTTCATTTTCCGTTTTCTCCCTGTAATCATCTTTTATCTCCTGTCTCTCATTTCTGTACTCCATTCTTTATCTCTCCTCTTCGACTTTTTCATTTTTCCTCTCTTTCGTAAAATCTTTATTATATTTTTAAATTCATCTTCCTCCTCGAATATCAACTTCTTTCTTGGTTCTGTAGCGCCTCCAGCGTTTTCTGTTCCAGTCCATTTTTCGCTCCTCTAACTCGTCTCATAGCAATTTCACCCCTCTCCGCCTTCGTCGGTACCACGTTGGTTGGAGTATCCAGTATCAAAACGGTGCCGCCTTCTTCTTTCTTTTCTGTACGCTCACCATTTTCATTCATCTTTGCCCGCATTTTATTCTAACCTCGCCGTTTAACCTTCTCTTTTCTACTTTTTCCGTCTGGTTTTGTAACGGGTTAGTCTCCGCGCTTCAATAAATTTATTAACTTTTATTTTAACTTTAATTTTAACTTTAATTTAACTTTAATTTTTGATTTTTTTTTTTTTTTTATGAAACAAAAAAAATGAATTATGTTAATAAATTGCGCGGATAAGCATGCAGTCGGGGAACCAGGATTGGGAGGCGAGACACAACAGCGGGTAATAAAAAAAATAAGCAGAATTTAATTTAAGCAATTTTTCCTTGTTTATTCACATTTCTATCTCTGTAACATAATATACAAAAATTGGTTTTAGTAAAGAGATAAGCGGTGTGATGAAGTTTTAACTTTAAGTTTTAAGAAATAAAAAAAAATTATTGGATTTTCAATAATTGTTTTAATGGCGTGCATTTAAATTTACATGGAGAACTCGGTATAAGTCGGTCGGTACAGCAGTGTCGGGTTTTATCGGTCGGTTTGGTCCACGGTCATTTATCGGATGCTAGTGTGAATGAAAAAAACGGGGTTCATTCAGTAATTAAGCGGCGTGTAATTAATCAGAAAGCGGGGTGCATTTAATATCCCGCTACGGAGGGTAGGGGAAAGACCCTGAGAAGGCTGTCCGTCCAATACGTGGGCCTTACCGGGAGGGGTATAAAGGGTTGTTTCAGGCTTTCCGTACAATACGTAGGCCTGGAGGGGCAGAGAGTGAGAGTAGTCAGGGTTTCCGTACAATACGTAGATCTGGGGGGTAGATAGTGAGGGTAGTCAGGCTTTCTGTACAATACGTAGGCCTGGGAAGGGAAGGGTGGCTTTCCGTACAATACGTAGGCCGGTTAAAGAGAGAGGGATGATCTGACTTTCCATACAATACGTAGGCCAGGTAAGGTGTGAGTAGCGGGAGAGATGCGGTCAGAAAGGTAACTTTTCGCTTTCGAACGCCGGCTTTTATACACGAGTCGGCCCATAAGACCCGTGTATAAGCGTTTGGAACCTCTGAGCATGATCCCGAATGATCCCGAACACTTCCGAACGTTCGAGAACATTCTGGAAGGTTCGAGATCATTCTCGAGCGGTGTATTTACAATTTCGCAAATGTAAACATTGGGCTCGGCGGTGTGTATATCGGTGTGCGAGTGTGTGTGAGTGTGTGTGAGTATATGTACGCATTCGCGTTACAGTTTTAATAAAATTATTAAAGTAATAATAAGTATTTTAATATAATTATGAAATTATGACTTTATCAATAGAAAATTAAATAGTACGCATTAAAGTATAAGCGACGAATCTTTATATTTCATCAGGAATGTAATTAAGAAATATATATCATATCATAATATAATATAATATAATATAATATAACATAATATAATATAATGTTTTAATCTTTATTATATCTTTATAAATTGTAGTTATTTACATGTATCCAATTTACTATTATTTGATTTTAGTGCCGTAAAGATAAATATTAAGAACAGTCTTTTGATTCATTCAAAATTAAATATTTCTGACTTTTGTTTTTTTATATAATTGTTTATACATACACAAATATGTAAAGAATAAGTTTATAAAATAAATATGTAGTATGAAATGTATATATTTAAAAATAATTTATTTAAGTAATATATACATTTGAAATTTTCATTTTTATTTTATTTTTGCAAAAATAAATAATAAATATTAATTTATACAAATAATAAATATAAATTTTAATATTATATATATATATATCTTGATTATAGGGATTCTTATTATTCATAAAAACTAAGTTAAACTGGATGTTTATAGAAGCCGTATACATATTACTTCAACGCAAGCACATTGATATGTGTAGTGTAGCTGATCATTCAACTTATAGAATTTCCTTTTAATAATATATATCATCACCTACCCTCACTTATTTATTTCTCCTTATGCCTCTTCTCGAGTACTAATTTAGTTGAATGTAGTCCTCTAGAGGCAGAAGTATTTTTCCAGCATAATTTAGCTTACCCCAATCCTCATTTTTGTTACCCCTAAACCACAGAACAAATACTTAGAGAACGCTAAGGTTAAATTTGGAAATAAACATGTTAAATTTTGGAAATAAGCATGGTGGGAAAAATATGTTCTTTCTCTGTCGCACATATAGAAACACTAACGACCTCTTCAGAATCCGTGGCCCGAACTAAAAATTTTTATAAGTGCTTTAAAACCTATTGAAAAAAGGCTACCAATACATGTACGAAGCACGAGTGTATTCCCTTGTGCTTCATACGTGTACATATAACGTTTTTTTCAATAGGTTTTAAAACACTTTAAAAATATTTTAACTCACCCTACGGGCTGTTGTTAGGTTGGGAAAGAGGCTATAGGTGCGAGAGCGAAAGAGAATATTTCTCTCACCATGAAAATACTTTTATTAAATTTGACCATTACGTTTATATATGTATCAAATTTTTATTTCTAAAAATAAAAATCACTTTTCAAATTTCACACACTCACTTTAATATAATAATAATTTAATTTAATAATAACTGAGGCTAGAATTCTTTGAAAAACAATAAAGTAAACACATGAACCGGTTTAACAGTGCCGGCACACGAAAAGGGATATACGGGGTGATTTCATTGTACTAAATTTGTTTAAATTTCACTAACATTGAAGAAAAATTAATTTTTATATTTAATCCAATAATATGGTTTATAATTATGCATAATTATTATAAAATATAAGAAATTTTAAATTATATTGGAGCGGGCACTTTCTTTTACGTCACAAACCTTCCTTGACCCGTCTGCTGCGTTTGTTGCCAGTTCTCTCATGTACAGTTGACCTCCCCTGACCTAAATTACTCTTTAAATAGCAAATTAATTGAACTACTAGAGACAGTAGTGTACAGTTTTTAAAATTTGGAACAAACGCTCCATTTATTATCAGCAATGTTTTTAATAATCTCTGGTAAGGAGAGTGCTATACTTCACTTCAAACTCCTCATATCTACTCCATGAATATAAAATATAGTTCGTTAAACATCCGCTAGATTTTTAGGAAAAAACGTTTAACATAGTATCAGCAATCTCTCTAATAATCTCTGTCAATAATAGAAACCTTTTGAGGTTATATATATTATAATGATTTACCATTGATGTTGTATCTCATATATATATTATTTTGTATATTTAAACTATATTATTAATGTAATAATTATAAATTCTTTTGATTTAATGGTACGTATATAATATATTATTATTATTTTTAAATGTTTTTTTAATCTGAATTTAAAAGTTATATACATTTTTTATTGGTAAATTAATAAAAATTTAAATAAAATAAACAAAATATATTTTGAAAAAAATAAAATTATTAAATATATAAATAAGTAATTTATTTATAATGAGCACGACATATCTTTTTATGAAAAAAAAATAGATCTGAAAAGCCTAAAAACATTTAAATATTGAAATTAAAAAAAATAAGTTTTTTGTACATGTAATTTAATTATTACCTTGCTTATAGTTTTTTGATATTTTAAGAATATCATAAAATTTAAAATAATAGTAATTAATATTAGTCAATAAAAAATTAAATAATAAATTGATTAAACATAATGTATATATACACATGACCATACATACAATAATTACTATATTAAAATATGTATAAATCAAAGAAATAGTATTAAAATGAATGTATTGCAATTATAATAAATTTTAGAAATGTTGGCTCCATGTAATGAAATTATTAAAGATATTGAAGATTTAATATCATCTCAAGATATTACACCAAAGCAACGATACAGTTTTAAAAAAAATGTGATATCGACAGAAAGAAAAAAAAGAAATGAACTTGTAGTACCAGATTTACAAATTTATTCTAGTATAATTCCTGGTACCCAAATAATTTATATTAAGACATGGGGATGCTCACATAACAGTTCTGATAGTGAATACATGGCTGGACAGCTTGCTGCATATGGTTATAATTTAACTAAAGATAAACACGCAGCAGATTTGTGGCTTTTAAATTCATGTACTGTAAAAAATCCATCAGAAAATCATTTTAAAAATGAGATAGAAATAGGAAAGAAAATAGGAAAACATATTGTACTGGCTGGGTATTTTTTTAATTTTTAATACTATATTAATATCAATTTGTTTTAAATTAATAAATGTTTGTATATATATAATAATGTATGTATATGTATTTTTTGAAGATGTGTACCTCAAGGAGCTCCAAAATCTAATTTTATACAAGGTTTAAGTATTATTGGAGTGCACCAAATTGATAGAGTAGTTGAAGTTGTCGAAGAAACATTAAAAGGTAATACTGTTAAATTATTAAGTAAAAAAAAAATTACAGGTAAAAAATTTGGTGGTGCACCTCTTTCTCTACCTAAAGTTCGAAGAAACCCCCTTATTGAAATTATTGCTATCAATATTGGTTGTCTTAATCAATGTACATATTGTAAAACAAAACATGCACGAGGTGAACTCGAAAGTTACAGACCTGAAGAAATTATAGAAAGAGCTAAACAAGCTTTTGAAGAGGGAGTTTGTGAACTTTGGTTAACATCTGAAGATACAGGAACATATGGTAGAGATATTGGTACATGTTTACCAGAATTACTGTGGAAATTAATTGAAATTATACCTAATGGTTGTAAAATGAGAATTGGAATGACCAATCCACCTTACATATTGGAACATTTGGAAGGTATAAGTAAAATTTTACAACATCCAAAAGTTTACAGTTTTTTACACATACCTGTACAATCAGGTAGTAATAAAATACTTTCCTATATGAAGAGGGAATATACAAGAAATGATTTTGAATACATTGTTGATTTTCTTAAGACTGAAATTCCAAGAATAACAATAGCAACAGATATTATTTGTGGTTTTCCAATGGAAACTGAAGAAGACTTTGAAGATACCTTAAATTTATGTAAAAAATATAAATTTCCTAGTTTATTTATAAATAAATTTTTTTGTAGACCAGGTACTCCAGCAGCTTTAATGAAACAAGTTGATTCTAAAGAAGTAAAAAACAGAACAAAATTATTATCTGATTTTTTTCAATCATATGAACCTTATAATGATAAAGTAGGTGAAATACAGGATGTACTTATAACAGAAATAGCTCATGATAAAAAACATTATGTTGGGCATAATTGTTATTATGAGCAAGTTTTATTACCAATGAATAAAGAATATATGGGAAAAATCGTAAAAGTAAAAATTGTATCAGCATCAAAACATTCTATGAAAGGAGAGCCTTTGAATAAAGGTTTTTCACCAAGCTTAAAACCACCATTAAAACTAGGACTAGTATCTGGAGTAAAACAAAATGAAAAGTTGTGTAAAATACCAGTACTTACTGTAGTAATTGTTATTTTTGCTATTATTGGCAGATTATTATGGAAAATTTTAAGTATATAAATAAATATATTTTGATTAAAACAAGTGTTCATAAACTAAAAACTAATAATATAGAATCATTATCATTAATAATAAATATCTAATATTTTTATAAAATTATATTTTCATGGGTAATTGCAGAGATACAAAAGTTTTGTATAAATGTATTCTAGTAAATTATTTACTACATATACTACATTAATAAGTTATTTAAATTATAAAAAGTGTATTTAACAAATAAATATTCCATATATTTAGTTAAATTTGTTAATAATGATCATTATTTAACAATTATAGATTTATAGTTCATTATTCACAAATTTTTTTTGTTTATAGTTTTTTATATTTTTAAACATAACTAAAATTTAAAGTATTTATATGTATCTGTTTCTTCTTTCTTAATTATTATTTTTTATGTTCATATTTTTCTTGCTTCTTTATGTTCAATTTTATCATTTAGAGCATCACTGGTTCTTTCCTTCTTATTATTTTCGTATTTATCTTATTTATCCATCTTTTATAATTTTTCTGGCCTTTATATCTGTTCAAATTTTACTTTCATTATTTGATAATCTACATTCTATTAAATTTGTTTCAGGATTTTTTCTTTGTATAACTTATATATTCTATTTTTCTTCAAATCATTTTCTTAACCTTTCTTATTACTGTTAATTTTTCATTATCTAATTATTAATTAATCTTTGCTTCAGTATCATAATTTCATTATATTGCTTTTCTTAATTATTTTCAACTTTAATAATTCTTTTCAAATTTATTTTTTCAAATAATTTTCTATCTTTTCTATTATCTTTTCCATATTGTTTAATTCTAATTAAAAGATTAGTTGATCTTTTGATTACTTTAATAATTTTCTCTTTTTTTATGCTCAGGAAAATATGCGTGTTTTCAATGGTCGTCCATTGTGCTTCGGAATATTTGAAATCGACGAAGAGAGCACAATTTTCTCGTGAGTTTTTATTTATGTGACATTCCTTTAAAGAAATAATTAATTAATTATTCCTAATTTACGATTAGGTCTTATAATACATTTTTATTCATTTGTATTTCAGTATGTGTGCTATTTTCTTTTGGCTCACCCCTCACATATTTATATTTATTTTGTCAATTTTCGAACAATTTTCGCTAAATTCTTTTACAAATATATTTTACTTTATTTATATTTCTTTTTTAATCTCTAATTCAGCTTCAAACACCAATATATTATTTATTAAGCCATACAAAATTTTATCCTTCAACTCCATTTTTTTCTTAATCTTTATTCCAATAAAGTAGATATGTTGCTAAGTATTATATGCGTTTTTTACTTGATATTCAGCGTTGTATTTTTCGAATAATCAATATACAATAGCTAATCCAGAGTAAATATTTTTAGCTAATTTTATGGTTGTGTAACGAGACGGCTCCGATCACTTTTCTCGGATGAAGAGCAGAGTCGAGCGCTCATTGAAAACTATAGAAAGAAAACTAACGCTGGGATAAAGCGGCAGCCGATCTGCCAGGGATCTGGATCGGTGGCAGGTGGGGATACTCAATAAAAACATTGTTCGGCACTTTCTCTTGCCGTCCGTTTCCGACGGCAAGAGAGAGTACCTCGTTTGCAAACATTTGCGAGGGCGGGCCCTTAATTTAATTGCCGATCCAGGTAAGCGCGTCGAGGAAGGACGCTTTGCACCAACGCTAATTGTACGCGTCACTTCCTCGCAGATTTCCTGCCGAGCACAAACGAATTTCTTCTCGCAATCGATATCTTTCGCGATTTCAAGAGCCGATCCCGGATTTTGTTCACCACGTCCAGCTGAGACTACGTTACCGCGCTCGCGACTCATCGTGATCTGCGATCACGTGGCGTGTGTGGGTGTGTGTGTATGTGGTGCCAATTGTGTGCGGCGTGACGCGGAGAGCATCTCCCCTACGCCACAATCTTCTCCCCAGCGGGTTACGCCCTGGGAGGTTCTAACGCCGAACTCGACTCCACAGCAGGCGCACGGCTTGGGAGATTCTTCGGTCCAGCAGACAGATCACCTGGTGATCTAATACCCCGCAGCCCGACGCGGCCGAGTGTGTCATCTTCAAGCGGCTCCTCCCGGGTATTTCGGCGGGCGAAATTCGCAGTGTATAGCAACGGCGAGCGGCGCTTCCAACGGCAAGTACACTGTAAGAAAATTACTGTTTTGTGTGGCTTTTCCTCCTCAGCGGAGGGGGTTTTTCAGCCTTGTATACGCGGAGCCAATATATACATATTTGTTCGGCTCAATTGTTATTTTATTTATTTCAGCACCTTTCTACTCCTCATCTCTTTAATTTAACTTTATTAATATTTAATTTATCATTAAACAAACATGTTAAATAAATAATATCACGGTAAGTCCTTTAATGGTTGGATCTCTTAAACAAACAAACACGAAAATTTTTGTTAATTAAATTACAATAATAAATTTACATTTATAATTGTAATTTAAAAATTTTATATTTACAAAATGTAATAGATATAATAATTCGCGATGAGAGCAAAATGCTCGAAATTATTTATAAAATACTCGAAATTAAATTATTGCGAATGTCTACTCACGATGCAACTGCTGTGAAGGTCGCCGACTATATCAAAAACGCTGGACGTAAAGGATTTGCAAAGCATGCTTTTGAATTTCATGCGAAGCGTGCTTTTGAATTTTGTAACACGACGTGATGGAACGATTGTTGGAATATATTTAAACGGTGAAAATTTGTTTGTGTCTTAATAAAATGCTATAAAAACTTTTAAATCTTAAAAAAGACTTTAATTATAACATTACATATAAATTGCAATTAGGCTTTCAAGGTTACCGATTATCCTCGTTCTCAGCATCCAAAAATAATTCGAATCAATTTGAATGCCAAATGTGTGCATAAAATTTTAAGTTCCAAACGTCATGTAAGGATCAGGGTAATTGATAACACCCTAAATTTATTAACACATATGTACAGTTACCCTTAAAAACCTTTTTTAACAATATATATATATAAGTTGACATTTCTATTAAATTTCTTTAAATTTTTACTAATTTTAAAGACAAATTAGTTTGTTAATTAAATAGAAATACATGGAATATAATTATGTGTAATTACCAAAATTATTAAATGATTAAGGTGAAACACACCAAATTTTTATGACATGAGTATTCGTATAATTTAAAAATCGTGATTAAATTTTCGTTCTGTATTTATTTAAAATAATAGTATGTAGATAATTATATTTTAAAATAAAATTTTTGTCTTTACTTCACATAAATAAAATATAATTTTTTTAAATATTATTTTTAAACAAAAAAAAATCATTTTACATACATCAGATATGTTACTTTCATTTTTGATAAAATAAATACTTTAAATTTCTTAATTGAAATTAATTATATGTTCTACTGGTTTATTAAATCGATAGTAAATCATCATATTCAATGTTAAAGTATTTTTAATTTGATTAAATAGTACGTGTATATATTTCTAATCTCATGTAAAAAATATTCAAAATCAATTGATTTTTATCTAACTAGAATAATATTTAGTAAATATATACAAGTTTTAAAAATTATTTAAAGCTAATTTTAAAAGTATCTAAATAATTAAATTTATTTATATTTATATTTATACATTCTCGAAATTCATATTTAATTTATCTTCATAGTTAACTGAAGTCATACAGAAAATTCATATTTTAATATCTAGAGTATGTTCTTGAAGTTTCAATTCATACTTTAAAATTTTTTTATAAACAACAAATACAAGAAATCGGAGAAGTCAATTTACAGTCCATTTACATTATTTTATTAAAAAAAAAAAAAAAAAATAATTGATAGCCAATAAAAAAATAAACTCATTTTTTTACAATATATACAAGCTCAATAAGTTCTAATTACTTTAAAAAATATTTCAAATTACTAATCTTAATTACTTCTTTTTCCTAGACATTATTATTAGTTGTATACATTAATTTTCTATAAAAAAAATATTTCATCAATTCTTTTTCATTTAATTTCTAGATTAAATATTAAATATTAATTAAAATATTAAGCATATAATATTGATGCTAAAAATAAAATTAGCTGCTATATCGTAAGAATTATAAAAATTATTAAAATAAATTTTTTTAATATTTATAAATGTTATTTCTAAATATATGATAAATAATGAGTAAAATAATATCATAATAAGTTAATAGTATATAACTCTATTATTAATTATAATACAGCGCGGCTTCGCTAGATATGCGACGCGTTCGATAAAATACTACTCGATTATTTAAGTAAAAATATCAATACATCTTGCACCCACTATATTATCTAATAATACTTTGCGCTCTATCTTTCTTTTTCTCTTCCTCGCAGTAGCTTTGTTGAAGAAATAACAGCATGGTAATTTATCGATATACTTCTTATTTATTATTTCATGTGGCGCAAGATAAATTTCACAATATAAAAAAGAAACTAAGAGCTCAGATATTTTTTAAGGACTAGACGAGTCCAGTGGGTCATTGTTCGAGCTGGACCCTAACAAAGCAACGAATGATCAAAAAAAAAATTTTCAAGAAATCTAAGCTGGCTGGGTCGACTTACGAGGTTAGTGGTGGGTCAGTGTGCTAGCTGGACTTGAAAAGACTTGAGTTCTCGTGGATTAAATGAATTATGAAATTTTAATTTGTGACGGGGTAGGTCTTTTTGGCAATATTTAGTTAAATTTGTACCGACTTTTTCCTTAGTAGAAAGAAGGTTTTTTTTACTGAGGACAGAAGCTTTCAACGAAAAGCTGAAGTAGGAAGAAAAAATTAGTGCGCGTCATAAACAAACAAAATGTAGAAACCGTTAAATTAATTAGTAGAAAAAAGTAAAGTCGCGAGGAAAAATTAGGCGGTAGAAACGAAAACAGTGAGCGAGCGTTGATATTATACGAATGTACGTTTCTGATATAACACACTCAAAGACACCATACATTTTGGAAATAAAATTTGTCTGCATTTTCAATCATTTGTGACTCTTAATTCATTTCACTTATTATCATCTCATTAAATATTGTTAAATATATATATTTTTTGTATTTCAACCATAAAGGGTAAGTATTATGCGACAATTTTAGTTATATCTCTATTAAATTAGTTTATAAATATCTGAAAGTTTTTGGATTAAAAAAAATATATTATATTGTCATTTATAATAAATTTTAGTAATATTTGAAATTCTTTTTTTTTTGTATGTTGAATCATAATTATTTGATTCATTGATTCGTATGATTTATATTGAAAATGGAAAATTTTTGTTTGGCTAAAGCTAGTCGATTTTTTATTTAATTCCGAATAAATTTTATTTAATTCCTAATAAATTTTAATTAATTTCTAATAAAGGTTTACAAATATGAGCTATGTGAAAGTTTTACTGTTTTATAAATTAAATATTCAAAATGAATAAATAATTAGAACTTTAAAATCCCCTATAAAATTCTACATAAAAAAATTCAGTTTTGTTCATGTACTGCACCCAAAACATCGTATGATATCCTGTATGTATTTTGTAGATTTGTAACCCTGCTTTATCCCGTTACATAATCCGGAACCGAAAATTGTGTATGCCCGATTCGCATAAATATTAAAAATAAAAACATTAATTTGATCTGCTCTTTTCTTTGTCTCCCATGTAATTTAATTTGAATATTGAAAATGTCGCGCTCATTCCTTTCCCGCGTTTTATTCACTCTCGATCGTAAGCTTTATGATTTATTCGGGGAATATTATTGTAGCTGAAAATGCAACACTTCACTCCCCGCTGTTTTTCTGTCATCCTAATGGTCTTTCCAATCGACATGGTCTAAGATTAAAGAGGGATTTTATTACATCTCAGTATTTTGAAGGAAAGTATAAATAAATAACATATTTTAATTATAAAAATTATAATTTAATATATAAATATATATATATATATATATATATATATTTGCAAGTCCTGGTTGAATTTCCTGAGATCCATATATTACCGATAATTGTATCACAAATAACCATTTTAATTTGATTACATAGTTAAAATTTTAACATAAATTTATTGGTATTCAGTTGAAATGGTAAAAACGACTTTCCACTTGCCGAATCACTTTAATAATCTTTTATCTTGTCTCTTCTGTTATGATTTTTGATTTATGTTGAAATAAAAGTTCGTTCAATCACGTAACTTTCCAATTCTATTTCACTTTTATAGTCTTGCTTTATCAGCATATTGTTTAAATCATTCATTTTGTAATATAATTTTAATTCATTTTTAACTATTATACTTTATTTATTAATAATTTATACCGCTAGAAAATATTTCATTTTTTTTATAGACTGCTTTTTTATACAAATTTCAATCATACTTTCTGTCAATGTATTTGCTTAAATAGAACATTGATATTTATAAATTATAAATAAGGCTAATAGATTTCAAGTATGTATTAAAATTTTTATCTACAATGATTAATATTTTGATATTATTCAAACATATTTTTTACTTATTATTTATTTTGAAAGAAAATCTTATAGCTTAAAAGAAATCCATTCCATGTTCAAATAATTTAAATGATATTTTATTTTAAAATATTGAAAATTTATTTCATCTTATGACGTTTTATGTCGAAAGAAATTTCTTTTGCGCGACATTAATTTCCAAAGTTGGAGAGACTTTTAAACATTATTCTTGGGGAGGACCACACGGAATTATATCGACAATGCATCACTCTCGAGTATAAACACACACGCAGACCCGGCCAATTTTTATACAAATGCAACGAGACGTGAATGCATGTAAACTTGTTTACAATTTTGTGGTCATGTAGAATTTTTTTTTATCTTAATTATACGCTGGTATAAAATATCAGATATTCTGTACAATTTTAAAGAATAGGTTTATAATTAAAACCTTTCACTTGGATTTCGTTTTTATGCACTAGTAGTAGATGTGAAATATTCTCTACATTTTTACAGAATAGAATTAATTAAATTTCTTCTCTTCAATTTGATCGAAATATATTTTAATAAATGTATTGAAGCATTTTTAAATTGTATTTAGCGTAAAACATTAAAAATTACAAATATAAATATTCTTGTAATTGATATGCTTTATGCAATTATGTAAAAAGTTTTTTGTAAATATATTATGATATTTACGATGATACTGATTTAAAGTGGTGAAAATCGCTTTTTAAGCGGATAAATTTATTACATTTTTAATTGAATTTTATAACACATATATCGCAACACACATTGAATTTGTTACTTTTGAACCCTAATCTATTTACCTATACTAAAATGTATTATTTATATTGTAAATAAATATTAAATAATAAACAGAGAAATTAATTATTTCAAAAAAATTTTTTACAATAAGTAATAACTTTGAAATTTGTATAAATATATTATTAAAGACTATTAATAATGTATTATAATTATAATTATAATTAAGTTATTAAATAACGTGTGCTATTTTCATTGAAAATATATTTAAATATTTTAGATGAATTATACAATATATATTTATTATATTTCTGATAATTGTAGCATTAATTATAAGATAATATTATTACTATCTCGGTTACGCTTTGCAACAAAACAGATTAGTGAAGACTAATAATGGGTGAATCAATTGATTGAAAATTTTTGACTCATTCAATCCCTTATGAACATATATTACTATTGCTTGGGGCATTTTCCGTCTTCTGCATTTTCACTTTGTGAAAAGTGAAACTGCACGGAAATTTTCGAATTTGTGTAAGTACTGGGAGTGGGGACAGGCCCGGAAGAGAATTTTGACCTGCGTGGGGTCCGGGGTGGGGGAGGATTCTCAATTCTCTTTGCGACGTCGCGCCTAATGCACTTGATTGCATTTTCACTCGATTTTTTTCGCTATTTCTTACTCTCGTGCGTGAGAGTTTTCACGTTTTCTTGCGTTGCGCGCGTGTGGTTTTGTGGTGTCTCGTGTGAGACGTCTGGTGGATCCAGAAGCCCGGAACCTATCGTTCCCCTGTTTCTACGGTGGCATCCGGCGATCTTCTCCACGGTGGGTGCTGACGAGCACCAGGACCGCCCCGCTTCTCGCAGCGCGTTTACCGATGCCCCCGCTGCTCCTAGCTCTTGCGTGAGCTGCTGCCTGCGAGCGCCTGTGAGCGCAGATATTCTCACGTGCGTGAAACACAATTCTGTAAGTTTTTTGTATTTACTTGATCGACGCATCCGAGGCTTGTTCCCCCCTGACGCAGGGAGTTTTTTATGCCGCGTCTATAAATTGTATTTTATTTTGTTCTCTCGCGAATTATTGTGTTATTTAACTTCAATCTATCAGCACTATTTCCTCTCCCTCACTCCTGCATAATTTATTAATAAACGTAGATTTCATCTATTTGAGGTAAGTCTCAAACAACTATTATAAATTAATTTTGCGACGTAACATTGATATCTTATAGGTCCTGCTTATTTAAACATGTACACTTATAATGTCTCCTCCAGCTTTACAATTAACTGTAATATCAAAGGCTTTATTATTTTGTTTGTTTGATAAGAATAATCTCCAATATTAATTTTCAAATTATAATACAAGCTCTAGCACATATTATATAATATTTCTTACAGAATTTAATTTTAATATGATTTAAGTTAATTGAATATAAATAATGCTTGAAATGCTATTCATAATGGTAATAAATAATAAACAACTAAAAGATTAAATTGTAATTTGATTGTTAAAGAAATCAATCATATGCAACGTTAAGTAGTACCACTAAATAACATAGTTATGATCCTATTGATTTTTCAAATTATTCAATTAATCTACTAATGTAGAAGAGTTATTTTAGAAAATGATCTAGACCTTTATATAAAATATAGAGTTACGACCTGATGTAACCATCGTCTATTTAAATAAAATGTTTTTAACATCTATTTTTTAACAGTATTTTTTATCTTATACTATAATCATTAGTACTTATATAATTATAATTCTCTTCTATATTATCGTTATAAACAAATAATTAAGAGGTTGCAATTGTTTGAATGCATTCATCTTTGCCAAAAAATAACAATGAATATTTATAATTTGTAATATATATAACATTTTTCTATAGTTAAAAATTATGGAAATAATAAATGTACAATGTATTCTTTTCAAATAAATAATTATCAATTAGAAACAAAATTCATTAAATTTACGAGTAACGTGTTTCCAGGCTGTCATAATATTTATAATTTTATGTGCGATAATATACATTAATTTGTTTACACTACTACTTCATGGTACATATTATTTATTATATATAATTAACATGTATTATATTTACTTAAATTTTAATTAAATAAAAGCAAAAACGTAAAATATATGTTTGTTTATTCACAGTTTATATCTTAGTTTAAAACTAATTCTAACTTATAAAAATTCTAAAACGTTTTTGAAAGAGAATAAAAATAATATGATGTCAAACTACATTTGAGTTAAGAATAATATTGACAAAAAATCCAATAGGTAATCAAAAGAGCCAATTATAATTCTGTACCATTGATCATTGAAAATATGTCTGCTGTTTGGAAAAATAAAGAAACAAATGAAATGGTTTTCTCGCAAGCGTATAAGTCAATTACGAACATCGTTCTTTAGTCTACTATTCCACAGTTTACATTTTTACGACATACATGGTCTGTACCCGAAGTATCAAGTTTTTTTTTATTTTTCTACTATTGGTCGTACCGAATTTGGAGGCGTCTTAAAATTCAGAGAAAGCTTTTTCCATTTGTCCCTTTTTTTCGATAATTTGAAGAAGCAGGATTTTATTTCGCGCGAAGTGTGTTTTTTGATTTTTGGACACGGTGTGCTGAAGTGATTAATGGAAAAACGTTACGCGCGAATGTTTCATTTAAAGTGTTTGATTGTGTGCAAATTAAAACTTTTGTTTTCTCGAAAATTACACTTTTTTGTTATGCACACGCCGTTTGTAAAGTTAATTTACAGCACGACTATTTTTAATATATTTCATTAAAGGGTGAAATAATAAATCGTATTTATATGCTTTTAAAAACGTGTATATTCAGTAAGATTACACAAGTCAAGAAGAACTAAAACTATATACATAAAGGACTTATATTTATACATTTATTTTTGAAAGAGGGGATATTGTTTACAATAAGATACAAGCGGGGTTAAATGGTTGTATAAAATGATTAGCATTTTACAATATGTAACCTTTTCGTGCATAATAACATAGGTGCAATTTATATTTTTCAATTTTATGGGGCTAATTTTGTTTCTATGAACTATTAGTGTAATTTATCAGAAATATGTAATAGGGGAAATTTTATTGTATGGGCTTATGAGAATTTTAAATTATAGCAAATATAAAGTAAGGGACAAACATTCTCCTGACCTTGAAGGCCTTCGTTCAAGAAATATATTTGTCAAATGCAGGTGTAGTTATTATTACTTAACATTACGGTTATCTTACATTATTCAATTATTATTCTTGAATTTTAAGCTATAATTAATTTTATTCTTCATTGTCTCTTATGGGTAGTGGAGCAAGTTTTGTCACGCATCTTTTAATTATGCCTTCTATAGTTTTAACGACAGCTACACGAACTACACCGTCGGATCCAGGCTGCAATGCTATAATTCGACCCTTTTTCCATTTCATAGTGGGAACGTTGTCTTCTTTGATCAGCACAAGGGCATCTACTTTTACATTTTTTCCATTTCCTTGATGCCATTTTGCTCGAGTTCTCAGTTGATTTAAATATTTTTGGTACCAACGCTTCCAAAAATGCTGCTCAATGGCCTAAATATGCTGCCAACTAGATAATCTGTTACTATTTACAATATTATAAGGAAATTCAGGTATTGCTGTCAAGTGATCTCCAATTAAGAAGTAGGCGGGAGTAAGGGCTTGTAAATCGTTCGGGTCAGTGGAGAGGGGAGTAAAGAGTCGAGAATTTAGGATTGCCTGTATACTGATAATACAGGTATTGAACTGCTCATAAGTAAATAACGTATTACCTACGGTTTTTAACAAGTTAGCCTTAAATGATTTGACTGCCGTCTCCCACAGACCTCCAAAGTGAGGCGCTCTGGGATGTATAAAATGCCATTGTATTCCTTAAGTTGATAGAGAGTTTTGAATTTTATTGATATTATCTTCGTTCAAAAAGAACACACGTACCTTTATCATTTCATTTTTGGCTCCAACAAAATTTGTCGCATTATCAGAGTGAATGTGCAGGGGTTTACCACGCCTTCCAGTAAATCTTTTAATTGCCTCAAGGCATGACTCAGTGGTCAGATTCATCACTAATTCCAAATGGATTGCTTTGGTAGAAAAGCACACGAACACGGCAACATACGCTTTAACCCTTTGTCTGTTTCGAAATTTTTTCTCTTTTACGAAAAAGAGGCCGCAATAATCTACACCGACATATTTAAAGGGACGTGATTGGATTATGCGATCTTTCGGCAAATCAGCCATTTTATATTGAATTAATTCGGGCTTGAACTTGAAACATTTAATGCATTTTTTTATTATACTTTCGCCATTAATCGGCCAATAGTTATTACGCACTACATTTAAAGTCGTTTGCACTCCGGAATGCCAATTTTTCTCATGAGAGTCTTTAATTATTAAATTTGTAACATGATTTTTGCGAGGAAAAACTATTGGATATTTTCGCGCATAATTTATTTTTGCATTCATTAAACGACCACCTATTCGTAACAGCTTATCATTATCTAAAAACGGGTCCAAGCAAAATAATTCACTTTTATTTTCTAATTTTTTGCATTTATTTAATTTTTTTATTTCATCAGAAAAATGTTTATTCTGTGTGACTTTTATTATTTTAACGTGTGCTGCTCTAATTTCTTCTATCGTTAAATTACCTTTTATTTTATTGGTTGAACGGGTGTTTTTTTATCAAACGCAAGCATAGGCTACGAATCTATTTAGTTTACGTATGCATGAAAAATGCTCAAATACATCATTTGCCTCACTTGCGGCGATTAAAACTACATTTTCGCGCATTTCAGGGATGTCAATTTTTGACAAAATCAAAGTTTTCCATTAATCTTCATTCTTGCATCCATATATGACTGTAAATAAATTCATTAGAATATTGACCGTGAGAGATAACATCAGCGGGGTTTTCTTGAGACGCGATATGATGCCAATCATTCTCATTTGTCATATCTTGAATTTTCGAAACGCGATTTACTACAAAGGTTTTCAATAGATGCGGAGATATTCTTATTTCATGCAAGACTATTGTTGAGTCTGACCAACATATTATTTTATCGAAATTTAAATTTAAAGCATTTTTAACATATTTAACTAACTTTGCTAATAAAAATGCAGCACATAACTTTAAACGCGGGAGGCTTGTTATTTTGATGGGCGTGATTCTTGATTTCGCGTACATTAATTCAATTTTTATTTCTTTTTTTTGATTTTGCGAACGTATATAAATACAGGCTCCATAAGCTAGCTCGCTAGCATCGCAGAATCCGTGCAACTGTAAATTAGTAGCATTAAAGGGCAACGCATGCCTTTTAAATTTAATTTTTTCTAGCGCTGGCAATTCCTTTTGGAAAACCTGCCATTTTAAATGAAATAGTTGAGGGAGGGACTCGTCCCAATCAACGTTCAGGATCCATAAATTTTGCATTATTATTTTAGCTTTACTTATAACTATATAACTTTACTTATAACTATAAATATATTGGGACCTTTAATTATTGCATCATTTAAGGAGATATTCGTCGAGGTTTTCGCTAATGCATCAAAAACTACCCGCACTTTTAAATTATTGCCCTCACCTTTTACAACAGCTTGATGAGGTATATAATAGCCTACGTTCTTATTTGCGCATTCATCAAGAATCATGTGCCCGGATTCCTTATATTCTTGTAAAAATCCATTGTATTTTGCTTTTAAGATCGGATTATTTGCGAGACGTTTTTCCTGTTGAAGATAATGTTTTAGAGCGATGTGATACGAGTCTCCCAAATTGTTAATATTTTCATTAAAGGGGATTCTAACCATATAGTGACCGTCTCCATCTCGTTTAGTCGTACTTTTATAGAAATCTTCACAATATCTTTCTTCCGAAGAAAGATGCTCGATTTTAGGTATTTGCTCAAGCTTCCAGAAGAAATTTAATTGAGATTCAATATCGCGAGTTAAGTAACATTGATTATTTACACGCATAATATTATTATTTAATTTACCAACTATTAACCAACCAAGCAACGTTTTTTGCAGAGTTAGGTCTGGTTGATTTTCAATCGCTATTTGACCATTACAGAGTAATTTATAAAAGAGCGTAGAACCGATTAAGCTGTCGACAATTTATTAAATTCGGGATCCGCTAGTCTAATATTTTTAGAAATATTTAATGTTTATCACTCGCGAGGGCAAGGCACCTGTAATTTGATTTAAAACGATAAACTCGGATTCTCTTTCAAAATTATTAAATATCGATTTGAGTTTCGTTGTAATTTTATAAAATGTAGGAGTGACCTTTTGAGCTAGGCCTGAAAGAGGTTTAATACTTTTCTGCTTTTTGATATTCAGTTTATTCGCTAAACTTTCGATAATGAGGTTACATTGAGATCCGGCATCTAGTAAAGCGCGACATATTTCCTTATTATTATTATCTAATAAAATTACATTAGCTGTGCCTAATATTTCTTCGCAGTTATTTGCAAGTTGATACGCGCACGTAAGATGTACCGATTCTGCATTTTCTGTGACAAATTCAGATTCAACCGGCTCATTTTGTCTATAATTTGTATTGTTATTTCTTGTCTGATTATTCGCGACCTTTTAGATGTTATTAAAATGTAATAAAGTATTATGTCTTTGATTGCATTTCTTGCAACAAGGCGCATGACATTCGCTTGTAGTGTGATTGTCTCGTAAGTAATTAACGCACAATTTTTTATTTTTAACGAACGTGAAGCGTTCTTGTTGATTTAATTTTAAAAAGTCTGCGCATGTATACAAAGGGTGGGCTTGTTGACAATATGAACATTCATTTCTTTTTTGTATATTGAGAAGTACCTGAGAGCGATTATTTTTTGAAAACGTATTATTTTTTTGATTTGAATTATTATTGGACTCAAACTCTTCTCCGCTCGCGAGTCATAATAAAATCCATCAACTCGGATAATTTCGGAATTCTTTTATCATCAAGAGTTCTTTCCCAAGCACGCCGAGTTACTTTTTCCAATTTTTGCGAGCATATAAGGACGAGAATAGAATCCCATGTCGTTACGTCTATGTTCAACAGCTTTAACGAATTGACGTGCTTTTGTATGTTTTCGCGTAAAACGCGTAATTTCGCGGGTGATTCTTTTGTGATGGGTGCAACATCGAGTATCGCCTGAAGGTGCGAGTTTATAATCGTCCGTGGTTTCTCACATCTCTTTTTTATGAGATCCCACGCGACATCATAATTTTCGGCGGAACCATCTAATGAATCTAATACTGATGCGAATTCTCCGTGAAGTGACGTTTTCAATAGATGAAATTTGTGGACTGCGGCTATGCTCGTTGCTCTATCCACGATTGTTTCGAAGGTGCTTTTAAAAGATCTCCATTGCAAGGGATTACCATCAAAAGGTTTTATTTCAATTTTTGGAATCAGCGCATGATCATGCATAATAAAGGGAGTAACAGGCGAGGGTGACATTCGCTCTGATACGCAAGGGGAATTAACCGCGGAAGATTGATTTAACGATTTAAGTTTAATTGAAATTAATTTTAAACATTCATAATAATGATTTTCAAAGGTTTCGCGTTCCATTTCATTATTTTCATCATCATTATCTTCGGTTAACATCTCAATCTCTAGTTGACCCTTTTGATATTCTTTAAAATATTCTTCTAACTTTAATTTACACGACTCTAAATTATGTTCATCTATATTATATTAAATTATATTATATTAAAAAAAAAAATCTATATTAAAACTCATAATTCTCGTAACTGAACCTTTAATTCTCGATCGCATTTTTTCATGATTTTTAAATCGTCTCTAAACATGTTGTCAACTTATTTTCTTTTTTACGAGACAAGAATGAGCAAATCGCAACACCTTTATCAATTAAAACAAGTATAAAAGGTAAAGGAAGGAATAATGAAGATGACTGTCTTACAAAGGTACGCAGTAGGTTCTGTTGTTGGATGCTGAGGTTCCTGCTGAAGCTGACAATCGCTAATGCTCCCTAGAAGATGGTTATGTTGACCCAAAATTGAATTCTTGACAATGATTTGTTATTTTCCTACGGCTGCTTTTCCGTGGGGTGTCCGCAGGAGTTGTTGTTAGATGATAATTTCTCTTTTCAGCGTGGCTGCTTTCCAAAGGGAATGTCCACGTGTGTTGCTTTTTTTTTATTATAAGTGATATTTATCTTATGAATATATGAGAATTCTTCTTGACACTTGTTACACGAAACATGTAAGCATAAACTTATTGCTGCAATTATAGATGTTGTGTTGCTTTTTTAATACTAATATTATTTTGAATTACACTGGTTTGCCAAATCCGGCTCAAATGATCATTTGTTTGATTATGTGCAAATTAAAACTTTTGTTTTCTCGAAAATTACACTTTTCTGTTATGCACATGCCGTTTGTAAAGTTAATGTACAGCATGACTATTTTGATTATATTTCATTAAAGGGTGAAATAATAATTCGTATTTATATGTTTTTAAAAACGTGTATATTCAGTAAGATTGCACAAATCAAGAAGAACTAAAACTATATACATAAAGGACTTATATTTGTACATTTATTTTTGAAAGAGGGGATTATTTACAATAAGATACAAGTAGGGTTAAATGGTTATATAAAATGATCAGCATTTTATAATATGTAACCTTTTCGTACATAATAACATAGGTGCAATTTATATTTTTCAATTTTATGGGGTTAATTTTGCTTCTATGAACAATTAGTGTAATTTATCAGAAATATGTAATTTTATTGTATGGGCTTATGAGAATTTTAAATTATAGCAAATATAAAGTAAGGGACAAACATAAAGATTCTAAAAAAAAAGAAAGAATTTACCTTTTTTAATGAAATATTATCTATTATTGAACTTATAAACAGTTTGAAATAAAAATTTTAAATTGTTCAAAATAATTTCCTGGTTCATCAACGCATTTACGAAGACGAGTTTTTCAGCTCTCAAAAGCAGTCTGAATCTCCTTAGCTTTGATATTTACGTAAACTTTTCGCATTTCTAAATGTTTATGCAATATATTGTGCACCATGGATCGCATTAAATTCAGTTTTTCCGCGATTGCTCTAATCTTTAATCGACGGCCTGAATTTAAAATTTTTATCATACGGTGAGTGTTTATAGTGATTATGAAGCTTTTTGGGCTTCCAAATCGAGACTTGTTAATGATCTTTTCCCGATTCAGTTTAAAAGCTCTGGGCCACTTTCCACATTGTGATTTTGACATACAATTATCTTTATAAGCCTCTTTTAACATTTTAAAAGTTTCCGCACTGTTTTATTTAATTTGCAAACAAAATTTTATCGTGTAGCGTTTTTCCACTAATCGCTACAGTGCGTCGTGTCAAAAATCGAGAAACACCCTACGAGCGAAGTAAAATCTTGCCTCTTCAAATTATCGAAAAAACAAAAAAAAAGGAACAAATGGAAAAAAACTTTCTCTGCATTTTAAAATCCCTCTCAAGTAGCTACAACCAATAGTCGCAAAATAAAAAATAAAAAAACTCGATATTTCGGTGACAGACCATGTAAGCTTGACAGAAGAAAAGTGAGAATGAAATTCGTAGTAATGTAAACAAAAATCCTACATATTTCTATCTGTAAAACAGAATAATTTTAACAAGTATAATTTTTGTTTGTTCTTTCGTGATTATATATAAGGGATATAAAAAAGAATAAAGAAAGAATAAATTAGTGAAATAGCTTAAGCGATAAAAAGTACAATGAAATTGAAGAAGACTTACATTAATGATTTATGTAATTATATATAATAATACAGGCAAATGAAAATATAAAAATGAGGAAATAAGTGGCAATATATAGTATAATACATTACTTATTATTATTTGCTTTTAATAATACTATTTTTAATCCTACTGATATTCTTTAATAACAATTTAAATTCAATTTATTATTACAGAACTTATTTTGAATCATATTTGGATTTAAACGTAACAAGCCGAATTAAAATTAGAAGTACGTGATATTCAAAAAATATCTTTAGTGAGAAAATTTATTTTCTTAAATTATAGTATTTGGTAAAAATATTGCAATTATTATATTTTTTATCTTGGAGACAGTAATAAGGTTTGTTGTGTTAAGGGAAAATTTTATCAAAGAAATATATCAAAAGAAGCCGTAATCATAGATATGGATAATAAGGAACGCATCAAAGTCGAAACTTTATAATTATATTAATAATATAATTATAAGCCTCAGAATCATTAATATAATAATAATAAATTATATATTTATAAGTTGGAGTATTAGAACTTTTAAGTGATCTTTACGACACACTAAAATATTAGGAATTACTGTCTAATCTGCTTTGTCAATAAGTTGAGTTATATAACAATTAAATTTTTTAATCATTTTAAATATTCACTTTATTAAATTATTATTTGAATTAACTAGCTAAAGAAAATTAATTTTATCTCATTTTTCTCTTCATAATTCTTGTATAATCCACTATAATGGCGACATATATTAATTCACATTTTTAGAAAATAAATAACAGTAACCCACACACGAGTTAAAATGCACTTATTAATTTTAATTTTATCGTTGGAAGTTTTAAATAAAAAATTAAAGTAATAACTTTAATTAAAATTTGAAAAAGCAATTAAACTCGATGCGTTTCCGTCTTAACCGCTGAAAAAAAGTGAAAATGGGCGAAGTTGAGTTTAAAGTAGGGGTAGGTGAATCCGGAAGAAAACTGATCTCCGTGGGATCCGATGCGAGGGAGGTGTCTTTACTGTTTATATAGATTTTGTATGCTTGAATATAATCTCTGTTTCTCGCCTTCATTTATGTTTAATTTTTGTATTTTATTCTTTTGTATTTGCGATACCGCACGTACATTTTATGTGTGCGTGTGTTTGTGAGAAATTGCGAGTATTCGAAATTGATCTCCTCTTGTGGATCCAGAGTGCTAGGACTTGTTGATCCTGCTCTTCATCTTAGCAGCGCACAGCAATCGACTCCCGCATGGGTATCAACTGATACTGATCTGTAACGCTATTCCTCTGCGTCTTGGACGCCTTAGCCGCGGTCTCACCGAGCTTGGAGCTGCCGACTGTCGAGAGGAGTGCCTGCGATTGACCCCAAACTTGAGCGTGCATTGCACAACTGTTGTAAGTATTTTTTTTTTTTTTTGATCGGTGCATCCAGGGCTTTTTCCTCTGACTAACAGAGGGTTTTTAGACCCTTGACAATAAATTGATTATTTGTTTAATTTGATAGTCTCGCATAATTTGACGAGTTATTTGTTTTATTTTCAAATCCAGCAGCCTCTCCCTTATTTACTCCTTTTATCTTGTATTATTTTATTAAATTTTATTGATTTCAATTTTCTTATAAACAGAACTATATGACTGAGTAATAAAAATTGGAGTAAACTAATATATCAAAACATATAAAATCGGAGATTATAATAATGAGCAAGTGAAATAAACAATAATGAATAATGAAATGTCAAAAGCTTCTTATTCATTAATAATTAAAATAACTCAAAGCATTTACATGCTTTAATTTGCAATAAATGCGCCACGGAAAGATATTTTTCCTTATCGAGTCACATAATAAAATTGCAACAGCGTGATTTTTAACACGCAGTTGATGGAAGGTTCGAGAAAGCGCGTCCGCGTGCGCCTAAAGGACCCCTGAATATGAGGCGCCGCAGATTTAAATATAACTCCCGCATTTTACACGACGATTAATGTACGCGCGGCAATTTCTACTCTCTGCAGGTATAAAAACGCAAGCACTGGACTGTAGAGATGAGTTTTTTATTCGCTCCACTACCACGAGCAACTCTCCGCTTGTTTTCGTTGGGAGAGTCCGAAGTGCATCACCGAACCACGCAGCCACCTTGACTGCAGTCCCATAAGCCACTCGGGACTGTTACCGACGGGTCGTCTGGCAACGTTTACAGCGACTATAGTTCTCCTTTTTGATTTACAGAATTCTGCCTTTCCGATCCAAACGCCATCTGTGGAGAAGCAGTATGGTGTAGCGTTACCAATGCAGCGAAAAAAATAATGTAAAGGAAATAATTTACCAAAGGAATTAAGAAATTTTTACAAGAATTTAACGGTGTTACCCCCTTCTTTTAATCCCACACTTCCCCACTCCAAAACCCTGACTTCCCGACGGCATGCTATCCCAGCTGGGGGAAGAACAGGATAATAAGTTCCCTCCCCTCCCTACGCCTCGCTCAGACCGCAACTCTCCTTCCTGACAACGAATACTCGTTACAAAATAATTCAAGTTTTTTGTTTTGTACACCGAATCCATCTCCAGCAGTATACGTTCCTCAAGGACAATATCCCTTGTAACATCACCACCTCCATATCCACCATCTCTGCGCAGGAGGTGGTGGATCACCTTTGACGACTCCACGGCTAATGCTCTCAGGGAAATTCCGAGAGCCAAGGGATACTCAGAGGAACACTCAACAAGGCGTACATTATACTTACATCCGATGTTAAATATTAATTGCTTCTCTTGGAATTTAAAAAATTGCTTACATATCTTTAATAAAAAGTTGTATAATTATAGAAAATATTTACCGCACAAAAATTTGTAAATACTTTGTTATTTATATAACAGTTTATTATACAATATTAATTATTTATTGTATAAATTATTATGATTATTATTATTAACGGTTTTTATTATTAATTATACTTATATAATGAAAACTCGTTCAATTTATTTTTTAGAATTTGGTCTAATTTTAAAACTGCTGCCGTTGAATGTCACCTCTTTTAACCTCATTTTCAATTTAATGAATTATCTTATTTTTTATTTTATTTATTAAGTTACATCCCAACCCTGTGGTTTAGGGATGGATTTCGTTACTTACATTGATTTATTTACATGATGTTATACAGTATGTTTGTTTTATGTACCTTATTTCCTTTTATATACAATCATTTTTACATTGTCATTATATATTACACATATTACATATTCACACCTTATAACTTATTATTTCAATTTTATTTCACTTTCTTTTCTTCTCTCACACTCTTCCCCGCACTATTTTATTCCTTATAATGTTATATTGTGTCTTTGCTTTTGTGTTTTCTTGTTGTGTTTTACTTCTTTCTAACCTGTTTTCTAGCTCTTTCGCTTCTTTCAGCATGCCTGTCTTTTATTTTCCCTTTGCATAACCTCATTATCCCTTTCCCATTCCTTCCTATGTTGCCTCTCTCCCTTATTTTTCCAAATAGGTCCGTTGTCTCCTCACAGTCCGTCGTTCAGTAATGTCTAGTCTCCTTCCTTTTTCTTGTACAATTGGCATTTCCTTTCTTCAGCTCTCATCCAGTACTTATTTCCCGTTGTTATATGCCTACTTATCCTTACCATTTCTCTCATCTCCTCTGAACTGCATTCTTCTTTGAGGTATCTTGGTAAACCGTACTTTTTTATATCTATATATGTCCTGTTGTATTTTGACTCTTTCATTTTATTCCTTCTCTTCAGTAATTGTCTGCCCCTGTCTCTTTTCTTTTTTCTTAATTCTGTGTATATATGCTTTCCTATGCTTTCCTAGTATTCTAGTTGCTCCCTGCTGAGTCCCAGTTTATTTATCCACGTCTTCGTGTCGTCTCTTTCTGTGAGGGCCTTACTTTCTCTTTGTTCTTCATAGCATTTCCTGACCCATCTATATCCCTCCATATTCTTTATATTATCTTCATATTTCATTGCCCTTATCTTCCACTCTCCCTTCATCTGGTATTCATCCGACTCCTCGTAAACTATATATCTGGATGTGCAAACGTCGAGTTTCAAGGTCCATCTATAGTAGTCGGTCTTGATCCTCTCCATTTCCTCAGCCTCCTCTGTTCCCCATATCTCTACCCCATACTCCATGATACTTTTCACTAGGTACTGAAATATCATCTTCCTCAGTCTGAAGTCTCCCTGACACCTCCTTTCTGCCAAACCCCACGTCTTTCTTGCCGTAATTCTGCCCTTGTTCTGTCTCTCCTTTCTCTGTTCGTCATACTTTCCGTCACTTCTGAACACAAAGCCCAAGTATCTGAAGCTGTTGATCATCTCAATTCTCTTTTCTTTCTATGTCCATTTTTCTGACTTCATTTTCCTTCCTCTCTATAATCTTAGTCTTCTCCGTGTTCATTTGTAACTTTCTCTGTTCCAGGAATCCTTTCAAGGTTTGCATCATTGCCTGCAGCGCCTCCCTGTTTTCTCCAAATATAACCAGGTCATCAGCATATACTAATGACCATATCCTCTTACCCTTTATCTTTGTGCCTCCTACTTCTTTCTTTCTCATCACTTCTTCTAGCTTTGAGATGTAGATGTTGAACAAAATCGGGCTGAGGAAATATTCTTGTCTCAGTCCTTTATTTGTCCAAAAATGGGTTAGAGCTTCCTTTGTCCTCATCCTGAATTTCGTTTTCCTATATATTTCTCATATTCTTGTAATTATCTCCCTATTGATCCCCTTGCTTTCCATGATCTGCCAGAGTTTGCCTCTGCAGACCGTGTCGAAGGTGGCCTTTATGTCTACGAACATCATATATAGCCTCTTTCTTTCCCTTGTAGCTCTCCTAATTATGTGATCCAATATGTATATATTGTCCGTGGCTCCCCTACCTGCCCTGAATCCTTCTGTCCTTCTGGTATAACGCTCTTTTCTTCAGTCTCTCCCTCTAATCTGTCCTTTATTACTCCTGTATATATTTTATAACCTGATGCCAGCATGGATAAGCCTCTGTAATTTTCGGGGTTTTCCTTGTCACCTTTCATAAATATCGGAACGATTACTGCTGTGGTCCAGTCTTGTAGGATTGTTCCCTGATTCCATATTTTTCTTATAATTTCTATCATTCTGCTTCTAATCTCCCTGCCCGCATATACCCACGCTCCGTTGGGTATCTCGTCCGTCCCCGTCGCTTTTTTTTTCTTGAGGTTTTTCCACATACTCCATATTTTCCAGTTCACTATATCTTTCATTCCTGACTCTATTATCTCTGTTCTATCTTTGCTTTTCATTCTCTGCTTACTTCCTCCCAGGAGCTTCATAAAGTGTTTCCTCCACTCTTCCCTGCTTATACTATTCTTTTCTCCTGTTCTTAGATTTCTTCCTTTGTTCAGATATCTCCATATTTGCCCTTCATTCTTTAACTTTCTCAATTCCTGTCTGTCTATTACCTTCTGTTCTATCCGCTTCTTTTCACGCATCTCCTTCCATATTCTTCTCCTATTCATGTATTCTTCTTTTTTTCCTTTTATTCCAATCCTTTAAGGTCTTCTTGACTTTATTCTTTTTCCTCTTGCATTCGTCGTACCACTTGTGGTCTCCCATTTTCCATTTTTTTTCTTCTGATCTCCTTCCTAATCATGCTGTTTTCAATTTTGCTCCTTATTTCCGTCCAGAGTGTCTCTATATTTCTTTCTGCACTTGTTTCTTCGTATATCCCGTCTTTCTTTCTTTTATATTCTTCTATACTCTCCTTGCTCCAGATAGTTAATGTTCTTTAAATAACTTTAAATAATTTTATTCTCAAGCGCGTCAACGCAAAAAACACGCTCTCAAGGATTTTATAACTATTAAATCTATCCTGAAAAATAATAAGATACCCTTTTTTACCTTCACTGCCAAATGCGAAAAAAATGTTACAATCTTACTTAAAGGCGTCAACGCGACATTCTCTCCCGACGAAATCCTTAAAACCAATAAAAATATTCCCGACGTCCAATTTATTAAAATCTCCAAATTCACTACCAGAAAATCGATCTCGAAATAAATCTCCCCATTTTCTTGATACAAGCCTCTCCCAAAGGCAATCTTAGTAGCATCTTGAATATTAAGTCAGTTTTATATCAAGCCGTATCCTGGGATAAACTCAAACAGCGCATTATCACCAAATGTCACAACTGTCAAGCGTTGGGGCTCTCAGCTGTAAATTGTAACCTCGCCTACAAATGTATTAAATGCGCCGACGCACATGCCCCTGGTGAATGCTCCTTACCAAAAAACACCATAAATGAATCCAACAAAATCTACTGCGTTAACTGCAAGAATTATGGCTATCCCGTTTTATATAGAGACTGTCCCTCATTCTCGACTTACAAAGCAAGAATTGCTGATAGAAAAGCTGCACTATTGGAAGCCAAAAATAACAACATAACCAAAATTTACAATAAATATATGCCCCATAAATCGTACGTTAGCACCTTGACTAATCACTCCTTTAACCCTTCACCCCTCCCCAACCTCCCACCACTCCCCATCCCTACCCACTCCTAACAACAACTTAGAATTAATATTCACACTTCAATTGTTTTTCACAAATGTACAGGCAAATTTAATTAATTATTTTTCCAATGAAATCAACACTCTTAAAAATAATATTACAGCCAATGAAAACATAATAGATATGCTTGCAGATTCCCTAGCCGACCTCATACAATCATAATGCCTCTAACTCCCCTTTCTCACAACTTCTCATCTCTTAACTCCCTAAAAATAATCATTCTAAATGTTAATTCCATTGTTCAAACAAAAAAAAGATTCGACCTCTTACTAACTCTTAAAAAACACGATCCGAACATAGCTCTCATCTCAGAGACTAAATTGAAAAGCCAACATAAAATTTATTACAATAACTATAACGTTATTCGTAACGACCGTTCCAACAGCGGCGGAGTCATCATCATTGTAAAAAAATCTCAAATATGTCTCCAGTAATTCTCAAATAATCAACAATTTCCGTAGCATTAAAATTGACGCCATCAAACTCAAACTCACTGGCAAAGTTCTATATATCGTCTAAGCCTACGCTTCTCAAAAACATCATGGTAAATCCTTCAATCACGAACTAGAAAAACTTGCTATAACCCTTGAATTAGACCATCCCAACAATCTCCTCTTACTCGCCGGCTATCTCAACGCTAAACATTCTAGTTTCTAGCAATTCACTCAATAACTCTAGAGGCAACTTTTTTTGCAATTGGCTCAATTCCAACAACTCCTCCACTCGCCTCAAATTATACCACTCATCCATCCCCTCATTCCCCCGTAGCAATATCTACATCTATGTCGTCATAGCAGACAATCGTATCATCCTACATAATATCATCAACAACTCTCAGACCCCCACCTTCGAGTTCCCAAGAGATCACCTAGGTCTCTCATTCAATCTATCCATCAAAAACCTTCCTAACCCCTTCACAACTTCCCCCTCCACACCCATCAACCCCTACTTCTCTCCTCAAAAAACCAATTGGCACAAAGTCAGCTCACACATGACTCACAAATACTCACCTAACATTGACGCCCATGTACATCTCACCAATGACGAAATCGATGCATACATAATCCTCCTCGAATCAAATATTTTAAACGCTCTACATGCTACTACCTCCAACCCAACCTCCCACCTATTATAAATACACAAACTCTACCAACTTCTAAATTATTAAAGATAGAAAATACATCACAAGAATTATCTCGTTCACAAAAAAATTTGGTCACAACAGCCTAAACATCCCCCTACCCACACTCCAGTTTATTCTAAAAAATATAAACCGCTACTAAACAATCGAATTTAACAAATCCATCAAAAAATTCTGGAACAACAAATTATCCTCTCTTCCACACCCCAACTCCCCAGACCTCTTTCCTAAAATCAAAAAATCCTCCATTTAAACACGAAATTCAATTCACCCCTCATTCAAATAAAAGAAGATGATCTGCTTAAACTCGATCTCAATAATATCAACTTCTCTTCATCTAATTTCACCACTTCTAACGACACTCACTACACCTTGTCGGACCCCATGGACATACTCAACATAATGGGGGTGTAATGCACAGGTTGATGCGTGAGGGAATGAATAAAGGGGGAACAGCAGAAATATTGGGGCACGCAATTTATTTACTTTTGAATTTACAAATTTCGGGAGCACTCGGGGGACAACTACACGTCTTCAAGCGTCCTAGTCCTCGAGCGATGTGGCCGTCATTCGTCACCGGTCCGTCGCCTGAACTACTCGACCTCCGAGCGCTTTACAAGAATTTACAATATATTTTTACTAACTACACACTTATTTTTATTTATTACTCGCTTACCTGGCATAAAAACCGCCCTGCCCCCGGACGGAAAAATCCATATAATCTATCCCGGTCGCGCCACTTTTAAGGACTGTAAACGATTTTGCCTGACTCGTTTGCCGCCCCATTAGCCCCGACCGGCTAACCTCGTGCGCCGACCCAGCCAACCGGATTTCTCGAAGATGGGATTCTGCCGAATAGGTCGTCCACGAATCCGTGCCGAAGCGGTTTGACCCTACTCGATCTCGGGGAGGCGAAGAGCCCCCCGTCGATTCACAATTTCGTGTGGCGTTTACCTTACTAATCCTTAAAACTAGTCCTTAAGCTAGATGTTGAACTTAATACCTATTTCGCTGTACTCGTCGCGCGGGCTTAATCTTAATAGGGGTCACATCTTCATCGCATCTACAATGCCTCCCCCTCATCATCCAATTGCAAGTTTGATACTAATTCCCATACATCAATTCGGATTAAAACGTCACCACTCCACTCCATTTCAAAATTCACCTCAGACATCTGCTGGGCCTTAAACATCAATAACTCTTTAGGCGCATGTCTTATAGACATCGAAAAAGCGTTCGTCTCGGTCTGGCACCAAGGTCTAATCTTCAAACATCTCAATAAAGACGTCCCCCCCTTTTTCACAAAACTCATTTATAACCTCATCTCTAATCGTAAATTTCACACTGCAAAAGGCTTCCTTATCTCCAATCATTCATTCACCACCTCCAACGGCCTCCTCCGAGGTGCCATTAACTCACCCATTTTATTTAACCTCTTCATTAGTGACCTGCTAAACCTCTTCAATCTCAAAAAAAATCTATACTTCCAGGCACTTGCTTTTGCAGATGACATTATCCTATATTCCTCTCACAACAACATTCATCTTATCAAGCATACACTAGAATCAATCCTCACTAAAACAGACCGATTTCTCACCAATTGGAAACTAAAAATCAATTTTTGCAAATGCGAGACCATAATCTTTCATCCCAACCTCAGTCAATTATCATCCGTAAACATCAACGCTGTAAAAAATTCCAAATTCTCTACCATAAAAATAATGAACACATCTTACACAACAACACAGTCAAATATCTCAGCATTTACATTAATAAAAAACACAAATTTACCACTCACATTCACGCTCGCTCTCCAAAACACAACAATCTCTCTATTTTCATAAAAATTTATTTTCCTCTAAAATCATCCCCCCAGCAATCAAAGTTGCCTGTTACACCCTGCTCATTCTCCCCATACTGACATACGATGCTCAGATATAATTCAATATCCCTTCCGCACTAATGGAAAAACTCCGCATTTTCGAAAGAAAGTGTCTGAGAAGATGTTTAAACTTCTACAATCCCTCCCTTACCAACTTCAAACAATTTTACAATAAAACCCTTTACAAAAAAGCTAACATCAATAGAATAGATTGCCATATAATTAAGATCTGCAGAAACCACCTGGCACAATGCTCTAAAATCAAAAACAACAGTCTTATCTGAGACAAACTATTCCCCAATCCTCTCTATCACATCGCTTGTCTAAACTCCGGCTTCACCTCCCCCTCCCATGAATCCTTCATTTTCTTAGACCACTTTTCTCTCATTCAAGACGATCAGAATGTCCCCCTATTCTACCATATAAACAGATCCCGCAACAGCAGACAAATCCTCACCATTCCAAGTAACACCCCTTATCTCAATGTACTCAAATACAACTTCACCATCCCAGACAAAGATCTGCACAAAAAACATCAGCGTAACACAAAATATATTGGTGGCTAGATAGGAACAATATCAATCATAATTAACACTCACTTAGCTATATCATCTCTGTAAATATTGTATATATATGTACATAATCGTCTGGTTTTAATGAAGTGTATGTGTGCGTGTGTGTAAATATTACACCGACACCTCAATAATGCAGGTTTTTATAGCCTTTTTCCCTGCACTTTTACTTATAATTTAATTATAGTTTGTTACTCTTATTATAAACCTCGCACTTCTCACCACCCCATCTCATTGCTTATTTATTCGTCAGATTCTGTAACAGTGCGTAGGCCTCTTAGAGTCCTTAGTTTCTCTTTAAACGTTGTAAATAAAATCATCGTTTATTATGATATGTACTGTCAAAAATAAAAAATTGTATTCTTGGCATAATAAACAGATTTAAAAAAAAAAATCCGTAGCTCGATTGGTAGGTCACCGAACTAACGACCCGAACGATGGCGGTTCGAATATCATCTGTTTTGGTGTTTTTTTTCTCATTATTATTTGTGTTCTTATTTTATTTTTCTATTTTATGTATTATATTTGTATGTGTGTATTTTTTTTTATAAAGGTACCATATTATTTATTATTATTTTTATTTGTTAATAAAATTAATGTTAGTATATTTCTTCTTTGCGGCTCCTCCTCTCCGTACATCGGCCAGTTTTTCCGGCTTCCCTACATTTCTCTTCTTCATCATTGAGTATCACGTAGTATATACCCCTCGCATCTGTGGGGGGCTCTCTTGAAGATCCTCATTATCATTTCTTAGATTTGGTCTGGTTAATGTCTTTTCGTTTAATATTTTCTTCTGCAATCTATGGATTGCAGAAGAAAATATATGAGGAAGCATTCAAAATATACCATTCGCCACGTCTCTATTGCGGTTTTGTCTGAATTTATTAATATTTAAATTTTTCCTGTCCAAATAGACCATCCAAATAAAGATTAATTGAGAAATTTTGTTGATTGATAATTTATTTGAATCTACAGCTCCGAAGTTATATGTTGCTTTCATAATGGTTGCGAGAAGAATGAGTCGTTTAATTTTCATTGTTGCAATTTTTCGTATGCCTTTATCATAAAAGACCTCTCTGTGATTCATTTTGATATAGGAGTGATGAGTTATTTATTGTAAGTGATAGTGTTATTGCTGAGTTTTTCATTCTTTCTTTCTGAATTACCTTTTTATCTATTAATAGAATTTATTAATTACGCGTTAATTACTATTTTATTGTGTAATCAAATTATTAATTGCATATTTTTTTATTATAATTAAGAACTTTAGCATAAAATTATATTTTATGTATATAACTGTAGTTATTTTAAACGTATATATATCGCACTCTGGTCCAGTGGTCAAGTCATCTGCACCACGCTTTCGCGGTCCGAGTGCAAATCAGTTTTTTCTTCTTTTTTCTACATCTACATACTCGTAATCCTATAATTATTATTAATATTACGGTACTCAATACTGTTATGGATGATATTCCGAATATAGTAATGTTATTTTTAAACAGTTTAATATCGTTGTTATTTTCGTTAATTCAACTAATCATTCGGGCTTTCTTTATTATTTCTTTCAGCCCGTCACCCTCAATTGTTAGATCCGAGTGTTTAAGTGTGTTTTTTATGTGAGTTGATTTTATTTCGGGTGTCCATTCATAGATGTGTTTTGTGATGTTACCAGTAACCTCCCAACTCTCTAATATTGTATCTAGGGTTAAGTTTGCAGAACTTAGTTTAACCTGCAGTGTATCGTCTGTCATTTGTTTCATCGCACAATTTCTATACCTGTTGTCTCCGCATGGCAACCTGGTTTTAATGTTACTATTCCTGACCCTTTTAATTGTCATCTTTCTTCCCCTTTTCTGTCGCATTGTATTCTTATTTCCTCATTTTTAAGTACCGAATAGATCCAGATGCTTCCTCTTTTTAATCTAGTCCAATAGGACTCGCGCATAGTGCCGATTTTTATATCGCATTCGGATAGATTGAAAGGTTGGATGCCGAAAATGAGTTTTACCTCGCAGAGACTTTTGTTGTTTCGTACTCTCGGTTCTAATTTTTCGCATATATATATAGAGTTTGTTTTAATACATTCCTGTAATTTATTCTCAGTAATCTTTATGTATAATCGTGTTTTGAAATTGACTGCGATATATTTAGTTCCGGGTTTTATGAAGAGCTGAGGTTCTCTTCTTGTTGCTTAACTGGGAAGGATATCAAGTTGTGTAATACATAGTCATTTATTCTTATTAAAGATATAGTTATGTCGTACATTATTTTCTGTCCAAGGTTGATAACCGATATAGTGGAAATTTTAATGAGTTCTTCAATGGGTCTGTCTTTTGTTATTGGTAAAGTCTCTGTACTTAATTTTTCATTAATTTTTCTTGCTGTTTCCGTCATCATTTTTTTGTCGAGTAATTGCGGGTGGATTTCGCTCTTGGCTGCTACTTGCGTTATATATAGTATTAATTGCGTGCTTCTAATTTGAATGTTAGTATAATCTTCTAATAATCTTATTAGTTCGCCTCATTTCAGTTCTTATATTTTTGAATCGTACAACTTATTCCACTTGCGAAGGGCTCGGTTACGTTTATTTTTTTTCTTTCTCCCCTTCCAACGATTCCGCTTCCATATGATTTCTAATCCTCGCTTTCACTTTCGCTTGTGGGACGAGTCGATTCCCCGATTCTGTTTCGCTCTTGGAGTCATTCACTCGTTTTCGTTTCTCCACCATACCGAAGTATCCGTCTTTAGGGTTTCCCGCTTGTTGCTATTCTTATAATTCCGCTAAAGCATATAGCTTGTTCCTGGGTAATTCGGGATTTGCTTCGCCCTCCTCAAGTATTGGATTTCTTGATAACACATTTGCATTTGCGTTCTTTAACCTCGTCCTATATATTATCTCGAATTCGTAACCTTGTAATGACGCTTTCATCCTATTGAAAGGGGTGTCAAGGTGTTTAGTAGTATGGAAGTGTTTTATAGGTTCGTGATCGGTTATGACAGTGAATTTTGTACCATATAAATAATGCTGAAATTGTTCCTTCGCGAAAACTAATAAACGGCCTTGTCAAGTCAAGTGCCTGTAAGAATGACTTATTGCACAGTATTTCAATGATTTTATCAACTGCTTCTTGTTGACTCTTTTCCCAGTAGAATTATCTTTCACTATTAATAACTTCTAATATGGTAGTGTTATTTTCGCGTAATTTTGAATAAATTTTCTGTAATATCCGGCAAATCCGAAAAATTATTTTACTTTTCTCGCTGTTAT
Source organism: Eupristina koningsbergeri (assembly GCA_018907245.1). Lineage (NCBI taxonomy): Eukaryota > Metazoa > Arthropoda > Insecta > Hymenoptera > Agaonidae > Eupristina > Eupristina koningsbergeri. The sequence goes on from JACCHV010000014.1 coordinate 232,022, forward strand.
TGATACAGAATAATCTTTAACCGCCACTATTTTGCTTGAATTCATGCGTATTTTTCCTGACCCAGCTATGTGCCCCAAGACTTTGACTTCATTTTTCAAAAATTGATATTTTTTGGGTTCGATGATTAAATTAACGACTTCTAGTTTACGTAGAATCCTTTCTAATCGACTTAGGTGTCGGCGAGGGTATCCGAAAGATCATAATGTCATCGAGATATACTTCTATCTCATCCCTCGATAGTTCCGGTAGAGCTAATTCCATTGCGCGCATAAAGGTGGTGAGGGCTTACTTCAAACCCATAGCCACTCGATTATATTGGAAGCTACCTCTGAGCCCTTACCATGCCATTAGGGGTGCCGAAGCTAGATCCATTTTTATTTGGAAAAAACCCATTTTGAGGTCTATAATGGATATATAATTTGACCCCGCGAGCTTATCAATGAGCTAGTTTGTGAACGGAGCGGGATAACAATCCTCCAAAGTGATCTCGTTTAGTTGTCGAAAATCGGTCACCAACCTCCATCTTTTATTGCTTTGCGCGTCCGGTTGTTTCCAAGTTGGTGAGCAATATGGAGACATCGATAGTTCGATGATGCCTTTTCTCCCTAATTTATTTATTTCTTGTTGCAATATTTCCTTCAAAACTGGTGGATACCTGTATTGCTTCGTTTTCAACGGTGTGTAGCATGTTAATTCTATTTTATTTGTGATTAAATGCGTCGCGGCTAGCGGTTCGTCATCTAGACCGAAGCTTCCCGTATATTTTCGTAATAAATCTCGGAGAAACATTATCTCTTCGGTATTTCTCCCCTCAAGATCCACGAGGGACGTAATTAACTCGAGTCTTTCGTCTCCTTGTTCAGGATTGTTATTTAAGAAAGCATTAAACTTCTTAATTATTTAAGAAAGCATTAAACGTCGGTGATCGGTGCCACGGAATCATCTTTCTCATAATATTTACAATTTGTTTTATCGATGAATAAATTATTAATATTTAGCTGATTTATTTCACCGCCCTTCTTATCATATATCGCTCCTATGTCTATTCCCCTTTATCTTCCATCGTGTAGCACGGTAATAATTCAACTTTCGGTATCGATATGGAAACTGATACCTCGTTAGTGTTTGTACAATCTACGTATATTATGCCTTTATTTGTAACGGTTAGAAAATTGTCAAATAAAACTCCCGGTGCTAAGTTTCGAGATGGCACCCAGCCAATTTTTGTATTTCCTTTTAGGTGGGCGCAGACTCTTTTTCTTGTTTTCACAGGTATCTCAATATTATTATCGCAAGCGAAAGGTATTAATATGTGCCCCAATTTTAAATACTTATGTTCGGCATTAATGGTGCCCTTATATTTCCCTATTATGTCCCATCCCAGGATCCTGTCTACGTCGATCGGTAAATCCTCGGAGACTATATGAAATTCACACTTAATATCGTGTATCGCTATAGGCAGACTTCCCACTGTCAGGCATTTTCCCGAGGCTAAGCCGTATACCATTATCATGACGTTTTCGTCGATTAACTGTCTCGCTTTAATTTTTTTTCCTTTAATTATTTATACCTCTGCTCCCGAGTCCACGTAAAAAGAAGCTTTATTTTTGGTAAATTCTATAACATTGGATTTCTATACAGGCAATTTTCATCCCCCTTCCATATAATTAATTCGTGCTACTTTTATATTGGGGAAATGCTTTTCTTTTATTTCCGGATTTTCTTGCTTAATGACGAGGGGTTTTATTGAACAATCTTCTAGTTTAAATGTCGGTTATCATTATCGATGGGTGCGGGACTATCCCCCGGGTGACCCCGAATCAGGTTTACTCTCGCAACTTGCGAGTATGGTGGCGCATTATTTACCTGGGGTACTTAAAGATGGAATCGTTCGGTAGGTTGGCTTGGGTCATCCCTAGATCTGGTATTGGTATAATTTGCCCTACTGTCTGCGTTGTTGTCATATCTTCCCCGGTCTCGGTAATTATTTTCCTTACACCCGTTGCTTCGATTAGAATATCCATTATAATCGTTGTAATAACCCCGATGATCATTCGGCCTCCCTCGATAATTATTCTGACTCCTCTGACTCACGTATGGATTGTTATTATAATTTCCTCGGCGATTATAATTCAGGGGTGCCTTAATACCGTTGTTGAAATTGTTAGGATAAGGTACGTTGGTCCTTCCTCCATCGGGCGGTCCTGTATATGGGGGCATTTGTATGTTTTGTTTGGGACCTGAGCGCGATCTTCGTTGATCCACTTTCCTTAACAGAATTCGGCAGTCAGCTTTGTCATACCCTTTCCTTTCGCAGTACCTGCACCACGTCGACTGCTCGTAAGGTCTATCGTAGCGCGGACCAAGTCCATTTTTGTTAAGGTTAATGGCTTCTTCGAGGGTCCCGGGCCTTCTCGCATCCACTCGGATAGAAATTGAGTCGATTAACCTTACTATAAACCTTCTAATAACTAGATCTTCGTGTTGTTGACGATTCCTGATAACAACCAATATTTCTAGTTAGGCAGTCCAGTTCCATCGCCGCGTTCAGCTCCACGCAGAATTCTTATATGATTCCCGAACTCAAATACCGGTTCCCCGTCTTTTTGCACACATCTTTTGATTTTATCTATTGCGTATTCTACGGCACCGGGAGCCCCGAAAACTGCTCCCAAATCGGCAATAAAATAGTCAATCGAATCGTAATTGCTTAATTTGGACCCCATAAATCTCTTTGCTTTCCCGACCATTTTATTACTTAAAGCCCGCAGAATGAACCGCTCTACTTGAGGCCCTACGTCATCTAGGGTTTTGTGTATCCAGTTTACGAAATTTAATATTTCGTCCAGTTCGCCCGAACATTTCGGCATCTGGTCTGCTACTTTATATGGGGGCATGCTCGATCTCATAGAAAATTCAGGTGCATATTCGAATTGTCGGGTGGCCTCGACGGGCATAAAAGATTCGCGCTGTCGTGGAGGTGTCGTTCGGTATGACGGCTGGCGCGGCTGCACCCGTTTTGGGCGTAACAACGGATGCTATCCGTGGTTCACACAGCCATCTATCTTTTTCTCTTCGGAGCCGATCGATTTCTCCACTCATTGCTTTCAGTTCAGCCATCATCTCCTCAAAACGACGGTCCTTTTCGTCGATATTGGTATCTGGTGACACGGGGTCTACGCTCGATCATCCCCCTAGATCGATGTTTTGTTCGTCCGCCATTTTTGAACCCGCGTTTCTCGAATCACACTTATTTATTTCTTCGGTTCCCACTGATTTCAATTTTTGGATATTATCTCCGCAAGCTCGGAGCTGTTTTTCCGGAGTTTCTACATCAACGAGGAGGCAATGAGCAAATTTAAACGTTATTTCTTTTTCGTTCGCGGAATTCCACTCCCCGGATGCTGTTAAATTCAACGACACTAGGCGCGGCTTTAAATTACGATCGTCTGATTTACTACGGTTAAATAATTTAAATCTTCTAAATATTACCTAATAATGAATTATTCAAACAATTTTTCGATGAAAAAAAAGTAAACAAAAAAATTATATAACTCAACTAAATTCAGGGACACTATCTTCCGGTTCGGGACACAAATTTCACAGCATGCATATAATTTTATAAATTAATCAAGAGAGAAAAATTCAAAAAAACACAAGATACACTTTTTCGTACTTACATTAAGATGATATCTAGGATCGCCGTAACTCCACAGCTCGTCCTGGTTTTTCTTGTTGGTTTGTTATTTCCTTGATGATCCTTGTTCTCGCCATGGCTCTCACGTCTAATCACTCGCGAAAAGAAAAAAAAATTTCGATTCCTCTACAGATATCCTGGTCACGGCACCAAAATATTACGTATGTAAACTGTCACAATTATATTCTCCCTTATAATTGGATAACGAATTTACCTAGGATCTTCCTGCAATGAAAAAGGAATGTAAATGCCTTCGAAAATATTATTATTATTATTATTATTAAATATTAATGTAATCGCTATCACAAAAGTGTAGAAATCTTATAATAATAATATTTATTTATAAGTAATATATAATAATATATTTTTAATATAATTTTTAAAGCATGTACAATTATTTGTTCAATGTATAAATATATTTACATATTATTTAATAAACACAAAAGTTTATTAACTTAACTTATATAAACCTAAAATGAAATATATAATAAAATAGTACTTATAATATTTATAAATTTTATATCATTAATATTTATATATTTTATATATTATAATGTGTCACGTATGTAATATTATTATGTGCATTCCGCACTCGCATAGGTGATGAACCCTGGAAAATCAGAAGAGAACACATCCGTCGAGCGGATAACCCACACCTCGCGAGTAATAAAAATTCTTGGATTCGAATTTTTATAAGTTCACGCGCCTCCGCCAGAAAGATAGATGCGAGGGACAGTCGAAGGATATTAGGGGAATTAGCTGAACGAGCACTACTCCAGCGGCTCGGATACATCGCAAACCCTGGACGGAGAATCTGCAGATATTGCAATCCCTCATCCGGCGGAGGTGATAAATAAAATTAAAAATGCAGATTACAGGACTTCAAGTCGAGCTTTGACACAATTCTGACCGTTCTTTCGCGGAGCCTGTTCTGGTTCGGAGTTACGTTTTCCTTGAATACGACTGATTATTTGTACGCAATCACTTTTCGAACTACGGACTACACATCTATTTATAGTATACTTTACAAAGCACACTCTCGTTCATTTATTAGATAGAATAAATAATATTCTACTCACAAAATAACGGCCTTATATTTACTTTCATTTCCGAACCTTGCAAAGGTCGAAACGCTTTCACTGTTTCGGCTAGACTTTTTAAAAAGATTATAATTGCGACAAATTAAATACGTAACAAATGTTTGTAATACTAAATATGTATATATATAACATTATTTGTTTTTGTAATCCTTGCAAATCATGTATTAAATGGTACCATTTAATTTTATGAAAATGCATATATTGCTTATGTAAAAAAAACAATACATGTATTCATCAAATATTATTTTTGCATCAAGCAAAATTATTAAAAAAATTTTAATTATAATTATTATTTAAAAAAAAGGAATTTTTAGTAAATATATTTCATTTTATACAGTTCATTTATTATTTATTTTATGAATAAAAAATATGTACAATTATAAATTTAATTTTTTTTTTTTTTTTTAAATTGTAAAACATATACACTTATTGATTAGCTTTTTAAACATACACACATATTAATTTATATAAATACGAATTTAATATAATTTATACTCACATTATTTCATATTCATTTATATAATAAAAATAAATATATAGGTTAATTACAAATTGACAGGAAAGCAAAAAAATTGTGTGGGTAAAGCGCATTTGAAGTTATCCATTCAGTCCTTTCATGAATATTTACAGCCCCACTCCTTACAATTTTTCTTCATAAGTATAAAAAAAAAAAAATTGTAAATCCATAGTATGTACAGCTCTTTAAGCATATTAATAATATTATAAAAAAATTGTACGATTTTATAAGAGATGTGAAATATTTTTTAGAATAACGCGAATTACAGTTTAAATAGAAAAATAAATAAAGAGAAAAAATTATTAAAAATATTAATATATAAAATTGTATAGGTTATGTAAATTAAAAAAAGTGGATGACTTGCTTTTCTCATTAGACATAGTAGGGAGAATGCGCAACTTCACTCCGTACTCCCCCTCGTTCCTTTTTAAACATCTTGTAGTTTGTTATTTGTCCATTAGAATTTTTTATAATAATTTAACATAGGCATCAGCGATCTCTTTTATAATCTTTGGTTCTACACTTCATTTTGAATTTTACTTGTTTCACTTGTTTTTATTTCCGTAGCTTTAGTTTATTTATAAATCCGCTAGATTGCACAACTACAAAAGTGTATATAATGATATATATATATATATATATATATATATATATATATATATATATATACACGTATATAATTATTTGGAACGAGAAAAAGTCATTGAGTTAATTTACAAGATGTCTGAAAGTACAGAAACACGAGGTTGCTATTAACATTTTTAAGTTAGAGCTATAATAGAATAATTGTTTTTATATTATAAAAGTATAAAGATTAAATTCAATATCATTTAAATTTTAATAGATTATTGTTGATTTTGGATCAGAAGCAAATATTAAGATTTGAATTGTTCATAAATAAATATATTTGTTATTTAAAAAAATGGTAAGTCAATATAATTTTTAAAAGTATTTTTTAAAATTTTGGCGCGCATTATACATAATGGCGTCAGTATTTAAATATTTTTTTTATTTTCATTATTTTTTTTATATATACTTAAAATTCACATTATAATTTTAGTAATGTTTGAATATTTTTTTGTAAATATATGATTTAATTTTTACGTGACTAAATATTGAATTAGACATATATTCTTAATGTATGATGACTCGTACCATAAGCAATTTGTTTGTCAATTTTTTGTGTTGAATATTATTTAATAATGGTAAAAGATTTTGAGGAGTTGTAAGTGGAGTATTACGCAAATCTTAAATATTAATTGATATAGTTGTTATAAAACAATAAATTTTTTGTTGGGTACATGAGTATACGTGAGTTATTAATAAAGAATTCATAAAATTTTAATTTTGGCATTTACTTTTTAAATACGAATGGACACGTATTTCGTTTAATACTTTGATTATTTTCAAATTGCCTTGATTGAAATATTCCTATATGTTGAATTCTTATATCTTTTTGTATGTTTAAAATTAAAAAACCATTCAAATGATTATTTAAAATTACTTTTATTCGTTTTATTACTATACTAGTATTATTATTTTAACACTTAGTAAAGTAAAATTAATGAATAAATAATACTATTAAGTACAAAATGTTTATATATATATATTTATTGTTCTAAATTATTTAAATGAAATTTTTGTCAATTGAATCATAAGAATACATATATGTAATTATAATTTACAATATATACAAAAATAATATTTGAATAAAGTTTTTACAAAGAATATTTGAAAATATCTATGTATATGTTAAATAAAGTATATAATAATTCACCTGTAAAAAATAAATTATATAATTTGTTTATGAATATAAATTTTATAAATTATATTATTGTAACAATTTCTTATACTAATTAGTTTTTATTTTGTTTACAAAATATTGACAAAGGATTTATTTTACTTTTAAATAAAATAAAAACTAAATAATAAACTGTAAAATAAATCCAAACACTTTAGATTATAAAAATAGTTAAGTTATTTTTAACAAGTATTAAAGGAAGTACTATACTTTTATTGTATCTGTTAACTTATTATAAATTATCTATTTATAAATTATTATCTATTTATAAATTTATTATCTATTTATAAATGTCAAAGAAATGTTTAAAAATGAGTTTGTTTATTTTTAAAGATATTATTGTCGCTATGAATTTAGTTACAGTTATAATTGAATAATTTTTTTAATAAAAAATTGTTAATATTCAGTTGATATAAGCTGACAAATATTTACTTAAACCTTGTGGATTAATGAAAATTCATATCCATCATTCAATAATTTGATTAAACCATGAGCTCAATATTTTCAACAATAAATAGTCCATATCATTTTTTATCAAAAAAAATTGCCTTCAAAAAATATCTGTTTCTAGCACGAAAACAATTAAAAATTAAAACCAAAAATAAATGATATAGAAATTTTTAATAATTACATTCCTTTTCCTTTAGATGTCAGTTCTTTATTTGTAAACATTTTGTCTGAGTTAGTATTAAAAAGACTAGATTAATGCGTCACAATTGTAATATCCCATTTAGAACTATCATTCAGACAGTCAAATTTTTTTTAATAGTACATATGTTGGTTTTAATTACACTATATATCAACAGACTTTTGGTACCCCAATAAGTTTTCTTAATATTCCATTTTTTGCAAACATGGTCATAATGAATTATATGTTTATAAATATATATATATACAGAAAATATATGTTTATAAAAAGTAAAAATAATATAATACAATTCTCTTTTTATATTCTAGATGTGTAGTTGATAGTACATTATGTACAATTAAGACATTTTTTAATATAATTTAAATGTATTTAGCAATTATAGTACTTATTTACAATTTATTTTCAAATCATAAACCTAAAATTCATTGCAATTTTTAAATAAAGAAAATTACCAATAAAAATAATAAACTTTTCATAAATTGGTGCCAAACATTATTTTATTTGTAAGCTATTATTCTCACCATTATACGAATGAAAAGTGAAATATTGTTTATAATTTCATTGTCAGAGTAATTTTATTTACCGATAAAAAAAATTCATAGACATGATGCGGAAATTATTAAAGATTAATATTAAAAATGCGAGAAAAAAATATTAATTACGAGTGACTATTAGAAAATCTTATTAATAAAATACTCAGAGACAAATAATCATTCTATAATAAAAATCTTTATCATAAATTGCAACAATGTTAACTAGGATGATACAATTATATTGGACAGGGAAATTAATTATAAATATAAAATTATTATGAACATACTATATGTATAAACCAACATACAATAAATAAGAAAAGATTTAAATGTATTATAGAAACATCTGCTAATAATTCGGCATGACCATAAAGACAATATGTAAGCGAAAATTTTGACCGAGTGTTTATCAATGTGACTCTGCACGGACTCATAAATAATTACGATAGACGCAATATAATAAATATATGAACATTTGTAATTTTTTATTATTTAGATAAGATTTATTTATCTTTTTACCTATTTACCTGTTTATTTAGCTATTGTGATAAAAAGTACTCTTCTATATGCAGGTAATTTTTCTACTAGTGCAGTGTCGACCGTTTTTCTTGTTCATTAGACATATGTAAGGGTTCTGTAAATAACTCATTTCTAGTCAATCTTTCTATTAATCTTTTCGTGTTTTCAATATGAATGATGGTAAAAATAAGCCTTAGACTATTAGTAGTTATAATGCGTTTTTCTAAGTTTTGTCAACAATACCATTTTAATTAATTTTCAAGATTCGGGTATTTATTAGCTATTAGAATATATTTGAACAGGTTAGTTAAAATTTGGATGTGTAGCCTACTTCCGCTTTGAAAATATCTTCAGTTCTATTACTTTAAAAGGATTCAAGTAAGATAGTACACGTGTTACTCTATTGTGGTTGATTATTAATTTTTATAGTCTCCAATTCAAAAGTACAATTATAATTTGTTTTTCCAGAATTGAAGTTTGATAAATGAATATGTATAAGTGTGTTGTAGGCTGATTTACCATTCTTTGATCATCTGCTCTCCTCCATTTTGAGCTATTCATTGTTGTTCAAGGGTTTATATTGATTCGACAACTTGGCTATGTTCAAAACTCCATTCACATTTTCGCAAGATGATCTCTTTAAATGAAAATGACTTTCTCTTTAATCTAAGTGTAATTTCAACAATTGCTAACTAGTGAATAATCTTGAGGTGCCATGTAAATAGACCATAACCAAGGGGGTTCAACTCTAAATCAAAAGACTAGAAATAAATACCACCATGTTTTCCGTATTATTTTTGTGTCACGAAAAATTGCATTTTATGTAGCCTCCTACGTCCTTTTCGTGATCTGGTATTGATTATCCTGTACATGTATTCATAATGTTATTTTTTGAAAATATGTAGCATTATAAAAAATGTTTTTAAGTATAAAATCATTTTTTATTTGCATGTGCTCGGAAATGTTGGAAATACAAACTTTATAAGTCTAATAAAAGTTTTAAAGTAATTTAAACTTTTATTATGATTTTAAAAAGATGTTATATAGAACATTTTATTGTCAATAATGTAAAATATTTTGTATGGAAATATATTGGTTTTGTCTGCTTGTCAATCTTAGTAAGTCTGTTTATTTCTTATATTATATTATCTTATATGATAAATAAAAATTATTAGAACACATATATAATAATAATTGTAATTGTTTGGCATGGATTAAGGTTTATTTTGTGTGTTTTAAAATATATATTTCATTAATAATAACATTATGATACAAATAAATAGACGCATATATTGATTTTATTAAATTATATATTTTACTATAATAATGAAGTAATTTATTATGTAACAATGTTCTAATAATATGTAATACAATTTCTATATATATATACATATGCTTCATTTTTAGTCCAATCATTTTAGGTGAATAGTGGACGTTATACGAAGTATACGAGATTTTTTGCATTCGGTTAATTGAAGTGTATAAAAAATGAATATCAATATGCTACATACAAATTAGTAGCAGAAAATTGTTCAAATTAACGTTAAATAAACAATTTTTTGTTTTTCCCAAAAGTCATTATATCTCGAAAAGTAAGCAACGGACGAAAAAATATGATTAACTCAATTATGTTCATTATGAATTTTTAAAATAAAAAATTAATTGTTGAAAATAAAATTTCGTTTTTTTTCATGGGAAAAAGACTAAAATTTTCAAAAATTAATGTCTCTATTTAATGCATATTTACACAAACTAAATATTAATCAACATTCATAATATTAAGCCGATCAATAACCGATCTAATTGTAAAAATAAATTCGCAAATCCGAAATCGATGCGGTGAATATAACAATCATGATTCCATTGTTAATTAACGAAGTCCGAAAACCATGAACATTGTATAATTTCTATAATGGAGGCCGCAGAATAAATTCATTGATAAATACTTAAAAATACCTTTCTTTAGCATTTTGCAACGAGATTCGCTCGTTGCTAGAAACTTCGAGATGGCCCCTTGTCTGTCTTGACGTTTCTATGGTGATTAGGTCCCGCGCGGTTCATCGCGTCGCGACGGATCAGCCCTCGCGATCGACTACGCAGCAGCGTACGCGCACATCAAGCGCCAAGCAACCGAGGTGATGTTGCACCTTCTCGAGAGCAGAACCTTCTCGGCTTTCTAGCGACACACTCGTCTTCTTGAAAATTCCCGGTGTTCGCGATATCGTGTCAGCAACCTTTTTCCGATCTCCCTACGTGGCGATAAATCTCCGAACCATATACACTACCGTGTCGGTTCAATCCTTATTGATAGGGCGCACTCGTTCACGAAAAAGCCCTTTCCCTACCATTCTGGTCGAGTTAGGTTTCTGCGCAATCAGAGCAATATTGTGGTTTCGCAATATTGCGACAATCCGTTCGTTGTTCCGTTATTATTTTATTTTCGATTGCAGAATTCCTCTAGCCTCGGTCCTGACCGCACCATTCCTTCCGATTCTGTTGTACACGATTCCGTGGCAACACTCTGAATATTTATCCGCCTCCATTGTTCACGATTACACAAAATTCAACACAAAATCCGAAATGGCCACGATTCCGTGACTTTTTCAAATACCTAAAGGTTTGATTACTTGCGGCGAATGTGTGAATTTGCAAATTTATCATTTATTTCCGCCGTCCGTAACAGTGGCTAGCCCTTTTGCACTAGGGGTTTGGTTTTTCCGTTAACCACCCATAGGGTACCGTTGCCGTCTATCAAGTTTTCCTGTTCCTTCCGGTCCCCGCCGTGTGTTATTATTTATTTGTCTGTATTTATTAAAGGAAAAAAAATAAACCGAAATCAAGACACTATCCGAAATATCTGCGCGTGTATAGAAATTTGTAATGTAATTATTTAAAAATAATTACTCAGATTTCGGATAATCCGCGAGGCTTAGTGAATCCGGGTCGATGTTATTATTGTTTATGTCCATGGCCCACGCCGCGATCACTAGACGAATAAACGAAACTTTAAATATTGTAAATATTATTATATTTTCTATTTTTAAATTTATTCCAATCGAATTTACCCAATGTATCGTTGACTTTGTATTTATTTGTGAGAATTGTTCATTAAACGACACCTCCTCGGTGATATTAATTTATTTAAACTTATTTCTTTTATCGACGACACTTGTGAACAACGTTCCAAATCTCTGGTAGACCGGCTGCCGCTGATCCCGGCGTAAATCTTTTCAAATTCTTCAATGAGAGCTCGATTCTATCCTTTATCCGTGAAGGGTGAATGGAGCCGTCTCATCACAATTTCATAAAATTTTAATATCTTTATAACATTTTAAGTTACAAGCAGTTGAACTTTATCGCCAACTATAGCCACAATACTCAATATACATGATTTTTATAAAGGCAAATAGAAATTTAGATAATTTTTCTATCTAAAACTTGAATTATTTTTTATCATTTTACGTATTTAATTTATCACGATATATATATATATTTTTTTTAATTATCAATCCGCGGTAACGTGACTTCTGCCAGATTCGACTTTGCTCTAGACAAAGTGATCAAAGTACTCGACCCTTTTAAGGTGTGGAAAATAAAATAAATATAACAACGATAGTTAAGGAGACAGAATATTATTTATTCTAATTAAGAAATATCAAAAGAGGGAGTGCGATTTTATGTATAATATAATTGATGGAGTAAGTCGTGGCTTTAAATGCGACCACGCACAAAGTAAATAGTTCATTCGTTGTATCAAAGAAATATCAAAGTTCCAATTTAATTGTTTACGATTTTTTCTAATAGATGTTAAAGCTGGAATATTCTCGAGCTGTTAACTCACTCAAGACATGAAATCTAAGTACCTTGTTATGTCTGGGGTATTATATTTTAAAAAATTTAATTTGTTAAATTTAAAATTATAATTTTATTCAATTATTTAGTTTAATACAAATTTTCTACATTGAATTTTACAAAAAAATGTACAATATGAAAATACTGTCGGTAAGAATAAATTTCAAAATAATATCGGAAATTTGGAGTTCGCAGTTGTGCTTACAACTGATATTTCAAATGTTGAGAGTTCAGATTTTAAAAATTTATTAAATATTTTAGTTATTATAGAATAAACGACTGTTGAATTGACAAAAAGTAATTTTCCTTCTTCGGAACGGCTTTTATAGCCTTTTAAACTTTTCCCCACCATAACATCTTTGAGAGATGAGATTGAAAAAGGGGGTGATCTCCTCTGAATTGACAATTTTTAAATAACCTATCCAGGAATTTATCTGTTATCAGCCGTAGACAGACACAATGATTTTAATCTCCACCGTTTCTAGCTTAATTTCATGTAAATATGATTTAAGTTATATTTAATTTCCATGATGAAGATTCATTTGTAACTGAATCCTTCTTTATAGTTGATACGTTGAATACAATACGACAGATTGAAAGTATAATCGAATACTTTAAAGAGAAAAATAAAAAATTATTTTTTTTTACATAATAACCTATACATTTTTTCTGATTTTACTCATTACTTGGGCTAGATGGAGAATTGCAAATTCGCGAATTCTCCTTCCAAGGATCCGTGGTGTCTTTCAGACACTTGATTAGTGTCCGGTCAGCTATTTCCGCTATTGTCTTTCAAATGATCTCTCGCGTATTCGTTTAAGACTCTGGCGTGGAATTTTCATGAAATGACGGTTTCGGAAGATCTATTATTCGCGAATTTCATGTTATGTGTCTTTTGGTTTGATTGCTTTCTTCAATTCTTTGTTTCCCTCATTATCAATTCCCAAATGCTTTAGTTTTCTTTGCCAACGCAAATACTACTTTTCTCTCTTTTTGGACATCCTTATGTGTGCGATTATCGGCATTAACATAAATAATTATATGACATACGTGACAATAATATTTTGGGGTCGTTGAGGATCGAGGTATAGGAGCGCATGGGCAAACAATGAGACTAGTCGGTTGGCATTCAGGATGCGTGGCGTGAGGACGTGCGTTAGGGTGCTTCCGGAAGGAACTGTTTGTGTATCCGCTTTTTCCGCGCGAAAAACCCTTTGGTGTTCTCTCCCACTCCTTTCGGATGGCTTCGTATGTTAACTGTGTACGTGGAGTGGGAAGACGCGGCCCAAATAGTTCCCGGAACTATTTGTCCGTTGCAATTTTGTGCGAAAAATGTATGTGTGTGTGTGTATACGTGTATGTATGGGCACGCAAGGTAGTGGGGGGACCCCACAATATTATTTATTAAGATCATTATTCCGCAAGTTTAAAGTGAAAAATTTGTAACATTTCAATGCGTAGACCAGTGGAAATTCCCCCAAAATGCCGTCGAGTTACGGGGAATTCCTAATAACCAATCAATATTTTTTCGAAATCGTAAACGGGCGCTTCAAATTTGCTATAGAAAATAAATTCTAATACATTATTAACTTTTTGACCGATTTAGATGGTTTCTTTTGATTTCACATAAAAAAATTCAAGAAACTCACCTGTTAAATTATATTAAAAAAAAATTATTTTTGCTTTTTGAAGATTTTTGAAATATAAATAAAAAAACTATTGTTAAGAATATTGTACATATACATAATCATACTTTTAGATTAATATTCAACATATCTTTCAATGAAAAAAATATGTACATAGATATTGTATTACAAGTATTTTAAAATGATTCAAATCAGTCTTTTTATTTTGAAATTTGGAGAAAAACTTTCCATAGATAAGTACAAAAACAAAGGTAATTATTTGTGGTAAGTTAAAAATTAAAATAATTAAAGTAAAAAAGAGTGAATGAGGTAGAGGCTTTATATGAAATACAAAAAGCATTGAAGAAAGGGAAAATTGATATTGGTATAAAATAAAAAAAAAACGATTATGATGAATAAGTTACAACGATAAATATGATCATTTTATTGATGCGGCATAAAAACTCCCTGCTCATTAGCTCAATGATCATTAGGGAAAAGCTATGGTAAGTCAACAAATAATTTCAATGGACCACTTAAAATATAAAATCGTATATTCATATGTACACTGAGTTAACACGTTTTTCGTGAACACGTATTTGATCGGCAACGGCTCCCAAGGTTTGGAAATGCTGCGGGGGTGTCAAGGGACTCAAAAGAAGTTTCTTTGATTTCTTAGGTAGTTTCTTGATCGATGGTGCTCGTCAGCATGAACCTGATGAATAATTCGAAAGTACATCTTCGCCTTTAAATAGTCAAATCATTCACAATTCGCTTTTTATTTTACACGCAATAATGATAAGCTAATACAATAATCATAAATATAGTGCATGCAAATACAAATTATGTACAATTTCGCACTTACGCAAGATTTTAGAACTGAGCTGCTTAGTTTTCTTTCGGGTTTATTCCATCATGATCATATGAATCAATAACTTTGTCCGCTTTCTAATTTTTAAATTTCGGTTTTCCTCAGTGAAAAAAATGAGAAAATACTATCGCTAAACAAAATATAGGCCTTTGAAGAAAAGATATAAAATAGTTCTTGTCTGGATAAGCAAGGTTCTTGATTAGAGTATACTGGTTAAAAGGCACATAACTTTACAGAAGTGATGAATTTAAAATGGTCCATTCCATGTTTTCCCTTGGGAATCAACCAACATTCTTTAAAATAACAGGGATGAAAAATATTTTTATTATAATTTGTTTTCAATGCTTCCATGAAATGCGATCGTACATATAGTTCAATAAAAAGAACTTATTAGAGTACAAAAAAATTCATTATGTTGAGGTATGTTTTTTTTCTTTTCCTTTGTATTCATTACATTTTCGTTTCCTTAAATTTATTGCAAAATTGATGCAGGCTTCCAAGCGATTGGACGTAAAACTAACCTCTGTCAAATTCAGTCATTTTTCTCAGTCGATGCATCTTTATCCGTCACAATATCGTCAAAATGTGGTAGTCTTATTCGCTTAAGTTGATTCGCATATTAGACTGGTACTTTTTTTCTTTACATGAAATTTTAACGTTAGTTCCATCCAATAATTTAGTGACTTAAAAAGGTCCATTATATTTTGATATTCGTTTTACGTAATTCAACATCATAACAGTGTTACCTATTACACCATTTTTAACATTATTTCTTTTATCATAATACGTTTGAGTACTTTTTTGCATTCCTTAAATATATATATATATAATATGTTTTTTGTATCACCACTTAGCAAATTTAATAGCCATATGCAGCATTAAATGACTTGTACCGAATTATTAATTTCGTGTCAGAAGACATGTTATAACCAAAGTATAGATTCTCGAACTCGTAGAAGTAGAGTGAACATTCAAATTATATAAATATTTTAGAGTTTTTTACATTAGATTCTAATTTTTTTTATCTGTCTTGATAGATAAAGTAATTCAAAGTTTAGTTTCATGTAAGATGGCCACCAGTTGACATGAGTTAATTTGATACTGAAATAAAATAAGCTTTGTTATTCGTTCCAACAACAGAAAAGTTTCTAATCTCTACGAACGTTCATATCCTAAGAGCAATCAACTGTTGACTCATTAATTTTATATTATCTTTAATATTTATAGAGCGTATATTAATATCACTAATTACATCATCAGTTCTATTATTTAAGTGATCAAAATAATTGTGAATATATACATTTACATTTACAATAAATTTTAAATTAAATAAAAAATGCACAAACAAGATTTATCGACCATTTTATGTAAATACAATCACGTATCGGAGTTCACAAAAATACAATAATACAAGACTTACAGTACTAAAGATAATATCTTTACTTCACATTGATCTTCTCCGTCGATGATCAGTTTGCTTATTAAGTAGAAAATCCTGACACAATTATGAGAATGAGTCAATTTTTAATTCTGTTACCTGTATTCTTAAACTTATTATTGTACTCATGCGACCAAATTATTGTTCTCTCATTTTATTTTCTCTCAGCCACCGTCGCTTAAAGAAAATTAATCAAGCAACGACCATTAAAAATAATGCAGCAGGTGTTATAAAATAAAATATTAGTTTTTATAAAAACTATATATTTAATGAACAATATATCATTTAATATTAAATTTTAATATATCAATAACCAATTTATTTTAATTGTTTAAATTTCTAAAACGTTATATCTGTTATATATAAATAGTTTTAAACAATTTATAAATATTTATAGTTGAAATTGAATGTACTATTATATTATTTATTATAATACTTTGTATTCAATTTTAATCTTAAATAATTCTAAATTTATAAAATATTATTAATACGATTTTTATAAAAACAATAAAAGAATAATTTATTATATTATTTATTGGTTTATTAGGGACAATGAATTTATAACATTTCTTTATTTATTTTTGATATCACATTTTTTAATTTAATAATTTTAAAAAAATGTACTTTTTACATTCAATTTTTTACTTTATTATATTTTTACAGCTTTAATTATTATATTAATTACACAAATTGTTTTAAAAAAAACTTTATCTATAACCGTGCAGATGTTTCTTATAATATTAATACACAAGTTTCATAACTACTATGTTTATTAGACGTAATATGATTAAATATTGAAATATAATCATTTTTTGGAGACAGGTTATTTAAAAAAAATTATTTTTCTTTGTTTTGTTGATTGTTCTAATATCTGTTCATATGCTCATCGTATATTTATTTAACCTTTGTATGTTTAAAAACTTTTTTTTTAAATCAAGTTGGCTTCAATAAAAGAACCAAAACTCAACATTTAATATAATTTAATATAATTTAATATAATTGAGAATTGTATATATATATTTTATTATAGATATTAAAAATATAGTATTTTAAATTAAGAAATATGATTTGTTTTAAAATTAGTAAATTATTAATAATTTATAAATTATATTTTTTTCCAATTTTTTTTTATTTTCATAAATTTATTGTAAATTCTTGAATAACTAAATAAAGTATAATTTTATGTATAGCAATATACAACATATTATTTATAGTAATTTATAAAACAGTAATTATTAAAAAAATAATTATGTAAACTACATAAAAATTAATATATTTATATTTAGATATTATATATAATAAAATAAAATAAAAAAAAAGTTTTTAATAAGATATATTAGTTATATAATTTTTAAAAATTTAATGTATTTTTAATCTATATTTAAAAATAATTATTTTTATTAGACAATAATGAAAATTTTACAAAAAAATATTATGAAAAAATAAGATATAATTAATGCACCTGAATTGCAAATTTTAAATATCTCAATATAATATTAATTTAAGAAATCACACTTTAAAAAATCAATTTAAATACATTAAACTTTATTATGAAAATAATACTAATATTATTAACTCTGTAAGTTGTTTTAATAGATGAAAATGAAATTTTTATACAATTATACTCATACACTTACTTTAATAATAATTGATGATTATGTAAAAACAGATTTATTCTTATTACGTTTGGTATTATTATTCTCTTTTCGTATTGATCTTAAAAAGTCGTGTTATTTTTGTATGCTAAATAATTACAAAATTAGCGTGGAATTTAAATTTTTTTATAAATTACATGTTAAATAATTTAATTTTTTTTTTTACAGTTTTTAATAATGTTTTAAACCAATTTTTTAAATTTATTTATTTAAAAATTATTGTTTAGCGTAAAAAGATTTTTTTATTTTAATAGTTCGAAACTTGAGAGACAGGAAGTCAATAACCTCACCAGATTATTTTACGTTATTAGAAGGCTTCTTTTTTTAGAACTAATACCATTAAAAGAATGTTTCAATACATAATTAAAGTAAAAACAATTTGCTATAAAATCATTGAAAACGTTTTTTAAAAATTCTGGAGTTCTTGTTTTTATTTTAATATAGATTTTCTAAAAACATAAATAAAAAAAAATTTCACTTTAATATAAAAGTTTCTGAAAAGTGTGTGCTAATAAATTTTTTAAAGTTTAGTATTACATAATTTATGGCAAATATAAAATTAATTATTACTTTTTTTTTAAATAATACCTACTAATAATTACAGTTGTGAAAAGCGTTTTCAAATAAAATAAAATAAAACTCATGTACTCATTCTAAGTAAATTCTAGAAAGATAACTCAAAGGATGTTATGGATCTAAGGTCAATATATTCACCTACGTAACCAATTCTCGTTATAGAAGTTATTTATTCAGTTGAAGAAAACGACTCACTAGATTAAGTTGAGAAGGGGATCGCGCATTAAAACAAGCATTAGCACCCTACTGTAGGCAAATACACATTTATACTCCTATCAATTGGTTCAAAAGTAGAATAGTAACAACAAATAAATTTATTTAATTTTATTATTTAAAGTTTTAGAAGTTAAAACCAAATCTGCAAACGTAGTTGGATAACAATATATTTTTACTTAAAGAGCGACAATTTTTTTAACACTAACAGGTTTGATTTGTGTTTCAATTTTGGATTAGATTCCAATTCAAATTACTCTGAAAAAACGCTATTGGCATCATAAGAAAAATAATAATTGAATAGTAAAAAGTCAATTGATTAATATAAAATATTAGTATTCCCAATATAATACGAAATATAGAAATAAGAAAGAAACTTTTGACAAAAATATTGTTTTTGAATATTTTTTTAGTGTTGAAGAAAAACAAATAAGAAATTTGAACAACGTCGGTATGTCTTCTGTAGATATGAATCAAGATAATACGGTGATTATTACAAATTAATACAAATTAATTTAATTAATCATTACAATATAAATAAATTAGATACATATCAATTAATGAAAAGTGAATTAAATTTTTTTAACAGAGAAAAGTATACTTACATCAAACTTTATTTATTTTTTAAATTATAATTATAAAATATTTATAAAATTAACGCCAAGCATTATTATAAATCATAATAATATTTAGAAAGTAATATAATATTATATCGTACGTAGTGAATTTGAACTTGGATTTAAAATGTATATATTTTAAATTCAATTATTATTTTAAAGTATTTATCAAAGAATTTGTGCGGCTTAATAACAATTTTGTTATTCTTTTGTAATTAATTTCAATTTAAATTAGGCACTTAGATTAATTCATCTATTTATTTCATATATTTAATCATTAAAAAAGACCGATTGACTTTAATTATACTCAAATTACAACATTGTCGCAATACATTTTATATGTTTTTCTTCTTTTAATAATTTCCAACAATTTTGTATTTTAATACAAATTATAATTTTTCATAGTTAGTTCAAATTTCCAATAAGTTTTAGCCATTGTTATTTGGTTTATATATAAATATAAAATGAAGTACGTACAATATAGTGAATACATGAAACTTCGATAAATTTTTATTTAATTATGATAAGTTAAAAAATATCTTTATAATTAATTAATTGATAATTTTTATTTATTATCTATGTACATTTTTAGTCGAATAGTTTATTATAACGGAATAATATTTATAAATTTCATACATATATTTATTCTCATGAAAATATAATTATTTGCAAAAACTAGAAAATTAAGAATATATTCCATCAATTTTAATAATTAATATAATAATTAAAAAATTTCTCATTTACAATATTAAATTATTTTATTTTTTTAATATTTAAACTAAATATAGCTCCGTGATATCATTGACAAAAATATTATTTATATAAATATATATTAATAGAAAATGTATAAATATAATACAATTTATTTTATTATTTATTAAATTAAAAATATGTATATTCAGTAACGATAAGCGAATATGTATTGAAATATAGTAATTAGCAAATAAATATAAAAATATATAATATCAAATAATAAAAGTAATTACACGATACAATTTTATCTCCTTCAAAAAAAAAAAATTACATTAATTTGCATTTTTTATATTTTATTGTCAATGTATATATTTTGTCTCACCTAGTTTTTTTTTGTTTTTAACTATTAAATAAGTTATACTATGAAGGAATAATAATTTTATAATTATTAATGTATAATTTAAGACAAATTAATATATATTTATAAAATAAGAAATGTATGGTTGTGTATTTTTGTATACGAAGGAAAAAAAAAATATTGCAGAATAATTTTTTAATATATTTTATAATTTTTAAATAAATATATTGATTAACAATATTATTAACATTAATAATATAGTTTGTAACTTATACAAATAAAAAATCTTTTATTTCCATTAATAAAAATGCATCTACTTTTATTTTATTTTTATTATATTAATATTCATCATTTTATTATATAAAAATAGTACATAATTATTAATTATTATAATTAGAATTTATATAATAACTAGTACGTAGTTGCTTATTTATTTTAATAATTATAATGTAAAATTTTATATTTTCTTGTTTGGACTTTCTTTTATAGTCAGGGAAATGAGTTCTTTAAGGAACTTTTAATGTGTTTTCTGTATGTATAGCGTAGTCTCTAATTTTTCACCAGTCCAAGTTTATAAATTATATTCCATTTTTAGAACTTTGTTTGCAGCGAGTATAGTTTTTATCTTTTTGCATATTATTTTCATGATTTTTTTTTTTTTTAATATCTTCAGGTTTTATTGTATTTTGAGAACTTTGTGGTATTTTTCTCATTTCCCTATCTTTTTTGCTTTGTTGACCAACCTTCTTGTAATAATTTTTTGATATTCCAGTTCCCCGTTTCAGGGTAGTTTTCTTTTTGTGTTCATTAATTTTTCTGGTCAACTAATTTGTAGGGCATTATTAGGAAGGCTTGTTATTCTTTTAAACTCTTTTTTTGAAGTCGTCTACAGTATGATTTTTTTGAAGGTTATTGTTTTGTAAGTGTTTCTTCTTTTTTCTATCTATCTATAATCAATCTTATTATAAATCTGATGTAGTTATATCAATTATCTTTAGTCTTATTTAATTCGTAAAGTTTTCTACAGTCTTTATTAAAATCTGCAAGTTGTCTTTAATGATTTATTCATACAATTCATCCCCTCTGCATTATTGTTGATGATTTTTTACGCTATTTGATTTATTTATAATCATCACATAGATCTATAAAATTCTACGAGAAATTTTTTTGAGAAAGTTTTTTCCTTGTTAGTGATCCAATAATTTTTGTATCTTTGAAGGTGGAACAAAAGTATTTTCTTCTGGAAAATATGAACCATAAATAGTTTTTTTTATTAATATTAGCACCTTCTGATTAATTTATTAAAACTACTATTCTATCTGTTTTGACAAATTGAATTGCTGAAATAAAATTGATATTCTTGTTGAGAATAATGGCGGTCTTAGGCTTTTCTCCTTTATTCGCATATAGCATTTTTTTCTGTATTATTGAAGATTCTCTGAATTAATTAATGACTTTCGTGGTCTATTCTTCATGGTTGTGGGTAGAATTTGCCTCACTAGTGAATTCTTCAGATTTGCTAAATCTGTAATAGATTATAAACTTACTACACCTCAACATGACTTTGAAGGTGCGATCTACTAGAACCAGAAGGTTAATAGAGTTTGCTGTCTTCTCTTCTAAACTTCTTAAAACTCTCCCATTTTCCATTATGAGATCATTTTAGCTCTTGATATTGTTCAAAATTTCTTCATTTGAAATGAGGTTTTTTTCAAAATAACCGTTACTATTATTGATATATAGATGTCTCTCTCTTTCATTATGTCGAGGCAGGTTTCTTACCAAGATTTTAATTTTAGTTATTTTGGCTAATTTTCAGTGGACTCATCCTTACACGTGATGAAGAGCTATCCTGAGTTGAAACTGGCATATAGGAATTTACGTTTAATCCGTTATTCCTTTGTCGTAAGCACCTCTATTATTATGCCCTTCTGAATTGTCTTTAATCGGTTCTTTGTTAGGAGAAAACCCGGGAATTATGCAAAGGTTACTATAATTCTCTTATTAAGTATTATAATCTAGTATTATATTGAGTTCTCTGAAGGACAGGCTTAAAAAAGCTCTTTCCTTCTTTGGATTGATCTGGTATCGTTTCATTGTCAGTGGTTGGAGTAGTAGCAACTATTTTTATTTTTTTCTTCTTCGAAAGGTTGGTAGACTCAATTTCTTGGGATTTTTCTTTTCCTTTCCAATAGAGTGGGAAAGAACTCTCAAGGATTGTTCTTTTATCCTTGTATGCTCTGCACTGAGACCTTCATTGATGAAATATTTTATCCTTTTCATTCTTGCTTCGATCCATTATATTTTTTAATAGCCTTTGATTTTAGTTTTATCTTTGAAGACACCATTTTCTAACATTTTCTAAGTTTAGTCAGTATTTGCTTTAGATTCAGCATTGAAATTTTCGTATCCTTGCTCAATTGGTTAAAGCTGTATGGAGTAATTTTGATTTTGTTTTGGGAATTTAAGATGCTCATCTTTTATTTTTAATAATCTTGCTAGGTTTATATTTGTTCCCATGGATAGCTAAGGATTAATTGATCCCCTCACAACAGAGCCCAATATCACCACGAGAAGGTTAAGTCGAAATAGAAATGCGTCAGATTATAGTGTTCGCTATTAACAGCTGAACTCGTCCTTAGCCACCGAGTATTCAATACTATTCTGGCTTCGGATGGTGAATTATTCTTTTATTCACTCATGAATTTCAAATCGGCGAAATTGGTCGCACATTGCGTATTAACTATGCATACAGCAGAGGCGTTTTTAGGGATATGTTTTCATTCATACTGGAGCATCATTTTTCGTTATCTATCACGTATTCGGACTTCCGTAGTTCCTAAGCCTAAGATGGTAAAGCTTAAGACCTTGAATCCGATCTTTTGATCGTATAAGTACGTTCTAGACTTTTCAACAAGGTCTCATAATTTCTATAGAAGGGTGTAAGACACATTGCACTTTATATATATATATATATATATATACACATATATATATATTTTCTAAATATTATTTCAGTATTTATATAAAATTACTGTGATAAACAGTTTAATAATGTAATTTATGTTCATAAGTGTTTATTACTTTTATATTAATATTTGTATTTCAAATTGTAGACATCACCAAATAGCTTAAGCAATACAAATATAAATGAGAAAAGAGAACATCTGTATAAAATTCTCGTGATTGGTGAACTTGGAGCTGGTAAAACATCTATAATCAAACGTTACGTTCATCAATTTTTTTCCCAGCATTATCGTGCTACTATTGGTGTTGATTTTGCTCTTAAAGTATTGAATTGGGATGCCCAAACTATCATTCGACTTCAGTTATGGGATATTGCAGGTAATTTATATTACAAATAATTATGTTATGAAATTTTATTGTAGGCACCTTCCATATTTGTTCGTTAAAATATAGTATTAGATCTAATTGGGTACAGGACGAATAAAACTAATTATTTTCAATTATCTTGTTCACGTTTCAACAAGAGATACATATCTGATTGGATTTAATACTGTATTTTAACTATAAATAATTATATTGACGATAAATTTTAATTGTATTAAAAATTTTATGCATTATATTATATTTTCTATCCACTTTTTTTATAATTTAATTCTTATTTCTACATAAATTGTTTTAACAACACTATCCATATTTATTATTGTATGAAAATATTCTTTTTGGGTATGGGTAAGAAAATAAGATTAAGTTATTAGTTATATACGTTTCAACGATATGCTTTATTGTCCTTGTCAAGGCCTTATTAAAAATTGATTAATTAGTATATCTTTTTTAAATATGTAATATAATTTAATAATTATATATACATTTACAATTTTTCAATATATAAATTCCTTAATGTCAATAGAATTATTTATTCTAACGCACGTTGACTATGCAGGGTCAAAGAATTTATATTATTTGTCAGCACTATGATACATCAGGTATTTATATATTTCGTAAAGGTGATGTTTTTACACGTCATCAAGTGATTATATTGTTGGTTTAAATTCTATGTGTCCTCTTGTCTACTTAACGCATTGTTGTTTGTTTTTATATGAAGCATTTTCGATATTAACCGTCTTTTATAATTACATTCTCTTTATAAAATTCAAACATTTCCCCAATCTATTTTATGATTGTACTCTTATGCATGTGATAAAACAATTGAGGAACTGTTTTTACGTTTATGGCATTCGTTAATTCTAGGAAACAGATTATGCTTTGTTTCACCAATGTAAGTAGAAGAACAGCCGTTACAATTTATTTGGTAAAAAACCTAGAGAGTTATAATAAAAAAAAAAAGGATAATACAACTGAATTTTACAATGAGAAACGATATAGTTATAATTAAAATTGCGTTTACGATAACGCGAGTCGATAATAATTGTGTTTCTTAAACGACAAGTATGTAGCTTCTGACTTTAGAAGCTTTTCGAAAAAAGGCTCGTTCTGGAATATTCGAAAAGTAAGAAATGGGGAGTGAGTACATACACCTTTGAAGCATGTATTTTTATAAGAAAATCATTCGTGAACGCGAGTGAAAGTCACTAACGAAAACAAAGGTATTGTAATCTCCCTTTTCAATTTAAATATTCCAGAGGGCTAAAGAGAAACAGTAAAAATAGGCATATTTTTACTGAACAATACTATTACCTACACATTTTTTAAAATTTGAAGGTAGTAAAATACAAGTTTAAAACTTATTAAAGATAAGAATAATGATAATTTGTAGATGGCAGGAAATAGCGACTCTTACTCGGGCACTTAGTGAATGCTCATATATATATTTTTTTATCCGAATCTACTTAAACTGTTTTTCAAAAAGGATCAGGCTGTATAGACTTGAAATCAATGAAAGGTCTTGATCTTGACTCATATTGCAGTCTTCTGTGGTATTTCCTCAACATAGCAATTTATACAGTCGTATCTGCAAAACTAGAAATATTGGTTGAACATTGTTACCTGTTCAACTTTGGAGTAGGTCGAAAGTTGAAACATTAACACAGATAAATCAGAAAAGTAAGGAGAACTTTTATGCTTGATAATGAAAATATGAGAACACTGATATAGATCACAAAGTGAGTTAGGTCGAGGTTTCGATTTATAATATTTTATATACACAGGGATTAAGGTCCTCGCACGATTGAACCCTACATAGCAGATTTCATTCCGGTCCATTTAGAAACATTTAAGGATTTATAGATCGGTTTTTGTTAGCTTACTGGAAGAAACTAAAGGCAGTTGTTCTTTTTATTTTGCCATGACAGGAGTTTTGTTTCAGGGGATCACACGTGTTAAATAGTCTCTTAACAGAGCTCGGCAATGTATTTAAGTGCAATGGTTAAGCGATAGATAAGGCTGCCTAAATCAGTAAGTATGAAGCTTGTGTTTATTTTTTAAAAGCTGAGAAACGGAACACAAGCATCAGAGAATTTCATAGCTACCGACAAAGTGCATTGGTCCCGTAATTTATACGTAGAGCTTATGTTATGTATTCCTTCAAGTTTATGGATGAAAGTTTGCTTCTACTTATCGAAATGGATCAAACCCTTATTCAGTTCTTTAAGGTAGTTCACGCTAAGAATACCGAAGTAAAGTTATTAACAGAGTCATTGTTGAATAAGGTAGTTTTATACTGACTCAAAATGCTTACATAGCCTAATAATTTGACTGTGTATCTGTCAAAGATATTGTAATCGAGGGATCAAAATGTAAGACATAGACTATCCGTGAAGCTCGAATGTGGTTGAAGGTGACAGAATACAGAGATTTGTTAGCATAGTGTCTTGAAGAGGGTGGGACTTCAGTTATCACGTTGCTGGAAGCAAATTTTCACATAGTATCAAAGTATAGTAGTATTGTGGAGCTCTACAAAATAAAAGATCCTAATAATATGTCAATAAGTCAAAATTATAAAAACTAGATGAAACAAATTGAGAAACCTTATATTTAAACTAAACTCTACAAAATTTCCCATTTTAAATAATCGACAAAATGTACGTTACTACGAATAAGATCATAAGAATGAAAACAAATAAAAAAATAAAAAAACGAAAAATACAAAAGGTGCATTTTGCTATTTTGACTAAGAAATTATTAAATATTAAAAAATCCTTAAGTTTAAATTCAAATTACGTAAGATTTTTTAATAATTATTTATTGTAAGGATACGCAGATTCTCATTTGGGTTAAAAATAGTTTGGGGTAGTGACGCTGCCAAACAATTACATTGTACTCACAATGTTCTTTCGGATTTAATAAGAATTTTTTACGCTTTTTAAGCGATTGTTTACAACAACTATTTACAGTTTTCAAAATCGATTACTGTATTCACTAATTTTTTTATACATTTACATATGAATAAATTATAATTTTTATTACAAAAATATTTATTTATAATTTTCTTTATATATTGAGGCGGAACAAACATTCATCCAAAAAGATTAGGATAAGGTATTTGAGATTACCTTTTGGAGTAGAATAAGCAATTATTTCTTTCCATGCCATTAAATATAATACGTCGCTCAAAGATCTGAAGATACAAGCGTTTTTGGCACTACAAATATAGGGATGAAACTGTCCCTTTTCACTAAATTTAGCCATCATACACAATTCTACATTGTACTGTATTACGTAAACTATTGGTTGCCTTATGAACACAGCCAGGTTGGAATGAAGTAAACCATACATGTAGAAGTCAGCAAAACTGCACTTCTAATTTTTGATAGCTCCATTTGCAACGATGTAGGAATAGAAATCATCCTAATCGACGTGGTTATCTCTTTCGAGATTCGAAACATTACGTTCGATGAAAATAGGAAGTTGAAACTAAATATCATTCTTTGATTGAAAAAGTTCGGAAAAATGGCTCTAAGATTACGGTGAAAGCGTTTTTCATTTTTAGGTTTTTATGATTCGCAAAATAACGTGGCTATGTATATACCCATGATAAGTAGCAGACAGGTCATGTTTATGAGGATATTCATGATTATTGATACGGTGGGCTAGTTTCATGTTATACATGTAAAGGACACACCCTGGGTACGGCAATATTTGAATAGTTTTTTGGGGTTTGTTTACATTACAAAAAATAGCTACAAATGAAATGTAAAACATTATATTAGAAGAATGTTACTCAGTCATACTGAATGCTATTCTACAACTGATATGAGAACGTATAAGATAAATTTGAATTATGTATAAAGTATTAAAACTAAACTATCATACATAATATAAATAAATGTAATTTTTTTTAAAATGTTCGTTGATTATGCAATGACTATAAATAAATATATTCTGTGATATTATCTGTTTAAGATATTTACACTCCCTTCTAGATTTTTTTACAAGTGAATAAATGAATAGTTAGCAAATGAGACAAAAAATGGACAAAACTAAATAATAAGTAATAAAAAGAGATTTAGTAGTCCAAATTTTTATTATTTATATATGTGATTTATATAAAATTAAAATATAAGTGTTTATGATCAGGGAGGAATCCTGCATCTTCCCCCTCGGTAATCAACTGTGTGAATATTTATAGATTCATCCGAGAATCAACCAAAACGTGCATTATTATCGGTCAAATCCTTTCTAAGTTATTCAATGATCTCTTAATTTTTATTATACATAGACTATTGAATGATGAAATGATTATTTTTCAAAATTAACAATAAAATATAAAAAACTTTAATAACCACGTACATAAATTTTTTTAAATTAACTTAATTGATAATAAATTAATAATATAATTGATGTATATGGTAATTGGATTTTTTATTCATGCAGTTCATCTTCTTTTTATTTATCATCTTCCCGAACTCCATTTCTTATACACCATAAGTATCGAAACGGAATGTTTATAACCCGAATATTTGTCGCAGCGTTTTTGGAAAGGTAGGGGTAATAAAAACAGCAGATTTTATTTTCGCACCATGCGTAATTTTATAAGTTACAATAGAAAAGATAATGAGGAGGGCGGGCCCGGATTTTATAAGGACCCGGAAATTCAGTGAACAGGAGGACGCATCCTCCCCCCACAAACTGCGCATCATTCCTTTTCGAGATTTGCTCAGAGCTTCTGGTATATTTTCGCGTATCGCTTTTTGCTTGCTTCTCACGCATTCGTGAATCTGATGATCTACTGATCATCAAGCTGGCTTGTGTTTGTTTGTACACATGCGTGTGTGTGGTTGCACTGGGGTGCAACCAGCCGAGCACTAGGCTTTATTCCACGCCTTTGGAAGAAACATCGGTCCCAGCAGTTTATATAATTATATAAATATATAATTACCAGGTGATCTATTCAACCGGCAGCGGCACTGTTGCGACGCGAAGGACGCCAGCTGAGTGAGGCAACTGAAAGCGACTTCTCCACCGCAGCCCACATTATACACATTCGTAAGGAATTTTCTGGCTTTTTCCTCTTGAGCGAGAGAGAATTTTTATGCCGTATGTAATTGCCGAGCTAATACATGCATGCTGTATGGCTCAATATTGTTTCCAAATTATTTTATGACAAACCACTTACCATTTCTCAATCCTTTCCTTTATTTGCATATTTACCATTTTATTTATTTTATTAGATTAACACAGGGGTTCATGGCTATTTCCTAGGCTTCTATTTAAACTTAGCTCTACGATTGCACAACAAAATCGCTAATAGAAAGATTATGAGATGAATAAAGCGAACTAACTATACGTAAAAATAATTAAGGAAATATAGAAAAGCTCTTACGAACATTGTTAAATTTTGATAACATCTGTGCTTCCTCTTTTTTATAAATATAAAACTTCCTTATAAGAATATAATATTTATAAAGAAACTACTCTGATACAATGTCATATGCTAATCAAAGTTTAGATTGTGAAGCGACATTCGTTACTCTCCCACTTCATACTGAATATAAGATATCTTTGAAAACTCCCTCTGCACCTACGGCGAGTCAACTTGATAGAATTTTTCCTACCTGGGTCATGCCTAGCTCTCTGGCTTCTAGCATGGTCCTTCCCATTAGCACATACTCCTCTTATCTTCTATCTTCCGAATTAATATAGTGATACCTATTGAGGCATAAGTTTGGGATATTTATTTCTAATCTGTATGAATCCCTGTGTGAACGCTAGAATTTTGTTATTAGCCAAGTTCTCATAATCTCAAACAAACTTTGAATTCTTTAATTTGGGTCCAAATAATTCAAAGTCTGGGATAATTATGCAAAAATTTATACAAAAAATTACAATACAAAAGTTTATGATATATTTTATATATATATATTAGCATATTTTATCAAATACAATATTTTATTTATTCTATTTTTGTAGCTTTAAAAAAACAGATTGTATTAATTATGTCAGAAGCTTGCAACTTAGGTAACTGCATGTTATCCAAATAGGTTAATCACGCTGTAATTGTAGGATGCTGGTTAGGGAGAGTCGAAATGAAGAAAGCTTCTTTGGCAAGACACAAATTTATTCACAAAAATGCAAAACGATTTTCACAAAATGCACAATAGTTACACAAGTGCACTGATCGAAGTCATCAGAGTATCTGATTCACAAAAATTCGTTCGCACACAATCAGGCTACTTGGCCTTTGGCTGCATCTTTCACGATCCGGTTTTCTTCTGTTTTTCGAGAATCAAAGGACTGTTGGCCTTATCTTTCCAACCATCTCAACTTCTTGCGCTTTCCAAACACACGGCCCCGCGAACAGGTTCATCCACATAATTCATCACCCCTGATATAAAAAACTTCTGACTTACCACTGGAAGAAAAAGCCCAAATAATCTATACGCATCATACTCGTGATTTTATACAAATCGTGTTCAAAATCGACCTGTCATTTTTGTCTCCGGAGAAAACCAGCTTGAACGAAAAAGAGAGCAAAGAGTTTCGCAGCGGGCGAGCAAGAATGAGAGAGAGAGAGAGAGAGAGAGAGAGAGAGTAAAAAAGAGAATGAGAGCGAGAGAGAGAAAGAGACAGAGAGAGTGAGCTTCGGCCGATATCATACTGGAGAGAGAGAGAGAGAGAGAGCTAACGGAGACATTAACGAAGACTGCTTCCCGTTCTCTCACACGCGTTCCTTCCATGCACCCACACATGTACACGCAACCCTTCCCTTTTCACACAAGCGGCGAAGCTAAGCGTACGTCCTTTTGAGCGATTTCGCTCTACCTGGCCAAGCGCACAACACAATTAGCGCATTTTAATGGCTCATATTCAATTTACACATTTCGAGCGTCCCTGTATCCTGGACGTACTCCTTCTGGGATAAAAATCTCAGTTTCGGTGCCTAATATACGCTCGCGCTAGAGTTATGGTTGATGCGTGTTGATTAATATCTATCAATCTGCGCATCGGACATTTCATTGATATTCAAACTGAATATTGAGTGATGTTTTTATTTCTATTTATTTAAAATTTAACCAGTCGGCTATATTTTCAAAATCATGAACGCCGGGAAAAGCATGTTTTAACTGTTTCAAGGTTTTACATGAGTTTTTGCGGTTAAAAGTTGAAACGCTTTACTGCATAGTAATATAAATATGAAAGTTGACGCACAACGCAGATTACGTATCAGATGAACTCGGATCCTTAGAGGAGAAAACAAGGACTATGTACGGCACAACACCTTGTAGCTTGTTACCACCTCAAAGTAAGACAATTACCTTATATAATTCCAAAAATTTAATATAATTTCATGCTGTTATTAATCTTTCAAATATTTGTTGTTGACTCAATTAATACCGTCAAAACAATTTAAGTAAATAATTATTTGATTTAAATAATTATAATAATTTTATAAATAATCTTCTTGCAGGTCAAGAGAGATTTGGTAATATGACCCGAGTTTATTATAAAGAAGCAGTAGGAGCATTTATAGTTTTTGATGTAACAAGAAGTACCACACTAGATGCAGTCGTTAAATGGAAACAAGATCTGGATTCAAAAGTGCAGTTACCTGACGGATCACCAATCCCATGCGTTTTATTAGCTAATAAGTGTGATCAACCAAAGGAAGGTCTTGCCAATTCAATAATTAAAATGGATGAATATTGTAAAGATAAGAACTTTGCAGGATGGTTGGAGACATCAGCAAAAGAAAATATTAATATTGAAGAAGCGACTAAATTTCTCGTCAATAAAGTATGTAATATTATATTTTCTTAAGAGTACTATTTTTTAATTATTTTATTTGCAAAATTATTTCAAATGTAAAATTATTTACTCATTATAGTATTTGTATTATTTAAAATTTATTTTAGTACATATTTTTTTCTCAATACAGTATTTTCATAAATAGTGTAAAAAATTGATAACATCATATCAAGATTGTAAATAAAAGTAATTTCTTATAATTTTTTAATTTATGCACTTTATATGCATTTAATTTTGATATATAATATATATTTTATATATATTATTTTTGATTATATTTCAAGAAATGTTTGTTTTTATTAATATTCATAATACTTACATAATAGCTTCATTGAAAATCACTAAAAAAATCTAGTGAATTAATCTGCTCAAATAAATCTATTTTTTACGAAGTACACTTAAACAGCTCAAAATTATAATTATATAAACTATAGTTAGAATATACCAATCTATGAATAATTTAAATAAAAAAAAATCATTAAAAATGTTGAAATAAATTTACTAAAAATTTAATTCTAATTAAAAGTAATTAGAATAATGTTAGGATGATATTTTATCAGTTTTATTCAAAATAAAATTGAAAATCAAGGAAAATAATTTTCCGATTAAATCAAGTTATTTCAAATTAGTTTTACGTATTTAATTTATCACGATATATATGTATATTTCAATTATCAATCCGCAATAACGTAACTTTTGCCAGGTTGTACTCTGCCCTAGTCAATCCGGTCAAATCAGTTCGACCCCTTTTAAAATTCGGTAAATAAAATAAATATAATAACGATACTTAAGGAGATAAAATATTATTTATTGTAATCAAGAAATAGCAAAATAGAGAGTGCAATTTTATGTTTAATATAATCGATTGATTAAGCCGTGGTTCTAAACGTGACCACGCGCAAGATAAACCGTTCTTTCGTTGTATCAAAGAAATATCTAAGTCCCGATTCTATTGTTCACGATTCTTTCTAATGGAGGCCCGAACCGGAATATCCTCGAGATGTTAACTCGCTCAATATTTGGAATCCAAGTGCTCATACATTTTTCTCCGATTTTATTCATTACTTGCTGTGGATGGAAAATTGCAAATCTGCGAATTATCCCTCAAGGATCCGTAGTGCCTTCCAGACGCTTGATAAACGGCATGTCAGCTGTCTCCGTTATTGTCTTTCGAACGACACCTCGCATATTCATTTTCAACTTCGGTGCGGAATTTTCACGAAATGACGGATTTAGTTTTTATAACATGTGGGTTTTATGTTACTCGTCTCTTAATTTAGTTCTTTCATCTTCAAATCTTTAACTTTCTTTGCCGACGTAAGTTCTACTTTTCCCTCCTTTCGGTTTTCGTCACGTATTCAATTGTCGACATTCACGTCAATAATAATATTACATTCGTGACACATCCAGAGCCAATGTCATCGTCCTCATCGACGATTAAAAATTAGCGTTCAAAAATTGTTATTATACTTAATGATGTACTTTCCTTATATCTTTCCTTATCTAATAGTATCGGTACCTAATAACCCTCTGCTCTTGTCACGTTATATTCGTGATATGTACAGGATCATGGCGTCGACGTCCGCATTCATACATAGAGATGTAATGATAATTTTATTTGGCTGTTTGTGTATATGTAAGCGGGCGTGATTTAAGTGCCCCTTTCGAGTCGCTACATTTATTTATGTTACTCTCTCTTTCGTACAATATTTTAAAATTTAATTTCCTTATGAACTAAAAAATACATAATTTTATAACGATTACATATATTATTTTTTTTTTTTATAATAGTTAATATATTTTTGTCCTTCTTATACTGTTTAACTCAGTGTCATTTAATGGTTTTTTCCTTTGGTTAATTATGTTTAATATATTTTTACACATCCTTCCCCCCCCATAACTATATTATATTTCTGAAACATATCTTTATATTAGTACAATATTTATAAATACATGGTTCATACGCGAAGTATCGAGTTCTTTTTCATTTTCAGACTATTGGTCGTAGAAATTTTGGAGGGGTCTTAAAATGTTGACAAACTCTTTCCTCATTTGTCCCTTTTTTTTTGTTTATTCGATAATTAGATGCGGCAGGATTTTACTTCGCGCTTTTTTTAAATTTTTTGATACGGCGCGTTGACGCGATTAGTGGAAAACCACTACGCGAGAATGTTTTGTTCAAAGATTAAAAAAAAAAAAATTCTTACCTTTTCTTTTTAAAAGATGATTGGTGGATTTATAAACAGTGTCAAATTAAAATTTAAAATTTTTCAAAATAATTTCCTCCTGCATCAACACGTTTTTGAAGGCGTGTTTTCCAAATTTCAAATGCATCTTCAAACTCTTCAGCTTTGATGTTTTTCAAAAATTTTTTCACATGTTTTTTGCATGTCCAAATTGTTCTGCAATATATTGTGCACTGTAGATCGCGTTAAATTCAGTTTTTCACGAATAATGTAACTGTTAATCGGCGGTTTGAATCTAAAATTTATAACCTGCGCCGGGTATTCCTAGCCATTCGAAAACTTTTTAGGCGCTCAAATCGAGGCTCGTCGATTATTTTTTCTCGGCCCTCTTTGAAAGCTCTGTGCCATTTTCCACTTTGCGATTTTGACATACAATTATGTCCATACGCTTCTTGCAACATTTTATATGTTTCCACACTGTTTTGTTTAATTTTAAACAAAACTTTATCGCGTAACGCTGTTGAAATAATCGCTCCATCTAGATAGAGCGACTAGTGGAGCAGCGTTACGTGAGAAAGTTTTAAGTGCGATTTGGAAAAAATACCGCGAAGACATTTTAATTACTAAAAGGCGTTTTTAATAATAATTGTATGGGTAAATGGTAATTAGAAAAACGGTATAATAGTATTAGGAAGGGTTGGGAAAAAGTAACGGACGAACCCCGTTCTAAATGTCCCAAAACAGCTCGAATCGATTCAAACGTCAAGCGTATGCACACAATTTTAAATTCCGAATACCGTTTCATAATGAAATCAATCGCCAAAATACTGAATTTAACACGATATGCAGTGCATAAGATAGTGACAAGAGATTAAAAAATGAGAACAGTATCTGCTAAGCTTGTACTAAAAGTTTCATCGAAGTTTTATGAATAAACTCGAATTACCTGTTATAAAAAATTGTTAGACTTATTGTATATTGATTCGAATTTTTAAAATTCTTGTATCAATGGGGATGAATTATGGTTCATCGAATACGATTATGAAACAAGGAGGGATACTTGTGAGTGGTACACAAATTTTCTTGTTGGCCAAAAAATGTGTGATTGAGCAAATCATGCATCAAAAAAATATTGATTTTGTTTTATACATTTTGAATTTGTTTCGCAATATCAAAATGTGGATCCAAATTTTTACTTAAAAGTTTTAACAAGACTATATCGCCGTGTTGCGCGTATCAGGCCAGACATTCAAAACAATTAGAAGCTTCACCACCATAATACCCGACTCATACGGCGTTCATCGTTTCAAACTAACTGGCACGCTCTAAGACTCCCGTGGTGATCCCCGTACAGCCTCGAATGAGCTCAATGAATTTCTAAATGAAAATGATGGATGATTTTGTGAAGAAATCACTGTTTAAGAATAGCTCTCCGTAATTCGAAAAGACAGTGCAATGTACATTATTTTGTCAAAATTTTCGATGAATTCGATGAGTTAAATTATTACATGAATTCATATGACGATGCAGATGAAAATAATTTAATTAATTAAAGAAAGCAATAAATTACTTTTCTATTTTCTAGTTTCTATATTTTACAATCCCCTTATTAAACTAGGCAATTTATTAGAAAAGATAAACTAGCTAGATTTCCTGGAAAAATACAAATTATATTGGAAATATCTAGTTATCATTTATAATATTATTCTAAGACCCCATTTCATATGAATAAAAATAAAATATATTTTTATTAAATGTTCAATTAATTAAATGCTTTTTTGTTGACTATTTAATTTCTAATATGTGATAACGATTTAATGAAAATAAAATAAAATTTTTTCTAATTCATATTTTTAATGCAATGAATAATTTTTATTGATAAATACAAATTATTTTGAAAATTTAATTTTATAATTTGTTATATATTTTATAGAAAATATTATTTTTAATGTTATGAATAGCTGATAATAATATGTCAATTTATTGAGTTTAGCAGTATTCTATAAATTACAACATGTATGTAGAATAATATTACTATAAATTGTAAACAAGGGCAAAATATTTTCAATTTAATTATTTTTTTTCTAGCACGTAATTTTTATATTTTATTTCTCTTGTATTACTTTTATGTAATTGAACTACTGTAATACGCGAAAACTAGTATTTATGTTCTTCAAGAATTTTTTTTCTTTTATAAATTTTACTGATTCTTCGGTTCTATTCCTGTTTTATACTGTTGCTTTTTTTAAATTATTATTATTCATCATTTATTTTATTTGATTTTGACCTTTAAGAAATTTTTTTTTGTATCTTATATCTTTTCTGAAAAACATTTTCAATAATAATTTCAGCAGAATTTTTGTTTTACATTTTAAATAAAGCCAATTATGTAAACTATTTTTTTGTCTGTCAATAAAAAGTTTATTAAGGTTTTTAAATATTTTGAAATGATACGTAAGTGCATAAAGATAATCAATATAAGTTTTTAAACAATTAACAATTATTGATTATTAAAATAATAATTTTAGTTATTTGTTTATATATTTCAGATACTACAAAAAGATCAAATAATAAAAGGTAACAATACACTTGAACAATTGGACAATGATAAATTTATTTTAAATGATTCTTCAGCAAATTCAAAAAAATTGTGCATCTGCTGATATTTATGAATTGTAAATCATTTGAAAATAAATGAATTAATATATGTTTGTAAATATTCTTAAGCCTTGAATACTGTAGTTCTTATTCTCACATATATGTTTTTATTATTTATATAATACCTATTTTCAACACACTTAATTTTTCACACGACACTGTATCATATTTTTTACTAATTTTATAATATTTAGTTTTTTATTAAGAAGTAGTATAATACAAGAATTAAATATTTTGAGGACATTGAAAATTAAAAAAAAAATTGTTCATATTTGGGAGGGGAATATCTCATATTATATAATATTGCATGACAAAAAGTTTATTTTTTGAAAGTGATAGGTGTAAGAAGTTGTTTTATGTTGATGTTAGTTCGGATTTTAATCTTATACTGATAAATTCAATAACAGTCGATTAAATCAAATGAATGAATATGTAGTTATATTTAAAATACAAAACTAGTTAATGAAAAACCAGCGTGATATAAGAACATGAAAAATACAATCAGAAAATTCTCAAGGATAAAAATTATGAATATCATTAAGGAACAGCCATTTGATTATGATACAAATTTATTATACTTATTATCATCTGACGTTTTATTGTAAACAAATGTATTAGGAGCAATCTAAAGTTATTAGAAAAATCAAACGAATCTGTACTGATACAAAACATATAGAGTTTGGTTTATTTATTGTATTTGTAAGAGGTTAGGAAATATTAGCACAAATTGAATAAGCATATTTCATAAATGCACACAATGAGGTCTTTCAGTATAAAAATTCCTTTTTTTCTTTTTTTAAAAATAACTTCCCAATACTACAAACCTAAGATCAATATAAAGTGATTGAAATAAAAACACAAAAAATATAAAAATATTACTATTTAAAGAGTTTTAAGTATTTGAAACTAGGAAGTATTATTATTTCGATCCTCTTATATTCTGATCTCGACTTGGAATCAAAGTGATATATATATTTATATCACTGATTATATATATCAATTTGATATATATATATATATAAATACAAGTCGATTCATTGCGTTGTGTCAAAAAATTGAAACACATCCTTTGCACGAAGTAAAATCCGACTTCTTCAAATTATCGAAAAAATAAAAAAAAAAAGACAAATGGAAAAAGGCTTTCTCTGCATTTTAAGACCCCTCCATAGTCGGTACGATCAATAATCGCAAAATAAAAAAAAAACTCGATACTTCAGGGATAGATCATGTATATACATGGTGCATCCACGAAGTATCGAGTTTTTTTTTTCATTTTGCGCCTATTCGTCGTAGAAATTCGGGAGAGGTCTTAAAATGTCGACAAACTCTTTCCGCATTTGTCCTTTTTTTTGTTTTTCGATAATTAGGCGTGGCAGGATTTAACTTCATGCGAAGGGTGTTTTTCAGTTTTTTGATACGGCGCGATGGAGCGACTACTCTAATAGCGTTACGCGATAAAATTTGTTTGCAATTAAAAAAAAACAGTGTAGAAATGTATAAAATGTTGCAAGAAGCATATGGACATTATTGCATTTCAAAATCGCAATGTGGAAAATGGCACAGACCTTTTAAAGAGAATCAGGAAAAGATCATCGACGAACCTCGATCTGGACGTCCAAAAAGTTTACGAATGGCTAGGAAAAACCCGGCGCGTGTTAGAAATTTAAAATTTGGACTGTCGATTAACAGATTAAGAAATTCAGAAAAAACTGAATTTAACGTGATGTACAGTGTACAATATAGTGCAAAAAAATTTATAAATATCGAAATTTTTGAAAAACATCAAAGCTGAAGAATTTGAAATGCATTTAAAATTTGAAAAACACGCCTTCAAAAATGTGTTGATACAGGAGGAAATTATTTTAAAGAATTTAAAATTTTTATTTTACCCTGTTTATAAGTCCACCAATAAATCATTTGTCAAAAAAGAAAGGTAAGAATTTTTTTTTTATAATCTTTGAATAAAACATTCTCGCGTAGTGGTTTTCCGCTAATCGCTTCATCGCGCCGTGTCAAAAATTTGAAAAACACCCTTCGCGCTAAGTTAAATCCTGCCGCGCCTAATTATCGAAAAACAAAAAAAAGGACAAATGCGGAAAGAGTTTGGCGACATTTTAAGACGTCTCCCGAATGTCTACGATGAAGAGGCACAAAATGAAAAAAAAAACTCGATACTTCGTGGATGCACCATGTATATATATATATATTATATATATATAACATAAAAACAATTTAAATTGTTGTATCAGCCGGCAAGCTATACCGGTCAAGATTAAATTTGAGTGAACCCACGAACATCAATAAGCATTCGACACTCACAAGGACAAAAAATATAGTGAGTCTGTACTAGTCTCGCCTCATTTAAAAGAGCTATTCTTAATGATAACGAAAGCCTCAGACTATGGTGTGGGTGCAATACTGACCCGGTGATCTTTGGGCAAGGACAGACTTAGCGTTTATGCATCCCGATGTTTATAGGGAAGTGAATTACGTTATCCAACATAAAATAAGGAACTATTCGCTCTGGTATTTGCGAATGACCAATTTAAACACTATGTATATGGATGCAAATACACAATAGTATCTGACCACGAACACTTGAAACATTTCCATTTAAGCAAAAAATCTGACTTCCAGTTTAACCGATTAAAAGCACTGGTACACGGATATGATTTCGAGATTATCTATCGGCTTCGTACGGTACACGGCAATGCGGATGCACATCCCGCAACCCCGTACCTAGGGACAGCATGATGGTGAAATCCAAGTGGCACGAAGTCTATGAGCTGGCGGACGAACAAGATCATGATGATAATAATATCGAGGGAGATTATCCTCCTGCCCGTATAGTGGATCTGGTAAAACAAAAGTGAGAAATAGACCTCAATAGCTCGGGAAAGCCCGGCGCACGGAAAATTTAAAATGGTCTAAACTGACGACAGGGATGAAAACGATGTCAGTAGATACAAGAACGCTCGTAGCCCATATCAACTGAAATAGAAAACTATCTCTAACATATATCCGAAAATTATGAAAGTTTGGAACAGATTATAGCTATAAGAAGGCAAACGCAAAATTCGGATACATGAAACGTGATGTTCGAATGGATCAGGGTATAGCTACTACAAGCGCACCTTTTTGGACGAGGAAGCAGACATCTATTAGTCTCAAAAATTCAATTCAACAGCTATTTAAGGAAAAGGAAATTGTTATCATGTTACTGAAAAATAACCTACCGATAATTGATATTCCATCTAAGAAAATGCCACGAGACGTCAATAAGGGGATATCAGGGAATCACAAGTACCTACAGTAAAATAGTGAATGACTATTACTGAAAAAACATGACACCCGAAGTAATTCAATTCGTTAGAGGACGCGCGAGGTATCAGATATACAAATCAATCAAGATTAAGACAAGACAGATAATAGTAATGACAAACTCTCGCTCATTGGTGTTCGATCAACAATCACTAGATTTCTACGGGCTCTTGAGTATAACCACATCATAATATCTATATATACTAACAATACAAAATTTAATAACAAAATATTGTACATTCTTCTCTGTGAGGAATACCACCACCAAGGAAATGTCAAGGGCAATCCTGCGCTACATCATATAATATTTTGAACCATCTACTGCGATATTAACAAACCAAGGCAGATATTTTCAAAATAGGAGCGTTAACAGAACTTTTTGAGATAGAAAAATACTGCACCTCATTTTACCAAGCGCAATCGAATTGAAGCATCGAAAGGATGCATAACACCTTGACGGAATATCTAAAAGCATACGTGGGTAGCAATGACAAATGGAATCAAAAGTTGAATCTTTGAAAGCACTCGTACAATACATATCAATGCTTGATGCGCCAGGATTTACACCCTCCACACATGAACTTGCCTTAGGACAACTGGCGAAAACTCTGCCACAATTCCCGCCGTGACAATAATGCGTTACATATTACCAGTAGTTTATTGATTTATTTGAATCGCTATATCAGCTACAAATGACGGTGGCGATTAACCCAGAACAAATATACATAAAATATTTACTACGATAAAAAATTAAATACTAGATATTTTAAGGAAGACGAAATGATATACTTATTTTAAG
This sequence comes from Eupristina koningsbergeri, assembly GCA_018907245.1. Classification (NCBI taxonomy): domain Eukaryota; kingdom Metazoa; phylum Arthropoda; class Insecta; order Hymenoptera; family Agaonidae; genus Eupristina; species Eupristina koningsbergeri. Next base: position 272,870 of record JACCHV010000014.1, read on the forward strand.
AACCTAACCTAGGTAAAATGAATATAAAATACATCGACCCATATAAAATAACGGGTGAATTATAAATCATATAACACTACCATAGCTAGAGGAAATAAAATTAAATATGTCCATATGGGCAAAGTAAAGAGAGTCTGTGAAACTCATGGATCCAAAATAGAAACACCAATGATCATGGCAATCATTAAACATAATATATAATGATAATAATAGTATAAATAAAGCAATAGATAATATTACATTCTATAATTACAGCCCTCTAACGCATCGTGCATATAAATGAAATTGGACATTCTCAAATTTGTACTTATTTATATATCAAAAAAATGACACCAACGATAATATTGCAAGTGCATTTTAATCAATTAAAGTTTATGCTTTTTGATTACGAAATATTATAGATTATAAATTATTATTATTTTGTCCAAAAATTTTTGTTAAATTTAAAAAAATTTAATCTATATTAATATTTTTTATTCAAACATACAGTGATAATCAAAAGAACATTATAAATAGTTCATACAAAATTGTTATAAGCTTGTTTAATTAATTTGATCTAATTCAGTTTATTATAAGAGCTATAATACTTTCCAAAAAGTAATTTTAGTTAATTTAGATTATATTTACTTAAACGTTTTAAATTATCACATTTGAAACTATCAAATTGATTTATGGAAAACAATAATATCATAATTGTTATAAAATTTAACAAATGAGGATGGTCTTCTTCACATATTCCTTTGACCACTCCTTAAGGAAAATTAATATGTTGAATAATTATATAAATTATTGTATACTAAAATATTATAATAAATTAAAATAACGACATAAATTGACAAAATATATTATTAGTTAAATAAATTAAAATATAATTAGTAATAAAAAATATAATAATAAAAATAATGAAAATTTAAATACTTTGTAAATTATAAATATAATAATTTAAATATTAAAAATCAAATAAATGTATAAATTTGCAACAACATGCGCTCATTACTCGAAGCTTCGAGACGATCTCTTACCTCTCTCGAAGCTTTACCCGCGATTAGTCCATTATGTTGGTTCGTATAACGGTATACGACGAGCTAAATGAGGGCCCTGGGGAAAGGGGGAGACGTCTGCTTGAGTAATTCCGTCGCAAGCCCCTCGCAGTGGTCCGCACAGACCATTACTTTACGGCGAATTATCGCGCACGGCCGAACACGCATCAGCGTATGCGATTATCGAGCGCTAAGAAACTGAGGTGATGTCACACCTCAGAGCGCTCGGCTCGGAAACAGAATCCCTCTAGCCTCGGTCCCGACCGCACCATCCTTTCCACTTACCCCACTGCATACAAATCCGTGTCAGCAAACCCCTTGCGGCCTCCGTTGTCACGCTTCCTTAGGAGCAACTATCCAGACAGTTCACGTGTTCTTGACGGCCCAATCCTTAAGAGTTTGACTGTTTGCAATCAAATCATCTCTTCTATAACCAAAAGTATTTTGTGACGAATGTGTGAATTTGCGTCCGCTACAAATTTACCATTTGCATCTGCCGTCCGCAACTTTGGATTATATAATCATAGATAAATTTCCTTTGCTGCACTAGGGGTTTTGTTTTCATGAACAACACTTAGGACACCGTCCCCGTAAATCGACTTTCCCTGTTCCTTCGGTTCCCCACCTATTCAGTACGTCCGTAATACCGTCATTAGTAATACCGTCCGGTGATTTTTCCTAACGCGTCGTCATGTCTCCGGCTTACTTTTGTTTTTTCCCGCCGTATGATATTATTTACTTTCCTTAATTTAAATAAATAATTACTCAAATTTCGGAGAGTTCGCGAACCTTGGTATATCTGGGTTAATATTATTATTGTTTATGTCTATGATTTCGGCGGTCACTAGGTGGATAAACGTGATTTTAAATATTGTAAATATTATTATATTTTCTATTTCGAAAATTATTCTGATCGAAAGTATACACTGTGTCATTGATACTGTATTTAATTGAGAAAACTGTTCATTAAAGGACACCTCCTCGGTTGCATTTATTTATTTAAATTTTTTTTTTAATGACTACACCTATGAGGAACGTTCCCGATCCCCGGCAGACCGGCTATCGCCTTATCCGAGCATTAATTTTTCTCTAAAGCGCTCGATTTGGCCTTCACCCGTAAAGGGTAAACGGAACCATCTCGTTACAAATTAATAGAATAAAAAAAAATCATGAGGGGAAAAATAATAATCATAGATGATATGAATACATCAACAAAAAAAATAGGAAAAAAATTACATGTACAGATAAATAAAAATTAATACATACTTTAAATAAAATATGAAAATAATTATGAGCAATATAACCATTTTTAATACGAAAAAGTATTTAACAATAAAAAATAAAATTATTAAATTTTATATACATATATTACATATTAATTGGATAAATATAAAACAGTAGCTGGTATTAAACCATTTAATTGATTATTTGTCAGAAAAAGAATATATAAAAATATAAATAATATAAATTAAAAAATTAAAAACAATATAAATTCTTGTAAAATTTGATTTGAAGCACCTTCCATCTTTTTTATATAAATAAATTTGAAATGCGGGTGAGGTGCAGTGTGAATAAAACAACTTATTCGATTATTTTATTGCAGAAATTTCGACAAGACATCCCTTGTCCTTGTCGAGGCTACTTTATTAACAAATATTATTAAACTTTGAATACATATGTTAAATGGATACAATTATTTATAATTTTAAATATAATTATCTAATTATTCGTCATAAGAATTGATATTGTATGACTTTTTAGTCGTAACGTCAGTTTTAAGTGTAAACGTTTCTTAATGAGGTGATTTTAAAGAATGTTTACACTTATTTATATTTATATGATCCAACAACGTTATAAACTACGTCATGATATTATTGTTTATCATGTTATTGAGGATCATATTATATTTAAAATTTAATATTTGAATGTCCTTTTGTCGGTTAATCATATTTTTGTTAATTTTGATAAAATTTATTTCCGAAATTAAGCGTTTTTTTAAAATTACTTTCCTTATGAGCTCTCAATATTAATAATCATGATAAAGAGGGTATCTAATAATTAACTATAGAATACATTAAAAAGAATATTAATAATAAAAAAAACAAATATTGACAATCAAAAACTAAAATTGACAAAAATTTTTTAAAAAATAATAAAAATGTATTTTTACCAATGTTGATGAAGTGAATGTGACTGTATGCATTAGTACTGACGAATATAAGACTAAAATGAATAATATGTTCGAAAATATTGTTACATATTTAAATTATTGCTATGTATATATAATTATATTCCAATTATTAATCTGCGATAACGTAACTTTTACCGGGTTGCCTTAACCAAAGTGGTAAAAGCGGTTTGATCCTTTTGAGGTTCGATAATAAAATAAATGTAACAATTATAGTTAAGAATACAGAATATTATTAATTTAAATCAAAAAATAATAAAGGAGAAAGTGCAATTTTAAGTGCTATATAATCGATTGAGTAAGCTGTAACTCAAAACGCAACCACGTGAAACTAACCAGTTCTTTCGTTTTATCAAAGAAATATCAAAGTCCCAATTCTTTCTACAGGTCCGAATAGGAATATCTTCGAGATTTTAACCCGTTCAAAATTCAAAATCGAAGTGCTACGTTGCTTTCGATTTACTCATTACTTACGCTAGATGGAGAATTGCAAATACGCGAATTCTTCCTCCAAGGTCCGTAGTAATTTCCAGATGCTTGATTGAAATGATGGATTCAGAAATTCTTATTACTCACAGGTTTCATGTTGCTCGTCTTTCAGTTCGATTTCTTCATCATCAATTTTCTAACGTCTGGTCTTTCTTTGCCGATGCCTGTACTACTTTTCTTTCTTTTCAAAATTCATTACGTATGCGATTATTGATACAACCATTACTAATAATATTACATACGTCACAATACTAATGCATAAAAATTAATAAAAAAATTCCACTGAAAAAATTACAAACAAAAAAACACAAAATATTAACACAATTTAATGGAAAAGTATATCTTGTTAAAAAACATACCATAAAACGAATTATCATAAATAAATACTAACTTAGCGAAAGTATATGTACAAAAGGATATATAATTCTGTTACAATATATATATATATATATATATATATATATAATAAAATATATGGTAAACATAATACTCAAGTATTAGATTTACTATTAATCAATTAAATTTAAGTACAATTAATCATAAAAAGCTTAGAAAAAAATAAGTAGCATTACCAATATTAATAAAATTTCATTTAATGACAAATTACAGTTTCTTCGATAACACATATTTTGTGTTAGAAAAGAAATTGTATTGACAAATTTTCGGTATCCAATGGGCTCACCAATATCACATTTATTTGCAGTCATAGTGATGAATGACTTTGAGTCTGAATGCCTAAATTCGCTTAAAAATATATATAATTGTTTTCCATTATTTTATTATAAATATATGAATCACAATTTATTGTATTCATAAAGATGATCTAGAGATGATTTTAAATACCGTTAATAAATTTAATAGTTTAAAATTAACACATGAAATAGAAAATAATAATTCTATAAACTTTCTTAAACTTGCAATTATCAAAACTCAAAAGAATAGAATTATTACGCATTGGTATCAGAAACTTACACAGTCAACCAGCATACTTAAATTTAAATCCAATCATATACTATCTCAAAAACAGAATATTGTTTACAATTTAAAAGATATAACCATTTTATTATCAAATCACTGTTTTCATAAAAATAACGGGAAATCTATCCTTATAGAAAATAACTACCCTTATTATTTACTTGAAAAACATAATAAAAAACATCCTAGAACTCATAAATTTAAAAATAAATGTAACAAAAATACTGATAAATTCCATACTTTGATATCTTTACCATGCAACGCCTCGATCTCTCTCTAGATCGGGGCCGGGACTTGCTTAGTCGGAGGATGGGTCACACAAATAATAAGACTCTATCTCTTTATATTTTTATTTAACAAAATATTTTATTGTATTCCAAATACAATAAAAGTATTTAAATTTTGGCGGCTATATTATGCTGTCGATCGCCGGTGACTCCTCAGTGGTCGTCTGTAACAGAGGTTTATTCACCTTATTTAGACGTAAATATTAAATAAACGGTCGTGCCTGCAGTTATGACATACGGCACGTCGTTTATGTATGTTTGAACCTAACTAATACACGGCGTCCTTGTTGTTATGACGCAAATGACGTCGTATATTACTTTCAATACAATTATTGCTACTGTTATGACGTAGCAAAGAAAATATCTTAATTTATTTATTTCGATAGTATTTTAGACTTGTCTCGGTGGAAGCACAGAGATTAAACCAAAATACAACGAATTTTCTTTATTTTATAATTGACTAGACACTCATGTTAACACGATTGTCTCGATCAATTATCCAGATAAAAAGGTCCCTTCTGGTCTCAATTCGCCTGTTTATATACACGCGTTTTGCCGCGGTTTCATCTTTTCTTCTTCCTACGGAGGGGTAAGCGGTGTTAGTTTCCGTGGGGAAGGCATGCCGTACGCGTGTGATTTGCGCGATTTTGAATAAAGTGGTGGAAAAATTGTCTCGTGTTCAAATCGACAAATTGCGTATTAGTTGCCGATTGTTTCATCCCACTATAACCCACACTTCTATCACCTGTGAGGTGAGTGAACCGGCCGGTTAGGAAGTTAATAAACTTTTAACCTCAAATCGGTGTCGCGACGAGATGCAATATCGTCGCAACTATATTCTGAAAAATTTTTTTCGGAATATGCACTAAAGTTTAAAAAATATGGAATAAATTTAATTCCCAATATAAATAATAAATTGAACTCAATTATTATAAAAGGCAAAGACAAAACCGAAAAATTGGTTAAAACTAATGTAGTATATAAAATTAAATGCAAAGACTCTTCATCGGTGTACAAAAGTGAAACTAAACATAGTTTAAGAAAAAGTATAAACAAGCATAAAAAATATAATAATAATAATATATCTATGATGGCGGCATACTCCTATGAATACAATCACAGTATAAATTGGGATAATGTTTATATTTTTGATAGGGAGAGTAAAAAAGATTAATTTCCGAGATGATTCATATTCAAATTAATAATAATACGATTAAACTACAAGAGGACGTAATATTTAAATTTCAAATATCATATGATCTTCAATTACATGACAAATAATATTATGACGTACAGCATCCCGTCGTCGAACCATTTAAATTGAGGCAAAATAAAAATTGTTAAAATTGTGGCATTACGACCGACAAGTCATAGAATAACTGTGTGTTCCTATGTCCTAATATTAGGTAATTATATTTAAAATAAATCATTTTGTATCTTTGAAACATATGTATGTAATAATTGCAACAATTTTTAATAAATAGCCCTGACAAGGACAAGGGATAGCTTGTCTAAACATGAGTGAAAATAATTAAGTATAATTTTTTTTATTCAACCTACAGCTCATTGGATTCATAATTTTATTTTAATAAACAATATGGAAAATGCTTCGCATCAAATGTTACAATATTTTTATTGATTGTAGCCAGAATCAGACTAGATTATTGCCTATTTGAAAAATTTATCCCACGTATGATCCTCATTCGGCAATTTCTAAACTCGATGTTAGTTACCTAAATTTTCGTATGTTAAATTTAATTGATTAATTATACGTCTAATACTTGATTATTATGTTTACCATATATTTTATTACACATACATATATTGTAACAAAACTATATATCCTATTATACAAGTTTCTAATATTTAAGTAGAAAAAAAAAGTCATATTAATTGATCCAATTAATTTTTTCATAAATTGTATGCATAATTAAGCTATATAATTGAGTTGGAATATAAGCTTTCTCAGCTGCCATAGTAGCTGGTGTGAACTACCCTATGTTATGAAAAGAGAAGTACCTTTTTTATAGCGAATCGCGGAGACTTTTCAGCTGACGAAACGTTTAAAAGTTATGCCCGAAGTGATGACTCGATAAGAATTATATATGGTCCATCTAGCATATAAAAAAGTAAATGATAAATTACACGGTATGTTCGGAAAGTAATGCTAATTTATTATTTTTGAAGCTACTTTTTATTATAACACTTTAGGAAAAGTCAGAAAGTGTGCGAGGGATATTTTTCTATATGTACCTTTTTTCTTTTCGACCATCAGGATCGGCAAAATTTGTATTCCTGGGAATGGTGTTTTTGAGTTTTGTAACATGGCGTGATGGTCTGCCTAGTGGAATGGCGTTATACGATCAAATTTAGTGCACAATTTGGAAAAAATATATTGTGGAGATTTTTAAAAAAATTTAATTATTAAAAAAGGTTTTAATGGTATGCAAATTTTGATTAATTCCAGGTATTATTGATTATCCTAATCCTTTAATAATGGTTTAAACTAAAAATTTTGTGCACACACTCGGCGTTAGAATAGATTTGAAGAATTTTTGGAAACGGAGATAATCAGTGACCTTGAAATATGTATATAATTTTTTTAATTATAATTTACATGTGTAAAAATTATTTAATTTATCACTGCGCACTTGTAGTTTAATAACTTTTAGACGGTGGGATTATAAATAAAACAATGTCGAATTAAAGGAAGAACGTAGCAAGCCCTTATTTTGGAAAACGGAATAAACAGTGCGATAGCTGTGCACAAAATAAAACTGTCCTCACCCGCTCTGCAGCGCATCCTCTTCTTCACTTTTCAGATTTTCGAAAGCACCGTCACCCGTCGGCTCGCACAAGCCGAAAAGCCGACACTTATACATGTAATTTTATTGTTAAAGTATTTTTTAATTTAAAATTCTCTAAAAATTTTACCAAATTTTTACCAAGTAAATCTATTTCATCAGTCGATTTATCGCGACGTATTACAAAATTCAAAAATTTTCCTTCTTGCAAAGAAAAATCCTGTCATTTCTTAATGATCAAAAAAGAGGGGTGAGACAAATAGAAAAAATTTCCTGGTACATTTTCCGACCTCTGCCAAATCGCTACGACAAACAGTGGCTTCGAAAAAAAAAATTTATTACTGACTGGACACGCCATGTACGTAAATTTGTTACCTACCATTATACCACGCTAAGAGAGTAAAACTCGTTTGATCGCAGGAGAGAATTTGATTCTAATAGACGACTATTATTACAATATTTTGTTAATATTTTAATTTTATCTTAATTTATTTATTCATTTATTTGTTTCCTTGATAATTATCGTGATTTGACAAAAATCATCTAATAATATAATCTATATTTTTTAAATAAATTAAAATGTATAAGGGAATTATCAATCTTTTGTTCATTAAAAAAAAAGAAATTATTTAAAAATTAAAAGTCGAATTCTGAATACATCATTTTTTAAAAATCTTTTTTTTAAGAAATATTTTAAAAAGTTTTTTTTATTTTATTTAAGTTCATATATATTATTATTATTATATTATCTTCTTATTACAAAATATAAAAAAATGTATTAAATCATTTACGAATAATGGTAACATATTTTTATATGTATTGAAAAGGCCATGAATATGATTATGCGTTTAACAAATTTATAAATATAAGATCTGAAAAAATGGTTCTTACTAATTTTAAGGTATTATTAAAGAAAAATTTTTAAATTATTGGATTAAAATAACTGATATATTAAAAATATATTATTATTATTATGTGATATATTTGTAAATACCTATGAATTTTTTTCTATTATTAATATTTAATTAGCAACATCTTATTTAAAATATTTATCAGTTATATACAAAATATGTGAAAAACAAAAACTAAGAATTTTAATTATTTTTTAACAAATAATAATGAAATGTATTATGATAAAAATATACATAGTCTATAAATTGTATGGTAAATATTTTTTATTCTAGATTAATATTAAATATTGTTGTTGTTGTTATTATTATTATTATTATTATTATTATTATTACCTAGTAATTAATGCATAGATTAAATTTTTGTTGAAAAATTAAAAATACTTTGTAATAAATATTTAATTATTTATATTAATTAATAATTTTTAATATATAAATTATTTTATCTTATGTCTGATAAGTAATTAAAATAAAAAAAAAAATTACAATTTTGCAATACTACGTAAAAAATTATTGTTTATGCATGTTGAAAGAATATAGAATAGTTGAAGAGCGAGAGTATTCCCTCGAAGGTGAAGTTTCTAATAAATTTAAACACTTACTTTTGTAACGCACTTTTGTCTGTTAAATTTGGATTACGTTAACGCTAAATTTTATTATTATATACACATTTGATTTTCATATAATAAAAATTAATTCATTTGTAAATATTTTACAGATTTTACCGATTCATTTAAAGAATAATTAATATATTGTTTTTTTTAGTAATTAAATGATGCAGTTTTGTGATAATTATAAAGTAAGTATATTTAATTTAAACTTCAAGATAAAAATAATAATATTAATTATCTCATCAAAATTAAGTTGTAAATAATTAAGTTTTGTATTAATATTTGTTATATTAACATATCAAATTACATATTCCTTTAATAAACATAGAATTTGTATATTCAATAAAATCTAACTATATATTTAAGTGTAATATTATTATTAGCTTTATATAATGTTTTATAATAAAATTTATTTTTTTAAATATAATGTACAGACATATTTCTCTATTATTTATATATATATAAATACAATAAGCAACTTTCTTTTTTTTAAAACGTATATTTTACTTCAAGTATGAGTTTTTTTTTCTTCAAAACTGTACTATTTTCGTAGTTAATTTACTTTTAAAATAATATTTTTTATCAAATTCTAACTAATTAATATAAATTATCAAAAATTATTTGTATTAGGTGAAGATATTGTGTTTATAAAATAACTTAAGTTTATCAAGAGATATTTTCGATTTTCAGACTATTTTATTTTACAATTTTTTCAAACTATAGTTGATTGTTAATGAATTTATATATATTTATTTTATTAATTTCTACAATTAATAATCTTACTATTAATACAATACCATTAAAAATGTTATTATTTTTATATTATTTTTTTAAAGTGCTATAGTTAAAAATATCTAAAAATAAAAATATTATCAAACCGTAATATTTTTTTAAACTAACGAACTTATATAATATTAAAATTATTATCTAAATTATTCTTAATTATTTATTATTGCAATATTTCCACATTATAGTTTTTAGAATACTATTATTAAATTATCACAAATTTGTTGTTGTTTAAAGTTATTTTATAATACAAGTTTTAAAAAAAAAATAGAATCTTTTTAACTTCCCAAAAATTTTCTATATTATTATTTATAATTTAGAAATAGATTTAATAATAAATATTCTTTTAATTTATTAAATGTGAAATGTAAATTAATTTTATTTTTTTATTAAGCTGCATTATTCATTAGCTTATTTTTATTTGGACTGAATCGTCCCATATTGTAATAAAATATAGAATAATAATTATATGACCGTGCCAATTTCATTTAGTTTTTATAACCATTTCATGAAGTTATTAGTCATTTTTTTATTTTTCGTAGCGTAATACAATGCTTGTTTTTTTATGTATACAATAATTTATATTAAAGCCTTAATCCAAAATTTAAATGAAGCATTTTCAAATATATATTTTTTATTTCTAAATGATATTTTTTACGTAAATAACACTATAAAGTACAGTACTGTAATATATTATCCAATTATTTATTACTATGATAACGATGCTTTAACGAATCTACTTAAGCTAAAAATCTAATTTGATTATTTAAAATTGAATAACAGAAATATTTTTTAAATTTAATAAGTGATGGATTCGAAAGAGAATAATTAATAATTAATATTTGACAAATATATAAATAAATTCACTGCCATAATGTAAGAATTCAAAAAAAAATCAAGAACATTATATATTAATGATATTCTTAATAAAATTATTATATTCTAATATATTATTGAACTTAGCGAGATACATTATTATTACATATTATATTATTATCATTTCTTTTTTTTTATTTTTTTTTGTTCATAATTTGTTAATTTTATAAAATACTTACGCAACAGTAATTGAAAATATAAAAGTGTCTTTAAATTATCAAAATATGTATGTTTGTAAATTATTTTCATGAAATACATGGGTTATATAATTCATTTATCAGTTTAGTTTTGTAAATTATTTTTTTAAATACATTATATTACCTTTTGTTCTTTATCTTTCTTCTCTCTTTACTTCTTATGTAATGCTATATTTAAACTCCTTTGTTTACGTTGTACACGACTACTGTGGAAGTTGTGAGTTTTCACTCTGCTCTCTCTCAGTATAAAAGGGAAATCATAAATAAATAAATTATAGGTTTTTATTATAAAAATAATAATTTATTCATTATTTAATGTAAAACTGTTTTAATGTAATTAATGATCATTAAAGTTTACAATTATATCGATGGAAGACAATTTTACTTTATTTCAGCAATATACCAACCAATAGAGTACTTTTTAGGTCATTAACTAAAAACAGCTAATCATATACATGAAAAATCGTTAAAAAAAAATCAGTGGATTATTATTTTATAAAATGCGATTCAAAATATTCAGAGTTTTTCATAATAACAATTTTAACGAAAAAAATACATTTTTCTTTATTTTTGTTGTTGTAAAATGAAAGCTTGTAATTTTAACACTAGAGTGTTAATTGACGAGTTATTGCTAATAAAATTATAAAAATTCATCTTTATATAAATTAATTGGAATAATTCAAATAATTAAGAAATTTTTAACATTGTCATTTTTTAATAGTTTGAACTTTTAGAAAATCAAAATAATTAATATGCACTCTATTTATGCAAAATTTCAGCTTTATCGGTTTAATAGTTTTAGCAAAATATTATTTTAATTATGCAAAGATTTACTAAGTTAAATTAGCCCAATGTCTTATACGATTTTAGATTTTTTCAACGATTAAAAAATATATACAATAATCATATATCTCATATATGGAAAAAATCTTTCATATTATTTAAAAAAAAAATGCTTATAATGATGACCGAAAAAGGATTTTGAGCATTGTCTCAAAATTTCAAATCAATCAAATAATTTGTGTTCGGACTACAATATTAACCATTTTTCAAAATATAGTTTGAAGAAAATGGATTTACAACTTTGAGGAATTATAATATTATAAAAAGAAATTTTATATATTTATACTCAATTTACTATTCGAGCTCCATCAATGGATCTTCTTGCTAAAAAAAATATTTTGTTGTAGCTATAACATTTTTTCGGGCCATTTCAGCCTCTTTGAATGCATCGTATTTTTTCTGAGCTAGAATCTAACGAAAAATAATTATGATTGAAAATATTTATATCATGACCTTTAGCTTTCGTTCAACAATAGGCGTGGTAGCTATCTACACCGAGCGGGCAGTTTTCGTGTAGCAGATTATCATTTATTGAACTTATATGGAAAAATGCAGTCATAATTGTTTTATATATTTCTTACACTTTATTTTAATATTTTAATATTGCCAGACTGAAATGATTTTTCATTTTATTTGTTAATTAATTTTTAATTTTTAAGTTATATTCGTATATTCTGTACAATCCTTTATTCGTTTACTGATTTCCATAAAATTTTTTTCTAGTACTATAAAATCCATAAAAAGGATTTTATTTCATGCTTTCTAATTATTAGTAGTAATTTTTTCACTCACTTTGAAACATTTAGAAAATATAACCCAATCTGTTCAAAATAAAATGAAGTGATTAAATTGTGCATATTAATCTTTGTTTAATTTGTTTACTTGTAACCTTTCAGAATAATTAGAATATCTTATTTTATTTATTATATATTATTATTTATTATATTATATATTATTTATTATATATTATAGACATACATATTTAACTTTTATAATTTGAATTTAATTTATAATGTCCCTAGAATAATATAATGAATACAACACGTAACTCCCATGGAGGAGCGTGAAGTCCTTACTTCATTTATTAGTTTATCATTTATTAAATATTTAAAATATCGCTATAAAATCTTGTCGAAATGTTTTTTAAATAGCATACTATCGAAATATGTAATAAAAATTAATTTTTTTAAACTTCCATACTAGGTTGCTACCTTTAGAAGAATAATATACTCTAAAAATGTGATTACTTATGAAATAGAGACTTGTTATTTTCGCAAGTTGAGTTAAGAAGACTTTTTTGTAATCTATTTCTTGTGCTCATATCTAGCATAAATGCAATCTCAACATTATAAGGAAATAAAAATTCTTTATTTACTCTAGAAGAAAATATGTGTACAATAAATGAAACAGGTTGTAGAATTTCGAACTTGTAGAACAAGTGAATTATAGGGCATGAGATAAGAGTTATATTAGTTATGATTGGTTTAATATTTAACTACATATATTGTGTTAGTTTTCTCGTGGTACACAATACTAGATTTTTTAAGAAATTATTGAATCTTATTATCAAAATAAATTATAAACAAACCAAAAAAGAAAAGCTAAAGTTACGGAAAAGAACTTATTGCATTTATCTAATATTATCAAAATATATTGAAATTAAAAAATTAAAATTAAATGGTACATATGCTATGCAACAGCATCCGCTGTAATTCTGCATAGGAATTTTCGGATGAGAATTGGCCAACAATGCCGTGAGCTTGAACGCCGATATTACGAACCCCCGGGATTACAAATTAGGCGAAATCTCAAGCACCCGCTACTGCACGCATTGGGTCAAGCCGAGTATGAAAATTCTGCGTACCCGGAGTCAGCGCGACTCACAGAACCGAATCCCGTCGGCCATATAAAGCGGTCCGACGAGCAGCGTCCCAAGAAATCTGTAGACTCGGCAGCTGGACCATGAGATTTGGGCAGTCGCGGGAATTACGCGAAGTATTCCAAAATTAGGGGTACTTGACCTCCGTTTCTCGTGGAATGATCTTGAAGTCATTCGTGACGGACCCGCGGATCGCATAACACCTAAATTAACAAAGAACTTTAAATTCTCGTCAAGTCTAACTTCGTCGCTCGCGTCACGCTTACCGGCCTGTTAGACAAAACAATATCTCGAACACACTTCAAGCACCGTGTCTCCCTTTCTTCTCTTTAATAAACATGAATTCGATCTGTGTATATGGAAGTGTTTTTATTTTCGCATACTTACCTTTAACCTTCACTACGGAGTTAGAGATAACTCCGTCAGTTGAAACGACTCCGGCATTTAAAGTCTACTCGGGATTATAATTATTATTTATATGTTCGCAACATAAAATTAAAATTAAAATGATTAAATATATGTATATGTGTTTATGTATTTCATGAGATCAATTAATCCGGGTGAATAACCCATATCGATCGACTATCGTGTAGTTAAATCTATGTTGTGGTTCTGTACGATGACCCGCTCGAAGGTCAACGCAAATTTATAATATTTAAAATCAATTAATTTAGCAAGGTCAAATTTTTCGACTGGAATTATTAACTGTTTAAGATTTTAAATTATATACATATTAATTTAATGTTGTTGTTGTCGCTTAATTCCAAAATTATTGTATTTTTCTCAGAATTGAGTAAATTAAATCGTCACGCTGGTGATTTTATAATTTTATAAAACATTTTTTTATTTATGACTTCACCCTGATCCACGTTCCGGAATCCCTGGCAGACCGGCTGCCGCTTATCCCGGCGATTCTCTATTTTCTTTAACGAGCGCTCGACTCACCCTCCACCCGTGAAGAGCGAACGAAGCCGTCTCGTTACAATTATAATTTTTTAATCGTTTGCATACCCAGTTTATTAAATCCAATTATTTTTACACCTATTTCATTTATTTATTTTTTTATAATTTTTTTTTTTATTGTTGCATAATATTTTACAAAAAATGGAATGAATCATTTACTTTTATTTTTTATTGTTATTTTAAGTATCAATTTTTGCTTGTTTATGCACTTCCTTTTAATTTTAGTTTATATAAATATATCAACAATTTACTGATTACATTAATAACATTTTTTATTTATTATAGGATGATAGTAATATACCTGTGATTACATCATCATCACAGTATTTATTGACAAGAGAATTAAGATTAACATGGAAAAATATATCTTTTAAAGTAGAAAAAAAAAAAAAAGGAAATTATACAAGAGATTTTTTTACGGGACGAGAAACTGAATATATTCAATTACTTAATGAAGGTTCTCAAATAGTTGTAATTATTCAATAGTTTTTAAATAAATAGTTGTTAAAAGATTATAATTACAATTTCAATACTATATTATAATTTATATTTATAGTGCAAAATTATAATTAATTGTATAAGTAATGATGTTTTAATAAATCTATTTAATTATTTCATATTTGATCGATGCTTAATATAGTGCATGGTATTGTGAAGTCCGGAACTTTAATGGCTATTATGGGTCCAAGGTATTTACATATATTTCAAATTTAAAAAATTTAATTATAGACATTTATTAAAATTTATTATTATTGTTATTTAGTGGTGCTGGAAAAACGAGTCTCTTAGCGACCATAAGTTTAAGAATTAAAGGTATTCATTATTATTAGTATTATTAGTATTATTTATTATTATTATTAGTATTGTAGTTTAAAGAATGAATATTTTGAATTAAATTTTAAATATTTATGTAAAGAATACATCATTTTACTGTTAATAATGCTATGTTCATAAAAAAATTTAATTATAATATTATACTATAATTTTAATATTATTAATAAAAACTAATAGCTATCAATATACATATGTTTGCAATTGCAATTGTTCAAGAGATAAATAAATAAAAGACGGAAATAGTAGGAATAATTATGTCGATATTATCCGACAAATAAAATCAAATAAAAAATATTAATTGATACAATTACATGGAAATAGAAAAAGTTGAAATTATAAGAGTAAAAAGTCGAATAAATTCATAAGTAAATCAGGAAGTAAAAGAGCCTTAAGAGACTATAAGAGATACTAACCAACCATAGATCTACTTAGTTTTTAATCCTAATGAGCTTTATGTTAATCAACATAAAGTTATGTCTCAGTAATGGAGATATAAATGAAATTTCAACTAATGACTAATATAATAATTACTATTTATTACAACATTCTTTATAATTATAAAAGTTAATAAGTTAAATTTATCTATTTAATTACTATTTAACAGAGACTAGTAAGAATAAATAATAAAACGATTTTATTGCACAATTTAGATTTGAATGTTATATTAAAATGTCGAATATAATAATTATAATTTTACTTAATCGATGATTTTGGTTTGTTTTACTAATAAAATGAGTTAAGGATTCTCGAATGTAAAATATTAACTAAAATGGCTAATGACTCAAAAGTAGATGAGAAATTTACAGAACAAAAACTGAGACAGAGAAATTTTAATTATATTTATATAGTACGTTAATTCATGGCTTATATTATTGGAAAATTTTTTAAAAATTAATCCATCTATCAAATTTCAGAATAGAATCTATTATTAATAAATACTTTTTTGCATTAATTTAATGAATGTTTAATTTATTATATATATTAATAAATGAAGAAATTTAAGTATATATATTAATATACTTAAACTTTAAAATACTTAAATATTAATATACTTAAGTATATATTAATATTTAAAAATTTCTTTTAAGTTCTTATTCTACTGACTATTCATCTACTTTAGTACACTCAATAATTTTTAATTATACATATCAGCCATTTTGAGCTATTTAAAAATATTTTAACCAAAAGTGATACAGGTACTTTGAAATCATTTAATTAAATTTTTAGAGCTACCCAAAAAGTTATGATCATATAAACTATAAGGCAAGAGGTACTTTATATTTATCATATAAAACAATTCAAATTATAAAAAAAATAGAACACATATAGATTAATTCCATTTTACTGAGATTGAACCTAAAAATTTGAGAAAATGGTAGGTATAAATTGCAAATTCTCTTCATTTTTGAAATTTTTCTTCATTTCTAACTATAAAAAAATATATTACAAAAATAATTTTGTTTATCAATTTATAATTGTACTAGTTCATCTATTGATACTATTGCATTAATTATGTTACTTTTCGATAATAGAATAATACCATTTCTTCAAGAAAAAGTAATTTGAGAATTCATAAAAATGATAGATTATAAAGTTTAAAATTTAGATTCTTCAATCATCTCAGAATGTAAAAATAAAGTTTACAAAAAATAGAGAGGGTATTGCTCAAAAAAAGGGGGGTAGGTATAGTAACTTAACGTCAATGCTCAGAGGGTGTTCGGCGTTTACCTGCCACCGGAAGGCGAACGGCAATGAAAATTGCCTCGATAGGGAAATAATTCCGAGGGCGGCCCCAAATTTTATGATGGGCCGCAATCCTGCGCGGGGCTGATGGAGTGCGGCGAGGCGACGGTCCGAAGCGTCACTCCTGCACCAGATATCTTGGTGTGCGAATCGTAATTGTCGGCTACAGTTTGTTTTTCGTATTAGCATCTCCGTAGCGTGCGATCGCGTCGTATCACAAGCGGGATTCGCCGGAATTATCGGCGAATCCTCGTATACAGTCGTGTGTGTGTGTAAGTGTGGATATATGATTCCGCACCCTGCTTCCAATGGCGAAGGCGCCGGTCTTACCTCGTGGGGTTGCCTCATTCGAGTCCATATCAGGCCCAGCCGCCACGGCCCGCAGCGGCCCACACTCCGCTCATCAGGTTGAGGACGCGGTCCCGAGGCGACGGAAAGCGTCCTCCCGCATCAAGCGCGGTGTTGAGCTCCGTCGAGGACGTCCGCTATTGCGTGGCTATTGCGAGCCTCACCATTGTATGTATTGGTAAATATCGTCACCATTGTATGTATTGATAAATATACCTGTGTAAAAAACGCGTGGCTTTTCCCCCGCATCGAGGGGGTTTTTACGCCTCTGTACGATGAGCCAGTAAACATTAATCTTTTCGGCTCAATTCATCGAGTTTGATTTGAAGTACCCGCCTCCGCCTCACTCCTTTTCCATCATATCTATACTCATTCTTGTTGACTTATGTTAATTAAATTTAAGGTAAGAACAGAGGATATAACTAGGGGAATTCATTATTAGTATATATTATACTAATTTAATCTCAATGAGAAAATATCTGCCTACGAGACAATATATAATAATAATATAATATATATAATATAATATATATATTATATAATATAATATAATAATACCTCAAGACTATGTGTATTATATAGTAAAACAATTGAGTGAGGTGTGTAGCGAGGGACCTGTATATATCATCTCACGTAACTTTTTGATATGAGAAAAGCTAAAACTTAGGAGTACACCACATAGTGGTTTCGAATGGCACTGCTTAGCGTGCTGAGTTTGAATATCGCAATTGCATTGATTATCGCGTTAGAGTTGTATTAACTCCTCTGTTTTTCAAACACAGAATATTAACGAAATTTTCCGAACAAATTAAATAATATATTACATTTATATTTATAACAAAAAATGTATTTTTAATTTTTATAATGAATTGGCTCGTAATTTATTTAAATTGGATTTTGAAAGTAATTTAAACATAATAGTTATAGCTTTAATCATCCTCTTAGTTTTATATATTTCCTTCATATCAAAGATATGATCTCTTACTTAGATTATCTATAAAATTATTAAATGCAGTCATTATAATATGTAATTTGATTAGGTTTTAATGATTTAGGCAATTTATCAGGTGACGTATTCCTCAATGGTAATCCTGTCAATGCAGAAATAATGTCACGTATATCAGGTTTTGTACCTCAACAAGAACTTGAAATAGATTCATTAACAGTAGCAGAACATATGGAATTTATGGTAAATATGATTAATAATTAATAATAATAAAAATTATATGTATGAATCATGTTCAATTAACTATAATAATAACAATATAATTACTATTTATTCATTTATACCATAAATAAAAAAATGTGCAGATATTTTATATATTGGACATTCTTGTATTAAAACATTCTTATTTTTCCATAAAAATTATTTGATATTAGTATATATATATATATATTAGTGTAAACATCAAACTTCTAATAATTTATAAAGTTAAGCTCATTATAAAAAAATCTGAAATTGTCCCAAAAAATATAATAGTCGAGTAAAGCGACAAAGAGAAAGACAAAGAGGAGATTAAGTACGAATGATTTGTTAATTTAAAAAGATAGCAATGTTCTAATTTTTAATAATTAAATAATGTGAAACATTATTTTAATATAGAAAAAGATAAAATCGATAAAAGTTAGACAATAAACTAGTATCTAATTTTATTCAAAATGGTATGAGTACATATATACATTCGAAAGATTGTTAGGCATGATTGATGGAAAACAAGTGTGATATATAATGCAGAAGCTGTTCTTAATTTCACTTAGATGTGTTATATAACAATTAAACACAATGAGAAAGCCCCAATAAATATGATGTTCATTTATTCGCTGGAGATAATTCGATGTAAGAAAAGTGTTCGCTCTCTCGATAGTATAACATGGGTACAAGGGGTGATTATTTGACGATTTAATAACTAGTAAAAATGCGTGGTCTTACCGTCCTCTATGAATTAAACTAGTTTTCATGTCATAGGATATTGAATTTTGAAATTTTCCCGTGCTATGTACAATCATACTCTTATTCTTCACTACAATATTACAATCAATTCACTTCCGCACAATAAAACGATAATATTAATTCCATTGTACAATTACAGTCTAAAAAACAGTAATTCTTTGACCAAATCAAATAAACACTTTCCAATTATTTATTTATAAAATTAAATTAAATGAATTCAACTATATAATTCACGCTACATTTATTATAGAATTATATTAATATATTATTAATGAAATGTGATCATAAAAATTCTTACCTATCTAATAGAATTCAATAATATTCAATACTACCTTGATTTACTTATAATTATTAATATATATCTTTATATTTCTCTCTCTCTCTCTCTCTCTCTCCTCTTTCTTTAATAATGGAATGATTTTGATAATAATTAGTTAACTTAATTTAATTATTTTTTCGCAATTTCCAACAAAATCTATCACTTTTATTTTCATTTGTTACAATTCAAAATTGTAAAAAATATATGCAATATTTTTCATAAGAACTCCGAAAAATAAATGGATTTTCGTTTTTCCTCTCCATCCTAATTTATCCCAAAAATCATTGAACTTTACATGAATTTTTTTTTCATCACTAACAGTTGGCTAATGTTATCAATTACCCATCAATTATTGGTGATAACACCTCTTCATATTACCCCGTTTTAACTACAACAGCACCCTCTTTATTTTACAATAATCATAATTATTATTCACTTACTACTCGGTCGATAATTTTCAATGCTACCATTATCGGACAACACGTGGTGGCGCGTGTGGATTAGAAAATTTTGATCTCACTCCCATTACCTATGCAGTTTTACAGTATATAGTTATACTAGTAAGTGAAGTGAAACTAAAATCCCTCGTAGGTGCATGATGTGAAATAAAACACTTATTTGTGCTTCGCATCGACAAAAAACTCGTCTTTTTTAGACCTTTATTAATAAATAAAATACAGTACGTTGCATTAAATTAAATAATTATAATACAAATTACAATGAAAATAATATAAATATTATATAGTTACTTCAGTACAATATTGTGATAATTGCTCTCGTGTAACCTACGTTGACACGGCGCCAAGTTTAATAGTATAAAGGTATACTATTTACGTTTTCACGTGGTACACTTGTAGCGCTTTCTATGCAATAACCGGTACCCGATACTGTATTTTTGGATGCTTCATTAGACCAATGTGGCGCCGATGAACTTCTTGTTAAAAGGTGGTCACAAATGCATTAAGTTTATTTTATTTAAATAATCAATTAGTTTCATTAATTTAATGATTTTGCATTCGTCAGAAAAAATAAAATAAAATTAAAATTGAAGGATGAAGTGTATAGTGATCATCTGCTTTGGCACTAGAATATTGGAAAGGGTACGTAAGTTTATTGACTTGCATCAATTTATAATATTGTAAACTTATATAACTGATATAATGCTTTTGATGTTAAATCCTTTTTGGATAAGAATAAGAAATTAAACAGTCATGTTATTGTTTCGCTGATGGTTCGAAAAAATATTTCCACATTCTTTTCAAAGTCTTTATTAACATTTTAAATCAAATTAATATATTACAATTCATTTTAATTAAATAATAAATTTACACAAAATATATAAATTTAGTTTTTAAATTAAAATTTAGTATTTAAATTTAGCTGAATTAAATTATAATATGCAGTAATTATTATGGATTTGAAGTTAAAAAAAAATATAAGTCAATATTATTTATTAAATGATGCCAGATTTATTTGTTATAATCTGTAACAATTGCTTTTATTATTTAATTTTTAATTACTTATTTAATTAATTAATTTATTTAATTATTATTTAATTTATTTATTTATTTGATTATTATTTAATTAATTAATTTATTTGAATATTATTTAATTATTAATTAAATATTATTTATTAATTAATTTATTTAATATTTAATTGTAACAATTGCTTGTATTTGGAGTTAAAGTTTTATGTAACGTCTTGTCTGTTCAATGTATTTGCATTTGTTCTAATAAATAGCATTTGAAAAATTATCTTTCCCTATAATTTATCTCTTTATCTAAAATTAAAAAGTTTCTCTAATCTATTTCATGTTCACATTTTTGTGAATACGATGAGATGACCGATTTTTTTACATTTTTTGTATCTTTTGATTCTCGTACATAGAGAATTTTTGGATTCACCAATGTAAATTACAGTCATTATCTTATACAAAACACCAGAAGTATCTCATTTGTTGTTATTATTTAAATAAAAACCTAATTTTATTCTAGTGTCCACACTATTGTTAATAGTTGGTACATGTTTATGTCATATTTTTAACATTATTAGAACATTTTTGGAAAAAGTTCTGTTAAAAAGATATGGCAGTATAAGAAGTATCAATATTATTTTTGAGTATAAGAGTTGAATGTATTATTTTTTAACACTCTTAAATCTCTAACGAACTTAAAAATAGAGGATATTTTGAATTTTTTTTTTAAATCCGTTCATAAACTTATATATAATATTTACATTTTAAATCATTGAATGGATTGAATTGAAGATAGTAAATGATTGTGTTTGTTTTTTATGTAAGTTAATGATAATTCTATTTATTATGTTAATTATGTTTATGATTACAGTATCTAAAAACGGTATTGATTGTTTTTTACTTCACATGTGAATTATAGATGAGTATTGTAAGAATTGAAAATGTGTAAATCCACGTTAATTTGTTTCTCAATATACACAATAGTATCGTCTACATATTAATAATAAAATAAGGGAATAATATTTTATTAATTTCTTATTTTTTCCAAATAATATTTTTTATGACCATAAAATCTTGCATTGTAGAAATTTCTTTGGTGTATTAAATTAACGTCTAATTCCTTAAAAGTAATTTTCAAATTAGTGAATGGCATTTTGCTCTGATCTGTTTATTGGTTAGGAACACTTTTGATTTTATAATTTTTTATATTATGTGACCACTCATACATTTATATAATCCTTTCTTAAATTCACTTATATTAAACTCACGTTTATTTACTCATCACAACTCAGTTAGTCATTCAATAACTTATACAACTTCTTACTGTTTCACATACTTCTAAATACATTTCTTCCCTGTGACTGAATTATGAATTTCCAAATATAAAAATTTTCTAAAAAATTATAGTGATAAATATTTTATATTTAAGGTTATTTAAAAATCAATAAATTTAGATTATTCTTTCTAAATCAGGCATTTGGTTTAATAAAAAAATGGAAAAAACTAATTTATAAACTTGATACTTCTAAACATTATATCTAAAGATATAATTTAATAACATTGAATCATTCATACTAAAAATAGTTGTTTTTAATTAGACAGTTGCAAAGCTTGATAAAAAATTTTTGCACAAATTTTAATGAGCTAAAGCACTTGTAGGAGGACTCTATAGAAAAAATATAATAAAGAACTGACTAAAGAAAGCACATTATTCTGAAATGGATTGTATACAAAGTCTAAAACTTCTTATTCTTACTTATATAGTAAATACAATTCTTGTGGAATTTATAATCTGTTAAAATTAACATCCTATTCGTTGAAGAGCCAATTTATGAGATTCATTAATACGATATTTGACTGTGCTAATGACCTGTAATAATCACTTGTTATAAACAAGATTTATAAGTATAATATAAAAAAACACACAAAAAAGCAGAAACCATTTTTACGGAATCAGTTACAAATTACACTGTATCGATCATAAAATTTGAGTATTTTGGAATATTTAACGATTCATTATAAAAAAAATTTGTTTATATTAGAGTGGCTTGTGAGTTTACATATAATTGAATAGTTGTTAGTTGTAGTAGGTTTTTGAAAAATTTATACAATAAAGTTATCCAGTGACTTTCCTTTGCTTTAATATTTTTTTTATTATTTATTAATATTCGTTCCAGCTCTAGGCTTAGGAACGGGTTCCTTTACATATTTACATTTTTACATTTTGGCCTTATGGTTAAGATATATTACATACTTTACATTTTCATTTCTGTATTATATTATACTATGTATTATTTAATTGTCAGTCTTTTCTCTATCACTTTTACACTTTTCACTGTCTGTTTGGTATGTCTTCAATTTTTTCTTTCACTTTCTTTTCTACTGCTTTTATTTCTCTAATTATCAAACTTTTTTTGTTTTTGTCCTTGAATTTCTGTACTATCTCTGATATAGTCCAGTTTTTTGTGCCGTTTTTTCTAAAATCTTTGAAATTTTCTTTTGTTTCTTGGCATCTTTCTATCCAGTGGTTCCAGTCTTCCATTTCAGTGTTACATAGTCTACATTTTCTTTCCTCTGTGTTTCTCCAGTACTTATGCCCTTCTACTATGTTACCACACCTTACCCTTGCTTCTATTCTAATATATTCTATTTTTTCTTCTTTTTTTATATACTCAGGTAGACCTGTTTCTCTGATTTCTTTATATGTGCTATTATATCTTGATTTGTCTATTTTGTTGGTCCTGCCTTGTTTCTGTATTTCTATGTCCCTCTTCCTGATTTCCTTGTACTTCTCTGTACCATTTTCCTCCCAGATTTCTAGTTGTTCGCTGGAGAACCCTAGGCTATTTAGCCATACTTCCTTTTTGTCTTTTTTCTTTAGTGCATATAACTTGTTCCTTTCCTCCATGCATATTCTCACCCATCTATCTTCTGGTAGATTTTTGGTTTGCTCTGCAAATTTCATAGC
Organism: Eupristina koningsbergeri; assembly: GCA_018907245.1. Taxonomy (NCBI): domain Eukaryota; kingdom Metazoa; phylum Arthropoda; class Insecta; order Hymenoptera; family Agaonidae; genus Eupristina; species Eupristina koningsbergeri. Next base: position 297,354 of record JACCHV010000014.1, read on the forward strand.
CCTGATCTTCCATTCTGTCTCCATTCTGTTTTCATTCGTCTCTTCGTACACTAAATATCTGGGTGTACAATAATCTAGTTTTAGAACCCATCTAAAGTAATCCAGCTTCACTCTTTCCATATCTTTAGTGTCTTCGAAACCCCATATCTTTGTTCCATATGCCATAATTCCTTTTACCATATAATCAAACATCATTTTTCTTAGATGAAAGTCGTCAGCACATCTTCTTTCCTCGTGGCCCCATATCTTTTTTGCAGCTACTCTTCCCTTGAATATCCTTTCTTTTATTTGTTCGTCGTATTTCCCTTTTCTATTTAACACAGCCCAGATAACAAAATTTGTCCACCGTTCTATGTTACTCTTCTTCCATATACATTCCTCTGCTTTAGATTTTTTTCCGCTTTTCACCATCATCATCTTTGTTTTTTCTTCCTTTGGCCCAGAAATTTCCTAAGCGTTCCTAGCATATCCACCATGGCTTCTCTGTTCTCCCCCATCATCTGTATATGCTAAAGTCCATATTCTCTGTTTTCCAATTTTAGTGCCTCCGATACCTCTTTTCTTCAATTCTATATCCAGGTCTGCTATGTAGATATTAAATAGCGTTGGGCTCAAGCAGCATCCTTGTCTGAGACCTTTGTAGGTCCAGAATTCATCCGTTAGTCCTTCACTAGTCTTGATGCAACACCTTGTTTCTTCATAGATCTTCTTTAATCTCTCTATTAACAATTCGCTGTATCCTTTATTTTTCATAATCTCTCATTCTTTGCCTCTGTTAACCGTATCGAATGCTGCTTTTAGATTAACGAACAGCACATACATCCTCGTTTTTTCCTCCAATTTCCTCTGCATCACGTGGTTTAGGATATATATGTTGTCCATTGTAGATCTATCCCCGCTTGTTCTTCTGGTAATACTCCTTTTTCTTCCGTTTCTTTTTCTAACCATTTTTTTATTAAACCAGTATATATTTTATATGCTGTCGGTAGCATGGGAAGTCCTCTGTAATTTTTCGAGTTAAGCTTATTGCCTTTTTTATATATTGGCGTAATTACCGCCGTTTTCCAATCTTCTGATATTACTATGGACTCCCATTCTATCCTTATTATCTCCTTTAGCCTTTCCGTGACTTCCTCTCCTCCATACAGCCATGCTTCGTTTTCGATTTCGTCAATGCCTGCTGCTTTGTTCTTTTTGAGTCGCTTCCATTCTTTGATAGTGTCTTCTTCTGATATTTTTATCCTATTTTCTTCTTCCTTTTCTTTGGTTATCCTGTTTGTTCTATCTTTTGTTTTTCTTTGTTACCCTCTAACAATTTCATGAAGTGTCTTTCCCAATTCTCTTTGTCTATTTCTTGATCTATTTGCTCCCTTTTTTCCTGCCTGTGTTAATAAATCCCCATATATCCTTCTCGTTTTTCAGGTTTTTTATTACCTCTATCTCCTTGTCCTTCCATCTTTGTCTCTTTTCCTCACATATTGCTTTCCATCTTTTTCTCTGTTTTATGTAGTCCTCCTTTATTTTTTCTCCTTTTTTTCCATTTACTTAACTCTTTCCTCGTTTTCCGTTTCTCCCTCTTGCACTCCTTGTCCCACCATTTGTGCTCTCCCATCTTTTTCTCTTTGATTTCAATATTTTTCTTATCCATGTGTCGTGTCACCAGTTCTTTTAATTCAGTCCATAAAGTTTCAATGTCTTTTGTCTCCCTAGCCTTATATTTACCGTCTGTATTTTCATTGTATCTTTTGATGCTTTCTTCTTCCCATTTCGTTATCCGTTTATATATTCTTTTGTTCATATCCTTATTATCATTATTAGCTCTGTTTATTGGTCCGAGTACTGCGTCTGTTTGTAATTTTATCCGTATGGGAAGGTGGTCTGAGTCAATTTTGTTGTCCACTTGGAGTTTTATGATCCTGTTCCTGCATTTACTGTCAGCCACCGCTAGGTCAATGACTGTGTTCCCTCTTGCCCCGATATATGTGAACTCTCCTTTTTCATCACCTTTGATGGTTCCGTTAACTATGATCCAGCCTATGTCGTTCATTCTCTTTACCAATTCATTCTCCTCTTTGTCTATTGTCTTATCTTTGCTTTTCCTACGTTCCCATTCTCCCTCTTCTTGTATATAGTTTCCTAATTCTCCCGTTCTAGCATTGAAATCTCCCATCAATAGTGTTTCTTCCTTCCCATTATCACTGTTCTCTGCGATTATGTTCCATTTCTCTTCGATCTTTCCCTTGTAGTTATATATGCCCCATACATCAAGTGTTTTTTCTTTTTCCCTATTTTGATTTTAGTTCTCACCAGTCCTTCTCCTTTGTCCTCTCCAAGTATTAAAGTCATATCCATTTTCTTTTTGTTCATTCCTATCAAGAACCCCTCTTTTGCTCTCCCTTTTTTTCTTTCTCTGTTTGCTCCTATTGCTTTCCATATCATGTTTTTCGGTAGCCTTTCTATGTACTTTTTACTATCCTTTTCTTCCAGCCATGTTTCTGCCAGGCAGATGTAGTCGAAATCTGTCACGTATCTCCAAAATTCTTCATCTTTACCCCATATTCCCGCTACATTCCAAAACATGATGTTTAATTCTCCTCCCTTTCTGTCTTCTTTGTATTGTCCGTCTGTCTTTTGTTTGTTTGTTCTATTGCTTTCCTTTTGCTTTTTCCTATTACTCTTTTTGGTTCGTACTTTGTTTCTGCCTTCCAATTCATTTTTATTTCTAACCCGTTCCTTGCCTACTTTTCCTTCTCCTCTGCTCGAGTTTTCTCTTTCTCTTTTTCCTCTATTATCTCATTTGTGTTGTTTCTTTCTTTCTCATTCACTTCTTCTCCCTTTTTTCCTTCTTCTAAGATGCTAGGTGTGTTCTTATCTTCTCTCTCTTCTCTGTTGTCCTCTCTTCTTTCGTATTTCTGTATGATCTTCTCGAATATTTTGTTCATCTCTTCCCGTTCACTCCATCTCCTCCACGCTCCTTCTACAAACACCTTCTTGAGTCCAACCTTCGCAAAAACTCCCTGTCTCCTGGCATTCCTCGTTCATTCTTTAATTTCACCTTGTATGGTTATCTCCTCGTATGTCAGGTCGAAGTCTATGCAGATCTCTGTGCCTATTAGTCTTTTCCTGTTTGTCCATACTATGTCCCTTTCCTCTTTGTTTTTCATCTTTGCAACCAGTAAGCTCCCGCTCCAACATGCACTTTTTGCTGAGACCTCCAGCCCTAATTTTTGCTATATGAAGGTTCTCACCCATTCTAGTGTTCCCTCTTTTTCCACTTCAGCCCTGTTCATTCCCCTGATAACAAAGTTCTCTTCTCTGTCTCTGCGTTCTCTTTCTCTCATTAGCCTTCTTATTTCGTACGTCTCCTGATCCGTTAGGCTTGCTTTTCCCCCACTCCATACACTGCCATTACTTCCTCTTCATCCAATTGATCTCGCGCTCGCTCTGCTTTCAGACCTTGAGTTTGTGGTAGAGTCGCCTCTTTTGTATTCTGAGCCTGTTTCATATCTCTCACTTCCGTTGCTTCCTATCTCCTGTTTCAGCTCTGTCGCCCATTTTTCTATATTCTCCCTCCATTTGCTTCCCTCCTTTTCTTTCTCCATTATCTCTGTATATTTGTCCTCCATACTTCTCATTCTAACCTCTAATCCTCTTGCCCAAGTTATATTCATACTCTCATTCTCCTTTAGTCTTGCTATCTCTTTCTCCATTCTCTCTATAATTTTTTCTAATTTCTTTACTTTGCATTCCATTTTTTCATACCTTTCCTTGTAATTTGTCTCTGTTATTTCCTTGTCTTCCATCTTTTTCTGTTTCTCCTCCTTTTCTGTTCTCGAGCTCGCTTCTGCTTTGCCTTCCTCCGAGAAAGCTACCCTCTTTTTGTTGCTAACCTCTAATGTAAGTTGTGTCAGCTCTTTTTTTGTGTTTGGGGGCCTTCCCCTTCCGGGCTTTGTTTTTTCCTGCCCCGGCTTCATATTGTCTCGCTCCGTCACTACATTCCTCGTTCCGCTGTCTTATTTTGCCTCAGGCACCGGGCCTTGTGGTCCGCTCCTGTTTACCGTCACTTCGCGCGGTTTTCTCTTCTCCCACCTCTAATCTCTGTCAGTTCTAGCTTTTTCTTCCTCTTTTTTTGCCACTGCTCTCACTTTTTTCTTGCACTTTATCACCACTGTTGTTTGCTATTATTTTATGATTATTTCTATCTACTTTTCTGTTCATCTTGCACCTTATAAACTCTGTATAATATACTTTAACTACGCGGTTCACTCTTACGAGATTTATTGACTTGCGGCGATTAAAGGAATTCTCCTTTGCTTTACTATAAGCACATAAATGTAATAAAAATATTAAATATAAAAAAAAAAAGAATTAAGCGTTATAAGTGAATTTACTATTATTTTTAAAAATGAAAATTGAAAAAACTAAGAAAATGAGTCTTGCAGATTCAGAGAAAATTTTTAGCAAATAAATGAAATTAGTTTGTAAGAATGATTATAAGTATACGAAATATTGCATTTTCATTGTCGAATTTACTGCGATGGAACATTATTCTATGAGCAAGTTTTCTTTATGATATTTTTCTATGTGATCCTATAATACCGCTGCTAAGAATGATTCAAGATATAGAGCTGATGTTGACGAATATTAGCTAACAATTAAATGATTTAAGTATTTGAATACTGTCATGGCATTCAGTTCGTGACGACACCATTATTAATTTTAAGCGTGCCATTAGCAATTTCTGTGAATATTAAAAATTATTCAATTTCATGCACAAGTTTGTGCGTATGTTTGTATGTTATACTTAATAATATTATACCTAAAACGTGGCATGTTCAAGGATCTTCAATCACAATTTGCAGATATTTTTTTATTCTGTTCCAATAAAATCTATTTTTTATATTAATAGCAATACATGGAATCTTTTATTTCAGTTATTTAAAATCATATCTCCTTCATCATTAATCTTTCCTCATGATATAGATATTAATAAACTACATTAAAAATATATCTATATTGTTCCACTATTTGTAAATTAATATTTTAATAGTTCTATGTATTTAATTATTTTTCTATATCACATATTGTATATTTTTATAATTTGATGAAGATAGGAAAGCTTTAATAATAAGATTTTATTAATACACTATAAAAACTTGGTTTTTTTATTAATTATTTTCTACATATGCTACGATATAAAATTTAATTTTATCTTTAAGAAATATTAATATTTTTATATATTACTTTAATTATTTGAGTAATAATGTTTCCATTATACCCCGGATAGCTATTGCAGCGCGAATTAAAGCTCAAAACAAACAAGACGGATAGTTGGAAGAGTGAAAGAGATAGATTAACCTGAGATGATGTTGAAACGTTTAGATACTGCGATCTCTATCTAATTATACAAAATGAAAAGAATATTTCGAATGTGTACATCACACAAATAATCGAAATAATCGCGGATGTTTATGTAGCGATGGCTCTTAAAAGTAGATAAGTGTACGTGGCATGAAAAATCGAATGAAAAGATCACGCAGAATATAATTTGACTTCAATAAATATAGTCAACAAAGAACCCCGGTGAATTAATCGTATGACTACATATCACTTCGGCCGAGGTTATTTAATATAAGATATGTGCTCACCCTTATGTAAGCGAATTGAGATTAAGGTTTGATGTTTCTCGGAGGAAGTTTGAAATACTCGGTCAAACTTGCATAACCATTACATTCAATATTAAAAAGATCTTATATATTGATTTAATTACTTCATTATAAACCATTTTTTAGTTATTCATTAATTAATTATTATCAACATACTATTCCATATACAAATACATAGATTTATTTAATGAATAATAATATATCTAGGCTCGAATGAAAATGGATAGAGGAAACGAAACATCTTTAAGGAGTCATCAAATTTCAATTTTACTTAAACAATTAGGTTTAATAGAATGTCGATTTACAAAACTCTCAGAACTATCTTGTGGAGAAAGAAAAAGATTATCATTAGCAGTTGAAGTGAGTACAATTAAAATCAAATTTTATTAAAAATAAATTTGAATGAATTTATTATTTTAAATTTTGTTAAAAATTTAATAAAATATATATAATTATTTATACGGTAGATTAAAAATATCCATATATTGAAAATAAATAAATAATAAATATTTTATTTATGAAATAGTGCTAATATATCTATATTTGAATAAAGTTGTAACGAAGCAACCCCCTCAGTGGGGTTGCACTCGGGCTCCTGCCCGGAGGTGGCTCGCCGGAGCCAGGGTTTGCTCCCCTTCACCTGTGAAAAAGCAGATTTGAAGGAAGGAGCCGCCAAATAAAAACGCAGGCTTCTTTATATACTCCCTTTATTGAAATACATTGCCATAAAAAAGGTGTATTCCGGAGAGGGTGTTTCGGGGCCTGAAGGTGATCTCAGCTTCTCCCTGAAAAAGGCAAGAAGATGTGACCTTTTAGATGAATTTGCCTCTGAAAAAGAGGTAAATTCGATCATTAATTTCGAGGTTCTCTATTGGGCTTGGTCCGTCAGGCGGACGGCCGTTCAAGTCTCCTCTAGCTCGCACCGCGACCCCTTTATATACGCGGCCCGCGAATCGGCGGAAACTCCCGTTTAATTAGAATGGGAGCGCACGATCGGGCGGCGTATAGGAGTGACGGAGCAGCGGCTATCCTCCGTCCTCACCAGTGCGAGTGACGGACCACACTAGCGCGCTGTTGCGCGCCCGAGAGAGAGAACGGACTCCCCGCTCGAGCGAAATCGGTTGCGCGCCGACTCGAGCTCGCCGCAGCTCCACTTGTGGCAGCTACGAACGCGCGGTGCGGGCGGGCCGAGCTCCTGCTCGTAGACGGCCGCAGGCGCGCGGTGAGGGGGTCGTGTCTCAGCTTGATGACGGCCCAGCTGAGTCCCCCGGAGAGAGGGCAAATCTCGCTGTCTCTCTCTCTCCCACGGCGCGCTACATCGTGCGCTTAGTTCTAGGAACTAAGCGCGTAGTGAGGTTTTACCTCACAAAGTAATAATTAATACAAACCATTTTTAAAAGAAAATAATATAAACATTAAATGATTTAAGTCTAAAAATATTTACGAATAGATCTTATATTTACGAAAATAGATGTTCTGTGTATAATAATGAATAAATTATAAATTTCATTGTATAAAAAATACAGTTCATGTTAATCAGATTTATAAAATAAAAGGATTTTTTATATAAGTAAATTAATAAACACTGTTATTCATTAATAAATTAAACGTTTTGACAAGTTGATTTTTCGCCAATATTAATGTCATTTTATTGAGAGTAAAATAATTATTTACAAAAATGTTTATAAAATATAAAATTATTTATTAAAAATATTGTGAGGATAAAATGGGGATACAGCGCGAATTCGAGAGGACTTGAACGGCTCCTACGGAGCCAAGTAAAGGAAACCGAAAAGGGCTATGTATCTGTAACGGCTCTTCAACCTTTTGAGGAAACATTCTTTTTTTTGTTTCCAGGTTGGAGTAACAACGGCCCCCAAGACAACGAATCCCCGTTATGTATTTTTTTGATTGAATAAACGGGGGGTTCAAAAAATTACGTCTTCATTATTTTCCCCTCTACTCCCCCTTCTTTAGAAAAATCTAGGAGGAGTTGAAAACCCTGGCTATATTTTTATATAAATTAATATTATTATAATTAAAGCAGTAATAAAATCAGAAGTTATTTAAATTAACTAAGTTTTAAAACTGTTGAAATGTTATATTGTATAAAGTACATTTTGCACTATAGTTAAAATATGCAAAAGATTTTAAGACATAACAATATATTATTATCGTATTATTGTAATATAATAATAACATATATATATAATAATAATCTAATATGTGATAATAATATTTATTAATTATGTAATCATTTATAAATATGTTAGCTGCTGCCTGAACCAAAAATTTTATTCTGCGATGAACCAACAACAGGTTTAGATAGTTATGCTGCAATGACTGTTATTAAAACTTTAAAAAATCTTGCTTATAGAGGATGTATTGTGATTTGTTCTCTACACCAACCAGCATCAGGACTGCTAGATTTATTTGATGAGATTGTATTACTTTCAAGTGGAAGACTAGCATTTCAAGGGAACACAGTAGAAGCCTTGCAATTTTTCAATGAGTATATGTTTTAATTATGATATTTTGTAATTTAAATGAACCAATAATTTTGAAAATAAATTATTTTCAGTATAAATATACAATGTCCTGATACTTTTAATATTGCCGAATTTTTCGTGAAACAGCTTTCGATTGACCGAGAAAAGGAATTTGAAAGTAAAAATAAGGTGCATTTTCTACTATTAATATTATATAGAAAACTGTATATTTTTTGCTGAAATATTACATTATTTTGTAATAGGTAAAATGGATTTGCGATGAATTTCAAAATTCAATTTATGGTACACGAATTTTACAAATTATCAATGAATCATATTTAAAAACATCTGTTGTCAGTATTTCACATCCAATTTGTTCATTAACAAAAATTGAATTTAAGAAAGTAAAACCAGTTACGCAGCTTTATTGGCTTACATGGAGATTATATATTCAACACAAAAGAAATTTCTCATTAATATTTTTAAGATTTTTTTTATATATGGTCGGTTAGATTAAGCCAGTTTTATTTATTTATATTTATTATTCTTGAGCTTTAATCATACTTTATATTTTAGTTTATCAGTATTTTATTAAGCACGCCATATATTGGAATTGCAAAAACTGTTGATCAAAAAGGCATTCAAAATATACAAGGTCTTTTATATCTTATTATAACTGAAACAATATTTACTTTTAATTATTCAGTATTACATACTTTTTCAAAAGAATTGCCTATGTTATTAAGAGACATTTCTAGTGGTCTCTACAATCCAGCCCCATACTATTTGAGCAAAATTCTAATATCGGTATGTAATAATGTTTCAATTAATTAAAAGTAAAAACTATTTTATTATTAACTATGTGTATTTTATATAAATTTTATAAAAATATTCTGTAATTATTTTGTATTTATAATTAATGATTTTCGCAAATATTCCGAAATTTTTAAAGTATTAGAGATTCTTTAATCATTTTTAAATAATTTATACATTATTGAAAAGATTGTTTTTCCTTTTTTATCAACTCATATATAACAAAAATAGATCACCCTTCGCGGTAAGTTAAATCCTGCCGCGCCTAATTATCGAAAAACAAAAAAAAAGGACAAATGCGGAAAGAGTTTGTCGACATTTTAAGACGTTTTCCGGATTTCTACGATGAAGAAGCGTAAAATGAAAAAAAAACTCGATACTTCGTGGATACACCATGTAATACTGAAAATAAACGAAAAATTTATGTTGATTGAATTGTTATTTTCTTGATTTCTTAAGTATTTTATTTTTCCTTATAACGGTTAAAAAATCTTTAAAGAATCTCTGTGAGTCAGATTATTATCAATAAGGTAGCAAAAAATTTTGTTTTCATTTCCTGCTATCTTATTGATAATAATTTGAGTTTGTACAATCTATTTCTCCAACTTTATAGTTTCGTAATACTGAAATAAAATGAAGGATAAGAAATATGTATCCAATTTTAGTAATACACATCACAATTTTTTTTTAAATGTAAAAATTCAAAAACAAAGAAAACCTTTAGAAAGTTCTATATCTAGTATAATACAATATCATATTGATGAAATTTAATTAATATTAGGGTAAGGTTAATATAATGACGAAATAGTTTGCATGTATAAATATAACATTTTTAGATTCCTGGAACAATTATACAACCACTTATATTTGCAACCTGTATATATAAAGTTGTAGGCTTTAACGGAAAATATCTTAATTTTGTTTACTTTGTCATACCTATCATACTGAGTGCTTTTTCAGCGTCAGCAATGGGTATGTTTATAATTTATTTTAAAATATTTTAAATAATACTGAATTTAATTTTATTTGATGATTAATAAATTTTATTTATTTTAGGTTATCTTATGTCATCAGTATTTTCTATTAATATGGCATCACTTTGGTCCGTACCAATTGATTTTCTAACATTAATTTTCAGTGGTCTATTTCTTCAATTAAGGTACTTAAAACGAATTTTTTTTTATATTTATTTTTTATATCAATTATATTCATAATTTTTCATTAATAATAAGAAATAAGCTTCTAAATCAAATTTATTATTTATATAAAATCAAAATTAATTTTTTTATTTTTTAAAAAACATCAACAATATTTTTTTTTGTGAAAATAAACATAACTTATATAATTATAATAATTGTTATTTCTCAATATTTAAAATGAAATATAAATAAGTAATTTAAATATTTTACTATTTTATTTTACAATTTACGTCTCTGGCCTCACGGCCTAAGATACGGGTTTCGCATGTTGTTTACAGTTGTTTTACAATTTATTTTACATATATTTGTATTTACATATATTTACATGTCTCTTTTATACATTTCACACTTTATACACATATTTACTGTTCTTTGTTTTCCCTGCTCCTCTCCTTTTTCTCCCTTACTTTTTCCGCCCTGCCTTTCTTAATTTTTCTTTCCACTTGTCTTATGCTCTTTAGGAGTTTGTGATCTTTAATTCCACCTCTAAATTTCTGTAAAACTTCTTCGTTATTCTATATCTTCTGTCTATTCCTTCTTTCTTCTCTGAACATTTCTTCCGTTCCTTCACACTCCATTATCCAATGGCTCCAGCTTTCGTTGTTTCCATTGCACAATTTACATTTCCTGTCCATTTCCAATATGTATTGCCTTCTACCATATTTCCACATCTAATCCATACAACTGTTCTAATTTCCTCCACGTTCCTGTTCTCCCTAAGAGTCTCCTAAGTTCTCCCTTATGTTTATGATACCTTGACCCTTCGTCCTCCCAAACACGCTCGTATTGTTCTGTATCTTTTTACTTGTGCCTACAATGAAGCCTTCCTTCACCCTGCCTCTCTTTTTCTCTCGCTTTGCACCAATGATTTTCCACTGCATTTGCTTAGAGAGTAATTCCAAACATTTCTTGGCATCTTTGTCTTCTACCTATATTTCGGCCATACAGACGTAGTCCATGGTAGTTATGTATTTCCAAAAGTCTCTGTCCTTTTCCCAAATCCCTGCTATATTCCAATGTAATATCTTTATTTCTCCAATCTTTCTGCTGTCGTAATCTTGTGTCTTGTCTAAATCCTTCTTCTTCTTTCTATTATTCTTTTGGTTGTTTCTTGCCTCTCGGTCCTCTTTATTCCATATCGATTCCTTAGTATGCACCTATTCGTTCTCCTTTTCCGTCTTGTTATTTAATCTGCATAGCCCTGTCCCTTCTCCCTCCCTTCTCCTTCATCTTTCTTGCCTATTTTGTGTGTAGGTGTTCTGTTTTTACACTTATCTCCTTTTGTGCTCTTCTTATCCTTACCCTGCTCCCCCCTCTCTTCCTTTCCTTTCCTGTTTCTAGTATTTTTGTCCCGTTTCTTTTCTAGTTTAGTCTTATATAAAGCATTAGATAAATTAGAAAACTCGTTTTATAAATTCTACTATAACTTAACATTTATAAAATACTTCATTTTGTTTCCATTCAAAAATTCTCAAACAGAAAAATTCTTTCTTGTAGCAGATCAACGCTCGTCGATGATTCTTTCTCGGCCCTCTTTAAAAGCTCTGTGCCATTCTCCACTTTGCGATTTTCACATGCAAATATCTTCATTAGCTTCTTGTAACATTTTACATGTTTACGCACCGTTTTTTTAATTGCAAACAAAATTTTATTATTTATTTTATTTTGAGGAGGAATTATAAAAGGATTAGTCGACACGATAATGTGAATGATCAAGGGATTTTTATCATCAAGATAACGTGACGATAAGAAAGAGACGATAGCGTGAACAGCGGGAGATTATGAGGAGAGGAGTGTATTTGGAAAGAGCCGGAACGGTTCTGCTCCCGAGTCGACCGCTCCGAGGTGCTACATCACCTCGGTTACTCGGCGCTGAAGATGCGCAGTCACTGCTGCGCTGTACAACGCGAACGCCGATTGGTTGCGACGCGGTGGTGCCCGGGGTCTTAACCATTGAAGCTTTGAGAGGGGACTCGGAATCTTCTCAAAGCTTCTAGCAACGAGGAGTCTCGTTGCATATTAATGTAAATAATTTCCATATAATTCCTTTTTAAACTCTTTCATGGTTCATATAATGATTACTTTTTTATTTCTGGAGACTCCCTTTCTATCTACGTCTGTCTATTTTTCCCTCTTATTTTCTCTGTTACTCTATGCTGTCAGGTATGTAATATTAGACGTAATGACCTCCGAAATACGGAAGACAGAATTACCTGCGTTAGCAAAAATTTGCATCAATCCATCAATTTATGGATTGAATATACAAAATCCATAATAGTGAATTGAATTAAGTGGCGAGTAATATGAAACTCGCAGGTAATCGAGGTCCCGAAATCATTATTCCGCGAAAATCCCGTGTCGAAATCGATAAATGCATATGCATATATATTACATTACTTCTTCAGCTTTTGATCTTTTCTTTAAAATCAATAATTTTTTCTTATTGGTCTATTTTAATGTTAAAGTCCTCTATTATAGGGTAGTTGTCTCGTCTGCGTAATTTTCTACTTCTACGCATTTCTACAGTCCCTCTATGTCTTCATTATTACATATATATTACATATATTACATATATTACATTATTACATATATTATTACATATTACATATATTGATAAAGTCATAAAATTACGTGTTATACTCATAAAAATAAATAGAATTTAATCATTGTTAACACTAAGTATGTGATGTATATGTCTAGTGATTATACATACATACAAGATATAAATGCTAAAAAATTGCTAAAAAAGAGATTTTCTTGCAGCTAATTAGCTTTACCATATATAGTAATGCTAGCTGCAAGTGAATCAAGTAGTTCTTTTATATAATATTACAGACAATTTATTAGAAAAGATTTACGTATAACACCTATTATTTGAATACATAACTATTTAATGGCACAAAATTTAGAGATGATTAAAGCAGCGCAACCACGTATTAACCATATAAAATTCATATTTTATATCTACATATAAAAAGAAATTTATAGCAATATATAAATATTTTAAAAATTAATTAAGTATGTTTTTAATACATTTTTAGGAATCTGCCTTTTTATGTAGAATGGATAAAATATATATCACATTTTTATTATGGTGTCGAAGCATTATCATTAATTCAGTGGCAAGAAATTGATAACATAGGTAAAAAAAATACGTTAAAATATATATCAAAATACGTTAAAATATATATCAAAATATTAAAAATATTATGTTTAAAATAGATTGCTCTAGCGACCCTGTTGAACCATGTATTTCTACAGGACACATGGTTTTGGAAAAATATGGCTATAATATCAATCATTATAATATTGATTGTTTCGGCTTATTGATAATATTTTCTATTAGTCATATAATTGGATTCCTAGCAATTAAAAACAGAAGTCATAACGAAGCTATTTATTAAATACCAGTGAATAAAAAATAAGAATACATGATTTTTTCCAAAACAAGATATACAATACTTCGTGAAATTAAGACATTTTTTATTTACTAAGTATTAAAATATATTGAAATATATTTTCTATAAAAAATATTCTACATTAAATTTACTAATTTTTCTGTTTTAATTAATGAGGTTTAATTATGTGTACATTTTATTTAGTAATGTTCATTTCTAGTTCGTTAGTTTATTAAGAGTTAATAAAAAAAGTTACATATAATAGATTTATTATATTTTTCTTATTTACCTTGTATTTATAGCTAAATTTACTTTAAAAATTTTTTAATGCATATAAACTACTATACTATACTGTTGCATATATTATTTTATCAAAATAATATATATTCTTCCATTTATTTAATCACTTTAATAATTAAAAATAAAACTACGATTTATTGAAAAAAATTATTAAATAAGTTTTTGTATTAATTAAAGTTATGAAATATGGAAAATAATTACAGATGTAACATAGAAACTTTACTATAAATCCTTTTATTAGAACTGTGATGATAAATTTGTTTTTAATTTTTAATGTTATAAATACTTATTGTGCCATTTCAAACTTCTTTAAATTTAGTGTAACTGTAGTGATTTTTTTCAGCAGTAGGTAGTATGTTCCAATCTTTTTAAGAATAAATAAAAGAGTTGGTTTACTCGAGGCTATTCTTCATATATCTCGTAGTTAATTAAGGTATATTATATCACTTGCCAAACGTTCTTCTGATCCGTATGTGAGTAATGTTACTGAATATAAACTAAGTCTTTTAACATACCTAATTTTTATGAACTGTTAAACAAGATTTATTGCTATACATTTTCATAACTCCACATAAAATTATTCGGTTCATACATTTAGTAGTAACAGAACTTTATCTTAAAAATAAATATTAACTTTAAACTATATTCTTAATATATTAAAATTTATATTCATAACACGAATTATTTATAAATCAATTACATATTTAAATACATTAATGATTTTATAATTAATTTATCTTTAATTTAATAATTAAATAAAATCAGAAAATATAAAGTGGATAAATTTTAATAAGCTAAAATAACAAATATGTATTGAAAAAAAATATAAGCTACTTTATTAGGTAGCAAAAACTTTTTGATATAGACATAATTCAAAATAAAAGAAAGTTAATTATGAACATGCAGTATGATTTATAAAATCACACATATTTTTTACTGTTATGTATGTCATGCAGCTTCATCCGTTGTAAGACGACGTCAGTATTTTCAGGGAAACATCGCAATCCCGCGAAAACAATAATAACGTCAGGTCCTAGGCACTCGATAATTCACACGCCGAAATTGGCCGAGTGCACGAATGTCGGACACCTGGAGTCAACTCCGCTCTTGGGGCGAATGTCGTCGACGCGTGTTATCGGGCCTACGGCGAGCGTTCCGAGGAATCCGCGGACTCAGTACCTGGACCATGGGATCGAGCAACCGTGGGGACTCTCGCGGAGTACCTTTGTATTCATTCATGATCGACCCGCAAATCGCGAAATAAATCGTATATAAAAGTTTAACTTAAAATCATGGTCGAGAACTAAGTATTGTTGCGGCAACCGAGCTTATCAGACTCGAAGCCAAAACAATAATGCGATACACATTTAAGCGCCGTGTCTCTCTTGGATTCAATTTAAATACACGCTATTAAAAAAGGCATTCAAGAGTGTTATTATTTAAATACTCGACCTTCACCTTTCGCTACGGAGTTAAAGATAACTTCGACCAGCTGGGACGGGCATGGCAAGACTAATATTTATATTTATATGTTCGTAACATATAAACAATTAAAATTGGAGCATCGGCCAGGAAACTGTACCGAAACTGAGTGAAGTGATCAGGAAACTGACATTCAGAAGATAATGGTCTACAAGGTCAACGCTGACGCGGAAGGTCGTTATACCACTTCCTCGAAATCAATCAGCCTCGATCATCGATCTCTGAGGATGTTCAACGCATTTTCTCGACAGGGCGAGAGTGACCGCGCGAAGCCCACTACGGCTGGCGGCCCAAACTTTATTGCGGTCCGGGGTTTTGCGGAAGGAAATTTTATTTCCCGAGTTCGAGAAAACTCACTCTAGATCGAGGCTTCCTCTCGTGCGCTTTCGCTTTGCAAATTGTTGCTTCTTTGTATCCTCACGTTATATATATTGTTCTTTCTTCTGCATCGCGCTAAAATCAAAGTGATCTGCGTATCACTTCGCCTGCGGATTTACCGTGTGTACACGCGTGTGAGTTGAGTGTGTGTGAGTAAGCGAGGGAGGGTGTTTGTGGCACGACGCAAAATTTCTCCGATACGGGCACACGCTTGGAGGATCACCCTTGCCCAGAGGCTGAATCACCAGGTGATTCCTTGGCAGCTGAGCGGCATCAACCACGGGGAGGACGCCGCCGAAAGAGGCGATTACACGCGACTCCTCCACCGCGATCTCTGCGGAGGACGCCAGCCAAGGCGGCAGCAGCAAGCATCACCTCCGCTCAACGCAAATTATTCTTAAGTATAAGCGCGGCTTTTTCCCCTCGCGCGTGAAGGGTTTTTTATGCCTAAATGTATTAGCGGAGCCAATAAATATTTTGTGTGTGGCTCATTTATTTTGTTTTATTTCATTAAATAATTTGCTTGTCTTCCTTATTCCCCTTAATTCTCCTAAACATTTTATAAAATAAAGAAATCATAGACAGAGGATATGGCGAGAAATCTACTTTTTGATGTCAGTAGCCATCGTAACGACAAGGTAAGTCAATTAATTTATAATTAACATCGAACAAAATTGGGATCCTCCGGGTTTCACTAAGAAACTAATAAAAATATTATATTTTATATATTAAATGCCATATATTATTGGAAAATTGACTGTAGTGCGTGATATATTTAAAAATAATAGATAAAATAAAAACTAAATTGTTGAACCTAATTTCAATCTATTAATTAATAGATTTTAAAAAAAGAATCCAAGGATCGGGTGACATTGAATGACGATAAGGAAGGTCGGTCTATTCTACGGGACAAACATTCCAAGCAACTAGTCCGCGCTGATCGCGGCGATCTCCGACCCCTAGCTCAAGGTATGGCACCAGCGGGGACGACTTATTGGAAAACGGGGAAGCGTCCCCCAACCGGAACATGCGGCAGCAATCGAGGAACAGGGTGCACCCAAGGGATAATTAGCGTAGAGGCTACGGAGAATCCATCCATTCGCAGATCGGCTAGACGTCGACACGGCTTCCACGATCACGGAAGGACTGGGATAGAAGAACCCACACCTATCTCACCCCAGGGGTTGGTGCCCTTATTACCAGCTTCATTATCGGTGGCTTCCCAATCGATGACACCTACGGTTTTTCAAGTATTATCTCACATACGGAAGTTCGATGGGAATCCGGAGCATTTGAATTGGTTCTAGAAGGTCGCAGCCATGATTGAAAAAATCAATGAGCCGCACATTCTGATGAAGATAGGCAGTAAATTGACCGATCGCGCGGCCGAATCAGTCCAAGAATTACCATGTGAAAATATCAAGCATTACGAAAATTCAAAATTCACCCTTGAATTATAAGCCAGTTGAATAAGGTGGTCCAGGAACGGGAGGAATCAGTAGCCGATTTCGGGCAGCGTCTCCAATAATTAACTAACTAACTAATAATGAGTTACGAATGCTCCCAAGAGTAGAATGATTTAAAAAAAAGAGACTAGAACTAGAGAAGTTAGGAAAATGGCTTGTGATCAATTTATGGTAGGACTGCGCAAAAGGATCAGTAATAAAGTATTAAGCTGTATGCCGAATAATCTCAACGTGTCCATACAAGTCGCCAACAAATTTGAATCTTTGTTATCCTGTCATGAGAGCGAACAAAAACTAAAGGATAATATTCCGAAGGACGCGGTTAAAAGTACTTCCAAGAAGAACAAAGAGAAGTGCAACTATTGCGGTAAAAAGGGTCCCTGTGGTCAGTATGCCGGAAGTTAGAGAGCGCCTGTCGAGTGATATCGTAGGGATCTGTTCGGATCTTCTGATGACCGCAATCTTCGGGTGACCGAGACGAGAGGACCTCTCGAAGACGGTCTAGGTCTCGTGATAAGGAATCGTGAAACGGTAGTGTCGCATCCGAAAAAGAGATGGATGCCGCTGCTAAATATAACAAGAAGGATTTAAACGAAAGGATAAAACCGCGCTAACCTCCGTAGCCGAACCGAGGAGATGCTCGCCCTAGTGTTTGCGAAAGACCAATTAAAACACTATATCTACGGTCACAAATTCACGATAATCACTGATCATGAACCCTTAAAGAATTTCTATTCGAATAAGAAACCCAACCTTCAGTTTAACCGACTAAAAGCGTTTCTACGAGGTTATAATTTCGAAATCGTTATAGACCAGGCACGAGGGACGTCAACGCTGACGTGCTATCGCGCAATCCGATGACCAAGGACGACATAACCGAAGACCCTAAACGACATGAGTTCTATGAGCTAGTGGACGAACAGGACCGCGAATATAACAATGTTGAGTGTGATTATCCAATGGCTTGGATAATGAGGGGGCGGTCCAAGCGTAAAAAAATAATCGGCCTTAACGGTTCAGAGAACTTTCGGGACCGAGAAATCACTAAAGAAGCGTTCGACAAAGAAGATGTGAGCGACGTCGGAAAACCCGAAAACATGCGTAGGCCTTACAAACTAAGGTAAAGATGGGCTCCTAAGCCGCTGTCGGAATCCACGAAAAGTGGCCCCTCTAAGCAAATAGTGGCCGAGAGGCAAACGGGCGGAAAACTCGGATATATGACACGTGACGACCATATGGACCAGGGGGTCGTGGATACAAGTGTACCTTGCAAGACAAAGGACTAGACGGCACGCGAATATATATGTTCGAAAATATATGTCCACCTGTCATTCCGCATATCAAGGAAATTGTGGAAATTTCCGACGAATATGAGAAACCCTTAAGGGAAATAGCTATCCCTTTCCACGAGCCGATTCGTGATAGCCAACCTTCAGTTGAGCGCCAGATATGGGACTTGTTAATCAAATCGACGTCAAATAAAAAGACTAGCTCCTTGGTGAGGGAACCGAATCCACTCACATAAAAAAAGAACCATCAAGATTAATATTAAGGACATAAACCACGAGGGTAATGGGGCGACAATTGCATTTGGGCAATCGAATTCGGATATTGGACCCAATCACGATAGCGATCCCGTACAGCTGCAGAGAAGATCGAGGAATGCGAGTACATTCGAGAAGGGTCTCGAATGTGCCGAGACGGAAATCATGTTTAAGCACGTGGTAAATATTCCCGCAGTACCTCATGGAATTTGCCTTTTTCATTCTTTAATAACAGCTGCAAAATTGATCTTCGCGCTTATCGAATTACGACGGCAACTATTAGGGTCAACCGCGATGAACCATTGCGAGTATCCCAACAAAACTAAGAGAATACCAAGATAGAATCACGAGTTTGGGACGAGCGATTGTATATATCTTTTCGTCTTCGAGTAACGGTTGAACGCGTGTGTTCATTTTCGATACTCGCTTTGTCACCCAGTAGTGTATTGTCAATTTATAATCAATGAAAATTGGAATATGATCCACTTGAGGTTAATTGACAGCTACTACACTCCATACATAAAGAAGCTAAGGGACTATGGGAATTACCGCGGTTAACAAATGCAGGGGAGATAACCCACGGAGTCCGAGAAAATCCCTTACCCCGGTTAACCCAATGAGTATGGATAACAGTGGTAACAGTTTCCCTCCGAGAACACCCGATCGATCGGAAGCGATCAAAGGGAACTCTAATGTGTCTGGAACGGCTCAGCAGTCAAATAATTCGTAGTCGGATTCGATTACAGACGCGTCGGGGACAGCTGATAACATTGAGAATACAGCGGTTTTCTATCAGACGCCCAAGGCCCTCGAATGATATCGAATAACGAGGCCATGGTATCTACTGGAAACACCCCCATGACTTCCCTCGAATCCTCAATGACTATCACATATCCGCATCGTGAATGAGCACCCGTTTAAATATAAGAACAACTTAATAGACAATGATACAAGACCTGTTGGAGAAATATTGCATTTTGGTCCCGGTTAAATGAGCCACTGCCGAGGAAGTGGCGAAATCATTAGTAAACCATTTAATATCATATTTTGGACCACCCGCCGCCATATTAACTGATCAAGGTCGGCATAAAATAAACTCCATGATTCATTGGCGGACCTCTTTAGCATAGAAAAATATAGGACCACAGTTTACTATCCGTAGTCTAATGGCAGTATTGAAAGAAAGCACCACATGTTAACACTATACCTAAGGGCATATGTAGATAACAATGACCGATGGGACGAATGGCTAAGGTTATGCCAGTACGCCTATAATACGTCAGAGCATGACGCGTCGAGGTTTACCCCGCACGAGCTAGTGTTGGGGCAGGCGACGAGAGTATTGTTGCAATGTCCACCACGTGCGAACCCCCTGAAACGTACGAAAAATACGTCACGAACTTAAGCGAAGCACTAGGATAGCTACAAACTATGGTGACTTTAGCCTAACTCAAGCCAAATATCGTTCTAAATTCTATTACGACAAAAACCTGAACACTCAACACTTTAGGGAGGGGAAAAAGGTCTACTTGCTAAAAGAACCAACCCGAAGAAAAATGGACATACAATATATCAGCCTCTACGAAATAGTAAGCAATAATTATAAAACATATCTAGAGGGCAGAAAATCAAGTGGATATTATTATTATATTATTGTCATGGCCTTATAAATAAATACTTATTAATTAAAACTGACATTTTAATGATTACAATTAAACTTCGCAATTAATTTTTATATAGTTCCTTAATGGCGAATAAAAAATATTTCACTTTTTTCACTAGTTTGGGTATTAAAAACAGTTATTAAGTATTTTAAAATTTAGCTATAAGAATCGTTCTGTTCCCTTAATTTTTTTTTATGAACGTATGGAATTTTTACTGACACCAATAATATAATAATTCATATCACAATTAAGTATTTTTTTCTTCTGGGTGAGTTACGATGGTTCCTTATACTACGGATCTTTCGTGTATGAGGAAGGCATACGTTCGCCCCTCCTCCTCGGATTTTTTCTACTCATTGTTCAATATAGCATACTACACATTTTGGGGGTACGAAGGCCCCCCAATATTGTTTTTTCTCGTTATCGGATCACAGGAAAGCCCCTCTTGTACCTCTTCAGTCGCCTCTTATTCTCAACGTGACCACTCACAAGGTGAAACCCCCAGCAACTCCGCTGGAACATAAATAACACAAACTTCCATTGGATATTAGAAAGAGAGCACGAATTTCGGCCATTCCTGGAATATAAATATACAATTTAAGATATATGATATGCGAAATATGTAATATCATTAAAATAATCTGGTAATAAATAAATAATATAAGTAATAAGAAGCTGGAAGATCTTTATAATTATACCAGTTTTCTAAAATGAATTACAATGAAATTTCTGTAAGAGTTTCTATAAATAATCATCGACCATTCTCTTTTCATTAATTCATTCGTCAATAAAACTATAAGACTTACATCTCAAGAAATAAAGATATAGTGTTATATACATCAAAATAAGAAAAAAATATACATTTTATTTTTATTTATTTTACGTCCCAACTATTGTCAAGGGACGGCTTCCGCTATTCATACATTATATTTATATATTACATTAGTGCTTATTTCATATCTACAGTATATACATTTATTTTATTTAACACTTTACACATAATTCTTTTCACTGTGTATTACACTTGGTACTCCTTTATGACTTTCCCATAGACTTTCCTACTCTTTTATCTATCTCTGTAATTCTCTTTAATATATCCTTGTTCTCTCTTTCGTTTTTCCCAAAATGCATGATCGTTTCTCTGTTCATCCAAGTCTTATCGTTGTTCCTCCTCAATTCCTCACATATATCCTCTGTTTTCTTACATGTACCTCGTAAGTGCTCTCAGTCGCCATCACCTTCCTTACAGAGCTGGCACCTTCTTTCCTTGGTCTTCAATCAGCATTTATTTTGTGTGGTTACATTTCCATCTTATTCTCGCTGTCATTTTCATGTCTCTTGCATGAGTTGTCGATCTTAGGTATTCCGGTAGTACAACTTCTTGGATTTCTTTGTATATATTGTTATATTTTGCCCCTGCTATCTTACTAATTCTATTCTGTCTCTGTATGTCTTCATCTCTTTGTCTGATCTCACTGTAAATATTTCTCCCTTCTGTCTGCCATTTTTCGATATGCCTTCTGTTCAGCCCTATCCTATTCAGCCATTTATCAATTACATCATTTCCACTCTCAGTTATCTTTTTCATATGTTCCTCGAAGCATTTTTTAACTAGTCTTTTGGCACTCATTTGTTTAATTTTGTCCTCGTACTTCAATGTTCGTATTTTCCAGTCCATTTCTATTCTACGTTCATCAATTTCCTCGTAGACAAGGTATCTCGGGGTGCAGAAATTTAGATTTAGGGTCCAACGATAATAGTCCGTCTTAATTTTTTCTATTTCTTCCGATTCTTGAGTTCCCCAAATTTCGACTCCATACTCCATGACACCCTTCACGAGGTAATTGAACAGCATCTTCCTCACTCTGAAGTTTCCGCTGCACATTTTTTCTGCTAGCCTCCATGTTTTTCGCGTCACTATCCTGCCCTTATATATCCTTTCCCTCATATGATCATGATGCCTCCCGTCATTTCTGAACACGAATCCCAGATAGAAAAATTTGTTTACTATTTCTATCTGCTTCCCATTTCATTTCCATATCTCAGAAGCCTTCTTCCTTCTTCACTATCATTATTTTGGTTTTCTCCGTGTTCAGCTGCATCTCCCTGTGTCTTAAATACTTCTTTAGTGTTGCCACCATTGCCTGTATGGCTTCTCTATTTTCTCCAAACAGGACCACGTCATCTGTGTACATCAGTGTCCATTTTCTAGCATCTCTTACTTTTATTCCACCTATATTTTTTTCTTTCATCTCATCTTCTATTCCAGAGATATATATGTTGAAGAGTAAAGGGCTGAGCAAGCAGCCCTGTCTCAGTCCTCTGTCTGTCCAAAATTCAGTCCTTCTTTAGTTCTTACCCTACATTTTGTTTCTTCGTATATCATTCTTAAATTGTCCGTTAGTCCTGTATCGTAACCCTTTTCTTCCATAAACTGCCAGAGCTTTTCTCTGTTTACCTTGTCGAAGGTGGACTTCAGATCTACGAACAATATGTACACACTACTTTTCTTCGTCAGTGTTCTCTTTATTAGATGAGTTAGTATGTACATATTGTCCTCAGTCGATCTACCTCTTCTAAAGCCCGCTTGTCCTTCTGGTAGTATTTTTTGTCCTCTGTCTCCGTCTCGAATCTGTTTTCCAAGATTCTGGTGTAGATTTTGTACGCCGATGACAGCATGGATAGTCCTCCGTAGTTTTCCAGATTTTTTGTGTCTCCTTTCTTATGTATTGGTACTATGATAGCCGTTTTCCAGTCCCTTGGTATACTTCCGTACTCACTTATTTTCTTGATAATTTCTGCTAGTCTCTTCTTCACCTCTTGTCCGCCATATATCCATGCTTCATTTTGTATTTCACCTACTCCGGTGGCCTTTTTCTTCTTTAGACTCGTCCTCCTCTTGTCGATCTCTTTATCACCTATCTTCATGCTTTCTCGTCCTTGTCTCTATTTCCGATATTCCCCTGTTTTTTTCCTGTTCCTCTCAATACCTGAAATTTAAATTCTGTGTGTTCTCTTCTCGGTTAATCGTATTGTTATTAATTTTGATATGTATTATTTCAGATATTAGTCTTTTTTATAATTTTTTCCCTATCAAGAATGTCTATATTTTTTCAATCAACACTGTAATTACATTCTAACAGGTGTCGATACTATATAAGTATTATTATTATCTTTAATGTGTTCGTTAATATTTGTTCTTAAACTACGCTTTGTTTCACCAACGTACACGGATGAGAAATCTTTACATTTGATTCTATATACAATATTAGTTTTGTCTCATTTTTCGGTAATATTTTTTCTTTTTACAGTAACTGAGTCTAATTTATTATTTATATTAGAAATTAAATTTATTTTAAACTTTTTAAAATTGAGTGGATTAACTGAAAATATCGATTGTAATAGTTGTAATGTTACTTATTAGTTGATCTTGTATTGTTTTGTTGATAAAATGTACTTAAGGATTCTTGATTGTCCAAAAATGCAAATGTAGGTGTAGAATTTCTTCAAGCAGCGTACTGTCACCATTTCAAAATATTTAAGTCTGAAGGTCCTCGATGTTTTTTGAACTGTTGTTTGTATTAAAGAAGTAAAATTTAATCCAAGTAAAGTTTCGACTGTAATTAGTACACTAGTTAAACTTATTTCAAATAACTATCAAAATAGCAAAAAGCGAAGCTCCTCCTTTTTGCACGTCTTTTATAACCTTGTAGTTTTCCCTGTCACCATAACATCCTTCGTGATGATATGGGGTAGGGAGATAATTTTCCTATAATTGAAAGTCTTCACTGTTATTATCTGGAAAATTTTATCTATTATTGTACGTTGACAAAATCGGTAGTTTTGAATTTCATATCATTAAATTTAATTTTCTTTGAATTTATTTATTAATACATTGTTCTCATTCATTTCTACTATAGTGATTAGATAGTAATTGGACTTTTGAAAATTATCTTATACGAAATAAATTTGTGTTATCAGCGATATTATTCAGATTTCTCTATTTTGCAATATAAGACATAACCCTGTATAAACATTTATTACAACTATATTGTTTCAATTTATTAAGTTTATTGGTTGTTGTAAATACTAAATCATACATATAATGAATTATCATGAAATCCTTTTACTGATTTTTTTATTTATTACTTCAATTTGAATTTTGTTACTTATTGAAGCAGTCGCAATTATATATATTCTTTGATAACTGAATCGTAAATTTTTCTCCAGGATCTGTTCTGTCCTAGCCGAAACGGTAAAAGCATTTTGACCTATGTAAGGTTCGGAAATAAAGTCAATATGACAACGTGAATTAGAAGATAGAATATTATTTTTCTTGAAAATTTTATAGTTCCTTACGGGTGTAGATGAGATTAAAAACACTTTATTATGGTGTTTTAAGGCAACGTTTCGATCAACTTTCGTTTTTCTTTACATTTTTTTTTTTTCTACTTTCGAATATACTAAGAGGCCTGAAGAAGACAATCTCATCTACACCCGTAAGGAACTATAAAATTTTCAAGATATCTACATGGAGGGTGTTACACTAAATTCCGTATCAGAATATTATTTTATTCTGATTTATAGAGAACGAGAGAATGCGCTTTGACGTGTGTTACAATTGGTCGCGACGCGAAAAAAAATTAAGTTCCGATTCTATAAAAAAATGATGGTTATTCCCGAACAGGAATGTAAGAGTCAAATTAGAAGTCGACGTACGAGTCAAATTATGTGTCGAAGTAAGAGTAAGAGACGAAATGCGAGTCGAAGTCAGAGTGTCCATACGTTATCTTTCGATTTTACTCATTACTTGCATTGTATGGAAAATTGCAAAATCCACGAATTCTCCTTCTGGGTGTTCCTGCTTGATTATCGTTCTGTCAGCTGTCTCCAGTGTTGTATTTTGATTGACCCCTGCGTATTCATCGTCGCCTCCGATCTTGAATTTTCACAATTTGATGAATTCAGAAGTTCTTATTACTCGCGAGTTTCACGTTACTCGCCACTCGTTTCGATTCCCTCATTGTCAATTTCCTAATGTTTTGTCTACGTTTGCTGACGCAAGTACTACTTATTTGTCGCATACGCGATTGTAATATTACATACGTGACAAATTTTTATGCAAATTCTCAATTAACTAATTTTTATTATTACGCATATTAATTGAATGATGACAACTATTTATTTTATTATAATCATTTGTTATTTCATTTTAACATTCTTCATTATGATGATATTGATTCTCCAAATTCTTCCATTGAATATTCTGCAAATTTAATGTATTTTTCTAATTCTTCTATGTTAATGTTCGTTTTAGTTCACACACGAGTATACATTAGTAAACATTTATATGTAAATCATTGATTTTTCAATTGAATGCAATATATGATTATCTAATGTCAAATGTCTTAAATTGTCTTAATTTCGATTTTTCCTATTGGTTCATGCTGTATTTTCATTCAAGTAGTTAACAGATTTTGTTACATTGTACATTTTAAGTAGGTAATAAAAACTCTTAAAAACATCTATTACTTAATTTCTGCTTTATAATATGTAAATTGTCTTTACATATTGAATATTGTCAAAACGATGTACTGTTTCTTCTTCAGGTAATTTCATATACATAATATAATAATTTTATATGATTAGAAGGAATAATACCGGTTTTTAAGCGTATTATTATTTAAATATAATTTTAATTTAAAGTGATTGTTTCAAATATCAATTTATTTACTTTTTAGATTTTACACTTTATATTTATTTACTGAATCTATCATACGTATACAGAATCTGTTAGCAGTATCGACTTATTGATGTTCCTATTATGTTCTTAAAATAATAAAGTAAAGTATGTCAAATGATAATGAACTATTTTAGCATAATAAATTGATAAAAAGTTGTAGCGTTTTTTGTTCAATCAGCTATATTATATTATTGAATGATACCTATTTTATTAAACAACTTAAGAATTAATCAGCTTATTACATTGTTACGTACGTTATGCAGCTGCATCCGCTGCATAGCAACGTATTACCTTTAATTCTAGGAAAGGACCGCAAACCCGCGGGAACATAGATAAGCGTGTTCCAGGCGTTCAGCGCCCCGCACGCCAAATTTTGCTGAGTGCGCGTATTCCATGCACTTGGAGCCTACGCGGCTCGCAGGACCGGCGTTCGTCGCCCCGATAACGCGCACCGACGGCGAGCGCCCGAGGAATCCGCGGATTCAGAACCCTAACCGTGGGACCGCGGACTCGCGGCTGCTCTCGCGGATAATTTCAAAATCGGAGAGAACTTATCCGCGAGCCGACTTGGAAATCATTCGTGACGGACCCGCGGATCGTGCAACATCTTTTAACCTAAAGTTCATTCGGAACTTTAATTATTTTGTCGTGTTTACAACAGTTATAACTATCCTAGATATCGGTATTTTAAAAACACAAGCGCCGCGTCTCCTCTTTAAATCTTATTTTAAATAATAATACACAGTGACCCATATCTCGAAGTGCTTTCTTTGAATTCTTGCAACCTTCACCTTCCGCCGAGGAGTTAGCGATAACTCCGGATAGCCATACGGGACTCGGCATCAGATTTCATATCCGTATTTATATATGCCACGTCTGTTCGTAACAATATTATAAAGAAAATTTAAGAATTTAAAGAAATCCTGTAGCGTCGATTTTCTTGCACGCATTATTATATAATTAAATCTTTTTTATTTTTTTAATTATCCAAATTTAAAATTATTTTATTTATTAATAAAAAATCAATTTATTTTAATATAATTATTGTTTTTTAATTATGTTACAAAATACGGTTACTCCTTAATCACGTACATAAATTTATGGCAGATTATAATGTTATACTATAGATATTATACGTACCGTCAAATATTTCTAAAAAGTTTTTTTTCATTTTTTTCAATAAATATAGAAGGTTGTTTTTTTTAGATATATTCTCAATTATATAATCTATTACATGCAAACGGATAATAGGAAAAGATGCTCTAAGCTGAGAATTAGAATTTTTAACAGTTTAAGAATTGACTATTAAGAATGATCTATTAAGAATTGACTTTTTCTTTTGTACGATCTGAAACAATCTTTCTTGTGATCTTATTGAAATATTTTTTCATTTGTTATTACACATAAAACAAATATAATTGATACCTTTTCTGGTGAATATTTACTTCTTTTTAATAACCATAATTTTAAATCAGCATTTTTTTCATCAGCAGAATTTATTGTATGATAATAATTACTTTGACATTTTTTTAAATTGGATAATTTAAATAGATGTTGATTTTTAATTTGTAATTCTAAATTTTTTTCATTTCCAAAAATTTTTACTTTTGATAAATTAATATCGTCGCTTTCTATAAGTTCTATAATTAAATCAGTTTTTTTTTATTCTCTTTTAAAATCCGAATACTGTGTTATTAGCATATTCTCAACTTCTGATTTAATATTATTCAAATAATTTTCAAGAGTTTTTTCAACGAAACTATTTATATTTACTTGTTTTATATTATCAACTAAATATTTATATTCAAAATCTGGAGTTTCATTCATACTATTTGATTTCATTGAAATACAATCATCAAAAGTTAAATTGGTTGTAGATACTTCTTGAGATCCATATTCACTACTACTCATACTTGGTGTGTTAGTCATTCTTAACGTTTCTAGCTCGAGGAGCAAATCAAGCATTCGTGAAAACATTAATGACTTACTTGGTATACGTGACACCTGAAATAAAAAAAAACTTCCAGTTTTAAAGCAAACAATTAGTTTCATAAAAGAAAATGTTTACATACATTTTTATTAATATTTATTCCATATAGTATTGAACATATTTAAAGTGTATTTGTCGCTGCATTTGAAAAAATTAAATGCATATAAATAAAATTATACGATATAATAGATTTTAAGAAAAAAAAATTTTAATTTTTTTTTCATTATTTTTATTATTGATAAGATGTTTTAATGTTTGAAAAATGTTTTACAAACAAATTGGCAAAATTCTACAAAATTACATTTTTTACGTAGATACTCTTAATCTGTCTGGAAGTAGTCCTCTTAAAAATTGTATTTTTTAAAAAATAATATAAAAAAATTATAAATAAATATGATTAAATATCACATAAATTTTTTTTTTAAATATTGATGAAAAATAGAACAAACAAGCAATATGAATATGAAACATTCGCTTAGTTATATTATTAGACGTTGTATCCGTTTGACTTAATATTGAATAACTAAATAACAAAAGTATTATTATTTTTTAATTTAGTGTTTATAATATGATTTCTTTGTTAAAATTAGAGTATATTAAGAATACAAATATTCTATTAATCTAAATTTTGTTTATATTCTTACGAATAAATGATATCGATGAAATTATTATACATTGAACACAGATGGCATTTAAAATAATCAAAAGAAGTCTCAAAATATAATAATGATTTCGCAGAATAAAAAGTTTTATTTTTATGATATTTGTGTTTTATACATCTCAGGTAAATATTATTTTTTTAAATTCTATTATATTATGTTTATTTACTAAATACAAAAAACTCTTATTCTATATAAGTATAGTTGAAAGCAATGTTATACTGTTATAGTAAAAATGTTTACACGAAGATAAAAATAATATATTTACAAATGGGAAAACTATGTCTATTATTGACGATATGGTAAGGTCAAATTATAAATATATTATTCTTGTCGATTACACTGAATTTTGATATTAAATAATAATCAATTTATTTTATAATTGTTAATAAAAGTATTTAATAAATGTGTGTATCATTGATTTTTATTGAATGTTGAAGCGAAATGTAACTAATAAATAATATCAATTTTCAATATCACGAAAATCTCATTTTGGTTTATAAGTATAAATTTACAATTAATACATGTAAATCTTTATAAACTAAACGTACACCATTTATTGAATACTTAAAAATTTATCTACAATTCTACAAACATCAACTTATCAGTGTAGAACTATGTAACAACATTGTAAATAACTATTAATAAAAGACCTAATTCTAGTGGCAATATAAATATATTAAATTTTAACCATTGGATCATAAAGAGAATATGTATAGCGCACTGTTACAATGATCAGAAATAATAAACGGTAATTATATTACAGTTTAATAATTTCAGGTATATTTCTAAAGCTTTTTACTTAGATTATACTATTAATTTTTATTAAAAACACAAAATCCTCAAAGGGCTATTTTAAATATAATAAATATATGTTCTTATCCTTTTAAATTATTTCCAAATAGAGACGAACATATGTTTATGTAATTTCGATGTATGTGATTTTATCCATTGGATACAATAATTAAATTCATTATATTCCTCTTTTATTACATTTATAGCTAGTGTCTTAATTCATGAAAATTTATATGTAAATCATTTTATTTGTGTTTATCACATGGTGATTGTGTGTGATATGTAAAGATGCATTGAGATGCCTTAAAAGGTATTTTTTATTATCTTTTGAGCCAATGGTATGCGGAAACAAGCATTATCTGGGGTTATTCAGCATTCATTATTAATTATCTATGGCAGTATCATTATTAGAATTAACAGACAACTGCATAATTTCGTGCTTTACATTGTCTATAAATTACGGTTAAAAATTAAAACATTTTATTTATATAGTCAATTTCGTTTATAATAACATATAATATACTTAAAAATTTACCTTAGAATATTCAGTATTAGAATTATCAGTTTCATCTCGAACTTCATTATTACTAGGTGATAATACATTATTAGCTGTATTGGATGTTTCTTCGTGTAGTGTTGTCATTCGTACACTTACTTTTCCAGAAACCATATTTGGCGATGCTGAAATTATTATGTATTATTTAAAAAAAATATTTAGATTTCAATGGATTATAAAATTGAATATTAAATTATAAAAATATATTAGTAATAAGAATAATTATTCACACAACAAATTTAAAATTTTTAAAATATTAATATAAAAATTAAAAAATTGAAACAACACAATATAAATTTCCTTGAAATGTTTCTTGAATAATGAAATACGTATGTGATACTTAAGTAATATAAATAAGATATAAATAATATTAATAAGATTGACACTTTTTAATAAATATTAAAATGATTAAAATTATTTTTTTTATACTATACGAACTTGATATTTTATTCATATTTTTTTACATTATTACCAAGCAAATCAGCACTTTTTAGGTCATAAATAAAAGCAGTTAATGATACATATCAAAATTCGTAAAAAATCAATAAATTCTTATTTGCTAAAATAACACTTATCCAATTTAAGGTTTTTTTAAAAATAATATTAACGAAAAAACGCAATTTTTTATATTGTTTTGTATAAATAAAAACTCGTAATTTTAACTCTATAGTGTCAATGGACGATTTGTAGCGAATACAATTGTGAAGAAAATACATTTTTATATAAACCGATCAGAAAATTAGAACCGGAGAAATTTTCCAAAAATCGAAAAACTTTTAAATTAATTAAAAAATTTATATTTTATCATTTTTTAATATTTATAATTCTAGTTTTGGAAAATTAAATTGATTAATGTGTACTTTATTTATACAAAATTTCAGCTTAATGAGATTATTAATTTTCGAGTAATACTAATGTTAATTGAGTTATTTGAAAATTTACAAAGTTATTTCCAGTTCAATGCACTTGACAATTTTAGTTTTTACAACGGTTTTCAAAAATATATTTGTTGCACAACAAATTCTGTATCTTATATTTTGTAAAAATCGTTTAGATTGTCTGAAAAATGCGGATAAAGATGACGATAAATGGCCAAGCACGCGCAATTGAATAAGTAGAGAGAAGAATAGATGAGGGATTAATTAACCCGGATTTCACTTCTATTAATATATATTACAATTCCCCGGTTCTGAATCTCCCCATTTCTAGGCCATTTTGTAAACTTTGTCTTCGCAAAAAGGATGTTTTTGATTTTTTTAATACGGTATAATGGAGCGACTGTTGGAACAGCTATACGCGGTAAAAAAATGGTTTGCGGCTTAATAAAATGCTTTAAAGACTGTTAAATATTAAGCAAATTCTTTCAGGATAAAATAATGTATAACTTACAATTAGAAAAATCACATAAGGCTTTCAAGATCACCAATTTTTTTTTCGTTCTCAGTAGCAAAAAGTAGCCCGAATCGATACTGACGCCGTGCATGTGCATAAAATTTTGAATTTAAAGTCATTTAAGGATCAGGTTAATCGATGACACTTTGAATTTATCAATAGATGCATACAGTTACCCTTAAAACTTTTTTTAACATTAAAAAATCACTACAAAATTTTTACCGAGCCGTAAGCCAAAATTTGACCATATAGCGCTGTTTCACTAGTTGCTCCATCGTGCGGTATTATAAAACTAAAAAAAAATTTGCGTGAATGCAAATCCTGATATTAATTATAGAAAAATATTAATAAAAAAGGGACAAATAGAAATAATTCCCTGCTCATTTTAAGACCTCTCTAAAATCACTACTACCAATAACGACTTTAAAAATAATAAATTGGCTTTACTTTCCGAACACATATAGATGATCTTGATATAGAATGTTTTTTTTGTTAAATAAATATTTCAGAGAAAACAATATAATTATTTTTTCAAAGTGTTTAGCTATTTTATTTTAAGATCGGCTATGGCTACATATAAATCAGCTAGTGCCTAGAGGATAGTAACAAAAAAAAATTTGTATGTATTACAAAATTTTAATTTTAACCATACTATAGGTTATCAAAAAAACAGTATGTAATCTTGTAAATAGAGCAATTTTGTTTTCAAATAATTAGTTTTATTGGGATAATATGCAAATAATCAATATCTATTCTAGTCATTAAGAGTACGTGGCTAAATTGATTATTTTATTAAAAAAAAAAAATTGATATTACTTTTTATTATCATTGTTTTTTAATAACAAAGGCTTTGTGCATTTTTTCGCCCCTGGGTGCAAATTCATGTAGTGCATTACGATTTTTAATTTCAATATAAAAAGTTGTAATGAGGAGATAAATATAAGGCCCACGCAATTATTTTTGTATTATATATCTTTGACACTCTACTTCAAAAATCTCTTTGTTCTATAATCATAGTATTTAATTAATTTATGTAGTTCATATCTTCCATTAAATGTTACAATAATTTAATATTATTTATTAATAAAATACAATATAGTTTATTTTTGAATTAGAAAATAAGTAATATTTTCTACTCCTTTATTAATCTATTCTCTTTTATCTTTTGAGTTTCTTTTTGAGTTTTTCTTATTTATTGAAGATTTAGAGAAATTAAATTTGAAGTAAATCAGTCAACTTTAACCAAACTTTTTTAAAAATGTTAATTAATCATATACAGATAATTTTTATGAAACACTTAAATGAATTAAAATTACGGTATACATACTATTTATTTTTCATTAACAGAATTACAAAAGTTTTTGGATTCGGTTTTATGAAAAATAAAACTAAAAAACAGTCGATATTGCTGAATGAGAAAAATTTATATATAAAATATAATACTTTAAATTATTATTAAAATTTAATGTTTTAGAAGCGATTTTTACAATATTCATATTACATACATGAAAATAGTAGTGACCTTAATAATGTTATTTGGGGCAAAATAAAATATATTGGATCAAGTAAAATTATTTTTATTTGTATCACTCATGGTGGATAAACTTAAATATATTAATTTTATACGTTATTAATAAATTTTTCAAATAGGCTAGTATTTAATTTATCAAGGCATTAATTTTTATTTTTTATTTTAAATATTCTATTCTTTTATAATTTAATTTAATTTATTTGTTTAACTATACCCTCAAAAAATGATTATATTATAAAACTTTTTGAATAATTTATTAGTGAGAACCATATTATTTCATTATATAGGTACGTTTTCATTTATGAATATAATAAAAATAGTGTAGAGTATGAAATAAAAATTGTAAAAAGGATAGTAATTTAGAATAAGTTCAAAGGGCGTGAAAAATAAATAGAATGAATTTGAATATTGAAGAGCAGTAATAATATGAAATTATTTTATAGTTGTAAATACTGCTGCGAAATTTGCAATAATACACTTTTATTACAAATAACAACACGTTCACTTAGCATTGAGTGAAGCAAAGCGATTTGAAAAATATTAAAAAATATTAAAAATCGCGTATTAAGTAAAATAATTCACTAGTAAAGATAGCACCTGATTTTATGATAATTATTATGCATATTTGTTTTAAATATATGTTACATTTTTCGAATACAACTTACTTAAATTATATTGGTATTTATAATAACTTGATACAAATTTATTTCCACATATTGTTAAGAAATCATTTATAATGTAAGATACTTAAAATACAATGACAAGTTAATAAGAATTTCATAAACAGATATAAACAAATAAAATCAATATAAATTGTACATAAACATTCAAAATATCATAGAATTTTAAACAGCAAAAGTATTTCTATAAATTTTTAACTTGAGAAATATCAATATAATAAATAGATCTCATTTATATTGAAAAAAGTGAAAAACTATTCAAAAAATACAAAAAAATCTTTTTATTGTTTATCTGTTTTGTATAAGAGTTATTCTTTTTGTAGATCACATAAAGTAAATATAAAATAAACTCAATAAATATTTTATTCTATAATCCTTATCATCTATGACCTTCATTTTTTATGTCTTAAATATATTTAATACTGTATTAATATATGTAATTAAATTTATTTTATTAAATTTTATTTAAATTCTTCAAATTTATTAAAAATTATTTATGTTCATTACATCAATTCTCATAATTTATTTATATAATAAATGTTATCTAAAATAAACTTACATTTTGCAGTTGTTGATGATTGCAGACGAGACATTGAATTGAGATTTAGATTTAGATTTAGGAATGTTGGTCTTGCTGAAAAAATTGATTTATTTATGGATTAATTATTCATTATTTTATTTTATCATTAATTTAAGAAATAAAAAAGACATTATATAAATTTAAAAATTTTCTATTTTCAAGTATAAAATCTTTAATTTGAAAGTTTTTAAACTTTAGTAATGGTGTAGTACATTCGATAGTGCAATTCAAAACTAATAGATACACAGGATGGGTGCCTTGCTTGTCCAGCATATATATTAATTTTTCCCCGTTACATGAAACCGTTATGAACTAATTGTTACACTTAATTATTTAATTTTTGAATAATTCCTGTAGTTTCGTTAATGTTTAAACTTTCTGTGAAAATATGTTGAGTTTCATACACTGTAAAGCTGTTGCATATTCTAGAATACTTTTATAAACGACACATATGTATTCAGCAAGCAACATAAACTTAATCTTGTAAACTCAGTCTTTTGTGCAGACCTAATTTCGTGGTTTTACAGAAGAAACTAAATCTATTAGTCTTGAAGTCAAAAATATTATGCAATTTAGAGACTCATAAAACAATATATAAATTCGATTAAGGCTTAAGTGTTTACTGCAAAGCTTTAAATTTTATAAAACTTGATAACCTGAGGGTTTTTTCTCAGCCATTTAATAAAAAATGGATGATAATATAATTAGAAAACTATTCAGTTTGCTTAGAGCTGGTTTAATCACCGAATATTTCAAAATCTTGTATGTTGGCAATCATGGGATATATCCCAAAAACTATTTCTATTCGAAACAATGAAAAGGGTATTGGATATATATATTAGGGACAATGTATTAAATAGCTTACGGTTTCATCATAGATAAGATGCCTACTGATCAGGTAAATTTATGGATATTGCTCTGACCAAACTAATAGCATTCATACAAAAAAGTATGAAAAATAAAGAATTAATGGTATCAACAATGATAAATAAATGGATCCTTTGATCTACCAACTCGAGATTCTATCCCTAAAATAGTTAAAGCCAGAGGTATCCTCCACATAATTTTTAATTGGATCTACAACATATTCAGCACTAAAATATTTGCTGCATATAAGAATACAATTAGTGTTATTGAATCAAATACCAAGAAAAATCTCTACGAGGGGTAAAACGTCAGTTAAACTGAAAAAATGAAGATTTTTCTTTTCACAACTCGGTATAAAAACCAATTTATTCAAGGCTTACAACAAAATTAATAGTCTTTTTCAGTTACTGAAGCCAAATATTTGGGAATAAAATTAGCCTAACAATTAATCCAGAGCATTGAAAATGAATTGTTAAATAGCAATCCAAAAATACTGGGTAAAACGAGATTTGATTACTCTTGAAGACAGCAATAGAAAAAACTCAAATAGATATATAATTCTATTATAAAACTACGAGTCGAACATTATGTGGAACCATTGCTTGGGGATGTATAGATTACCTCAAAACAAAATATAAATGTTCAATATGGTGCAACGGTTATTATAATAGGAGCAATGAGAAGCATACGAAGTATAGCGCTGGGACTATTACAAGATGTTTCATTTCTGGAAAAACTTATACAGAAGTTGTTTAAGCAAGTAAACCTGATTCAAGGATTTTATCAGAATGTAATGTAATATGAAATGGGTGAGGGAGGTAAGTGATTTGTCGGGTTAATGAAATAAGCAAAGAACAGTAGCTGAGCCTTCAGAGATTAATTTATTGGCTCCGCATGTACAATCAGGCATAAAAAATCCCTCTCGCTAGAGGGAAAAAAGCCGAACGTATTCTTACTAGTTACTCGTTGCGGTGGAGGAGTCGCGTCTTCTCGCCTCGCTCGGCTGCGTCCTCCACGTCGCGAAGATGCCGCTGGGGCGACAAATTACGGAGCCGCTGCGTCAGGCCGCTGGGGCTGATCTTGTTCCCAAGCTATGGGAATCCGCTCCGGGTTTGCCGATGCACCCTAGTGCGACCACACAAAAATCCACCCACATACACCAATACATACATAGTCTATCACACACCAAATACGCGTAAAAGGAAGACGCTCGTGGATGATACGCAGATCACCGAAACGGAGCGCGTGGGCGTCGGTGAAGATCGAGAGATATAAAATGAAAAATATACAACAGGGGAAAACAATGCGAAAATCGGTCGTGCGACGATGGATTTTCGTACACGAGTGACGTGCAAAAATTCGGGGAGGAAGCGTCCTCTCGCCCGTCGAGGGATCCGGGTCCTCATAAAATTAGGGCCCGCCCTTGCTTCTAAATCTACGGTGAACCACGCAGTCGCTTGCCGACGGCAAGAAAGCACCGAACAGAAGTCGTAAGAATTTATGCCTGCGAATTAAGGGTGCTTATCATTTGTTAAGTATGCTCTTCAATCTCATACTAGGAAATGTCCAGAAAATTGAAAATATTATCTTGAAAAGTATACGGTATGTTATAAAAGTATTTTATAAAAAGTATGTTATAAAAGTATTTTATAACATACCGTGTATTATAATATTATATTATGCTATAGGTTTATTTTTTTTACTCAATTATTTATCGTAGTTTTTTTTTAAAAGATCAGAAAATATGCAAAAGGCATCTTTTATTTTTTTTCCTTTCATCGATCAATAGAAGTGACAGATTTGTCTGTACGTAAAACGTATTTTTCAAAGTTGTTTTCAAGTATGTTTTCATAAAGATAAAAAAAATGTGTATGGGGGAAAGTGTCCTGATTTTTTTTATTTTTTCTATAATTATTAGGAGTAACTGAATTTATTTTCGTGTAAAGCATGAATTTCAAATTTATAACACAACGCGATAGAGCGTCTAGTGTAACAGTGGTACATGGTAATATTTTGTATGTGGATCAAGAAAACACTTTAGAGAGTTTTGAAATGATATAAAAAACCTTTAAGGGTAAGTGTACGTGTAAATCTCAATTAGAAAATGAAATTACAAGGCTTTCATGGAAGGCTGGAGATTAACGACAAGTCTCGTTTTGGACGCCAAAAAATAGCTCGAACTGCTACCAATGCTTAGCATGTGAACAAAATTTTGAGTTCAAAATATTATTCAAATATGAAAATCATCGTCGATACACAAAACTTATTAACATCTGTATACGCGTTTCGATTATATATATGGATTATTATATACACCCTGAATTATATTAATTTATTAATGGAAAAAATTTTGAATATTACAAATTGGATTACTATAACGATAAATATTCAACGCGTTAAAACAACCAACAATTTGTCCAGCTAGGTTACTGTTACGAACAAATAATAGTTTATATAGCTTTTCGTAATTTTCGTTAACGTAATTCTTCTAATGATGTTGGTACGGTTGATTTTTTTTATTTAATAAGACCTGAAGTTAATGCCTAAAGAGTCTTCGTTTGTTAAAAAGGTGTATCGGTATGGTAGCTTGTTTAGTAATTCACTTGAGTTTGCGCTGAGTACCGTGAACAGTATCATCAACCGAAGCATATCCTGATGGCGTCCAAGAAGAAACGTTTGACAACTTACTTAAGTTTTTCTAATCATCATTTTTCAATTGTAAGTAATTTTAAATAAAATCTGGAGTAACAGAAAAATAATAGACTTGCCCCTAGCGAGCTCAAATATTATTTTTCCCAGAATACCTATAATCTAATCTAACGTAATCAAACGTCATAGTTAAATTTATATATGATTCGTATATCACTAGTCAGCGTTTGTTATATTAGGTATATGAAATTTTCTAATACAATTTTCCTTAAATAATTTTTAGTTTGTCTTTAATCTACATTATAATCAAAGAGCGTGTATTATATATCATTATAACTTTACTTTAGTTTTTACAAACGGTGAAGATAATAATCCTTTATCATTTCTCCTGGATTGAGTGCCCGTATTTTTCATATGAGCCATAATCACATAATTTTCAATTAAAAAAAGTTCAATAAATGTTAGTTATCTTAAATATACATAAAAATATAATTAATTTTTAATTTATACAATAAATTCAGAGATTTTATATTGTGAAAGAAAGTTTATATAAATACTTTTGTCTTTTATGAATTCATAATGTAGTTTATCATTGTTTGACTATTATACTAAATGAAATAATGAATAATTAACATAAGTTAAGTTTAAATATTTTTACCCAACTTACTATAACCTTCTCAGCATCTTCATTCAAATCTTCTTTATATAATCGATATTATATAGATTTAATTTTTATTATTTTATAATTATAAAAAAGACATCAATAAATTATATTATAAATATTAACAGTATATTTTTATTATTATCAGTATTTAAATAACATCGATTAATAGATCTCTATTTTAAAAACGACAAGTAGAATTATTAAATAAATTAATTAAACACTAAAAACCTACTACAATTTGAAAACAGTTTTTGCTTTCTTCGTCAAAAGCAAGCCTTTTTAAAAACTTTTCAAATACATGAATATATTACGAGAAATATAATAAACAAATAAAAAACAATAAGAATATTTAATTTTTATATTAAGGAAACTTCGCTAGAAAATTAAATTTTACCACAATTGTTAGAGAGAACATTATGAACTGTATAATTTTATGCATATTTTCTCACGTTTTAATATTTTCTAAATATTATGTTGTAAATAATCATGTGAATATATCATTTCGTATGTAATGTTTATAAAAAAATTCATTTTTGGTGTTATTTCTTTTTTTAAAATTTGGACATTACCTCAGTTTGTTTGTGATTTGGTGGAAAAGAATGAAGTGATACAACAAAATACTATTATATTTTTTGTGTTCATTTACTAGTCTTTAATGATTGTTTCACTTATATAAGTATCCTGATAGTTAATTCAATTAGTGTTTAGGCGATACACTGTGTATCTCATTTGTTTTGAAATTTTTTTTTTTAATTTTATAATATATAATTTGTTATTTACTAGAGACATATAACATATATTAAAGATTTTTGAAAAAAAATTTTTCATTTCTGGAGGAAATTAATTATTATATAAATAATTATTATATAAAATATAAAATTAAAAATAATTATTATATAAAATATATAAATTAAAGTTTAGTGTATAATTTTATATTATATTAAACAAAAAAATTATACAATAAGTATGAATTACTTCTTACACATTGTTTTTACTTATAGACATACACTATTTTATATTTATATTGGATTTAATAAGAATTTTTTTTATTATATGAACTAATTTACTATTAGAAAAATGTATGATGATAATTCTATATATATTTGTAAGAATAAAAGAATAAATAAGTATAGATGAAAATATAGATAAAAAATTCATGTTTTCTAATCTAAATTTTAAGAAAAATCTTTTTTAAATTTAAAGTGTAGATTTATTATATAAACTTTATTTACCAATTCCGAAAGATTTTGGTTGAGAAGCAAAATAATTATCTTCTGTTTTTATATGATTAATTGCTGATCTATGAAAATGATGCGGTAAATTATTTAATTCAGTATTAAGATCCATGACACTCTCTGAGCGTATTGAGCTATCAAATTGTATTATCTAAAAAGGTTCGTTAATAATTTATTGTAGTTTCAGTTTTATTAAATTAACATTATTTATAAGTACGTTTTAAAAGTGCAATATATATTTATTTAATTTTAAATAGAATTAAATAAATAAAATACATGACATTCTTTATAAATAGTCATACCTGCGAAAAATTTGGGACACTTGCAGTTTTACGTATTAATGGCTCGCTCTCTGCTTGTAATAATTCTTTTACTACTACACTTTGTCTTAATCGATCTAGAGTTAATATATTATCCACTGCAGAAACACCACGTGTATATTTTTCTATGGAAATATTTGTTAAAGAATAGTTTTATGTCATTTTATAGTATATTCACATTTTAGTTTATAGTATATATTATATTATTCAGATTTATAAGTATTTGGTTTTTGTTGTTCATTTAATATTTACTTCTTAATATTTTTAATAATATTATAAAATATAAAATATATTTTAAATCAATTAAAGATTAAAATTTATATCAGCGTTATATCTAAAATTTGTTATATCTAAAATTGATACTATGACTACAGTAGTTAACATTTGTACTGAATTGTATTGAAATATATTTTCGATTGATACTTAAAAAAATGCAGAATCATTATGTGTACTCTATGAAATATTTATATTTGGACAGAATAACTTTCAATTGAAAGATAACAACTGCATGCTTACAATTGCATACCAAGAAAAACGGTCATTGTGGCTCTTTACAAGATGTAGAATAAACTTGCTCAAAATCTTACTAACTAGTGTTATAAATTAAAGTGAACATTAATTATTGTACTTATATTGAATAACTAATAAGGAGAACTTAGATCCCTGGGGTTAAAAAATTTACAATCTATTTGAGATTTATTAGATGAAGGTTGATAACAAAATTGAAAGAAATTATAGTATATTTTCATGATACTTCTATTGGATGAGTACTACTGATGCTAACACAAAGCTAAAATGTTTAAGAATGAATTGATACGTCATGTTATGACTAAAATGTTTGTGTACGAGCAAACAAGTATATAGAATACATAACTGCCCTCCCATGTACAAAGAGGTAATAGCCCGATGCGAAGATGTGTGATGAAGGAATTTCTCTCCGCAGTATCATATAAACATACACACTATGTAATTATAATCACAGTCTTATACAGAGTGCGAGAAATTAATGTTCTATTTTTAATGTGAACAAAAAATACATACTGATGTTTCGTCCAAACTGTAAGAGTGGGTTCCTCGGTAAGGTCTTTGATAATTTCCTTAAAAACCGCTAGATATTAGAGCGACTTGTTGTATGATAAATTTTCATCTCTTTTCTTTATAAAAGAAGAAATTGATGCTTCTAACGGAATTAAGTCCCATTCTGTATTCATAAATTGTTTAAAAGGTGTATTGTATACTAACAATTTAAACAATTTCAAACACCTGTTCATTTAAGAAAAAGAGATGTTACGTTGATCATATAACAAATTTTTACATTTAATGACGGGTGTCTAAGGAAACTGTCGAACACCTTACTGAGGAGTACACTCTGATAGTCTGAACGGATCACTCACATGTGTTTGTGCATATTTATAGTAGATTATTAATTGTCCACACTTTGTCAGAACTGCGATTATAATTATACAGAGTGCGCGTACGTATATGATATTATTTTATAAGAGAAAATCTTGCTAGAATGAGATTCCTGTTCAAACTTCACAAAGGTTTAGAATCAGATAATATGTTGTCAGCGAGTTACTACGTTTTCAATGATGTAATGTGTAAATCTTTCTATATTCATACATGCGGTTGAAATATTTAGGAAAACATCTCATTATACATATTTGAATAGAATTAACCTCCTAAGTTGATCATTAGATACTGTACAATTAATCGATATTAAAAATTTGGTACAAGTTGATAAATAAATGATTATCGATGCAATGATGACCCATACATATTTCTGTAATACATTGTGTGGGTATTTTACTGTATTCAATTTTTTAGTGTATTTCGAAAAAGGCAAGATCAACTTGCGATATTGCCAGTTCAGTAATCAACGGTTTTCAACGCAATTTATTTTCTGTAATCAGAATAGAAACATAATTCAGATTCAACAAAAGCTTAGAAAAAAAGTAAATTAAAAAATCAAAGAAAAATCTTTTGTGAAGCTATCTCCAAGAGTTGAAATACGGAAAAAAAAGAAGTCTACAAAATATAAGTTGAAAAATGTGGACATTCATAATGCCATATGAACTTCGGAATTTATAACTAAAAGGATAAAAGATTAAAATATTAACATAAAAAAATTCAAATATTTAAAAAATTTATAGTACAAAATACATAATAAAAACACAAAATTAAAGTATATAAATTTAATATGGCTTCTTAGGCAACTAGGATCTTATTCAATGTAAAATATATAAGATATAGTAATTGCCTATCTATCAACAGCTAAATATTTCGATGATTTTTTAATTGGGTTTTCTCACTTAAAGGAGACAAAATATTAAGACGAAATAATATTTTTAGATATGAATGATTTGAAGCTTTTAACTTAATTTTAAATAAGATCGATTTAATTAGTAGGTGTTATAGAATTGAAAATTAAGAAAATATGTTTATTAAATAAAAATTTGTAATAATTTTTAGATGTGAAATTCTACAAAAATTACATAGTGTTAATATTACTAAAAAAAATTTTAAATAAAATGAAATTTGAAATATTAAATGTTCAATTTTAACAAATATCGAATAACTTTAAAAAATCATAACGTAGAAAATAACATAAGCATAATGTAAAAATCAATAAATCATTATAGATGAATGTATTCTAGTTTTAATTTTATAAAAATGTATGTTTTATACCATTTAAGACAATGCTGCTCCGTGATTGAAATTTTATACAGAAAATTATTTATGTCATGTATGTAATATTATTATGTGTATTCCGAACTCACATACGTGATGAACCCTGGAAAAACAAGAGATAACACATGCATCGGGAAAGTAACCCTATAATGTAATAATTTTGGACAGAAAAACAAATTAAAAGAAAGACAAATCTCGGAAATGCTCCATATTCAATTAAACCGGTACACTGTAAATAAGCATGAGGACACCAATATGTTAAACTTCCAATATAAGCATTTGACGTAATTGATGACGACACATACGGTTGAGATATAAACTCGACGTATTCGTATTTTGGTATATTTAAATTTGACGAAGCGACAACATAAGGTGTGCGAAAGTATTAACATAGCGATGTATCAAGGTAATAATAAATTTACTGTATTTCAATTTGAATTATAATTTGTAACGGAATA
This sequence comes from Eupristina koningsbergeri, assembly GCA_018907245.1. Classification (NCBI taxonomy): domain Eukaryota; kingdom Metazoa; phylum Arthropoda; class Insecta; order Hymenoptera; family Agaonidae; genus Eupristina; species Eupristina koningsbergeri. Next base: position 340,563 of record JACCHV010000014.1, read on the forward strand.
GTTGTAACGTTTTACTTTTTACCTGTTCTTTGTATCAATAAAAAACAGAGAAAATTTCAGTAAGGCTTTAAGTATGTGTAAATAAGCTGTAAAAGATATTAAGAAACAGAAGTGGCAATTTTACTGTGAAAACATAAGATTGTCAGACATTACAAAATTCTTAAACAGTATTGATTTAAATTGTATTGAAGTTAAGAACGACAAAGAAATACTTAGTAGTCTTTATAACTACATTATTATGCATAATGAATTCACTGTTAATAAAAATTATAGTATATTGTTATTATTACTTTATTATGGCTATAGTTTTTTAATTTTATTTTAAAAAATGATGTAATTATATTTATTAATACACCTATATAGTTAAATACTCTAAATATTAATATTTCCAATTGCTTCAAAGATAAAATTTTACTAACCTATATATGTTTCTCCATCATAGAGACTGCAATCTTCTCCACTAGCTGCAATCTGTGCAAGACTTTCTCTATCTTCAAGTTCTTCACTGGCTTTTGGTATGTTTGAAACTACCTCATATGTAACACCAGTTTGTGTTATTAAATCTACTCTTATAATCTTTTTCATAATTCTGTCAGTGAAACTTTGTTTTTTAAAAATGTTAATAGCTAGTCTTTTTCTCAAAACAAGATCCATAATAACAGGATAAGACAAACGTATTGTTGTTTTAAGTATCATGTACACCCTTTCATTAACTAAAACAATGAGAATAAGGATAAAAAAAAATCAAATAAATATAATGGAAAATTTTACCATCAGTAATTTTATTTAAATTTATATCATCGTGAATACTTGAATCCCAAGCAGCTATAGCAGAAATATCTTTTTCCAAATGTTTAAGAATTGGTAAATTATAAAACTTATGACCATGTTCTTTAGGTAAAATAGAATTTAAGCCTGCAATTGAAATTTCTTCACTTGATTGATGTATAGATAAATCATCTGCATTAAGGTCAAGAAATAATACTGGGATATGAGCTTCCATTCCAGCTGGAGGAGTCCAATCCGCAGGAGCACCTGGTATACTAGAACCTGGAGCGGGAACCAGAACAGCATTTCTTTCTTCAGTAAGACACACCCATTGATCTACCAAACTTTGTTCTCGCTCGATATCTTGTTCTGTTTTATCTTTAACAATTAAATTTTATTACAAATTTTATTATAATTATTTTATTACATTATGTGAGATAAAAAAGTTTAAAATTGAATTAATCAAAAAAAGAAATTTGTTTAAATAAGAAATTTTTGTTTAAATAAAATTATTAATCACGATTAATAATTTTTTTATATCTAATGGTACAGGTGTATTTGTTCCATTGAGCTATAAAAAATTTTTAAAAAAATCATAAAAATTGTTTGATATGTTCGTGAGAAATAAACAATAATTTTTCTCTAACAAATTTTAAAGACCTAAGAAAATGTTTAGAAAAGCCTCTTAAGCGAGTCTCCCACTCATCTATGTAATAAAATATAATAAATTTATTTTTTTTTTCTATTTAACTCGTAGAAATGACTACATAATAAATAATATGAAAATAGAAATATATATATATATATATATTTAAAGAGTAAATTTATTCAACTTTCCGTTGAATTTTGTATAATATTGTATAACTATTGCTATAAACCTCAGAAAGCAGTTTTTGTTAATAACAAAAAAAATTAGACATATTTACATGCTAAAAAAAGCGTAAGAAAGGTATTTTAATCATACTTTTTGCAATAGAAACATACATGTTTTGATTTTTCCAATTAACTATTTATTTAGAAAATTTAATAATGAAGAAAATTGAGCCAATAAAATTTTTTCGTCCAAGGCTTAATTTTCAAGATATCACCACTAATTTTTGGAGGAAAACAAGTTTATTTTTGTTAATTTAATAAAATTTTATACGTAGCATAGTGATATTCCTTATCTGTAGATCACATTTAATTGATTTTAAAAAAAATCTCGATTACTTCGTAAAATTTTTGTTCTTAAAATGACTGGACTATAAGAGAATTTATGTCGGTTTAGTGTTAAACTAGTTGCCTAAAATATGTTCACTCTAATATTATAGGAGGTATCGAAAAAAATCAACTGAAAACATGATCTGGCCACTAAGACTCCAGAGTAGGATATGAAACATGTAGATAACAGAATGAATACTGTGGAAACCAATTTAAAAAAATAAATATTGTAGTGTATTTATTATCTCTCAAATATCGTCAATGTCAACATTACTTAGAAGAAGATAGAATATCAAATTATATGGAAATTAAAAAAATGAATACCCTAGATTAGCAACTGGAATAGAGCTTTTCTGATAGTTATACATATACAATTAAAAGAATCGAAGAAGATGGAAGTAGTTTTAATTGTTGTTTTATATGTAAAAATTATCCAATCTCTAAAAAAATTGGACTATTTTTTCATTTCCAGCAAGGATATTTTTTAATTTTGATGAAGTCCAATGTATTTTGTATAATACGAAGATAGCCGTTAATATGACAAGGAAATAGTCTGGTGACTATCTGAGAAGTAACGGAACTTTCTAATCACTCAATAAAATTGGAAGCTGCGATATAATCTAAGCTTCTATATTTTTATTATTCTAGATTTATAAGAAACGCATAATAGAATTAGAAATTCTGGCATACTAGTTTTCTATTCTAAATACGAGGAACTCTATTCTAAATCATAACCTAACCAGTATAACTGAGATTCAGCTTTGCATTTGTTTAATACATTGATACTACTTATAAAAAATTTTTTTCTAATGGTAGTAATAGTTTATTCTTCTTTGATAATGACAGCTATGTTCAAAAGAACTTACTTTGCTTTTTTAGAAGATTGCAAAGCAACGTATATGATGTAATACCAATGGCCTCCATTAAATCTGCAGCAATATAGATAACAAAAACCTCTAGAGTACCTGTTCACTTTCATTTACTTCTAAAATTTTTAAAGCAGAACATCTGGATAATCTTTTCGGGTAGTAACAAAATAATGGAATCGATACATTGTATACATATTGTTAAGACTGTTGAAAGTTAGCTCAGCAATTTAAAATATACCGATATTTTGGGGATTGCTTAAATTTGTATTCCAATAAATAAAAATAAAAAATAATAAAAACAGCAAGTCAACATAGTCATTTAAAGCAATGCAGATTCGTCTGTCTTACTCACTTCATATTTAAAAGTAAGGAGAGATTAATACAGATTTAGCGTGAAAATTTTATAAATGGGATATCCAGAAACCAACATACAATATTTGCTAAGCAGAAAATAGTGCACTTTCGAAATGCACATGATTTAATACAAAAGGGTACCAATAACAACAATCTGATGCTAAAAACAGTATAAAACGTGAAGGAATGCCTTAACTACATAACGATTAATAAGTAATGCAATCGATATTATGATGGGCAACGATACCTACATTATTTGCATATAGACTATTTCACTGTAAGCATCGCTCTAAAATTAAATTGGTTTTTTTAGTGATGCGTCAGAATTTCCAGATATCATTATAATATGAAAAAATTTAATTTAAAAAATAAGCATTATTTTTTCAATAATATAATAATACTCACACCACTACTATATTACAAGAAGCTTAAATAAAATCATGATTGAAAAGATAATTTACCATTCACATAAAATATTCTAGGAGGAAAGACAGAGTACTGAATATAAATGTTCCGTGTTGGTTATCAATGATAAATTCAAACAAAATGTGAAAAAATAAAGGATATATTAAACATTTAACGATATCTAAGTTAAAATGCTTGTAGATCCTTGTAATACGCCTGAAAATCCTGTGAATTCCATTATTTTAAATTAAAATATCATCATGATATTATACCGTCATACATCGTCTTATTATCAAGTAATCATCAAAAAAAACTTTAGAAACAACATCTGAGCTGTTATATACTTGATATCATTTGTTTAATTGCATTTGATATCATTGAAATTCTTTTTATTTATGAAAATCAAGAATGAATTAAAAAATTATAAAATAAATTATTAAAATGAAAAAAGACACCGTTTTGGTACATTGGAAATTATAAAAGAAGTAATTATGAAATTCTCTAAGAAATAAATCTCCATTAATGTCTCCTACAATAAGATCAGTAATTGAAAATACATGTTAATATCAGTGTTTGGGGCAGTCATTAGCGAGAAAAAAGAAAATTTATAAAACTATTGTTTTATTGGGTTGTGGCGGGTCAAACTCGAAAAGAAAATTAACCCCAGTGTGTTCTGAAAGGCTAAAAATTATTTTGTGTTTTAAGTGTACCTTCACTTTTATAAATAATTTATAAATACAAAAATTATGTTTTGATTTTTGCAACTACTGTTAATGTTGTGAAGTACTATTATAATATTATTATGACTTTCATTTTTTATTGTGTGACAGATTTATTGTGCTCTTCATTCCTCAGCATTATTTTATGAGTAAATATGTCAATCATTGTAATAATTATGAGAGTTAATATATAATTACTCAGCCTTACTCAACCTTTCTTGTGTGTAGTAACTATAACCGATGCTAACTTTTTGTGTTAAAATAAAAATTTGTATGTGATCATTAAACTATGGAGACTCTACAATAAATTTATATTATTTTATACGATATTATATATTTTGAATAATTTTAATGTGTTAAGATTAACTTATAACAAGTATTGTTATTTGATTAATTATAGTATTAATATTATTATTATTTGATACTTTTCATCCCAATCGTTTCGAATATCTAAAGCGGTCTATCATATAATGTACAAGCACCACAGTTTTAATTATTGTCATAGAGATTTTACATTACGTCTGTATATAAAAACTTCATTGTCATAAAATTTTTTTTCTTATTTCATCTGTCATTTAGCACTATTTATTATAAGATATTATTTATAGTTTAAACATGAATCTTTCTTTGTTTTCCCAGTCTCTTCTTACTCATTTTAGACCAATACACACTACCCGTTTTTTGGTCCTAACAGATTTGTGAGTTTCACTAAATCTCTTTGATTTTCTTTTATTACAGGCATATTTATCAAATTCCGTGGTTAACCTTAGCTACAGGTTTTCGATAAACGAAAGAATTTTTTTGTTCGTTTTAATATCAGTTTATTGAAAAGGCAAAAATAAGAGAAAAAGAAAAAAAAATAAAATCCATCTTTAATTAAAATGGAAACAATTGAAAACGTTTTTGGGAAATACGCGGGAAAATTTGTTGGAATTATATTCGTAAATTTAAATATATCAAAAATTGCTATTGTGAAGCTTTATTGCAATATTGCAATATTCTAATAAAGCAAAAAAATCGCATTCATTAAAAGTGATCTTTCAATAAAATGTATCCTTTTCATCCGTGCGTCATTGTAGTGGACATTATTAGTGAATTAAAGTTTAAATTATTTTTCATATACTCTTTTAGATAGATTTAGCCCTTGTGGATTTTTATTTATTCATAAACATGAAAACCTGTGCCACTGGTCAACAATTGATTTTTGAAACAATTGGTCAATGGGGAGGTGAAATTTAAGGTTAAATGCAATTTTCGATTCAACTCTTATTATGAACACGATACTATTTTCATTCAGTATTACTAAAAGTGATGAGTCAAAAATTGATCGTGTTAAAAATTCGTTTATTATTTCTAAAAATAATTGCACTATTGTATTTTTCATTATTAAATTAGATAGTTTTGCGAATTAACTTATTTATATTGGGCATCGTATGTTGATCTGGATTAAAATATTTATTTAACTTTGCATTATTATAATTATGTAAATTTTATTCATTTAACTTTTTAAGCAAAGAGGCGTATTTTTAATATAATAATAACAAATTGTTTTTCACAAGAATTTATCAATTACATTCATTAATAATGGTGTTACGACAGCAGCCGAGTAAATATTTTTTATATAAAATCAAAACAAAAAAAACAAAAGAATTTAGAATGTTTAGTTCATAAGTAAATAAAAAAAAAAAATAATTATAATAAAAATAAATAAAATGATTATAGCATTAATTCATTACAATAATTATAATAAATAAAATAATTATAACAATAATAATTAGTTTTAACAATTATAATAATAATTAAATTAGTAATTGTAATATTAATTAATTAGAATAGTTACAGCAATGTATTATGAAATTATAAAAAAAAATCAATCAAAAATAAACAAAAACATTATTACAATTAAAAAATAAGAATACCATACTTTTACAAATTGAATGACAAAATACAAAAAAAAAAACGAAATAAAAAAGGTTAAGTATAAGAAAATATATTAAATATAATTAAAACTCAATAAATAAATTGGATTTAAAATGAGAAAATAAACAAATAAAAACAGTATCGCTAATCCTAAAATCACAAAAACAATATATATTAAAAACAAATAGTATTTTCAAATAAAATAAAATTAACTATCTACCTTTTCTCTCTCACTAATTGGGAAATTTTTAGAAGCTTAAAAAGTGTCACAGGCCAAGAAAGTCAAAAGTTGACATGTAAGAGGTATAGAAAAAAACACTATAGAAAAAAAAGCTATGTAGCTCTATGTAAATAAAAAACGGAGAAAAAGGTGAACAAGGAAAATTCCTGAACAGACAGACTTTAACAAAGGAAATTAGATATAAACAAAGAAAAGTATAATAGAAAAACAATTAAAATAAAAACAAACGCTTTCAAAATGTTTCCCAAGTTCTAGCACACAATTTATATAAGTCAAATGATAGAAAATTAACACCAGCAATGATGTAAACACAATTTTATTTATAATAATTATTAAACATTATTTACACTAATAAAAACTTTTGCACTTACTCCACAATCAATAAAGAAAACCATCTTATTTATCAAAATCATTAAAATAAGTTTTAATTATAAGAAAGTCGTTAAATTAATCCAATCGACGCACATCTTTTGTTATATAAATTCACAAATTTACAATGATAAACATACAAAACTTTTGAAATAAAATTGTAAAACACTGAACCAGACACTTTCACTCATTTATGTTAAATAAAAACATTACACTTTATTGTTGTTATAATAAATAATTAAACGATATAGAATAACTTAGGAAATAATAAGATATTTAAAATTTTTTAAAAATACACTTGTATGTATGGGGTATGAGCCAATTATTCATGAAACTAAAGTTTGAATGAATTAATTAATTATCGTTGAATAAAAGAAAAAAGAAAACTCATTGTGATTTTCCAAGAAAACCTATAAAAATTCCCCATTTGCTCATACATTCAATATTAGAAAAATTGTATAAAAAGGGAAGAAAAATCACACGAAGGGCAGTCAAAATCCAAAAATTTTTAAGAGCAATCTAATTTCAAATCTTCAAAGTTTTTTCTTTGACTGAGTATTTTTCTATTTAGGAATCTGCCCAAGCCTTATATCCAAACCACTACACACACACACATACACACACACAAAGTGGAAATGTAAGAAATAAATTTTTTTTATTTATATTGATTTGTTTTCCTTTACTTGCCTTTCGATATTTGAAGTATTTTACTTAAATTTAAAAAAAAAATAAAAAGGTTACCGGTTTAACCTCAAACGAGTAATTTGTGTCCTTTTTCTATTTTTTATTTTTGTCAATTATTTTACATTTCACAACTCAAACCGAATCATGCCTCCGTCCCCAGCTAGTGTGTAGGCTGAAAAGGGAGGAAGTTTTAATTGTTTAATAGTGAAAATTACCGCGATTCCTTTGGTAAACAAACGCGACGTAATAATGGGATGCAAAAATTATATTAAACTGTTTAAAAATAAGTAAATTAATAAATCAGAATACAGTATAAGAATTCTGATTGTAATTTGACCGTGATATAATTTAGATTCTTGGTACACAGTGCATAAAATAATTTTCGTTGCCTAATATTTATCTATTTAAAAATATAACAAATATCTAATTTTTATTGGTGATATAACTTAAATAATTAAGTACATGAGTCAGTAATGAAATTGATAGAAATTATAATAAAAGTCAACATATGTACTTGCGATAACAATTATTAATCTGAATATATACACCGTTCACTGAAACAGAAGTTTTAAATTAACTTTACTATCTTGATAATTAGAATTTTCATTTATATTCTAATGATTGTAATTAATACATGATCATGCTAACTGATTGTCAAAATGATTTGTGCACATATCTTTTACCAGAATAATTCATGAAAAAATAAAATGAGGTTTTGTATATACAACATTATTCATTCAAACTAAAATAATATTAATAATATTTATGCATTCTGTAATGCGCTTATAAGACGTTTAGTAAAACAAGTTTTTGCCATCCATTGATAAAAATTCACACTTAATAATAAAAAAAAAACTTAAAAAATAAAAAACAAAAATGAATGTTATATTAAATCAAATTCTAATATATGTAAATAATAAAATTTGCATAAATAAAAACTAAATGTATTTTAATTATTTAAAATAAGAATTTAATTGGTCATTTAATTTTTCAAAGAACAGAAACTACATAATATATAATGTATTACCTTTTTTGCTAATAATTTTCTGCATTTGGTCATCCAAATACTGTCTTCTACGTATTAAAGCATCGCTCCATTTTTCTCGAAGCACATGAAGATCTTCATCTTGATAACTATCCATAGGATTTTGAAATCGACTTCGTCCAACAATACTCCCCATGGCTATACTTGTTATTGACTGACAAATAATAGGTAATGTTCCAGAATTTTGAACAGGTTTTATTCGTACTTGTACTCTTCGTTGTTGACCTTGACGTAATTGGTAAATTCCACCTAAAATATTTATTTTTATGTGAAAATTAAAATTTTAAATTAATATTATTAATGATTAATTATTTTCACAACTAACCACTTAATATATCAGATTTAATAAGAACTTCGACAGGTGTATATTCACCATATTCATTTAATTCTTGTATTTCTACCCATAACTCTATTTTTCGTGTAAGCTCTAACCAACGATCAGCCAGTGATTGTGCTTTAGCTAACTGTTTTTGCTCTACATCCCACCCAGGCTTACGTTTCGAAAAACCATTGCTTCTGTGCCCCCAAACTTCTATACTCAACGCACCTTCTAAAATTTATAATAATTAAATAAATGAGTATACAATTTATATAATTTAATATAATGAAGTGAGGTTCCTCCTTGATTTAAAAAGAAAAAAAAACAATAAACTGTTGATCTTTTGCACTTATGAAGAACCTCATATCGTCATAATTTAATACGAAGGATGTTTCTTTCAACTCATTTAATTGCTTAATTAAATAATATAATTTTTTCAGATTAATAAATTGCTAATTTACCAGAACAATGTTCTATAAATTCTTCAGTTATTGGTATCGTGAAGATCTTGGTATGGTTAAATTTAAATGTAAATGAATCCTTTTGACTAGTACTGGAGTTCGATGAAGAGAGCTCACTATTTATCATAGGAGCTACAATGATTGGTTCGGGTTGGCCCCAAAACATATATTGACAGAAAACAAAATGACTAAGTGAAAGTGGTAGTCCACTTGCTTGTTTAATAGTTAATCGACAAGAGATATGATTTGAACTTAAATATTCTTCTATTTCTGAATTAGTTGAATCAGCAGACGATTCTGAGATAGCTTCACACAAATGATCTTGTGAAAATTGTCCTGACAAACGAGCTATTTCCACTTGTAAGCGACCAGCAACTTGACCTTGCTGACTAATAATAGGTGTATGATAGTCGAGTCGAACATCATGAAAGAGTATTTCTAAAAATATATTTGCTACACCGATTAAATTGTAACTCTCTCGAGATTCATAGAAGGGATCTTCTATTTTTTCAAGTTCTTCATTCTAAAAAAATATAAATATTATTTAATTTAAAATTATTAAATTTTACTTTAATTATAATAAGATTAATTATTATTTATACCTTATTTATTGATAAACGAACATTATTAAGTTCTTTCCAATCTTCATACATATCCCGCATATCTATTAATTTATTTTCAAGTTTCTCCATCGACCAAACTTGATTTCCTATATTCATTCTTTTTACAAGAATTGCTGGTTCACTGACAAAAGTTCCACGCTAAAAATATATATTCTACGTAAACAAGTTATTAGAATTTTTCAAAGAAAAATAATAATAAATGGAATCTTACATATATAAACGAAACTATATATAATAAAACTATATAAATGAAAATAACATGAAAACATATATATATATATATATATATAAGTTTTCACATACACATGCATATGTGTTCGGTATTTTTCTTATACTTGATTTTCATGTACTTATAAGAAAAAACTCATTTTGTAATGCTCACAATAACCGCTTAAATGAGCTTGAAAGTTTGCACAAGTACTGAAGGGCTGAGTAAGAAAAAGCGCATTGATTGGAAGCAACCAAATGCGTTTTCTGTCTTAATTGCTATTCATCTATGAAATAGTAAACTTCAATTTATTTGTTTGCTTTTTATTATTGGCGTTCTTGCATATGAATTGCGACAAAAGTACATATATATGCTTATTTATTAAGTATTCAATCCAATTACATCTAAAATAATTAGCATCCACATTAATTAATCCTGAGGAGATTCTCCAATAACGAATTGAAATACGAGGAAAATGAAGTTTTTTTACCCCACAATCACGGTCAACTACGAATCAAAATGATTACTATCCCAGACAGATTGTAGCCACAGATTTGTTAAAAATCTACAGTAAAACCAAACCGTTATTCTTCCTTTTCATTATTTTTAAGTACACTTATTTTGACTGATTAACGCTGTTATTATTATATCTGATGAAATAATGAAATAGTTATTCGTTAAAACAGTACTTAATGGTATAAAAATAAAATAACATTTATACATAAAATTTGAAAAATAAAAATTTAATTAATATTAACACACATGTGATATAGTAAATGAGATTATATTCTTAAAACCTCATTTAATAATGTTCCTCATAACCACACTAATACTATTACCAATAATATGGTTTACCTAACTCTATAATAGTGAGATAAATAATATTCATGACATAATAATTAATTATATCAAATTCAATATTAAACGCACAAAAAACAATAATACATAAATAAAAAATCTAAGCGATAAATTATACATAACCAAAGAAATCGAAATATATTTATAGATATATCTACAATAAATAAACTTTCTTATAACAATTATACATATTGTTATTGAAAATCTTATACGCTAAATTATAATCAAATACAATTAAAAAAAGGCAATAATCAATTTTAACAACTGTCTTATGGTGGTCAGTTATAATAATTGATTAAAAAAAAAAAAAAATAAACAACTAATCTAAGGCTTATGTACTATCCACAATTTATAAAAAATAATGTCCAGTACGTGAAATTTTTTTCAATAGTCTTTAAAATTTTTACAAAAAAATTATTAATCTATATGAAAATATTACATAAAAATAAAAAAAACATGCATGCCACCTATATTAAGAGTAGTAATAATAATTCTAAATTAAAAATAAATTAAAAAATATTTCCTTGCTCACTAATGCATCATGAAATCTGGTCATTTTTAAACTTAAAGAAAATAAAATCTCAGATACAGCGTTAATCATATTCTATGCATCGATGTTATACAAATTACAAGAAATATCTTTGAAAACATTTATTTTATATTTGACACAAAATTTTACAAACGAATTATTATTATCTGATTACTCTTCAATTTCATTCTTATTTGTAAATATTGTTATGAATAATATGAAGTCTGATTCCCTTATTTATTAAAAAATAAAAATTGTTCAATGCTTTCTCTCGTACCTACGGTCTTCGAAATACATGAGAGAGAGAGAGAGAGAGAGAGAGAGAGAGAGAGATAGAGAGAGAAGGAGCATCATGCGAAAACAATAACCGGGGTAAACCCTAATTTTATTGCGGGTTCATAAACCTTGGCGAGAGGAAAATTCCTCCCGCATGAAAAAACTGTGCATCACTTCGCCCTGGGATTTCGAGCGACAAACACAGTATTTTTGTATTTGTGTCTCTCGATTTTCACTATGATTCGGCGTGCGTTTTTGTGCGTGCATGTGTGTGCATATTGGTACATCTGCGGCGTTGACCCGGATTTGCCTCCACGAGCGCTCGGCACGTGCTCCACCAAGGTATATTTTTTGGGAACAACCCGACTCCAGCAGTCGCAACCACTCTCCAGTCAACGTATTTATCCCAGAGCGGCACCACGAGATGCGGAGAATGTCGACTAAGTGAGGTAACAAGCGTTCCCTCCCGCATCGACTATCCGTAAATATAAATATTTTAATTTGCGCAGGCTTTTTCTTTCTCACTCGCGAGAGGTTTTTTATGCTTTTATTGTATTCGCAATAAATAATTATTTATGATACTCAATTTACCTAATGAATCTCCTATCTATTCCTCGCTCCTCTTCATTTATACAATTTAGTTTTAAATGATTCATTTACAAAACTTTTATTACACCGTCATAACATCTTAAAAATGTTATGAACACACATTATTGTGTGCATAAAATATAATTATATTATATTATATTATATTTTATTACAAAAGAAAATATTAATATTAATTGTATTACTCAAAAGAAAAGTTAAATGAAGATGAATTATATAATATTATTTTTCATCAATACTACATTAGATATTTTTATATTCATAAAAGAAAGCTCAACAATCCAGAATGTTATAATATTATAAAAATATATAATAACTATACTATATGTGAAAAGTCAAAGAGTACTGTTAGTAGGACACAGTCAATAATAGAGACATGTAAAACGATAAGTAACTGTCAATGTAAAATCGAAAATGTTGCTATTACCTAAAAAAAATTTTAGTGAGGAATTAAAAAATTTCTAATAACTCTATCAATTTGAAAGTTATTTATGAAAGTAAAGATAGTACTTAAGGCACAAATTTTTAAATTATTATATTTTGGACTTATATAACAAAAATTGGAAAAAGAGTATCACGTCAAAACATCACACTGAAAAAAATGAATATCACAAAAACAATGGAGAGGAAATATTTAACAGAACAATTGAAAAACCTTTAACTAATCAGTTATTAATCCTAACATATTAATTAAATGAAGCATTTTAGCTGATAAAACAAACGTTTTCAATTAACATAAATTAAATATTATAATCAATATAAATAATTTATTACTAGGTAATTCATTGAAAGTTTATGTTTAATACTTTATAGTTTTAATTTAAGATTTTAAAAAACAAAATATTTAAATTTAATATTAAAATTAATATTTAGTTAATAAAAGTATGATTTACTCAACATATAAAAAAAATTAATAAATATAATATGTACTACATATACACAATTAATTATTAATCAACACATTATATTATTTATTAATATAATAATTATTTTTTATTTGTATATGTAAAAATAAGATTAAATATAATAGGTGATAAAAAATAAAAAAGATCATGAATTTAGATTAATTTTTAATAAATTTTATTATTTTGATTTTCTATTATCACACTATTGAATAATTATTTTTAAAATTATATAATTTTATTATATATTTACAATTTATTTTATTTCAATATTATTTAAAAATAATTTATTCCATAACTGTTCAGCAATTCTTTCGAATATTTAGCTTTTACATGTAATACTTGAATATATAAAATATTACTATGATTAATATTACCTTTCGGTTTGGGCTAAGATTATTTGGAGGAATTTGAAGTGTAACACTAAATTTTGTTTTTTTATTCATCTCTTCCGCCAAAAAATTTGCCTCTTGAATAAGAGCATTAGCTCTTAAAATATCCCCTTTTAGTTGCCCAAGGCTACGCTTAAACATTTCATCACGTTCATGGGCCCACTTTTCTACTTTCATTTGTGTTATTGGAGTGCAGGGTGGGAAAGTACTACCTTGGTTGGCACGCAATGATTCATATGATAAGTACGGCGTTGAAGGTGAAAGAATATTCCTTAGTTGTTGAAACTGACGCTCATATTCTAATCTTTGCTTTTCCAAAGCCACCTATATAAAATTTATTTTCAATCATTAAAATAGAAAGGATATTGATATATGATATTTAAAAAATTATCAACTTAAGCATATACTTGTTTTTATTATACACATTTATTATTAGTTTTTAATTTTTTATATTCTTTTACTCGATTATATTCATACAAATTTATAAATTCATGAGTGGTTTAAGGTGTTTCCAATTTTATACATGACACGTAATATGAATAATTCGTATTGTCAATATTAGGTTCACAAAAAAGTAACAAATTGTGAACACACCGACAAGTAATAAAAATGAAAACAAGCCATAATTGAAGAGAGAAAATGCTCTCTGAAGAATTTTCCTCAAAAGATTCAGAGCAAACCTAATTCCGTACGATAATATTCTTCGTTAAAAGAATTAGTCTAGTACAAGCATAATTTTCAACATTCTCATTATAATAAAATATAATGCTACATCACAAATCAATCTACATGGCATGTCCGGAAAGTAATACGTTTATCTATTATTTATTATTATTGTTTATTTATTATTATTAATTTTTTATTTTTTTCGAAGCTACTATTTATCATAGCGACTGAAAAGTTCAGAACATATACCGGATAGTTTAATTTTATTTGTTACCCTTTTATTTTTCAATTATTAGAAACGCGAAGTTTGATCTTCGCGCGAAGGATGTTTTTCAATTTCGTAGCACGGTACCATGGATCGTCTGGTGAAGTGGCGCTATTTGATAAATTTGTTGTACAATTTAAAAATAAACATTGTGGAGATTCCCAAAAAATATTAAATGTTAAATAGGATTTTTAAAAGTAACTGTATGCAAATTTTGATGAATTCAAGGTCTTATAGATTACCCTGATTCTTAAATGATGATTTTAACTGAAAATTTGTGCACACTTTGGGCGTTAGAATTGATTCGAGCGGTTTTTGGGTGCTGAGGACGAGGCTCATCGGTGATCTTCTCGAAAGCCTTATGTGATTTTTCTAATTTCAATTTATACATAATTTTATCTTTAAAGAATTTTTTAATATTTAAAAGTCTCAACTGCATTTTATGAAGCCAAAAAAAATTTTTTTACTGTAAAAATCTATTTCAACAGTCTGTTTTAACAGATAGAACTAAACAGAGCCTTTTTAAAATAATAACTTATCATGAAAATGATTTTAAAGATTTAATTAATGATGGTGTAAATATGATATTAAAAATAATTTGATCGTTTACTATTTGAATTTACTGAAAAAGAGTTAAAATAAATATAAAAAAACATGTTTAAATATAATAAATTATTTATTTCATAAATAGATTTTTTTTGCCATTATATTTTTATTTTTAGATTTTTTATATGTTCAAAAACAATTGACTAACCTGTTTATCTTCTTCGTGTTGTTTTTCTAATTCAGCAATAGCTCTTTGAATAGGATCATTTGATAATTCATTTAGCATTAACTCTTCCCTAGCAAAATTGAAATCTATAATTTGAGCAGGAGTTTGAAGTTCACTAGTATGTGTTCGAGAACTTCTTGGACAATTAACTCGAAAAAAATGATGATTACCCCAAACGATTCTATCCCCGTGTTGCAAAAGAGTTTTTTCAATAACTTGTGAACCATTTACAAAACACCTAGCTCCTAAACATGGTACCATGTATAATCTATTATCTTCTATTGTAATAATACAATGTTCTGATAATATACCAAGACCATGTAATTGAATATCCTGCTTTATTTTTGATGATCGTCCACCAACTAATGTTTGTTCCTAAATAAAAATTGTATTCAATAAAAATAATTTTCTTGGCTAAAAATACTTACTTTTAAATAATATACTAAAAGCTCATTTAAACTAGGATCATCATTCAAATTAACTAAATAATATTTATTTTTTTGAACTTGAATTCCAGAAGCTTGAACGCTTATTCCCATTTTTTCTAAAGCTTGTTGTCTTTCGTGTTGCAATTTTTCTGTTTTCACAAGTTTTTCTTCCCAGGTTTGTGACATTTCTTTCATAAGTTTTTCTGACTCCGTAATTTTTTCCGTGATATCTGATCTATTCTGGCTGAATAAAGCACCTTTTCCCTTATTAAAAGAATCAATAATTATTGTATTAAAACTTAAAAGAAACTTAAAATTTAAGAAATATTATGATTTCATGAATAAAATATAAATAGAGTCAAAGCAGAGGAATAAAATTAGAAATAAAAGACGACTGGGTGAAATAAAAATAAGCAGTAAAAATATGAGGAAAGTGTGCCAGAGTTTAGAAGTTATCGAGAAACGCGGGAGCGAATAAAGTGAGGATTGAGCAAGGTGCGAGGGAAATGGAGCAAGGTAAGAGCAGTATGACAATCTACGTTGGACAGCACAGTGAACATGATGAAGAAAATTTCGTTCCAGGATGATGACAGGTGAGAAAAGAAAATTAATGAATGGGAAGCAGAGAAGAACGAGATAATGAGAAAAGAGAGAAAGATAGGATAGAGATATGTAAGAAGATAAATGATTTTATAGAGTGGAAAATGAACAAATGAGGATATAAAGAGAAAATTTACAGGAACAGTAAAGATGGAAGAGGAGGTGGGAGGATAAAATTAAAGAAATACATACAGAATTGGACAAAATCAAGAGAGAAGGGGAGTTGGAATGAAAAGCAGTGGTAGAGGAAAGGCTGAGCTAGCTGGAGGTAGAAAAAAGAAACTACTACCGAAGGGTATAGATATTGTATGAGCTAAGAGGAAAAAGAAAAAAGAAAGAGAAAAGGGTGGCTTTATTGAGCTAGAAGAATTAATCAAGATAAGACTGGAAACCAAGGAAAGATAAATGGACATGGTGATATGGGTAATATATAATAAAAAGAAAATGGAAAAAATAAAAGAGGATAAGTATCCGAGAAAGAATGTACTGCTAATAATGGGTGACTTCAATATGAGAATAGGACAACACATCAACTACATGAGCGAGGATGGTTAGAGTACACTGGAGAAACGGGAAACAGAAGGGCAGATAAATAAGGGATAGAACTATTAAAGAGAGTGGAAGGGAATGGATGAAATATCCTAAACGGGGCAGCGCCTGGTGATGATGGGCAAATTACATATAAAAGCCCTATGGGTAATTCGGTTATATCTATAGGAAATGAGAAATTATGGGACAAAATAGAGAAAATTGAAAAGAAGACACGGACCACTTCCTGATCTGTGTGAATGTTACGGTGGAAGGGAGAAAAGAAAGGAAACAAGTATGAATTGAGGAAGAGCGTAACATAATGGTGAACTGGGACGAAGAGAGATGTAGAAGCTACAAATAGTACAGAAATGGCAATTATGAAGGAGAAAAACAAGAAACGGCAATGTTATGGTAAGAGCTAAAAACAATGATCAGGGAGACGATCCAGATGAAGGTGATAAAGATAGGTATGAATAGATAGTGAAACAGGGAATGTGGTCGAGAGAAAAGGAAGGATTAGAAGGCACTAAAAGAATGGAAAGAAGGAAAAGGTAGCAAAGAAACATACGTGGAGTTCAAGAAAAATTGAAGGAAAATATTCGACGATAAGAAAAAGAAAAAAGAACAAGAGAGTGAAGAATTGAGGAAATTGAAAACGAAAGTGGTATATGGAGATACCTGAATGTAGACAGAAGAAGCAAAAAGGGTGTAGATAAGGAGATTGATATGGAGACATGGATAGAACATTTCTGTAAACTACTAAGAGGAACAAGGGACATAAGAATCACAAGAAAAATATGGCCGTAAATAGAGCAGAGCGAGTAGGATTAGAGAATCAGGAGTTTTATATATTATGGAAAAGACTTAAGAAGAAATAGGTGACAGGCATAGAGAGTATAAAATATAAAAAATGATTTATGGATACACGGACGAAAGGAGGTCAGAAATAGATTAATGGAAACAATATGGAAAGTATGGGAAGGAGAAGGGTTCCCAGAAGAATGGAGGATAGCTATCAACACGCCAATATACAAGAAAACAGGTAACTACAAGAAACTCTCAATGTTCTCGATGGCATATAAAATATAAGTGGGGACACTAAAGGGAAGATTAGAAGAAGAGATCAAGAGGGATAATTCCAGAATTCCTAGCAAGTTTTAGAAGAGGTAGGGCGATGAGATATAACTTATACGTATTAGACCACCTGATATGTAGAACAGTTAGAGAGAAGAGGAAAGTATATGCCCTATTCACAGATATCAAGGTAACTTTCAACACAGTGAACAGAGAAATATTATGGGAAATTATGATAAGAAAAGATATAAACATGTACTTAGTGGACAGGATAAGAGAAACATACGAGAAACGAATCAAGGTAGGCGAGAAGTTATCAGAAGAGTTCCGGATTGCAAAAGAATTAAAGCAGGCCTATAACCTCAAGGTGATATAATGGTACAAGAATATAGTCGTTCGCATATGTGACAACCTAGTATTAATAACATAAGCAGGGAAGCAATGGAGGGGATGATGGGTGCAATAAAGAGATTTTTGAAGAGAAGGAAACTGCAAATAAACACTGAAAACCGAAAATTATAGTTTTCAAAAAAAAGAGTAAGGAAAGACATTAGAATTGAAATGGTAAGAAGATAAAAGTAGTAGACTACTTCAGGTATTTGGGCTTCGTATTCAGTGGGAATGAAGGATAAAAGGTGCATATAGAGGAGAGGAAAAACAAAGGCAGAATAGCGTCCAACAAGACATGAGAACTGGGAGAACGGAAGTATGGAACAGACTTTAGAAGATGGAAAAAACTATTCAGCTGCTTGCTCAGGGTGGTCATAGAATACGGCGTGGAAATTTGGGGAATAGATGAAACACAGGATGAAAATAAAAAAAATCAAGACAGACTATTTGAGACGGATATTGGATGTAAAATTTTACACCTAAACATATTTTATACCAAGAAACTAACGAGACGACAATGCAAGAAGAATGGAAGATTAGGGTTAAGAAATATGAAGAAAAGGTGAGTAACCACCCAGAGAATAAACTAACCTGGATGTGTTTTAAAGAAAAAAAGAAACAGAGAAGAGGGAAAAGTTCAGGATCACATTGAGAAGTGACTGTACAGTATAGGTCTTAGCGCAAAACAACTTGAATATTGGAAAACATAGGAAAAGACAAATATACAGAGATCAAAAGGAGAATCAAAGACATTCAGAGATAGGAAAGAATGACTAGAATAGAGACGGTGACTTGCAATGAGAAGAATAAAGAAATTAAGGTGCTGGGACTCTCGAAGTACCTAAGCAAAGAGAGAAAAATCAAGAATATAAGTCTAGGATAAGATGTGGTAACATAACAATAGGAAACGAATATTAGATGGAAGAGGAGGGGAGAAGACGTAAGATATGCAGAGAAGAAAAAAGGGATTGGGGGTATCTGATAGGAAGAAACAGAAAAGATTTTCGGAGATATAAGAACTGAGAGAAAATGGAATGATAGAGCGGTTATGGGAGAATTCAAAGGAGAAATAGGAAATTACCCCCTATTTAAGAAAATAAGAGAGATAGCAGATAGAAGTAGGAGAGAAAGGTAAAATAACGAAAAAGTGATGACTCTCTGAAGGAGAGAATACAACGAAAAGCGACATAAAGGAAGAAATGGTGATATATGTGATAATTTACAAGTGATAAGCGAATCTGTGATTAATTCACAAATAGACAAAAGAAATGTAGATAAGACAAGACTATAAATATGTTAATAATGATAATAATGTAAAAAAAACCTCACGTAAACTGTATAAAGCCCATAGGCTTCAAGGCCGTAAGTCTGGAGTGTAATTAATAAATAAAAAAAAATAAAATATATTTTCTGTTTTATTATGATAGACATTACTAACAGTTCTTACAATAGATAGTTATCTTTAATAAGTAATGAAAATTTAATTTATATGACTGAAATAATACAAAAAACAGATTATAAGTTAGAATGAGTTTAACTTGATATACAGTATAAATTGTATAAATTTTTTTTCAATATAAAATAGTCGATGCGTAAGATATGAATATAATTTTATATATAAATAAAAAAATATAAATAAAAAAAAAATGATAAACAAAATGAATTTTGAGATTCAAGTCTCATTGATTTTATTAAGGAATAATTAGTTAAATTTAAATTTGTTGAAAAAAAGGTAACGGAGATAAAATAAGAAAAAAAAATGAATGTTAAGTAATTAAAATTTATTTTGTTTAGTTTTATTTGAAAATTAAATCATAAAAGCAAATAAATATTTGAGGCTATAGCAATGTCAATTACGTTTAACATAAATATTAATAAAATTCAGAAAATAAGATATTGATATTAATTAAGTATAAAATATTAATCAATTCGGTAATGAATCTGTATAATTGTAACATTTATAAAACTATTTACCCAACTAAAAGCTTAAAAATCTGTTAACATTAACCGAAAAACTAATATTTTTAGTATAATAGTATATGATAAATGTAATTTTTTAATAACTATTAAACGTTTGATTTATTAAATTTTCAATATAAGATAAAATAATTAATTTACTGTAGCGTGAAGAAGCATTTCTTTAAGTGTTTCAACTTCTTGGCGCAGTTCTCTAATAATTCTTGCATTAGGATCTTCATTCACAACAGCGTGATTAACTATTCTCTTTGCTCTTTCAGCATAACGAAGTGTTGAAAGAGTTTCTTCATAATTATCAGCTGCAGGTGATATTGTAGCAACCATAACTGTTTTACTATTACCACCAAGATTATCCTGTAATAAATACAATGATAATAAATATTCATATAGTGTTTTAACGTTTTCTTTAAGTTTAGTTTTACAAATACTACATAACAAATTCATTTTAAAAAAAATTTTATTAAAAAAAGAATGTAAATCACTTATTATATTTAAAAATAAATTTTCAAAAAACAATTTGTGAAAATTATATTTATTGTATGTCTTATAGAAATTCAGACTCAGTGGGACGATGTATACACCACTCTGTTGGAATAATTTATTTTAATTTGATTTCAGATTTTACGAAAACAAAAATATTCGTTTATAATAAAATAACCTGAACATTTACGTATAGTTCTTTCTTTAAACATGCATAAAAATAAATATTTTAATCATTTATTCATAATAAAAAATGTACATCTTATTAACATTTACATACCTTTAATAGCCAAGTTAGTACAGAATCTCTATATGGAACAAATTTTTCTCGATTTTTCGTATTGGAATTTCTATCTGCCAATTTTGATATAACCAGACCAAGCGTTGTTAAAGACCTAATTTATATTTAAATAAAATAAAATAATAAGAAATTATTAAATTTTGTTTGAATTTATGATTATACTTTATAAGAGTTATAATACACATTACTTATTAATATTACTTCCTTCCTTTAATCTTTCCCCTACAGCTCCAGTTTTCACAGCTCTTTCGCTACCAGCAAGATCCACAAGACTCATTCGGGATACTTTTTCACCACTAACTCCAGTTTTTGAATCGATAAGTATTTGTGTAAGTATAATAGAAAATACTGCATGAGACCGTGAACTTTCAGAATTCATATTGGTAACAGCCACCGTTCTAGATTTATTTCCTTCAGTCATAAGGTTATCTATGTCCTACAAATTGAAAATTAAAAATCACAAGAATAATTTTGAGATAATTGAATACTGTAACGAAACGTGATTAACTTGAAAATTGGTAACTGCAAGTTGGCTCAGTCCATCAACATAAGGTCCAAGCACATTGTGTTCCCGAACTTTCAAAGATTGTTTATTAGGTTTAGGATCAAGTAGATCATGAACTTTTTCATTATATATTTCCATATATGAAACTTCAACTTTGTATATAAGTTCAAAACTTTGTTTTTTTGAAATCAAATTAAATAGATTATCACATAATCGAGGAATTATACCTACATTTTCTCCACTACCCATCATTGTATAAGATTTTCCAGATCCTATAAATTGATTGCGTATATTAATCTTATTTGTAATAAAAGTAATAAACATATACAACTTTTATTTTAAATAGCACGTGAAAATTTTCACCTGTTTGACCATATGCAAAAATACATGCATTGTACCCTTGAAATGCATTATCTAAAATATCTAGACCTAAAGCATTAAAAACTGTCTCCTGATTGGCAAAGTATTCCACATCCGGATTTACAGAATAAAAACAATGATCAAATGAAAATAACTTTTCTTTATTTCTGAAATAAAATGAATACATATTTTATTATATCGTTACAATACTATTGCATTAGAAAATAATTTTTATATGAGTCAATGAATTTCTGTGTAAACGTATAAAAAGTATTATTGTAATTTTAATAAATTACATAATTATCATTTCCAAATATAATTTTTAAAAAATAAATAAAAAAAAATTTACTAAGTAAATTCGAATTTTTATATAAGCCCAAAGTGACTTATTGTATTTTAATTCCACTGTTTATATTACCTTTACTTTATATTCTCTATGCTATTTTATTATTATTAGAAGTACATCGTGTGCCCGAAAAGTAATGCCAATTTATTATTTTTGAAGCCACTTCTGATTGTAGTGATTTCGGAGGGGTCAGAAATTGTCCGGGGAGATTTTTCTATTTATTTCTTTTTTTCCGATCATTAGCAGCGATAGAATTTTTAAAATACAAAGTGTATTTTTCAATCTTATGTAACATAGCGTAATGCGGTGACTGTTGGAAAAGATTTACGCGGTAAAAACTTTTTGTGGCTTCATAAAATGCAGTTGAGACTTTTAAATGTTTAAAAATTCATTAAGGATAAAATTATGTGTAAATTGTAATTAGAAAAATCACCGATGAGGCCCGTTCTTAACACTCAAAAATCGCTCGAATCGATTCTAATGACCAAGTGTGTACAAAATTTTGAGTTCAAACCGTAATTTAAGAATCAGGGTAATCCATAACACTTTGAATTCATTGAAATTTTTATACAGATATTTTTAAAAGGTTTTTTTTAATATTTAAAATTTTTTAAAAATATACACAGTATTTATTTCCAAATCGCAGACCAAATTTTATCGCATAACGCCATTCCACTAGGCGATTCATTGCGCCGTGTTACAATCCTGAAAAACATCCTTCATGCGAGTGCAAATCCTGCTACTCCTATTACATTAAATATATTAAAGTACTTCAACTCAAGCTGGGTGGTATGAGTTTACAAATATACTAAATTATCTGTTAGATTAAAATTTTGAGAAAACATAAAAAAAAACTTTTTTATATTTCAATAAAATTGATTCAGAGTATGTAGAATTTTATCTAGATTAATAATTTACTATAAGCAAAAATTTCTTATCTAGGTGACCTATAATAACAGATATGTTACATTTTTTTTCCACGGCTTTTCATTTATTTTATTCTTAATATATTATTTAAAAATTTGTAAAAAATTTGATACAAAATATATATAGTTTTAAAAAAATTAGTTCATCAGTGACTCTGTTTAAAAGACTTGTTTTCGAGCACTAAACTGAGTAAGCCACTTTAATTATCTGCTATACCCATGTGATTATTACAGGGTGTTAGTATAAAATGAGCAGAAAATCATCGGCAACAATATATTTTAATAATATACATGAAATCCCTCTTAAATACAATATCTCAGAGACAATGTCTAAATTTATAAATATAAGTAACTAATATGTCATAATGTTTCATTGCGTATATTATATAACATAAAACAATACAAAATTGTAATGTGGCACAACGATAAAGAAATTTTTGTACACAATATATTTTAACAACTTAAAGTATTGAGAAAAAAAGAAAAAACCAAAATTCTTTAACACTAAATTTTTGTTCATTAATTTTTTGCAAGCGGTAAATTAGAATATCTAAAATTTTTGTATAAAACAAAATTTATTGCAAATTACAGTTTTACAATAGATAAAATTTTATTTTCACATTATAAAAATGAATCATTAATATTATTATTTAAATCTACATTTTAATTATTAACAATTTTATGTCGATTTAGATTATAAATTACAATAAATAATATTGTTCATAAAATATTACTAAATTAAAAAGTATTTATGAATATCTTCTGGAAAAATTGTGTTTATAAATTATATTCATGATACCATCAATTATATGACAAAGTCTGATAATTATTTATATATAAATATAATATATTAATATAAACTATACCACTGTATATTATACTTATACGCGCATTTCCCTTCTCCGCGCAGAGGACAAAAGCTTATGAATGTAATTTTATTTTAATATAATTCTCGAAGAGCAAAATGGCATTGATTGAGTGGGCTCCATGATTAAAATTAAAATTAAAACGATGATTAAAAAATCTGGTGATCGCAACACGACGTATCGGGGATCTCAAACCACCTAATCTTGCCGTTCTGTAGGAATTAAGAAATGAACCCTAAAGATTACAAGCTTTAAACGCGGACTCCATGGTTACTAAAGACGAAATAGTAAATGTAAAAATGCTTAATACGTTATGTGATATTAATCTTATATCACTTTTCACAATTAAATAAGCCGATATTGATTATAGCTTCTTATCTATTAACTACGAGGTGATCAAACTTTGTGATCTACCCACCACGTGAATGAAAATACAGAAGGGGTCCGTAGATAAACATGCAAGAATGCGCCGTGTTGATATTTGAAAATTATGCGACTTTGTAAAGATCACATAATTCCCAAACAATATTTCTTTATTCAAAAATTTTCTAAAATTTTGCTTTGTTTACTTTCCAACACACTAAAAACTTCATGAGTATAAATAAGAATTACAATTGATTATATTGTAACGAGACGACTCCATTCGCCCTTTACCCGTGAAGCGCGAGTCGAGTGGTCGTTGAAAAAAATAGAGAAAAACACCGGCAATAGCGGCAGCCGATATGCCAGGGAAGGTGAAACATCGATCAAGGTTTCAATAAATGATAAAAAAAAATTTATAAAAATATAATGCCACCAAGGTGAAGCTCTTTAATTATCAGTTCGAAAAAAATATAAGTAATGACAAGATTATTCACCGACAACAATTATAGTTCGGTGTTCTGTTAAATTTTCCGATTTGTAAATAATAATAGTTAGTCGAAGTCTTGACTTTAATTTAATTAAATTATTCTAGTTTGTCTTAGAATTACTGACCTTCGGATAGGCCAGTGAACTTCATAATAATAAATACCCGAACACATTTCGGTTTGTACAACTTGGTCGAAATACTCGCTATTTATCGAATTAAATAATCTCGCAAAGGATCGGCAATTAATCCGGATAAAATTTTATTTTTAATTTAATAGAAAAAAAAACTCAAACGAAACGGGACGATCGTAACCTATACAAATAATTGGATCGCTATTTCGCACGGTGATTGGCGAATCGGGGAGCGGCGGGAGGTGGTGCACTAAATATGTTAAATAAGAGTCTTTAGTGCTCACAAGGCTCACCTGGAGCCAAGTACAGGCGGCAAATCAAGCATCTAATTATGGCGGACATAATTAGGTCTTGTTATCATAATTGCTTTCAGGTTTGAAGGAATAAAAATCGTTTGCGATTTTTATTTATTTAGGAAGCGAGAAACGTGTTTCACCCTGCATGAAAGTCTTCGTATTAGAGCGAAGACCGAGGTCAAAGGTAGTGGGTAATCGCGACTCTAAAATACACAGTGCAGGGAAAGTGGAAGGAAAGTGAGAGGCAGATAGATTCAAGTGAAAAATGATTCCGATCTCTCACTTACAAGGTGTTTTATAGACTCGGTTAGAGGATGCGTGAGATCAGCGTGGGCGCTCATGCGCACGCGAGGAAAGGTGACAATTGGTCGGGAAAAAGGAAAAGAGGAAACGGATTGAGGAAATACTGGAAGTCCGCGCGGGCTGATCAGGTCCCGCACATCCCTCTCCGGGAAGTTTCCCCTTTGAAGGTGGTTCGCGCGGTCACTCATCCGTGTGGTCGACGTACACCGGAGGTGTGCCGGTACACGTGCGCATGCACACACGTACATTTTCCCACGAAGAGAACTTTGGGTCCCCGAAGTTTTTGTAACAAGCAAGTCTCGTTACAATATTACTACCTAAATAATAGTACACTTAATCGAAAAAAACCCAGTATTGTATAAACATAAGTTCTATTTGTTGATATAATCCTATTTTTAATCAGATTACATGTCTGTATAAAAATTGTTAAAACAATATTTTACATAAATTATAAAAAAAATTCACAATAACATTTTTGTTGCTGTACTCTTAACGAGTTAAACTTAACTTCATTTTATGAGATAAATTAACTTAAAGAAATTATATTTCGTTGTAATTAGCTAAATATGGTAAAACATACTAATACATTTGTTTAAAATTTTATTGGTCAGCAAGATATTGTTACATATTTAATAATCATGTGACTCTAATTAATTATATATATTTATCCATCAATTATTTATATAATTATTATTTATTTGTGTCTCCAAGTGCTTTTTCTGCTATAAAATAAAAATATTATAAAAATATAAATCACGAAAGTGGTTAAAGCGTCTTAACCTTTTCGAGGATCGGATTTATATTTTTTTCAATAGTTTTCCCACAGCTAGTCTGGTCATTTCTTTTTATGTATCGGCATTTATAGTTTATTATGAGAATCACGTTACATACATGACAATATATATAAATAAAAAAAATCATACTCTATCAAAAAGCACAATTTATATTAATTAATAATTAATAATTAACAATATGTAAAATATAGACATCTTATTGAAAAAATACATATATTTAAAAATTTATAGAAAAGTTAATCAATTTACAATCATTCAGTATAAAGAAATATAACATGTATATAAAATTATATCACACGTGTTGTATATTAGTAAATAACTTACCGCTCAACTTTTTCTAAATTTGAGGGATAATAAAGATGAGTCTGTGTTTTAGTCATTCCAACAATACATTCAGCACCAAGTTCTAATTCTAAAATAACAAAATAATTATATGAATTTATTAAATTTAATTATAAATTACTCAATTAAATATTGAACATTATATATAACTCAAAATATTCTTTCTTTTTAGTTAAAAATGATTTCATATTATTAATAGTCCAAAAAATTTTCTTTCGATATATTTATGTATCCACATGTTACAAAGGTTTTTGTTGGAATTTCTTGAGTTTTGGTGTTCAAAGGATTTCAAAGAAAACACTTGTATTTTAGATTTAACGTGGCCACTCTCTGATCTTTATTTCTATATATAATCAATTACACTTCTTTATTATTAGAATTAAAAACAAACAAATATACTGGCAAACAGTTGTAGGTTTGTATATAGTAAAAAAAGAAAGTATACACGCACGTAGCATCTGAATTTTTAAAAGTTCCTGGAAGAGCTTTGCGTCTCTAGTCACGTGACCTCTCCATACCAATCAGGCTCTAGTAGGTCTTGACTAGGACGCAAAGCAAGAAGCAGAGAGTAAGAGAGAGATAGAGTATTACACATACTATCAGCATACGCCGAAGCATGTGTAAACTCAACAGTTTTAAATTATGAAAAACTATTCTATGAATACTGAAATTCAAATTTGCATCATAAATTATTATGAATAAATATAAAATTTATATTTAAATTTCTATTTATAGAAATTTGAGACCCTAATTAGTAATCTTTTTTTTTACCCATACTTAAATGTAAGATTTGTACAATTCTGGCTAGTATTAATTAGGAACATCAAAAACAAACTTTACTATCAGGTATTTAAATTTCAAGAAATAATGATTTAAAATACAGTAAAATAATCTTACTGCAAATTTAAAGTCAAATATAAATATTCATACCTCTATTCCACATACTATTTGATACGCTATGCGATAATATAAAAACGTCAATTTTTTTTAAAATTGTAATATATAATGTTACGTATGTAACAAAATTCACATAATTAATTAAATAAATAATAAATGTTGTATAAAGTAAGTGAAAATGGGAGCAAGACGCAGCATAAAGAGAAATATGGGAGAGCGTAAATTGAGAAATGGTATCGATAATGCTTCTTCATTAAACAATATATGGAGAAATCTAAACAAAATCAAGGTAATAAGCCAAAAATGAGAACACCTCCATGGTGGGAGGGCTCGGAAGAGTTAGCAGTTGTCTCTATAAAATAAGGAACATGAGTGATGTTCGGGGTTATTGTGTTATTATTATGTTGGGACGTGATTCAGGATTCGACAGTTTTGAAGTAATAAGAGGCGCGAGGTAACTTGGAGTATATATAATCCCGGTCGGTGACTCTCGTCGAAAAACAACGCGACACTCACACGTTCAAACGATAACGCAAGTATTATTATAATTTCGGACACATACGTAGGATGCTAGATTTGTAACACGAGCCAATTAAATACTTACATTCTCTCTTCCGATTTATTATCAATAAATCGGTATTTTAAACGTGAAATAATATAATTGTATTTATTTTAATCCCTCAACCTCATAAAGGCTGAATCGCTTTGACCGATTCAGCTACGGCAGAAAAAGAACTGGGAAATCATTACGAAGAAATAAATAAAAGAGTAAAAGAAATACGTGACAAATAAACGCGATAGATAAATAAAATATAAATAAATATTTATATATAAGTAATTAATATAAGTAGTCGTAATAATCGTAACAATAAATACAAATTGTTATCATAATTCATTGATACTAAGAGATTTTAAATTTATAATTATACGGTATGATTAAATAAATTAATAATATTGAGATTTGATATGAAATGAACAAAGAGATTAGTGAATTTAAATAATCACTATTATTTTGAGAATAATACACATATTTTATGTGTATTATTAAAATTTTAAAGCAGAAAAAAAATTGCAGTGGTAAATGTGCATTCTCGGTTAAATGATTTTTAATAAATGTCCAAATTCAACTACTAATATTATAAATAAAAACTCCTACTGTATAAATCTATTTGTTTTTGTATGTAATTATAAACATTTTATAGTAAATTAAGATTCTTTTTATTTTTTTTTCAACATCAGATTTTATTAGTCAGTAACAAATAATATAATTATCGAAATCATAATAAAATCGTAAAACTTGTTTTATGCAGACAATGATGAATTTATTTTTAATTATAAGTTTATATCTCTATCAAATCTTTAAAAACTGAGAGTGAAAATAAAATTGATTTCCCCTTTGCAGTACACAACTTAACATTTTTAATTATTCTATTTTTTACAAATTTAATCGTGATTCCAATTTCTTTAATAGTGTTTCATCACTTTTCAGTTGGTCGAATGACTCTTCTCTTACAAATATTTAAATAACTTTCAGTCTCTTCCAAAAATGTACACATTATAAAACGCTATTGAAGCTACTTATATTTAATATGAAATTTTTCAATTTTTATGCTCGCCATTTTAAATATGAACTATTTACGAAATATTAAAAAATATTCATGGTACATAATCTGAGCCTATAAGCTGTTAGCTGATTTACGAGAATTTACAAGTAAAAAACAAAAAAACATTAAAACCCGATAATCAATACTTAATTATTCGAAGATTATCTTAATAACTCCAATATACACTATATAATTTGACAATTTATTTTACATGATATTTATACAATATATTATTGAATACTTCTGGATATAAAGAATATACAGAATGACGTTTTTAAAGCAAAAAATTATATAAATTGGATGATTTTTAATTACAATAAGAAAAAAATTTTTTCGATAGAGAATTTGAAGTCGTCGAATGAGGTTTAAAATACTTCCTGAACGGTAGTCCCACCACCGTGCTGTAAACGGAGAACCACCGCTAATCTACGCTAATCTTTAATACTAAAATGTACAAAAATATTTTGTGTTATAATTATATAATTATAATGTAGCATAGAAGTGATAAAAATAGATGATACAAAAGGTGGAATAAAACAAAAGACGCATTTTACTATTGAAACTAGTATACATTAAATTCAAATTATTATCAAGTTTTGAGAACTTTCCAAGCCTAGAAGAAATCTGGAGTGGTGAGAGTCTGCTGTCGATATAGAATTTAAACACATCATCTTTTTGGATAATAAAAAAGCTCACAAATTAACAATCGCTGCGAAACTTATGATGCAAGTAATATAAAGTATATTTATCATCAACTAATTGTAATTCATTTTACAATAATTATATCTTATATATTGGTTTCTACTGATTTTCTTTAAGTTAAACGTCTAAATTGTCACATTATAAATGTATAATTTATACTAAATGAATAAATGATAATTTTTATATTGAAAATTTGCTAAATATTAATTTATCTATCTATTACATATTGAGAACTAATAATACGTATATTTAAATTATTAAAAGTACAAAATAAGCATATTTTAATGTTATATTATATTAAAAAGAAAAAAATGATTTTGAAATCGTTAATAATTTGCATTAAAATAAAATTTGTCAATTAAGAGTATACATTTTTAAAAAAATATACGGGTATTGTAAATTAAACATAATGTAATTATTTTCATAGATAATATATTATGATGTTAAAAAGAATTTAAAACAATTGGCGCATATTTTACGACCTTTTGTATATAAATTAAACACTAAGAAAATTTTCAAATTTCTCTTATTAACAATTATATTCTGAAGAAACTATGTACCACAGAGACTTCAGTTTTGCGGATTTATTTATAGTATATGAGCTTTCATTTATTTATGTAATATCGTTAAACATTATTATTTTCTTTATAAAAATACATTTTGAAAATAAAAATATATTTTTAAGATTTTTTAGCTTTTTCCAATAGAAAAATGTAAATTCTTTTTGTTGCAATTATCTCTTTAATAAAAAAATTTAATAATGAACAAAACTGAACTAATAATTTTTTTGTCGGAAGGTTAGTTTTCGAGATTTAAGCACTTTAGAACTTTTTCCGAAAAAAATAGGAAATTAGTTATTTAACAAAAATTAAAACAAATTTGATACTAGTTCGCTTTTCACGAATTGATAATATTTTTTTCTGCATCATAATCGACTGATCGTAAAAAAATTACAGTACATCGTACAACTACAAATTTAATCTTATTATCTCAACTATGTTAACTAGACTAATATATATGAATAATAAATTAATAAATGAAAAAAAAAAGGATATTCGGAGAAATAATTGGTGAAATAATACTAGAAGGTAAAAAAAATAGAGGAAATGTTGAAATAAAACGAGGAAAAGACATGGTTGAACAATTAATTATTAAACCTGGTGCAAATTCAAAGAGGGAATCTGGTCTGAAACACTAAAATTGATTACTAAATAAAAACAATAATAAAAATAAGATTATAATAAGTTATAAGAAAAAAAAATATAACATGTTATTTATTAAAATAAATAGAATTGAAATTTTAATTAATTTTATTTGATACAATGTTTTTTGTATAACTTTTAATATTCATAAAAAAAATTAGGAATTATTAATTTGATGGTTTGTAAAAAATAGCAAAAGAATTTATCATTATACAATAGTTAATTTATTAGGTCAAAATTTCAACGTTGAGTACTTGTTTTAACGCTACTTATTTGTTTAAAATAAACCTATTCTATAATTATCAATTTTTTGACACATAATTACCAATTTTTTTAAATATAAATTATTAAAATAAAATTAATGAAATCAATTTTGAACATGAAATGTATCGCTTTATCAATATTTTGCACTACTAAATTTATAAACTTGAAAATCTTTATTGGAGCTTACTGATTATAAAATTTAAAAAAATTTAGGAAAAACGAGTCAAATTGTCGATTATTGTTAATGCGAGTCAGCATAATAAACAAAAAATTTTAATTCACAATTTTTTAAGTCCCACACCCATGGAAAATACTTTTTTTCAAGAAATTTGTTCTAAAACAATATTATTTTGTAAATATACTGAAAATATGTATGTCAGATCAAGCAAAAGAAGTCATAATATTTTTGTTTTATTTATAAATTATTCAAAGTAGAATAGTGTGATTTAAATATACTGCCAATGAATGAAGAATTGGTAAAATATAAAATTTCCTTTAAAATAATCTAAAAATGTTATTTAATTTTAATTAAATATACATATGACAATACTAGT
The DNA here is from genome assembly GCA_018907245.1 of Eupristina koningsbergeri. Taxonomy (NCBI): domain Eukaryota; kingdom Metazoa; phylum Arthropoda; class Insecta; order Hymenoptera; family Agaonidae; genus Eupristina; species Eupristina koningsbergeri. The sequence goes on from JACCHV010000014.1 coordinate 372,737, forward strand.
GTTTAAGAGATTTAATATTTAATATTAATATCTCTGTATATTAATAATAACTATAAAAATATTATTTTAATTTGTTGCATTATATTTTAAAAATACTTGAAATGTATTTTATAGTCTTTATTAGATATTAAATTTTTGGTAAACATCGTTATATAAATCATTTTTATTTGATTAATAATTGATGTATACACTATAAAAAAAACCTGTGAATTTCTTCATGTTTCAAACTAAGTGAATTTAATTAACAAGTACCTAATAAACTTTATTATAAATATTTACAAGATATTTGTCTATTACTCTATTTTTTAATATAAAAATAATATATATAAGTCAAATTAATTCAATAATACATGAAATTATTTTTTAAAAAAAATATAGTATACTATTGAATATTTTAAGTACTTATTAAAACAATTTATTACTATTAAAGATTAATTAAGCTAAATAATAATTAAATTTAAATGAATACACATATGTACACATACAAGTATTGCAATTAATGTTATACGAATAAATTTCTGTTATTATATTTTTTTATGTATATATAATAATGAAACGATATATGATTATTAATTAAAATAATATTTAAATAATGTTAAATATGTTAAAGAGTAGATATTTTTTGAATGCACAATTTATATGAAATATGAAAAAGCTTTTATAAGTATTAATTATAAGGTATATACTGGTTATTGGTAATGGTAAAAATATTAACAATATTCATAATTTTATTTGTATATTATATAGTGTTATTTATATATATTATCTGTATATTAGACCTCAAATATGATATCAAGGTTCATATTATTAAATACATTTTTTATATACAAAATTTTCATTGTATCTTTAATCTATAATAAAAAATATTAAAGTAAATCGTACTGATTGAAATTGATTAAACTCATAATGACACAGATTTTATCTATTTCCAAAAACATAATTTTTTTTTTTTTATTATTATTAATTATGATTTTTTTAAGTTATATTTGTTTACTTAAGGTTAGGTGTATTTTATCACAAACTTGTGAAATTTTATTATTAGAAACTTATTTTATTTGTGACTTGAAGATATACATTTTTTATATAATTTATTTATTACTTATATTTATTTATATTTGCACCAGATAAAAAAATAATTATTTAAAAAAATATTTTCAATAAGAAAAAAGACAAAAAATATTCTACACAAAACAAACCTCTGCGGTTAAAAGGCCGAACCCTTACAGCAACTTTTATTTTGTCCGTGGCCATGTTTTCTTCAAATATCAAACTATAAAATATGCCGTGCCTCACGGCTAAATAAATGATTTATTTTCTTCAACCCATCACACTCAAAATAAAAATAAACATGGTAAAATGTTGTTTTAAATCTTCAAGTGATTGAAAGACTTGATATATTTCATGTTAAAATTATATAAACAGAACATCTTATACTTAATAAAACATTAATTACAAAGCATTTATCACGTCTGTTATATTATCGGATCTGTAGACTATTCTACAATATTGAAAGCACTGTTCCACATTGTAACTAGTTGTTCCAAAATTTTAATATAAATTTGGAATTATAAGTTTGACATATAATGTTATATTTAATTTTAATTTTTAGTTTTCAGAGTTCAAATTACCAACAAAAATCAAGTTAATATTCACTCATCACTCCTGTATCTGTAGTTAACCTTTTTTTTCAAATCGGTTTTAAAGCATATATAAAAAATGTTAACTTGGGCCGCAGACTCTTCAGAACAGGGGGGGGGGGGATCAACTGTAAATGGGAGAGCAGCGGCAAACGTAGTAGACGGGCCACAGACAGGTTGTGACGTAAAGGAAAGTGCCTGCCCCAATATAATTTGAAAATTTATATGTCCCTTTTCGTGTGTCGGTACTGTTAACCCAGTACATGTGTTTACATTCTAGTATTTCAAACGTTTGTAGTCGACAACAGATTTTAAGTTTTTAATTCTTAAAAATTTCTTCATAGAAAAAGATTCAAAATTCATTTATTGGGGTGCAACGGATATAAATTAATTTCTAAGTAAATATTAATGTAAATAAACATATTATTAATTAGTGTTTATTATAAAGTTAGTGTGAATTAATTTTGAAGTAATTTGTATTTTATGAAATAAAAATAAGGAGTAATGAGGATGAGGTTCAATGAGGTCTTTCATAAATCAATATTTATAACACAAATTCCATTGGTAAGTAATTATGTTTAATAGTAAATGTTTTTTTAAAAATAATATTATTTCAATTTTTAAAACAAGATTTTGTACAACTTTTATATAAAATAAACTTTAAAAATGACATATTGTATTATATTATGTATAATTTTGATTTTATAATAATTCAAACAATATTTTCTTATAGTTTTATTAAACAATATATAAATATATAAAATTAAGTAGTGCTCGAACAAAAATTATCTATAATATTATAGAATATTTTATTTTTAAATTATATTTTATTCAAAAGTATTACAAAATATTGTTTGAATTATTTTAAAATCAAAATTATACATAATATTATAGAATACAACATTTTTAAATTATATTTTATATAAAAGTTGTACAAAATCTTGTTTTAAAAATTGAAATAATATTATTTTTAAAAAAAATATATTTTATATATTCATTTATAATAATTACAAATACAGTACAAATTAATTTAAATATAATATTGCATAATATATATATATATATATATATATATATGTGTGTGTGTATTTTGTATAAATTAATATATTAAATTGTATAGTTGTATTTTCATGGTGAGAGAAATATGCTCTGTCTGTCTCGCACTTATGACTTCTCTGCCGACCTCTGAAAAGTCCGTGGCCCTAATAAAAATTTTTTATAAGTGCTTTAAAATATATTGGAAAAAGCGTTCTTCTGTACATATGGGAAGCACGAGTGTATTCCCTCGTGCTTCGTACATGTAGTGGTAACGTTTATAATGAATGTATTATTCATTATTAATTAAATTATTCTGTATTGTGAATTGTCTAACCTGAAAATAAATGTTAAGAATAATTAATTTTTATTTGTGTATGTATTTCCAATATATGAATGATAAAATAATTTATTTAAAATTGATTTTAGTGTACTCCCTGTAATATGGTAGTGAATGATGTAGGCCATCAGATTGATGATTTTAATATTTTGAGAAAATGAATATGTTGTTTATATTCTGTCACTTGTTGATTGTATGAAACTAACATGAGGCCGGATGTCTTTACGGTATAGGCGGCGTTGGTGTGCACGAAGTAGACAAGGACAGAGATAGGCGGGAAAGTGTATTAAGTATATATGTATATATGAAGTGCATATATACGGTAGTGTGAGTGATTAAAAATTGTAGTGTAGTGCCGCCGTGAAATGGCCGATAATTGTAGTGTACATAATTATCGGCACAGTAGTGTATCTTCTTATTTTTATGCCCGGTTTAATATTGTGTTTGCCTAGCCAATCATGATGGAGAATCCGCGGCGCGAAAAGGAAGACGGACTATATTTGTGTAATCACCAATTGTGAATTTTGATTTTCGCGTAAAGAAAATTTTAAAAGTTCATAATTGGTGAAAAGTGAAAGTAGTGCAGGAAAAAGGGTTAGAGTTTGAGTAATAAGAATTTTGTCAGTTAGTTCTATTTGATAATCGATCATAGAATTATTGATATTAGTTTGTCGCTAATTATTTATACTAGTAATATTGAATAAATTATTATTATTTTAAAAGTATCTTGTTTTCTTATTAAATTGATATTGAGTGAAGTGTTAGTGGTGGTGTATATATTTTCAGAAGAAATATATATATTAAATATTTATAAAATAATATTTATTCAAATTAAATCCTAATACAACATCCCAAATAATATAAATAAGAAGGAGGATTCATTTCATTTAATATATATTATAAATCCATTGAAGAATATTAAGAGTAAGTAATAATAATATACAAATCTATATAATTTGGAAAATATGAGCAAATGAGAAAGAATTATTTTAACGGATACATACAAAAAGGGTAAGATTTTATATTATCATATTAAATCATGAAATTTATAATATTATATTAAATAATTATTTGGAATCTATATATTGATAATCCGGTAATTTAAAGTAAGTGTAGTGTTGGTATGATGATTTTCTTTTAATAGTAATAATAATTATTTTACAAATAATATTAATTATATATAAATAATTGAAATAATCGAAGTTCAACGGGATCTCCCATGAGTAATATACTGCGTTAATGGTAGTGATGGAAAAGTGAAATATATTTATAAAGTGAATATTTAATATTATTTTGGAAAATTAATATATTTAGGAAATAATAATTTGTGAAGTGATTTGTATCGTGGTAGAGAAATACGATTTTAGAATTTCACTACGTTACACGTTTTTTTCCAATATATTTTAAAGCACTTATACAAAATTTTAGTTCGGGCCACGGACTCTTCAGAGGTCGCTAGTGCTTCTATATGTGCGAGAGAGAGAGAAGATATTTCTGCTGCCATGTTTGTCGCCAAACTTTAACACGGGACCTAGCGTTCTCTTAGTGTTTGTTCTGTGCTTCAGAAGTCACTCGTGTACCTATAAGTGCGCGAGGATAAACATATTTCTTCACCTCGTTTGTTGCCAATGCCAAATATGCTAATTGTAAAAATTGTATAATGTACTTTTATATATTATAAGTTTGTTTAATTTAGTATTTTTATTGAACTATATTTACTATTAAATTTATTCACACACCTATAAAAACGGTTATCTTCATTCCTAAATCTCAACATTTATATTTATTTGTTTATGTTTATAAATTTAAATTATATAAAAAATTTATATTAAAAAAATTACTTTTAAATTTATATCTACAGTTACTTTATAAAAACATTTATTAACTCTACATAACATAACATACATGCAAGAAACTACACATACATTTTAAAAAATAAAATTTTAAAAAATACACATACATTTTAAACGGAGAACGAAATGAATTATCCACACTCTTCTGAAAAATGTGTTTAAAACTGTTATAAGCTTAAAATTTGTTCTTTGACTACAATTCTTTGAGAAATAATAATGTAACCACATATACCAGGTTACCAGTACCAACTCACGAAAAGGGATATATGGGGTGATCTCATTCTATTAAATTTATTTACATTGTTACTAATATCAAAGCGAAATTAATTTTTAAATTAAATAAAATAATATAATATGTAATTTTTTTCGATTTTACTCATTACTTGCACTGAATGGAGAATTGCAAATCTGCGAATTCTCCCTCTAGGGTCCGTAGTACCTTCCAGACGCTTGATTAGCGCCCTGTCAGCTATCTACGCTATTGTCTTTCGAACGACACCTCGCATATTCATTTTCAACTTTGGTGCGGAATTTTCATAAAATGACGGATTCAGAAGTTTGTATTACTCGCAGGTTTTATGTTACTCGTATCTGAGTTCAATTTCTTATTTATGCATATACTACTTTTCTTTCTTTTTGGAATTTCTTACGTATGCAATTATTGACATAAAGATCAATAATAATATTACATATGCGATACGTCCTATGTCAATTTCCCCGTTGACTATTAAAACTTAAAGTCCTAAAATTGAAATTACATTTGATGATCGTAGCATCCCGATAATTTAAATTACAGTTCCTCGTCTAATTCCAAGACTTTTGCGTAATAAGTTATTTAAGTTCGTAATTCCGAATTCTAGCAGTAAATAAATAATGTAATGAAAACTCCGTTTCATAATAATTCAAAATTAACGATAGCGAAAAAAGGTCAAGTGCAGCAATAGTACGAATTACGACTTATAAACAAATTAGGAAATCAGTATTCATTTTCACTATAATATAACACGAAAGACTACAAAATTGCACTGACATAACTAAAATCACATGATTGGCTTAATTCACTTATGAATCGAAGTTAATAATTAAGAAATAATATGAAAGTGCTAAAATTGCTAATAGTATATGCTATAGACAGAGAAATTAAGAAGGAAGCGCTTTTTACTCCTGGATTAGTATATTTTAAATTTAAGTTTTAAGGACTCTCCAATCCTGTCAATCTGGAGTGGTGATAGACAGCTGCCTTTAAGAAACTGCCCACATAGTTCTTTTGGATCAACAATTGTTAAGCTACAATTACTGCGAATAACTATCACGCAAGTAATATTAAGAAACTATCGATTAATCATTGTAATATTTTGTAACAATTTTATTTTATCATATTATTCTTACAGAAAATAATAGTATATTGAATTTGTAAACTAATCAAAATATTAAATAAACAAATAATTATTAAATTACAAATATCTTAATTATTCAATTATTTATTACTTACATTCTGATACGTAATATAAAAGTATTTCTTTTCTTGTCTCATACTATGAGTGCCTGCTAACCCTTTGTTCGTATCACATTAGATTCGTGATATGTCCGGAGACACGGCGTCGATTTCCGCGTTCGTACACAGAGATATGACTACAGTTTTGTTTACCTGTTGGCGATTGTGTATATGTGAGTGTGCGTGATTTCAATCCCATTTCGGATCGGTATGTTTGTTTATTTAACTTTCTCATTCGTACATATTTCAAAATTTAGTTTCCTTATATACTAAAAAAATGCATTATGTTATAATGATTACATATATTATTATTACTATATAGTTTTTTTTTTAGTTTTTTTTGTTACAATTATTAATGTATTTTTTTTTGTCCTTCTCATACTATTTGACTTAGCGACACTTTATGATCCGGTTTTTTTTCTCTGGTTAATTATATTTTATATATATTTTCATATCCTGTTTTACCCTTATAAGTATATTGTGGTTCTGAAATATTTCCTTATATTAGTACAATATTTATAAATATATAGGTAATATATTTCCATTTACCCCTTTTATTTCAGTTTTTTTGATTATTATTATTATTATTACTATGAATTATTATATCAATATATTTTATTTAGTTCTAGGCATTTTTTTATCCAATTGCCGCTTTGTGTTACTCGGAGTTGAGAGAATGATTATTTTTTATGTTTCCATAACCGTAACCCCATAATTATGTATATCAATGGCTTTAATAAATATCTTTAAAAGTAAAGTACATGGTTGGTTGGGTCCTAGCATCATATACAGGCTGCCCTAAGCTTCTAATATTTAAAAAAAAAATTAGGCAGATAAAATTAATCAAAATAGAAACATTAATATCAAAAAATAGAAAACATAGCTAATAAATACAATCCTAACATATCATTCGTTAACACAGTGAAAAACAATAACAACATAAATAAAAAATCACCTATCATCCTTCACACACCCGCAGACACTCAAACAAACGCTTTAAATTTAAATACCATCTTAGAGCAATATGAAAACAACATAATTAATTATTTTAACTCTAAATTCGACTTGATAACAAAAGCCGTAAAAATAACCGTAATAATACTGAAATCTTCGACATATTCTCAGGTAATCCCTCAGAATAACCTTAAATAAATTACATGGCCAATTCAGTCACTCATGAAAATAATATAAATTTCTCTCATCGAAAACAATTAAAAATTATAGAGATAAATGTTAACTCAATAGTTTCAAATAAAAAAAGATGTGACCTAAACCAATTACTAATAAAATTCAAACCCGATATCGTCTTATTAAATGAAACCAAATTAAGTGCTAAACATAAACCCATGTTTGAAAAATATAACTTAGTAAGAAATGACAGGCCAAACTCTAAAGAAGGAGGTGGAATAACTATATTAATAAAAAAACAGCTAAATTTCTCGACAATATATAATCCCATATTTCCAGCCTTTAAAAACATTGAAATATCATCCATCAAAATTAACACAAATAATAATGAAAACTTAATTATCGTATCATTATATTCGTCAAATTTAAGTGCAAAACAAAAATTTTTCCAACAAGATTTATATAATTTATTTAACAGTTTAAAACTAGACAACATAAACAATTATTATATAATTGTAGGTGACTTTACGTAAAACATCCCAAATGGAAAAATACTGACTATAGCGGTAAAATCATGAAACATTGGCTTATAAACAATTCAATGACATACAGAACTAACCTCTGCATTCCTGACAAACCCACCTACCTAAAAAACAATTCTTATCTAGACCTCTGCCTAATTGATAATAGACTTAGCATTACTAACACTAACAGTCTCAATGAAATAAAAACCTCCCATTACGAAATGATCATAAAGGACTGCTATTAATCATAGAAAAACAACGATATCTTTAATATCGATACAGCCACCAATAATAAATCCTTCGATTATCTCAAAACAAACTGGAATAAATTTCAACTTAAATTAATAAATAAATTGAATATCAACATCACACAAACATCCAACTTATCCAACTCACAAATAGACTATTTTATAAACTTATTAACAGAAAACATACAGAAAACTATGTTAGAAACTATTCCAACTCACAAAGAGACTAACAATTTCGATATATATATACAACAAAATAACAAAAATGAATAAAGATAAAAAATTCATAATAAAATGCATAATGATCCATCAAAACAACAGAATAAACAATTTCAGTTTTGAGAAACAACAATTAATAATAATACTCAAAAACATTAACACACAATTATCAACAGAATTCAATAAATCTATTAATATATACTGGATAAATAATACAAAAAATATTCTAATTGATGATGCAACAAAAATATTTCCAATTATTAATAGATTATTCAGAAACAAAAACAAAACAAATTTAATTCCACAAATAACAATCAAAGAAACCGAGTTATCAATAATACTAGACTTAAACATAATTCCCACCTCTTTAAAAAGACACAAAAAATTGTTTCATTATCGAAAATATAGTTGATAAACTAGATATTATAGATTCACATTTTTTTCAAATAAATACAAAAATTTTAATATAAGTAACGATAAATTTAATTCACAGATCCAAAAGAAATTCGAAAACTTCTTACACGCCATTAATTCAGACTAAAACACAATTAAGACTCCATCAACTTTTTCATATAATAACCCAGCCACTCGTCCCGGCAATTCTAAATTTGAACTCCCATATTTCATTAACACAACAATATTAAAAAAAAATAATAAAAATACTTAAAAATAAAAAATCAACAGGCTTAGATAATATCCTCAATATCGTAGTAAATAATTTACCCTCAAACATAATAAAAATTTAAGAAATTATAATTAACAATGCATATTTTCCTCCTCAATAGAAAAAAAGCAAAAGAAATCGCGCTCCTCCAAAAAAATAAAAACTCAACACTCTTATCAAATCTACGCTCAATAAGTTTACTCCCAAACCTAAGTACAATATATATGAAATATGCATACATAACACCATTACTACAGACTGCAATAAACATAAAATAATCTCCGACACATAATATGGCTTCAAACACAAATACTCCACTATCCATGCTATAAACAAATTAACATCCGATATTACCTGAATTTTAAACAACAATCAACTTATTGGAACATATCTAATAGACATAGAAAAAGCTTTCGATGCAGTTTCAATGCAAGGCTTAATAGTAAAACTCTTAACAAAAAAATTCTCAACACATATAATTAAAATCATTTTTAATATGATCAATGAAAAATCTTTTGTAACTTAAGAAAAAAATACAACTTCAAAAAAACTTACATAATAAAAAACGGCCTGCAACAAGGATCCATAACATCCCCCATACTATTTATCATATTTATCAGTGATCTATTAAACCTTTTCGACATAAACTTTACATCCGTTAAAAACGCTATCGCTTTTGCAGACAATCTAATAATCTACATAAAACACAACAATATAAAAACTATTCAAGAAGAATTAAACTCACTATTTAATAAAATTTTAACTTTTAACAATAATTGGAAATTGCAAATAAATATTAATAAATGCGAATCCATTTTATTTCGGGTCAAATTCTCTAAGTTAAATAAATTCAACAACTTATATGCAAAACAATTTCATTTAATTACAATAAAAAACGAAATAATTCCGCACAAAAATATAGTGAAATATTTAGGCGTCTTACTCGATGAAAATCTTACGTTTAATAACCACATAACTACTAAATTAAACCAAACAAAAGCAGTATTCAATGAATGTAACAAACTATTTCACTCAAAAATAATAGATAAAAAATAAAAACATTTATAAATCATTAATACGACCTATAACCACTTACACTTGCCCAATTTGGTATAACATTTCTGACTCAGTAATGGATAAACTATAAATTTTTGAAAGAAATTGCCTACGTAAATGCCTCAACATTAGTAAATCATTAGAATCTAATTTCATAAAATGTATAAACAATAATACACTTTATTATAACGCGAATTTACACAGAATAAATTGTTTCATTCTAAAATTATGTAGGAATTATTTTTCTACGTTACATAAAATAATTGAAAATAATTTAATCGTCAGTTCCATCTATCCAAACGAATTATTCATTATTAAATGCTTTAAACACGGGATATGTTCCCCCGAAGCTTTTGTATATTTAGATAGCTCTGGCCTCCTACAAAATGAAGATAATATTCCAATAATTTATTATGTAAACAGATCTCCTACAGACAAAAGAATTTTAATTTATCCTAAAACAATTACCTCAATCAATTCTTTAAGATACAGTATGGCAATTACTAAGTTATATCGTATTGACATCTCAAAAATACTAAAAAATATTGATGGTTTGCTTAAAATAAAAAAAACAAAAATATTCAAATATTGAGCTTGATTTTTGTAAATATTGTACATAATTCCCTTAACCCTCTATCCCCCCTCTTACACTAAATAATTAAATACAGTTTTTTTTATCTTATTTTCTGCATTCTCTTTACTTTAAAAATGCATAATTGTAAAATATTATTAATATTTTTATTATTATTACCGATCACTATATTTTAATTATTATATTTCAAAAAATTTATATGATTTATGTAAACTGCCCAAGCAGTATTTAATACTTATAACATTTATAATGTATATTAGCGAAATTCATTTTGTTTATTTATGAATATATTGTGAACATGATTGTAACATTCAAGGTATAAATAAACGTTTTAAAATGTATAGTTCTTAGGCTGTTTTATTACTCACTAAAATTTTCAGCTCCAGAAACTCGCGAATCAAAAAAAAAAACGAATGTACGTCCAATAATTTCACTCTCGTGAACTTTTGAGCATTGTAATCTTGGTTTCACGACGATCTCAATGGTTGGAGATGCAACCGCGTTACTCGATGTCGTTCAATCACAGGTGGACGCTGCGTTATTTAGTCCGTTTCGCTTTCGGTGAAACCCGCGTCTCTCACTTCAGTTTCAGTTACGGATGGTTCTGTTACCAGATCGCTGACTATTATTTGTTTTATCTCGGTTCGCGCTATCGCTTTCACTATTGCCCGATTCAAACTCTATTGACTCGCAAGTTATTTGTCGTCTGTTTACCTTTACGTATGGTATGTAATGATTATTCTCCAAGTACAGTTGTATATTAGTGATTTGTATTTTATCGATAAAATGACAGTACATTAATTTATCTTTCGTGAATAAAAAATGTATACACACGTTGTACTTAAATTCCCGACAGAAAATGTATACATAATCGTGATTTCCCAGCTCATTATGAGAAGATAAAATTCTCATTGCTTTCCCCGGATTTTGGCAATCCCTCAAAAATCTAAAAGTCAATAATTAATTCGGTTATTGATATAGATAGATTAGTTGCGGTTTTAACTTTTTGAAATAGGCAGTTCCCCGATGGTTCCATTAAAAGTGTAATTTCTCATACGATGTTAGCATCGGGTTTGATATATTGTGACCGCTGGTTAGATAAAGCCTCGTACACTCTTTTATTAAGTTTCTCTCTCAGACTGGTACCCCTGATGTTTATGTCGATCAACTGATCGGTGTTATCTGGTAGTTTGCTTAGTCTGTCACTTGGACCGGCTTTCGGTAATACATAATTTCGTCCAACGCGAACTCCTATAATTGACTTTCCATAACTCTCATTTTCCCGTTACTTTCGGATTTTACCCGGTTCTGATGTTTCTTTTCGGATTTGAACATCCCATCTCTCATGATTTTTTGCAGTTTAAACTATTACCTCTACCGTGTATTTGCTGGGATTTTCTTTCACTGTGACTTCGTTGCGTTCGTCATTCTCTATTACCTCTAGAAGTTCGAGAGAACTATCTTTGTTATAGCTTAAGTCATGGAAACTAATTCTTTGTCTGACACTAATTAAGTTTGGATTCTTCATTGAGGTACTCACTGTCATGTTTTAGGATTCAGGTCACCCTGGGATACTTGAATGGATTTATATCACTGGTCGTTATATTCTCATTATCTGAAATCTCTGAGTTACCCAATTTATTTTGCTTGCGACGAACCATTTTACGTTTTCCCTTCTTTTTCCTTTTTTTTCTAGAATCGCACTTTTCATAGGATTTTCATTCCCCGCTTTCGCTCTCGCTCGTTGGCTGCGACATCTCTGATTTTGATTCTGTTTCGCTATCCGATCCACTCACTCATTTCTTTTTCTTTACGAGATCGATATATTTACTATTGAATTTTTTTACTTGGCTCTATTCTAGGTCTAGTGTATATAGTAAATTACATGGTAACTCGAGATTCACTTCACCTTCTTGAAGTATCGGGTTTCTTGATAATGTGTTCGTATTCACGTACTTTAATGCCGGTTTATATATTAAATTAATTTCGTAACCTAACTTATAACGATGCCTTCATTCGATTAAAATGAGTGTCTAAATGTTTTGTCGTATGAAAATGATTTAAAGGTTCATGAATTTTTTAACGTATAGGTAGTGTTTAAATTGTTATTTCCCTAATACTACTGCTAATAATTCTTTGTCATATGTTGAATACCTCAATTGTGGGCCATTCAGGTATCACAATCATCTAATTTGTTTATTTCTTGCTATAATACCTCCTTTCAAACGGGCAGTATCTATACTGTTTTACTCTCAGGTGCTTGTCGGATGTCAACTCCATCTCATAGATTATCAAATAAGTAATGGCTAATAGCTCGTCGTCTAGTTCGAAACTCTTCGTGTATCTTCGTATTAAATTTCGAAGTAAATTTACATCGTCAGCATTCCTTCCCTCAAAGTCTATGAGGGATATAATGATATTGAGTCTCTCTTTTCGCTTATCATGATTACTATTTTGAAAGACATTAAATTTCTTGTTTTCAGTGAATGGTTCCATCGAATCATCTTCGTTATAATTATCCAGATTCAGTTTTTTAGTGAACAGGTTATTGATACTTAATTGATATTTTTCGACGCCCCTCTTATTGTATTTGGCTCCGACGTCTACGTCGTCTTCTTCTTCCATCGTGTAACACGGTAATAACTCAATTTCCAGTATTTGTACGGAAACTGGCATCTCATTGGTATTCGTACACTCCGCAAATATTACGCTCTTCCTAGTTACGGTCAGAAAATTACCGAATAATAGCCCCGGTGCCAGGTTCTGGAATGGAACCAAGCATATTTTCCAATCTCCTTTGACGCAATCATAAACATTTAATTTTAGAAATCAATACACAGTATCAATTGTTCCTTTAAATTTGCCTATTATGTCCCATGCAAAGATCCCATCTACATCCATTGGTAAATCGTCGGGGGTTACATGTAATTCAAACGTCTACGACCATTACAATTTCGTGTGTTGACTCTTTATCATCTTACTCCCATGTTTATTGCTTCTTTCAAAGTTTTCGGCCTTCGCAAATCTACGTGGATTGAAATTGAATCTATTAACCCGATTATGAAATGCCTAATAATCAGATCTTCGTAACATCTACGATCCGAATAATGACTGATGTACATTGGATTGTATTACGAGGATTGGATTCCATTACGGCATTCAATTCTTCCCGCAAAATCTTCATTCAATTTCCGAATTCGGCTACTGGTTCTCCATCTCTTTAAACTTATTTTTTGATTTTGTCTATCGCGTTCTCCATTGCTCTCGTCAAAAATCTCGCCTAATTTGGTAATGAATTGATTGATTAAATCATAAATGCTTAATTTGAACCCCATAAATTTTTTTGACTTTCCGACCATTTTATTACTTAACGCTGGTAAAACAAAGCGTTCTACCTGCGGTCCTTTGTTGTCAATAGTTTTCTGTATCCAAGTGATTAGATTTCAAATTTCAAAATATACTTCAAAACTTTTTTTAACATTAAAAAGTTTTTACAGCATCTATTAAGTCGCTAACAAATTTTTGCCGCGTCAAGCTGTTCTAACAGTTGCTCCTTCACACTGTTACAAAACTAGAAATCATCATTTGTGTGAATGCAAATCCAACCACTTCTAATGCATAAAAAACAAAAAGAAAGGGAGATAAATAGGGACAACTCATCTGCATATTTTCCAACCACCCCGAAATTGATATGATAAATAGTGACCTAAAAAAAATAAAAACTCAGTACTTTTTGAACAGATCATGTGTATCCAATATATATCTGCTACAAGGTAATAAAGACTTTTACGGTTTTAAGTTATAATCTCTAACGGGTATTTCTCGTTAAGATGGCATGCGTCTTATAGCAGTCAAGTCTGTAGTTAACACTTTTTGCACATACTCTTACAATAAAGTTTATATTCTGCAGGCTTTGACAATAATTCTAGAAAAACTAACAATTTAATTAATTCATAGCTTTTATGTAAATAAATTTAATAACAAAATTTTTGTCTCACCAATAAATATTAATAACTTTGTTCACGAAAAACATCTACGAACCAGATTAAGATGCGCTAAATTAGTAATTTAAAATTTAATAATTTAATTGACAATGAAATGCATACATTTTTTGAAGTCATTTAATTCGATAACATATTAGCTGTACATTGGTATTGCGTATTTAGGTGTTCTGAATTCTCTTGTTTAATAATTTGAATATAGATCATTTTGGATTATATTATTTTCTTTAATTTTTTTATGTTTCAAAATAGTAATATTTTGCTCATCTGCTTTGTATTTTTATATTGATCATTAAATGTACTGATATGATAGATAAATTATTTTTGCGTGCAAATAGTTATATATCTTTTAAATAATACGTATCTATTTTAACTCTCTTCTTCTCCAACTTTGCACCACTAATTTCCTACCTCATTTGTTTTGGAAGTAACTCCAAACATTTCTTCGTTTTTATCGTCTACCCATGTTTTGGCCATACAGACGTAATCCATGATAGTTATGTTATTCCAAAAGTCTCTGTCTTTACTTCCAAACCCGTGCTATATTCCAAAACATTATCTTTATTCCCTATCTTCCTCCTATCACATCCTTCTATTTTTCCAATGTTCTTCTTCTTTCTATTATTCTGTTGGTTGTCCCTTGTCTCTCTACTTTCTTTATTTCACGTAACCTCCTTATTATGTACCTATTCGTTCTCCCTTTTTGTCTTGTCATTTTTATCAGCCTTACGCTTTCTCCTCTTCCTTCTCTCTTCTTCTTCTTTCTTGACTTTTTTGTGTGTAACTGTCTTGTTTTTACTTTTCTCCTTCTCAGTACCCCTCCTATCATTACCCTGTTACTCGTTATTTTCCTCTTCTTTTCTATTTTTTATATATTTGTCCCGTTTCTTGTTTAGTTTAAATCAGCCCCTTCTTTGCTTTTGTTTTTATCTCTGCTCTTGTTCTCCTTTCCTTCTTCTCCTTTTGTCACCTTTGTCTTATTACCGTTCTGCCCCACTGTCCCTGCTATTTCTTCCCCTGTCTCTTTTTCTCCCTTCTTTTCTTGGTTCTCTTTCTCTGCATCACACCTTTGCAAAATTTTATTCATCTCCCTGTACATTTCTTCAGCTCCCTTCTATCTAGTCCAGTTCCCGTCTACAAATACTTTTTTCAATCCTATTTTCGCAAAAATTACATTTCTTCTCACCTTCCATACCCATTCTTTTATTTCCGCATGCGTTGCTCTCTCCTCATAGGTAAGGTTATAGTCTAAAAATATTTCCATACGTATAAGTCTTCTTCTGTTCTCCCAAACCCTGTCTCTTTCCTTCTGACTTTCCATCTTGACAACCACCAGGTTACCTCTCCACCAAGTACTACTCATCACTGCATCCACTCAGTTTATTTTCTATAAACTTAGCAGTCTATTCTTGAATCTCTGCTTTTTCCACTTTCGTCCTCACGATTCCTCTGATCATGAAATTTTCCTTCCTGTCTCTCCTTTTCCTATTTCTCATAAGCTTCATTAACCCGCTAACCTCCCTGGCCATGAGGTTTTTCCTCGCAACGCTCCACACACTACCACTGGTCTATTTCGTCATGTTGGTCCTACCACTCGATCTGCTCCCTGCCCTTTTTTCTGACCTATCCTCACTCTCTGCATTCCCACCACTGCTGTTTCCATCCATCTGTTGAATCTTAATGTTTAGAAGGCTTAATATTTGAGATCCAGCGCTTCACGTCCACCCTCCATTCACTTTCCTCCTTTCTGGTCTCTTGCATCTCTTTCATTTCCATCTTTCTGATCCATGCCATGATATTTTCTTCTTTATCCTTCATGACCTCAATTTCCCAGTTGCATTTTTCCTCTATTTTTTCTATCTCTTTCGTCTCTTTCTACCAAACCTTTCTCTCCTCTTCTCTTTTTTTCTTTTCTCCTTTCTCATATCCTCGATCTCCTTCCAGAGGTTACCCTCCAAAAAAGAGAGTCTCTTCTTTCCACTGTCCAGAGTCATCTGTGTTCCGTCACTCTTTGCTGCCACCTTCCCTTTCCCTGCTTTTCTTTTTTACTTACTCATTTTCTCCTTTTCTCACTGTTCTGTCCGGTGCCTTTCTTGCACTTTCCTTTTTTCCTCTATGTACATCCTTGAGCACTATGCGGGTGCAAAATCGCTCCTGAATATACTCTAGCTCTTACCTGAGCTTGGGGAACTATGGCGCCCTCGGACAGTCCGCTCCTGCTCTCTGGGTGCCCAGGTACACTTTTCGATTTCTACCGCGACGCCCCTGGTCTTATTTTCTTTACTTCCTGTCTTTTTCTCCTCGCACCGTTATGCTAACCTCTCACGGCTGCTCTGAGTTTTTTTTCTCAATCACTCCACTTCTCTGCAATATCTCTTCACTCCTTTATTTCCACTGTTTCCACATACTTTTCTTTACCACACTGCGTCTTTCTACTACTTTTTTTCCTCGAAACTCTACACGCTCACTGTCACACTGAATCAGCTATTGTGGTTTAACCCGTTCGATGGCCATATGTGGAATCCCACTTCGCTCTGGGATCTCAAGGTACATAATGCAGAATATAATTTTAGGTGCATTAAATCTGTCAGATATTGTAGCAACTTTGCACGAATTAACCTAACCCAAGTCCTTGCTACTTTATCAATTGATAAAAAATGTCCTCTACTATACAATGATGATTAGAAATCAAATTGAGCACTGCATGTCAATAGAGGAAACACATCTGATTCATTAGGTTTAAAAATAGTTGTTTTTGTTATTTAAAAAATGAAATATAAAGTTAAATTACAATATAAGTGATAAATTAGCCAATTTTAAATGTGGCCAATTTTAAGATGATGAGGTTTGAAATAATACAAAATCGTTTTAGAAGTTGAATCCGAGATTTTAATGACTTTTATTAGTGAGGAAAATATATAAACCAGTTTCGCCAATTTTTAAATAGATCTTCGAATAAAAATAAGCTGGATTATAAATTGTTAGAAGAAGAAATCTGAAAAAATCTACGAAGAATTTTCGGGGAAAACATAAAAATTAAAATCCTCATTTACTACAAAGAATTAAGGTATCAGAAGACACTTGACCAAAGTCAACGAAGAACGAACCCACCGAGATTGAAATCTTCTATAAGAAATTTTTACTATCAACCTACAGGTAGCAGTAGTTTTTGATAATTACGTGGAAAACAATATCATAAAAAAATAAAGTAGTAAAATAAAGGAGGGATATGGCACAGGAGGGATATCTGAATATTAGATCTCTAAGAGACTTTAGGTCCAATTTCATAACTCCTAAAACCAAAATGGAGCTCTCATACTCCATCGTAATAGTTAGGATGATAAAACTTAAGTTTATTAGTGCTGATTACCTATTAACAACTTTAAAATTCGGTCTTCAAATTATAGATTCGAGTTTAAGAGAGTACTCATATATCTCTCTCAAATTACTAGTCTAACTTTATCATTATAAACCTTTACTATATCTTCAAAATCATTAACACTGTGATATTAGTCATAAATAATCATTATTAATAACATTACTATTATAATTATGTTTAGAAGAAAAGACAGAATATAATAAAAATAACTATATTTAATATTCAAAAATCTTGCATATATTAGAATCTAATAGTATTAATCACAAATAGCTATAAACTGATTTCGTAGAATATGAGATTAGAAAGAATTAATCTGTTAATTATAGGTTAATCTAGTAAAAATATTGGTATCATAGATTGGGAACATCGTTCCTATACAATGTGATCAAAACCGACAGAAATAGGAAAATTATAGTTGTAGTAGCTTACTTTTTTCATGACATTTGGTAACATTTACCGAAAAACATTATTTCTATAACTAATAACTGTTAAACTATTAGAATTATTGATAGGCTGCAATATAAATGTTCACCATTCTAAGTTAGAAGATATTTGAATCTAAAAAAAAATAGACAAAGCATAATTATAATCAGTTGTATGATTAAGAGTAGATAATTGGTTTATGATCCAAAAATTAAGATGAAACTATGAAGCAATTTCTTTCCAATTGATTTTCATAGAAACAAGATATGCTTTTTTGATAGTATAATTTTTAGTTGTAACATCCCCATATTTTCATGTAATATTTTCTTATCAAATTTCGATAACAGTGCAAAATGAAAACTTTAAATATATATGACCATGAATTATAAGTAGGAACTAGATCAAATAATAGAGATAACAATGTGAAACACTCTATTTCATCACGAATTGAAACGAATAACTACAAGTACGTTCAATTAGAAATATTAAAATAGCAAACAATTAACGAGAGCTGGCAACACGAAATACGAAATTCAAGAGAATAATGAAATTAAAATAAGGAAGTATTTTAAATCAAACGATTGGTTCGGTTCATTATACCTACAAAATAATATTAATAATTATAAAATATCATAGAGAGGATAAAATATAAATGAGATAAAAAGCGGAGTAAAATACAAAAGCACGCTTTCTTACTTTTCGATTTTGTATATTTTAAAATCAACTTATTATTAAGTATTGAGGACTCTTCAAATCAGGAAGAAATCTGGAATTATGACAGCCTGCTGACAAGATAGAATTTACCCACATCATCCTTTTATTGGATAATAAGAAAGACCACGAATCAATAATCGTAAATTTGTAAAACAAGTTTATAATATAAATTATATTCATCGATAAATAATTGTAATTCATTTTGTGTAACATCTCGGTAGTTTAAACAACACTTGCCTGTCTAATTTCGAGGTCTTTGCATTATAAAATTATTTAAGTTCATGACCACGAATTATAAACAAAATTAAATAATATAATAAAAATAAAACATTTATTCATCATGATCCTAGACTAATGACTGCTAAAAGATCATGTGTAGTGATAGTACGTGGGTACGAACCATAAGTTAGAAATAAAATAGGAAATAAATAATTCTATTTCATCATGAGATAACACGGAAGACTACAAAAGAGCATGATTATAACTAAAATTATATGATTGGCTCAGGGCATACGCCTATGAACCAATTTTAATAATTGAGAGCTAACATGGAAGGGATAAAATTACAAACGATATAAAAGACAGAGAAAATATGAAGAAAGTGCTTTTTACTCCTGGAACAAGTATATTTTAAACTCAAATATTAAGGACTCTCCAACCCTGAAAATCTGGAGTGGTGGAATACTGCCTCTATGAAACTACCCACATCGTTTTTTCGGACTATATATTTTTAAGCTACATACGCTGCGAATAACGATCACGCAAGTAATTTAAAGAAATTATTGATTAATTATTGTAAATATTTTGTAACAAATCTATTTTATAATATTATTCTTGGATTAGTAATAGGATAATTGGAAATAGTAAATATAATATATTAAACTTATAAACTAACCAAAATATTAAATAAACAAATTATTGTTAAATGAATAAATATCTTAAATATTCATTTATTTATTAATTACATCTTGAGACGTAACATTTGCAATATTTGTATTTTATATATTTGTTGCTACTGATCCTTTAAATAAACATCCTAATTGTAATGTATCATTTATATTGGATGAATAAATGATAATTTTTATTTAGAAAATTTACTAAATATTTAATTCTATGACTAAGACATATCGAGATATAACATAGCCTATGTATATCCCAGAAATTTTAGCTTTAGCAACATTCTTTAGATTTTTAAAAGGATTAATATCGAAACCACAAATGTATTTAAATGATCTTGGCTATAGGAATTTTTTATATAGAGTTTAAATTTAGAAGTGCATTCAAGATCCAGATCCTCTTTCCTTAGGTTTTAGATTTCACCTATGACATAATTTTAGGTATCGCCTAATACTGAAAAATTAATGATAGTTAGATGGCATCTTTGGAAAAATACTGTAGAATCTTTTAAATGTTAGAAAAGTCTACAACAATAAGTGTAAGTGTAAGTCAAAATTACAAAAATAGCATGAGGCTTTCACAGAGGGTCTGGAAAAGATCACAGACGAAACCCATTCTGAATACTTAAAAACAAACATATACAAACGCACACCATATACATAAAAATTTGAGTTCAAACTTTCACTTAAATATTATAACCATCGCTAACACTCTGAATTTATGAACATTCATATGTACATATCCTTAAAGACCTTTTTAATATATAAAAAAACTCCACAGTATCTTTCCCAAACCAAACACAAAATTTTGCTATCTAACACTGTTCCATCAGATAATACAAGGCATCAGATTACGAGTCTGAATAACTCACTTTGCACAAAAATACGTTCTTATATCCCACTGATTACAAAAGAATAAAAAAATAAGGAAAGATAAAGCAATTCCCCTACTCCTCACTCTCAAACATTTTTGACCTTTCAAAAAACGGCGGTATAAATAGTCGTGTCAAAAAAAAATAAACCTCCAAACTATTATAACATATATATATATATATATTTTAAAGTAAGCATAAAAAACATTTTTTTACTGCAACTACAAACTTACTAGAAGTCCTGGTAGAAATTTCGAATACAAAAAATAAAGAAGTTTCATGCTATGCTTATTTCTATTGTTTATCGCAATAATTATCCTTTTCTCAAAATTCAGTTTTATCCTATATTATTTGTATCAACTTGTGATAATGATTCAATCAGCTATTTATACCGAGATTAACAATCCTGACAATCCATCTCTTTTATATGAGAAAGATTAAGGCACAACAATATATAATGGAGTAAAATCTATTATATGTAAATATATGAAACTTTATAGCTAGTAGGAAACTTTTAAACAATTAAATGCACACTTTCTTTTATAAATTTAATAAAAACATTAATGTTTCTTAAATGTTTTGACACATTACTTTATATTAATTTTTTAGATAGTACAATTATATAAAATATAAAAGAATACAAAATATTTATGTAAAATTTATATCAAATATATAATAATATGTATTAATATGTAATAAAAACAATATAAATTAAAATATCGAATAAATAATATACATACAGATACATAATATATAATTATTTGACAAATCATATTTTTTATAACGTTAAGAATTATTAAGAGTTCTTTTAATTTTTATTACAATTACCGATATTTTAATATTTTTTAAAAATGATCATTTTTTTTATACATTTTAGACACAAACATAAACTAATTTAATAAGTAAAAAATTAATTTTATAAAATAAGTATAGTTTTACTTACGTACATTATTCTTTAAAAATTTTCTTATTGATAAAATAAAACATATCTTTTATCTTCAAAACATTTTATAATAGGAATAAATATTTATTTTTCATGAATTTATACATTTTACCACATTGCAGATATCAATCTGAAATATAAGATTTTTTCAATTTCCTAAATGAAACTAATTGTGTACATTTGGTTATTAAGATTTAATAATTAATTATTGATTAATAATATTTAAATTAAAATAATAATAATTCAGGTAAATACGACTACAATTAATGGAATATAAAATTCATATTTGATTGTGAAAATCAATTTAAATACAATTGTGTCTGTAATAAATCCGAATAATGATAAATATATGTATGATGAGTGTAATAACTATAGTTTATAATTATTATAAATTAGTTTTATTTTAGAATTATTCACTAGTGTAAACTAAGAAAAATGAAATTAATACTGTGACGAAGGAAGTATCACTATAATGGTGGGAGACTTTAATAAAAGTTAGTCGCAACTTGATTGTGAGTCAGAATGTCAGTGATCCGCGAGCTAGTATGTAACAATATATTTTTTTTTTTTAATTTATATCGTTATTAAATTCATTTAGTGTTATATTAAACATAAAAATTATAACTTATATTGCAATAATTGTCATTCTACATTATAACAAAAATTTAAATTTTAATTTTTAAAACAAATAAAAATTTTTTTAATATAACAGTCAAACAAGTTTATGATATAAATTCAGAATTTAACATTATCTGTGATAATATTTAGTGGTGTACATTGGAAATTGCAAATATTTAAAATTTGTGAAATTTAATTTAGAATTAATAAAAAAAATGTCATTAATTATAAAGTATTTTGGGAATTGTATTGACTGGATCATAAAAGAATCATTTGGAATAATATTTTTAGTTGTCTATTTTGAAATGATTCAAATGGTCTTGTCAGATATTTCCACTACAGGAGTCATGGTAAGTTATGTTTTTTTTATAACACTTCTCTTTATACAATATCAATCTTTTTATTAAAAGTTTTTCGCAATTAAACGCGTCAATATGTTTGTTGAAACCTAATGTTATTTTTTGAATATATGATAATAAGAAAAACAAAGAAAAAAGTTTGTCAATTGTGACTAAATTAATATTTTATAAAAAAAAATAAATTTTTTAATTTAAAATTATAATCTATGTACATATTGTTTTCACCATTATTACATTAATAAGAACAGTTCTTAAATTTAATAATATTTATAAATATCCATAATTTATTTTATTAGTTGTTATTTAAATTATTACAAAAGAAATAATTTAATAATTTAATTTATTGTTTAACAATAAATGAATGTTTTCATTTATATCTTCATATATTTTCTTGAGTATAAAGTATGTAAAACCGGTTTTTTTATTATTTATGAAAGAAAAAATCATTGGAATAATAAGTTATTTCAAAAATATATAATTTATATGATTTTATGTATTACAAAATTCTAATTATAGATATAATAAAAGAATGTTACATATTATAATACTTTAAATCAAGTTTTGTTAAATATTTCTTAATTATTCTTATTATTTATATTCATTTATTCTAAATTAAAATAATATATTATGCATAATAATAATTAATTAATTTTATATAACTTAAAATTAAGTAATAATTTAAAAATTATTATTAAGTTATTGTATTTATTTTTGCAAATATAACATATTACAATCAACAATTTTCTAGCGAACATAATTAAATTACAAGTTGTTACAATCATTAATTTATTTTCTGATACCGACGTAAGAATATTCTACGTTTTTACATAAAATATAATAACAATATTTTAATAATCATATAAATGATTTATTCAATTTAATATATAATTTAATAAATAACATAATTTTAAAAAATATATAACAATTAAATATTTGATATTGAGTTTTTATTAATAAATTTATTTAATTTTAAATTAAATTAAAATATTTTCTTACATATAATACCATTAACCTTTGTAATTAAATAAGACAATTTTAATTATAATAATGATTAAATAAAGACTACTTTTATTCACATTGTTGTACTACCAAAAAGAAATGTATGTATTCTACAAAGAATAATATGTTGAATGTTCGTTCACAAGGTCGCAAAAATATTTGCAAGATTGCAGCATTAAGTCCTTCGCAGCCTTTTCCGGAAAGTTTTAAATGGTTATGCACTGTTCTGTATAGACGATTATTTCTATTTCATTATAAACGATATAATATTAATAAGTTTGAAAAAACACAGATATGTAGACATTTATTCAAAAATACCTTAGCTTATTTTAATTTTATATATATAAAATAAAAGAAAAAATTAAAAGTAAAATTTTATTTCGAAGTAAAAAAATTACGAATTTGTAGTCTTACATAATGACTACATGGATAAACATGTATATAACCAAAAGTTATATGCAAATAATTATTATAATTTATATAGTGATCGATTAAAACTATCTTACTTCTCTGAGAAATTAAATAATTTCATTCGATGAAAATAAATATTTCAAAAATTATTTATTGTAAAACTTTACTTTTCATCTTAGTACAAAACTGACGCTACTGAATCAGAGGTTTCCTGTTTGATTCATGCAATGTAGTAAGTAAACACAAAGTGTACTAAAAATATGTAGTTGTTAGGCGTATTTTAATATTAACGAGAAAAAAATCTTTTACTCGTATAATTGCAAACAAATGGTAATTTAAAAATTACAAAAATTATAGAAAATATTTTTAAAATGGATCGCTGATATTTTATATTTCAATCAAGTCATGTCGATTCGGGGCCAGTGCACTAACAAACTAAAAGAAGTGATTGTTCTGCTTTGACCTTGAATAAGTTTTTATAATATTAACACATCACTATTCTACTCCCTCACAACTTGTACCACTCATGCTTTGAATATAAAGCTATTTGTCTTGTTCAAGGTTTTATACCACCTCATTATATAAATTTATTATTTATTAATCCTGCATATTAAGATTTATCTTTGTACAGCAGTAAATATAATTTAATTTTATGCTCTGTATCCAATGATTAGAAAAAAAATCTTTAATAAATTGTATTTGTTTTTTTTGTAATATTAGACATAATTATTTCCAAATATTAATAATATATTAACAGTGATAACCTTCTAATATTATAATAAACTATTGATTCTATAACTATATAAATTTAAAAATATTTTTTTTATCGAATAATTTTATATATTTTTATTCATTATAAAATTTACTTTTGATTTTACATAATTAGTATCCAACTAATGCTATGGAAAAGTAAATTATGCAAAATTAATAAAATCATTAAACTTTTAAATCTTGATATTCGAAAACTTAAAATCTTATAATTTAAAAATAATTGTACAAGTTTCATTAATACAAGTGAGGAAAGTTAATTTACATGAATAATTAATGAAATATAGTTTTATCAAAAGTTAATGGACAATGTTTAAAACAAATGCAATTTTACATCAACCTCTTTTTCGTATCTCTTCTATAATAATGGATACTTCTTTCTGGATTTTTTATTTTTTACTGTACCTTTTTTTTATTAATTCTAAACCACAATTCAAGTTTGATTGTTGTTTTTATTTGGTTCTGGACTTTTAGTTTTTACACAATGCACACATATTTATATTCAAAAATTAATTTATTTTGAGTATAATATCTAGTGTAAACCTATTTATTACTTTATTCATTAAAATCTAATAACTTTATAATTTTATATTTTCAGACAATTTAGAATCAAGTTACAAAGAATACGTAAAAAATTAATTTCAAACTTAATTTTTTTAAAAAAATTTATTTATATTAATTTTTATGATATTATATATATAAATAAATATTTTTTTTAAATCCAATATTAAATTTATATATAAGCACAATATAATTCAAACTATCTAATGTTTTTAATAGAGTAAAAAAATTCATTAAATATTGCATAAACATTGCAACACTATTAATATAACTTTAAGACTAAAAAAAGTAATTAATATATTTTATTTAAGTAATATATCATCATAGTTTGAAATTTGATGATGTGCACCTTCCATGTTTATTAATTTATAATTAAAATCATCATAGTGTTTTCTACGTGAAGTGAATATTTCTATAATAAATTCCTATGATTATAATCAGTAATTACTTTAATTAAAAATATTTAAAATTAATAAAATCAAAAACTATTTTATTCATAAATATTTCAATGTAATTATAGATTATTAATATGAGTAATTATGCATAAAATGATGAAGTATATTATTACTTTCAAGTATATTTTGATATTCTCTAAAGGAACTCAATTTTAAAAATGTAAAAATATTTTGTTTAACAATCATTATTTATGAATAAACATATTTTGGAAGTATGAAACAATATAGTAACTCATTAAATAAATTAAATAACTTAATATAAAAATATTAAATAAATTATTATGATTAATTATGTTATGCGATTAATTTGATATTTACAAAAATAGATTTATACAATTAGTGATAAACATACAAAATAGATATAAATATTTATTTAAAAATTTTTATTTATTATCAATGGAAAAGAAAAAAAAAATGATTTCCCATATTAATCTGGTAGTCGGAATAAATTATAAAATCTAAAAAGTTAAAAGAAATAAAAATATATTTTAATAATATTTTAAATAAAGTAATAATTTCAATTATTATTTTTTAAAAATAATTTGCATAATGTAAATATTACATATTTTTCAGAATCTACAAATTATGTTTGAATATTGCTTATTATATGCTAGATTTTGTTTTTTACTGTTTCTTTAAAAAATTAAAAAAAATTTCTAATTAAATTAATAAATTACATAATCAAAAATATTTATATATTTTAAGTGCCATTAAATTTATGGTCATGTATATTAATAGTTAAAATAATTAAACATAGTATATAAATAAATATCAATCAAAAAACTAGAGGGTAAGTAAGTAAAAATAGAAAAGTATCGATTGTATTTTAAAGAACGGCAGCTACTCGCGAGAATATTTATTTATGTGAATAATCCAGAAATTTAATAATCTGATTCCCTGTCACTATTATTACAATACAAAAATAAAACAGTTCAATACAATAAGAATTTATATATATAATATATAATAAAAATAACAGACATATTCTTTTTTTCGTGTCTATTTCTTTATCTAATGAAGATAATAATATTATGGAATATTATATTTCTATATGTGATTAATGTGTATTAATGTACATTAAATTATATATTTTAATAAATTATTTAAAAAATAAATATAATTTATTGATTAAATTATTGCATGTTATTTTGTGTGTGTGTTCATAGTAATCAACCGTGATTGTATTATCAAAATTGTTGAATGTTAAAAAAAAAAAAAAAAATATGTAAGAGAATGATTCTGACAATTTAATAATGCGAGTTACTTTATTTTTTGAATAATTATTTATAGATAATTTATTTTAATAACACTTTTCAAATAAAAAAATATCAAGTCTCTTAAAAGATAAATAATCTTTCAATATACTAATTTTAAATTAAATTTTTGTATGTGTAACAAATACCATTTACTAATTACTTTAAAAATAATTTAGATATTAAAACATTTATGAGTTACAGACTATTAAGACATTGAAAACTTTACTAATAATAATAATAATAAAGCAGATTAATAATCAATGAATTAATTAATAAATCAATTGCATTGTTAAACGATATTTTATATTCTTGAAATCTGCGTTAAAAGAATAAAGAACCTCAAAGAGTAATGATTTTTCGATTTAATATAAGACTATTAGATCTAATAAAGATAATAAGTATTGTTAAAGCGCCGTGGTTCAAAGATTATTAAAAATTTTTTAAAAAAATTTTGCTAAACACACTTCTGTGAAAAATAATCTTTCTTATTTATTATTTAAAAAGAAAAAATTTAATAAAATTCGAATAATTTTGAATTTTCCTTTTTAATTTATTTGTGAATCTACTAACTAATGACAAAAAAACAAGTAACACAAATCTTATTCATATAAATTTTTTGTATATTTATTTGATATGCAAGAAAAATTTATTTATATTTTATTTCTTATATTAAAAGCACATGATTTCTTAATAAGTAATGTAATTAATTTATCGAATAATTTTTTTAATTTACAAAATTATTTAAGATCATTTTGTAATTTGTTCGATAGGTGGCGAAGTATTTTTTGTCTCCTCGAAGCAATAATGATTAACAAACCGCTTTTATTATCTAGCGAAGGGTAAGCTGTTTTAACCTTACTGAGAACTTCACTGTGACAGTTGGAGGAAGCATTGAATTTGTTACAGTTTATTTAATAATTCATGTATTATTATTATTATTATTATTATTATTATTATTATTATTATTATTATTAAATCATGATTATTATACAATTTTTTTTTATTATTAATGCATACTGCATACAAATAAGGCATTGCTTTCACTGTTTTTATTCAATTGCACATTTAAGCGTCTTTGAAATAATTTCAAAGATTCTTAATAGATTCAGATCGCAAACAAATATTTCATTTTATTCTACATTAAATATTATTAAATTTGTTAGTTAACTTCAAATATAATACTTAACAGTAAACATTATAAATATTTTCTTTTTAATTACTTTTTAAATGTGAAATTCAATTAACAGTAATTACCTTATCATATCATTAAATAATAAATACTATATAGTTTTTCGGTGATTATGAATCTTTAATATGCAATCTCTACAATAATATATATTATGCAATTGGTAAAGTATTTCATTTCAGATTTTTTTTCAATAGTTTATCCAAAGAAATGGTACGATTTATATTATTGAACATATTTTTGATCTTAAGAGATAACTTTTCCACAATTCAGAAAATGTATTCATTTCGTGCAAAAAAATTCTCATTTTTTTGAAGTCATAAAACATATCAATCCAATTTTTTGATATCTTTCTCAGAAGTAACAAGTATTCTAAAAAGTGGGTATTATTTTTAAAAATTATTATTAAAAAAGAAGAATGTCTAAACTGTAATTCGGCTAAGCTATAATTTGCAATCGACTGTTGTTTAATTGATGACTCATGTCTGGTCGTCTTTCTTATAAAAATCATTTAAAACATATCAATTGTAAATAATAGAAGAACCTAGTAACTAATTCGTTATATTATATCAGTTCACTATAGACCACATTGTTTTGATCTCACCAAATACAAAGCATTGTCTTTTTAACATGAATGTGTTATTTTAGTTGCTATGGTTTTGGTTCGTTGCACTTCATCCACGATTTTTTTTCACTTAGAATTATTGCAATACATCCATATTTTGAATACCAATTATAATATAATGAAAGAAAAACTTGTCTTTACACCGTTAATACAGCGTTTCGCAAGTAATCAAAATTACTTTTCAATTCGAACTGACGTTGATTTATTTCCGCACCATTTCACAATTTTCTTATTGATGCATGAATCTCAATTTTAATAACCTTTTGTAATGACTTTTTGAGACATTTTCAATAATTTTTCCAGTATTTCTTGAATTTTAAATAAATATATGAGTACCTAAAATTTTATACCCTGTATTTTAATAAAGTAAGTAGTAAAGACAAAACTGATCATTAGGTCATATCATTTATGATTGTTGACTGTAAGTGGCAAAAATAATCACAAGCTATTGGAGGAGTATAAATGCAGACGAAGATAAGAATTAGATTCGAAAAAAAAATTAATAGTATTTAAATAATAATAAACATACGTCTACCCATATGCATAAATATGTTGTAATTTTTTATTAATTATATTAATAATATAATTTAAAATAATAATATTATTCATTATCCTACTAAAACATGTAAAAACATTGAATTAATATATCCCCTTAAGTAAGATATAAGTAATATTTTATATTTAAATAAATCATTTAAAAGTTATATAAATAAATATTCTATCAATTGTATTAATTGAACTGAAAATCAACATAATTTTTCAATTTTTATATTAAGACAATTTTAGAATGCAACTTATAAATATTTTTGATATTGTTTTTGAAAGGTAAAAAAAAAAATTATTAAATTATATTTCATTGCTATTATTTCAAAAATTGTGCATAAATTTATATAATATTATATAATTTGTGATTCCTATTTTATAATTATTTAAATATTATTTAAAATCGTTAATACTTTATAATTTTTGACAGAATTATTCAAAAATACAAAATTATGCAAATATTTTAATGTATATTTTATCACGTAATAAAAATATTAATTTGTACTTTTAAATTCATATTTTAGATATGATATAAAATAATATGTGGTCTCGTATGAAAGAAAGAAAAAAAATTTTAAGTACAAAAAATTATATGTAGTTTTAATCATTAAAATTTTAATATTTAATTTATTTCAGTATAATAAAAATTAATATATTTATATATGATTATCATATTTTTTATCTATATTTATTGTAAATTATCACCATAAAAATATTTTCATTTTCAAAATTAAGTATCTAAACAAAGTTTAATTGATTAGTTTTTTTTCATTAAAATAAAAGTTATAAGATTTAAATACATACATATACATATTTTGTATTATGCACTGTAAATTGTAATTTAATCAGAAATACAATATTGTTTATGAATAATAAAGATTCGAAAAATAGATAATATTATTTTTTCTATATTTATGCTCCTAATTTGCACAAAATTTTATTAGAATCAATAAATTTATTTGTATTGTTTTTAAATATGGTCAAATACAAAATTTTCGTTTAAATAAAATCTTTTATGTTCACCTACTTTCTTTTCTTCGATGTCAAAACTCTAGTATTCACTATACCTTGAAGTTTAGGCAATTAAAATAAACCGGTTACGCAATAATCCATTGAATCCTGATAAATAAATGTTACAACAAAATTCAATTAAATCTCAAATATAAATTAAAATTTTTCATTATCACTTGTACAAAGAAACACTTACTGGTATAATTATATTTTGTGTAATATAATTTTTGAAATAAAGAATTAAACTTTGCTCAAATTTTTTAAATAAAGATTTTTAAAGTAATTCAAGATTTTCATAAAAATTTTTTTAGAACATTAATTAATCATACTTTTTAATAATACTTTTTAAATATATATATAATTTAAAGATATAAAAAAAAATAAAAAATTAAATTAAAGATAGAGCTGAAAAAAATTTTTTTTACAATTTTTCAACTTTTTTAAAAATAAAAATCTTTTTATTATTGTAAAGTATATTTTAAAATTTCATTGTGTGTCTTCATTATATATAATCTATATTATATTAAATATTTTTTATTGTCATAACAATTATAATATATATTATATATATATGACATATTTCGTTTGTGTTTAATTTATTTCGAATTTTTTGTGATTAATTTATATTATATATTTATAATTTTATATTATCCGATTAGATTAACTAAATGTTATACAATGGGTAAGTTAACATATATGAACAAATGAAATGTACGTTTACAATAACATTAAATAGAAACACAATTTAATGTTGATACAAGGTAAAAAAAGCTTATCATTCTAATAATATTTTAAATAATATAAATTTTACATAACAAACAATACATATATAAATAAATGCATAACATAATCATAATTATGTCAATCTTAGAATAGTTTAAACAAATAATTAGATATAAACAATGTTTATAAGTGTTTTATAAATATAATCACATTTAATTGGTTATATAAAATGATATAAAAATAATGAGGTTGATTTTTTTTGGCTCAACTACTTATCGTAGCGTTTTGGCAAGGATTGAAAAATGAACGGATAAAGTTTTTCTATTTATTTTTATGATTAGTAAGGGTGATAGGATTTATCTTCGCACGAAGCGTGTTTTTTCAATCTTGTATATAAGAGCTCAAAAACTACTGTGTCAAAAAAGCTAATGATTATTCGAAGCTTACCCTTATACTATATATACTATTTTGCGTATACTAGTTATACTAGAGAAGAGATAGTCTATCAGTTTTCATAACCTAAGCTGTCTTAAAATATATTATCCTTTCTTCTTGCTCGTAATTTCCTCGTTATTTGCAGCTTACTCAATCGAACATTTTATTTTAAATAAAAATTGATTATTGTTGAGCTATTGTGCCGAATAATGATACGAAATTATATTAACGATGTTAATTATTTAGGTTATCAATTTTTTATTTGTTGTTTATTAATAATTACTAATTTGATGGTTATTTATTTATTAATAATTTATTATTTAATAAATTTTTATGTAATAACAAAACCTCTTGTTGAGGTTATTTTTGAATATTGTATCAAAATAACCATGATATGTACGAAAAACCAAGAGAATCACGAAATTTATCGCCATAAGATCCTAAGCTCCCGCCGTCAGCAGAATATTTGTGATTCACGCTTTTTAAAAAAAATGAATTCTTTTCAAATGATTATCAAAACCGCGAATAAATGTGAAAAATTTCGCGTACGAATAACAAGGAGCTCCATTGAGTAAAAAGAATCCCCAGTGCCTCAACTTGCAAAAGTCGCGAAGATTCACAAGCAGGGGTCGTACTTACTGTAGGAACATACATGTAGTTTATCGTTTCGGTACTTATATGGAATACGACAACTATAATTTCTTATACATGCATTAATTGAATAGCCGAAGTCAGAAAAGAATATACATGATTAAACTAATATTCGTTTAACTAATATAAATATCATAACTATCTATTGTTTTCCCTAATAATATAAGAAATATACCGTTTTTGGTGCGGTTATTAAAACCAAAAGAAAGAAAATATATAAAAAAATATATTTTAATTTCTTACAAATACCAATACGAGTTGATTGAGATTACTTTACTGCTCTATAATTATATAAATGAAATAGTATAAATTATAATAATATAAAGAAAATAATAATTAAAGGAAAAAATAAAATCAGAAATACAAAAATTATTTTTTTCCCCAGCATTCCCTGGACTCCCTTCCGATTAAGTTGTATCGGTCTCGACCGTCCTAGGTCATATCACAGTTAATAATTTGTTATTTATTAAATTTTTGTCGGATGTTAGATAATTTATTAATTAGTTGATTAAAAATTTAATTTTTTTATTATTTATTAAAAATTATTTGTTAATTTGTTAATAGTTTGTTAATTAATTTTTAATTTTTAATAACTTTTTTTTTATAAATTAGTTACTTAATTTGTTTAATAATTCACTATTTATTAAATCATGGAAATTATTGCTTAACAATAGTCATTGAAAACAATATTGTTTCGAGCTGTAGAATTTATTGAATAATCAATTTTTATCAAAATTTGAGTTAAAATTGCTTCTTGATGTTGATTTTATTAATATCGTTTCCTGGTTTACATTGATTTTCGGTAAGATGTCTATATTTTTATTGGGTGTTTACATTTCATATTTTGTTCATCATCGTGGTGGGTATTTAGAGAATTTCAAAATTTGTTTTTATCCCAATACGAATTTATAATTGCGGTTACTTACTATACATACGAATTGATATTTCTAGACGAAAATTTCCACCAATATAAAGAAACTGCAATCGTTATAAATACTTATAAATATTAGTTATGGAATGCAAAATGTAAGCACGCGGCATAGTCAACAAGTGAAGGTGTTTCAACGTGACATCGCTGGGGGCTGAATCATTGGAAGGGGGTGGGGTAACAGCATGGATGCGCAAATCGATAATTTATCGGTCTTCAACGCATCGATCATCGATTATTGGTTGAAAACAGGAAAGAAAGCTTAGAAAAAAAAACAGAACGGCAAAAAGCCGAAGCTATTTTGCTTTTAATAATAACGCGTTCATTGAAAAATAGTTATAACAAAATATAAATTAAGCTAGAAATTTAATATAATAGAAATTCGATGTATATATTTTTCTATCGTTTATAAAATTTTTTATGAATATAAAGTATTCTAGATCTATCCAAGTAATCTCTTTTATTTAATACAAAATTTATAACGTAGAATTGTTTTAGTGATTTCGTTAGTCTAGAAACTATTTGATATTAATTCACAACTCTTAACTTATAAAAATATATACACACTACAAGTAACGTTGCAACAGTAATCAACATAATAAATAAAATGCGCTCATTTTCAAAAAAATATTTTTATTTTTAACATAATCTCTGAGTTCGAGATATTTAAAAGAATCCAATGAGATACAAGGTAATTAATACAAAATATTAATAATTGATTATGTTAGCCGGCGTTGACAGAGAAAAGATATACAGTATTCACGTGTTTACAAGTTGTAATTTGAAGTTGTGACGAATACATGTTGCAGGTATAAAACGTTCCCGTTCACACTTATTGAAAAATATAATTTTCCTTTCTTACGTGTATTATGTTATTATTTATGTACAAATATTAATTTATGTATTCTCAATAAAGCTAGCCCTGAGAAGGACAGGGATTTCCCTGTCGAAACGTCGGCTAACGTAACCAATTATGAATACTTTGCATTAATTGCTATATACTTTATTGGATCCTGTTAAATATTTTGAATTTACTACAACATGGAAAGTGATTCGAAGCACTAGTTACAATAATCTCATAGTTCCATACAATTTGTCTAGTAATATTTAATAACTATGACAATTTTTTTATATTAGAAAATATCATACTTTAAAAAAAAAACATCAGGTGCATGTACTATTCCTTATCTTTGAGGAAGAAATTATTTTTTTCATATTTAGAAATAGATAAAAAGGAGGATAAATGTCATGAAGAGGATAAAAATAAAAGCTATAAATAAAATTCATCGATTTTTTTCATTTTAACAATGGACGTGTTTACAAATGTGCTATAATAATTATAAAATACTTTTTTGGCTAAATAGGTCTGTTTTTTTTTTTTAATTTTTTAATTTAAATATTCAATTGCTGTAATAAGCTATGATAATATTTGATGTTAATGTTTTATTCTTTTTGAATTATATTGATAAAAATTATCTCATATATATGTAAAAATTTAACATCACCCTAATGAATAGAACTATTTTTTAAAAAGTGGTTCTTCTCTTCTATACTATTGTTTTAAATAGTTTTTGATCTCATATTTACAATAGAATATCAATGCTTCATTTGTTATAAAAAAATTAAATATAATGGATTTATTGTGATGATATATGCCCAAATATTCGATTATTGGATTTTACTGTTGTTTTTTCGCCCTTTTGTTAAAAAACGAGACATACCTTTAATTTACCACTCTTATTGTCCAAATTTGTGTTTAATATATAATGTATAGTATTTTTTAAAATCTAATTATTTAGCTAATTTACCACCTGGTAGTAAAATTATATACTGCATTCTTATTGGAAATAGCTTGACTGATGTTTATTTCTTGAATAAAACGTCTAAGTATATATAATGGGATTTAAGACTAAGTTTGTTAAAATTACTATTTTTCAAAAATTATATAAATTTTTTGTTACTTTTGATATCTATATCGAAAATTGCAATAATAAATAGTTAAAATACAATTGTAAAGATATGGTTGTATTGGTATAAATCTACATCATTAGTGACATAGATTTACGTCAACAAAGAGGTTCATAAATGCACTAAAATTAAATTGTGTTTATTTTAAAAGTTCACTGATTCATTATTAAATTATAATTTTAAACTTACTTATTTATATATATCTGCATTTATTTTTTAGTACACTATAAATTCCTGTAAAATAATTAATTGTACTGAACAAAATAATCGAACTCTTGTTTGTACTTTTAGTATACCAAACTATTTTATGAAATAAAATATTATACAATAAATGTTAAATAATTATAATAATTATAAGATAACGCTTTCTACTAATATATTCTAATTCTAATAAGTATAATTTTTTTTACATTGTTAAATAATACTATATTTTACAAGTAAATAGATAGTTGATTTTAATAATTTTAATAATAATAATAATAATAATAATAAACTATATACATTATAAAATGAATTATAATTACATAGTATACATTGTATACATTTTTATTTATATGAATTTCTAAAATCGAGTTAATATCCTATAATACTATAAAATCGTCTCATCTAAATAATGTATGTAGAGTGGGTTATATTCATTTAATACAAAAAATAATAAACGTTAATTTGAATAAATGCCACATGATTTTAATAAATTTTGTACAATATTTGATAATCATAAAAAAGAATTTTGTTTTTGTTATCCACAATAAGCAAAAAAATTTATATTTGACTCGTCTTTGTGATATTGACTTCAATTTCGATGGAAGTTTTCGAAAGTGACGATCAACAAAGACAAATTGGTGTAACATAGTTTTAAAATCTGATAAACCACTTAGAATCTTTTTCTTTTTGGAATAAATACTTTCTTGTTAGTACAAAGCATGAATATATATAGTAAAAAAATTAGTCCTTAATAGATTCAAAATAAACTTTAATTAAATAAAAGACTAAAATAAATTAATGAATTAATTAAGTAAAATAATAAATATATAATTCCTAAATAAAATTATTTATTTGATAAACATATACAGAATTATATAAACTCTAATCATATAAAATATTCTTTATTCCTATCGATTTTTATCTCTTTCTGATGCCACCAAACTTTACAGATTTTTATATTTAACTGGTATATTTCATTTATATTTGATTTATTACAACATTTATAACTCGTTAGATCTCTATAAATACAATTTCACACAAATACACCGTCGATCTTATTCATACAGCTCAAAGGTAAGATAAATGCCTTGACACAGCAAAACATCGTTGAGTTGAGTGGTGTCCTTGATCGTCCAACTTATTGAGTTCAGTGAACCGAAAAAACATTACATTTTCTACTTGACAGTGAGAAGGTAAGTAGTTATATGCCTAGTTCTGTTGATTACCAATATGAAATAGTCAAAAAAGAAATGAAATACTTGGAATATATACAAATACAATAGTAAAAATATTTATATTATTCATTATTAATGTATTAATATATTAATATTTATTATGGGCCTTAAATTATTAGGATAATCAATTTAATAATTCATTCAAAAATATTAATTTGATGTACAATGTTTCAAATTAATAATAATAATAATAATACTTTAAATAGTCAATTGAAGATTTTTTATGGCTCAGTTAAATAAATATAGATAATAAAATATAGATCAGATTAGCAAAATATACATAAAAATAAAATTACAATATTAAAATAGCATGAAGTAAATTTATTTAAAATAAAAAAATATCCTGAATGCATTCACTATATACTGTGTGAAAATATACTGCAGGTATCTTATACACAGATTATGTATAAAAACAAAAGAAATAATGAAGAGCATTTGGAATTATGCAAAAAAATATACATGACACGTATTACGTCTGAATATTTCAGGAAAATTATAAATAAATAATTAATATATTTTTATTAAAAAAATTATAATTTATTCATAAATGAATGTAAAAGTTAGAGAATATAAATAATTATTATTAAAATCTTCTTTTACGTTGAATCTAATGAGTGCACTCGAAATCAGTAAGAATAATTTATAAAAATAAAATATCTCAAAATGAAAAATGTAATAATTATTATAGTGTGTTATATGTTCATTACTTGATAATTACACTTTGTCATATTGTTATTATAAATCAAAAGTTTATAAGAATCGTGTAATATCCGAAAGGTTTTATTTTAACTTTGTTTTATTTTAATACAGAAAAATTGTGTTTCATTAATTTCTTCTTATAAAAATAATAAGCATAATAAGGAATTGACTGTAACTCATTATGATGACCATATTTATTTATTTAATATTAAGACGTAATATACAATTTTATTTACTATGTATAATGTCTTGTTTTTAAGCGATTTTTAACGATTTAAATAAAAAATGTTTAATACATATTGCATAACTTATACTCATTTCTATGTATCCAATTATTCGTTTTAAATGTCATTTTATACCCAAAAGCTATCTCATATCTTATAATTTTATACTTATTTTATTATTATGTTAAACTTTTTCACTAAACTGTTAAAATGACTAAACATATTTTTATATATTGTCTAATCTAAACTATAATGAATTTTCCAATGGAAAATTTATAATATATTGGTGTATATATATATATATATATATATACATGTGCATATGCTCATTCAAATTTTAGATTTTATAATTAAATAAAAGTACCTTTACATTATAATCTAAATTTAATAGATAATATATATATTAATTTTATATAGAATTTTAAATATTTAATAATAAAGATTTATGAATTAAATCGAACATAAAAATTATTTAATAAGCTAAAACAAATAAAAAAATATTCATTAATGCAGATAGAATAATTGGAATTTAATAGAACATTAAGAAGAAAAAAAGTACAATAAAATACCGTGATTAAAATTTTAATATAATCAAGATTATGTGTTACGCATGTAAGAATATAAAAGTCACATATACATGATTCATCTACGAAGTATTGAGTTTTTTTTTTTTATCATTTTGCGACTATTGGTCGTAGAAATTAGGGAGGGGTCTTAAACTGTTGAAAAACTCTTTCCTCATTTGTTCTTTTTTTTATTTTGTTTTTTCGATAATTTGAAGCGGCAGGATGCTACTTCGCGCGAAGGGTGTTTTTCAGTTTTTTGACACGGCGCGATGGAACGACTACTCGAACAGCGTTACGCAATAAAGTTTTATTTACAATTAAAAAAAAACAGTGTGAAAACGTATAAAATGTTGCAAGAAGACATAATTGCATGTCAAAATCGCAAAGTGAAAAATGGCACAGAATTTTTAAAGAGGGCCGAGAAAAAATCATCGACGAGCCTCGATTTGGACGCCCAAAAAGCTATCGAATGGCTAGGAACACCCGACGTATGTTAGAAATTTTAGATTCAAACCGCCGATTAATGATTAGTGTAATCGTGGAAAAACTGAATTTTTATTTCACACTGTTTATAAGTCTACCAATAAATCATCTTTCAAAAAAAAAGATAAGAATTTCTTTTTTTTTTAATGTTTGGACAAAACATTCTAGCGTAATGGTTTTCCACTAATCGCTTCAGCGCGCCGTGTCAAAAATTTGAAAAACACCCTTCGCACGAAGTAAAATCCTGCCGTATCTAATTATCGAAAAAACAAAAAAAAAGGGAAACATGAGGAAAGAGTTTGTCAACACTTTAAGACCCCTTCCAAATTTCTACGGTCAATAGTCGCAAAATGAAAAAAAACTCGATACTTCGTGGATGAACCATGTATAAGAATAATCATAAATAAAAGGACAATATCTATCCAAGAGTAGTTAGTATACTTATAAAATAAAATAAATTAAACATTTTTTTAATTTAAAGCATTAGGGTATGAACAATTAATTAAATTGGTGCTATCGACTGTAAGGAAAAAAAAAAGAAACTGTAAGAAAGTAAGAAGTCGTTCATGTGTGGATGATATTGATGAATAGACAAAGTTAAGCTTTAATGTCATACTAATCAATGATGAGATTAGCTCTGATTGTCTTACACCATAATATATCTAAATAATGAGCTTAAAATAAAGATATTCTATTAATATAAGGAGTGTTACAAAATGGTAACTGTATATAAGAGCGCTCAAAGTAGGCTATATATAAAATCTTGGTTAATTATTTAACTGCAAGAAGCACTGATTTTCGAGATTCGTCACCTGATAGTTGAAAAATCGACTAAGCTCATATTGGGAATAGTATATTGGAAGTAGCATTGCTACTGCTTGTTTCTTGGCGACTTTATATTATTTTTTACAAGTTTTTTGAATGTTAAATCTATATAAAACTATATATAAATAATGAACCTTATTTTACCTTTCCGAGGCTTTTCGAGTTTCTAAATTTCGTGAAATTTGAGTTTTTATAAAAATTTTCAAAATTTCTCGAATTTTTTACTCGCAATAGAGATGAAAATTTTCTTCTATATAATATACACATAAAATAGACATGGAAATCATTTAATGAGTGATTTAATTCATACATTTGAGGCAAACGGGTCTGATATCTGTATGTTTGATTTTTAAAATTGATGTTTTAGTATAAACTTATAATTAATAATTACATGTTATTATCATACTATATTATTGCTTGATGTAATTTGAGTAGTTTGTTGCTTGAATATAAATTTTTTTTAATGAAAATAAAAATTTAATAAAATCATTTAATAATATTGTTCAATTTTTGTTTCGAAAAGAATTAGAAAATTAGAATTTCTTTTATAGGATTCAAAACAACATCCTCCATACTAATTGGAATATTAGAAAACTGTTTCTTACATTTTTTATATATTTGATAAAATCTTAATAAAATTTATTATTTTATATTGAACAGAATTAACTGCTTAAAAAAATTAAATAATGGACATTTAATTTTAAATAATTAATAAATTAACCAAATATTTATTTAAATGCAAATTTATTTTACTTTCAAGTAGAATATTTGTTTGTAATATTTTATTATAGTATATTATATGTTCATAATAATAAAAATCCTAATAAGAATATGAAAATTGCTTTATCGAATCATCGACGGCACAATATGAAAATGTGTATAAAATATAATTGAAAGTAAAATATCGATAAGTTTCATTAATTACATTAAAACTCAAAAGCCTATAGATTTTCGATTATAAATCAATGATTAAAAAAAAATTATTATTTGAATTAAATTTATTTGTAAATAATAAATAAAAATCATTTTAGACTTTAAATTAAAATATAATATTCTCACTTTTTAAATAATTTTTTACTAATAAAAATATTTATACATATATTTAAATAAATAAATATTTATAAATAAATTTTACATACCTATTATATTAAGAAAATTGAAAAAGGTTTAGTCATAAATTTCATTAATGCACAACTTTCAATAACATTACACACGCGTTGTAATACAATTATGGTTATCTCATTTAACAGTTACCATAACATTTGTTTTAATGAAATAATATTTTAATTTCTTTATAATTATTTATCTATTAATTTATTCATTTACATCTACTGATAAAATATTGTATATAAATTTTTAAAAGCAATATATTTAGAGAAATACTATTAATTGTCTAAATTTTAAATTCCGTTATTTCATTAATTTTGTATAATCTTAAAACTTTTACATTAGTCTTTAGTTACAGTCATTATTCCTTTTATTACAGGTTGATCGTCTTCGGTTCCAATGCTTTCAAAGATACAAGGAGTTTTGTTCATCTAAAATAAAAACTGTATATGTTCAAAGTGCCTTAAATTCTTCTATCTGAAAAAAAACATCGTAATAATCGTAAGAAATACTAAAACTGCATAATTAGTACTTCATAAGTTATCAGTTTTGAGCATTCCATTTTATTGTAATGCT
Source organism: Eupristina koningsbergeri (assembly GCA_018907245.1). Lineage (NCBI taxonomy): Eukaryota > Metazoa > Arthropoda > Insecta > Hymenoptera > Agaonidae > Eupristina > Eupristina koningsbergeri. Next base: position 414,172 of record JACCHV010000014.1, read on the forward strand.
TTAGATACAGATCTTTGTTTTGCTGAATTGTTCATTTTTTAAATTTATTTTTAATTATTTTCATCTATTCAACAATTTTGAAAATGATACATAGTTTGTAATCAATATTTAAAAGTATTTATAATATTATAAATAATTTAACAATCACATATTAATATAAATAAGTAATGTTTTAAAATGATTTTACAATAATTTCAATACTTTAATTATATAAAAAATATATTTAGATTTTGTTATTAAGTAACAGCATTATTCAAAGTATGTTTATTTTTTGTCAATTTTTAATTTATTTATTTTTTGAAGAAAATAATAATATTACCATAATGAGATAAGTATAACAACTATCATTATTTATACTAAAATCAGTATATTAAGAATGATTGTTTCTGAATCGCCCCATTCTTGTAATAATATTAAAATAATTAAAAGATTTCTGATCTAGAAAAATAAAATAACAAAGTGTCTTAAACTTTAATTGTGCTAGGTTTGAATAACCTAGCTTGGCATCGACTGCAAAACTTATATTACTAATTATATTAATAATTTTTAGTAAATATAAATTAAAATATATTGATATTTAGAAACAAAATATACCTGAAAATTGAAATTTTAAAATTTTATTTCATCTAATACAAATTATTAAGAAACTTAATCGCTTAACGTATCGCAAATGTATTTAATGGATTTAATGTTTAAATAATTTTTTTTTTTTTTAATAATTAATGTGATTAAAAGTCGAAAAAATAATTAACAAAAAGATAATTCATAAACACTACTATTGATAGAAAATTTATCCACACAATTTTTGCTAATTTATTAAGGTATGAAATATACATATAGTATTCTTAAGTTTACTTTTTTTATATATATTGTTCTTATAATTATTAATAAATCTAATAGGAGCAGCACTGTTAAACAGTATTTTAACAATAGTACTAAAAAAAAAAAAATTTTAAACAGTAAACATATAGTCCAAGCAATAGAGCACTTTTTAGGTCATGAAAAAAAACAACTAATGATGCATATCAAAATTCATTAAAAAATCAGTAGATTCTTATTTTCTAAAATGCCACTCATGAGATTCAGGGTTTTATATTTTTATTAACAATTTTAATGAAAAAATGCAATTTTTTTACGTTTTTTTGTTATAAAATAAAGTCTTAATTTTAACAGTACAGTATCAGTGGGTGATTTTTAGCTAATAAAATTACGAATAAAATGGATTTAATCATAAACTGATTGGATAATTAGAAGCTGAGAAATTTATGAAAATTGAAAAATTTTTAAATTAATTGAAAATAAGAATCTACTGATTTTTTACGAATTTTGATATGCATCACTAGCTGCTTTTTTCATGACCTATAAAGTGCTGTACTGCTTGGATTAATAATATATTAATGTTTTTCTATTTTTTAAATTAAGTGTAAATGTGAATTGTAATTTTTACAAGACTTTAAATATTTATTTATTTAAATATGTATTTATATACTTATTTATTTATTTATTTTTAACAAATTGAATCTTTTGTTTATTTGCATTCATTCTAAATTCTTAGTTTTACAAATTAATTAATGCGAATGATAGTTTACAGAACTATTGATTTATCAATTTCTTTTTTATATATAAATAGTCACAACAAAATTTAGAAAAATTGAATAATGTGATACACATTTGTATGTAAATAGTATTATTTAAAAGAAAATTTGCGTCAGGGATGTTTAGTATATTTATTATATCATTTAATTCTTAATATCTTGAAATGAAAATACTGCAATTATTATTATATATTTGAATCACCTTTTTCAACCTATTTTTCTCGCTATTCCTACTTTTAGTAAAATTTTGTGCGCTCGACTGTTTTTAATCAATTTTATCTTCATATTTTAAACAAATTTATTTAAAATTCGAAAGATTTTTTCAAAAAGGTAAGATACAGAATTTTTTAAGCTTAATAATAGTATTAAGTAAATGATGGGTATTCATCGACTAATTTATCAGTAAAAGTCTGGTGGAGATATACAAAATCATAATGATTTTGTGATTAAATTTGCTATTTATTCAAGCACGAAAGAAATTCAATGTAAAAATGTGTATTATGATTTTATAATTACTAAGTTTATTTTTTTGTGGTTTAATCATAATAAAATTATTTAATATATATTTCAACAATTTAATTATTATTCATGCGAATACCTAAATTTTTTAGATACGATTATAATTAGAATACTTGTATTGTTAGACAACTTTTTATATTTTTACATTGACGTAACAAATACGTAATGTTAAAACTTGGTAGAATAGGCAAGAATAAATTAAGCATTAAAGCATTGTTTACATTATAAACAAACTCTTGTTTGTGTAACATTTTCTGCAAATATAATAAGCAATAATTGTTGGAGTAAAGAATCAATTGAATATTTAGGTAATATTTTATTTGGTAAACTTTCATTTTTATAATGAATAAAATATTTACTTATCAAATATACATAGAGCTCCTTCAATCTATTTTATTATTAATGGGTACTCATCGCAGTAAATGTATACATACTTTTTATACGTGTAATACGAATGATAACTCTTGCAAGTCTGATATTTATTAATGTAAAAACAAATCTTCAAATTATACAAACTTCATTAGCACTTGATTTAGATAAGACAAAAATTGAGTTTTTTCAAATTCATGATCTAGGAAAAAATTTTAAGTGATAAATTTGAGAAAAGCTAAAAAAATCAAATTTTGAAATATTGTACTATACAAATTATTGAAACACCAGAAACTTAAATCTTTAAAATCTTTATAGATCTTCGATGCAGAAGAGAGAAGGAGAGTGAGTTGTTTGTAATTTTTATAATTTTATCATCGAAAAGCTATTATTTAAGTCTAATAATGGTGGCCTTTTTCTTGTTTCTTTCTTAAAATTTTCTATTATTTGTAGTTTTTGGACTCAGTTAACTTTATTTAAAAAATTCTAATTATATTATCACATTGTGTAAAATATATAAATTAAATTAATGTTATTGGATAATTGATAATTGATCTTTATATAATAATAAAAATAAAAAATTGTAGTTTAAATCGACATTTCGACAAGATGTATTCTTGTCCTTGTCAAAGTTTTTATTAATAAAATTTTTTCGAAATCACACATTTATTATGAAAACCAACATTAAATTTTTTACAAATACCTTTTTTGAACAATTTTTAGATTTTAATGCAATAAATTTTACCACAATATTATGTTCTCACTACAGAATCAAACATAATACTAAAATTTAATCACTCTGTTGAGTACACAAATTACACGTTAACATTGACCATCGTCATAATTCCAAATAGTTGTTTGTATTGAGAATATAAATTTTGAGTATCCCCTTGTTTACCTAATATATTATGATTGGTTATAATGTGTAACACTTCCAATATTAATATTAATTAATATCAATATTAATGTAAGATTTTAAACAATTGCTCTCTAACATTGAAGCATTTTTTAAGCTTTTTATAAATAATATTAAAATTAAAATCTAAATGCGTTGCTTATATATACGAATTAATGAACACAAAAATATAAAAACGGTTAATTAATCATTTCGGAGCATAATAAAAAAAAAAATCATAATTTTTTTTTATACATATAATATTATTCATTCTTTTATATAAACATATTTTAAATATATATGTAAATATACAATATGGTTGTCTAATTTATCATATTATATTATAATATATTATTTTATTTATATGAATATGCAATATATAACAATAAATATTTATAATTTATAAACATTTTTTAGAGATATTTATCTCAATATGGATATTTACCACCTTCCAATCCCACTAGTGGCGGAATCATTTCCGAGAAAACAATTCAACAAGCTATTGCTGAATTCCAATCTTTTGCTGGTCTGAATGTTACAGGTATTTTATTATTTTTTATTTTTTTAATATACATACATGAAACATGTATCATTTATATTGTTTATATTATATTATTTCTTTTATTCGTAAAACACACACATGCACGTATGTATAGTATAGTTATATGTATATGTATACACATATGTATAGAGAAAATTGAGACTACAAAACTAACATTCTCCCAAATATAGATATAATTTGGATACCAATGTATCCAAGAACAATCATGAAATAGGTACAGATACCTGAAAATAGGGAAACTCAAATAAATTTGTCTATATCTTGTCTTTGTATTGTCTCAACTATATTGTCCTGATATATAACTTAAGGACCGTAACCGAAAATATTAAAACGATGGTAGACAAGAACATCATGTAGTATGCCATAATTGTCTACTATAATATTCAGGCAACAATATTCTATACAATATCAAAGTCTACTTCAGAGAGGAAATATCCGGGGGCTAAACTACAGGAAATACTTGGATATATTAGCAAATGATAACAAAATAACCTTGATGTGGATTTTAGGACATGAAGGTTACATAGGAACTACGAAGGTCGACAGATAGACCATAAATATCATGCGTATCAGAATACCAAAACTTAATAGGGTTGAAAGATAGGAAATAAGAAATATGATAAGCTAGCTAACGAAAAACTAGTAAGTAGAACATCAACTACATTTTTCAGAAAGCAAAATAGACAGGACCAACAGATGTGGACTAATCCAATTTGTACAAGACCGCTAAGTCTCTTCTATGCCATTGTCCCGGTTCAAGTTAACTCGTTAAAATTAAACACCTTTCACCATAACCATAGCCAAATGCAGTTAAGGACTAGATGGTGCTGTAAATAATAGATGAACAATATACAGCTCTGAATGGAACTGAGTTTTTCAGTCACCATTTTCAATGAGGACATCAGGAATAAATTATTTATTTTTCTATTATACTATTGTACATATTCTATTATACATACATCTATTATACATATTAAAATATATTGCATATTTTGCTTTTCTTCTCAAAAATACGGTATAATAGTTCAAATAATTAGCTGAATGAGTACTATTAATAAAAACATGGTTTATACTTTAGTTATTTTATAGTTTTTAAAATTTTTTAATAAAATAAAAATTTTTGTAACATTTAAAAGAAACAAGAAAAAAAAATAAATTTTAAAAAATAAAACAATGTTATATTGTAAAATTTGATGAGAAGCACCTTCCATATTGTTTATGGAAATAAAATTATAGATTCAATGAGGTACAAGGTAAATATAAAACGAGTTATTTTTAATTATTTTGCCCATGTTTCGACAAGGTATACCTTGTCCTTGTTAGGATTATTTATTAAAAAATTATTACAATTATTAAATACATATGTTCAATGGATACAAGATTATTTATTTTGCATATAATTACTTAATATTCGGGAACAAGAATAAGTAGGTATTCTACAACGTGTTAGTCGTAACCTCATAATTTTGAATGTAAACATTATTTATTTTTCCTCAATTTATATAATTCGAAGGCATTATGCTCTTAATCGTGATGTAATTATTCGTCATGTTATTGAGGATTATATGATATTTAAAGTTTAAAGCTTGTGTGACCTCTTGTCGTTAATCGTATTATTATTAATTTTGAAGTGAATCATTTTGAAAATCAATCTTTTTTTAAAATTAGTCCCTTTGCCAAAAATATGAACATTATTCCAATCTATATTGTGATTGCTTTACTCGCGGGATCGTGATGCTTTACCGAGAATAAGGAGTTATAGGTCGCTTGCAGCGGATGCAGCTGCACAGCGTACATAACACGCCCGTGGCCGCCCCGTCAATGATCTCGTTGGCGCCACTTAGGAATGTGATATGATGTATGTGTGAATGTATATGTGTGTGATTTAATAACAATATGTTTATGTAACGCATCTCCTCTTTTTTATAATTTCATAAGTACTATTTTTTATTTTTATAAAATTCAAATTACAATAATTAATATTTTTTATTCATTATAATTTAAATAGTAATTATTGTTTCTAGTACTTACATTATGTAAAGAGTAAACATATGAAATTTACAAATATTATAATATTTGAAGAGAGAAAAAAAAATTTTTTGTTTTATTTACAATATTTTTCAATATTGATAGAATAATGAATCGAATATTATGTAATATCTTGATCCGGATTATTCTTGAATTGGGCGGTTCAGTGGTATTTTTATTTCTTTGATATGTTTTGTTAATTATTTCTAACAGTGTGGTTCTGTGGTATATTATGATTATTGTAGTTGATGAATTAGCTGAAACAGTCTTTTAATATTAGTTAATTGGGGACATCCTTTTTCGTGTTTATAAGGAAAATTAACATATGATTTGCGATTCATAACTAATTATTCTGCAATTTAATAGCCCTTCGGAATTTAAATATAATAATAAGCATAATTATCGTAATAACTGTAACAGCAGTGGCTATTGTTATAATCGTGAGTTTTATTGATAATGTAGTAGATATATTTGTATTAATAATTTCGCTTATCAATTTAATCCTTTCCTCAATATCTTTAAATGTTACTTCTGTTAGTTATGCGATTGCTATACGCAGCTCAAATTACATTGATGAGTATAATATAATATAATGCAATATAACATGGTAATTGAGCATAGCATGCGAGAGGATTATTTTTCGCAGTTTCGATCGATATAGTAAAGGACCATGTACTCAACAGTCACGATATTTGAGCCTTTTTTTTGCCTCGGGTACTTAGTCCCTTCCTTCAGGCGATGCGTCGCGCCCTTGGCTTGCAACCTCTTCTAATGATTTTATTTATATCAATTAGCTATGCTTCATAATTCCCAATATATCGTATATAAATCTCAGTACATATATATTTTTGTTAGTTGAAGATCCATACCATTGTAATAAGAATTTGAGGTTAACAATTTTCCCATGGGAATTGAATTTAATAAAAGAGCTATAACTATGTTAATGATTATTATTAACATTTATTTTGATAAATTATAATTAAAATTAATTAATGAATTAAAGCCAATATAATTAATGAATATGCACAATGCATTCTTATAGTTCAATCATTATTATATTTATCATTATTATTATATTTATTAGAATAGGCAAATAAATATAATAAAATAAAAGATTTATTTTATTTTATTTATTACATCAAAACATTACAATTTTCTTACCTTTAATTCCTATATAATAATTCAATTTTCTGTTTTTTTTATAAATATTAATATTTTAATATATATTATAAATATATATATATATGTATATTTACTTATATTTTTTTTTGCATATGTTAATTTATTTGCATCAATTCCTGATTTATTAATTTGAGAATTTTTTTTTTGTATTTTTATTATTTATTTATTGTCGTATCAACAAAGTGGTTGTTAGATTATTATTATTTATTATTTTAATCAGTATTTTTAATTTTTTGTTTAATAATTTTTTCAAAAAAATATATGCACCAAATTTTAATTTTATATTTCAATGATAAAATTAAATTATATTTTTATATTCATATTAAAAAGTAATATAATTATTTTATATAAAAATTGAATAATTTAAGTTACAGGTTTTTTTTTATTTATTTGTCAATTTAATTATTTATAATTTATTAATTTAAATTATACTGTTTAATTTAATTATTTTATTATTTATTTTTTTACATTAATTGTTTTATTTAATTATCAACTAATATTTTATCAATCGATCTGTAATTTTATATATATTCAGAAATTCTTATTCGGAAGATCATATACGTCGTGTGACTGATGCGTCAAGGTTTATTATATTATTATATTATATTATTATATTATATTATATTAATTATTATATTATATTAATTATTATATTATATTGATAATATATTATATTGATTATTATTATTATATTATTATCTTATTATATCGATGCCTGTCGCCCCGGCCGCACGAGTTCGAATCTCGGTGTCTCGAGCCTTATTTTTCGGTCATTGTTTCATTTGTCGTTCATAATCAATGAATTTATTACTAATTAAGATTTTTAAAACAATGAACATGCAAATAGAAATCTTCTCTTTTTTTTTTAATTCCATTTTTTTGTTAAATTTAGGGCTCAATATTATTAAAATTACGGTTAAAATAATTAAATAAAGTTAAAATTTTACGGTTTTACGAGTAAAAACCTCGTGTAAATTAATAAGAAATTATTCTTTTCTTTTTCTTTGAAGAAAAAACGAGGAATTTTTATACTGCATTTACCAATTTTATTCTTGAAAATATCTATTTCGATGCGTATTTCATGATTCTAGTGGACTGTGAATTTTGAAGCTTATGTTGTATTTACTCGTATCTTGGCTAGCTGGATAATATGTAAATATGGGGGGGGGGTCGATCGTTGTTTATTATTTGTCATTAATTATATTCGTTTGGTTGTCATGTGGGAGGTTATACTTATGTGTACTGAGTATCGCATCAATGGCGCCTCGATAATTGTCAGACGTGTTTTTTCTGTTCTATCCTCATATGAATAATGTTTCTTTCTGTTATTAATTTGTAATAACAATTAGGTTTATATTATTGTACTTACAACTATTTATTATTTTTAAATGTGATTATATATATGATTTTAATATAAAATTACACTTTATGGAAAATACAATGAGAGAAATGGTTTTTTGGAATTCGGCAGGAATATGGAATAAAGATAAAGATTTCTGGGATTATATAAAGAAAAAGGACTTAGTATCCCTGGCGGAGACCTGGGTAGAAGAAAAAGACAAGGATAAATGTAAGAAAAGGCTACCAAAAGAGATGGAATGGGAGATAATCGAAGCGAGAAGAAACAAAAAGAGAGGAAGAGCGAGAGGAGGATTTATCATCGGAATTAATAGAAATTGGAACATTAAGGTAGAAGAACTAGGTACGAGCAAACTAGAAGGCCTGGTAAAGACAAAAATAGATATGAAAGAAGAGAATAGGAAAATAGAGATACGGAACATATATAACACAGGAAATATTGAAGAAAAATGGGATATAATAGAAACAGAAAACGACGAGAGTAAGGCAAACATTATAATTATGGGAGATATGAATATGAGAACAAGACGATTAGGAAAATTCATGAGCAAAAAAGGCGATGGAAGAATGGACTTAAGGAGAAGTGTTGATTCGAAAATAGATATGAAAGGGAAAGAGCTGGTTAAAAGAATAGAGAGAAACGGTTGGACCATATTTAATGGACCGATGAAAGGGGACGAGAGAGGCGAATTTACATATATGAGAGCACGAGATAACTCGGTGATAGATTTAATAATAGGAGATGAGACAATAAGAGAAAGGACAGAGGAGATGGAAATTGTAAAGAGGATAGAATCCGACCACGCACCAATTAGTATAAGAATACAAATGGACAAGGCAGTGAGAGGAAACCATAAGAGAGGAAGAAACAAAAAAAAGATGGATAGAACTGTGAGATGAAGAGAATAGAGAAGAATTCAGGTGCAGAACGAACTGCAAAGAAAAAATAAGTGAGAGCAATTAGGAAAAGAAATGGGATACACTCAAAAAAAGAATTAAAGAAGCAGTACAAAAGAAAGGAATAAAGATCAAAGAAGGACAAATAGGACATAGAAAATGGTGGGATAGAGAATGTAAAGAATTGAAAAGACAAGCAAAGCAGATGTTAGAGAAATGGAAAAAAGGGAAAGGGTCAAAAGAAACATACATAGAATCAAAAAGAAAATGGAAGACGATATACGAGAAGAAATAGAAAGAAAGCGAGAAGAGAGAATATGAAACGCTAAGGAACTTAAAGGACGAAGGAGAGATTTGGAGGTATCTGAATAAAGACAGGAAACGGAAGGAAAATATGGAGGACCTGATTGTATAGAGAAATGGAAAGAGCATTTTAAAAACCTACTAGGACAAGAGAATAATAGAATAAAAGAAGGCACAGGAGAGACAGCACAGAGCACGAACGGAGGTATAGAAGATATGAGGGACTTAGATGTTATAGAATTAAAAAAGATATGGATGGAACTAAAAATAAGAAAAGTGAGGGGGATAGATGATGTAGCAAATGAGGCGTGGAAGTATGGAGGAGATACAATAAGAGAAGAACTAAAGGAGATAATCAGAAGAGTATGGATGGGAGAAAAGATGCCAACGGAATGGATAACAGCGGTAATAGTACCAATTTTCAAGAAAGGGAATAAAAAAGATCCGAATAATTACAGAGGCCTCTCGATGTTAATGACAGCATATAAAATATACACTAGTTACATCAAAGGCAAATTAGACAGAGAAATAGAAGAGAAAGGAGTGATATCGGATATTCAAGCCGGTTTTAGAGCCAATAGATCAACCATAGACAATATTTATATCTTGGATCATATAGTGAAGAGAACAATGAAAAGGAACAGCAAACTATATGCATTGTTTATTGATCTGAAGGCAACTTTTGACCTGATGAACAGGGAGAACCTATGGGATATAATGGCGAAGGAAAAGATAGATCCGCAAATCATAGACAGGATCAAGGATATATAGAGAGACACAAGATGTATAGTAAAGGTAAATGGAAAATATTCAGAGGAATTTAACACCTACAGAGGACTGAGACAGGGATGCTGCCTAAGCCCGACCCTTTTCAATATATATAGTGCTGGGCTGAAAGATATGCTGAAGAGGAGCAGGGTTGGAGGAACATGAGTAGGAAAAAGAAGATTTTGGCCGCTGGCTTACGCAGACGATGTGGTGCTATTATCAGAGAACAAAGATGCCATGAGAATAATGATGAATACTCTGAAAAGGTTTTTAGAGAGTAGAGAAATGATAATGAATGAAATGAAATGATAATGACAGGTAGAAAGATTGGAAATGGAAAGGAAGAATTATAGAAAATGTAGAGTGCTTCAGATACTTGGGCTTTCTTTTTAACAGAAAAGGAAACTACAAAGATCACTTAGAAGAAAGGAAACAAAAAGGCATGATAGCTGCGAAGAAAACATGGGGACTAAGGGAAAGAAGATGTGCTGGAGACTATGCTAGAAGGAAGAAACTCTTCGAATACCTGGTAGGGATAGTATTAGGCTACAGGGCAGAAATCTGGGGTAATGAAGAAGCCGAAGACATGGAAAAAATAAAGATAATATACATCAGATGGACGCTGGGCCTGGACTTCTGCACGCCAGAATATATTATTTATGAAGAGATGAAAGAAAAGAAGATGCAGATAAATTGGAAAATTAGAGCGGTAAAATTACAAGAAAAAATAGAAAAACTGGATGAGAATAGATTGATTAGACTCTGCCTCGAGGAAAAGAAACAAGATTGGATGGAAAAAAGCACAACAGATTGGATAGAAAAATGGCTGAACATGATTGGACTCAGTAAAAGACAAGTAGAGATATGGAATGAGGAAGGGACAGATAAATGGAGAGAAATAACAAGTAGAAGTGAAGATATTGAAAGACAGAAAAGGTATACAAGAATAGAACAGGCGAGATACAATAAAACGTATGTGAAGATAATGACCCAGGATTTACCGCTTTACTTGAAGAAAGGAAAGAAAATAAAAGACGTGAGAGCAGTGGCCAAGATAAGATGCGGTAACATCACTGAAAGCAACAAGTATTGGCTAAAAGAAGAAGAAAGGGCTTGAAATCTATGCAAGGAAGAGGAGGGTGAGTGGGCACATATGCTAGAGAGATGTAAAAGGTTAAAAGGAAAAATAAACAAGAAAGGAGCTCAATATGTTTGGAATGAAGAAAAGGTACTAAGAGAATTTGGAAACGGAAGAGATAACCAGGAGATTAGGAAAATTGTAAAAGAATTCATAAGAGAAAAGACAAAATATAGATAAGAGCAGAGAAGACGCTGAGTAACGAGAGAAAATGAAGACTGGATACAAAATATAAGATAATTTAAGATAGAATAATATGTATATGTATGATGTAAATAAATAAGCTAACACTGTAAAAAAACTCGATGTAAAACGAAATGTACAAAGTCCACTTCCGGGCCGAAAGGCTGGAGTTGTATTATATAAATAAATATAAAATTACACTTTATTGTTTTATTATTTTTTTTTTTAAATTCGTTGTCAACCTAAAGTTATTTGTGTTATTTTTGCTCGTGGTCCACCTGGGAGGCCCCTTTAGGAAGCCACGAGCAAATAACTAAATGTAACTTAATACATGAATTTTTTCTATAATTAATTATAATAACGCATATTTAACGTACGAATGACTATCTTGTTAGTCTCGGTACTATGTATTATCATTTTGAGTACGTGCCATAAGGTCAACAACCCTCTTCAATTTGTTCATGTGGACCGTTTTTGTTTTATAGTCGTGTATTATGATTGCATTATTCGCCGTGTAATCTAGCGTCATTATTTCGTAGAGACCGACATACTGGGCGTCCATTTTGCCTGAGGTTGGCTCCTTAAGCAAATATACTTGCTCTCCATCTCAGAAATACCTTGTGTTCAATTTCCGATCGTAGTAATACTTCGATCGGTATTTTGATTGACTCTGATTGAGAGCTGCCATAGTTTGCGGACCTTTCCCTTTTCATGTATGGTGTATAGTGGCTGTCGCACAACTTCAAGTGTATCGTTTACCAGTCCTTGTGTGTTAGAAATTGATAATAAATGACCGGGTGCGCACGGGAATATTTAAAGTGAACACAAATATTAAACTGATATTCTTTTCCGAAAATATAAATACAGTCGCTAGTTCCGTATTGGTGGTCCGATCTTAGGATTCCCATAACTTCATCCGGATACTTGTACATGTGTACGGCTTGTGATCTCAAGAGTTTTCTTCTTAAATCATGAGGGGTCACGTTTAAGTTGACTAACCTGATTGAGGATTGTAATAAGCTGTTTCCCCGAGGCATCGTCGGTATGTCTCTTACGAACTCCAGGAGAACGTCCGGTTCTGGACGCTCAAATTGAGTGTCAAAAGTGCGCACACCCTTGTTAGTTCCTCCTTTGGAATTCAAGAGTGTCGGGTCTCTATGCGTTACCCAGTCCTCTCCCTTCTGTTTATTATAAGGTTATAGTTAACTCCATGGCTCGCATAAACGTATTGGGTGACTCTTTTAAACCCATGGCCATTCTTTTGTAATGAAAACAGCCCCTCGGCCCCGATGAGCCAGTGAGATGTGCGGACTCGAGATCGATCTCTACTTGGTAAAATCCCGATTTTAAATCCATTATTGTGATGTAATTTTCCGCGCCTAGCTTGTCTATTAAATCGCTAGTAAATGGTAACGGATGGCAACTTCTTAAAGTTATTTCATTTAATTGGCGAAAATCCGTTACTAGTCGCCATATTTTATTTCCCTGAGAGTCATTGTGTTTCGGTACAATCCACATAGGAGAACAGTATGGTGACGTAGAGGGCTTTATTTACTATTTCTACGTTGTCGAGTTGACTATCTCGTCTTGTAAGTGGTCTGCTAGAGCGGGGAGATATCGATAACGTTTGCATTTTATTATTTTATTGTCCGAGAGAACGATTTTATACTGGATCAGTGGGTTTGCGGGAAGATACTTGCTATCTAGTTTGAATCCCTGTGAATATCGATCTACCAATCCCCTTATCATCTCGCATTCTTCCACGGTCGCACCGTCTAAATCAACTAACTCCATGATTTTATTTACCATTTGCGCTCTCAGCTTTGGATTGCATATGAACTGGTCATTGAAGTCTAACACTTCCGTGTGTTGGGTTGATTTCTCATCGGATTCTTCTTTACGATTTTGTTCATACAATCGTTTAATATACCTCAGATTTATATTGGCTCGGTCTTCCTCGACCTGGTAATTATTATTGTTATATTCTCTCCTCATCGTAAGGTTCGAGTGTTACCCGTGGCGAAGGGATGATCTTATCGTCGTTGGTCATGTTTATACAATAGGCGTAGATGAAACCATTACGATTCGTACCTAGAAAATTCCCATACCGGGGCCTAAATCCTGCAGTGGGGTCCAACCCACACCGACATCATTTGTACATGGAGCCGCTATTATTTTACGAGTTTTATGGGGCAGGGTAACATAACCTAATTCGGTCGGATTGGCGTACTTGGGACTTCCGCGATGCGTAATTAATTCGGCACTAGAATCGTCGAGTTCGAGTGGGGTTGCGTAATTGGTCTGCGTGTTCGCGCTTTTACTCACGAACAGGAATTTCTATCCGTTAAATTCGGCGAATTCTTGGCGTACGTCTACCTTGCCATGATCTGTGCTTATCATGTCTCAGCTGATTACTCCGTCTTCGGTAATGTCTAGACTGTTGGGGACAGTGTCCAGTTTCCATTCTTGGCCCTCTATAAGCATCGTTGCCTTCGGTATCGCATTCTCCCTGAGTAATTCTCATTATCGTTACCCGATTGCTTTTATCTATATATGTGCTCGACCTCAATTTTATGGTTTTAATTAATGATACATCAGCTCCCGTATCTACGTAAAGCTTGGCTTTTCCTCCTACAAAATCTTTCCCTATAAGTTCTACTATGGGTGGTTCGTTGTCGTATCACAGGGTGTCAACTATAACTATTCGGCGAGGGACCTCGTTGGTCCGAGCCTCTATCTGTTCGGCTACTAAGGTTAGCGCCGAACGGTTTTCTCGTTTAAATATTTAGTTACAATTTCTTCGCCAGCTGCCTTGCTGGGTTTCTTTTTGCTATTGTCGCAGCCTTTCCGAGGGTCCCGCTCACGGGAGCTTTCTCAACTACTTGTGGGACTGCTGTCTCGAGATCTATACTTCCGGTCCCGAATTTTTTGGTCGTTCATGCCGCGGTCCCGTAGGTCATCTCTATCGCGATAACGTCTATCGTAACGATCGCGGCTACGTCGATGATCCCGATCGCATCTATCGCATCGATCATTACATATGGGTTTATAACTTCCCGAGTATTTTCCGTTAGAGCGTCGGTCGTCCCCGGGGTCTTTTTATTCTGCGGATTTTTGATAACCCTTTCCATCCGGGGTGCTCTGTTGGTCTTGGTTCGCTCCAGCCCCTTGTCGCAATTGCCTTACGTGAGCTCTTTGGTGCTCTCGGCTACCGTTACTAACCTCGGAGGAGGTCGATCAGACCCTTCGCTTATTTTGCGGAAGACGCTCGTCACGGACACGATTCATACATTCTAGCTTACGACAGACTGTTGATAAATGATCCGGTTTCCTACAGTAGTTACAAATCTCTTTCTCCTTCCTTGTGTCTTTATCTTTGTCTTTTTTGGGAATCGATTTGGTCGTTACCTTGGGCGATTCCTCCTCTTCTCGCGTGATTATCACGGACTCAACACCAGAGGTTTCCTGTATTGCCTTGTTTAAGGTGGCTGATTGCGTAATTAAGACGTTGGAGCTAATTCTTGCCCTTAATCCCATTATAAATTGGGACCGAATGCAGCCGCAACTTCCTTAATTTTATATCCCTTCTCTAGCGAGTCTATGTTGTTGTTACATTCAATTATTGTCATTAGGTGATTAGCTAGTCTCTGAACCCTCCTGCTGCAGTCGGCGACGCGCTCACTATCGCCCTATTTCACCCTGTATAATTGACCCATTAACTCGACATCCGACTAGGCGCTGCCGAATTATCTAGTCACTTCAGCCAGAACTCCGTTAATTGAACCGAATTCATTGAGGCGATACGCGTAGGAATCGGCTGCCCGTTCTATTAGCTTATTCGTCAACGACAATAATATGTATTCGTTGTTCTGGCCCCAGATGCCGTTATTACCCATTTTATGGTGCTGAAAAATCGTTTTAGCTGTTCCGGACTCTCGTCGAACATGGTGATTTGCGCGACCATTTGGGCTACGCTGACACCTCCGGGCATCGTCACTCCCGTGCTTATAGAAGTCGAACTCAGCATACTAATCCCTAGGCATTCCCCAGGTTGGTCTCGACTGTCAGAGCTGTCGTGTTTTCGGGAGCGGCGTCCGCTTCCTGATGATCGGCGGGAATCTCGCTCTGAGGACGAAGTATAATCTACCGAGTGACACCTGCATCCCGATGACAGGCGCTACTCTCGCTCGGAGGACCGAGTGTAATCCCTGGAGTGAGGCCTGTACTCCGCTGACCGGTGCGAAACTCGTTCAGGGTACGGGGTATACTCCATGCGCTTCCCCCTTCTCCCTCCGCCGTTCGGAAATACTTGCGACTAACTCCTGGTGCTGCTCGCTCCTCGCGAGCGTCCCACGTTCCTCGATGATTGACGCCTACTCCGATGCGGTGATGATTCGTAAAATTCGGATCGGTTATCGTCACTATCCTCACTTGGTAATTCTCATGCCTTTGATTTTCCGCGTTTCGAAGAGGTGTTCGCACTCTCGCCGAATCTGATCGACGGATTACGTGCAGGCATGGAGGTGTTGCTTGCACCCCCGCCGCCTTGGTTTATATCGTCCGCCATCGCACTACCCGGACTGGTCCTGCTATGGAATTGGGTCCCTTCCGCGTCCTCCCCCGGATTGTTAAACATTGGCATGTTCTCCCACGACGATGCGTCGTGATATCCCTTCAGTGCCCTCTCTATTCCATACGAAACTTCGGGGCGCCTTCGCATTACCCTTTTCACTATTGACGTTCAGTCATCGGCCTTAAGATCGTCCATCAAATCATCGATAACGTTTTCCGGTACCCCGGCGGGTGATTTTCATGCAGTCGCAACGAGGTTTTCTCTCACTCGCGTGGTGTTGTTGTTGCACTAGCGAAGGCCGTTGTCGCACTCGCGGGTAAATCACAGACGCTCGCAACTATAAAATATTTTATGTGTATTCTGCTATAATTACTCACCAGTAATTTTTGGGGGATATATTGACTATAATTTATTATAGCCCGGACCTACTACCTAAATTTTAAGAGTATCGAGTTCCTCAACACTTGGGGATATTAATGAATTAAAAACTCCATTGACTTAGCGTGTGATAGTCGTTTTCTTTTCACTGATGCTGTCAATTTTAATAATTAAATCTCTTTTAGTCGGGAAATTTTAAATTTATTATTGTGATTATGTACCAATTTTAATTATTTTGAGTACGTATTTTCAAGAAATAATACTTATGCAGCATAATTATTTTACTTTATAATATTAATTAGTTTTAAAATGGTTTTATCATTTTTTTCCAAAAGATTTAATATTTTTATATTTTACTTTATTTTGGCGATAATCAAGTTATTTTAATCACAATTTTATGAAAATTTACGTGTGTTAAATTTATTTGCTCCAAATTTGTAATTTAATTTTTCAATTTAATAAAAGAATTTTAATTAGCCAATAGTTTAATTATAAATTAATCATAAGGCGTAGTTTGATAGTTAATATCTATTCAATGTATTAATTATTTAATATTTTAATTTTGCCAGTTATTATTATTTAGATTGTGTTTCGTTGATAACATTACGAAATTATTATAAATTGAAAAGAAGTAGAATTATTCAGTGGATTCGCCACAAAATTCCCATCCAAGTTATTATTTTATTTTATTTAATTTTAAAATATATCACGCATCATAGTCAATTTTCCACTTATTTTCGCGTTATTTGTTAGTGAAACG
Organism: Eupristina koningsbergeri; assembly: GCA_018907245.1. Taxonomy (NCBI): domain Eukaryota; kingdom Metazoa; phylum Arthropoda; class Insecta; order Hymenoptera; family Agaonidae; genus Eupristina; species Eupristina koningsbergeri. The sequence continues at coordinate 431,681 of JACCHV010000014.1, forward strand.
AGGAGGATCCCAATTTTGTTAGATATTAGTTATTAATTAAATTCACTTACCTTGTTGTTGCGATGGCTGCCAGTATTAATATGTAGAATTCTCGCCACATCCTCGAAGGTCGATGATCGTGATGATTGAAATGTCGGGCAGTATTGTACATTCCTCAGTATCCACCTTGACCTTGTCGTAGTTCCTCTTACAGCGTTGGCCCTGTAGTTCCTTATCTCCTGAAAGTCAGCTTCCTGTATACTTCACTCACTTCAGGTACAGCTTCCCGGCTGATGCACTAAATTGTAATTTTATATGTTACGAACGAACATATAAATATTATCGATATAGATGTGAAATCCAATACCGAGCCGTCCAGTTATCGCTAACTCCTTGGCAGAAGGTGAAGGTTGGAGAAATAAATTAAAATGCTACAATATGTAGGTCAATGCGTATGCTATTCAAAAGAATTAAGAGGAGACGCGGCGCTTGTGTTTTTAGGTACCGATATTTAAAATAATTGTCGATGTTCGTGTCGCGACAAGAGAGGTTAATTCCCGAGTGAAGTTTAAATTTTTGAAGTAGGTGTTGCGCGATCCCCGGGTCCGTCACGAATGAATAAAAATTAGTTCGCTAGAGTCGCGGAGACTAAGTTCGCTCTGATTCTGGAGTCAACCGCGGGAGTAACCGCGGTCCCACGATCCCACGATCCAGGTGCTGCGTCCGCAGATTCCTTGGGCGCTCGCCGTCGGCACGAGTTATTAATCCGACGGCGTCCAGACCTGCGAGGCGCCTCTCCTCCCAGTTGCGCGGAATTCGCGCACTCAACGAAATTCAGCATGAGGACTGCCGAGCGGCTAGGACATGCTGTTATCGATATTTTCGCGGAATCGTGATGCTTTACCGAGAATTAGGAGTTATACGTCGCCATGCATTAGATGCAGCTACATAGTGTACGTAACAATACTAATAAAAATATTTACTTATAATTGAAAGATTTAAAGTCATATATACTCTATTACAATAGAAAATTTTCGTGAATATATTTTACAATAAAGATTTATTTTTATAGTCAGTAATACATCGTTTAAAGTCTAAACTGTGATTATAAATAATAATAAATGAATACTATAATTATAAATATGAAATTGTCAGTAATCATTCAAGGAAACTTTCATTTTTTTAAAAATAAATAAATTGATATTGAACCAATAAAATTTAAATAAATAAATATACAATAATTTATTCTTTGATTTTTGACGATATTTTTACAAAAAATTCTTTATTTTTAAGAAGACTGATTATTAGTTGTGAATTACAATTCTCGTCATTGAATCTTGAGCTTCTAACTCTCAAATTGTTCCCTAAAAAACGAGCACCCACTTTATATCGAATTAAGTCGACCGAGGTAATAAGTATTCGCACGCTAACGATACGGGCGCACTAGAATTTGATTCTCGACTTTTGCTTTTATGAAACACTTTTTAACCAACGTTTTTATAGTTAATTTATTCACATCAACTTTCTCGTTAATTTATCATGCCACGCACACAAATCCTTTAACAACTGCCATAGAAATATAATAATAAATATAATAAATATAAAAATATAATAAATATAATAATAAATATAATAAATATAAAAATGCCATAGAACTCATTTTTCGTAATATTAGATAGTGATCATAATATCTAATTAATTTCTGCCTTCAAACTTTCAGACTTCTTAGATCAAGCTTTAATTCTCGCTGCAAAAATACTGGGAAGAATAATAAATCACTATTACACTTAACGAGATGGCTCCGTTCGCCCTTCACGAGTACAGGGTAGAATCGAGTGATAATCGAAACCTATAAGAAAAATAAGAAAAAATTATTTTAACGCCGGAATAAAGCGGCAGCCGGTCTTCCAGATATTTAGATCAGTGGAAGGCGGGTATAATCAATAATAATATCAAAATTTTAAATAAACAATATCACCCGTGAAGGTGAGTCCCTTTAATAATTCGAATTCTAAACAAATAAAACAAAAAAGATTCGATTAAATTGTGACGAGACGGCTCCGTTCACCCTTCATGGGTAAAGAGGAGAGTCGAGCTCTCGTCGAAGAATTAGAATTCACCGAGATAAGCAGCAGCCGCTGTGCTAGGAATCGTTTAAAATAGGTAAATGCAATAATAACACAATTTAAATAAAAGAAATTCCACCCAAGAACGGTCGTTTACTGATCAAGTTTCATTAAATACATATAACAAAAATCATAATTATTTTGTTCGTATTGATGATAATTAAAATTAATTACAAATGGGAATCGTCTCTTGAAGGTTGTTGACAAATACAAGACCTTCACACGATACGTAAACAACGCTATTTTCCGTTGTTTTGAATTTACGAGTGATTAAACCAGTTAATCACTTGATAAATTATTTATTTGTAAAATCGCATATGTCAACCGTAAGTGAAACTTTGTTGTCACTGCTGTTGACCTCCGAGTGGGTCACCGCCAATGACAATTCTCTATCAATACGGGCTGATGGACAGTTAGTTCGTTGTAAATATCCGAGTAATTAGAATAATTAACAATTAACACTAAATTAATAATTAACACTTCACAAAATTCTTAGAAATCATTTAAAATATAACAAAATAATCCGATTTATTCTACGCGTAATTATAATAATGATTGATTCACCAAAATCTCGAAAATCATTAATATGTTAAGGAAAAACAAACCCGAAATAGTGCGAGTAATTATAATGCAATTGCTTAACAATAGTGAGGTTTATTACTGTGAGCCAACAATTAATTAATATTAATTAATTTATTAATAACGCCAACAGTGACGTGAGTTCTTACACGAAAGGGAAAAAATTAATTATCAGCAAGAAAACCCAGAATATATTTAAATTTTTCGTGGCGCCGGAAAAACGGACGGAATGTAGCAATTGCTCCCAGGGCGTAGAAACCTAATTCGAACAGAAGGAAGGAAGGGCTTTACGTAAACAAAATGCGCCCTTACTAATAAGGATTGAGCCGAAACGGTAGCGTGTACAGCTCGAAGATTTAACGCCACGGTAGCGTAACAATGGGAATCGAAAAAATGTTGCTGACACGATATCGTGAACAGCAAGAATATTCGAGGAGAGGAGTGTATCGATAGAAAGCCGGAAAGGTTCTGCTCCAGTGTCATGCGCTTCGAGATGCGACATCACCTCGGTTGCTCGGCGCTTGAGATGCGCGTACGCTGCTGCGTAGTCGACCACGCGCATTGATTCGTGTCAAGGTGATGGTCCGTGCGGAGCCTAATCACCGTAGAAACATCGAGAGAGGCAAGAGGCCATCTCAAAGTTTTTAACAACGAGCGGATCTCGTTGCAAAATTAAATTACAATAATTAAGAAATTAAGTAATAAATAACATAATAATAATAATAAATAACATGAAGCTAGATGTAAACACGCGCGCGAAGACTATTTGAAATTAAGAGTAATTATTTGAATAATTACTTTACAATTTTTCGCAAAACGGAATTTCAAATAATCATCATTCCAAAATAAATCAATAAATGAAATGCAAGAAAATTTATGCAAAATTGAGACTTTTCTTTCATTTCTTTAAGAGTAACATTTTCCTGAACAACGGTTCAAATAGCGGGCGCATAAATACTAATAATGACCGTGACAAGCGGAATTAATGAAAATACGCGGATTAGCGAGTTTAGGGAATCGACGAATAAAAGAAAAAACGTTATACTAGAAAGATAATGGACGATGCACCAAGGACGGTAAGATAAAATGCCCTTGACACACAAGGAGACTCGAGCCGAGTTAAGGTGCGGATAACGTCCCTTCTCGCAACTGCAGCGGACGCAGTTTCAAGAAGATGCAGACTCCATGATGCAATTTAAAGGAAGATGAAGCCGCTTGCAACTTCAACTTTTTATGGACTTGAAAAATCACGGAATCGTGACAATTTCGAAGTGTTGTGTTATCATGACATCGTGAACAACGAAGGCGGAAAAATATTCAGAATGTTGCTACGGAATCGTGAACAACGGATGAGGGGTTGGGATGATTTAGATATGGATTAAGGTTATAGCGAGTCTACCTCGAGACTAGTACACGCGGGGTGCTAAATAGCCTCGGTTTTACGAACCAAGATCGGCGTGAACGTAAATGTGGTTGCCTGATTGGCCGTTCAAGATAACGAGAATAGCTGAGCGCATGCCGACACACGAGTTAGGTAAGGAGGGCCGCCCTGAACCGCTTAGCAACTAATGAGTCTCGTTGCAACACAAACATTATTCATTTACAAAATTAATTATAAAATTATATAATATTCATATACAAGCTGAAATTAAATTAAAATATATAAACACCATTTACCAAACGCTAAAGCACTTGATATCTATAACAACATGTAATCAGTGTAACATTATAGGTACGAATGTAAAGAAAAATCCATGTAAGTCATTACAGGGCTTCAACTTGTCAATATTATTTATATTTTTATTACTTAATAGTAATAATAGTAGTTATAATCATTACTATTATTACAGATACTATTAATTATTAATTATTAATTATTACAAATTAATTTTTTGAGTCGTTTGTTCATAAAAATATATAAAAATCAATCTGTATCATGAGGTTCAAATACTGTGTATAAAATAATATACAATGATTATATACCCGTATATATTGATGAAACAAGAATGAAGCTTAAAAATACGTATTAAGAAAAATAAAAATGATCAAATCAATAGTTCAATGATGATGAATGTCAATATAAGATAGATTAGAATAATCCTTGAATTTTTGACAGGATAATTTATAATAAAAAAAGAATGGTATCAGAGATATTATATAAAAAAAATTCCATACTCACATTCTGAATCGTTACAAGGTTACTCAAAATTTAAATAATCGGTACTGGTTGATGATCAGTCTTATCACATACAATAATAATATATATTGACGTTTTGATGCTGCAACAATCATTTGTCAAGTTAGATTTTAAGCATTTTGCGTTTAATAATTTTTAATTTATTTCTTTTAATTTAATATATATATATATATATAAGTATTATTATTATATAATTTTATAATTAATTTTAAGAAGAATAAACCATTGTATTTTTATTTTTTTTAACTTCACTGAATCACTTTCAACTTATTTATTAATAAATTAAAATATTTTAAAATTATTTTATATTTTCTAAAGTATAAACATATATAAATATTCTAGGGCTACTGGATAATCAAACAGTTACATTAATGGCAACACCGAGATGTGGAGTTAAAGATGTAGCAAGTGCTAGTACAAATGGGCGATCAAAAAGATACTCACTTCAAGGTAAACTATTAAAAATAAATAAACAAAATAAATTAAATTCTCTAAATTAAATTATATATTATTACCAATGCTCATGTCAAGATAAATACTTCAAATTTTTAGATTTGTTAGATCTGAATTGGAATTATAAATTATTGTTACATAAAATTTATTCTTGTTTATCTTGACAATTCTTACAAATTTTTAAGCTCATATGATATACATTGATATACACATCATGATTAAATATTCATATCATGATGTATTATGAATTGAATTGAAAAATAACAATTTTCTCTAAAAATAAAAATTTAAAGAAAAAGTGAAAAAAGAAAATTTTATATTGTAGTAAGCTTTATATCATTTTTTTATCTTGTTTTGTTCATCTCTTTTATAATAATTTAAAAATTATAATATAAAGTAAAAAAATTACATTGAGTTTTCTAATATTGGGTACAGTGTGTTAGATATACAGAATAAATTGTAAATAAATACAATATATTCTTACGTATATAAGAGGTCACGACTATGTTTATTCTTTAATAATTAAATCGCGATAATATTTTCTCTCCGGGTATCATTCTGCCCTAGCCAAATCGGTCAAAGCGTTTTGGCCTTTGTAAGGTTCGGAAATCGTTAATTAATAAAACGCGAGATAATTAATGTAATACCTTTTTTATTGTATTTCTCTTAATGACCGAGAGAGAAAGAGTAACGTAATGTGTAATACAATTTTTCGTGTCAAGAAGCTAAGTCCCGATTTTATAAAACAAATAATTATTAAAGAACCCGAACCGGATCAAGACCGAATCGAATAATAAGTTGAAGTTGAATTCGAAGTCGAAGATGAAGTCGAAGTAGAAGTGCCCCTACGTGTTTTTCGATTTTACTCATTACCTCCGTTGTTATGGAGAAATTGCCAAACCCGCGAATTCTCCCTTATTATTTATTTTTTATTTATGCTTGATTATCGTTCTGTCAGCTTTCTCCGGTATTATCTTTCGATTGACCAATTTGGCGAGTTCGGAAGTTCTTATTACTCGCGGGTTTCACGTTACTCGCGACTCCGTTCGATTCCCTCAATGTCACTTTCCCAATGTTTCGTCTTTGTTTTTGCTGATGTGAATATAATTAAATCGTCGCGTGTGCGTATGCAATTTTACATACGTGACAATATATAAATTACAGACAAATTATTTTATGTTTATACCTGTTCCCAGATTTGAAACAAAATGCAACTATTACGTTATTATAAATAATTTTGAATTTTTTTAATACGATTATTCTATGCATATTACGGATATAATCGTAAATAGTTTTGATCATTGTTCTGTCAAGAAGTGTTTTAAAAATAAATAATTTTCTTTTTTAGTTGAATTTACAGAGTGAAATTCCTTATTTTTCCTTAACTTTAGCAACATTACTGTAAATATTATTCAGTCATTAACTTGTTTATTTCTTTTATTTTTCAAATTTTTTTGAAAGCCTACTTTTAAATAGGTAAAGAAGTAAACCTAGTTTAAAGGTAAAAAAAATTTGATGTAATTCCTTTTATTATGATCAGACGAAACGCAAAACAAAAATACACAAAAATAATATTGAAATTATCAGTTTCTATTTTCTGAAAATTATTATACTGAGCATTATTACTTCTTCAAAAAGCACTTAAAATCTTCCAATATCTTAACGAAACTTTATATTTTCTTCAATAAATATTAAAGTTACAATAAGAAAATAGTTATTTCTTTTAATATTATTCACCTTGGGAAAAATAACAAATTACGTGTTCTTGTATTGATATATTTTCAATAGATAAAAAGTGGAAGTTGTGTGTAGTCATAAAAGTATTATAAAAAAACGTTTCATTCTCATAAATTAAGGATTCTTACATTAAAAACTGTTTAACTCAATTTTTATGTAAACTTTATATTTTCTTTAAGGTTCTAGATGGCGTGTGAAAAACCTTACGTATAAAATTAGTAAGTATCCAAGAAACTTAGAAAAAGAAGACGTTGATGCAGAAATTGGTAAAGCATTTTCTGTTTGGACTGATTACACTGATCTGACATTTACTTTTAAAAAATCAGGTCAAGTAAGTGTTCTTATAAATTTATTAACTATTTTATTATATCAGATGTAAATATTAATCATTTTATTTGCAATTGTAAATTAATGAATAAATATTAATTATATAAAAAATGTACTGAAATTTATTAATAAATAAAAATCAAGACAAAATATTTTATATAATTACATATTAATTCCAATAATATTTTAAAACAGTAATATTGTAAAAATTTACAATATAGAAAGCAATATAAAGGCAATTTATTTTTGGATTTTTTAGGAAAATTTCTTTACTGATATATTATATAATATAATAGATAATTATAATAAATAAACTTTATATATATTGCATTAATTTTAATTTTTTTTTTATTTTCAATTCACTGATGATTAAATTCAGTTCAATTTCAGACAAATAGATTATTTTTCAACGTGTAGATTTACTAAATTAAATTAAATTAAATTAACTCAAATGTTTAAGAATTTTTGAATTCTTTAAAGATACTTCCTTAAGATTATTTCAAGAACTAAGTGCAAATTACTTCAATGTAAAAATAAAAAATTGACATAGTCGGAAGATGTTTTTGAGTTTTTCATAAAACTTCTATTTTAATATAATCAAAAGTTCTCATGTTGAATTTTTTTTTAAATTTCGAATGTAGTTTATAGATTGGATAAATTTTGTAATCAAGATTTTATATTTATAACTAGTTCAATCAATTTTGTCTTTATATTATAAGTCTATCTTTTTAAATACGAGCGACTATATCAAAATAATTTATTAGTAATATGTAATATAAATTAGTATTTTCTCTATTCACAGTTTTACCATAAAATTTTTTTTATTATAAAAGGAACCACAAAAACCTATAGTCTAAAATTAAAATTAAATTCTGAAAACCAAATTTGCACTTTTTATTTAGTGAAATCGGCATGATCTACGGAAGCGCAATTAATTGATTGTTCCAGTGTTTCAGTTAAAAAAATTTCAACTCGTCCTTGAGCCGCATTTTAAAGAAAAAATTTCCAAAATATGATAAATATTTTAAAATCATTTATTTTTAGAATAATCCATTGTTAAATATCGTAAAATTGGTATAAACCCACATGAAAAGTAACTTTTCTCATAAATAATTTAACAAATACTAATAAAAAATTTCATGTAGATTAAGCAGAAAAAAAATATATAAGTGATTACATTAAATTGATTTTAAATTTTAAATCTCATGAAACCACGATAAAAAAAACTGATAGTGAAACAGAGGGAGTGAGAGAGGGGGAAGAATACAGTATGATATTGACAATACTTCCATAAATAAATATATTAGAATCAGTGAGTAATTGATTGATCTTTTTGAGCTTAAACAAATGTTACTCGTCAATCTTCAAGAAATACTCGAGTTTTGTACTCCATGATGTATTTATTTTTGCTCACGACTAGTTTAGATCATTGCTAAATTTAGATGGTCATGAAAAAATAGTTCTTTAAATCGTTCTACTCAAAAATATACAATTTCTGAATTTTTTTAAATTAGACCTATTTTATTAAAATATTTAAATTAGATACTATTTCTCCACCGGTAGAATGACTATCTTTCTTCGACCTTTATAATACACTTTATTTTTCCTATTCATTTACAACTTAAATTTTGAAATCTTTGTCCAAGATGATGACATTTTTCATAAATTGTATTGCAATATTTTTTAACTATATCAAAGGTAAAATGTTATCATTAAGCTACTAAAATCAATATGTATCATCTTTTCATTGCGTAACAAACATATTTTTTTATGCATTGAACATATTAAATTTTATTACTTTAAAAAACTCAATTTTTAAACTATTTTGCCTTTCAGTTATTATTAAAAAAAATACAATAAAAGAACTTTTACTATGCGATGTTTACTATGAATATGCCACATAAATTAGTACTACATCAACTACTACATTAAGTATTAGTATTGATAATTCAGAATGTTTTGCTTGCAATATGCTTCATTTCTAAGGAAGATATTAAAGATTGGGTTAATAGATACGTGACAAGAAATTTTTTGAGGACGGAATTATAATAAAAAATTATTACTTCCGACAACCATTGCTTGGAATAAGATTATACTATATTTTTTAATAATCGTTCAAAACACAGAAAAATTAAGTTCTATGCCTAATTCGTGCTCTTACTTTATGTTTTATTTGTTCTTACCTTAAAAAAAATATTAATAAGATTTTAATATTATTTTATGGTTAGATTATAATATATTAGAACATTATTATAATCTGAACAAATCTATAAAGAATATGTCAAAATATTACACTCCAGTATTTTTAAATGCTCTGTCAGTAATCCAAATATAAATAGTAAACAATTACAAATAAATTCGTAAAGTTGCGTTTCTATAATGTATATAATTAATATTATTATTCCTGAAAATGTCTAGTCGTTACTAGACAGATTAAATTTATTGATAATTCTGACATTCCAGTCCAGGAACGAAACTTGGTTTACAATATTTTACAGAGTATTTTATAAATATCCTATAACCCTTTTGTTTTTATTATTAATTTGTCCTTCCTTCTCATTTTTTTTTCTTCATAGATTTTCAGCCTACTTGACATCACTCCACCCATTGTCATCTGTTTCTTTTCCTATTTATTTAATTTTACGCCATTCCTTTAATCTCTTTCACTAACTTACACATCTTTTCAGTCATCTCTATCAGTGTATCTCTACTATTTTATTATAAATACTTTTCCTGTTGTGATGCGATCTCCTTCTGTTATTCCTTCTTCTTTCTTTCTTACAATTTTCAAAAACCTTTTCTCCGTTTTCTTCAATGCTTCTTTATTTCCTCAGATTTCTTCTATCTTTTTTCTAGTTTTGACAACTTCTTTTCTAGCATTCTCTCTCTTCTTTTTATTTTTTGTTTCATTTTAATTATTTTCTCATACTCTTACTTTTTTCATTTTCTTAGTCTTTTCTATTTTTTATTTTATGTTATTATATATTATTTTTTATTTTAGATCTTTTATGGTTCCTTCTGTTGTGATCCTTCCATACTTTCCCCCCTTTCTGCATTTAATCTTTCACCATACTTACTGATTATTTCTTCTCTCTCATAAAAAATAACCTTTTTTACCATTCTTTCAAAGATGTTTTGTTTCTATTCTTTTCCTTTTGCTTTTTTCGTCACTATTTTATTAATTGAAATAAAATTGTGTATCCAATAAGGTGCAGAGTGAATAAAAAGAGTTATTTTTAATTAATATGTACAAGACCACTAAGTATCTTCTATGTCATTGTCTCGCTTCAAATTAACACGTTAAAACTAAACACCTTTTACCATAACCATAGCCAGATACAATTAAGGAATAGACGGTGCTGTAAATAATAGATGAATAAAGAATAGCTCTGAATGGAGCTGAGTTTTTTAGTCATTATTTTAAATGACGACATTAAGAAGAAATTATTTATATTCTATTATACTATTGTACATATTCTATTATACATACATCTATTATACATATTAAAATATATTGCATATTTTCGAGATTCCTTTAACGGTCGTGCTACAGTTGACATCGCGAGATTGTTTTGTGCAGCAAGTATAGTTAAAACAAAGTAAAAAAAGCTCTAGAAAAGATAAGTGTAGTAGAAAAAAGTGCAGAGAATAATAGTGGATATAATTAGATAAGAAATTGTAAGAGAAAGCAGTGAGTAGGTGTGAAAATAAACAGAAAAAAGCAAGCAGCAACAGAGGTTAGAGGTAAAGAGGGGACTACGCGCGAAGAAAGGATTTGCGGTAACAGGAGCGTATAAAGAGATACGTGGCCCGTGTGGCGCTGTCGGCGGTTCAATAAGAAACGGAACGACAACCAGGGACGTACGGTGAGAGAATGAGCCAGGTCCAAGAAAAGAAGGCAGGGAGGGGAAGGTCGGCAAACAGCAAAAAAACAATAGATGCCTCGCAAACGACATTCGACGAAGGCAACAAAGGGAAGATTGCCCTAAAGGACGAGGGCACACGGGAGGAGAGAAAAAGGATAAGAGAAGAGGAAGAGAAAAAAATAAGGCAAGATGAAAGAGAGAACTGTAAGCAGGAAAATAAAGAAAAGTTTAATAAGCTAGAAAAAGAAATTGAGAGACTAAAAATCGAAGAGGAAAACAGCAGAGAATGGGCAAGGAAAATAGAGCTAAGATTGAGAAAGTTGGAAGAACTGTACAAGAAAATACAGGAGAAGACAAAGATAGGCAGCGACTGGATGGAAAATATGGAGAAATGGGTCGAGACACAAAAATCAATGAGCAAAGGTGAGGTGTGCAGCGGGGATCAAGTAGGTGTGATGGGAGACGGATCTAGACCTGCAAGCAGAGCAAGTGACAGGTCAGCTGCATCCAGATGGGGCAGCGGAAATACATGTCTAGATCCAGGATCTCAGAAAAGGAATTACAAGGATTTAGGAGATTCATGAGAGTGAGAGAGAGAGGAAAGATAGAGAGAAAAACCTCGTAATTAGAGGAGCAAATAGATCTGAGGTAGAAAAGGAAGGGATCAAAAAATGGACGGAACAGCTGCTGGTGAAAAAACTGGAGATTAAGGATGAACTGAGAAGCGCATGGTGGAGTGGCAGACTCTTTGTGGCTAAAATGGAGAATAAGGATGCGAGAGGCAGAGTATGGGTAAGTCGCAATAAACTAATACGCACTGAGATCTACCTAGAATACGACTTAGCATATGAGGATAGAGTGATACAGAGCGAAATAAGGGAATGGGTGAGGAATGCGAAAAAGTAAGGAGTATTCGCAAAGACTGGGCTGAAGAAGGTGTATACAGATGGCTGCTGGAGAAGATGGACTGGTAGCAGCAAAATGGACAAGGTACTCGAGAAGATAATTAAAAGATGTAAAAAGCTGGAAACACCTGAAGAAAAAGAAATAAGGAAAGACGGAAAGAACAAGGACACAGACGGAAAAACTGACAAAAAAACTGATAATGAGACTGATAAAGAAACAAAAAAGGAGAGAAAAGAAGGAAAAGTGGAAAAAAAAGAGTGAGAACAGAGCAAACAAGGAAGAAAACAAGAAATAAGGAGAAAAAGAGAATGGAAACAATAAAAAGAAGAAAGACAACGAGAAAACAAACTAAACGAGAAACGGGTAAAGAAAATAAGCGAAAGATGTAATAAAAACTACAAGAAAAGCAAAAGAAACAATATAGAGAAAAAAACTAACACAAGACGAAAGAAAGAGAGGGACAAAAGAAAAGAACGAGGAAGAGACAGAGATGCTGAGAAGGGGAGGAATGATAAGAAAGAGAACAAAACGGACAAACGTAACAGAGACGGAACATCTGGAGAAAGACTACATGACGACGCACAGTCGAAACCTGACAAAGAAAAAAACAAATACAGAAACAAGAAAAAAAAGAAGGGGAAACACAAAGACAGTTATATAATAAACATACTATTCTGGAATGTCGCAGGCCTATGGAGAAAAGACAGAGAATTTTGGCAATATATCAGCAAGATGGATTATGTCTGTTTAGCCGAGACATGGCTAGAAGAAAAAGATAATAAAAAATATATGGAAAAATTGCCAAAAGAAATGATATGGAAAGCTATAGGAGCTAAAAGAGACAAGAAAAAAGGAAGACCCAAAGGAGGAATGCTGATAGGTATTAACAAAAGAACGGAGGAAAAAGCAACTGTAATAGGCGAAGATATCGAAGAAGGACTGGTCAGAACCAGAATAAAAATAGGACAAAAGGAAAAGGTACTGGATATCTGGGAAGTCTACAACAGCAGAGGTAAAATGGAGGAAAAATGGGATGCTATCGCAGAGAACAGTAATGGCGGAGATGTAGAAATACTGCTGATGGGGGACTTCAATGTCAGAACTAGAAGACTTGGAAAATACATACAGGAAAATGGGAAGACAGAATACAGGAGGAGCAAAGACACGACAATTGAGAAAGACGGGAAAATCTTGATAAAAATGATTGAAAGCTATGGTTTGAGCGTAACCAATGGTGCGATTATGGGAGATGACGCCGGGGAATATACGTACATCGGTCCAAAGGGATGTACGGTTATAGACCTCGCGATTATGGACAACGAATGCAGAAGAAGGGTCAAGAGATTCCACGTAGACAACAAAACGGACTCAGACCACCTCCCCATTAGAATCGAACTAGACATGGACGTAGGACTGAAAACAAGTACACCGGCAGACAAAAGAGGCATAAAGAAGATAATCACTGTATGGAATGACGAAAGTATAAGAAGATACAGAGAAATCACGAATAACAAATACGGAAGTACAGCGAGACATAGAAACGAGATGGAGAGATATCAAAGAGCTAGTGGAAGAACACGTAACAAAGAAGGAAATAGAGATAAAACACAGAAGATTGGGGGAGCATATATGGTGGGATAGAGTGCAGAAAGGAGAAAAGGAAAGCTATGAGAGAACTCAAGAGATGGAAAAAAGGAAAAAAAACTAAGGATGATTACTTGAACAGAAGAGAAAATGAAAGAGAATGTGTGAGGATAAAAAGCAAGAATGAAGAATGAAAGAAATCGAGGAGATCAAAGAGCTATGAAATGAAAAGGACATATGGAAATACATAAACAAAGGGAGGAAAAAGAGAGAAGAATTGACACAAGAAATTAGCAACCAAAGATGGAAAAAGCACTTTATGGACCTCCTAGGCGGAAGCAGAGAAAGAAAGTTAAATGAGAAATATGTGATAAACACACAGGGGAGTAAAGACGTCGAGGATAAATTAACAGATGAAGAAATAAAGAAGGTGTGGCCGAAATGGAAGAGGACTGGAAAATAAGAGTGAAGAAATTCACAGAGAAAATAAAAGAAATGCCAGAAGCCAGATGGGTCAGATTATGCTATGAAGAAAAAACCAAGAACGAAGGAAAGAATGAGAAAAATGACACTGAAAAATGGGTGAACAATCTAGGATTCAGCAAAGAACAACTTGGCATCTGGAGTGAATGTGGAATAGATAAATACAAGGAAATTAAGAATAGAAGCAGAGAAATTATGATGCAAAAAAGAACTAACCAAATAAATAACTCCAGATATAACAGCGAATATAAAAGATTCAGGAAAATGGGACTACCAGAATACATAAAAGGAGAAAAGAAGGTAGAAAGGATCAGGATAATCGCAAGGGTGAGATGTGGAAATATAATGATTGGGAACAGGTACTGGCTAGGAGAGGAGGATAAGAAATGTAGACTATGTGGCACAGAGACTGAGAACTGGACCCACTAGGTAATGTACTGTAAGGATACAAAGGAATTATTTAAGGGTATGAGAAACAACTGGAACAACCTATATGGCATAGAGACTATACAGCAGAGATTATATGCAAGACCCCAGAATCCTAGTCTAATGTAGGACATACAAGTACTGGAAAAAATGATAAGAAAAAGAGTAGAAAGAAATGAGAAACATCCAACAGTGCACCCCCTGGAGATGTGAAAATGGAAAAACAGAAAAGGTGAAAAAAAATTGAAATATATAAGAAGTGTGTGCCAAAGCAATATAGAAATTCTAAGTCTATGAGAAAAACTGTGAAATATGTAAAGAATAATTGAATAAGGTGAATTACTATATTGTAAATATATCAAAAATGTAAAAATGTAATAATGTAAAAATGTAAATATGTAAAAATGTAATATTGCAATAATGTAAAAATGTAAAAATGTCAACTAAAACACGACTATGTACATAGGGAATCCGTTCCTGGGCCACGGCTGGAACGTAATAATGAATAAATAAAAAAAAAAAATATATTGCATATTTTCTTTCCTTCTCAAAAATACGGTATACTAGTTGAAATAATTAGCTGTATGAGTACTACTAGTAATAACATAGTTTATACTTTAGTTATTTTATAGCTTTTAAAATTTTTTAATAAAATAAAAATTTTTATAACATTTAAAAGAAACAAGAAAAAAAAATAAATTTTAAAAAATAAATGTTATATTGTAAAATTTGATGAGAAGCACCTTCCATATTGTTTATGGAAATAAAATTATAGATTCAATGAGATACAAGGTGAATAAAACGACTTATTTTTAATTATTTTGCCCATATTTCGACAATGTATACATTGTCCTTGTTAGGGTTATTTATTAAAAAATTATTACAATTATTACATACATATGTTCAATGGATACAAGACTATTTATTTTGCATATAATTACCTAATATTAGTGAGCAGGAATAAGAAAAACATTAGTTTTATCCCATTTTCTATCTTTACCTTTTGTAGAATTTCTTATCAAACACAATATATGTATTATCGAATGAAACAGTGTCGTTTTGAAAATGATGTTGTATAAAATCTTATTAATATTGTGTATGTTGTTTATTCTTGTTTCCAAACTTTGTATGGCTAGTTCCTAGAGCACATTTGTAACAATGAATTTACATCTAACGAGATCAGTATATTTTGGTTTTTATATTTTTTAATTTTCTTTTCAATTCTAAGTTATTGTTCACTCTTGACATGAAAGACTTTACATATTTTTTTTAATTCGTTATATAATAATTTGAATAGAAAGTGCAAAGGACTTTTGATAGTTAAAATTATTGGCCGCAATGGACAGTCGGTTTTATGAATTTTTTATAATCAATATGCTTTCACTCATTTAATGTTAATATGTGACAGTCGGTTTTTGTGATATTTTTTGTCTAACACTTTATTAATTATTGTCTTATATTCTTCTGTATTAATATATACAGTCATATTACCTTTAACGGCATTAGTAAAAAATACATTTTTATTATTTTTTGAAAATTTTGTTAATATGCTTGTTCGTTTAATTTAAAAATTGCGATTGAAGGTTCACGATAATTCTCGTAATTGTACAACACAAGAAAAGGTTGTCACAGAAAAAGTTAATGTTCACCACCTTATTATTTTAATTAGTTTCACACAAATATAGTTAATTATAATATTACAAATTATTAATTCTAATCGAGAAGCGCAACAATCTCAGCGAAGTTCGCACGCAATGTTCACGATAGAACCGGTCGATATTACGCGTGTTGATTGTACGACAGACAAAAGTCTTCTGGCGTCGAAAGAATTTTCAAGAAATTAAGGCACACACTGGAATGTCCAAAAAGTACGAAAGAGAGAGAAAAAAAACAACAAATTCACCATTTAAGGCATTATATTGGAAGAAAATTTCTCGAGTTCGCGCGGAGGTCGCGAATGTAAACATAAAGGTTGTGATCTCTCTCTTCGTAGTCAGACATTCCAGAGAGCTCATCGAATACATTGAACAATGATGTATTAAATCTTTATTTACTATTACCTTCATTTTTAGATTCCTTTACACTTTCTTCTTAAAATTACTGGACAGTATAATTGATGATCACTTTAAATATCAGACATTTTTGTATTGTATATGTAGAATTTCATATGCTTTATATTTATTATGCATATAAAAGAGTTTTAAAATAAAAAAACTTCTGAATTCTTAGCAAAAGGTACCAAATTATAAAATCATAATAATACAAACATAATAAATCGATAAAGAACTACTATTAAATTAAATTAGTCATAGAATACCTTGCAAAAATGAATTACAAATCATATAAACTATACAGAAAGAGAAAATGCTCTGAGGGCTGATTCAATACGATATGTATTGTTAAAACATACATGAGAAAGTGATAATAGTTAAGTCACCTACTTTAAAATATATAACATATAATTTATCGTTTAACGTGTATATATATATATATATATATATATCTTTCCATGTATCAATATAAATAGTCATATACTGTAAAAGCTCTGTGCCATTTTCCATATTGTGATTTTGACATACAATTATCTTGATAAGCCTCTTTTAACATTTTAAATGTTTCCGCACTGTTTTTTTTTTAAGTTGCAAATAAAATTTTATCACGCAACGTTATTCCACTAGTCGCTACATCATGCCGTGTCAAAAACCTGAAAAACATTCTTCGTGCGAAGTAAAATCCTGCCTCTTCAAATTATCGATAAAACAAAAAAAAGGGACAAATGGAAAAAGCTTTCTTCTATATTTTAAAACCCTTGCCAAAACGTTACGACAGATAGTCGCAAAATGAAAAAAGAACTCAATACTTCAGGGACAGACCACATATATATATGTATATATATATATTATTTATGATTTTATATTGAGTATAATGAAAACAATCAATTGTTCATAAAAAATTGTAGATTGTAACAATTAGTCATTATAAAAACATACACAAATTTTCATAATAATCCCCCGATTAACAAAAAAGTTATAGCAACTTTTAATTAATATTTATTCTTATGGGGATAGATGATTTAAAGCGATTTCAGTGCATTGTTAATAAAAAAAAATATATAATAAACGTTTATAAAAAATGTAATTTATTTTTATAATTATAAAAAACATCTCATCAATATATGTTTCAAATTTTTTAATTTTTGTCTATTTATTAAAAAAGTAATTGATAAAAAACCAAATTACTTTTTAAAATTTTAGATTATAAGTAGTTAAATATAATTACGTCGCATATCAATTTAGATGTATGTACATTCGAAATATAGATTTTTAATTTGTGTACATAAATATGAAAGATGAATAAAAATCAATTTGAATTTACGAATATTATTCGTTAAGAATATTATTAAAAAGTACAAGCATTCTTATATATTATCAACAAAATTCATAAGCATAATTTAAAAAATAATGAAAAAAATAAAAATATATATCATAAAAAAATCGGTTAATAATTTATAATTTAAGTTAGGTTAATACTTTTAATATATAAATATTATACAAAATACGAAATAATTACTATAATAAAAACATTTTTATTACGATAAGTAATTGTTAATTAATACTAATAGAAACTAAACCTTCACAAATACAAAAAATAGAATATTTTCATTAAAATAATATTAAAATACTAAAAATATAAATATTACCATAATAATCAAGACAACACTACATTATTAATAATATAATAATTAAATTATTAATATTACAAATATATCAATAGAAGATATATAGATAATAAATTAAGATAGTAAATCAATAGAAGAATAATATATATAAATTCATAAATATTTCACGTAATTATTTAATAATGTATTTAATAAAAATTCAAATAAATGAATTTTTTATTTTATGAATAGCTATACTAATTTTCTTTATTTATTTATTATTACAAATTCCGTCCTTTTGGCCCCGGAATGGACTTTCATTTACATTAACTTTGTTTAACAATAATATACATTTACTCTTATGGTAATTATATTAATATACAATTATAATAAAAATATAAATATCTTATATCAATCTTCACGGCACTTTTAGTCTTTTAGTTACACAGCTATTTATACTCTTATTCTAGTTCTTTTAGGTACTTCTGTAGTTTTCCACGCATTTTTGCTACTTCCTTAATCACTTTCAGTAAATAATAATTCTTTCAATTAACTAATAAATTAATTATTTCTCCCATCACTTTTCTATCCATCCATATTGCAAGTTTCCTAATCTCTTTTGTCACCTCCTCTATTTTCCTGTATTTCCTAATCATATGAGTCCAATCATTCTTTCCATCACGATGTAACTAACATCTACGTTCCTTTTCTCCTTTTCAGTATCTATTTCCTGTGATGATGCTCCCAAATCTGACCCTTGCTACCACTTTCATATTTTCTCTGTTTCCTCTTTCTTTTAAATATCCTGGTAGTTGTATCCCTTTCATGTCCTTGTACATTGGAATGTATATTGCATTCTTCATTCTTCTTCTTTTGTCTTGTATCTAAATGTACTTGTATCTCTCTCTTATCTCTCCATATTTATCCTTTCCTATTTTGTCTGAAATGTTCTATTTGCCTACTATTCAATCCAATAACAATGCTTATTATAAAATGCTTTATTTTTTTATATTCTATATGTAAACCACTTAAAATTATTAAATATATAAAATTAATAAATAATTTTCATTATCTTTATAGGAACCCTACTTTTTTAAAGCTATTTCAATAATTCAGTATTATGACTAGAGCAGTCACTCTGATACACTTTTAAATAACAGTTTGAACTCAAAATTTTGTGTACACGTACGGCGTTAGAATTGATCTGAGAACGTATCTCTTCAAAAACCTTTCTGAAAGTCTTATGCGGTTTTTTAAATTACGATTAATTTATTTTATTAATTTATTAACATTAATTTTATTCTTGTTATGTCTCAAAATTTTTTCACAAATTTAATTATCGCAAAACAGAAAGAAAAATAGAATAATACTGCCGATAATACATATGCATGCAGCGTACTTCGTATAAGATCATTTTTAACATATTTAAAAGTTCCATCACTGTCCAGTGACTACTATAGAGATATATAAAATTAATATATTGATAAATAAATTCGAAGAAAATGGAAACTAACTTAAGATAATTAAAATTCATAATTATATTATGATTTGAAATATGAAACTATGGCTTCTGTCAAACCATGATGATAGATAAAAATTCTCGAGACAACAATAATAAAGATTATCAATTAGAAGGAAACTACCTCTTTATACCAACTCATTATTAAGGGTGTTATAATGTGAGAAAAACGAAAAAGTTACAAAAAATATGCAAGAGGAAGCAACTTTTGTTTTTGCCATTTTGAAAGTCGTTTGGAATATATTTTAGTAGTGTAATAATTATGGCCAAAACTCTATTTAGATCAATGTTTACTTCTATAAATCAAAAATACAATTGAAACGCAGCCGGAATAACTGGAGTGGTGATAGCACGCTGCTAGTAGTTATTCTTCACTCATATCAACCTTTTTGGACATTCGATAATACTTAAGTCATCATATTAGAAAAACAAACCAAAAACATCAATCAAGTATAATTATAATTATTATATTCGACATTTTTAAGTTAATGTTCCAATATAAATTTTTCGATCTAATAGTTTTATTATTTAGAATTCCGTTAGTGAACACCGAATGTAACACATCGTATGCATTAAGCGCTACAAATAATTGAAAATAACAAAGAGAGAAAGAACACAGGAGCACAAAAAAATTCAATGAAAGTGAGCAGTGAAAGTGAAAAATAAAGAGAGGAGATAATTGCAAGAAGCAGATGCAGAGCAAAGGTTAAAAGTTAAAAGAAAAAAGTATAGTGAACAAAAGGTTAGAAACTCGAGTGGGAGGCGGTAAGAACTGACGAGCGTCAGTGACATCAGGGGACGAGAAGAATACCGAAATGTGCGGACCTGTAAGAACAAAGGAACGAGTCACGGACCATCAGCAAGTGAGGGGAGGAAGAAAATTTGTCTCTAATAAGTACTCATAGCATATTATAATAATAAAGTGATTTTTGTCGAAATATAAAAACAATCAAAAAGTTAAAAAATAAAATAAAATAAAATAAAATAACACAAAATAAAATAGAATAAATAAAAAATAACCAAATAATAAAATCTAAATAGAATAAACATAAACAAATAATAAAACTCACTAAAAAACAATAGATAATATAATAATGATAGAACAAAAATAGAATTAAACAACAAGAATAACAAACCTATAAAAAAGAAATGAGCAACAAGACAGAAAAAGTATGCTAACGAGAAGCCAAATGGAGAGCTCGCAACTAACATTGGACAACATGAAAAGAAAAAACACAACGGAAGAAGACGAACTCATAGAACAGATGAGATGCATAAGGGACGAGGAAGAAAAACGCAAAGGAGAAGACAGGGTGGAGTTAGAAAAAATCAGGAAAGAGATAGAAGAAAGGTTTGAGAAAAGGAATAAAATATACGAAAAAGAGAGGAAAAAAAGAAAAGAAAGGGTGGACAGATTAGAAGAAATTTATGAAAAAATAAAGGTAAGAGAAAGTGAGAACGAAGAAACTGTAAGAACATGGTCGAGAAAGATGAAAGAAAGAATGACGGCACTGGAGGACGAAATGAAGGAGATCAAAGAGGAAATCAAGGGAAGTAGTGATGAAAAAGAAAGAGAGAAAATAATAGAGAGAGAGGGAAGAATAGATGCAGGACATAACAAGAATATGAGAGAAGAAAACAAAGAAAGATCCAACCCGAGCAGTAGATCGGGAGCGTCTAGATGGAGCATCGGGAGTGGAAGCAACTTCAACTCAATCTTGAATAGAGATTTACAAGGATTGAGGAAATTAATATGGGAGAGGGAAAGGAAAGACAGGGAAGAGAATGTGACGGTGAAAGGGATGGATAGGAGTGAAGTTCAGAAGATGGAGGCGCAAAAATGGTATTAGAAGTTCATAGAAGGAAGGTTAAGGATGAAAGAGGACATCATAAGTGCATGGACAAGCGGAAAAATAATTATAATAAAAATGAAAAATAAAGAGGCTAGGGACAGGGTTTGGGGAGAGAGAAAGAAGTTATTGGGATCGATGATATTTCTAGACTTCGACCTAGCATTTGAAAAAAGAAGGATCCAGGACGAAATAAGAGAGTGGATAAGAAGGGCCAAAGTGAATGAAACTTTTGCGAAGGTGTTCATTGAGGGCAAATGGGAAAGATGGATGGGAGCAGAGAAAATGGAAACTATATAGACCAATATAATAAAAAGAGCAAAACCAATCAGGAACACAGAGAAGGAAAGAAAAAGGGAAAAGGATAAGAAAGAAGATGAAATAAGGAAGGGGACAGAAAAGGTGGAAGAGAAAAGAATAGGAGAGAAGATAGAAATGATTGTAGAGGAAGAAAAGGAGAAAGAAAAGAAAAATTTTATTTTAAGAAACGGGCAACAAATGAACAAGGAAAAGGGAGACAGAACAGACAAAGATATGAACAGAAAAAAGGAGACAAGACGAAAACCAAACAAGACAAAAGGGAAAGAAAGGGAGAGATATGAAAAGAAAGGAAAAACAATCGGGAATGAAAAAATGGAAAAAAGAAGGACAAGGAGCTAAATACGGAGAAAACGAAGTTAATGATAGTCAGGAAACAAAGAAAATACAAGAAAGAGATATGGAAATGGAGAGGAAAGCAAATAGAGACAGTAGAAAAATTCAACTACTTAGGATTTATATTCAGAAGGGATGGTAAACACCACGAACATATTAAGGATAGGATCCACAAAGACAGAATTGCGGCAAAAAAACGTGGGGATTGGCGGAAAGGAGATGTGCCGGAAACTTCCAAACAAGGAAATTGCTCTTCAACTTCCTGGTGAAGGGAGTGTTGAAGTACGGTATAGAGATATGGAGAACAAGGGAAACAGAAGAGTTGGAAAAAATTAAAACAGATTACTTGAGATGGACCCTGAAACTGGACTTCTGCACCCCTAGATACCTGGTATATGAAGAGGCAGATGAGAGCAAAATGCGTGTTGAGAGGGGCATCAGAACTCTGAAATATGAGGAAAAAATCAAACAAATGGACGAAAACAGATGGGTAAGAAAAGCATACGAAGAACAGAAGAAGAAAAATATAGAAGCAGAAAAGGAGAAGGAAAAAATTGGCTGAATATAATAGGATTAAGTAGACTACAAATTGAACAATGGTAACGAGAAGGAAGAGACATATATACGTAAATAAGACAAAGAGACAGAGACATACAAGGACAAGACAGAATGGGTAGAATAAAGGAGTCAAGGTATAACAAAGTTTATGTGGAAATACAAGAAAAGGGACTCCCAAAATACCTAAAAAAACCAACGAACCCAAGGCAATGAAAACAATGGCTAGATTTAGATGTGGAAACGTCACCAACAATAACAAGTACTGGTTAAATGCAGAGGAGAGAAGGTGCAGGCTCTGTGGAAGAGGTGAGGGTGATTGGACATACTTAATCAACGAATGTGACCGAACAGGGGACATATTTGTGGAGTGGAGAAAAGAGGAAGGAAGGATATGGACATACAGAGAATTAATAAGGAAACTAGACAGTAACATTAAAAATAAAAAGGGAGAAACACTCAAGAAAATAAAGGAAGTAGAGAGGAGGATGGAAAGGAGAGAAGAAGGGAAACAACAGTGAAATGGGCGAGAGAAAAAGAAAGCTTGAGAAAAGTGAAAGAAGAAAAAAGTAACAAAGTGCCAAGAAAAATAAAATAAGAAAACTCAAAATGTGATAATAATATATGATAGTATAAAGAAATGTAAATATTAAATATCAGAAATGCAAATATTAAATATTAGAAATGTAAATAAATACAGGATGTAAATGTAATAAATAAATAAATAAATAGTTTTATTATTTATTCTTGCTAGTCTGTTCAATAGTAATTATATTGTTAAATTTAACGTATTAATTTTTATAATTATAAAGAATTTTTGAATAAATAGTAATTTTTCAATAATCTTTCCTCTATCTTTTTCTTTGTTTTTCTTATGTCCTCCTAGCAGTATTTTTCCCATTCTTCCATGCCGATCGTTCCATCGTACCTCACTTTTCTTTTCCTATCTCTGTTGAGGTATTTCCAAATGCCTCCTTCATTTCTTAGGTTCCTCAACTCTTTATGTTCTTTTTTTCTTTTTGTTTCTTTTTTTCTTCACATATCTTTTTCCACTCTTTCCTAATCTTTATGTATTTTTCTTTAGCTTCTTTTCCACTCTTCCATTTTACTTACATGTCCTGCCTCGCCTTTTCCTTGCTTTGCATTCCCTATCCCACCATTTTTTTCTGTCCTATTTTCCATTCTTTAACTCTTATCTTTTTTCTTTGTGTCTACTTCTTGATTTTTTCTTTTAGCGTTTCCCAGCAATTCTGAACGTCTTTGTCTGACTCTTCTTCCGTGCAGTTTCTGCTTGTTTCCTCTCTATCTTTCTCTGTTCTCTTCGACCCATAAATCTATGTTTTTTATTTTATATTCTATCCCTCTCTTATGTTTTTCCTTGCTGTCCTACTCTATTTTAATTTCTATTTTGATTGGCTGGTGATCCGATTTTACTCTATTGTCTATTTTCATTTCTTCGGTTATTTCTTTTATTTTTTCATCCCCAATAATCAAATCAATCACCGAGCTGCCTCTGGGTCCAATATAGGTGTATTTTCCTATCTCATCTCCTGTGGTTGTCCCATTGAAGATGGCCCAGCCGTTGCCTTCCACTCTTTTGACGAAGTCTTTGCCTCTGCTGTCTTTTTTCCTATTTTCACTTTTTCTTTTTTCAATTCTACCATCTCCCTTCTTCTTTATATATCTTCCCAGCTGCTCTATTCTTATATTCAAATTTCCCATAATTATTATATTGACCTTATTTTCGTCATTATCTTCTTCTATTATATCTCATTTTATTCCCATATCTTTGTTGTTATATACGTTCCAGATCTGTAGTTCTATTTTTTGTTTCTCTATTATTATCTTCATTTGTATCAGCCCTTCTTATTTTTTGTACATAATTCTTCTATGATGACATTCCAGTCTTTGTTTACTCTTATGATGAATCCTCCTCTAGCTCTGCCTTTCTTTTTTTCTCTTTGCGCTCCTATTATTTCCCATGTCATATTACTAAGTAGTCTTCATTTACATTTACCTTTATGTCTTTCTTCTACCCAGGTTTCTGCTAGACATATGAAATCCATTGTCTCAACGTACTTCCAAAAATCTCTGTCCTTATTCCATATGCCAGTCGTAATCCAGAATGTGAGGTTTCTCACATCCTCTTTCTTTCTTCTGATATATTTCTTTCCTCTATAGCTTTGCAATCTAGTCTCTTTTCTTTATTGTGTGACGAAACGACTCCGCTCGCCCTTCACGGATGAAGGGTAGATTCGAGTTCTCGTCGAAATAAATTAAGAAATTCTCCGGTCTGCCAGAGATTTGGAACGATGGTAAAAGGAGTAGTCAATGACAACAAATATTATATAACAAAATAAATCCCACTAGCAGTGGTTCTTTAATATCTGATCTCCTTGAAAACAAAAGAGAAAAAAAATAGGTTTTACATTGATTTTGTATAATGGTGAAAATAAATTTAAAATTTAATTTAAATCGGATGCGAAAAAAACCAAGTATAAATATTATCTACAACAACAACCTTCATACGTATTGACCAACGTTATTTTTCCGTTGGTCAGATCGATGAGTGATTAACGAGTTAATCACTTTACAAATCAAGAGTCGTCGAGTCGCCAATATCAAATTTGGTAGTGTTATTTGTAAACACTACTTGACCTTGGAAGCGGTCACGAACAATAACATTCGCGTAAATATTAAGATTTACTGGAATTACAGTTCAAATCATACATTCAATATTACCCGTATTGCACGATTCTCGTGCATTACAAATAAACATAATAAAAATAAATAAGAAATTGTATAACAGTTGCTTAACAGATAAATGTTTACCAAGATATCGGGCGGCAACACGGTGAGCAATTTAAATAATTAATTGGGAATTACAAATATACCAAATAAAATGAGCAATTGTATAAAAATTGCTTAACAATAAATTTT
Source organism: Eupristina koningsbergeri (assembly GCA_018907245.1). Classification (NCBI taxonomy): domain Eukaryota; kingdom Metazoa; phylum Arthropoda; class Insecta; order Hymenoptera; family Agaonidae; genus Eupristina; species Eupristina koningsbergeri. The sequence goes on from JACCHV010000014.1 coordinate 457,520, forward strand.
AGCGGATATATTAGACCACCAAATGGAGAGCAATTCCCATAATTAACCTCTCCACTATAATATTTGGATATGTGTGTAATTTTAGACCGGAACACCCAAGAAATTATAAAATAATTGCTTAATAATTTATAATTAAATGAATTTATTCTGGAAGAAAGTAGACGGTACAGGATCGAATCGCGGTTATGTCACAATATTGCGAAATATTGTTTCTAAGTAAATCGCAGAAACCTCTCTAAGCGAGATAGAAAGGAAAAAAAGGCTTATCGTAAACATAAGCACCCTTTTTGATGATTGAGTTGACACGATAGCGTATATGACTCGGAAGTTTTATCGCCACGATAACGTGACGATGGAAATCGGAAGAGATTGCTGCCACGTTATCGTGAACAGCGGGAGTATTAGGAGAGGAGTTGATTGGTGAAGAGCCGGAAAGGTTCTTCTGACGAGTCGAGCACTCCGAGGTGTGAGATCACCTCGTTTACTCGGCGCTGGAGATGCACAGCCGGTGCTGCGCGGTAAATCGCGAGCGCTGATTCGTTGCGACGCGATGATCTGCAGGGGGTTGAACCGTTGAAGCTCCTTTATTTATTAAGTTTATTATTTTTTTATTATTTATTTGTTAAGTTGAAACTCATTGCAATTGTCTATCCCGTCTTCTATATCTTTTTTCTCTATGGGTTTTTTTTTGTATACGTTGTCTAATTTCTTTGTATTGTCCTTACATTCTCTTGCGTTAATTTCTATGCTTGTTTTCATATGTTTTTTTCTTCTATTGTGTTTCTCTGTTGTTTTGTGTAATTTTAGTGTGTCTTCCTTCTTTCTTATTTATTTTGTTCCCTTTCTTTCATGTTTTTTTGTCCGTCCACCCCATTTTTAGAGTAAATCCTCTTTTTTATTTTCATTCTCATTTTTCATGTCTGCTTCACTGGGGATTATGTAAACCCTTTTTATTTTTGTTGCTTTCTATCTTGTGTTTCCTGTCTTCGCCTTAGTGGATGTTTCCTCTTTATCTTTTGCTTTCCTTTCTTGTTCGTCTTTTCTGTTATTGTTTTCTGCTACCCTCTCTTCTATCTCTTTTATCAATCGATTTATTGATCTATTGTCTTCGCATCTTATCCATTTCTCTTCACACATTACTTTCTTGACTGCTGTTTTTATCTGTATTTTATTGGATCTAAGCTTTTCCCCCAGGCGTTCATTTCTTCTTGTATCTTCCTATCTTCATAACCAAGATCATGTTCTAAATATATTTTTGATTCGAGCAGCCTTTTCCTTCCTTTGTAAACTTCTTTTTTGTCGTCTAGAAAATTGAATTTTTCAATTATGACTCTACCGTTCCACCAGGCATTTTTAATTTTTATTTCTGTTTGCTGTTAGTTTTTAACAAAATTTTCCATCCATTTGTATAGCTCTGTTTCTTTTACCTCCTCTCTTTTGATTCCTTTGATAACTAGATTTTCTATCCTCTCTTTTTTCCTTCTCTTTTACTATTTTTTTAAAGTCGTTTATTTCTTTCTATGATAGGTGTGATCTAGCTATGCTGCTATTACTATTTTTGACAGCTTAGATCTATTGCTGGCTCTGCTTATGTTTCTCAGTATCCCTATTTCTTATGTCTCCTCTCTCGGATGTTTTTTCTGCGTCACTCTCCGGTCTTTTGTTCTCTAACTAGCATATTCTGGCCTCTGCTTTTAATCTCCAATTCGTTTCTATTTACCTTTCTTTTTCGAGTTTTGTGATTTCCACTGTAATTTCTTTTATTTTCTAGATTATTTTATTTTATTTTCTAAGATTTTCTATCAATGTTGTATCTTCCTTTTTTGTGTTTTCTTCTGCTCTTTTAATTGTTTTGAGTCCTATCTATTTATTTTCAAAGGTTACTTTTTTCTTACCATCAAGCGTGGTTTGCGTGCCTTTCTCTGTTCCACGTTCGCACCGCTTGCCTGTAGTCGTATTCGCGCTACCCCTCTCGGTTCTTGTACTCGCCGATATTGTTGGAGTTATAGGCTGCGGAGTGGCATTGCCCGCCTCTTCGAGTCCGGCGTCTTGCTTCTGCATACTCGATGCCATGGGTTTGCGCGCGAGCACGGCCTATCGGAATTGCACTCTTTAACCTCTAAAAACTATCACTGTTTTTTCACTTTTAGCCTTACACTTTCTCTTTCTTTTATTAAATTCACTGTTCCTTTCTTTCCCTTTCTTTTTATACTATCACTTTTATCCAGGCACTTCTAATATTCTCAAAACGTTCGGTAAATAATTACACGCGGTAGCTTTCGTCCTATTTTCTTCTTTTTGTTTGTTTCTTATATTTTTTTACCTATCTCTTTAGGCTTTTTCACCAGCTCCTATTTTTTATCTATTTTTCTCACTTTTACCTTTCTTATGTATATAGTTTATTAAATTCACTTTGATTACACAAAAAAAAACTTCGAAATAAATACGTGCGAAAGTTCTCATCGTGTTTTGATCTTTTTTGTTTTTCTCATTTTTCTTTTATTCCTTTCTCAGCGGCTTTACTTCCCTGTTTGTTCCATTCTTTTTGGCCTTTCTTTTGACTATACTTTTTTCTATTTAAACACTTTACTTTTCACAAAAATTCTAAAAAAATTTACGAGCGGTAAAATGCGGCGTGCTTTCTGCTCGACATACTCTATGAAGCCCATATTATAGACTTATAATTATAAGGAATTTGTGAATAAAAGTAATGTTTAGATTAATATTTAATTGATATTTAATTTATATCTCTGAGATATAACATAATCATTATTAAAATAATTATAAATAATTAGCATTTATTTTTTTGACTTTTATAATACTAAAAAATTGTTTAGTAAATGATAACTACTATATTAATGTTTAGGTGAAATTTTATTAATATCTTCTTGAATATACTGAGATGTTATATCTTGAAAATATATTTTTTTTATATTTTTATTATTTTTTTTGTTTTATATTTTTTGCCTAATAACAACTTCTCTTATTTTTTTTTCTATAATTGAAAAGTCGTGCATGAACAGAAAATATATTTATCAAAATGTTGTCGATAATTTTAATTAAATACAAGTTGAAAATTATGTTCCGTTAATATTTTTGTAACGAGACAGCTACGTTCGCTCTTTGCGGGTGAAGGTCAGAGTCGAGCGCTTATTGAAAACCTATAAAAAAGAAACTAAAGTTGGGATAAAGCGACAGCTGGTCTACCAAGGATTCGGATCGATGGCAGGCGGAAGTAGTAAAAAAAAATCAAAGTATTTGTTTAAAAAAAATAATCACCGGTCGGCGAATCCTTTTTATTCTCAAGCTTTTTAAACAAACATATAATACAAGTTTGCTTGTCAACGTTCATACAACGTTGATTAAATTTATTGCTTCCGCCAATTTAACGAAAAATTTAAATTGTAAAACTTTATTTATTAAATTCGGTTTCTCTCGACAAACTTTTGAGATGACTTATAATTCGCCGAAAATATTTACTTCAGTCAACGTCTACTCGCGGTGTAACTGCTGTGGAGGTCGCCGACAATAACAAAGACTCGAGCCGAGTTAAGGTGCGGATAAGGTCCCTTCTCGCAACTGCAGCGGATGCAGTTTCAAGAAGATGCAGACTCTGTGATGCAATTTAGAGGAAGATGAAGCTGCAAGCAACTTCAACTTTGTAAGGATGTGAAAAAGTACGAAATCGTAATCATTTCGGAAATATTGTTTGCACATAATTGTGACTAACGGAGGTGAAAAGATAATTAGAATGTTGCCACAGAATTATGAACAACGGGTGAGGCGGGAGAGAAAGATTATAATCAGGATAGAGACCAAAAAGATTCTACCCCGAAACTAGCACACATAGGGTGTTAAATAGCCTTCGTTCTATCGCATGTAGAAGCGGATGCCTGATTATTCGTTCAAGATTGTGAGGGGAAGCAGTGCACGTGCCGATATATACGCTAGTAAGTTACCTGACCGTGAAGACTTCGGGCGGTGAGGGGAGCCGGTTGGAACTGCTTAAAAACAAGCATGTATCGTTGCATTTTAATTAATATATTACGAAATGGAGCGTACTTCTGATGTTTATAATACGATTAAAGAATTTTTGCACAAATTAGATTTTTTACATTTTTAATATATCATTGTATTGTAATATAATACAATGATAATATAAAGTAATATATAAATTTATTAAAAAAATGTAATGTTACGTATTTAATTTATCACAATATATATATATATATATGACAGTATGTATTAGTGTTGATGAATAAAATACAAAAATGAATAAACTGTCAGATTATACTAATACATACAAAAGAATAAACAAAAATCCATTGAAAAATCTACATACTAAAACACATAAACTATTAAAAGATTTAAATGATAATGAATATTTCGGCAAAAAATATCACAACAATCAACTTACACAAACAAATACTAACTTAGCTAAACCATATGGACTACCCAAAATATATAGAATTGATTTTTTTTGTTGTTGTTTGTTGTTTGTTGTTGGAAATGTTGCGACCCATCATTTCCACGGTGAATAGTCCCTTGTATTTTATATTTAAATTACTATATAAAGAATTAAAAGAATGTATGAAGCTCCCTGTGTCAAGAATAAATAACAGTATAGAATTAAAAAATAAATTGAAAAATCTCGAAATCCCAATTAATTACATACTTGATGTGAGTTCGCTATTTACTAATGTGCCTTATGAGCTAGTAATAAAAAGCTTAGAAAAAAGAATATTCACTATACATGGCATTAACAAAATTCCATTTAATAATATTGAAAAAATTACTGAATTTCTTTTCGACAATACATATTTTGTATTTGAAAAGAAATTTTACAAACAAATTTTTGGTACCCTAATGGGCTCACCCATATCACATTTATTGACAGACATAGTGATTGATAAGTCGAAATATGAATGCCTAAATATATTGAAAAACAATCATAATATAATTCCATTATTTTACTATAGATACGTGGATAATACAATTTTTTTTGTATTCGCAAAGATCAGATAGACGTTATTTTGAATACATTTAATAAATATAACGAACATCTACAATTCACGTATCAAATTGAAAATAATAAATGAATTAATTTCCTTGACCTTTCGATAATTAAAACCGAAAATAATGGAGTTATTACCAATTGGTATCAGAAACCTACACAATCGGACAGGATACTTAATTTCCTATCCAATCACACATTGTCACAAAAAAGGAATATTATATATAATTTAATTGATAGAACCTTTTTACTTTCCAAGAAATATTTTCATAAAAATAATCAAAAAGGAGTCAAAGTTGTTCTCCAAAGAAATAATTACTCTGATTATTTTATTGGTAAACATATAAAAACATATCTAATAATGCACAAATATAAAAGAATTAATAACTGCAACAACATTATTGACAAATTTCATACTTTGACTTTTCCATATGCAAAAAAATTGACTTGTGACGTTACGAACAAAACGTCATAGAACACCGGTGTACCCCTGCTCTACAGTAGTTGGTAATTGTATAAACAAATCTTGTAAATCTTATTATATATATAATATTTCTATATTATAATTAATTGTTAAAATTTTATTAAATAAAGAGTCTAGACAAGGACAAGTGATAGCTTGTCGAAACGTCAACACTAGACATCAGAATAAAATTTTTGTGTTTTATTCGCCCTGCAACTTTTTGGATCCTTTTTAATATTCAATATTTAATAATGGAAGACGCTATATTTTAACTGTAAAAAAAATATATATTTCAATTATACAGTTCAGTAAATAAAATAAATATAATAACGACAGTTAAGAAGACAGAATATTATTTATACTAATCAAGAAATAGCAAAATAGAGATATTGCGATTTTATGTTTAATATAATAGATTGAATAAGCTATGGCTCTAAACGCAACCACGTACAAAGCAAATAATTCATTCGTTACATCAAAAAAAAATATGAAAGTCTCGATTTTAATGTTCACAATTTCTTTTGATAGAGATCCGAATCAAAATATTCCCGAGATGTTATCTGCTTAAGACTCAGAATCGAATTGCCCATTTTTTTTTGTGCTGGATGGAGAATTGTATATCCCCGGGTTCTCCATCCGTGGTCCGTAGTGTCTTCTAGACACTCAATAAGCTCCCTGACAGCTATCTTCATATTGTTTTTCAATTGATCCCTTGCGTATTCATTTTTTACTCTGACGTGAAATTTTCATGAAGTATCGGTTTCGAGAGTTCTATTACTCGCGAATTTCATATTACTTGTGTGTTGGTTTGATTCCTTCATCATTTCTTTTTTCCCTCATCATCAATTCCCGAATGCTTTAACATTCTTTGCTTTTCTTTTCCCTCCTTTTGGGCTTCATTGCAATTCATATGCGATTGTCGGCATTAGCATCAATAATTATATTGCATACGTTATAATAAATTAATTGTCTAATACAATTCTTTTATATTTATATAATAAACGTATAATTGCTATTATTTATCAACATAACTTTTAATTATTTATAATTATTTTAAAAATGATTATGATATGTCTCAAGGATATAAATTAAATATATCAATTAAATATTAATGTAAAAATTACTTTTATTCATAAATTCCTTATAATTATAAAAATTTACAAATTAAATTTAACAACTTAATAACTGAGACAAATAAGAATAAATAATAAAATTATTATATCATAAAATTTAAGGTTGAATGGTAACTTAAAAATATCAATTATAAAAATTACGATTTTACTTAAATGTTGATCTTGAATTTTTTTACCGATGAGATGAATTTAAGGTTTCTTAAATGTCCGAAAAGGCAGATGTAGGTATAGAATTTTAGTTAGAAGCGTGCTATTACCTCTTCAAAATATTCGAGCTTAGAGATTTATAATAAGTAATTGTATTAATAAAATAAAAGTTAATACAAGTACAAATTTCGAAAGTATTTAGTGCACAAATTAAAATAATTTTGTCAAAACGCAAAAGCAAATGTTCATCCCTTTTGCACGAATTTTATAGTTTTAGTTTAACTCCCACCATAACACCCTTCCTGACGACTTGGGATAAGGAGATGGTTTATTTTTAATTAATAATCTTCGTTATTTTTGTTTGGAAAATTTTATCTATTATCGTAGTTTGACAGGAGCCGTGGTTTCGGATTTCACAGCATAATATGATTCAGTTTAATTTTCTTTGAATCTATCTATCGATGAATTATTCTTGTTTATTTCTATTGTAGTGATTGGAGAGTCATCGGATATTTAAAAATTATCTTATACGAGATACAGCTGTATTATCGACGATATTATTATAATTTTCTATTTTGTGATTAATGAAAAATTTTGAATCATAAAAATTAATTATTTATTAAAAGTATATATTAAATTTTCTATAATATAATATTTATATAATATTGAAAGCTATTTAAAAAAAATTTAATTTATGTTCTACATTTTATCATTATTCAATGTATATTTGATTATTTACACAGGTTCACATAGAAATTAGATTTGAACGTGGTGAACATGGTGATGGCGACCCATTTGATGGACCTGGAGGTACATTGGCACATGCATACTTTCCTGTATATGGGGGTGATGCGCATTTTGACGACTCTGAGCACTGGACAATTAATAGTTTCCGAGGTACAAATTTATTTCAAGTTGCTGCTCATGAGTTTGGGCATTCTCTTGGACTTAGCCATAGTGATATAAAATCTGCTCTTATGGCACCTTTCTACAGAGGATATGATCCAGATTTTATGTTAGATACCGATGACATTCAAGGAATACAGGCAACTATGCAGTTTTTATCAACTGATAATAAATAAGAGCCAAATTAAGTAAAGAAAAAATTTCTTCCTTAGGCTCTTTATGGTGCAAAAATCAAAGATAATGATGGATCAAACGTTTATCAGAGAACATCAAGTCTTCCTCCTATTAGTAAAGACAATTCACAGCTTTGCCTAGAGTCTAATATTGATACTATATTCAATTCTGCTGAAGGTCATACTTACGTTTTCAAAGGTATATACATTAAACTACATTGATATGTCGTATATAAGGTATACATTAATAACTATTATGTTACATATGTGACAAAACAAATAAAAATTAAAAATAATTATTTAAAAATATTATCAAACTAAAGAAAATGTTTAATAAAATTATTATGGAATCAATTTTTATTTGAAAGTTTTTTGTAATAAAATAGTTTAATTTTATTAATAATGTAATTTATATTTCAATAATAAATGTATATTTATGGAAACATTTCATGTTAAAAAATTTTCTATTTTTTAATCTAATAGAAAAAAGTATAGTTTAACTTAGTGAATATAGATCCATGTTATGTTTTAGATAATAAATTTTTAAAAATATAATTTTTTAATAAAATTATAATTAACGTTTAGATAAAAATAATCCATAAATCTTATTATATTTTAGCTTGTGCGTGATAGAATAAAATAAAAGAAAAAAGATTAACAAAGTACAAGTCGATTTAGAATGTTTCGTGAAAAAATGCATTTGTAGTTATGTAAATAATTATAAAGACGATTACAAAAAGTTTTACAAATAAAGAGGATAGTCTTATTATAGTCTTTAGATGAATTTTCTAGAATATATTAACCCGTGTCGAATTCTGAAGTGTTATGAAAGACGAAAAAGTAGATGAAATAAACTTTTACTGACTAAAGTATTGAAAAATATTAGACTGATTATAATACGATAATCTTAAAGATGCACTTTCTCGCACATAAGAGTAGAATATGGATGTATATTTTGTTATCTTAAGATTACAACATATTTTTGTTCCAGTGTAGATTACTGCTTGATGGTTGATAAACACATGTTACGGGACATCTCAAATAAGGTTGTGCTAGGACTATTCTTTACATAATTCAATAGCCATCATGAAATTACTAGTGTAACGAGACGGCTCCGTTCACACTTTACGCGTGAAGAGCAAAGTCGAACTCTCGTTGAAACTTAGAAAAAAATTAACGCTGGGATAAGCGGCAGCTAGTCTGCCAGGGATCGGAAACGTTGCTCATAGGTGTAGTCAATAAACAGAAACAAATTTAAATAAATAAATACCATGGGGAAGGTGTACTTTAATGTGAAACTCTTTCAGATAAATACAAAATCGATAATACAGTGTATAAGAATCGTTGATTTAATTTTTAAAATCGAATAATATAATAATTTAATTCGGAGCCGCAAATCCCCGAAACAAAAAAGTTATAACTGTTTAATATTTACAATATTTAAGTTACATTTATTTGCCTAGTGACCGCCGGGTAGGTCACATTTATAAACAATAATAATACACCAAGATTCGCGAATTATCCGAAATGCTAGTAATTATGTTAAATGATTACTTTACAAATTTCTATACACAAGAAGACATTTCAGATAGTGAACTGCTTCTGGGTTTTCTTTTTCTTTTATCAAATACATGGTTTAACTGCAACCAGTCAAACCCTTAAGAAACCTTTGAACAGCCATGAAAACGTGAACGGTCCGGGTGGCTTCTTCCAAGGAAGCGTGACAGTGAAGACGGGTAGGGGTTTGCTGACACGTGTTCAGTGGGGTAGGCGGAAAGGATCGTGCGGTCGGGGCTGAAGCCAGAGAGGTTCTGCTCCCGAGCTTTAAGGTGCGACATCACCTCGGTTGCTCTGCGCTTGATGTGCACATACACTGATACGTGTTCGGCCGCGCGCGATAATTTGCAATAAAAACGCGGGTGAAGCTTCGAGGGGGGCCAGGAATCGTCTCGAAGCTTCTAGGAACGAGCGAGTCTCATTGCACTAGTAAATATATCAGTGGAACAATTACTGGTTCTTAAGAATAATTTTCATCTATGCACCGTTTGAATTTAAAATTAATAATAGATATTTGATATATATAATCAATATTTTAGAATTTTCTTATGTCTTCTTAAAATCTGACGTGAAAAGTTATTTTACTTTTATTATATCAATAATATTAATTATATTAAAATATTAGACATATTATGTATGTGTTAAGTTAATAAATGGCACTATTAAGTATATAGTCGAAATAGAAAATTTTAATTTTTATATAAAAAGCTGTTCAAGACTCTGCGTAGAAAAATATGCGAATCTTCTTGTAGTCAATTCGTAGTTTGGCGCGATTTTCATGGGTTATCTAAGGAATTTTTACGCCAAAACGTTTATATTTTGGAAGTTTTTTACTAGATTTTTTTCCTAACTTAAATTTAGACATGCATATTTTTAAATATTATTTTGGAGGTATATTACAAAGTTAAACTACCTCATATTTAAATCTTATGAATTAATTTATATACTATTTGATCTGCCAGTCTAATCTTCTTCTAACTCATCAATTCTGAAGTCTCCAAAACCATTGTTATCGACCCTGTTATGTATTTCATGCCAGCAATGTGGGGCGTCCCGCTTTTCATGGCTCTTCTTCTCTTTATTTAGTTAGTTATATGAGTGAGATTGCACATTAAAAATATTTTTAGTTTTTATATGGTTTAAGCTTCTTATTTTAAAACAACGTTTTATTAAACTATTATACGTTGAAGGACAATAAATATATTTACTTCAATAAACAATATTTTTCAAGTTTCTTCTTTCATAATTTTATGATATTACGTTTTTTATTAATAATTATAACTTTATATTAACCATAAGTTTTCTACTATTTGAATATTCTAAAAGAATTCATAACTAAAGTAATAATCTGATATGGTGTTTTATTTATTAATTTTGAGAGTTTGTCTTGTTTCTTTTTTTTTTAAACTATCGTAGCAACCAAAATAGTAATTTTATATTCGTTAAAAATTTCGTGTATACCAAAATATATTTAAGTAACGTATCTTATATAATTCGGAAGTGCTTTAGCATTAATGTTTCATACAAATTAAATAAACATGCAAGATCCATTGCACCGTGTTACAGCATTGAAAAACATGCATTCCGTTAAACTAAATTTACTGCTCCTTTTGATCGTAAAATAACTCCGCACATCTACCAACTTTTCTCAAAATGCTGCTTTAAATAATAAAATCAAAGGCATTCAGCCTTACTATCATAATGCACTATATGTATAAGCAATATTGTTGTTGTCATTAAATATGGCATATTGCTTAAATCCTTAGTAAACCGAATTTATAAACAAATCACGACTTTCAAACTATCATAATTGTGAATTAAAACTTTTTTGTGACTAATTATCTTTTTGTTTATTGAAAGAATTATTTTTAAAAAAGTAAGTACAAAATTCGTCTATTTACATAATAATTGTTTTTTATATACTTACTGTAAAAAAAATTATTTCTTAATACTAAAGTTCTTATAAATACAGTTTATAATACTATTTGTATTGCTATCTGATTAAAAACTGTAGATTTTAAACGAAAAAATTATGTTTAACATTATTTTTATTTTTACAATCATGTAAAAAAAATATTTACAAAACGTTAAAACCATTTTATATAATTTTATTCAATAGATAAATATTATTGGAAATTATCCACTGATGGAATAGAAATCGGATATCCTAAACCAATCAACTCATTTTGGAAAGGTTTACCAGAAAATATCGATGCAGCATTTACGTATAAAAATGGAAAAACTTATTTTTTTAAAGCACGTATTTTCATTAATTAAAAGTAATTTATAAAAAATTCAACATTAGCATAAAAATACATTCAAATTTATAGGGGTCAAAGTATTGGAGATACATTGATAGAAAAATGGATGGAGATTATCCAAAAGATATTAGTGAAGGTTTTACTGGTATACCCGATAATATTGATGCTGCGGTTGTATGGACAGGTAACGGTAAGATTTATTTTTATAAAGGGACTAAGTTTTGGAAATTTGATCCATCCCAAAGGCCTCCAGTTAAAAGTACATATCCAAAGCTTATTTCGAATTGGGAAGGAATACCTGATAATTTAGATGCTGCACTGACTTATCATGGTTACACCTACTTCTTTAAAGATAAGACCTATTATCGATTTAATGATAAAACATTTTCCGTTAGTATTAACAAAAACTTTCACTAATACTATAATATTTTATTATTATAAATAAAATAATTTTATTTAATAATTTAATCAATTTAAAAATAATTTTAGGTAGATGTTGCAAATCCAGCATTTCCTAGAGCTACTGGATATTGGTGGTTTGGTTGTAATTCAATTAGTCAAGGGACATTGCAAAACATGCAATGGCTATTAAAAAATAATCAAAAAAATTCCTCGTCTGTCTTTAATAACATAAAAATTGTACAAAATACTGACTCATATATTGATAATGATAATGTTGATTCTATTGTTGAAGACATAATTTTAGATGCTGTAACGTAAAATATTGACTATGTCGTATTATTTTTATCAAGATAATTTATATTGTTCCTAAAGCATAACATCCTGCATGATGGTACCACCGATGAAATAAAACAAATCTTATTTTTAAATGATTTTTTTATTATAAAATTGTGTATTTTCATTTCAAAAAGAATAAAAAATGAATAATTATATTGAATTTTATAAAAAAAATTATAATTTTTATTAATTTTCAAATTTAATTAACAAGTTAGAAAAAAATTAGAGAAGTAATTTTTATTCTTGTATTGTGTGTCTTGTATTTTGATATTTATACAAATATATACTTCCAAACTAACATTATAATAACAATAAATCGTACTTTAAACATAAGTATTCGATAAAATGCATTCGATAAATCTTTGGAATAAAATTCCATGTACATTAAAAAAATGTAACTGTCACCGAAACAAATACACAAATTTATCATATAGTTTAAATTTATAATAAATATATATTTATGTAAAGTGTATTTCAACATTAAATAATTATAAATTAAATGACATTAACGAAATAAAAGAAACGAAGGAAAAAATATTAGTTAGATTACATATTACATAACATATATATATAAAAAAAAATACATCAATACAGTAGTTTCTAACGACTCTTCAGAGGAGCACATGGTTCATGTATTCTTGTAAACAGTAATAATTTTTCTTAATTATTTTTTCTCTAATGTTTATTCTACCAATAATAATTAATGATTATTCGTCTAGCTTAAATTAGTGATTTCCGAAAGTTTCAAATATTCTTGAAATTTATTACCAAATATATATTATTCTATGTAAAGAATTATAAATCTTCATTTTTTGTTGTTACAATTAAATAAATTAATAAAAATCTTTTATAGTAGTTTTTTAATGAAGAATATAATTTAATGATGTTTTAACTAGAATTTCTTTTAATCTTAAATTTTAATTTAATTTTCGTATTAATACAATATTACAGTATTCTGCAGAAATTAAATATTTTAATTTTTAATTATGAAAAGTTCAAATTTATAAATTTATACATAGTGTTTTGTTGAATTTCTATTAGTATTAAATAATATATTATATTATAATTATATATTACATAATATTATATGTTAGTTAATTTTAATAATAATGAAATGAAACAAGACTTATTTTTCCCATATCCTATTAATTATTTTATATTTATATTCAGTGTAAACTTTTTTATTTTAAAATAATAACTATTACATTAATACTTTTAGATCCATCATGCGATTAACATTATCCCACAAAAATTTTTTTTCACCGATTTTTTATTTTCAATTATTCATTCATAGAATATAAATTATAAACTTCAAAATGTTTAAATTTATTGATAAAAAATTTTTTTTCTCGTATATTACAATTTTTTATAAAATATGTTTTAAGTTATATATTTTATTTTTTGTTATTACCAGAGATTAGTAGACTATTTTTATGTGTGACTCCACTTTTATATCTCTGTCTGTAAGTTGAAATCACAAAGGCTCGATCATTAAATAATCCGAAGTAATATTTTAAATACCTTAGTTTAAAGCATTAATCCATATTTTCTCATTATATTTCTAAATAAAGCCTAATTTAAAATTGTACCTAATCTGTTATTAATATTATTTTATACATGGTTTGGCATGTAAACTAAACTACTACATGAAGATGAATTCGATTATATTTTTAAATTGTATACATCCGCAAAATTATATATATTTTTAGAAAAAATTGTAAAATAAAATGTATTTAATATTTATTTTGAAATTTAAAATACATATTAAATAATATACATAGTCAATTTATTTTAAGTACATGAAGGTGGTGGTTGCTGTTGTTGGGAGGGAAGGGGCGTTACAGCGGCTACAACTGCAGCAGCGTAAGTTGAGGGATCTGATGGATCAAGTAAAGCTGAGGAAGAAGGCAAATTGCTTCCTCTTCCTCTACCTCTCCCTCGACCACGTCCTCTACCACGCCCCCTCCCCCGTCCGCGTCAACTTCGTCTTTCTGGCATTCCTATATTGCTTGTGGTTTTTTCAAGATAAGCTAATGGTCCTTGTAGTGAGGTACTATTAACTCCTCCAACTGGAAATGATGAAGCTCGAGTTGTTGCAATATTTGTTTGATTTATGTACATGTTCTGAGACCCCAAAGAAACTCCAGCTCCTTGTAAATTTATTGAAGTTGTGCCTGCAACTTGTTGAGTCTAAAATAGACATACAAACAAATTTTTTTTTAATTTAAAAACAATTAAATTAATTCACATTTTAATTTAAATTCAAAAAATAACTTTTAAATATAAAAAAAATTATAGATACATTATCGTGTTTATTTGTAATATGATTCGATTCATTATATGGAATCTGAGGATTCCTTTAACGGTCGTGCTACAGTTGACATCGCGAGATTGTTCAGTGCAGCAAGTATAGTTAAAACAAAGTAAATATAGCTCTAGAAAAGATAAGTGTAGTAGAAAAACGTGCAGACAATAAGAGTGGATAGAATTAGCAATGAAATTGTGAGATAAAGCAGTGAGTAGGTATGAAAATAAACAGAAAAAAGCAAGCAGCAACAGAGGTTAGAGGTAAAGAGGGGACTACGCGCGAAGAGAGGATTTGCGGTAACAGGAGCGTATAAAGAGATACGTGGCCCGTGTGGCGCTGTCGGCGGTTCAATAAGAAACGGAATAACAAGCAGGGACGTACCAGGAGAGAATGAGCCAGGTGCAAGAAAAGAAGGCAGAGAGGCGAAGGCCTGCAAACAGCAAGAAAACAATAGATGTCTCGCAAATGACATTGGACGGAGGCAACAAAGTAAAAATTGTACTAAAGGACGAGGACACACAGGAGGAGAGGAAGAGAAAAAAATAAGGAAAGACGAAAGAGAGAAATGCAAGTAGGAAAATAAAGAAAAGTTCGATAAGCTGGAAAAGGAAATAGAGAGACTAAAAGTTGAAGAACACAA
Source organism: Eupristina koningsbergeri (assembly GCA_018907245.1). NCBI lineage: Eukaryota > Metazoa > Arthropoda > Insecta > Hymenoptera > Agaonidae > Eupristina > Eupristina koningsbergeri. Next base: position 472,860 of record JACCHV010000014.1, read on the forward strand.
TACCAGAGAATGGGCAAGAAAAATAGAGCTAAGGATGAGAAAGCTGGGAGAACTATACAAGGAATTACAGGAGAAGACAAAGATAGACAGTGAGTGGATGGAAAATATGGAGAAATGGATCGAGACACAAAAGACACGGTCATTGAGTCAAGGTGAGGAGTGCAGTGGTGATCAAGTAGGTGTGAAGGGAGACGGATCTAGACCGGCAAGCAGAGCAAGTGATAGGTCTGCGGCATCCAGATGGGGCAGCGGAAATACATGGAGCACTTCTAGATCCATGATCTCAGACAAGGAATTACAAGGATTTAGGAGATTCATGAGAGTGAGAGAGAGAGGAAAGATAGAGAGAAGAACCTCGTAATTAGAGGAGCAAATAGATCTGAGGTAGAAAAGGAAGGGATCAAAAAATGGACGGAACAGCTGCTGGTGAAAAAACTGGAGATTTAGGATGAACTGAGAAGCGCATGGTGGAATGGCAGACTCTTTGTGGCTAAAATGGAGAATAAGGATGCGAGAGACAGAGTATGGGTAAGTCGCAATAAACTAATACGCACTGAGATCTACCTAGAATACGACTTAGCATATGAGGAAAGAGTGATACAGAGCGAAATAAGGGAATGGGTGAGGAATGCGAAAAAGCAAGGAGTATTCGCAAAGACTGGGCTGAAGAAGGTGTATACAGATGGCTGCTGGAGAAGATGGACTGGCAGCAGCGAAATGGACAAGGTAGTCGAGAAGATAATTAAAAGATGTAAAAAGCTGGAAACACCTGAAGAAAAAGAAATAAGGAAAGACGGAAAGAACAAGGACACAGACGGAAAAACTGACAAAAAAACTGGAGAAAAGGAAAGCTATGAGAGAACTCAAGAGATGGAAAAAAGGAAAAAAAACTAAGGATGATTACTTGAACAGAAGAGAAAATGAAAGAGAATGTGTGAGGATAAAAAGCAAGAATGAAGAATGAAAGAAATCGAGGAGATCAAAGAGCTATGAAACGAAAAGGACATATGGAAATACATAAACAAAGGGAGGAAAAAGAGAGAAGAATTGACACAAGAAATTAGCAATCAAAGATGGAAAAAGCACTTTATGGACCTCCTAGGCGGAAGCAGAGAAAGAAAGTTAAATGAGAAATATGTGATAAACACACAGGGGAGTAAAGACGTCGAGGATAAATTAACAGATGAAGAAATAAAGAAGGTGTGGCCGAAATGGAAGAGGACTGGAAAATAAGAGTGAAGAAATTCACAGAGAAAATAAAAGAAATGCCAGAAGCCAGATGGGTCAGATTATGCTATGAAGAAAAAACCAAGAACGAAGGAAAGAATGAGAAAAATGACACTGAAAAATGGGTGAACAATCTAGGATTCAGCAAAGAACAACTTGGCATCTGGAGTGAATGTGGAATAGATAAATACAAGGAAATTAAGAATAGAAGCAGAGAAATTATGATGCAAAAAAGAACTAACCAAATAAATAACTCCAGATATAACAGCGAATATAAAAGATTCAGGAAAATGGGACTACCAGAATACATAAAAGGAGAAAAGAAGGTAGAAAGGATCAGGATAATCGCAAGGGTGAGATGTGGAAATATAATGATTGGGAACAGGTACTGGCTAGGAGAGGAGGATAAGAAATGTAGACTATGTGGCACAGAGACTGAGAACTGGACCCACTAGGTAATGTACTGTAAGGATACAAAGGAATTATTTAAGGGTATGAGAAACAACTGGAACAACCTATATGGCATAGAAACTATACAGCAGAGATTATATGCAAGACCCCAGAATCCTAGTCTAATGTAGGACATACAAGTACTGGAAAAAATGATAAGAAAAAGAGTAGAAAGAAATGAGAAACATCCAACAGTGCACCCCCTGGAGATGTGAAAATGGAAAAACAGAAAAGGTGAAAAAAAAGTGAAATATATAAGAAGTGTGTGCCAAAGCAATATAGAAATTCTAAGTCTATGAGAAAAACTGTGAAATATGTAAAGAATAATTGAATAAGGTGAATTACTATATTATAAATATATCAAAAATGTAAAAATGTAATAATGTAAAAATGTTAACAAAAACACGACTATGTACAAAGGGAACCCGTTCCTGAGCCACGGCTGGAACGTAATAATAATAAAAACATTATATGGAAATGATTTTTAAATTTTTTTTTTGAAAACAAATAAATATAACAGTAAATTTTATAATTATGGTAAGAATACAAATATATTTGTTTTTTATTTTTATATAATATCTATTATTTAGGAACTGAAACGTATTATCAGTAGACGTTAATAATCGTTTCGGACCTTTTTTTCTTCTTGTATTATTATTAATTATGCTTAATACAGGTTATAACTTTTGTAATTTATATTTATTAAATAATTTTAAATTTGATAAGAATAATCTCCATGATTGTAATTATATACATGTATAATTTTTTAAAGACAAGGTATTTTTGTTAAATAATACAAACTGAATTTTTTGAAATTGTGATGGTTATACCGTCCCTAAATCTTCCAGATTAAGGCATCAACACGTCAATAAAATGAATAGCTAGTATTTTGTTTTTACCACACCGTTGTCTGTTAATAATTTTTTCATTTTCACCGCGCCGTCCATTGGAGTTAGTTTTATTAATAACTATTTTCGATAGAAAATAGTATTTTTTTTAAAAGTAAAATGTCTGGAATAATGTATAACAGCGCCGTCAACGTCTTTTATTATATAAACCCTCAGTATTGCAATGAAATTGTATTGTAATGTTTCCTTTCGATTATTAAAACTATATACTTTTCACGGAATTTTTAATTCGATAACCCACACCGCGAACTTAATCCTGATATGAACTTGAACGCTGGTGAGATCTATTTCTGCCAGACAAGCATATCGATACAAAATAAAAATAAAAAAATAAAAACACAATACTCAAATTTTGTGGATTTTAAACTATTTTTCAATTTTATTACAATATTGTAATTTTAAAACAAATTTTAAAGATACTAATTCATATATGTTTTTAAATTATTTTAATGCATATAAATAATAATATTAGTTAATGTTTTAACCTGATTTCTTTTCATTAAAAAAATTATTTACATAAAAATCTGTATTTAATTTAATTATTTCAATATATCTGCATGAAATTAAAAAAAAATGATTGCATTATACTATTCTATCAATTATCTTAATTAATATAATTTTATAACATAAAGAACTATTTATTTTTCTATGTTATTGTTTTTCAATAGCTTTACTATTAAACACGAATTTACACGCCTCATTTTATTCATTCTATTTAAAACTTAATAAAGTTAACCATTAATTTTTATAAAACAAAATATTAATTAGTTGAAACGAGTTTCTCGTTTTGAATACTTTTATTTTTTCTATGCCTAAATGTATTAAAATATATTATCAATATTCAAAAAATTACATTCTTTAGATCAAATTTATATCAATTTTTACACAAATTAGTACAGTTTAGTATTCATGAAAATACTTGATATTTAATAGTTTTTTTTCATTATTTTTCCAAAATAAATTAGAAATTCTAGAACAAAATAAAAAAAATAATAGACCTTAGAGTAGGATCTGACAAATGATAAATGGTATTGAATATAATTAAATTGAAGTTAAAATTTTTACTGTTTCTATTAGCTTAAATAAAATTTTTTAAAGAAAAAGTTTAATAAAAAAGTGTTTTTAATAAAGTAAGAAAGTGTAATATGCAATTTTTAAATCTATATTTTGTATTATTTCTTAATTTATTCTTTTTTGTATTATATATTCACGAATTATCAATCATTTTGCAACGAGACGCGCTCGTTGCTAAGCGCGAGCCGCGGTGATCCCCTCGGCGGAATTGAAATTTGAAAATTTTTTGCGATCTCAATTTCTTCCTATCTGCGTCGCAGAGTCTGCAACTTCGGATAATTATATCTGCTGTAATTACCTGAGGACCCAAAAGTCCGCACCTTAGCTCCGCAAGAGCTTGCTTAAGTATAAAGGGCATATTATCAAAGCGCCCTTAATACACCGCCCCTCTTTTCCTTCGAATAGCTTGTATTTCATAAAATGCCGCACATTTCGTTTATATATATATATATATATATATATCTATTTTCTTTTGCTTCGTGATTCGTTTTATTTTCCGCAAAAAGGCTGAATCAATTAAACGATTCTCGTTACAATTTTAATAAAAAATGCCTGGGACACATGCGAATAAAATACAGGGTATATTATAGAAATATTAGGGCTGATTTTTTTTTACTCGATTATTTGTTGCAACATTTTCTGAAAGATAGGAAAATATACGGAGGAGTTTTTTTAAATCTTCCCTTTTTTTATGACCAGTAGAGACAGCAGGATTTGTATTTGCGTAAAACGTATTGTTCAATCTTGTAACATGGCAAGATGAAGCGTCTTATGAAACAGAATTACGAGGTAAAATTTTTTGTTTAGCATGGAAAAAATATTTGTAAAATATTTAAATGTTAAAAAGGGACTTGCATTATTAAATTACCAAGTATGAAAAATGTTATTAAAATAACTAATTGTAACTAAAATAACTAAAATCTAGAAAATTAATTGATTTTCAGCATTTACATAGCAGACTCGAAAAAGCGAAACAAAATACGAAGGCGACAGAAACATCATGGATATAATATTACAGAACACAAAATCGAAAAAAGGATTCTGTAAATAAAAAGTTTTCATATAGAAGAGCACCAATAAATGTGGACCCACATTTATTACATTTGTAGAATCTAACAACCAATAGATCAAAAAATTTATTAATAATTTTTAATATCAAAAATTTAATTATTTGAATATCCACAATCATCACCATTAACAAGAAATTTTTTTTCTTCCGTCCTCCGTAAATGGTACTGAATTAATGTATTGAAATTATTCAAACAAGTAATAACAACAATCGGAAGTTCTGTCATTCACTACTTAATGATGAGACTGTTACCTAATCCTTGTTTCTAGCTAAGATAATTACCGTGAATTTAATGAGCCGAGTAAAATAAATCAGCGTCACCCTTCAAAGAGAAAAATAGTAGTACATAGAAAAATAATGCAAAGGAATTTTTATAATTCTCTCCTACTGCTTACTGCGAAATTTTTCATAATGGAAACTTTAAATTTAAATTTACCTCACTTCATTTCCTTGACCACATGAAAAAGTTTGAGATGAGCGCTGACCATAACGGAGAAGATCCTCAAATGTTATGTTTAAAAAATTTATTTCTGAAAATAATACATAGTTTTTGTGCAAGAATAAAAAAGGCGTCTATCTTTGGAAATTTTCTGTGGATCTCTCCTTATTTTCTACGATACGTGAAAGATCTTGTATTAACATACACACGCTCATTGGCAGACATACGTTAATTTTGTATAAAAGGGATGTACAAAAGTAGAATAAAGTTGTATGTAACATTTTTTCCCACGAATTATAATTCAAAGTAACAAAGATGCTATTTTAAGGACAAAACAAAACTTGTGATTACAATTCTAATATTATAATAAGAAAAAATATTACAATACAAAGAATTTGCGTAATAAACACCTCAAAATTTACTCACAATTATTAAGAAATACTAAATAATATTGAAATACATTTTTTTTAAATTTATTTATTTAATGTTATAATTTATTGTAATAGTTTATTAAATAATATATATATATGAATATACATATAACACTAATTTAAAATAAGCGATATATTATAATTTTTAATTTATTGTATAAAACATTTATAATTGTCGTAAAATATTTTGTAAATATAAAAATAAATACTAAAACAATAAATCACCTGTTGCTGAAGTATTTGTTGCTGAATTTGATGCTGCTGTATATGTATCTGTTGCTGTTGTAAATGTTGATGTTGTAAAATATGTTGTTGTACTATTGTGTTTACTCCACTATTTGTTCCTTGATTTTGAATATTTTGAGTAGAATTTGTTACACCTTAATATTCACAATTAATTAAAAATAATCTTAAGTCATTCAATATTTTAAATACATAAAATATATCTTACCATTTGGTTGAACCCAACCATGCATTTCAGCAAGCAAATTTTGCCAAATTAAAATTTTTTCATAGTGTCGTTTAATAAGCTCTTCTTTACGTAATAATTCAACTCTTAAATCAGTAATATCTTCTTTCATAACAAGTTCAGGTTTTAAAGCAGACAAAAGAAATCTTTTTTGTAAGAAAAAAGCTTCAACTTGACGTGCCAAATCTAGAAACCGTAGAGTTAATTGGTCAACTTCTATTTTAGTTTCGTCTTTATCAACTGATAATCCGATACTATTATTTTCTAATCCATCATCTTTGGCAAATAGGTGTAAACATTGCTGAAATATCATATAATGTATAATGAAAGAATAAAAGAATGAAAGAAAGAACAATATTGATAAAAATTATTAACAAGTAACTTCCAACAATACAGTTAAAATTCCGTATGGTTTTTCAGAGAAAACTATGTGATCGATACTTGAAAAAATAACCCAATTGTATATTTATTCTTATAGTTGTTATTCGAAAGAAAACTTAGATAATAAAATTAGAATTCAAGTATATTTTCAATTTTATATTTCTATTTTTAAATTATTATATTCTTTTTGTTCTATGATAAATTATTATAAATAACAAATATGTATATATATAGTTTTGAATGTTTTTTTTATTTATTATACGAACTATATAATTGCCAAAAATATGAAGTGTTATTTTTGTACTCTCAAGTAGTATTATAAAACTATGAGGGAAAATTAATTTTTTTTTTCTTGTAATTTGAAAAGTACATATATATAGCCTACTTACAACATTATTACTATATGAGGTAAGAAGATGCCAAAATTTTCAATATTTTAATGAAGTCCCATCATTTTTTTTTTACTTTTTATAATTTTATTATTATTATATCACTGAAGCATTATTTTTTTCCAATAATTTAAATTTCTCATTAACACAGATTCATTTCATTTTCTAATAAAAGGGGACTCACAAGGAAAAATGTTGTTTTATTACATTTTAGTTTTTCTTTTAGTTACTTTAATTAAAAAGTTAGTCAAATAATAAAAATAATCAAGCACTTATATTTTTATTGCATGTTTAATTTAAATAAACAATTTTTTCATTCAATCAATTTTTTCTTATTTCTCCTGAATAGAGCAGTTTGTTTGAATAATTAAGATATTTGTGATAAAGATTTAAATGGTTCCAGAAATGATAACGTAAATGAATTTTAGCAACTATATTTAATGAAGTATGACGATTATATACCCTGTCTACTATTTGTTTGTATATTTAATCCCATTGCACTTAAATCTTCTGTTTTAATTTATTATTCTACAGAATTGAATATAATATTATTATTAAAAACAGAAAAAAGAATTGTTTTATCTAAATAATTGGTTATCAAATTTTTTCAAAAAATATCGTCACAAACAATATTTTAAAATACTAATATCAATATTTATAAAAATATAATTAAATATAAATTTAACATTTGATGTGTGCATTGAAAAAAAAGAGTAGAAAAGCTATTTAAATTATTATTTAGTGTCTAAAACATTAATTTTTAAATATAAATTTGTATCATATTTTATTTTTTAATTTTATATATCAGCATTTTTAGGTTCTAATGATATATTATTATCAAGTTTATATAGATATTAATTAATTAATTTCTAGAAGATTAGGGATAAACAAAATTTTTAATTATATTAAATAAATTTATTTGTACACATAAACTATTTTGAGTATATATAATTAAAATTCACAAATACTAGATTGGGCAAAACAGAAATTAAATTTAAAAATTGAATTTTTTAAAATAGTAAATAACTATAATTCTTTCAAAATATAATAAAAAAATAATTTTTTTGTAAACTTCAATTATGTATTAAACATAATTAATAAAAAATTGTGTGTGATATAATCAAATGATAAAATTATTTATTCAGTATAATACAATCAATAGTTATCAATCTAGACATTGGACATTTTAATCATTAATAATAATGTAGAATTTGGTTAAAATAAATTCAATGGTATAACATTGTTATTTAGATAGTAAAATATTACAAGCTTTTAATATTCACAATATGATTTTTTTGAGAAATAAACATTGTACTAGATACATCATTAACTTAAAAGTAATTTTTAATTCTAAATATTTATATGTAATACAATAATAAAATTATTTATAAACTTATATACTAATTGATATATATTTATATTCTTTTTTTGGTAGTATCTAAATATATTTTAAATTATTACATTCAATATTTGTAATAATATTAATTTTATTTATACATATACATATAATGTTATAAAAGGTAAATTGTATCACATTCCAATTTTAATATGAAACTTGAAATGATATTAAATAAGACATATTTAATTATAACATTATATTAATATTTTATATTTAAATTTTTTTAAATTTCTACATAAATTCTATTAATTCATGGATAAAATATTGTTATACTAAATCAATAAGATTTATTTCTTAATAATTCTGATATAATGATAATTTATATTTTAAATATATACTTGAAAAGCTTCTTCAAATTCATCAATTAAATTTCCATTGCCATTTGTTGAAGCAGTCATATTTGTTGATGAGAATAAAACACTTAAGTTACTTAGAGAAATTATGCAATAAAATATTATATAAAAAAAATTACACATTAAGATATAAAAGTTAAACAATCAAAAATACATCATAGACACATAACCATATAATAAACATTTACAAAATTATATGCAATTTGAATGAACTGACACATATATTAATCGATAGATAAAAAAGAAATGTTGATTACCATATGACGTGTTTGCAATTTTCGCTAGTATTACAACTATGCCCTCTTATGGAATTTATGTCAATTAAATATCATATAATTACGTATAATAAAAAAAATTAATAAAAATAAATCACATCTTGAAGTAAATTTAATAAATAATGTAAAGCAATATGAAAGTTTTAAGAGATGAATACTAGCGTTATTCATCTCCTTTCTATATTTCTTACAATATAGAAATGCATTATATCAGTATAAATACAAAATACGAAACTCAATTCATGTTATTGCATGTTTTATAACGTTACTATGAGGGTTAATAGGATAACTGAACATTATTGTTTTTTTCAATATTATTGCTGAAACTTTACTTAAACTGAACAATTTTAGAACTAAAAAGTTCAACAATGAACGGTTTAAAATACAGAACAGATTCTAAGAGATGGTCAATTTCCGTGTTAAATGTTAGCAACAAATGTGGCGGGTGGAAATATATTCTTTTTCTCTCGCACTTATAGGTACACTAGTAACCTCTGAAGAGTTTGTAGTCCGAGCTAATATTTTTTATTGGTGCTTTAAAACCTATTTGAAAAAAATGCTAATTATAAATAAACGAATGTTAAATGAACATTAACGTGACTTTTTTTAGTACTTTCAATATTCATATAATGTTGTTTTCAATTTCAATTTTTAATTTTCAGAGTTAAAAATATAAAAAAGAACCAAGTTAATATTTACTCGTCCTTCTTATATCTATAGTTAGCTTTTTTAAATGGACTTTAAAGCACTTGTAGAAAATGTTAACTCGGGACACAGTCGGTTCAGACATCGCTCGTATACCTATAAGTACGAGAGAGAAAAAGAAAACTCGCCACGTTTGTTGCCAATACTTAACATTAAAATTATATAATGGTCTTTAATATATTATAAACTAGTATTTTTATTTATTTATATATATACGTTCCAGCCAGGGATCCAGCAACGGGTTCCTTTAATATAATACATACAAGTTTTTACATTTCCTAGATTATTTACATTTATATATTTTTACATTTTACATTGTTATTATTAATTAGTTTATATATGTACAATTTTTACAGTTTAGAGTTAGTTTTTAGGTTTTAGGATTTTTTACACTTTTTCACTGTTTTTATTTTATATTTGTCACTTTGTAATTTTCTCGGTTTTCATATATTACCTCTTCACTAATAGTCTGGGTAGTATCGTTTGGTTATACACTTTGTTCTCTGAGCTCTGAATTAGTTTTTTCTCAATTTCCTGTATACCTCTCATAAGTCTCGGGTCATGGTTGTTTTTATATAGTTTCTTTTGTATCTCTCTTATGTTCCATTGTTTCTCTCTGATGCATCTCATGTCTACAAATATTTCCTCAGTTTCTTTGCATCTTTTTATCCAGTGCTTCTAGTCTTCATTCTCTGTACCATATAATCTACATTTCTTCTCATTTTCACCCAGTCAATACGTATTGCCTTCCGTTATGTTGCCGCATCTTATTCTTGCAATCATCCTGATCCTCTCTGCTCTGTTCTCTCTCCTTAAGTATTCCGGGAGTCCTGTTTCACGGATTTTTTTATATTCTCTGTTGTACCTGGATATATTTATTTAATTGGTCCTTTTTTTTGCATCTGAATCTCCCTGTCACTGTTTTTTATTTCTATATATTTGTCAATCCAATTTATCTCCCAGATTGTTAACTGTTCCATGTCAAAGCCGAAGTTATTGGCATTTCTCTGTGTTGTTTTTCTCCTTTTTTTCTTCTATTTTATCTTTTTCTTCGTGACATATTTTTATCCATCTGCCTTCAGATACCTCTTTGATTTTATCCGTGTATTTCATTACCCTGGTTCTCCAATCCGCTTCCATTGCTGTTTCATTTGTTTCTTCGTATATCAAGTACTTGGGTGTGCAGAAATCCAGTTTCAGGGTCCACCTGTAGTAGTCCATTTTAACCTTTTCTAGCGCTTTGGAATCTTCGTTTCTCTAAATCTCTACGCTGAACGCCATGACACCTTTAACTATATAGTCAAACATGAACTTCCTCAGGTAGAAGTCTCCTGCACACCTTCTTTCTTCATGTCCCCAGATACTTCTTGCAGCTACTCTTCTTTTTAGTGCTGTTTCCTTGATGTGCTCGCTAAGTTTACCATTTCTATTTAGTACGGAGCCCAGGTAGTAGAAGTGGCTCACTGTTTCAATTTCTTTTTTCTTCCACATCCTATTATCTGTATGGTCTTCTTTGTAGTGTGTTTGTTCATTAGTTTTTTAATCTCCATCCATAGCGTTTCTGTGTCTTGTCTCTTATTTTTTTGTTATATTTATTGTCCGTACCCTCTCTGTATTTGTTAATACTTTCGTCGTTCCATACTGTGATTATCTTCTTTTTTTCTATTTCATAGTCTGGAGTCTCAGCTTCTAGTCCTGCGTCTGTGTGTGCTACTATTCTGATGGGTAGGTGGTCAGAGTCAGTTCTACTTTCTATGTGTAATTTCTTGATTCTTTTCCTGCACTCCGTGTCCATCACTACAAGGTCTATGACCGTGCTACCCCTCGGTCCTATGTATGTGTATTCCTCTACCTTTCTCGGCCCCTACCATTGAGTCGTTTGCTATGCTCCACCCATAGCTTTCTATCCTTTCTGTCAAGTCTTTTCCGTGTTTGTCCGTTATTTTGTCTTTGCTATTTCTATATTCAATCTCCCCATTTTCTTTTATGAGTTTCCCTAATCAGCCCGTTCTTGCATTTAAATCTCCCATAAGTAAGATTTTCACATCCCCCCAGTCACTATTCTCAATAATCACTTCTTATTTTTCCTCCATCTTGCCTCTGTTGTTGTAAACTCCCCATATGTCTAAATTTTTCTCTTTATGCCCTGTTCTTATTCTCGTTCTGATTAGGCCTTCGCCTTTTCTTTCCCTATAATCACTGCTGTATCGTCCATTCGTTTATTAAGGCCTTTCAGAAATCCGCCTTTTGCTCTGCCTTTTTTTTTGTCTCTTGTAGCTCCTACTGCTTTCCATATCATCTGTTTTAGCAGTTTTTCCAAGTATTTTTTACAGTCTTTTTCTTCCATCCACGTCTCTGCTAAGTAGACATAGTCCATTTTTGTGATATATTGTCAAAATTCTATGTTTTTCTCCCATAGCCCTGCAACATTCTAGTATAGTAGGTTCATTACATGGTTACTCTTATGTTTCTTTGTCTTTCCTTTCTTTTCTCTGTTCTTTATAATCCCTTTTTCCCCTTTCTTCAGCGTACCGTCTTCTTGTTTTTCTCCAGTTATATTGTCTCTGTCTTGTCTGTCTTGTATGTTTTTCTCCTTCTTATTGTTTTGATTCCTACCCTTCGTACTTGTCTTTCTGTTTTTCTTGTACTTTTCTTCCTTTCTTTCATGTTCTCCGCTTTGTCTTACTCTGTTCCTCTTTTTACTATATTTTTTATATTTATTCCACACCCGTTCCTTGTTTAATTTGTTTTTTTGCTGTCTTTCTCTATCTTGCTATTTTCTTCTCCTTATCTCCCTCCGACTCCCATTCTTCTCTATTTTTTCTATTTTTTCTGTTTTCTTTTTCTTTGTTTTCTATGCCTTCAGTGTTTTCGCATTTTTCTTCTCCCCTCACCTTCTTTGTCTCTTTTGATTCCGTCTTTTCACATCTTTTTATTATGTCCTTTAGCACTTTGTCCATTACTTTGCTCCCTGTTCATTTTCTCCATATCTCGTGTACAAACACCTTTTTGAGCCCTATCTTCGCAAACATTCCCTGCTTCCTTGCAATTCTCACCCAATCTCTAATTTCGCTCTATGTCTGCCTCTCTTCATATGTAAAATCGTATTCTAGGTACACGTCTGTCTCTGTTAGATTTCTACGATTTTCCCATATCCTGTCCCTAGTCTCTTTACTTTCCATCTTTACGACTACTAGTCTCCCACTCCACCATGCACTTTTCACGACCTCGTCGCTTCCTAGTTTTTGTTCCATGAACCATTCGATCCATTTCCTAACACCTGCCTTTTCCACTTTCATTCTGGACATACCTCTTACGATGAAGTTCTCTTCCCTGTCCTTTCTTTCTCTCTCTCTCATAAACTATTTTAAACCTTTTAATTCCTTTTCAGATATTCCAGACTCACGTGAGCTCCTGGTGTTGCAGCTGCTCCTTCTGGTTCCAGTCGATCGGACACTAGCTCTGCTCTCAGGTCTCTATCCTACACCTTTTGCCTCTGTTGTTCCCCGCTACTATCCTCTCCTTGTCTCAACGTCCCTGGCTTTTGTATCTCAACCTATTTCTCCATGTTGTCCATACTTTCACTGCCAAGTCTTGTCATTTCTTTTAATTCACTGCACATTTCCTTTAATTTTTTCACCCTTTCCTCCATTTCCCTAGCCCATTCTCTTGTATTCCACTCTTCTTCCTTGAGCCTCTTAATTTCTTTTTCCAATCTCTGAAACTTTTCTTTATTCTCCTTGTCGCATTTTTCTCTTTCATCCTTTCTTATATTTTCCTCCACGCCTCTTTCTCTGCCCATCTCATATCGTGTCTCCTCCTCTAAAAGATACTTTTATTTTGCAACCTCTGTCAAGCGTCATCTGCGTAGTATCTTTTTTGCTATTTCCAGCCCTTCCCTTCCCTGCCTTGATTTTTTGCTGCCCCTGGCTCATTTTGCACTACTACGTTCTTGCATTCCGTTCCGTTTCTTATTAGTCCGCGGTCCGCGCTTTACGCGCACCATTCCGCTTGGTTCACCCCTAGTTCCTCAAAACCTCTCTTCGAGTTCCGATACTTTTCCCTAACCTCTGCACCGCCTTTGCTTTTTTACACTTTCACTTCACCTACACTCTGCTTATTCAGTTTTTTATTTCTCTACTGTGTCTGCACTTTTTTTTCTTCACCTTTATCACTTTCTTAGCTCTCTTTGCACTATATTTTCTTTGTTTTAAACTGTAATCACCGCACAATGTACTCTTACGAGGTTTAGCGTTGCGCGGCTATTAAAGGAATCCTATTATAAACTAGTATAAATATAGTCTTTTTATTAAAATTTATTTACTAATAAATTTATCAACATAACTATAAAAATGGTTGTCTTTATTTCTAAATCTTACCATTTATATTTAATAATTAATATTTGTAAATTTTAATTACATATACAAAAAATTCACTTGAAAATTTATATGTAAAATTACTTTATATTTAACACTTATCAACTTTACAAGAAATTCACAATACACACATTTTTAACAGAGAGCGAAATGAATTATTCGAGCTCTTGTTAAAAGAGTTTTTAAAACTGCTTTAAGCTTAAAATTTGTAGTTTGGCTATAAATGTTTGAAAAACAATAATATACATATGTATATGGTGCATTCACGAAGTATCGAGTTTTTTTTTCATTTTGCACCTATTCGTCGTAGAAATTTGGGAGGGGTCTTAAAATGTCGACAAACTCTTTCCGCATTTGTCCCTTTTTTTCTTTTGTTTTTTTGATAATTAGGAGCGGCAGGATTTTACTTCGCGCGAAAGGTGTTTTTCAGTTTTTTGACACGACGCGATGGAGCGACTACTCTAATAGCGTTACGCGATAAAATTTGTTTGCAATAAAAAAAACAGTGTAGAAACGTATAAAATGTTGCAAGAAGCATATGGATATAATTGCATGTCAAAATCGCAATGTGGAAAATGGCACAGAGCTTTTAAAAAGGGCCGAGAAAGAATCATTGACGAGCCTCGATCTGGACGACCAAAAAGCTTTCGAATGGTTAGGAATACCTTGCGCGTGTTAGAAATTTAAAATTTGGACTGTCGATTAACAGATAAAGCAATTCAGAAAAAACTGAATTTAACGCGATCTTCAGTGTACAATATAGTGCAAAAAAATTTATAAATGTTAAAATTTTTGAAAAACAACAAAGCCAAAGAGTTTGAAGATGCATTTGAAATTTGGAAAACATACCTTCAAAAATGTGTTGATACAGGAGGAAATTATTTTGAAGAATTTTTAATTTTTATTTCACACTGTTTATAAGTCCACCAATAAATCATATTTCAAAAAAAAAGATAAGAATTTTTTTTTTTTTAATTTTTGAACAAAACATTCTCGCATAGTGGTTTTCCACTAAACGCTTCAGCGCGCCGTGTCAAAAATTTGAAAAACACCCTTCGCGCGAAGTAAAATCCTGTCACGTCTAATTATCGAAAAACAAAACAAAAAAAAGGACAAATGCGGAAAGAGTTTGTCGACATTTTAAGACCTCTCCCGAATTTCTATGATGAATAGGTACGAAATGAAAAAAAAAACTCGATACTTCGTGGATGTACCATGTATACCATGTTAACAGTAACGGTTTACGAAAAGAAACATATGGGGTGATCTCATTCTATTAAATTTATCTAAATTGTTAATAATATTAAAGAAAAATAATGTTTAAATTGAATACAATAATATGATATATAATTATGTGTAATTATTATAAATTTTAAAAATTTTCTTATTATTATAACCCAGGCATTTTCTTTTACGACACAAATCTTCTGTGGGTCATCTGCTGCGTTTGTTATCAGTCTCTCATATAGAGTTGACCACCCCCTGGTTTAAAATGTACAATGACCAAGAGTATTGGCCTGAACTATTAAATTAATACGAGTTTTTTTTTCTTTTTTAGTTAAAATTCTATAGTACATTTAATATTTTTTAAATATTTTCTTTTTTTACCGTTAAAAATCAAGTTTATCAATAGTCAAATATGAAAAATGAGATGACAAATACATGTATTTCATAATACTCATTTATTTTTATGATTATTAGAAAGTATGAATTGCTAGAATTATGAACTATTTTTAATGTTTTTAAGTTTATTTAAACAATCTAACTCTATACCATGCGTAATTATGTCAGTAAAAAGAAAAAAGAGTGGAGAAGCCATGGAGGTCCAAAATATCGATATACATTTTTTATTAAATGTAAAATGTGTATGACTATATAAGAATTTAGTAATATCTAAAACATAATTGAATAACAAAATTTTAACTTTATAAAACCATTTATTATCCGGTAAAGTTTTCATATTTATAACATAAAATTAATTAAAATAATATTTATACAAAATAATTACCCTTTATATTTAATACAAAAATACACAACAAGGAGATTTAAAAAATTAGATTTGACTGGTACATAAAAACTAATAGAAACACTTTCCATACTACCATTTCAATATCTCCTACAAAGATATTTTCGTAAAATAGTACTTAAATAATTTTAAAAAGTATGGCATATGAACAGTGTCTACTATTAAATACAATATTGAAAATAAAATTAGGCAAAGCTACCAAAGAAAAATGAGACATAACTAACGTTATTTATAAAATTAATTGGCATCATTGTTTTGCAAAATATATTGGCGAAAGGAAACGCTTTTTATCTACAAGAATAAATGAACATAAAAAAATGTAAAAAAGTTCTTCGGATATTTTATAGCATTCATAATAACATACTCATAAAATTCACTAAAAACATGTTTAGATTTTAGATAAAGACAGTAATTATAGAAGAAAGATTAATTTCTGAAGTGATATAAATTAAAAAAAAAATAAAAATTCATTAAACCGTTAAGAAGATACCCAAAAATTTAATTTATAGTATAAACACCTTATTCGGGTTTGCAGTTTAATATTCATATTTCTTTATCTGTTCGGTTTTCCCGAGCGTATTCTTTCCTTGGGAAGGCCCGAGCAGATGTTTGCTTGGAGGCAAGCCCGACCGCTCGTGCGCACGTTCAAGTTTATGATCGGGTTTTACCGACGCGTACTCAGATACCTGAACCTCTATGGCGCAGTTAGGGGATCAGCGTCGCCCACACATAGCCCCGAACTTACTTTTTCGTTGACCTCGAAGGCGTTAACTCCGGCGTTTTTTGTTGTTTCGCATATCGTTTGTTTTTACAATTATAATATGAGCAAAATTGTGTAAGCAGGCAGGGCGGACCAAAAGGAGCTGTATTTATGTTTGTGTAGTGATCTAGCGCGGATTCACAAGGGCCTGTCTCGCGGAGTACGCGACCGTCCGACCGACGAGTCTGATGGCTTCCAGAACGGCCATCGTCGGCCTCCAATCCTGCCCCACCTGTACATCTGCGATCCGGGGTGCATACCGGAATATTGTTGTGTGGCTTTTTTCCCCAACGGCATTTTTTATGCCTGGCGTACGTAAGTAGACAAGTTACAATAAAATCTATTATTTCTTATATAAAACTCAGTTGTGTTCATCCCTATCCTCAATCCCCTGAACTAGAATTTAATTTATTCATATAGCTATTAATTTTTTCTTTATTGAAATTTAGAACATGGTTCTTCGAGCTGGATGAGTATAGTATGAACATTGCTGAGATAATTTCGTGCTTGTAAATTTTAAATTATGTCTAATTGATGCTTGTACGGGAACGATAATCATTGATCTCCGTCTATTTTGTAATTTAATGTCCTAACATTTACTGAGTAATTTGCTTATTTTTATTTGATACTTGTTAAACATCGAGCGTCAACGATCATTGGATTTCTTCATTATCAATATAGTTAATCGTAGAGTAAGATAATAAATCAGTAAGAGAGATTAATTTTTATATGCTCAACCGGCAAGCAGTCGCGCCGCCGCTGAGGAGCGATATATATATATTTGTATCCATTATAATTATTCACGAAACGAATTCCTCTACAGCGACAATTATAATCCTTTGTTACGTTTCGTTATAACATCATATATTCTTCGCGTAGGCATCAATCAATTCCTTGACCTCTTCTAGCATAATGGCTCCCCCGAATTTAAAAAAGCTAATCGGACCGCAAATTTCCTGCCTAGCGCGTTTAAAACTATTGAAGACACGGATAAAGAATCACGAAAGAAGCTCCTTGAGTGGAGGATATATTCGCGATACGCTTTTTGCACTCGAGACGACTTGGAAAGATTCAGCTGATCGCGACGGACGAACCCTACGTTACGAATGAAATCTTCGCAAAAATCCAAGGTACTTATGAGGACCTTTGCGAGTACCTCGTTGAAACCCTAGAGCAGCTCGGTACGGAGCGAAATATTGCATCGAAACCCTTTACTCACGAGACAAATCCTCGTCCGATCATCTCGCATCACGTCAGAGTCCCGGATATCGCATGGCCAACCTTCGATGGTAAATATGAGAATTGAGAGCATTTAAAGAATCACTTCAACTCCGTCATGCGCAAAATTCTGGACGCTGATGGAACGAAATGGCTTCAATATCTGGTTTCGTGCCTACAAGAATCCGCGGCGGATTTCGGACTAAATATTGAAATGAGCAACGAGAACTTCGCGCCGACGTGGATACCCCTACAGCGGCGGTATGGGAAACCGCGGCTTATAGTGTCCCGATATTTTGACCCATGAGTTACAATAAGCCTTCTAAAAAAGGAGTCAGCAGAAGGGTTACTGCAATTAGCTAACACTATTACCGGCCCCTTACGCGCGTTCAAACGAATGAGTCTAAATGTTGAAGAATGGAAGGCGTGGATGAACCATAAATTCAGCGTACTTTTAGACGCGACTACACGCTGTGAGTGGGAAGCACGTTTAACTAATCGCGATGAAAGGTTGGAATTGGTGGACAGCTCCAGTAACAGGGTTCCCGATCCTTTCGCACGTTTTCCTCCCATCAGCGAATTGCTCGTTTTTCTTGAAAAACGCGCACAGGAAATTGGTGTTACGAAAGACATCTGCGACTCGAAAAACTCGCGTAATGGTAGCGGACAATGTAGGGGCGTTCTAGGCGCAAAACGCGCCTTACACGTCGCGAAAGACGAGGCATGCCCGTTGTGTTAGGGAATGCACACCATCGCAACCTGCGAAGATTTTAAAGGGAAGACTACGCGCAAACGGCGCACAGTTATTATCAACGCGCGGTTATGTTTTGCCTGCTTCGGGAAATATCACTTCCGACAATGTCAAAATGGCGTTAAATGTCGCGTATACCGTAGTCGGCATCAAACCTTGTTGCATTTTGGGTAAATGTCGGAACCTAAATCGACTGTGGAGGTATTGCCGTGTCCGGACTCAAACTCCGCCGCCGCAACGACTTCTTTGACAGTCCATGCCCACACGGCGCGGACAATAATTGCGAGTTCGGCAGCAATATTAGCTACTGCACGCGCCGACGTCTTAGCGCAAAATGGCGCTTGATTGCGCGTACGAACTTTGCTTGATTAAGGTTCAGAAGCGTCGTTTGTTTCTGAATCTGTAGTGTAATCGTTGCAATTAGCAAAGTGGAGAGTGGATGTGTCTTTATCCAGGCTCGGGGATTGTTCGACTGGATCGGCGCGGTATGCGACTCGCTTTGTTTGCAATCGGTGAAGAATCCCGAATGCAAATTTACTATTGAAGCGCTCGTGTTGCCGAATGTAACGGGTAAAATACCGTCGGTGAATGCCTATGAAATCGAAATGCGACATCTGACTGAGATCCAACTCGCAGACCCGTACTTTGTCCAATCCGATCGAGTCGACATGATCATCGGTGTCGAGATTTATGGGAAGCTGTTGAAATCAGGCCTATTAAGGATCCCAAAGACCCAAGACACTGCATTGGGATGGATCGTGACCGGAAACACGAAATCGCAAGAATCATAGCGGGCGGCGTTCACCTCATCTCGCGAGCCGGTCGCCTTACATGGCGCCGTTAGTAACGATTTTCTTCAAATGCTCGAAAGATTCGGGGAGATCGAAGAGATCTCAAAAAATACGCACGTCTGGAATACCGAGGTCGAGTTCTGTGAGCGACAATTTCGCGAGAAACATCGTCGGGATGCTCATGGGCGGTACGTCGTCTCGCTATCTGTAAAAGACTCCATGCTACGAGTAGCAAGTGAAACTCGTGGTATGGCATTGGCTTTGCTCAGGCAGCTACATCGTCGATTTGAGCGCGATCCGCCCCTTGCGATGGAATATCGTAGGTTTATGTCCGAATATGCTGATCTCAGTCATATGATTCGCGTACCCGATAGTGAACGTGATAGCACTCAAGCGTGATATCTTCCCCACCACTCTGTAATATCGGCTACACATAAAAAACTGCGCGTTGTGTTTGATGCGTTGCGTCGTACACGGAATGGAGTAAGTCTGAATGACGTATTAATGCGCGGACCGGTGCGTCAAACCGAACTGCCATTGATACTGTTGAATTGGAGACAGTATCATTACGCGTTTTTCGCTAACATTGTAAAAATGTTTAGGCAGATAGTTGTCGCTCCGGAAGACCAGGATCTTCAGCGTATATTATGGTCGTGGTTTCAAATCAACCTCCTGTTGAATATCGTTTGACTACCGTTATATACGGCACAACTTGCACACCCTACCTCGCGATACGAACTCTTCATCAGCTCGCTATAGATAAGGGCGTCCGTTTTCCACTTGTTGCGTCATGTATTAAAAATAATACATATGTTGACAATATTTTTGACGGCGGTAACACGATTCAAGAGGTGAAAGTGAAACGGCAATAGCTAATCACGATGCTCGACTCTGCGCGTATCCAGTTGGATAAATAGGCGGCTAATAATCCCGATTTGATCCCCGCGAGAGAGAAAAATAATGCGGAGAAGAAATTATCGTTAGATCGTGACGATAACGTTTGAGCTTTAGGCGTTGTATGAGGCGCGCGACTGGACTCCTTTTTCTTTGATGACACGACGGTTGCCAATTTAGAAGATGCGAACACGCATCGTTCAATTCTCTCGGCTATATCCCGACTCTTTGATCCGATTGGGTGGCTTTCTCCTGTGGTCGTGACGGCAAAGATTATAATGCAGGATATCTGTGCATTACCAGGAGATTGGGATTCTCCCATGTCTGACAAACTTCTGGAGCGGTGACGCGATTATTGTCAGGCGCTGACTGCTCTCAGCGATTCTAAGGTAAGCCGTTGGATAAACTCGTAGAGTGATTTCCCAAAGGAAATTCATGGCTTTTGCGACGCCTCGGAATGCGTGTACGCGACGTGTGTATATCTTCGTGTGCAAGATCGACCGGAGAAAACCTTGGTTACGCTGCTTTGTGCGAAATCGAAGGTTGCGCGGCTAAAAACTCGTAGCATACCGAAACTCGTACTATGCGGAGCGCTACTGCTGGTCTGCATAGTTCGATAAATTTGTTGGTAAATTGAATCTACGTTTCTTTCCATGAGATTTAATCAAAAATTATATGTAATGTAATTATTGTTAGTTACTAGAACAAATTTAGGAAAAATAACGGATGTTATTAAGTTCTTATCTATGAGTAAATGACAAACTTACAAAATCAGAGATTATTAGAAGTTATTCATGAGAATACGGGCACTTGTTCCCAAATTTGAATAGCCGTATCGTCGAGAAGTTGAGAGGTAACATAATAAAGGAATGGAACAAATTATGAGTTATGCAGTAGAAGATAGTGCTGTCTCTAGCAGACAACTAACAAATGATCATTGAAATGGACCGCAAAGAAAGTGTGGGGATAGGCAATAATATACACGTAAGGAAAAAATTTTACTAGTTGAATAATCAGCTACACAACAAATATCCATGGGCATATGTGTAAAGTAAATGTACACGGGTGTTATAAAATGCAGTTTAATTCATTTTGTGAACGACTAAGGCTCGCAATAATAAATCACAGGGTTATTAGTATTGGTATTATATTGTAAACATCAAATGAAAATAAACATTTTAAATGTATTTATTTACTTAAAAAAAATATCTTTAAATACATACAAAATGTGTATATTTTATGAACTCATTATTTTATTATTTATTATTTTATTCATTAAATATTATTGAATGTATAATTTTAATAAAATCTCAAAATATTGTTACAATTGATTTTTGCCATTATACGATTTAATAAACTGTGTATATTTACTTTTAGAATGGATTTTTCTAATTAATTCTAATGTTCTATTTTAATCTAATATTAAAATGTATAGTATTTACAAAAAATGTTTTTTCGTATTAAAAATATATATATTATAATAAATAATTTAATATTTTTTTAAATTATACAAAATACAATTTAAATATAAAAAATAAAAAATGACATATAGAATATAGAAATAATTAAAGTTTCATTATACATTTGAATTTCAATAAAGAAGCTAATTTTATTACATTTTACATTCAACGCAATGGTGAGAGGGCTTCACTTCACTGTTACCCTTTATTGCTACTCGACCATAATTGTTAATCTATTAAACATCCACTAGATTCTTGAGAACAAATGTTCAACTAGGGCATTAGTAATCTCTCTAATAATCTGTGATAAAATATTGCAATTGGATTAAATAAGATGGTAGCATTGTGAAACTTAGTTGAAATTTATGATCTTTTTACTGCTACTTTAAATATTCATCTATTTCAGTTTGATCATGTTACTTTTCTTAACTATATAGAAATCAATATTGATATTTAAGTGAATTTATTTCTTTGATCTATGAATTGTTGAGTAAGAAATTTGTATTATTGATACATATAATAAAATATAAAGTTTTAGATTTTACATAAGTTTTTCTTTCAATTCAATATTATTTTATGTAATGAATAAGTATTATATATTTCGAATAATAATACTACATTACATCAAATGAATTAGGTTTATTATAAATTATAATAATTTTTAGTAAAAAAATAAACTGACAACGTTAAGTTATTCAAAAAGTGTAAAAAAAGAAATCTCACATTTACTGTCAGCTATAAACATTTTATTACACCCATATTTAAAGTAACATGACTATAGGTATTTGACAAATAGAAAATAACGATCACCATAAATTAATAAACATCAAAAGTGATAAAGTAAATAATCAAATCGATTATAGTACTGTGGTGAGACAGCACAGTTCACCCTTCAATGTTGAAGGGCAGAGTGGAGCACTCATCAAAAGATAGAAAGAAGTTACGTCGGTCTATTAAATTCGGTTTCTCTCGACAAACTTTTTAGAAATAAAGTGTTAATCTCTGTAAATCCTATCTAGAGTCAAATTTCACCTTCTATACGCAGACCTATATGTAACAAAGACCAAGTATTATTCTTATCTATAATATTTTTTCCCTACCTATATGGTTATGCATATTACAGCTAAATAGACTCAACATTTTCTACATTCTGAGTGACATAAATAGATATGCTATAATACTTTACTAGATTTTTTTATCTAATAATCACATACATGCTGAAAATATAGCTTATTTATTTTTTTTGAAATTGTGTATTAAAATCATTTTATCAAAGTGTGTATTTTAAATTAAAATAATTTTGAGATTGATTAAAAATTTTAAATTCTAAGAAATGTCTAAAAATTGTAGGTTTAATACTTTTTATTAACTTTTTAATGACTGTGACATGATGAGAAAGTGTATGAGTATAAGAGAGATATTGAGAATATGTAAGTAGGAGAGAGAAAAAGAGAGAGAAATGCGGGTATGTTGGTACGCACTTGAGAGTTCGGAAATGACCTACATGCATAAATATCGGTATCATGTACAGACACGTAAAAATTAAATCAGTACGAGTATCTTATTATATTCTATATTTAATGTTGTATTAAGTTAAGAAAACCGTCTCAAACAAAACAAGTTTAGCGAAGCAACATCGACCAGAATTTTTACGGATGAATTGTTACGGTAAGAAATTGTGTTGTTAAATAGATCAAATCGCCATTAATTAAGTACATCTTTGCATCCACAACACTGCATTACTAAATATAATATACGGTCTATACGTTATTGATATACTTTTTTTATTTTTCCACATTATGACTAGTTGATATACGAAAATGTTCTCTTTAACAAAATAGCAATACACCGATTTATGAATTCTGTTTTTGATTTTTATTTAATATACCAGAAGATGTCACGAAAAATTTAAATATTGTAAAAATTGTTATTTACACATGGATTGTATTTTTATCGATAAATATATATGAAAAATGAAAAAACATTTAAAAAGTATTTCATAATTCATATATTTTATCGTTTATATTGTTACGGGTGTAACGAAACACAATAAATCCGATAACTAAACAAATTTTTCGCATACCCAAAAAGGGATTGCGCAAAGTAATTGCGGAAGACGAGGCACAATACGCGCATTTAAATAGTGCTGATAATTAATAATAACCACTTACGAATAGTATTAGCTAAGAAATTGAGAAAAATATAGCCGGCTTAATAAACTAAAGACGATAAAATGCGAATTAAGGTCAAAAATTGGAACACCTCTAAGGTGGGAGGACAGGAAGAGTTAGCAATTTTTCTCTGTAAATCAGGGGACTTGAGCGATATTGGGGGCTCTCTCATTAGTGTATCTTCGAGATTTTTGGACACGAGAAGTAGATCAAAGTAGGAACGAAGTAGAGTCGACTTAGCTTAATAACATGAAGTAATTCAATCCCGGCCGAGGACTCGTGGATTAAACAAGACGACACTCACACTATCGAGTAAATTCACGGTAAAGCGAGTATTGTAATAATTACATACACACATATGTAGACGCTAGATTTGTATCATGAGCCGCTTTAATACACCAAATTCTCTCTTCCGATTTATTATCAATAAATCGGTATTTTAACGCGAGTTAATCAATTGTATTTTTATTTAAATCCTAAAACCTCACACAGGCTGAAGCGCTTAGACTGATTCAGCTACGGCAGAAAAAAAGAACCGGATAGTGATAAATAAAGTAATAATATAATAAATATGCGAATAAAGTAAACAAACGCAGAAGTAAGGAAATAAATAAATAAGTCACATGATAAATAAATAAATAATATAATAGAATTATAAATCGTAACAATATCATTTATTTTGTAAATTTGTTATTTAGTTAAGAATATTCAATAAAAAGCAAAAATTATAAAACGAGCAAAATGAAAAACAATATATATATATGAGTTAATATAAAATATTTGACTCCCCATGGTAAGCGTGTGTTAGAATAAACAATTTCACGTACAATAAGTCCTTGACAAGGATGATAAACCACATCATCGAAATGATGGTGTTACTGATAATAAATTGTAATTTTATTTTTTTATCCACACTCCAAAAAAAGATTACTATTTGAAATATTTTATTCAAAATTATTTATTAAGATAATACAATAAAAATTAGTTTCATTTATTCACAATACATTTGAAAAAAAAATTATTGAAAGCAGAAGAAAAATTGTATTTGTTTTAAATAAACGAATGTAATATTGTAAAAATACTTTACAATTGGAGAGGATGTTACTCAAAATAAAGGGATAGGCAATTCAATAAAATACCACACTTTAAAAGGCTCAAAATTAGAGATAGAAATATAGAATTAGAAAGAGACATGCTCAAAAATTGTAGGGAAAGAGAGAGAGAGATAATCAACAATTATAAATGTATTAGAGTAAAACTAAAACCTCAAAGGTTGAATGTATTGAGTATAAAACAGAGAAAGAATTGTCACTAAAATCTATATATATTATATAACTTAATTTCGAGTCATGAGGGACTTATATTTATCACCTCAACTTTTTTATCGAGGAAAACTCAAACTTAGCTTTAGCCACTTCGTGGTTGAAAGAGGTACTACTACAGCCCACAGAGTTTGAGTTGCCTGATTGCAGTGATGCGAGTAAGAGTTTTATTAACTTTTATTTCTCAAACAAATATATATACATATTTTTCAATGGTATCAAATAAATACAGAGCATCATTGAATAGTATTTTATGTTTTAAAATTTTAATAGAAAATATATGTATGATTTAGCAAATAGATATGTTCAATTCAACGAAATGATTGAAATATACTTGATTCCAAAATTAATTTTATTTTTTATTTGATTACATGTTTTTACTTTATTAGTATTCTTAAATCAATTTATTATATACATATATGGATTAGAATTACATAATATTACTGGATGAAAATTCAATTTTTAATTCCTTTTTGTAGACAAACATTCTATTATTTACAAGGTATATGAAGAAAGTTGATGTTTGTGTGCAAATGATCAAATTTTCAATTTTTGTATTGTTTAACCTTTTATTGGTATATCTGAAAAGTATTTTTAAATTAAAGTTTCTTTTTATATATTTTGTAACTACATCAATGTATAAAATATATAAAACTTGTCAAGGCAAATATGTTAAATTATTAACTTACTATTATAATTATATTTTATTTTGAATAAATTATAATAAAATAGATTTTTCTATGTTTACTTGTATATTTTTTAATTAACTAACTCTTTCTATACATCATACGGTCATATAAAAATTAGTGAAAATAGGGTAGAGATATTTAGAGAAATAATAATGTTATGACAAGTCTTAATGAACTTCAAAAAATTGTTGTAAATGTATAATTTTTTTATGAACATTAATAAATCATAAAATATAACTTTTTAAATTCAAAACCTATATCTTTTTAATACAATATATTCAAAGTATTATAAAGAAATGAAAAAAAACTTAGAACTACTGGAACTATTTTTCAATATATTTTCAGAATAAAAAGTAAAAAAATTAAATATATTTTTTTAAAAATCTTAATACTTATAAGAAAATGAATAAAGTTTTTAGAAAAGTGAAATTACTATTACATCAATTAATTATATAAATTAATAAATAATTATAAATTGTCATAAATATTAAGAAAATGTACTATATTAAAATAGAAGAAATTGATACTTATAAATACTTTCTATATTATATTCTAATTTATAACATTTTATTTTAAGTAGTTTTACCTAAAGAAGTGAATGTTGAAAGATTATCTTTGGTCTATTGTAGAAAAAGTAAATGAAATCATGGTAGTATATTTTCTACTAGCTAGTACATATATTTTTAAATTCCATAATTGTAAATTTTATATTTAGGAACTCTTGAAATTGCTAATTGTAGATTAGAAAAAGTAATAAAAACAACTTTTTATTTTAATAAGTTTGTAAATTAAAAGAAATAAAAAATTTTATAACAAGAATTTAATAAATTATTTCATTAATACACTTAATATTATTGAATAAAAAAATTTTAATCTTGTATAATTTTATTTAAAAATCATTACCTTCAAAAAATAAGCAAAAAAAAAAAAAAAAAAAATAAAAAAAAATTAAATTAATTAGATGATATGAAACTTTATTTTTAAATGATATAAAGTTCACATTAATAATAAATTTTGATATCACAAAGCATTAAAATTCATATATATTAGAAAAAAAAATAAAAATAAAACTAATAAAATCCTGATTATATTTTATATTTTATTTTATATTATATTTTAAATAGGGATTAAGAGAATAGTAAACAGTATTTTTATTCAAAAATATCTACTAATTAAAAAAATGTTTTATTATAAATATTAATATTATAATACTTATTTTCTATTTAAATGAGTAAGTGAATATTAATTTTATGAAGATTCCTAATTATATCTTGTGAAAATAATAAAAATGTATATGTTTAAAAAATACCTGTATTGTGAAGCTTAGTTTTTAATTTTCATAACGATCACAAGGAATAGTTTGTCAGTCCTCAAAAGTAAACATTCTCTGTGAATTCTGAAAACATGTAAAAACTTGATATTTGTTATGTCATCAATTCTTTTATTTGAAACGTTTTGTTTAAGTCAATGTAAAATAAAATTGGATATTACATTTGGAGAATCTATCCCATTGTTTAAAATTTTCTAAAACCAAATATTGAATAAAAAAGTAAATGTAAATATATAAGTTGCAAATATAAACAGCACAGTTTAAGTTAATATGAATCAATGACACTAGAGCAGGTTAAATAAGTCCAGAAATTTACTTTCAAAGATCATCGTTGGAAAATACATAAGCTGACTGTAACGATAGGTTTTCAAAAAGTACTATACATTTTACATATATTATATATTTGTTCATGAACAAGTTTCAACTAAATGGAAATAGTATATGCTTATTATTAAGCAAAATTAACTACGGAAGAATATTTCAAAAGTGTATAGTCATGTTTCGCAATTCAATCTTTTCATCATTTCATAACAATACATGAAACATAGATCTCCTTTCTCATTAAAAAAAAGAGTGAGATGATAGAACTTCTTAAAGACCGATCTGAGAGGTATATTTAATAAACAGAAACTTTGTTGAAAAATACAGATAGTTTTCTGAAAATTAATAGCTTGGCCAGATACTTTTAGAATACTCATTATACATGTATTTATGTATGTAGAATAGCAACTTAGATAATTATAAAGACTAGAAATTATTACAAGTAATTCATATAATACTTATTATAAATATAATACAATGTAATATTAGAGGAACCGATCAGAACGGTAGATTTTAAATTATTAGCATCTTAAAAATAGCGATTAGTAATAAAAATTGGTTGTGGTAGGATTATTTTTATTATTTGGTTAGTTAGGTAATTTTTCTTTACAGATATGTAAATTAATGTGTACATTTGAAATAGGTAATAATGAATGAAATTTGTATATGATTTTGAAAGTTGATATTATAGTATGATAACTTTATAATTACAAATCATTCAAACAGTATGCTATTGTTTGATAGTAGCTTGAACAAAATTATTTTTTATGAAACTAAAATTGGATAAATTCATGAATAATGATGTGATTAAGCTTCTTTCTATAATAAAAAAAACATAAATAAATTAATAAGAGAAAAGTGTGTATAATGGGTGCATCATGTTCTTTTTATAATGCTGTAAGACTTAAAAAAATTAGATTTAAAAAGAAACATCAACAATGCATCACGTTTTGGTACTTCAAAGCTAATTGTAACTAAGAAGATATTGCAAAACTCTACAATGTTATTTTAAACGATATTCAAGTAATTGTGCTTGAGATATCAATATCGTAAATATATAAATTAATTATGTATTATTTTTAATGTCTTTTACTTTGATTGGAAGTACACTAATAATTCGTTAAAAGTACAATTAAATTTTACTCGTTCCCAATGCACAAAATGATAAATTAGGAATAATTACAGTTGTAATTGAGGCTAACACTGTTTTTAAACACTATAAATATAAGATTTTGTTGTCAAAAATGTACACGGTTTTCTTTGAATTTTTTTGAATGTGGAAACTAAATCAATTTCAATTTTTGAACACGATGAAACCATCATATGAAACGAGTCAAGTTTGAATGTTGTTTATATCAAACAATAATAAATAAACAAAACTTTCCCGTTTCAAACTTCACTGGCTGTGTAATATCTATTACCTGTTATAATCGATATAAAAAATGATTTATTTCATAAATAAATGATTTTACAGAATAAAATACAGATGAAAAATCTTTGTGCATTTTGCAAATAATATAATTAAACAAAAAATATAGTACCCATTTTGCATACCATATATTTACTCTGGAGCAAAACAATATTGAAATATTTATTTCGACTGAAGAATCTGTTGAATTATTTTTATTATTATTTCATAATAATGAACAAAATTTAGATTCATCATTATAGTCGCCGAACAAAACATTCACCACGAATTTCAAAATTATTTACTTTTATACTTATCAAAATTGTTTCAGCAAGTTACCAAAATATAATGTTATAATGACTTGTAATTATAGTTATAATATTATGACATTTAATTTAAATATGGGAACTAACTTCTACATCGAACAAGTTCTATAGACAATGATACTCTGTGAATGTATATAAAAACATATTTCTCACATAAGAGTCTATTGTACAATTTAACTGAAACATAAATAATAAAAAATAGAAGGAATTTGGCTTCATTTCAAAGGAACGACAAAATTCTTCACTTAATAGTATAAAAATCGGTTGTTAAATTCGAATCATCGAGATTAATGAAGCAGAGGGAAGTGATGTAGTTGACTTGCATTTGTTCGACAGTCAACTTGTAGGATGAGAATATTTGTGGGTATTCGCCGCTTTCTGACGGCAAGAGAAAGAAAAACAATAGGTGAGGGCTGATCCTCAATTTATCAGAATCTCAAAATTCTGTACGTCAATTTCCCACGGGATTTTGCCTAGAACATTCCTTGTGTTTTTCTAAATAGCGTCTCGCTGTTTATCTATTATATATATATTATATTTATATCTCGCGCCTAATTATACACTGTCGATTATATTCCCCGTACTATTATTTTATGGTGATCTGCCGATCATCTCTTGCGATTTTGCTGCAATGTACGTACGTGTGTGTTTG
This sequence comes from Eupristina koningsbergeri, assembly GCA_018907245.1. Classification (NCBI taxonomy): domain Eukaryota; kingdom Metazoa; phylum Arthropoda; class Insecta; order Hymenoptera; family Agaonidae; genus Eupristina; species Eupristina koningsbergeri. The sequence continues at coordinate 502,924 of JACCHV010000014.1, forward strand.
TCCTCCTGTTGTACTTTCAGTGTAACGAAAAGAACGCAAGGCTTCTTCTCCACCAGGGCTGACCCCCTTTGGGAGATTCTTCGACATCAGATTCCGCAATCACGAGCTGTTCGAAATATCTCGCCCTGAGCGATACCAAGCGGTTTGAAGAACGCGGGCGAGCGAGGCAATTTCGAGCAACTCCTCCATCGTTGCTACTATGTGGAGGGCTCCAGTCACATGTGGCGACTGTGAATGTCTTCTCCGAGGTGGCGGCTTGACGTAAGTAATATAATTTTTTGGCTTTTTCCTCTCGTGCGAGAGGGTTTTTTTTATGTCGTGTATCCGCGGAGTCCAATAAATTGTTATTGTGAGGCTCAATTGTTGTCTATTTATTGTAGTTAAAACAAACATATATCTACCTCTCACTCTTTCCCTTTCATTAATTAGTACATTTAATATTTAACACTGTATAATAGTATTGATTCCAATGATAGAATGCAAACGTATTAAACTCTAGAGCAATTATTTTATTTATAAAATTTTTTGAGTTTTCTGTTATTTTTCTATATTTATTTTGTTTTAAAAATAGCTTGCTTACAATAGCAATTGTTAAGATGGCATATTCTGGATGTATAGTGTTCTTGAATTATTTTGATTTGTAATATATTCTATCATAGATTGGCTGTTTATGATTGTCCTAAATATGCTTGTGCGAATATGTTGTAAAAATTTTAATAAACTCATATTTACTAAGAATCAATATCGAATTTAGTAATTCTACTTGCACTTTCACCTTGTAAAAATATGGGCGCTTAAGATCCCCATATACCATTCAGAATATTATCATGGATGATATCCATTGTGGAATCAGGTATAAGTGGAGCAGCTAAAAATGTCACTTCCATCAGAATAGTTGAAAAAATGCAGAAGTGATGTACGATATACACTCAAATGAAGAACTCTACAAGACATGGAAGTGCCAAGTACTTTACTAGAATGATGAGATAAATAATAATGACAATTGATGCACTAAATCACTCGAGTCGTCATTTACTAAGTAAATATTTATGTATAATTAATCTGCACATAATATTAAAAGTTCACCGATACTTCAATATTAAATTAGATTTTGAAATATATTTAATGTAAAACTTTTTCAATATAGTGAGTTAAATATAATTCTTTTACTAATTTATACTATCAGACTATTATTTCTTTAATAAAAAAAAAATATTTTTTTACCGCAATATATAAGTAATTATTTTTAAGTTATTGAATCATATGTGCATATCTATTAATTATCTATGTAATATATAATTAAGTGAATTGTATACTAATTCACTTAAATGCGAGCGTTCTTTTCCTTCTTTGAATGAACACAAATTATTATAATTAATATCTTTATGAAAAAAATATATTCAAGACATTATATTCATTAATGGTGATAACTTACACTACTCATTTTAGGATAATATCAATATCAATATTTCAGTAACACTTTATATTATATAGAGTTCACTGATTTTATACATCCTATACAATTGAACCATATATGTACACATAAGAATGTAATAACAAAAATTTCATAGAAAAAAATTGAAATGATAAAATTGAATATTTTCTGATACATTTATTTAAAAAAAATCGCTTCTAGTTTTATAATATAGGTTATAGAAATTCATTTAAAATTAAAATGCTTGTTCTGTTTTTGTAATTTTAATAAATAATAATAAATATTAATTTAATAGTTTTAACTTTGTTATTGGAATACATAAGTGACGCAGAAAATCAGATGAATATGGTGTAAGATTCAATGCAAATATTTTATTTCGAATTAAAACTTATAAAAAATAAATAAGATATAGGCTGATGTATCATGCAACAACTATCAGCATGTTTAATCATGATATTAGAACTAAATATTGTAGATTCTAGATATAAAATACTTTAAAAATTCAGAATAATATGAGTAAAGAAGCGGTTGTCCGCGAAAAAAATTTCCTATAAATAATTACTTTACCATAAGAATAAAAGGAACATTGTTTGGATTTTTATGGAATAACATTATTTTCTAATTTGCAATAAAATTATTGACATTCAATTTGCAATTTACACTTATATTTTGGATTTTATAGCAAACATCATATATTTAATTAATTCTATAATAGTTCATTTTAACAAGTCGGAATAATTTTTTGTAGCAGTAGTGTATTTTTTAACATACTTGACTTGCGCTAATTTTTGAGTATCCATTAAAAAGTATGAGACGAATATATTGCACATACCTTTGTTTTATCCAAATTTTTGTGAAGAAAAGTTTGTATCATCTTTTATATCAGCCTATTAAAGCCTCTTATAATATTTTCAGTGGATAACTCTGATTATTTACAATAAAATCACGTACTTTTTTGTTCATTAATGCTAATCTAGTTAAAATTTGGCTTTATCAGAATTCTCATGTTTGAAATTCTTTCTTCCTTCCAAAAACCTTTATACTAGAGAAAGATATTCGTATTACATACTAATTATCATCGTACATATCGAACCTCAACCACAATATCTATGTTACATTTTTATTATCTTTTACATAAATATTGTACTTTTTTTATCAAAATTTCCCTAATTTTTCAATTTGAATAAAAATGTTTTTAAAATTTATAAAAAAATCGTTTTAAGTTCGCAATTTTATTATCCTTTACTTTTTAATATTATTATAATAATTTCATTCGTGTTTTTTAGATTTTACTATAGACTATTTAGTTTTTTTGAAAATATGTATAAATATTTTATTATGAAAAATAATATCGAAATTTAGCCTTCGGAAAAGGGTTTAATATAATAATAAGCTAAAAGAATCATATTTAAGAGATAAATTTGATGGTTTATTAAAATGTAAAAGGAAATCAAACATTCGCTATGAGTCATTCGGTATATATGCTGTTACGTATGTAACGAAATTCACATAATTAATAAAATAATAAATGTTGCATAAAATAAGTGAAAAGAAGAACAAGATGCAGCATAAAGAAAAGTGTGTGCAAGCGTTAAATTTGGGAAATGATGTCAAGATGCATAATTATTAAACAATATATGGAGAAATATAAACAAAGATCAAGGCAAGGCGAATTAAGCCCAAAAATGAGAACACCTCCACGGTGGAAGGACCCGAAAGAGTTAGCAGTTTTTCTCTATAAAGAACGTGAATAATAAAGGGGTCGATTCGAGTGATCGGGGAATTAAGACAGTAGTGTCAAGAATCGGACGAAAAATGTAATATGAAGTAATTCAATTCCGGTCGGTGACTCTCGTCGGTAAGACAACACGACAAACTCATACATTCGCGATAACATAAGAAACGCAAGTAATACAATAACTCGGACACATACGTAGGTGCTAGATTCGTATCACGGGCCACTATTACACTTCAAATTCTCTCTTCCAATTTATGAATAATAAATCGGTATTTCAAACGCGAAATAATATAATTGTATGTATTTTAATCCTTAAACCTCACAAAGGCTGAATCGCTTTGACCGATTCAGCTACGGCAGAAAGAGCTGGGAAATCATTGTATCATAATTAAGCGAGTAAATAAAGAAATAAATAAATAACGCGACAAATAAACGCGATAATAAATAAATATATATAAATAAATATAGTAAAATTATACCACGTAACATTGGTGCTGTGACTAGGATTTCTATCGAGGTAAGGAAATTTTAATTAATTAAAATTCGCGTCGATAAGATAAAAGTGAAAAAAATACAACTACAAGAAGATACTACAACCCAGAAAGAAATGATGACCCATGAGCTACTGACCTTTATAGCAGTCATATTCATGTAGGTAAAAAATTAATTATATGGAAATTAATATTGTGTGATTCATATGTATATATATATACTTGCTAAGTGAATTGTGAGCAGAGAGGCCCGAATCGGGATTAAGGAAAAATAATATTTTGATCATATTAGACATTTAAAAAAAAAAAAAAAAATTTTTTTCTCGATTTGATTAATTTTATTTATTGTCAGACATATAATTATCAAAAATTCCATTATTATTCTTAATAATTAATTGGGTGATGTTTAAAAAAATTAAATTATTTAGCAAAAGTAAATCGCAAGAGCGAATTTCAAGGCCGCGACTCGTTACCTCGTCAGTGAACGACTTAGGCGAGTGGGACCTTGAAAAAGAGACCGACATAAAATTTGAAACCGCTCATAAAATTTTGACGAGTGCCGCGAAACCCGAAGAACAAGTACGAGTTTGCGGTAATAATATTGATAAATTAATAGCGGAGTTCAATTATTTAAATAGTAAAACGATTAAAGAAATTACTGAAAATATAATGAAAAAAAATACGATGGAATACCCGAAGCCGGATTCTGTGTCAATGGGTTATATCGATGGAAACGAACAACGCGATGCTAGCAATGAATTATTGACAGAAATACATACATTCCAAATAGATAAAGCGCGACCACAAGCAAAGGGAATTAAATCTGACATTGAAATAAATAATAAAGACATGAATGAACAAATGTATATTAATTAAAAATTATTAAGCGGATTAGAAAGGTTAAACGACGATATAGATAAATTACATAACAGTTCCCCTAACGTAATCCGAGAAATAGACGCAGGGAATAGAATAAATAAAATATATGAGACACCGAAAGAAAATTCGAACATTCAAAATAAATTAATATCTGAAATTTTAAGACTGAGACGTGAAAATAAAAGAACGAACGCAACGAGATTAGGGATAAAATCGATAATCAATATTAGCGGGATACAGATAATATAGAATATGAACCAGGTGTAAATCGAGCGGGATCAAGAACCAATACAAGACAATATTTTAACCAATATCTGGAGTCGTACTGCAGACCAAGTATTCCTCAATACGAAATTATGCGGCAAATGTCGACGTGTTCGGGAGAAATCAGTGAAATAGTTAATTTAATAAATTGGATAAAGAACACCATGGAGTATGGGGGACTCGAAGTCGAAAGATATATTTTATGTTCTTTATTTAATAAAATAACGGGTACAGCAAGACATATGTTAGGTTTAAACCTGGAAAGCTATAGATCAATCGATCAATTTATTACGGATATAAGCGAAAGATTTGGTACTCCGAGGTTAGTTAAAAGATTATTAGTTCAAATAAGGGATTGTGTACAATGAAAGGGCGAAACAGTTTTAGATTTTTGAAATAGAATACGAATATTAAGAGAAGATCTATACTCGGCCCTTAATCTAGAATCTATAACAAAAAGAAATTATTCATCTATTAATTACGAAGATTTCGAAAGAAAAATTGTGCGAAAATTTATTGTGGGATTAACAAATACAATATCATTTAAAATAAACACGACATCACCTCTATCATTGGAGGAAGCTATTAACTTAGGGGTAGAATATGAAAAGGAGACAAAAGAATCCTTACTTAGCCGAGTCAACAGTCAACTAATAAAAAATGAACAAGAACCAGAATGGTGCAAATTTTATAATAAGCAAGGCCATGAGTGGAAAGAATGTCACAGTCTGCATAGGAATATAGAGCAGGGAAGGGGTATATCAATGAGTAGTAATAACCAAGGGCAGCAAAAACCGGGTTATCAGGGTCCACCTAACAGATTTAACGATAAAGCCAAAATCGGTAATAACTATTATAAAGGCAACGATCCGGTTAATAATTATAACAATAATATAGGATAATTTATCCCAATCAATTATAATAATTATGCAAGAAATAATTCGGAAGCGCCTATTAATACTTCGAGTTATAATCGATATACAAATAATAACAGAAATGAGCTTACTCATAAAGGAAGATATGATAGTTATAATAGAAATAATGGCTATAATAACAATAACAACAATAATAATCATCAGGGTCAAACATATAATCAAATGAATCAAGGGTTAATTTAATAATGGATCAACCTTCATTTCAGCATTATACCACGTAACAATTCTATAATTATACGCATTGTCTAGGTATAACACATTGATGAAAAATAATAAAATTATTTCGGAATTGTTATCGATAATATCGTAGATGATTTTTAAATATGTCTGTTGTAATATTTTTATTTTTCAATTTATATGTAGAGATTTTTCATTTTTTAATTGTCTGATTTCGGCAACAGTCATCAACAATTACTTAAAGTAACGCAATAATAATGTAAAACTAACTCTGTGAAGCATCAGACCTTTTTTCACCTTTATTACCACGTGAAAAATTCATATGACTCTTGATTGAATGAGAACTTGTACATTCAGCCTCTTTATGTGACGGTGGGCGATATATAATTTAAAAAACGATGAGAAATACAATTAGGGCAACCTAAGATATAATGATTTAATAATATCCTCAATATTTAAAAATTCACTTAAACTATTTCAAGATAATGAATTTAAATTGTAACGGTCTCCAGTACATCGGACGATTGCAATAAAAATTTATATACGTTACATGTAATTATATGTTTTTTTAAAAATATTACACATGAAACACACATACATCGAATACTAGCACCCTTAAAACTATAACTATATACTATCGATAAATATAATCACTATCAGGAGCATTAACTGCTAGACGGACCGATAATTTGGCCATCACCACTAGGAGCAGCGATTGCAATCCGCGCGCTGTTATCATTCCCTATATTAGAGCCTGATGAAAAACAGATGATATAAAAGGGAACGAGTTAACAAGGAGATCGTCATTCTTAGGTCAATATGCTCAAAAGAAGTAGACATAAAATACTTATTACCCCAGAAAAGAGTATCATATAGTAAATATGGCTCTATACCTTTCAAAACTCTGAACGAAGAGCATTACATAGTGGATGTAAACTCTTAGTAATCTGTACTTCCACACCGTTACGGATCCCCCATTCCAATATTGACGTATTTCGACACTTATACATCTACATATGTGCAGGCATACCCACCTACACCGACTAACCTAAAATATTATTAATTGTAATTAAAATTAATAATAGTAATAAATTAAGAAGGAACCATGAACAGAGAGTTATTATATATTATGAAAATAATAGAAAGGAAAATACGAAGAAAGAAAGACAAAGAAAAAGCAACGGAGAGAGAAACAGAAGTGATGTGTAATAAAGATAAATGAAAATAAATGATTAATGTAAATAGATAAGATTGTAAAAATGTAAAACTGTCAAATAAATGTAAATAATAGTATGTAAGATTGTAAACACGGAAGTCCATTCCAAAGCCTATGACCGGAATTGTAAAATAATAAATAAAAAATAATATTAAAAATTAATTTATTTTCTTATTACATTCTGAGACTTAACAAAAGTCGTGGTTTTTTTGTTAACATCTTTTGTAACTTCATTTTTGTTAAAAGTAGCAGTCATATACTCTTCCCCAATTCCTGTATTCTCAACTCAAGTCTATCCGCAAAAATTTAATTGATCAATTGAAAATATTTAAATAAATTTATTTACAAAATCAACTTTGATATATATTTATTAAATTTATGTATATAAAATATACAAAATCTCTATAGTAAAATACGTTCATCGATGTTTAGTTTACTGTCTTTCACATGTGATTAAAAATAATATATTGATTGCCATTAATTTCTTAAAATTTATGTTGTAAAAATAAAAAAAAATAAATTTCTATTGTGTTTTTATTCCTGTCGGTACATTATTTATTTTTTCTTCAAAAAAAGTAAACGAAATATTAAAAAAAAAAGATGATAATACGTACTTTTTCTTTTTACAGTAAGATTTTTTCCCTAAAACAGAGGCTTTCCGCGAAAATCAATTCAGGGCACCATTCAGATTATTATATATTGGGTAAGTATAAAGCAAATGAAAATAATTAACTGCTAAATGAAACCAACAATTCGACAATATCGAGGAAAAAATATAGATGTAAGGATGGAGAGAAGAGAGTAATTAGTTTCCATTACATTAATTACGCCACGATGAATAAATCTATATTTATATGGGAAAAGGTATTTAATTCATCGGATCTAATACATTTTTAGAAATTAGATTTTGTCTTGCCAATAATTTTAGAATAAATTCATTATCATCCTCCATTCACACATTCATAATCAATAATAATCATTTTTATTCATTTAAATAGTTTTACATTTTCATTTAATTTAATAAATCAATATATCTAGTTACTCGTATAACGTAATTATCTATTTCATTATCTCTCGATTACGAACAAACAATATTTGTAGTAGTTTCAACATGAAAATCTTATATATGTATTGTCACGTATGTAATATTACAGTCGCATACGTGATGAATAAGTAGTACTTGCGTCAGCAAACGTAGACAAAACATTAGGAAATTGGCAATGAGGAAATCGAATTGAGTGGCGAGTAACATAAAACCTCCGAGTAATAAGAATTTCTGAATCCGTCAATTTGTGAAAATTCAAGACCGGAGCCGATAATGAATACGCAGGGGTTAATCGAAAGTCAATACCGGAGGCAGCTGACAGAGTGGTAATCAAGCATCTGGATGATAATCACCGGGAACACCTGCAGGAAGAATTCGTGGATTTTGCAATTCTCCATCCAGCGTAAGTAATGAGTAAAATCAAAAGAAAACAGAGGGGCATTCTTAGGTCGACTTCTAATCTGACTCTTACATTCCGGTTCGGGAACTACTATCATTTTTTATACAATCGGGACTTAGTTTTTTTTCAACACGAACCATTGTAAAATACGTCATTTCGTTCTCTCACTCTCTCGCTCATTAAGAGAGATAATAATAAAAAGGACAATATTAATTAACTCGCGTTTCTTTATTGATAATTCCGAACCTTACCAAGGTCGAAACGCTTTCGACTAGGGCAGAAAGATCCTGGGTAAATTCGTGATCCGATTTTAAGGGAAAATATAATTGTGACAGCTTACATACGTAACAGTATTAAATTAAACAAAATTCTATTTTAATTATTTTAATAGATGTTCAAGATATTTATTTTGAAATTACTACAAATGTTTGCTCGCCATCAATAGAGAATGATAGAAAGACTTATGTTACATGAGTTAGTATTCGATAATTTATTAATTATTTATTGAATATTATATTGTAACGACCTTGCTCATGACAAGAGTGACGATATGAGAAAGAGAGAGAGACAGAAAGGGAGACGAAGAAATTCCATAAGAGGGGGGAAAACCGGGTTCGCGGTGAAAGACAACAAAAATACACAGAATTCCGGTTTAACATCCAGATACGACCGGGTTGCGATAATTTTCCGTGTTGAAAATTTTGAGTTTTTCAGAAATTGAATCGACCGCATAAATTTGCGTCGGTCTTAATTTGCTATATTATGTAAATCTCCTTTGTTTCATAGTGCGATTATCATTTATTGAGTATCATTACTGCATTCTCATCTAGATTGAAGCTTATTTTATTTATTTGCGTTAGTATCGCTCATCTCGAGCGTTAAGTGACGCTGAGACGTCGCGACATTGAAGTCGCAGTTTGTGCTAGCCCTAAAAATTTGTTATTGCGTATGCGAATAATAACACGACAAATATGATATATTTAATTCTGTTCAAGCCAGCATTATCAATACTTTATTATAATATTAATAAGTAAACGCAATAATTGAAAGCCAATTAAGTACAATGTTAGTAAATAAATTTGATAAAATTTTAAATAATATTTTGTACCTTTCTTTAAAAAATGAAATTTACATTTTTTACTTAGATAAATCTTTGAGTGGATTTTTAACATTTTTTTGTTCCATATTTTTAGCAGGTAAGCTTGTTAACCTTTCTTGAAAAATATGAGACAATTTACTTTCTGATCGTGATCCACGTCGACTTAGTGTATTTAAAAGAACATCGTTACTTTTATCATCTTTTCCAGATGAAATTTCTTCGTCATCTTCTTCTCGTACAACGCTACATTTACGAGATCTTGTATTCTAAAAATATGCAAATTGGAATTATGAAAATATCTTAAGCAAACCAAAACAATAATATACTTACATGTGACAAATTACCAGAATAACAAGGCACTTTCAAAAGAGCTTTGTTTAAATTGTTTGACATTGTTCCACTAAAGAAATGAAATTTATGTATAAATTTTTTTAAATTGATTATGTAGATATTATGTAGTAAGCAGAAAAATTAGTATTTTTATTAAGATAAATTATAAAATAAAATATTTTACAGATTTCGTAACATATTCGCTAAATTTACTAAGATTCCTTCAGATTTTTCACCTACGTTGCAAATCTAAAACTTTACATTAGTATTATTTTGAACTGTGAGAAAAAAAACATTTACACCATTAAAATGTAAATTCAGCATATTAGTAATAAAGCAAAGTTATAGGAACAACCAATGTCACCTCAAAATACTGATTATTAATATTATAACTAACTAAGCGAAAGTCGTTTCTTCATCATAAATAAATGCTAAATAAGGGAATAATACGGAAACTCCATGGTATTCAATTATAAATAATTATAAATAACGGAAATTCAATGGTAAAACGATATAGAGGAGATAAGGTAAAACTTTATAAAAGGGAATAAAGAACGAACAGCGCTTTTTACATTGATATCTAAAGTCAAGTTATACTACGTGAATTGTAAAATCTCCAAGCTCAGAAGAAATCTGGAGCGGTGACCGCAGACTGCCAAGATAAACTTATACCCATATGGTTGTTTCGAATAACAAATTCGAAGAAACAACTATTGCTATAAAATTCACATCTAAAATATTTTAAATTGTATTAATCGCTATTAATTGTAATTTAATTTATAATTTTATTTATTTATTCTTACTGGTCGCTATAAGAGTTAAATTATAGCCTTATAAATGTAGAATTTATACTTAATGAATAATAATTTTTATGGAAAACTGACTAAATATTCATTTATAAATATAAACGTATTGAAACGTAATAATATTTTATGTAAAAAAAGTGTTTATATATTAAAATAATTGGTGATATTCAATTCGACTTTCATTCAATTTCATATTATAAAATTTATTGCAGTTTTTTTATATCTAGTTATTCATAATTTTATTATAAATTATTTTTTAGTTATTTAATATTTTGATATATTTTCAAATTTATTATTTCTATATTTAAATTTATAATAAAGTTAGATAATTTTAATGATTTTTATCTTTTTCATTTTTTTAAAACAGATATTGGTATGTCTAAGTATGTTTAAAGAAATATAAATAAAATTTCTTTATTTAGAAAAATGTGAAGTGCAATATCAATAAAATGAGTTATTCTAATTATTTTTCTGACGCTTCGATAAGGTATCCCTTGTCCTTGTCAAGGCTAATGTTTCGTCGCAGTAATAAGTCGGTATTATACTATGTGTTAGTCGTAACGTCACAATTAAAATGTGATATTTATTCATTATTAATTTGATATTGTACGACATATTTCTACAACGAAATATTAGCCCTGACAATATCAAAGAATACCTTGTCAAAACATCAGCGAAATAATTGGAATAACTTGTTTTATTCATATTGCACCTCATTTCGATCTTTAATTTTTTCTAATAATCAAGATGAAAGGGGCTTCGAATTAAATTTTACAATGTAAATAAAATTTTAACTAATGATTAATATAAGTTACCATTTATTCAAAAATTCTTTATAATTATAAAAATTAATACGTTAAATTTAACAATATAATTACTATTTAACAGACTAGTAAGAATAAATAATAAAACTATTTTATCGTAAAATTTAGATTGGAACATTAGCTTAAAAATGTCGAATATAACAATTATAATTTTACTTGATTGATGTTTTTGGTTTGTTTTTCTAATATGATGACTTGAGTATTATAGAATGTCCAAAAAGGTTGATATGAGTGAAGAATAACTACTAGCAGCGTGCTGTCACCACTCCAGTTATCCCGGCTGTGTTTTAATTGTATTTTTGATTTATAGAAGTAAACATTGATCTAAATAGAGTTTTGGCCATAATTATTACACTACTAAAATATATTCCAAACGACTTTCAAAATGGCAAAAACAAAAGTTGCTTCCTCTTGCATATTTTTTGTAACTTTTTCGTTTTTCTCACATTATAACACCCTTAATAATGAGTTGGTATAAAGAGGTAGTTTCCTTCTAATTGATAATCTTTATTATTGTTGTCTCGAGAATTTTTATCTATCATCATGGCTTGACAGAAGCCATAGTTTCATATTTCAAATCATAATATAATTATGAATTGTAATTATCTTGAGTTAGTTTTCATTTTCTATGAATTTTTTTGTCAATATATTATTTTTACTCTAGTCACTGGTGAGTGATTAGACTATTACATATGTTAAAAATGATCTTATATGAAATACACTGCATAAATCTATGTTATCGGTAATATTATTCTATTTTTATTTCTGTTTTGTGATAATTAAATTTGTGAAAAATTTTGAGACAATAATGTTTTTTATGATTATGCATTTTTTTTCATTATAATTATTTTACCATAATTTGTTTGCATATACTCAAATTAAATTTTTCTGATTAAATAAGATTAATAACAATTATAAATTTCTTTTATATTCTTTCAAAACTTAGGGATAAATATTTTTTTTAATAATATATAAATTATTACATATATTTCATTATGCCATTTTTCATCTAACTCTAAATTTTGAAATTCATTAACTCAACATCGATCTAACATATCATAAAGAAGACAAATTTAATAATACCGGAATGCTGATAAAATTTCAATAATATTAAATAATATTACGATGAAATGAATACTCTAGTTCAAAACGACTAAAAAGCAATTAACAACATAATGAAAACGGATTAATTGAAAAAGATACATCTCTATGTCAGCAAATCTAATTATGTAGCATAATAGTATAAAATAGGAAGAACAATCGTAAATTTAACATAGATTTGGTAGTATAAAGCAAATTAGCGATAAGTAATAAATAGACTAGCATAAGTAACCATAAGATAAATATAAGGCTTTTTTCGCCCGGTTTTTTATGCCACGGTGTAAATTCGTTTGTAAAATCTTAGTTTGTAAGAAAATTGTAAATATTAGGAAGAGATTCTGCTGGAAAAGAGAATTGGTGAAACGTCATGATAGTTTAGTTGACATCGGAAGATTGGAATGTCTTCATCTTTCCAAATTTGCGACTCTATAATTCATAAATAAAATTTGCTTACCATATGTAGGAATTTTCACTAAAATCTCCTGTCTATAACGATTTTCCAAACTCTCCTAATGTCACGCATAACCTCCACAATATGAATTTAATATTAAGTTATTATAATTGCTTTTAATATAATATTAATTAAATAATTTTGGGGATATTTTTTATAAAAAATTATGCATTATGATTGATTAAATATTTTTTTTAAATTACATATTCTTCAGGATTTTTATAATCCAATCTTATAATATAAAAGGTTACTCTGCAAAATTTACATTAAACGCCAATCTTGAATTCTCAAAGATTAGAAAATTTGTAGTATATTGTTGATCGAATATATTGTCAATTTATAAAACAATAAATTATTTCAACATTCTATATTAATTAAATTCTTGTATAAATTTAATTTATATTTGAGAATTGGCCTTTTTGAACCAAAAAAAATTGTCAAACAAGCAGAATTTATGATTCTTATCTTTAATAAGAAAAAAATAATTAAAATAACAAAAATATATTGGCATTATAATTTTGCAACTAATAATTATTTAAAATCACTAAATTTCTTTATTTTGACCATTTCATGTTAGTTATTCTTATTATTAAAAATTTACAAATAGATTATAATAATAATCTATTGAAATTTATTATCGTCAAACTTTAAATAATTTATTAAATTTGTTATTTTATTCCTTAATAAATTTTTATTATTAATAACAGAATTTTTCCATAGATTTTTATGACACGTACATTGTAACAGTTTTATTGTGAATATTAATTAATTCAGAGGTTATATTTACTGCTGATGTTCGAAAATACTTTTACAATTAATTTATTTTTTAAATTGCAAATTTTTAAAGATTTTCAAATCATTAAATTAATAGTGTTTTGGTGGAAAGTAATTTTTTCCTTGACAATATCTTATAAATGATTATGATAATACTTTAATAGATAAATCATGTAATTTTTAATATATTCAGTAAGTTACAATTTTTACATATTAAATAAAATAAATAATTTTAAATGTGCTTTAATTTCATCATAATATGTTGATCGTAGAATGATTAGTCATTTATGATCGAAATTATATATAATATTTAAAAACAAAAAACAAAAAATGTTGTTAACGTTTAAATCTTTCAACTTTTATTCTACGTTAAAATAATTCTAGATATCATCGATTCATAACACAGTTTTGAAAATGTTTTACATGCTAACTTTATTACGATGAAGCCTGGTGAACAATCTTCACCTTTTTTCAATGGAAATTTTCATAAACATATTTTATATAAAAGAATATTACTACATTAATTATTAATTTAAAAGATTTTTATTTTACCTGTTCTGTTCAGAAGAATCCCCATTACTATTCATTTAACCAAACTTTAAAAAAATTTCACTCAAAATGAAAGGTCAACTATTTATTAGTTTCTGAACGTGTCTCGTATAATGAAATAAGTTAAGTATTAATTTATATATTTCGTTCTATGGAAAATTTTCATAATTAATGTTAATATATAGCGTAGAAGGTGCTTACCATCAAATTTCACATTTAATAATTAATATTTTATATCTGAATGTATTGATTCAAATTATAACTTTATTTGATTATTAAATGAAAATTATTTAATTAAAGAAATATATTTTTCAGTTTTTTTTTCTAAATTAAATTTTAACTTTTTATATGATGTTAACGAAAAAATAATAAATTTAAAAATACCTTATAGTTGTATTAGCAGAGTTTGTATTAATGGTCAAAAGTAGTTCTTGACGATGTAGTCGTAATTTTCTTTCCGCTAATAGAAAATAAGTCGCCGTAATGTGATTATACTCATTTTTATCTAAGGCTCTGAAAGAATTTATAATATATATATATATATTTATATATATATATATATTTATATATACATTCTACAATATTATTGATTTTATCTTATAAAATTTTATTCAATAGTATCATATTGTATAGGTGTCAAATTAGGGTGGGGATATGGGAATTAAATAAACATCTAAACAGCAGTAAAAATTTTTTTAATTTATTACGTCTCAATATGTCATAAGTAGATAAATAAATATTTAGTAAATTTTTTATATATAATTATCTTTTATTCATTTAGTATAAATCATGCATTTATGAATATAGAATTTAGACATTTAAATTAAGAAAATCAGTAATAATAAATTTATAAAATATAATTATTGTAAAATGAATTATAATTATTTATCGATAATTGTACTTTATATTACTTGTGTTATAATGTTCAAAGCGATTGTAGCTTAGGTGTGTATTGTTCGAAAGGGCGATGTGGACATATTCTGTAAGGCAGCAGACTGTCATTATTCCAGATTTCTTCTAGTCTTGGAGACTTAATTCTTTTATTTTTTTAATTTTTTTTTTTAGTCCTTAACACTTAATGCTAAGTTGAAGTTAAAGTATACTAATTCCAAAAGCAAAAAGCATCTTTTTGTATTTTCTCTACCTTTAATAACATCTGTATATTTTATCTCTTCTATCGTATGTTATAGTTATTATTATTGGCTCAGAAGTGCATGACATTAGTTGTTTACCTAATTTATGAGCTTTTTTTTTATTTCTTTACTTTCTTCGTATTATTTTGTTGAATTTAGCAATAGTTAATTCCTATTGTAATATAATTAAATGTAGTTTTTGTAGTCATTCGTGTAAGTTAGTGATGAAATAGTGTATTTTGTATTTATTATTTTACCTATTTTATATTTACAATTCGTGGTAGTGTACTTTTAAAGATTTCATTTTGCAAACTTATCAAAATTAGACGAGGAAATACTACTTAAAAATACGAGGACATTACAAATTCGTTTTACATAGTAATATATGTTATTGTTTTCAATTGTATTTTTAATACGAACAACAAACAATTTAATTTAATATGAATTATATTGAATTAACAAATAATTATTTAATATAAAGCATATAATATAATCTAACTTAAAAATATGTTATTAATAATTGACCTACTAAAAAACTTAATTGTTGTAGGTGTATTAGAAGACGTACTATATAATTAGAAAATTCATGGATGACATAAAACAACACAAGTTTCGCAGCAATTTCCAATTTAAAATTTAAACTTTTGATTGTTACGGATTTAACATCATTATAAATAAAATTATTGAGTTATACAACATATTTTGTATTGATTTTACTCTAAACCAATTAATGGAATTTAAATTGATGTTAATTCAAAATACTTATTATACTGAGAAAAATATAAACTATTATTATGATCCTAATGGCTTGCGTAATGATTAATTATATTTATTTATTATTTATTATTTAATTAATTATTACCAGATTACTTCTGTCGTAGATGAATCGGTCGAAGCGGTTCAGCCTTTGTGAGGTTTTAGAATATAAATAGAATTAACAATTGATTATTCGTGATAAATACCGATTTATTTTCAATAAATCGGAAGAGGGATATATCGATGTATGAACATGGCTAGTATCGTGAATACTTCCCTACTTTGTGTCCGTAATTACAATTATTATTATTGTGATGTTAATCGATCGTAGAATAAATATTCTGTTGTTAAATTCAACGAGAGTCCCTGACCCGGATCAACTTACTCCGTATCTTCTGATATACTAATATTCTATATACTATTCTGAATTTCGAATTTCATAGTTTTCTGCTTCATTGTTGCTGTATTTATTATGATAAAACGTTAGCTATTTCGGGTCCTCCCACCTTGTAGGTGTTCCCATTTTTAGGCTTAATTCGCATTTCGTCGAATTCCACTATTGTCCTGATTCTTAAGTGGACAAGCTGAACTCGATTTTGGGTGTCCATAATGAAACTCATCTATGATCTCATTCCAACTCTCCTATACAGCCTTGTACTATTATTCTAATTACGATTTACATATACACTTATTCATAAAAGTATTTATTAATATTCAAAAATCTCTATAGTTCTTTTTAAAGAAAAGTTTTGAAATTTTGTGAATATTTTCATAAAGGATACAGTGGGCTTAATGAATTACACTTGCTTTTAATTAAGCACACACACAAACAACACTTTTTACTTTGTATACATATATATATACATATTTATTACAACATAATAATTTAGAGGTACCAGAGAAATTCTTTTAATAATAGTGTAAACTACTCGTTAAATCAAATTAATAGATAGTAATAATAATGGCGTGGCCGCGTGGTTGGAGGTCGCGCCTGGGAGCAACACACGTGGGTTCGCAGATCTTTACATTGGTAGATCTGTCGATGGTGCTTATTGATTCAGCAGTCGATGCTTGGTCCGTATTAGATAAGCGTGGAAGTTTGGGAGTCGAATACATGACTCGTGCCGAAATTATATATTCGCAACTAAAATAAAATAAAAAAATAAGACAAATTCGCTATATATTACCAACCTTTCCAAAATGATCCAATAAACAGTCGAGTTTTAAAAAAATAAACTTCGTTACTACTATAACGCACTCTGTACACCACACCACATATCAACGTAGGTCGACCAAGACTATTTCCCGTTTTTGGAAGTTAGAAGTTCCGTTCTCAATTTCTTCTAATAATTGGATAAGAGAACAATTTTGAAAAAAAATTACCTACTTGTCTGGAAAGTTCATCGAATAACTTTTGTTAACGAACAAATGTTATCAAATACGTTTCCAATCATCACAACTTATTTCCAGGTGGTAGAACCCCTTGTGAAAGGCAATCCAGAAGCGTCATACTTTCATTTTCTACAAGTTTATGAACTAGACCGTTTAGAACTTCTTAAGTAATTAGTCTTTAAATGTGGAAGTTATTTACGTTATCACCAAATTTAAAAAGCTGACAGTACAAAAATATGTGATATTTAAAGCCTCTTAACTCCATTATCGAGTCATTTGCTCAACGACTTCCAACGTACTGGATACAAACTTTAAATAGACATCGTTACAGCCTCATTTCGATTCTGGTTACTTTTACTTGTCAGAATATTCCGACAGTTTGTCATACCTCGCAAAAGTATTGATAACTAAATAATGTGAAGCACTATATAATTATAAAAAAATGTAAGATGTATGATGCGAACCATTATCTAACAAACTTGAGACAATGAGAATGTTTTTAAAGATGTACTACATACCATTAATCGAAAACAAACATAATACAAAAAGTAGAAGTTATTAGTAATTTCATATACCGGTTCTGAGCGCAACTAATATATTTTTTTGATTTTTTAAAAATATTACTTACCGAAGAATTTCTTCTTTAGAAGCTATATTACCAATAACCATTTTAGATACAATAATATTATGATCATCTTCTGAAACTTGTTTACGGGAAACCAGTGGAGTAGCTTCCAGATCTCTAGAAGTTACATCAACTAAAAGCCACTTATCAATTGCGATTTCATCAAGAGAAGCTCTTTTTCTAGGTTCTTTTATTAGTATCTTTTGAATTAATTTTTTACAATCATCAGATACATGTTTCGGTACAGAATATTTACAATCCATTATCATTGTTAAAGTTTCACTATCATTAGCTTCATGAAAAGGAGCATGACCGCATACAAGCATATACAAAATGACACCTAATGACCAAATATCTAAAAAATATATTAAAAAAATATTTTAGATTCTAATATTTTAATAATATTGAATTGATATATATGTAATTAACTATTAATTATTACATTTTTATATAATGTTTCATTTCCTCAAAAAATATAATTATTTTATTTAAATAAAGTAATATTATATTTAAAATCTATAACTTATAAATAAAAATTGTAAATATATCTTTATTGAGGAGTTCTGAATTAATCAAATATATACATACAAAGACAGAAAGAAATTTCTTTTTGATACTTAAACATATCATTGGTATATGAATACTATATATTTTTAAGTGATTGCTTTGCGTTATTATTTATTTTATATCAGATACATTGATAGTTATTTATTTTTAAGTTTACTTAATTTAAATTAAATTCTGTATGATTACTTTTATATTTTTATTTTCTTTTATACAACATTCAGTAAAAATATAAATGTTAAATTATGAAAGTTCTAATTCATTTATAAATTTTTTTTATCGGTACAAACTAAGATCTATTTAATGAGCTAATAAAAATAATAAAAATATTTGTATTTATTAAAAAGATTAGAAAACATATTAAAGGCGATAATCAATAAGAGTAGTTTTATAGATAATTCATTTGAAACAATATAATATTTATCCAGTTAATACACTTTTTTAAAAAAAATTATCTATTAATTTATTATAATTAATCCCTCGATAGAAGCTATGAGACTTTGTCGAAAACCTAGAAATCGTATTTGTGCAAACACTAAGATCGGGTTAAAGAGCGAAATTTAAAAAAATTTAAAAATTAAAGTTAAAATTAAAGGTTCAAGGGTTAAAAAGCTCTACTAATTTTAGTAAAGACGAGTAAAAGTCGATACGAATCATGGGATTCCATAAAAAGGGGTACATTAAATTTTAAAAGATTAAAATCAAATCTCCCTGAAAAGGTCTATGCTGAACAAGTGTATAAATAATAGAGCAATCATAAATCCTACATCCAAAAAGTTTGACTGACCAAATTACAAGAAACAACTGTATTAAAGGCTGCATGACTCAGGATGAGGTCTGTCAATAATAGTGAATTCTGAAATCTGGTACATTTCAGTTTCACCCTAGGTTTCTTATAGTAGCGTAAAGCTCTGCTATGAGTAATTGTCTATTTCCCTAGCTGCTGCTGGGATTTTTATAGATACTATAACGGGTAACACGGAAGATTACGAAATAACACGATGTATAAGTAGAACAGGGATGTATTCTTAATAAAGTATGTTACATATAGAAAGACGCTGTAAACCCAAATCTCCTGATTAAGGATGTTAGAGAAAAATGGCAATTAAAAATTAAAAAAAAAACAACAATTTAAGCATTCAAAGTACGATAGTCTGAAAATAGAAAATAGAGAACTTCCCTTGACTAGTGATTGCGATTAATTACATTAAAGATAGCCATAAAGATAACAGTTGATTCTGAAATTCTTTTAAAACAGAATTAACTCAAAACGGAGGTCTAGAGGACTCTGAATGTCTGAGGAGAAAAGGCAGTTATCTTCATCTTTTAGTAGAAAGCTACTGAGGCAAAATTGAGGATTAAAAAGCTCAATATTACCTATAAATTTGCGGAAATGAAACTGTTCTTAAAAAATAATTCACTACTACAACAGAAGGGGTATAAGATATCTGCCATGAACAATGGATAGAAGCAGAACACTGAGGTAGACAAGGTATCCATGGGTACTACCACCCACTAATTATCTATGACCATCTATAACAGAACCTTTAATTACTCTAGCAGTTCCAGAACCGACAATTAAACAAAATCTTTAGTAAAAAATTAAAAATTGCATCTTAAAATTTGCCTCAATCAATCTGCATAGTTCAGTGGCTACCGTGAACGTCATTGAAACTGTGCTGATTCAGGACAAAGTTGCCATTGACCTAAGAACTACACTATCATAAGGGTAAAATAAAGGGAATCCCCAAAAGTGGTATACTATAACAAGGGAAAAAGGCTTAGGGAAACGTTGTATTAAAAACTACACCAATTTTATCCAGTACCATAATTCATTAGTAGAAACGTCGTGGTTGTGCTGGTGGACTGGACAGAAGGTGCTAACAACAAAAAATTTCATTGCATTTCAGTGTATTTTTCAGGACAAGAATCCGCAGTTCCTCCAATCGAATTTCATCATTGCTTGTAATGCAAATACTCAGCAAATATAAATAATAATGCAAGAGGATAAAATCTATATGAATTTATCACTTAATGTAATATGAAAATTTTAATTGAACAGTTATTAAATGTTTACGAATAAGATAAGGCAGGAGGTAATTGATATGACTCTAAGAAACGCCTTCAAAGCAATAAGCTGGAGAAAAGAAGAAATATCCGGAAACCTAACTGCAATCAATTCGAACAAATTTTGCAATTAGATAGACAAACATAAAGGTTTAATTGCATAAATACCGTAGAGGATCTTGAAGAAAAATCCTCCGGAATATCTGATCTTATGCAAGCTTTTACTAAAAGGCAATTGCCTAGAGAAACCTAAAAAGATAAAATAAAAATTACGGTAGTGGCACAGGGAACTCAATAATTAAAGAAAGATGGTAAGAAAATTGTTAAACAGAGCAAAAAAGATAAAGAACTGATGAACTATAAAGTCCTAACAAAATACAACAAAATCATTAGAGATTTCGAAAGGAACTCTTGAAAATCCATATGCAAATGTGTAGAATTTCTACCTTTAAGAAAAGAATTCAAAAAGGCCTAAAAAGAGAATATAATTTTGATCTTAGACTATTGAGAAAAGAAAATGGAGACTATACTATGAATTCTGAGAAAACACTAGTTTCTATTAATAACTCAGGTTTCAGTGTAGTAATTTCCTTATCAATGTAGTATTAATACTTACCATAAGTATAAATAAAGTATTAGCAGAAACAAGCATAAATATAAAAAAATGCTGGCAAAGGACCGAATGAATTTGGTTGTCAGTAAGCCTGTTACCATATAAATCTCTAGATACAGATAGAATTGTTCCTATCATGTTAAAAAAAAACATGAACTACATAGAATAGAACCTAATGGAGATATTCCGAGCAAACTATGCGCTAAACCGTATCCCCAAAAAGGAGACAGGCAAAAGTGGTCTTTATACCTAAGGGGGGTAACCCACTGAAATATCTAAGTCATATAAACCAATTAGTTTATCCTAGTTTTTTTCAAAAGTGTGGAGAAAGTCATAAATCTCCACTTTAAAAATAAAAGCCTGCAAAACAGTCCTATGTATAAAAACCATTTTGTCTATCACAAAGGCAAAGGAGTTACAATCACAGAGACGTTTGTTTCTTAGTAAAAAAGTAAAGAAAGCCCTGATGAATAAAAAGATTATATTATGTGCATTCTGACACTCAAGAGGCATTTGCCTACACCACTTTAAAGTGATAGAAATGGTGACAAAAAATATGTCAATAAGTATATGATAAAATGAATCAAATCTATGCTAATCAGTACAGATATCATGCTGAACTTAGGAAGTAGTATCAAAACAATAAGAAAAAAGAGGAGGCCTTCAAGGAAGGATACTTTTATGGTCTATTATAGTGGGTAAACTTCTGAATAAGCTCACGAAAACACATACCACAATAATAGGATATGCAGACGATATAATAATAATAGTCGAACAAAAGAACCTAAATATTTTGATAGAGCTTATTCGACGCGGTTACAAACTTATAATTAATTAGTGCAAAGACAAGTCTGAAAATAAATCCTCAAAAACATTTCTTTCACTAGAAAGTACAAAATCTTAAATACTAAACTTATTATTGTAGAAGGGAATACCATAAAATTATCAAACAAGGTCAAATATCTGAGTGTACATTTAGAACAATGGCTAACTTAAAACAAATACATAAATCAAATTTATGATGAAGCCCTCATTAGTCTATCCATTTGCAGGCAACTTTAGGAAAGACATGGGGATTAAACTTTATCGTAACTTATTGGATTTATGTAACAATAATCAGACAGGCTATCACATATGCTTGTTCAGTTTAGTGGTTGAAAACTAAAGTACTACTCAGATGGTACTTGATAAGATATAAAGATTAGCATACCTTTATATTACAGGAACAATTGTGTTCCGAGCAACGCCTATAATAACCATGGAAGTCATCCTCAAACTCATCCCCATTGAGATCTACATAAAGTAAACAGAATTTGAAGAACTCCTCAGAACAGGAGATAAAATAGTAAAGTTCATAAGATATACAAATATCAAATATAATTTGTTATGTAAAGGAATATTGTTTGAATAAAACAAATAATATATTCAATTTCAATGTAAACTATAAAATAATATTTCCGAATAGTGAAGACTAGAAAAACCTACTTTACCCAAGACAAAAGTAAAAAGATCCCCAACATGGTTCACTGATATATCTGCAATAAAAGAAGCTGACCTAGATTTATCGTTCTTTGACAAAAATAAGTAGGTCACTAAGTAGAAGATGCTCAATCTACTAAACATAACTTTTGTTATTATAGAATGTGAACAAATTCTTCTTAGTAACAGCTACAAGGGAGCAAAAATTAATATAGCAATATATACCAAGGTAGTATTAAAATTCTTGAATAAATAACTAATAAAATAAGTTATTAGCGAATGGGATTGAAATAAAACAACTAGCAACAGGTAACAACTTAAGCTTTCATTGGGTGCCAGGCCATATGAGAATTTATGGTAACAAAGAAACTAACAAACTAGCTAAAATGGAAGTCAGTAAAATACCGATTTTATTCAAGTACTGTTGACCAACTACACCAAGAACTCTTCTGTAAGTTAAATATAAAACAAATTAGAATAGAAACCAATATCTGGAAAAGAAAAGAATTCTCACTGGAAAAACTGATTACAGGTTAAAAAAACAAAACTTCTACTAAACTAGTAATACAGTGAGGACAATAAAACATTACTTCTAAATAGAAAAGGCTTGAAATTAATTACTGGTATAACCACAGGTTATCTTAAATAAATAAAAAAGGTAGGAGACCTGCAAAGATGGTTGCAGATTCTGGAAAAACAGCAAAGAATCAATTCATCAACTTGTTTCTTACTCAATTTATAAAAAATCTCACTAGAATACCTGAAAATAAAAAAGGATAGAGGAAACTGATATGATAGAATACCGATAATGAACACAATTATACTTTACCAGACAATCTTTATTTTTCTACTTTACACGAAGACTTTCCATAGATTTGAGAAAATGAAGGACAGTGTTGCCTGCGAGAGTGCTCAAAGTCTAATGAAAATCCCTTTTCTTTTAATTTTGCTCCTTCCCACAGTCAACGATAGTCCCTCCTTCTTAAATCTCACAATAGTTTGCTTATTATAACAAACTTATCGTTCTAACACTTATCGTTTTAATCTTAAACGTACCACGCGTAATACAATATTAGTAGATTTTGTACATTATTATTTAATTAAAATATACGGCATAAAAAACCTCCCGCTGGTATTTGAGAGGAAAAAGCTTCACATAAATACAAACATTCTCGAGTATCCGCTCGGTTTTTAAACTAATTTAAAAACATTATCGATGTTGAAAACAAAAAAAAAACGAAAATAATCCGGAAAACCGACCCGCGTCCTCAGTTTAGGCTGTATTTCATCCTGCCAAAACTATTCGCTTTTCTTCACTTACATTTCGGGCGATTGTCCTCTTACAATCGCCTTACTTTGACGCGACACCACTTTGTGTCACGCCGAGGTTTTGATTCATACGTCGCCCCATCAAAACCCCACCAGACGCGTATCGCGAAACGACCTTACGCGCTGGGTTTCCGCAAAGGAAATTTTACAAGGGCCGAGTCGGGTTTTCGGAAATACGCATGTAAACGCAATAAAACTATCGATAACACACAACGCACCAAGCGCTAAACCCTTCCTTCCGTCTCAAATGCACATCAATACAATTTCGAACTCTTGCGTGGGTAACAAACTTCTTACATCAGAAATAAGATTTAGAATCTTAAAAAAGGAAAACCTAGCCTATAAGATTCTAAGGATCTCTAAAGCTACCTTATTAAAATATTTAAAGAACTGGAGTTATAATAAGTCGCTTGTTAAAGGTAAGAAAACAATACAAAAGTATAATAAGGATTGTAGTCCCTAACCAAAACTACATAAAATAAATATTACAATAATAAATGTTTTAGATATTTATCAATATTTAACTAAACATTCGTATATAAATTTCATAAATAAATATATTTATTACGAATTGAAAGGTAAAATTTATAATAATTAATAAATAGAATATCCGTACACCACTATAAGAAAAAAAATAATAATTACCAACAGCAGGAGCGTCATAACTATCTCCCAATAAAATTTCAGGTGCTGAATAGGCCAAAGATCCACAAGATGTTTCTAATTTTTGTCCCGGACAAAATCGATTACTAAAACCAAAATCTGTTAATTTAACAATACTCAATTTTTCAAAAAATACAACATTCTCAGGTTTTAAATCTCGATGAACTACATGAAGACGATGGCAATAAGAAATAGCTGTCACTATTTGTCGAAAGTATATTCGCGCAACCTGAAAATTTGTGTACAATTATCGTATTTAATTTTTTTTTTAAATTAGAAAAATAAATTCATAATACAAATTAATATTTTTTTCAGATTCATTTCATTACATTTAAATTATTTTTAAGATTCTTACTCACAGTTAAATATTAATTTCATCTAAAAATTTCAATAAACTGTATTCATAAGAAAAATACTTTCAGAAAAAAAGTATCTATTAATTTGTGACCCTTAATATGATGTATCTACATTAACTAATAGTGCTCAAAATTATATCGTAACGAGTAGTTGTTTATCCGTGTGAATTATAACAGAGATTTTATGGGATTTCTATAGAAGTTTTTATTTTGTATATGAGTTTTATTCGTAACTAACATAAATTATTATTGGCTCGCCGTTAGTACGTTGGAGGATGAAGATGAAAAATAGGTGTGTGTAAAAATTAAAATTATAATACATATATTAATATAATTATACTTAAAGACATGAATTAATACAAAAAACTTTAATCTAATACATGTGTGATTAATATTAAAACAACATAAGCTAAAAGCTGTACTATGAATTAAATATAATAAATTGATAATATTAATAATATTACATATAATATAATGATATTAAAATAAATAATTTGTAGCACTAGAATTCGCTCATGCATTGATCAGCTGAAATATCGTTTTCATAAAAATTATGTTGTTTAGTTACATATTAAAAACCATGAGGTATGTTAATTACTGAGATTATACTTGATAGCCTAGTTCCATAAAAAAAAAAAAAAAATTAAAGCTTAATACAGTAATACTACTGATTAGCGGGAAACAGTATCACCAGTTTGTCATATATGCATTACAATATATAACTGATGATATATTACAAGTCACAATAATTTATAGTAAATAATTTAGAGACATTACTAATTACATTGATCTACTAGACTGGTAGATTAGATTGTTGCCTCGTTATTTAATTTTTACAAAATTCATTAGCTTAGAAGAATGAGTTTTGCATAGGTCCGAAAGCTGTGGTAACATAAGTGACGTACCGGTGTAAAATATTTACGCCCCTAGTTGTTGTCCGAATAGTTTGAAACTCGAAAAATAGTATGGTTGCATGATTAAATCTTAATATTTACTTACCACACATTATAGATTTACACAAGTTTTTAACACAATAAAGATTATGACAATACGAAATAGAACTTGTCTATATGCTTTTGCAATATATGTATTAAGGCTACTATATGAATAAGTAAATTATCTTCGATACATTATATTTATATATCGTACTGGTCATTATTAAAACACTATTTTATTATTATATTGTTACAGTATAAATATATTAATATTTTTAAATAATTGTTCTTATGTAATTAATTAAATCAAAAAAATTTCTCGTTTTTGATTATATTACATTTAGTGACTAATTTAAAAAATACTTCAAAATTAATTTTTTTCATACAAGTTCAAATATTAAAAAGTAAAAAAATAATTTTATTCCATTTTCTCAATATTTGGAGAATAATCATAAAATAGAGTAGCTATAAAAAAATTAATTATCTTATAAATGATTTTTGCACAAAGTACCATACATGCAATAAATAAGAAAAAATATGTTCCATATTTAAATATCAAACGTAAATATTTACTTTTTTATGTGTTCAAACATTTAATAAATACTATATAAAGTTATAAATATTTATTATTAGATTCGTATTATTCTCACTGACATTATATTATATACTTATATTTGAACTCTCGCATTAGGCTTAAGGTTAATTTATACAACATTTGTGTTTATCGTTGAAGTCATGAGTTATAATAATATTATTATATTGAGATATAATAATAAGAATAAATTAATATTTATTCGCGTTTAAAAAAGTTTTATCTTTGTTTTTCTATATTATTATTCATAAAATTCTGTAATTTATGATTATTATAAATAAATTTTTTCATAAAACCCTAAATTGGTCAAAAAATCAAGACATCAACTTGAATAGATTTTATACCCACCATTTTATACATGTTTTAAATAAACGCTAATAAATATAATTATTTTTAATTTTAAAACATACTAAAAAACACACTAACATATTAAAAAAGATGCATATTAATAATATTGTAATTTTCTTCTAAATTGTATATAAGTAATAGATGAATCAAATAGATTTATGAAATTTATAATCATGTAAATGTTAACTTATAGTTTATTTTTATTATATTTTATTACACAAGTCTAATTCAAAATAATAATAATAATCTTTTGGTTAACGAATGAAATAGATAAAAATTAGACAAATATAAAAAATGGTTGATCAATAAAATGTGATTTTCGGTCAAAAAATCAATGATGAGTCTTGATCGATGAGACGACACATTTTGCCTTCGCGCAAAGTAAAATTCTGCCGTTTCTAATGTTAAAAAACAAGGATGTGCAAAAAAACTTTCCTTTACATTTTCAAATCTTGTTTCAAAAATGTTACGACAAATAACAGCTTAAAAAAATAACCCTCGATTCTTTTTGGTTAGCCCATGTACGTCCCTACAATGTTGAAATATAAGCAATTTTCAATCGTCAGTCAATTTATACGACATTTGATGAGCAAACACCTTCCGATAGCTCAAATTATTGATCAAAATGCGATACATAAAATCTTTGGACATTGTGAATTCTATTTCTATAAAACAAGAAACTGATTCTTAATAAAATTTTTAAAAAATACGCGATGTTCTCTAACGTAATCACGAATTATAGTTAGAAGAATGGTGGTTTCTCATTGATGTATACTGTATACATGTGTACGCGTACACACATTAATGTTGAAATCCAATTTAATCTTTTTTCAGTTTTTAAATTGTTTTTTTTTTTTTTTTATTGTGTTTGATTTAATTGAATTTAATTTATGTGATGAATGTTCAATTTTTATTTTTTTATTATTTTCATAAATATTACAATTACACAATAATACAAAATACACAAAAAATTCTGTTGATAGATTGATAAAATAATTTTGTAATTTTTATTTTAATTGATATATTCAAAAAAATGTGGTTTTTTGCTGAATAATTTTGATCAGATTATTAGCTTATCTATATCTTCACGGTTATTATTCTTATTATATAAATATTATATACTATTTGTCGAAATTATCGTGTTTCTCTTAAGCCTTTATTACGAAAAAGTAGTATCTTTTGCAGCTCGGGTTTTGTAAAGCACATTATATAGCCGGGAAGCATACGTGAAACCACTTTAAAAAAAACTAATGTGTATTAATTTTTGTTAAAATCAATGATATATTATTCTAATAATCTTAATTTAATTTAATATTTAATGTAAATGTGCTTAAATATATTTATATATATTCTTCTGCATAATGTTGTATCATTCAATAATCTACTGCTGATCGGAATTTCATTCGAGTATTGAAAAAAATAAACATTATGGTAATTCATTTTTACAATTTATATTCATACATAGAATTAAAAAAGTATTAAAAGATTTATTTAACAGTATTTTTTTAAATATATAACAACTATAAATATCATTCATTTATACTATAAAACAATCCTTACCTCTTCTGTTAATCCGCCCTCATGTCGCATTATATAATCATACAAATCCCCACCATCACCAAGTTCTAATATTAAATACAATTTTGTATTTGTGTCGATCGCTTCATATAATCTTACTATATTTGGATGTTGAACAAGCTTCATACATCGGATCTGTAAAATATATTTCAAATAAATAATTATTTTTGTTTAAATAAAGGTAATTTATTTTCTTTTATAAATTTTTCGACAAATTTTTTAATAAATTAATGCAGTTTTTTAAGATTGTTGTGCAGATTCCATTAAATGAATTAATATGATATCTTTAATAACATGAGTAGAATTTTCTATTAATTTAAAAATCTTTTTATAAATATTCGTTTATATACTATATAAATATATAAAATATAATACAATAATATAATAATATAAATGTAGAAAAAGAGGACTTCCTGTACCGGCATAATAGTGTTAAAACGTGTTAACGGAGCTAAGCAAAAATATTATACAAAGTAAAATATAGAAGGAAAAGTGAAGTGAAAGTGGGATATTTTAGCAGAAGAAAAATTGAGGAACAAGTGAGAAAGTAACCAAAGAGGAGAAAGAGCGATGTTTGTGAGAAACAAAAAGAAAAATAGTGGAAAAAAAGTATAAGTGACGGTTATGGAGCGAAAAGAAGAGGAATTGTTCGTGGTCAATAGTGGCGACTTACAGAGCGCGGAATACAGCGAGGGAGGTGGTGCCGCTTGCAGCTTATCAAAAAATTAAGAGGGATGATAGATAAAATGAACTTAAAAATTAAACAATACGAAGAAAAGCAAAGGGAGCGGAATAGAAAAGTGGAATATAGAGTTAGAGACCTAGAAGAAGAAATGAAGGACGCGGAGGAAGCCAAGGCAACGAATGATGAATGGAAACAAGCAGTGGAGAAAATAAGAGAGGACAACCTATTAGAAGGAAGCATAGCTTTAAACAGACAGGGTGTGAAAAGTGTGGAAAGAGATGATGAGCGGAAATTGAGCGGTAATATATGGAGCAGGAGAAGCAGCAAATCAAGCCTATAGATGGCAAATGGAAGCAGTAATTCTAGCCTCACTGAACAGGAAACAAAAACATCAGGAAAATGATAAAAGAAAGGGAACGCAAAGAAAGAGAGGAAAATGTAGTTATAAGAGGTGCCAACAGAGATAAAATTATTAAGAAAGGATTAAACGAATAGGCAAAAGAATTTGTTAAAACAAAGTTGAAAGTGGAGACTGGAGTAATTAGCAGCTGGTGGAGCGGACAAGTGGTGATTATTAAACTACCAAGTAGGGAAAAGAGGAATGAAATATTAGAAGCCAGGAAAAACTTAATGAGAACACAAATTTATTTGGGGCAGGACCTGAGCTTCGAGGACAGGACGAAGCAGGAGCAAATTAGTGTGTGGGTGAAAAAGTTAAGGGCAAAAGGGAAATACGTGAAAGCGGGGTTGAACAAGATATATATAGATGGTAAATGGATGAAGTGGGACGGAAAAGAGGCCGCGGAGATGATAAAGAGGGAAATAGAAAACGAAACAAGAAGAGAGGTAAATAATATAAAGGAGAAAGACAGAAAAGAGACGGGTATAGAAGAAGGGAAATATAAAAGAGTAGAAGCACAGCATCATAAAAACTAAGAAAACAAAGAAAGGGTGAAAACAGAAAGAACAGAAACAAAGGATAACGCACAAAGCAAAGAACAGGAAGCAGGGAAAAACAAAAAAAGGATTTACAATAGATTGGGAATGGACACACAATGAAGAAGGAGAAGAAGGGACAAGAAGATCAGAAACAGGACAGGATATAATAGAAAAAGGAAAATACTCAAGAAAGATAATATATTGGAATATTGCAGGCTTCTGGGGAAAAGACAGGGACTTTTGGAAATATATAGAACAAATGGACTGACTGGCAGAAGTTTGGTTAGCAAGGAAGGACATGGAGAGATGCAAGGAAATACTGCCTAATCAACTGAAATGGGAAATCATATCAGTCACGAGGGAAAAAAAAGAAAGGAAGAGCAAAAAGTGGTATGATAGTAGGTATAAAAAAAAATTTGAATATAATAATCGAAGAGTTAGGAGTAGCAATAGAAGGAATGGTTAATCCAGAATTAAGGGCAAAGAAAAAAGCAAGATGACAGACGTATGAAACATATACAGCAATGGAGACATGGAAAAGTAGTTTAGAAGGATCGAAGAAGAAAGTTACAATGGCGAAACCGACTTTATAATCATGGGCGACCTGAATTCAAGAAACGGTGCAGCTGGCAATTACATGAATATCCAGGAAGGGAAGATGAAACCTAGACATAGCAAGGATAAAAAGATTGACAAAAAGGGAAAGATTAATAGAAAGAATCGAGAGGAGGGCTGGTGTATATTTAATGGAACAGATTGGGAAGATGGAGAAGGTTAATATACATATGTCGGGCCGAGAGGCAACTCTGTTATTGATTTCGCTATTGTGGATGAAGGATTTAAAGAAAAAACTTATAAGTTTTAAAATAGAAGAAAGAATCGAATCGGACCACATGCCAATCAGGATAGAGATAGAAACAGAAGCGGATATAAACAAACAGATAGAGAAAACAGCAATAAAAAAAGGAAAAGAGGAGGGAAATAACGGTGTGGGATGAAGAAAGCACTACCAAATACAGATAGGCAACTAATTACATATATACAGAGGGGGAGTCTACACAGACAATAAATGAAACATGGACAAAACTGAAAGAGGATACAGTAAGGACAATACCTACTAAATAAATAAAAATAAAAGAGTGAAAAATCGGCAAAGCAAAGTGGTGGAATAAAGAATATGTAAAGGAAAACAAAAAAGACAAGAAACAATACAAACAATGGAAAGAAGGGAAAATCAATAGAGAAAGGTACATTGAATATGAAAGCAGATGGAAACTAACATGCAAGAAGAAAATAAAAAAACAAATAAAGAAAGAAGAAAAAGAATTGAAGGAACTTAAAAATGAAAGTGATATATGGAAGTACCTAAACAAAGGTAAAAGGAGAAAGAGCAACGAAGGTATAATAAGTAAAGAGAAATGGACGATACACTTTAGTAAACTACTGAAAACGAAGAAAGGATACAAAAAGAAAGAGAAAGAAAGCGCAATATAAATGAACAAAAATGAGGGGATATATAATATTGACAAGAAAGATATATACGAAAAATGGAAAAACCTTAAGAAAAAAAGCAACAGGCATAGATAAAATAACAAACGAAGAATGGATATACGCAGGAAAAGGAGCAACAAACAGATTAGTGGAGATAATAAAACGGATTTGGAAAGGAAAGGATATTCCAGAGTGAAAAACTGCGGTGATTTTCAAAAAAGGAAACACAGAAGAACCAAATAATTATAAAAGGTTATTAATGCTACCAACCGGATATAAGATATATACGAGTATATTGAAGGACAAATTACAAATAGAAGTGGAAAACAAAAAGATTATACCGGAAGGACAAGGAGGCTTCAGGAAAGGCAAATCTACGATCGACAATATCTACATAATATAGTACATAACAAACAAAGCAATCACAATGAAGAAAAAGATATATGTGCTATTTGTTGATTCAAAGCGGCCTTTGACACCGTGGACAGAAGGAAACTTTGGGCAATAATGGAAGAAAAAGGGATAGATGGTAAATTAATAGAAAGAATCAAAAACATATAAGAAGACACATGGATAAGGGTTAAAATAGAAGAACGCATGACAGAGAAAATAAAGGTTCATAGAGGACTGAGGCAAGGCTGTAATCTGAGCCCGCTCCTCTTTAATATATAAATAGCTGGATTAGAGGAGGAAATTGAAAGAAGGAATATTGAAGGAACAAAAATAAATGGGAAAAGAATATGGACATTGGCGTATGCTGATAATATTGCGCACATGGAGCTTAGCTGAAAGGAGATATTACAACGATTTTAAACTGAAGAAAATGCTATTTAACTATTTGGTGAGAGGTGTGATAGAGTATGATGTAGAAATCTGGGAAGACTCGAAAGTGGAAGAACTAGAAAAAATAAAGCTGGATTATTATAGATGGGTGCTGAGACTGGAGTTCAACACACCGAAATATCTTATATACGAAGAGGTAGATGAAAATAAGATGGAAATCGAATGGAGAAATAGAACGAGAAAATACGAAGAAAAAGTCGAAGAACAAAATAAAGAGAGATGGATAAAAAAAATGTCTACAAGAAAAAAAAAACGAAAAAGAGCTAGAACGGGAGCAGACCCGGAGGAAAAATGGATGAATAAAGTAGAAGTCAGTAAAATATGGATGGAAATGTGGGTTAATGAAGATAAAAACAAATATGAGATAGTCAAGAAAAGAAGAGAGGAAATAGATAAACAAGAGAGTACTAATAGAATAGAAGGATCAACATACAATAAATGGTACGAACAAATAAGAGAGATGGGGTTACCTAAATATCTGAAAAGGAAAATAAACGCAAAAAATACAAAAACTATCAATAGAATAAAATGTGGTAACATAGTGACAGGTAACAAATACTGGATGGGTGAGCAAGAGAGGAAATGTCAATTATTTCATGAAAAATATGGAGACTGGACACACTTGATAATGAAGTGCAATGAGACGGAGATACAACACTGAGAAACACATACAGATGGAATGAAAAAAATATTATACTTAACTACAAAGAAGGTATAAGAAACAAAGAGCTAGCACAGACAATGAAATTAATATGCAATAAAATAAAAAAGAAGGATAGATCAACAGAGGAAAAGGCAAGGAAACAAGAAATGAAAATAAATAATGAAAGGAACAAGTGAGGCAATATAAAAAGAATTATGGAGCTGAAAATCAAATAATAATCAAAGAGTGAGAAGTGTATAAGACAATATAAACAAGTAAATGGTGTAAATATGTATAAATATAAAAATATATTAAATATATAAATGTAAATAACAAAGTAATGTAACGGAAGTTCATTCCAAGGCCGCATTGAAATTATAATAAATAATAAATAAAAATATAAATGTAGAAAATGTAAGCTTATAATTAAATTAACTAAAAAGAAATGCAATATTTAATATATAAATTGTTATGTTAAATTTTATTAAGACAAGTTTACATTTAAATTAAAGATACTGAAAATATATCTACTCATGTATGTATAATAGAAAAAAATAATCTTGAGAATAACGAGGAAGAATATATAGTCATATAACATCATAGTCTGTGTGAAGCTGGGGTCAAGAAAATATACAGTTGGACGATGAACAGAACAGACGCAAAAATTCACTCAACAAAATTTAATAGTTATTAGAAAAATTTATTATATTTTTGTCTTTCTATTGTTGTTTAAAACCAAAATTCAATATATAAAAAAAAAATAATTCTTAATTTTAATAAATAAATAATATTCTATGATCCATAATTTATAATTCGAAGCTATCTCTTTTTTATAAAAAAAAAAATTTATTGGTTCAATTTTTTCTTTCTTAGTAACAATTGCTGCTTATTCTTAAATTATAACTACACCAAATATTAGTTAGAACGGTCAATCAGTTATGAGATTTTGTTAATGAGACTGATATAAATTGTAAGAATAGTCTGATAAACATCGAGTTGTTGAATCTAATATATACTTCTTTCCACAAATTTCTGCGCTTTTGAAATCACGGTCATTAAGATTCTTCACAACGTTTTATCTGGTCGATGAAGCTACTAGTTAGTAATGTATTGCACTCGTGAATTGATCTCTATTTAACAGAACCTTATATATCTTACTTTAAGAATAGTACTGCGTTTTATTTGCTAGCAGTACAGAATCCAGTACTATTAGGCATAATATTATATTTTTCTCAGACAACACGTACAGACGAATATTTAGCTGAATAAATCATTTAAATTGAGAATCAACAATTCATAAAGTTTTGGCGATTCTATTACAGAAATCAGTCGTATTTCTAAGAAGAAAAACAAAAGCATGTTAATAGTTAAAAGTGCTTCATGGAATATTAAAAATAACTTATATAATCGATTATTTTAACACTATCATTTCAATATAATTTAACATTAGTCTTTTTAAGACTCAACTGTCTAATGTCTTTTTAACTCTTTCAAAAAAATTCTAATTTAATCATTTTCATTAAAATAATTAATCGCATGATACATCGATTCTATCCAGAATTTAAGTACAATATTGTAAAATAATAATATAATTAAATTGTAAAATATGGAATGTTTAAATGCTTGTAACTTAATTGTAATTCGATAGAAATCACGACAAGCAGTTATACATAGATAGCGCGCTCGGAGCTTGCACCCCGTTAGATGCTTTCCAACGATCTCTACTATCAGTCAACCGAAGGTTATTCCCATTTTCGTTTCGTCATGTCTTCGTGCATTTTAACATCGTAGAGTGCATTGAAAACTTCGATCTCGCCTATTCTACCAGAAGAGCCCTTTGAAAATGCACACGATTATAACAGTGATTGCTGAGGGTAGTTGTTTCTCCCTTGACAGCGAGCCATGTCCTTTCTGTATTAAAACAAGAGTTGCCTACAGGCTTTTATCATCATCATCTCTGTTTCTCCCTCTGTCTCTCTCTCTCTCTCTCTCTCTTGCTTATTATATCTTTAAAAAGACAATAGTCGTTTCACGAGTGGCACAACAAGGCAGAGTCGTTTCGAAAGCTGACAATTTCTGATACATGACTTCAAAAATGTAAGTTGAGAATTGTAATATGAGTAAAAATGTAAATGGATTTAAGGAAATAGATGTAATTGTAATTGAAGGATGAATTCATCGGAAAAAATTGTCTGTACCTAAGAAAAATATGCATTCATCTGTCAAGCAGAAGTTAGAGCCATCTCTGAATGTACGGCATATTTGCAGAAAAAATAAATCAGGAACAATTTGCTCGGATAGTCAAGTAGCTCTATTGGCCATCGATGACAATTGTGTCAGATTTATAAGGTAAATTATTGTGATCTACGGTGTATTAGACTGATGGATGAGTTTGCTAGATAAACAAGAGTAACTATGATCTGGATTTTCCAACACTAGGTACATCTAGGCGATGAAACTGCTAATACATTGGCTAGAAGAGATGCTACCGACCTAAGAGCAACAAAATTTCAGATATCGATATCTCTGAGTGAGATAAAAAAGGTTACTAGTCAATGGCTAGAGAAGTCTCTTGTCAAGAACTGCGAAAAGATTTATTGAGATAACTATGCCTATATGATGGTGATCTCAGGTACAGCGAGTGAATAGACATAATATAGGTTGTTAGTGGGCTGGCTCACAGCTCACTGGAGTCGATTATTACCTTAGAAAATTTAATAAATAAGGAAATACGGATTGCAAGTGATGTCAGAAAGATTTCTAAACAACAAATCATTTTCTCTGCTATTGTCCGGCCTTTGCAAACCTTATATAGAGCACTCTAACCACCCGTTATAGATCATACTGAA
Organism: Eupristina koningsbergeri; assembly: GCA_018907245.1. Classification (NCBI taxonomy): domain Eukaryota; kingdom Metazoa; phylum Arthropoda; class Insecta; order Hymenoptera; family Agaonidae; genus Eupristina; species Eupristina koningsbergeri. The sequence continues at coordinate 539,318 of JACCHV010000014.1, forward strand.
CTATGAGAATGTAGTCTGAGTGACATTTTAATCATTGTCCAAAAGAATCGACTCTCATCTGATAACATTACGTAACGACAGGAAATAAATGGTTTGAAAACTATGAAATGGGATCCGTGCAGCATGGTCTATCAAGGACATCTTTATACTGGAAAGACTGCCAGAGAATGAAACTAATAGACTCGCTGACTGGGAACGCTAATGTTATGATGGATGTGGGAAAATGACCAGATGGACCAGCTGCATGAACTAGAGCTTAGTCAAATAAATTTAAATTGATTGAATGCTAGCATGCTATCTTTTTTACCAAGTCCTCATCGTAGAGATATTGCTTTATGGCTCTTTTTTGGGTAATGATTCGCATACAATGGAAATGTACCCATGTGCGCGTCAATCGATACGTCCTCGAGCAGAGGCCGTCGAACCCTCTCCGATCGTTTTAACTAACTATATTTTCTTCACTCGTGAACGATACAATTCTTTTCTACATTTATGAAAAACTTCATATATCTTTATTAAAATACAAAAAGAGCTTGTCGTGATTAAGCTATGTCTAAGATTCTTCATGCTATCATCTAAACAAGACAAGGTTCAATTTATTATTCCCATGGGAGCATCAATTGCCCAATAGCTCTATACATTAGTTAACTTGTTGAAATTCAAAAAAAGTGCAGCGGTACTTTTGAACAAGGTATGAATATCTATGCTTAATTTTGATTTTAATGAATGACCACATTTGATAAAAATACAAGATATGCAAGTATTGTTAAATAAATAAAAGCAAATTTGATTAATTAGTAATTTATTAATAACAATACACAATGAATTAAAAATACACGAGTATATTGAGACGCTATTTCGAGACACAAACTAACTTTATAAATCTATTGAAAAATTGCAAAGGGCAAAAGTTCTACCTGCATATATAAAAATAAAAGTAAATCAATACGAGTTGAAACTTGTAAGGATTTATAGTAACAGATGAAAGCAATATACCTGAATAATAAATAGGATTAATCAAGGTTTTCCCGACAATTAATATTCAGGAAATAACATATCTTTTCATTTTTCTAATTCAACAGCAAAAACTAATATAAAGAAAAGTTGTCTTTATATTACGATTAAAATATATTAGAGTCTTCTTGAAAGTTCTCAAAGATTCTCAAATATAACTTATTTCCAAAAATCTTCATATTTATGCAAAAGTCATTGAAACTAAAATAAAAGGAAATGGATATTGTCAATTATTTAATGGTATCGCATCTAGTGCAACATTTCAATATTTTTAACTTAATTGCTTTAAATATCGTATTGAAAAATGATAAGCTTGAATAATATGTTAATAAAGCGAAATTATAAAAGAGGTGAAATAGAACTGCGGAAGGTGATCTATTGAAATTTTACTTCAACAAAAATTAAAAAAAATAACAGAAGAAATAATCAAATGCTGTATAAGCGACTCAACAGATAAAAAAGTTGCTTTTACATATTCAATCGATCATCATTCAATTTTATATTTAAACTTTGACATTATAATTAAATTAAAGTTGTTTTCGTATACAACTATCAAAATAAAGGGTCTCTAGACTTTCTTGCTATAGGTAAAGATAGACACTCTGAAAGAAAATCAACTACCCATATGGTCCTTTCGGATATTACAAATTTTTATAAATTTCAATGAAAACTATACAAATAGGAAATTAAAAAAAAAAAATTATTATAAACGTAATATTAACCAATAACTATATAACTATAACTAGATTACTTTAACGACCGTTAAAGGAATCTAGTTGTAGTTATGTGATGGGAGACGGATCTAGACCTGCAAGCAGAGCAAGTGACAGGTCAGTTGCATCCAGATGGGGCAGTGGAAATACATGGAGCACCTCTAGATCCAGGATCTCAGAAAAGGAATTACAAGGATTTAGGAGATTCATGAGAGTGAGAGAGAGGAAAGATAGAGAGGAGAACCTCGTAATTAGAGGAGCAAATAGATCTGAGGTAGAAAAGGAAGGGATCAAAAAATGGACGGAAAAGCTGCTAGTGAAAAACTGGAGATTAAGGATGAATTGAGAAGCGCATGGTGGAGTGGCAGACTCTTTGTGGCTAAAATGGAGAATAAGGATGCGAGAGACAGAGTATGGGTAAGTCGCAATAAACTAATACGCACTGAGATCTACCTAGAATACGACTTAGCATATGAGGATAGAGTGATACAGAGCGAAATAAGGGAATGGGTGAGGAATGCGAAAAAGTAAGGAGTATTCGCAAAGACTGGGCTGAAGAAGGTGTATACAGATGGCTGCTGGAGAAGATGGACTGGCAGCAGCGAAATGGACAAGGTACTCAACAAGATAATTAAAAGATGTAAAAAGCTGGAAACACCTGAAGAAAAAGAAATAAGGAAAGACGGAAAGAACAAGGACACAGACGGAAAAACTGACAAAAAAACTGATAATGAGACTGATAAAGAAACAAAAAAGGAGAGAAAAGAAGGAAAAGTGGAAAAAAAGAGTGAGAACAGAGCAAACAAGGAAGAAAACAAGAAATAAGGAGAAAAAGAGAATGGAAACAATAAAAAGAAGAAAGACAACGAGAAAACAAACTATACGAGGAACGGGTAAAGAAAATAAGCGAAAGATGTAATAACAACTACAAGAAAAGCAAAAGAAACAATATAGAGAAAAAAACTAACACAAGACGAAAGAAAGAGAGGGACAAAAGAAAAGAACGAGGAAGAGACAGAGATGCTGAGAAGGGGAGGAATGATAAGAAAGAGAACAAAACGGACAAACGTAACAGAGACGGAACATCTGGAGAAAGACTACATGACGACGCACAGTCGAAACCTGACAAAGAAAAAAACAAATACAGAAACAAGAAAAAAAAGAAGGGGAAACACAAAGACAGTTATATAATAAACATACTATTCTGGAATGTCGCAGGCCTATGGAGAAAAGACAGAGAATTTTGGCAATATATCAGCAAGATGGATTATGTCTGTTTAGCCGAGACATGGCTAGAAGAAAAAGATAATAAAAAATATATGGAAAAATTGCCAAAAGAAATGATATGGAAAGCTATAGGAGCTAAAAGAGACAAGAAAAAAGGAAGACCCAAAGGAGGAATGCTGATAGGTATTAACAAAAGAACGGAGGAAAAAGCAACTGTAATAGGCGAAGATATCGAAGAAGGACTGGTCAGAACCAGAATAAAAATAGGACAAAAGGAAAAGGTACTGGATATCTGGGGAGTCTACAACAGCAGAGGTAAAATGGAGGAAAAATGGGATGCTATCGCAGAGAACAGTAATGGCGGAGATGTAGAAATACTGCTGATGGGGGACTTCAATGTCAGAACTAGAAGACTTGGAAAATACATACAGGAAAATGGGAAGACAGAATACAGGAGGAGCAAAGACACGACAATTGAGAAAGACGGGAAAATCTTGATAAAAATGATTGAAAGCTATGGTTTGAGCGTAACCAATGGTGCGATTATGGGAGATGACGCCGGGGAATATACGTACATCGGTCCAAAGGGATGTACGGTTATAGACCTCGCGATTATGGACAACGAATGCAGAAGAAGGGTCAAGAGATTCCACGTAGACAACAAAACGGACTCAGACCACCTCCCCATTAGAATCGAACTAGACATGGACGTAGGATTGAAAACAAGTACACCGGCAGACGAAAGAGGCATAAAGAAGATAATCACTGTATGGAATGACGAAAGTATAAGAAGATACAGAGAAATCACGAATAACAAATACGGAAGTACAGCGAGACATAGAAACGAGATGGAGAGATATCAAAGAGCTAGTGGAAGAACACGTAACAAAGAAGGAAATAGAGATAAAACACAAGATTGGGGGAGCATATATGGTGGGATAGTGTGCAGAAAGGAGAAAAGGAAAGCTATGAGAGAACTCAAGAGATGGAAAAAAGGAAAAAAAAACTAAGGATGATTACTTGAACAGAAGAGAAAATGAAAGAGAATGTGTGAGGATAAAAAGCAAGAATGAAGAATGAAAGAAATCGAGGAGATCAAAGAGCTATGAAACGAAAAGGACATATGGAAATACATAAACAAAGGGAGGAAAAAGAGAGAAGAATTGACACAAGAAATTAGCAACCAAAGATGGAAAAAGCACTTTATGGACCTCCTAGGCGGAAGCAGAGAAAGAAAGTTAAATGAGAAATATGTGATAAACACACAGGGGAGTAAAGACGTCGAGGATAAATTAACAGATGAAGAAATAAAGAAGGTGTGGCAAAAACTCAAAAAGAAAGAAGCGGCAGGTATTGATGGGATTACAAACGAGGCTTGGCTGTACGGTGGGGACGAAATAAAAGGATAATTAAAGCAAATAATAGCACAACTGTGGGAGGACATGGACATGCCAAATGATTGGAAAATGGCTGCGATAACACCTGTGTACAAAAAAGGAGACAAAACGTGCCCAGATAATTACAGAAGTCTGTCGATGTTATCCACGGCGTACAAAATATATATAAGTATAATCAAGGAAAGACTTGAAAAGGAAACAGAGGAAAAGAATATACTACCAGAAGGACAATCCGGATTCCGGAAAGAAAGATCAACAACGGACAACATATACATCCTAAATCATGTGATGCAGAGAACGATAAAGGAAAAAAAGAGGATGTATGTGCTGTTCGTGGATGTTAAAGCTGCTTTTGACACGGTGGATAGAGGCAAACTGTGGGAGACAATGGAAAGAAAAGAATACAACAAGAGGCTGATAGCAAGGATAAGTAAGGCATATGAAGAAACGAAATCCTGCGTAAAAACTAGGGAAGGGTACACCAATGAATTTTGGGTCACTAACGGTCTTAGGCAAGGATGCAGCTTGAACCCAACGCTCTTCAATATATACATATCCGAGCAAGAAGAGGTAATGGAAAAGAGGCACGTTGGGGAAACCAAAGTGGGAGAACGAAGGATATGGAGACTCGTATACGCGGACAATATCGCGATGATGGGTGAGAACAGAGAAGCCATGATGGATATGATGAGCACACTAAGAAAATTCCCGAAACAGAGACACCTAGAACTGAATACGGAAAAAACAAAAATGATGGTGATTAAAAAAGGCAAGAAGCCCAAAACTGAGATATGGAAATGGAAAAGGGATGAAATTGAGACGGTAAACCACTTCAGCTATCTGGGTTTTTTGCTGAACAGAAATGGAAAACTTAGTAAGCACAAAAGGCACAGAAGAGAAGAGTGACATTGAGAAGTACCTGGGGACGTGGAGAAAGAAGGTATGCAGGAGACATACATATGAGAAAACTCATGTTCAACTACATAGTTAAAGGAGTTTTGGCATATGGTGTGGAGATATGGGGAAATGAGGATACCAAGGAATTAGAAAAAATCAAGGCAGATTACTACAGATGTGTCATGAAACTGGATTTCTGCACCCCTAGATATCTGATCTACGAAGAGATGGCAGAAAATACAATGGAAGATGACTGGAATATAAGAGTAATGAAATATACAGAGAAAATAAAAGAAATGCCAGAAGACAGATGGGTTAGATTATGTTATGAAGAAAAAACCAGGAGTGAAGGAGAGAATGGGAAAAATGACACTGAAAAATGGATGAACAATCTAGGATTCAGCAAAGAACAACTTGCCATCTGGAGCAAATGTGGAATAGATAAATACAAGGAAATTAAGAATAGAAGCAGAGGAATTATGATGCAAAAAAGAACTAACCAAATAAATAACTCCAGGTATAACAGCGAATATAAAAGATTCAGGGAAATGGGATTACCGGAATACATAAAAGGAGAAAACAAGGTAAAAAGAATTACGATAATCGCAAGGGTGAGATGTGGAAATATAATGAAAGAGAACAGGTACTGGCTAGGAGAGGAGGATAAGAAATGTAGACTATGTGGCACAGAGACTGAGGACTGGACCCACTGAGTAAAGTATTGCAAGGAGACAAAGGAATTATTTAAGGGTATGAGAAACAACTGGAACAACCTATATGGCATAGAGACTATACAGCAGAGATTATATGCAAGACCCCAGAATCCTAGTCTAATGTAGGACATACAAGTACTGAAAAAATGATAAGAAAAAAAGTAGAAAGAAATGAGAAACACCCAACAGTGCACCCCCTGGAGATGTGAAAATGAAAAAACAGAAAAGGTGAAAAAAAAGTGGAATATATAAAAAGTGTGTGCAAAGCAATATAGAAACTCTAAAACTATGAGAAAAACTTTAGAATAAGTATAGAATAATTGAATAAAGAGGATTACTATATTGTAAATATATCAAACATGTAAAATTGTAAAAATGTAAAAATGTCAACTAAAACTCGACTATGTACAAAGGGAACCCGTTCCTGGGCCACGGCTGGAATGTAATAATAAATAAATAAATATATAACTATAACTATAACTATATATATAACTATAACTTTTATATAACTATAAAATCATTTTGCGATAATACTATTTTTATAAATTATTCTTACTAATCCCAAATAAAATCATTTAAATTAAATATAATTGTAAATTTAAGTTCATTATTTAAATTCATTAACTTTTATAATTACTTATAACATAATTTCTACGACATATTGGGACATATTACTAGTTAAAATTTTCTTAATGACTTATTAATTCGTTACAACCTGTTTTTTAGAAGTGTTTCATCATCCTACTATATCTATCAATTTTCTGCATATTTCCATAAGAAAAACGGCAAACTTATATTTGTTTATAATAACAACTAGTTTATTTAAATCAAAAAGATCGTACGTAATAATTATATTTTCATATTATCTTATATTTATAGAGGTATGTATTTTTATGTCTAAAAGAAAATTGACAATCAACCATGGAAATTATTCTACAAATACACATATAAAAAGTACATTTGTAAATCTCAATAAAAATTAAAAAACAAAAACATTTCAAATATATTTTTATTATTAAATATTCTATAAAAGTTCTCACCTCTTGAAAAAGATTTTCTCTTGATACATCATCAAGTTTATTTTTATCAATAACTTTAACTGCTACTTTTTCACCAGTAAATACATGGCGGGCTAACTTTACCACAGAAAAATGACCTCTTCCTAATGTTTCTTCTAAATCATATAATCCGGCAATTTTTCCATCGTAATTATTTAAACTTTCACTCATTTTGATCCCTGAAATAATATATATGTGTATAGAATCCAATGTTATACTACAAGTGAAATTGAAAGAGATTCAGTTATAAAATAATTAAAAATGAATGATATTTAGGAATTCATCTTCTCTTATATCCTAAAAAACGAGTAATATTTATTTAGAATATAATAAATTAAAGTAACATAATAAACATAATAAATAGGATTTTAAAGGTTTTTTAAACTATAATGGTGTTGAATTTTTGTAAAAAAATTTTATTACTATAATAAAAAGAAGACAAAAATTTATTTTTTTTTTAATAAAATCAAAATATGATCTTTGCATTTGATAAAATTAATATTTTGAATGATATTTTAAAGATATTGGTAAATGTAACAGACATACGCAGATTTATTTATTTATATCATATAAGAAGCAAAAATAAAATATTACAAGATCTAACACATTTATTATACTCATATAGACCAGCTTTCACCTCACCATAAGATTTAAAAAAACATAGTTCACTTTTGCAATATTTAGATCAATAATTCTTCATACATTTTATATAGAATTTTTTAATACCTGGAATATTAAGACAACAGTTCACCGCACTCTTTGCATAGAATTTATTTAAATAATTTTTTTTATTTTTTCTTCTATGTAATCTATTATTTTTGGCAATTTTTGTGTCACATGATGTTTCAGAAGCTATATTTTTATTTTTTACATAAAATACAATATTGTAGTCATATTTTTAAAATAATGTCGATTAACATGAAATCGATGTTCTTTAATTATAATTATTACACATCATGACCATTAAATATTAGTAAAACCTATATTTAAATCTTGTAGTATTTTGATTCTGTATAATCAGATATTTAATTAGTACAGTTTATCTTGTTATTTATTTTCAAAAAATTGAATTATAAATTTCGATGTACATTATTCCCTTAGTTTAATTTTTTATATTTTGATTTAATTTTTATTATTCATAAGTTTAATAATTTAACATAAATACGTTTTAATCAAAAAAATTTCAGAGTGATATAAGCCGTAAATATTGGTTAGTCAGATTTTTAAATGATATTCAAGAAATTCTTTCAAATTAAAGAAATGCGATTAAATTAATAAAAAATGAAACATAATTTATTAGAAAAAATTTATAAATAATAAATTAATGGTAATGATAATAAAAATAAATATAAATCAAAACATCGATCATGTTGAATTGCATTTTTCAAGATATAAATATATAATAAATCAATAATGCAAATAAAATGATATTTGTACTTTAACTTTACTCAATAGTTTTACTGTATATGAGTATGTATTATTGATGTTTTCATTGACGATTATCATCATAATATCATCATTCAAGAAAAAATTAAAAACTTTGATTAGAACTGTTATTATTAATAGCGATTTAGTTTCTTAAACATTCTTAAACACTCGATGCAAGCCATCAAGCAAACAAAACTCTAAATTTGCTAGCTATTTTGGAAAACATACATCTCGCTAAGTTTTCAATGTGTATTCTTCAATATCAAAAACAAAAGAAAGAGAGTAGTTACAAAGCTGTAAAACAAAATATATATGATGTATCATAAAGCAATGTAATTCTGTTTGTAATCTTATACCATATTAGGTTATATTTATATTTCGTTTGAACACTTGAATTTTATAAATTAGACGTCTGAATATTCAATAATATTTATATTTTATTAACATAATTCTCAGAGTGTTATTCGTTGCATCCTGGTCCTAAAATTGTATTAATTTAAGTTGTAGTGAAAAATATTTTTATTTATTTTACATTTTGCAAGCAATAATTATATAAAATATATATAAAAATTTCCTTATTTTTTCATAATAAATAAATTGAGTACATTTATAAAAAAAAATATGCCATATAAAAGAACTTACCTCACATGCAAGAAATATTCCAAAAAGACAGAAAATAGCTTCCATAGTAGTTACCATGATAACAATATCATAAAATCTTTGATATATTAGTTTCCACTATCTAAAAATGAAAAATATGTATTTCTATTTTTATATGAATACAAAAATAAATAATACATAATTACAGAGTAATTTATATATACTTTTTTATATATCTATTTATATACTTATAAATATTAAAGCGATTTGAAATATTCGTAATATTAATGATAATAATTACTCACGCATAACAATTGTTAATAACAATCACTATATATCTTATCCATTTTAATTTTTTTTAAAAAAAATTTTATTTCAAATGACAATGAATACAAAGAAGTAAATCATTAATCAAAATAAAGTTAATGAGTGAAGATAAAATAAAGCTAATGTATTAAAATGGAGAAATGACATAAAATAGAAAAATTATTATAAAGAAAATACGGAAAAACAACAAGTTCTTCTTGATCACAATTCTTTCAATCATGGGTACAATATATAAAATAATTAAAAATATATAACTATTATGAATGTGATTTAGATATTTAAATTCCTAATTTTTTGAATATTTTTCCCCCGCTCGAAAGTACATATTTTAATAAAATCACTGTAAAAAATATTATAAAATTATTATATAAAAAGAAAAAATGTTAATTTGTAAACTTTTATTTGTGATAGATATTCCTGTTATAATTATCATTGCCTTGAAAAGGGCAAGGGATTCGTGATCGAAATGTAAGCACATAAGAATAAACTTCATTTTTTATTCACGCTGTAACTACTTTTATCACAACTATTGTCTTTTATAAAAAAAGTAATATTTGTAAATCAAGTTTAATTTCTAAAAATTCATAATAATTCGAAAAGAATACATTTGTAAAATGTAAAGAAACATGCTAATAATACGTTGACTCTCTACTTTTATACTACTACCATATTTGCTTATTAATAAATAAATAAAAACCTTATTGCTAAATTGCTAAGTTAAACGTTTAATTTAATACATCCTAAATATACTTTAAAATAATTATAAACAGCGATATAGATTCCGCATATGGCTGTTGAATGGGTTACACCGCAATCGTAATAGCTGTTTAGTGCGACAGTGAGTCTGTGGAGTTTTGAGAAAGAATAGTAGTAGAAAGATGCAGAGTGGTAAATAAAAGCGTGAGAAAATAGTGGAAATAAAGGAGTGAAGAGATATTGCAGAGAAGTGGAGTGATTGAGAAAAAAAAACCCGGAGCGGATGTGAGGTTAGAATATCGGTGCGAGGAGAAAAAGGCGGGACGCAAAGAAAACAAGACCCGGGCCGTAGCACTAGAAATCGAAAAGGGTACCTGGACACCCAGAAAGCAGGAGCGGACTGCAAAAAATAGAGCGCCATAGCTCCCCAAGCTCAGGTAGAGGCCTAGAGCAGATTCAGGGGCGATTTGGCATCCGCACAGTGCTCAGAGACGTGCATAGAGGAAAAAAGAGGGTTGCACGAAAGGCACCGGACAGAACAGTGAAAAAAGGAGAAAATGAGTGAGTAAGAAAGAAAAGCAGGGAAAGGGAAGGTGGCAGCAAAGAGTAAGGGAACACAGATGACTCTGGACGGTGGAAAGAAGATACTCTCTTTTCTGGAGGGTAACCTCTGGAAGGAGATCGAGGATATGAGAAAGGAGGAAAGGAAAAAAGAGAAGAGGAGAGAAAGGCTTGGTAGAAAGAGACGAAAGAGATGATAGAAAAAATAGAGAAAAAATGCAACAGGGAAATTGAGGTTATGAAGGATAAAGAAGAAAATACCATGACATAGGCCAGAAAGATGGAAATGAAAGTGAGGGAGCTTGAAAAGAAAATCAAAGAGATGCAGCAGACCAGAAAAGAGGAAAGTAAATGGAAGGAAGACGTGAACCGCTGAATCTTAAACATTAAGCCTGAGATTCAACAGATAGATGGAAACAGCAGAGATGGGAATGCAGAGAGTGAGGATAGGTCAGAAAAAAGGGCAGGGAGCAGATCGAGTGGTAAGACCAACATGACAAGATAGACCAGTGGTAGTGTGTGGAGCGTTGCGAGGAAAAACCTCATGGCCAGGGAAGTTAGCGGGTTAATGAAGCTTATGAGAAACAGGAAAAGGAGAGACAGGAAGGAAAATTTCATGATCAGAGGAATCGTGAGGACGGAAGTGGAAAATGCAGGGATTCAAGAATAGACTGCCAAGTTTATACAAAATAAACCGAGTGGATGCAGTGATGAGTAGTACTTGGTGGAGTGGCAACCTGGTGGTTGTCAAGATGGAAAATAAGAAAGAAAGAGACAGGGTTTGGGAGAACAGAAGAAGACTTATACATACGGAAATATTTTTAGACTATGACCTTACCTATGAGGAGAGAGCAACGCATGCGGAAATAAAAGAATGGGTATGGAAGGTGAGAAGAAATATAATTTTTACGAAAATTGGATTGAAAAAAGTATTTGTAGACGGAAACTGCACTAGATAGAAAGGAACTGAAGAAATGTACAGGGAGATGAATAAAATCTTGCAAAGGTATGATGCTGAGAAAGAGAACCAAGAAAAGAAGGGAGAAAAAGAGACATGGGAAGAAGTAGCAGGGACAGTGGGGCAAAACGGTAATAAGTCAAGAAAGAAGAAGAGAAGAGGAAGAGGAGACAGAGTAAGGCTGATAAAAATGACAAAACGAAAAGGGAGAACGAATAGGTACATAATAAGGAGGTTACGTGAAATAAAGAAAGTAGAGAGACAAGGGACAACCAACAGAATAATAGAAAGAAGAAGAACATTGGAAAAATAGAAGGATGTGATAGGAGGAAGATAGGGAATAAAGATAATGTTTTGGAATATAGCACGGGTTTGGAAGTAAAGACAGAGACTTTTGGAATTACATAACTATCATGGATTACGTCTGTATGGCCAAAACATGGGTAGACGATAAAAACGAAGAAATGCTTAGAGTTACTTCCAAAACAAATGAAGTGGGAAACTGGAGAAGAGAGGCAAGGCGAAGGGAGGCTCCATTGTAAACATAAGTAAGAGGATACAGAACAGGACGATGGAGCTTGGCATGATGAAGGATGAAGGCATCATAAGTACAAGGATAGAGATAAAAAATAGGGGAGGAAAGTATTGGATATATGGGGAGTGTATAATAATGAAGGGATATAGAAAAGACATGGAAATATATTGAAGAAAACAGTGATGTAGGAGACACGAAAATAATAATAATGGGAGATTTCCATGCGAGAACTGGGATATTGGGAAGATGGATGAGAAACGACGGCAGAATGTTAAACAGAAAGAGCAAAGATCATAACCTAGAGGAGAAAGAAACTGGTGGAAAAGATAGAAGACAACGGATAGAGAATAGTGCATGATACGATGAGGGGAGATGAAGAGGGAGAAGAAACATATATAGGACCCCAGAGGAAGCTCGGATGATTGGCTTATCGATTACGGACAGGGAACGTAGAATCACAGTGACTGAATTTAAGGTTCAGAACAGGGTAGAGTCAGACCAAAATAAATACAGAGAAAATACTTATTGATGGTATGAGATGGTGGATAATACAACAACAACGGAATACTTATTGAGAGAAATAAAGAAAATTGTAAGAGAGTGCATGCCAAAGAAGATAAGAATAAAGGAAAGAAAGATAGGGAAACAAATATGGTGGGATAGGGAATGTAAAAGGGAAAAACGAAGAGTTAAGAAGGAACTGATGAGATGAAGAAAGGGGGACAAAGCGAATGAAGACTATATAATATAAAGAAGATGGAAGGGCATATGTAAAAGCAAAAGGATGAAAGGATAGAGCTGGAGATGAGCAAATTACATAAGATGAGGAATGAAGTAGAGATATGGGAATATCTAAATAGATGAAGGAAAAGAAGAGAGAAAATAGATACGGCCATTGAGAAAAATATCTGGGAAAAACACTGTATTGGTCTACTAGGAAGGAGCAAATAGAGAATGATAAACAAGTGGAAGAGGAAAGATAGAAGTGAACAGAGAGTAGATGAGTCACTGGAGGACAGTGAAATACATAAGATATAGAGCAAGCTAAAGAAGAAGAAAGCGGCGGGAGTAGACGAACTGACAAATGAAGTATGGATATACGTAGGAAACAACGTCAAGGAAAGAATGAAGAAGATTTTACAGAGAATCTGGAAGGAGAGAAATATATCAGAGTATTGAAGAAAAGCAGTGATAACGCCGATCTTGAAGAAAGGAGACTGTAAATCAGCGGAAAATTACACTAGCACTACTCATGTTACCAACGGCATATATTTATACAGAGGTATTAACACAGAGATTGGAGAAGAAACAGAGGAAAACAAGATATTACCAGAGGGACAGGCTGGGTTCAGAAACGGAAAATCCACGATGGATAATATCTATATACTGAACCACCTGATCCATAGAACAGTAGATGAAAAGAGAAAGATGTATGTGTTGTTTGTGGACTTAAAGGCTGTATTCAACACAGTCAACAGATACAAGCTTTAGGAAATCATGGAAAGGATAGGATACAGTGATGGTGTCTTTAAGAGAATAAGTAATATTTACGAAGAGACAAAGAGTTGTGTAAGATACAGGGAAGGAAATACAGATGAGTTTTGGACAACGAAAGGACTGAGGCAAGGCTATAACCTCAGTCCTTCACTGTTCAATGTATAAATTTCATAACTGGAGGAAGTAATAAACAGGAAAAATAGAGGCGGAAATAAAATTGCCGATTAACGAAAGAATTTGGTCGATCAAATATGCGGACGACATTGCGCTGATTGGAAAAAACAGAGAAACAGTGCAAGGTATGACAGACGTTTTGAAGAAATTTTTAGAAGAAAGAAACTTGAGACTGAATGTAGAGAAGACGAAAATGATGATCGTGAAAAATGGTAGGAAACTAAAGACAAAGAAATGGATATGGAAAAATAAAGACATCGAGGTGGTGGAGAGCTTCACATACCTGGATTTCGTTTTAAGAAGGGACGGTAAGCTTAAGAATCATGTGAAGAAGAGAGAACACAAAGGAAGAATTGCAACAAAAGTCACATAAGTATTAGGTGAGAGAAAATGTGCGGGAGACTTCAGGGTGAGGAAGATGTTGTTTAATTATTTGGTAAGAGGAGTCATGGAATATGGAGTTAGAAATAAAAATATACGAAAGATGGAGAATATTAAGCTGGATTACCTGAGGTGAACATTGAAACTAAACTATTGTACACCCAGGTATATCATATATGAGGAAACTGATGAAATGGAAATGCGAAAGGAGTGGAAGTTGAGAATCATGAAATTCGAAGATAAAATCAGGAGGTTGACAGAGGAAAGATGAACCAAGAAATGTCAAATGGAAAGGGAAAACAGGGATAAAGACAAAGAAAAAGATTACACAGAGAAATGGTTGAATAGTATTGGTTTGAGCAGAGCACAAGTAGAACATTGGGAATAAGTTAGCAGAAACAAGTACGAAAACATAAGGCAGAGACAAAGAGAGATACAGACGCAGATGAGAAGAGACAGAATCGAAAAGGCAAAATACAACAAAGTGTATAAGTAAATCATCGAAAATGAGATGCCCAAATATCTTAGGTAGAAAATTAAAACAGTTGCAAGGATTACATGTGAAAATATGGTAGAAGGTAACAGATATTGGACAAATACGAGGGACAGGAAATATAAATTGTGCAATGGAAACAATGAAAGTTGGAACCATTGGATAATGGAATGCAAAGAGATGGAAGAAATTTTCAGAAAAAGGAAATGGAATACTCAAAGGCTCCAAGAAATTATTATACTACAAATATTTTGAAGTGAACTTCAATAAATTTTTTCATCAAACGATTCATTTCAATATAGTGATCTGCAAATTTTAAATGAAGCAAATGACTACGAAAAATTTATAGATGTAAGATTTCAAGAAATCTATATCTAACACAAAATATAGTAACGTAGAAATTCCTATAAACATATTAATAATCTTTAATTATTGTATCACAAACATTAAAGATATAATACGAACCCTATATTTATAAGAACGTAGATCAATGCACAATTATTTTAAAATGAAAAAATAATATAAGAAATAATAAAATTAATTTATTAAATGAAAACTTGAAGACAAATGAAATGACAAGTATAGAAAAATTTATACTTGGTAAGTTATAAAAAATGTTGTTATATATATTGTTTTGACACATTTAAATAAATTAATTTAATAATTACATTGTGTATTTTACTTAATATAAATTTTTGTCTCATTTACTCTAATCATATTCAATTACTAAACAACTAAACAAATTCTTAAGAATAGAATACCTAAAATAAGTAATGATTTACGTAAATAAAAAATAAAAAAAAGCATATATAAATTGTAATAAATAATAAAAATATATAGGAATAAAAACAGAGTACATATTAGATGATTGTTAAATATTAAAAATTATGGATATATTGAATATTTAAATAATCTGTTACAGGTTGAGACATATTGAATTTGATTACATATATAATTATTTTTTTTATCAAAATAATTTAAATCACTAGATATTTATGATTCAAAATGATTTAAAAATTTTTTTAAATATAATTCTAATTAAAAATTTTACCAACATTCTATTTGTACAAACGAATTCAACAAATGTTATGAATAAATTTTTGACAAATGCTTCAAAAGATTTTTTTTATAACATTAGTTATAATCATTAAAATATTATTATTTGTAAGTAATAAAACTTTATTGTTTTCAATTAGTAATTTTTTATTAACTACATACTACTTTAGTCAAATAAAAGTTTAATGCATATTTACTTTTTGAGACTAACTAAATATTTTAAATAAAAGGCAACTAAAAAAAAATAATTTTTTTAACATTGTTCAAATAGATGTCTTTTAATAGAAATTATAAAAAAATAATATTTTTTACAATACCCAAGAAAAATAAATTTAAATAAAATATAAACATAATAAAATAGAAAATTTGCCATTTGAACGTAATAGATATTCAATATAGCTTAATATATTTATTACTACATAAAACTATTTTTTATAGTATAATAAAATAAAAAAATTAAATGATAGTATTTTATTATTATCTATATATTATTATCTAACACATAATTGGAACTAAAATGATATTCTTATTGTTTTCATTGCTATTAATATTCTGTATTTACAATTACAAATATAATCTTAAAAAATACCTATAAATACTTTTAAATAGTACACAAATAAAATTACATTACATAAGATAATAGTATGTAATCTAATACAAAAATACTACTAAAAAATATACATATAAAATGTTTATAATTATGAATAATATAATCTTCAAAAAATTGCTAATAAATTTGTTAAAATCGCTCAAATTTAGCAATACAAATCTTTTAAATTATATTTTAATAATAAGTATCAATATATGATATACATAAATTTAAATTTTCAGTAAACTGTTCTAAAAGTAATAAATAATCTATCATTTTAAGTTATAAATTTAAAATATTTTATAAAAATAATTTAAATTGTAACATTTTTTTTAATTGAAATATATTTTATCAAGTTCTTTTAATATGTAAATACATTTCTAAATATTTATATTAAATAATAATATTAAAAAATAATATTAAAATTAAATTTATCATTCAAATACTTGATTATAAATTATGTTTATATATCTAATTTTATATCAGTAAATATACAACAATTTACACATATATTATGTTAATATTAATAATTACTTTTCAGTTAAGCATAAAATAAAGATAAAACGTAGTTAAATAAGTTGCTTTACATTTATGATTATAATTTTGAAATAGTTTTCAGATAGTTATATAGATTAATATTAAATTAATCAATCTTATTTATATTCAAAATATTTTTAATTATATTATAATTTATTGTAGATATATTTAATCTAACAATATATGATACATTAAAAATAATAAATACGTTAATAAATTGATGATAAACCATGCATTTTTTAACATGTACAATCTAACAAAATTTAAATAATATATATAAAATTTTTAAGAAAAATATAAATATTGTGGGTGCAGTATTTTTGAATATTCTAATTTTAATCATAAAGTATTTTGAATACTCGTGCGTATTCTATGAATTATCCTATAGTTACATAAGTTAATACAGACTTATGACCAGACCCAGTTTTATTGTAAAAATTTATGATATATCATATATATAATATATAGATATATATATATATTTTTATTTATTTGTTTGAAAAAAAATGACATAACTATATTAGTAAATTTATTAACTCACAACTACAATAAATATACAGTGTGATAACTTAAAGTTGATTTGTACTGCATACAATCAATTTTACAAAAATGCTTTGTATTATTCATTTCTAATTAGTGAACTATAAAAAAATTTTTAAAAAAAAGAGGTTAAAAAATATCTAATTTTTTCTATTTTTAATTATGTTCAATTCTTAACTTATATTAAAAAATTTTTAAAATATTTTTCAAAAATCTTTCCATTCGAGTTTTTTATATATTAATATTTAAAATAAAAATATACTAAGTTGCTCTAATGTTTCTAAATTTGCTCCATAAAAAAAACTGAATAATCTTTTGAATTTTTGCATTATACACTTTAAAAGTGAAGCTGAACATCACAAAGATTCGAATATAATATTAAAACTTGATTTGCTTATTATACGAGTTTACAATATCTCTTCAAAAAAAATGTAGATATTCAAATATAGATATAAAAAATAATACACTTAGCTATTGTTTGATATAAATCAAATGGAACCAAGAAGTTTCATCAATTTTTAAATATTGTGTAATAAGCTGTAAGTTTATTGAATTATAAATCATTAATAAAAATTAAATTTCATTTCTTGATTCATAAAATTTGTTGAAGATAAAATAAAGGAAAACAAGAAAAAAATTACATTTTCCATTTATATTAATTATAATTAGTATGTAACAATCAAGTTCCTCACGGATGTATGAAATAAAACACTGATATGTTTGTTGTCTACGTTTCGACAAGAAAACTCTTGTCTAGACCTTTATTAATAAGGTACAATAAAAATACATTAGCTTGAAGAAGGCAAGTTTTCTTGTTTTCGAAACGGAGACCATGAACATATAAGTGTTTTATTTCATACATCCATGAGGAAATTGATTGTTACTTATCAATAAACAATAAGGGGTGTCCCTTCTAACTATGTAAATATATTACTTATATTTATAACATTATATTACATCCACGAACATTAAATATACAACGCTGTGGTGATGCAACATTGTAATCACAGTGTATGCTAGTCGTGAATATTTCTTATTGCGTATGAAGAATAATAACGCGAAAAAAATTTTGTATTCCGTTTTGCTCAAGAATATTATCAATATTCTATTATAATTTTTATAATAAATACTTTCAATATAATATTATCAATGTAGAAAAATAATAGTACTTTTGTTTATTAAAATTATTTCTAATACTATACTGAAAAATATTTATTTCTTTATTTATTAATATACATCCAGCTTTTGAGCCTAGAAACGGGCTCTTATTTGCATACTTATATTATATTCCTTACATTCTTCTTTTTATATGTTATATTTAATGTCAGAGACGTTTTTTTTCTTTCTTTTATCATCATTTATATCGCACTTCCACTGTTCTTTTCTTATCCATTGATACTTCAATCGAGATCATCTTTCTTCTATCCTCCCACTTAGTATCTTTCCTTTTCCCTCTATCTCTCTAATATTTTTTAGCAGAGGATAGTTTCTTATCTCTCCCTTGAACTCCTTCATCATTATGTTATTTGTCCAGTTTCTTTCTTTTCTTACCTCCCCCATTATCTTCTTAGTTTCTCTGTATCTCTCTATCAGATGTTTCCAGTCGCCCGAATCCTCATCACTCAGTTTGTACCTGCATTTCTGTTCTTCTACCCAATACCTGTTTTTTGTGGTTATCTTACCACATCTTATCCTGACTATCGTTCTTAGGGCTCTTATTTTACTGTTTTTCCTGTAGAGCAAGGTAGTTCACACAATCATGTTCTCTTTCCTTCTTCTTTTTTCTTTCAGACATTCCCTAATTCTTTGCGTATTCTTTTACTTGTACTTAAGTACTTCTATCCTCTATTCACCTCTCATTTTCTTCTCATCCACTTTTTCATAAACAATATACCTGAGGCTGAAAAACTCAGACCCTATGTCTATATGTAATAATCCAACTTCACTTTCTCCATTACGTGTGAGTAATCCATCCCCAAAATCTCTATTCCATAATCTGTGACACCTCTTACCAGGTAGTTAAATATCATCTATGTCCTTTTAAAATTTTCCCCACATTTTCTTTCGCAAAGTTCTTAAATTTACTTCGCTGCTTACTTTCTCCTAAAAATACCAAGTCGTTTGCATTAGGTTGTGTCTATATTCTTGTCCTGGTTATCCTTACTCCCTCAATGCCTGCTTTTTTCATCTCTTCCTTTAGTCCCTACATGTATACATTGAGTATCGGACTGAGGCTGCACCCTTGTTTCGGATTTTTTGTTGTTCAAAACTCTTGAGAAGTTTTCCATTTTATTCTTATTCTCGTTTTAATCTCCACATATATTTCACTTATCCTCTGCACTAGGTAAATGCTTATTCCTTCTTTTCTCATTATTTCCTATAGTTTTTTTCGAATTTACCGTGTCAAAAGCTACCTTTATATTTATGAACAATGCTGATAGACTCTTCCTATTCTTCACCATTCTCCTCAATAGGTGATTTCGGATATGTATATTATCCGTCGTTAATCTCCCTTTACTAAACCCCACTTGTCTTTCCGGTATCACCCCCTTCTCCTTAGCATTCGTCTGTAGCATGTTCCTTAGTATCCCTGCGTATATCTTGTATGTATATATATCTTGTGCATATATAGCATAGAGAGTCTTCTGTAGTTGTTTATCTCCATTGTGTTCCTTTTCTTGAATATGGAGATGATCACCGCTGTTCTCCATTCGCCCGGCATCTTCTCTTCTATCCAAATCTTCCTGATGATCTCAATTAGTCTGTTCCTTATCTTTTCTCCTCCATAGATCCATGAATTATTTGGGATTTCATCTATTCCCATAGCCTTTTTTCGAGTTTCCCCTATACCTTGTATAATTCCCTGTTTTTAAAGGTTGACTTATCTCCCAACGTTCTCCTCTTATGTGTTCTCCAATTCTTTTCCTCTCTCATGCCTCCAAGTAGATTCATGAAGTGTTCCATCCATTCTTCCATTTGTATTTCTTCGTTTACTTTCGTTTTCCAATTTCTTCCCCGGTTCAAAAAAATTTCCAAATATACGCTTCATTTTGAAGTTTTCTCAATTCCTCTTCCTCTTCTTCGTTTTTCTTGTTTTTCTTACTTTTGCAGATCTTTCTCCAATTGTATCTTTATTCAATATACTTCCATTTCACCCTCTTTTCCTCCTTCCATTCTTTGAGCGCTTTTTTTATCTTCTTTTCTCTTCCCACATTCTTTGCCCCACCATCTGTTCATTCCTATCTTCCATGGTCTAATTGTTATCTCTTTTTTCTATATTGCCTCTTTTACCTTGAGTGTCAACTTTTCCCACAGTACTTTTATCTTTGTGTCCTGAGTTCCTTCCCCGTATCTTCCATTCGTCCTTTCTTTATATCTTTTTATACTATTCTCGGTCCACAGATTTATCATTCTTTCCTGGTGCCGCATCATTTATTCTGGCCAGCCATTGTCTTTCATTTTTCTCACTAGCTCTTCGCCTTTTTCAACTGCTTTTTGGTCTTTGCTATTTCTCTTTCTTAGTTTTTCGTCCTCTCCATTCTCAATATAAGTTCTGGTTCCCACAATCTCCCATTTCATCTATTGAGTCATTATCCTTTTGCACTTTACCATGTTCTTGCCTTTAACCTAAGTCTTCGCCAAGCATCTATTATCCATTTTTTCTATGTATTCCCAGAAGTCTCTGCCCTTTTCTCATATTCCTGCCACATTCTAAAACAGTATTCTGTTTTATCTTGTTTTCTTCATACTTAATCGTTATCATTCTCTTTTTCTATTCCAATCCTTTCTCATTTGTAAGTGTTACCTACTTTTTTCCTAGATTTTATCCTTCGCTCTCTGAAAGACCCCTTGTTACTTTCTGTTTTTGCGTTTACCAATTATAAGAATAATTAGTACACAATGAAAAAAATAGTGTCGCCAATAACTTTAAAATATGTTTATTACTCAGTCACAGTGTACATTCTATAATGGAGGCCGACACTGCCTAGTAACAATTGTACAAATTACAGGTATTTTATTATTTGTAATTGTACAAAAAAATATTAATTAATATTATGTAATTAATCGCTCAGCAGTCGTGCGGACACTGAATTCGACTCCTTTCCTACATTACATACAGACTGTAAATTCATGCGAAACAAGTTTAATAAAAGTCGTTCTCCCAGCACAATGATAATACAAAATCAATAACACACTTGACTTTTCCACATTTTAAATTGAAGTGTTTTGAAACTTTAACTGGCTGTTATTCTCGGAACAAACACCTTTGTCTAAATCATCATAACATCTCTTTCCATTTTTATTTTTATTTTACTTTTAGTCTTTATATTTATCTTTATTTTGTTTCTCCCCTCATCTTTTTTTTTTCACATTTACTTATTTCTCTTTCTCCGTCTTTTTTTTTATTTCCTGATTTGTCCTTTATAGCCCGTCCCTTATCTATTGGAAATTCTTAGTTGGTTCTTTCATCCTATCTCTGCTCTTTCCTTCATCCTTCCTCTCTTCTTGTTCTTGTTTGTTACCCTCTTCTTGTCATCTCTCCATTATTCTCCATCTATCTTTCACCTCTCTCTCTCTCTCTCATTCACCTTCATTCTCTCCATTACTTACGATCCTCTCCACTTGTTTTATTTTCCATCAAAATACATTTTTCCAATTACTGCTCTCACAAAGTACCCCTTACTCCTGGTCTCTTTTACCGACCCGCTTATCTCTTCTTGTACTTTTCTTTGTCCATAGCTCAGGTCATACTCAATGTACATCCCTGTGCCATATAGCCTCCTTTTCACTCTCATCATTGCCCTCCTTGATTTTTAGTCTTTAAATTTCAGAACTATCAGTCCTCTCCGCCATATCTCTTTAATCCTTGCCCTTATTTCCAGTTTCTCCTCGACGAGCCTTTTTACCCAATAAGTTAGTCCCGCCTTTTCTAATTCCGCTTTATTAACCCATTTTATCACTATCAATGGGGATATATTTTACTGTGCTGCTCCGTTCTTCCTCTTTGTCAATTTTATATTTATCAATCCAGTTGACTTGTTCTTCAATTATAGCTCTCTATTCTACTTCATTTTCTCCTACCTCCTTGATTTTTTTATTTCTACTTCGACTTTTGTCTTTCCATTTATTTTCCCATTTCTACTGTATTTTTTAATTCTTTCTTCAAGCTCTCTAAATAAATAGCTATATTATTTGTATATTTTATTTCTTAACCCATTCTTTAATTTCCTGTCTTTGTTTTCTTGCCTCCATTATTTCATTTTTCCTTTAAGCCTTCATTATTTTCCTCTTGATCTCTATTTATTTTATTAATTCATTCAATTTTAAACGTTCTTCTTCTTCGAAAAGTACTCTTTTCCACTTTTTTGTAGCTCTTCTAAATTCTTTGCCACAATCTTCCTTTTGAGCCTCTACTTCATCTAACCAGCACTCCGCCCCTCTCCACCATTGTGGGTAACAGTGTAGTTGGCACTTCCAGTCCCTCCGTAGCACTACCTTCGTCCTTCTTTATTTCTTGCTCTATCTTATTTCTTACTTTTCACTTGCCAGCCTTTTTACTTAGCCTCTTACTAACACTTAATTGTTTCTCTCCGTTTTACTGCTCTTTGTCACTACTCATATTCAAACTTTCACCTACGCGCAGTCTTCACTATCCACTTAACTTTATCTTATATATTTTATATTCTCACTTCACACTAATTTTTTATATTCACATAATACTGGAGAGTAACACAAAACGCTGTTTATTTCTCAAGCACACAAACAAAAAACTCTTGTACTTAAAATTAAAGTTTATTAATAATTATAAATTAATATATTGATTCATGTAATAGATTTATAAGCAATAACAATAATGTGTTATTACATAAATATACAGTATACAAAGTGATATTTATTTTTTTTATAATAATTACAAACAATTATTTTTCTCAATAATATTAATATTTGCAATTTTCTCAAATCCAACATAATTCTACTGAACAATATGTATTTTATATTCATTTTCTATACTGATAAACTATACTTTATATAAATATCGCTTATATAAAAATTGAAGAGAAGTCCCGTGTTAAGCATAAAAAACAGAGATGATAAATAAAATATATTGTTTCTCTTTCACACCTATAGCTTAAGGCAATGCTTCTGACAATATCGTATTCAATTTCTGGTTTTTTAAACTTTATTTTTAAAAAAAGTTAACTATAGATATATGATTTATGGGTGAACAATCTGGAATTTTAAATTACTTCAAACATTGAATTTAAAAAGGTATGGTTAAAAAAATCATGTTTAATCATGATATTATTAAAAATATTATACAAAAAATATAATAGTAATAATATCGTAATAAAATATAATTTTTACAACTATACTATTTTAAATTCTGTATTTCAAGTATTTAAAATGTAACAAAGTTTACTTATATCTCATATATGTATAACTATCATTTTTTAAAATATATTTTCAAGTACTAAAAATTTTTTTTCTTGTACCACGATAACACCATAGACACTGGTAGTAATTTATAAATGCAAAATACAAAGATAAAATTTTGTTGCCAAATACTTAACATGAAATTTGACTTTCTCTTAATCTCAATTCTGTGGTTATCATTTAATTGTATTGTCGCATTCAAATAGGCTAATATATTCCTAAGGCTAGTGAACAGGGGGTAAAACTGTAAATGGAAAGACTGGAAACAAATACCCATGTACAAGTATCAAGAAAATATAGAACCTTACATTTTCAATAACACCATGTGTTCTTTTTCGTGAACCGGCACTGATAATCTGGCATATGTGTTTACTTCTCTTTTTGAACAGTAAGAAAAGTTCTTTCAACAAGAATACGCGTTCGCTTAATAAATTAACCAAAAAGATTAATAAAAGTGTTAATTAGCAGCAAATAAACTTATTATTTTTTTTAAAAATACATTTATATTTTTATGTCAGTTAAAAAAAATATTTTTTTTAATACAATTTAAACTTACCAGTGAAAACATTTCTTATTATATAAAATGAATTTATATTTTTAAATCTTTTATTTATTTGTGATTGTTAGAAAATAAACATATTTAATTCAATAAAGTCTAAATTACCGGTGAATTAACTTATTATTTTTAAAAATACGATTTATATTTTTGTGTTAGTTAAAAATGGTGTTGTTATTAAAAATATTGTGTTTAATACAAATATTGAAGAAGTTATTATATAGGACATTGTTTGTGAATATGGATTATTTCACAGCGAGGATTAGTGCTTCCACTCAAAGTGTTGGAAAGTTTAAGATGCTAATTAATGAAAAAAAGTTCGTTAGAAATTGCGCACAATATCTAACAATGTGAGAGAAACTCAGTAGTTTTAAATGGACTTGTGTGCACGGCACGACAAATCGCTATTTGAAATTAAATGCGAATTTGACTATACAGGCTATAGTCAAGACAGATAAATATGTATTTTCGTATGGATCTAGGAATCCCTGTACGTCGAAATCTATCTATATTTATCATTTTGGAAGACGCGAATTGATTGAGTGTGAACACTCGCCATCTAGTGACTGAATCACGAGATATATCATTCCGATGGTTATCACCTCGGCCGACGTAAACTGATTGAGTGCGAGCAATCGCCCTCTGGTGGCTGAATCGTGAACAAGATCATCGATGGTTAATCGCGGGAGATTGAAATGCGGAAACAGACATCTTTATGGAAATCTTTTGTGTGGAAAGATATTGGTTTTACTTAATTGTTAAATTTTGTGAGTGTATTTTTTCATATGTTATTTTTTATGTCTCATAAAAGTTATTAGAATATATAAGATAATTGTATTTCTTTAATATGGATGAACATTCATTTTGTGTAGCATAATGATAATAAAAGGATGATGTAAAGAAATAAAGACTTCTATTTATTTCATTTAATTATATATATTATTCTAATAGTAAAATAATTTCATATTTAATATAACAATAATTATTAGTTTATAAGTATATTCAATTATTCAATTAAAAATGTTATTTAATAATTGATAAGTTTGATATATTAATTTACATTTTTAAAACCAATAAGGTATTGAACACAATATACATAATATTAAAAAATACCTAAACATTTTATTAAACAATTATGTGTATTATTTAAAAATGATTGTATAATATATAATATAAAAGTTATTAAGATTATTTATGTCATTAATTTTAGTGTATATATATAAACATTTTGAAAAATAATGAAACAAATTAATATTTTTTATAAGAAATAATACTTTTATAAATAATATATAAATAATAATATTAATTATAATAAATCTAATTAAAAATTATAATAGGGGAAAAATTTTTGTATTTATATTTTCTTTGAAAAATATACAAATAAAGAGTATGTTTAATAAGTTTTTAAAATCGTTTATTGGTACCTAATTTAAATTTAAATGATTTTTTCAAGAGCATTTTCAAAATTCAAAAGTAATATTTGGAAGTTAAAGAAACAATTAACTCTAGAAATCCTCATATATACATTTCTTACATATTGATTATATTTTTATACCCGATAAATTAATTTTTATATTCATTAAATATTTTATACAATAATATTATATATTTCTGTGAAAAGTTAATAAAAATATACAGCATTTGATGCTATAAGTTATTGTAGATTATAAAAAATCAATTTAAATTATAATTTTCAATAAAATATAATTTTCTTTTAAAACCATTAATAATAAATGATATATTTGGAAATTGTATTTTTATTTAATATCTTGGATTTTAACTTATTATTAATAAATTAAGCTAATAAAAAAATTTTTAATATCATAAAGTTAATAATATAATGTTTTTAAATATTCAATTCATAATACAAGTAATCAAAGAATATTAGTGGATTATTTTTTATATTGATTTAAAAATAATAGTAATATTAATTATTATATATGAGTACATAGTACTAATTACATTAAAATAGTTAATATAATGAATTCATTTATTTTTACAAATTTAATTTGAAAAAGAATAACCATAACAAATTTTAAGTTAAAAATAAAGATTTGAATGACATTCAGCATTTTCATATGAGCGTTGAAATACGTTATGCATGTATTTAAATTTGTCAAATTGAAATTTTTACAATATTATACTGTATATGTTATACTAAAATATATTAATCATAGTTTGAAAATAATAGCTTTAAAATTTATTTATTATTATTGTTCTCTAATTTGATTATAAGAGGCAGTAGCAGGAAAGGAGTGCGGAAATGGATTGCGAGGTATTGCAAATAATTTTGATTATCAATGTGAGCCTTACAATTCTTTTATTGGCTCCGCGGAATACAGGGCATAAAAACCCCTCACGAGCGAGGGGAAAAGCCACGCAGATAAATACAGTATTGGTGTGTACAAACTTCAATTATCGCCGCGACGGAAGAGACGCGCGTCGTGTCGCCTCACTCGGCTGGCGTCTTCCGTCTCTGCAACGCGGGTGGAGAAGTCGCCCCTTTGATGCCTCACTTGGCGGCGTCCCCACGTCACAATGTGTTGCAGTCGCCTCTCGATCAGGCCTCTAGAGCCGCTGATCCTCCCAGGGCGTGATCCGCTGGAAGTCGAGCCGTGCGCTCGCAAGATGACGGCAACGGGCACACACACAGCACGCAAACAATCGCACACACACGCAAATTCACACGAGGTGATGCACAGATCACCGATCCGGGTTTTCGTACAAAAATGCGGTACCACGACTGGGTTGAATGCAAGGCGAAAATTTCAAAACGAAACTTTGAAACTGCATCCAGCAAAGCTTCGAGTCGAAGTGCGCGTCGCCGGAAGGAAACGTTTCCTCCAAAAATCACCCGCAATAAAACGGAGACCTTTCCTCCGATTTATTGCAAAGGGATCGCGCGGTCACTCTCTCTTACCCTCAAACTGTTGATGGAAAGAGAAAGCGACGAACAATTATTGTATTTGTATTCAATTAAAATTTTTAACAAAACATTCAAGTTAAAATGAAAGATTATCCTAATTTTGAAGCTTTAATTATTTTCATCAACTGTTATATATATCAATAATTAAACATTTTATAATTATTATTTATAAAAAATATTAATGAAATAATAATTTAAAATACAAATATACACATAAATTTTCTCCACATTTGTATTTACAATTCAAAAGTATGTATATTTGCATAAATATTTATTTCCATGGTACTATTTCAAATTAATATTGTTCTCTTCATTTGTAAATTTAATTTTTAATACTTTTTTTAAATAAATAATAGAACAATTAATAATAGTCTTTACTATTATTAGAATAATTTGGTTTTCAAATATTATTTATTTATTTAAAATTTATCAATTTTATTTATTAACCCCACCTCCTTATTGCTGGTATCATAATTAGCACAGCAGGTACAGTAGGTAACCCGCACCCCCCTTATTGCTGGTATCATAAATAGCTCAACAGGTACAGGTATACCTGTATCAATATAAACTATCATCTTCTGATTTAATTTAAAAACTAAATGTTTTTAAGCGAGTTACATCTCCACCTTATTACTGGTATCATAATCATGGTATTTTAAGAGGTGGAAAAGGTGCATTTAAAGAGATTTCCAAAAAAAATCTTAGTAAGACAAAACTTTTCGCACGTGTTTGGTGTTTCTCATAAAAGATTATTGTTTCGTGCAATTGGTCACACAGATGTTTGACGAACATTTTAATTTCTACAGGAAACAAATTTTACTGTAATTGCATTTTCGTTTTTCTGAACAAAATTTTTAAAAATTCTTTGAGAATAAAGCTAAAACATTATATTTAATGTATTAGAATTATTTCAAAAAATGAAGGAATTTTTTTGTTAAACTTTTAGTAATATAAAAATTTTTTTTTTCATCACATAATTTATTAAAATTGGTGTAATTGTTAAAAATTAACAAATTTTCAAAATTTTTTTTTTTATTAAATAATTTATTAAAATTGGTGTAATTGTCTACAAAAAACATGTTTATCTCTGTTTTTAATATTAAAAATAAGAGAAATTCTTCATGCACTAGTAAAAGTAGTAGGTAATAAATTTATTGCTTTACCTGCGCCGAAGTTCAAAATCTGCAAACGGCACAGATGGAATAATAAAAGTATTATCTTGAAAATTTTATAGTTCCTTACGGGTGTAGGTGATATTAATAAACACTTTATTATGGTGTTTTAAGGCAACGTTTTGAGCAACTTTCGTTGTCTTCTTCGGGCCTCTATTTATTAGTAAATTTACACAGTCAATGTCAAACAATATAATAATGAGTTACAAATTATAAATTATAAAAATTGTTCATAGCTTAGTATATTTGAATGTAGAATATTAGCACAACTTGTCTCGTCGATATGTCAAATTCGAATATACTAAGTTTACAATTTGTCGAAGATTATGTTCCAGCTGAATGTCTCGTCATCAGTGACGTCAGATGTTTATATAGACCGTTTAGCATTTTCGTATCTTCATGTTTGTTTACAGTATTGGTATTTAATTGTATGTACAGCATTTCCGAAATTTGTCTTTTATATGTCAAAATTATCATTTACATTTCGATAGGAAATTGAAATCATTATAAAATTATTAATAAAAATGTTTTTCAGTTATACTAAATTATTTTCAAAGCTCGAATTTTTCAGATGTCTATTTTTTTTACTCGTAGTTCATATAGCTATATATACCTTTTTATAAAATAGGTTTGGAAGTGCTTATAAAAATTTTTTTTTAATTTCCCATGTGTCCACCCGGAGCGCTAAAATCGCTTCGGAAGTGTGAAAGAGAGAAAAGATATTTTAACCACCATGTTTGTTTCTTATGTAAAGCATTGAACTTAACATTCTCTTATTTACTGTTCTGTGGTGTAAGGCTTGTTTCTGAGCCACAATAAATTTTTGTATAGCTTTATCCTTTTTTATGGTTTTTTAAAAATTAAATGTTTAATATTCTTTATTTAATATTTCCTTGGATTCAATTTTAATGAATTATTATTTTATGTCGAAAAGAATATTGTAATATAACATTTTATTATCATATTTGAGTTTAACGTTTTATTACTATATTTTTCAAAAAGTATCATATTCAGTATTGTATCATTTATATTTTTGATGCAATTGATTATAATTTATATTATATTGTAATTATATTAATTAATATTATAACAATAAGATTAGAAAAATTTTTAGTATTTTTTAATAAACTGTATTTTAATGAATCATATTCTATTCAGATCTATCAATTAAAAAGGTCAGTATTTAGAATGATACGAGTTTTTAGAATTGTTTGGTTTATACTTGATTAATAAATAATATATAAATAAATCTTTATTACACATGATACTTAATTAAACAAATTTTATTATAAATATATAAATATAAATAAATAATTTGTATGTAAAAAAGTTTTGATTAAATATTAACACAAAAAAATGTAAAATTATTACATATTACATAATATTTATATATTATTCAATTTATTTCATAGGATTTATAACAATGTTATATTTATTTATTTTAATCTAGATTATATGAATATAAAATTTAATAAAAAATCATAGGATATTAAATTTATTTAAAAAATTTTTTTAAATTGTATTAACAGAATGTTATTTCAAATTGATAATGAAGTATTTTATTTCTTTATTTATTGAATAATAAATTGAAATAATATATTGAAAAACTTAAATATTAACAAAAAGTACAAGAGTATATGTATATGAGTAGTAATATTAAAATTTTTGTTACAGTTGATAATCATTTATTAAAATAATTTATATAATATTACATGTTACTTTAAGTTTTTTTAATTTAACTTTTAATATTTATAATTATCATTAAATTAAATTAGTGTAAGAAATTAAAAAAAAAATTTATAAATTTATGCTTGGAAACCTGTTATAAAATTAATTTTTATTATAAAATAAAATTGGCATTTTAAAATAAAGTAGGTATAAACCATTTGAATATTGAACTCTTTATTTCTTGAGAGAAAGGTTTTGTATAGATTTTATGAACTATAAGAAATCTAAAAACATACTTGCAATAACAAATTATTGTATTGTTAATATTATAAAAATATAGTATAACTAAATTTTCAAGATTAAAATTTTGACATAATTTGTTTACTAAGTAGAATAAAAGTTTTATAACAGAAAATAATTAATTTCAATTGATAATTTAAAAAAATTTTTGATAAGTGAAAATAATTTCAAATGCCATATAATTTAATGTAGTATTACTATTTTCTTTTCAGATTTTTGAATGATATAAGAAGTATAGAATATAAAAAACATATAAATAAAAAATTGTTATAAAAAAATATATTTTTGTTTAATTCTTCTAAGTAAAATATAGATGCAAATAAATTAAAATACATATATGTGTGGAATAAGCAGAGGTGCAATTTAAAACTGATTATCTAATTTTTTATTTACTTGAGACGTAAATATTTTTTAAACATTTCAAATCAATTTTATTGCTTATAATTTGTTTTAAACTAATTAAAATGTAGAATGATTATTATGTTATAAATTTTTTTGAACCATCATTTCATAAATATTTATCATCTGATTTTAAGATTTTAGAATATTTTTTTTTAATACTATTATCGAAATATACAAAAAATAAATCGATTTTTTGAAAATATGAAATTAATTAACCTCTTTAGGAAGAAGTCAGTTACAATAAATTAGATATTACTTATTTTATTGCTAATACAAGTACTATTATTTTAATTCGACATATATCAATTACATTATAATGAATTTAAAACGAATGTATAAATACATGAATTTTATTATTTTACCATTTCTTTTGTTTCTCAAAATAATGCCTTTATTTAACTAACGTAATCTTGTAATATATTTAAATTTCTGTATACAAGTATAAATGGTCTCTACAAGGCTAGCGCCGATCTTCAATTGTTTTAATTCTCACGAAGTAATAAGAATAATTAATATCTGTCACTAGTTCACTCGTTTCATATGTTCGTGCCTGGCACAACTACGTAAAATTACGAGCAACTTCTTCGTTCATTATCACATTTATTTCGATTTTTCGTGCATAGCACACCTTCAAAAATTCTCTTAAAGATAGATAGTAACTCGTATTATCTAACTCTTATTTCTCCTATTGTAATAATTGGATAATGGTTCTCATGACCTAATTACTTTTTATTTATTCAGTCACTCGCAGTTGATATCTTTTTTTTAATTTGAGAAATACATCTGTCTCGCATCAGATTTTCCGTCCTTTCCGGTTTGAGTAATTAATTTATTTGTAATATAATTCAAAGGTTATTATTTATAGTAATGCAACGATTGAAGTATATGCTGAATGTACCATATATATAATTCTTTGTATTTTATACTGTACATATGATACTTATTGGACACAAAAAATATGTTTTTACATATACAGATAAATCCTTTGTCTTATAACTTGTTTATATACTAGTCAGGAAAATAAAATAATAATTTTTTTAAGTAGATTATTTTTACATTATATTTTAGGTATATTTTGGTTTGTAATTATTTTTCTTGGCTATACTTAATATCTTGTCTGAAATAAGTCCTCGACACAAAAAGTGTAGATAGAAATAAGAGTACATAATTTCACTGTTAACAAGAATTTAATTCGTTAATTATGTACTTCAATATGAACAAAATGTAAAATTACGCTCCTAAACTCACAAGCTAACATATACACAATATTTGTAGATTCTTCACACCAAGGGAGTGATATAATTATCGATTAATAAACACATAATGCGTATTGTTAAAAAATAG
Source organism: Eupristina koningsbergeri (assembly GCA_018907245.1). Lineage (NCBI taxonomy): Eukaryota > Metazoa > Arthropoda > Insecta > Hymenoptera > Agaonidae > Eupristina > Eupristina koningsbergeri. The sequence goes on from JACCHV010000014.1 coordinate 571,512, forward strand.
GAAGAAAAACATGATGAGGATGAATAAATTGTTCGAAAGATCCACAAATAATTGTATATTTTGTAATATTATTAATACTAAACTTCTTTTTACCAATGCGATGTTGACAGTCGTAATGGAAAATTTTAACATCTGTGTTCTTGTCCTTTTTAAAACTAACACGGGTAAAAGAATGAAACTACTTATTTGTAAAATGATACTTACAGAAACTCTACTAGTATTCTACGTGGGTAGTCTTAGGGTAATAATAAGTAGTGTCGACTTCGCCAGTACAGAGCGAGCGGTAAAAGATCTAGGAAAATATCTGTCAAACACATAAGTGTAGCAAATAGTTACTATATAAATAGATGTATTAAAAATATTATATAAAATGTTATAAAAACTATTCACTTATGATTATTGTTAAGCAGTTATAATGGAATTTCAATTGGGAGTTCAGAGTCCGTATTACTCCGGATAAACCGTGAAGCTTAAGAATAATTTAAAAAAAAAAAAAGAAAAATTATATAAGTTCACTTCACTATTATTTCTCACGTATAATTAATCAGTTTTTACTATTAATTAATTAGTTTTTACTGCCGGAGTTTGGCGAAAAATTTCTATAGATGGTTTTTCGAGGAATGGCTTGATATTCCAAAATCACATGTATTTGTAACATTTACTTATTAGAATATTCTCTTTCGTTGATTACATACCGTGTATTGTCTTTTAGATATTTGATAGCCTCTAACATATCTTTGTTGATATGTTATGTTTGAAATTAAACGAAAAACGTATTACACTCTATAGCGCCAAGTATCACAGGCTATTTTGATTATCGCATCCTTCGCGCACGGTTCTTAGTTTGTGAAACCAACGTATATTGATAATATATGTTATATAACATTTGTAGAAAAAGTCATTACATGTACAATGATGAGCTTAATATATCTTTAAGATTATAAGGTAACAATTGCTTTCAAATGACTAATAACTTTTGATTTTTTTGATAAATTTTTTAATTATCAAGTTATTCTTTAAGTTTGCTTGTAAGTCTCAATAATTTTTTATTAGTTAATGAATGAGTAAGGAAAGGGGGAAATTGCTGCAGGGAAAATAAAACACGAGGTTGCTGTGACTAATCGTGTACAACAATGTCTATGACTTTATTTTTGCGCAACTTAAAAATCTTGTGTGGAAAAGCTCTTGGATCGTTGATATATATTTACAATGGAATACTTAAAAATAAATCGTCCATCAGCTCGTGCATTGAGTTGCATCATCCGTTATAGGCACACACTTGAACCGCTGTGTCTTTCAAGGCGTGGAGACGCAGCGTGGGAGACAAAGGATACAGAAAAGTTTAGAGGTCTATCTGCAAATTCTGGTGTTTATCAACGCCCATTCGACGAATCAATTGAATCAGAAACTTCAGTTTGGTAACAGGAATTGATCAGGATTCCCTGTTTCGCAAATCACACACAATTTAACACAAATTGTAACGAAAATATAGAATATAAAATACAAATTTGTCACATTTTCTCATACTGTAAGCTTATATAGGAACTCACCTATCGGTCGCTTTTCGGGATTTATGGCGGTCATTTTTCTTGCCGAGTTTACTTCACCATAACCCCATGAAACTATACCCTGCTCTATTTCTAATTTTCAATTTCCTCGGTGATAAATGTCCCAAACAAAAATAGTCTTAACTAATATTATCTACATTTTAAGTTTTAACTAATTTTATCCATTTTCATCTTAAAATCGTAATTATAGTATTGGGAGGGGATATGGTATGGAAAGTATAAATGAGCTAATTTCATATTTCTTTCTATCAAAAATTTATTTACATTTTATTAAATGTTCGAAAGGTGTATAATAATGAATAAAAGTATCCATTATATTTATGTCTTTATATAATGACAGTACTAATACAATTGACAATAGTAAATATTATATTACTAGATAGATAATAACATTATAATATATTTTACAATATTAATTAATATTTGGTAGTAAATAATTATTTACGAATAAAATAGCTAATAAAAATTTTTTTCGCCATATTTTATATTTATTTAATTTTACAGTTTGGACAGGATTAAATTTGTGATACAGTCAATTTTAATTCTATAAAAATATAAAATATATAATATATATTTTTCAGAACGCTGTAAGTTATTTCAATGAACAAAACTAATTTTAATTACATTAATGAATTTATATTAGAATCAAAAATAGTGGAAGAAAACTTAGTTTCTGATCAAGATGTTTTAGAATCTATTGAAAAAGAATATTTTCATGTTGAAGAAAAAATTGATACATGTAAACTAGAATTATGTAGAATACCTATAACAGTTGTTTCAAAAGACATTAGTATACGTTGTAAACTATTAATAAAACAACATTGTGTAGTATCCAAAAAAGTTTTATTACTTGTTCTTCAAAAACAATCAAAATATAAAGAAATATTTAATAAAATTGTGCAAATTCAAAAACATTTATCAGTCACAGTTAAAACATCTAAAATTTGTAGAAATCATTTAAAGTTAGCTACCAATCAATTTGTATCCTCGAGTTTACAAATTCTTTATCATTTTAGAAAACAGAAACATCTTGAAACTTTATTAAATATTCTGTACAGAATAAAACAATTGGTAGGTATTTACAATTTAAATACTTATAATCATTATAACTAATTTATATTTTTTAACAGTGTGAAACTAAGAATAAACTTAAACACTTTCTTAATGAAGAAAATTATCCAAAAGTAATTTCTTTAATATCAGAATGTCAAAAGGCTTCACTTATATATAACAAATATCATTGTATTGTTTCATTATACAGTAATCTAAATGATATACTAGAACAAGTCGAAGAAAATTTAGACTTATCGCTTTCTAAAATTTGCATAAATTTTAATGTTGATCATTATGCTTCTATTCAGATTGCTTATAATTTTTTGGGGAAATCTCAAACTGCTATGGATCAGTTACATATGCATTTCACTGCAGCAGTTCATAATACAGCTTTAAAATCTGTTATTAAATATTCTCAAGATGAAAAAAAACAACAATTTAATTATATATGCAAAGCAATCGCATTATCTAATTTTTTACCTTGTTTAATAGAAATTTGCAGATCATTACTAGTTATTTTGCAATCTTATTACTTTACTATTAAATGGCATAATGGAAAATATTTTGAAAATAATAAAAATGAATATTTTACAACAAACTATAATCATGTCTACGTCATTGATAAGCTTGAAAATGGAATTATTAAAGTATTTAATGAAATAGAAAATAAAATAAAAATTTATCTTGATGGATTCGATTTCTTAACACTCACATTTGAAGAATTTGTGCAAGTTTTGATTATAATTTATAGGTATTTTTAAATATAATCATTTACATATTTGATATTAAACATTGTTATTATAGTATATATTTTTCATATAGAATGTCAAAAATAGGAAATAAAATTTGTGGAAGAAATATAACAAAATTATACGAAGGCACTAAAGATAAAATCATAAATTATTTTTATTTTTACCATAACTCTCGATTAGATGAATTAAAAATATTTTTAGAAAATGATGGTTGGAAATTATGTCCAATTAAATCTACTTTTAACATTACTCAATTATTAGAATTTAAAACGTTTAAATATATTTGTAATTCATCTCAAAGTAAAACAAATTTTCATGAAAATATACATGAATCTTCTAATTATGAAAGTAATGATTGGATTCAAGATTTTGTTGATGGAATAGTATCTCCATTTAATATAATTGTAGACGAATCTGCCAAGGAAGATTTTTTTCGAACTTCTGAGGTACGTAATTTTAACAATATTTTTATAAAACAATAAAAGGTGTATAAATATTAAAATGAAATTTTTTTAAAAAGAATATTTTTTATATAAAATAATTCCTCATTATATTAATAAAAAACTGTTTTAATATTTTTAATAAATTATTAAATACAAGATGAATAATGTTTTTTCGCTATATTGTACTGATTACAACAAATTTACGGGCAAAACTAAAGTGCATACAGATTATAACTACAGTATTCTACTTTATTTTTTACTTCAAATCAGTATATGAACAGACATGCTCTGTCTGATCCTGCGTTACCGGAAATCAAGATTGTTGGATCATAATAACAGCTATGTGTATCACATCGACCTATCTGGCAAATATACTAGAGGCGCATTTTCTGTGATACAAATTATTTATATCACAGCCTCAATCTGGCCTATAGGTATAGGACCAGTGGTGTTAGATGAGTACCTGTGTCTTCCTTGTAGTTTAACCATTAGATGTTATGTTGCTCACCTCAGCCTGATCGGTCTCCTGCTTGTCCGAAAGAATTTCCTTATCCGTCTTGGACTGAATTGGGACGCAATCAGCTCTGTTGAGTGTAAAGAACGGTCTGAAATCTAGATTACTAAGGGTTTTGACTTCAGACTTATCCATTCAGGCAAATAAGAAAGATTTATTTATTTTACTGCTTTCCTTTCCAGCATTGACAATTTTCCTGGTGGTAACCTATAGGAACCGACTTTTACACAGGAATTCTACTTGTTCAGCTGGGCTCCTGCCAGCTCGATTTCAATGACATCGGGTAGATATACCAGGATCTTTCTGTACCGGATCAGATCCATCATGTCTACCACAATTATTTACTGCTGTTTTGGATGCCAGCAGATCAACTGCCCATCTAACTTATTCTACATTTTCCTGGCGATAGTAATGGAGTATGTAAGCCCCATGTTGGTACTAGGAATTATAGAAAGTGGATGGAAATTCTTAGAAGGTTATGGCGTTCATGATGACGTCTTACCTAACTATAAATTTGTTAAATTGCTCCTCCTGAGCCTAGTTTCTGGGTAATCAGAAAGAACATTTGCTAAATTAAAATCTCTGGCGATCGCACTACTGTAGGAGGCAACCTTCTCGATGGTTCTTTTATTTACCTGTTGTTGCGATGACTCTTCGAAGTGTTGCCTTTTAGGGGACGAAAATACCCTTTGATACTTTGCAAGTCTTTTGGAACTACTCATCACTCTTCTTTGGTATCACTTTCCATCTTGCTCTTTCTAGCCTTCATTTTACTTGAGGTTTGCCCCGAAGAAGAAATGAAACTGAGTTCCATTTCCTCCTTGCTAGTATGAGTTTCATTAATACCAGATGTAACCTAGAACGAAGTCCCAGCGTTTCCCCTAGTAATTTTCTCCAAATTTTTGAGACCAAGGGATTCATATTGTCCCCGACCCAATAGGGTTTACTTTCTCCGATGACTCTGTAGACAAATCTTCAATTTTTTAGGAATTGAGCACTACATAGTTTATGACGACTCATCGGATTGTATAGGTGGGCGAGGGAGACATGTTCCTGTCCGAAAGTCTTTTTACGCTTTTTTTACATGTATAATTTTTATAGATCTATGTTTTTGAAATTTTTTAAGTATAACATGTTTTATTAATATAAATAAAAAGTATTCAACAAAGGTAGAATTTTATAAGAAAGTTAAATGTGAATTTATTTTCTATTTTCTCGATTTAATTAATTTTTTTAACTGATTTTATTATATTGTGTATTATCGCGAAAAAATCACTTAATGTTTATTCTGTTATTTTTAGTATTCTAATAAATGTTATAATATTCGTTTTCATTTTTATATTTATATTTTATTTAAAATAAACTAGATTTATATATTGCATTTACTATTATTAGTTTCACAATATTTCATAAGTCATAATTGACTGTTGTTTAAACAATTCGATTGAAATTATTTCTTTCTTCTATATCAATTTCATATAATATTTGGTCTAAATATACAATGTGTGGAAGATATCTTAAATAATTTATGATATGTTAGTTTAGTATTTTCTAAATAAATACTGTTAATGAAAATTTCTTAATCAAATTATAAGGAGTGAGAAGAGGAGAAATTATTGCAAGGCAAATGAAACTCGTGATTTGGTGGTGTGTAAAGATAAATTAAATTCGGAGATTTTATTTATACGGCATAAAACCCACTGCTAGTAAAGGGAAAAAGCCTTCGGTGTACCAAAAATTCAATATAATTCATTTTTAGAAGTTGTTTATCAGTACGCGCAATTAGCTGCCGCATCCTTTTTGGGCATGCGCTTGATTCTCGATATCTCTAAAGTATGATGGTGCAGCGGGGGCGTCATGGGATGCAGAGAGTAAGTGGAAAATTCACAGATCCAGTGCTCGTAAGCAGTCAATTGATGGATCAGTGACACCAGGAATAGGCAAACTGCCACGCATCCTCGTGTCACAAGAAAGGCACACTTAATTCTATCGCAAAAAGGACAAACGTAATATATTTATTTATTATAATACATCCCAGCCATTAGGCCTAGGGGCGGGATTCCGTTTTACAATTTTTAACATTTTTTCAATATACAAAATATACAACTATTTACATTATGTCTTTTTATAAGTATTCTCATTTTTTGTACATATTTACACTATTTTCATTATTGTCTCTTTTATATTTTTTATTTCTCACTCTCACTGTTATGATCTCTGATTCTGTTAAGTAGCTTCTTTCCTTTTCTGTGCTTCCTTCTTTTCTAGCCTTTTTTCTAATTCTCTTACCTCTTTTAGTATTTCTCTATCTTTTATTCTATCTCTGCATATTTCCATTACCCCTTTTTCTTTTCTCTGTCTGATTTCTGTCCCTTTTAGTTTTCCAAAAAGGTCCGCTGTCTCTGTGCTGTCCGTCGTCCAGTGTGTCCAGTCTCCTTCTATTTTCCTACATAGTTGGCATTTCCTCTCGTCCGGGTCTAACCAGTACTTGTTTCCTGTGATTATATTTCCGCATCGTATCCTAGCCATTTCTCTTATTTCTTCGAGGTTGCCTTCCCCCTTTAAGTAACTTAGTAGCCTGTGTTCTTTTATTTCTATGTATATCCTATTATATTTTGATTCTCTCATTTTACTCCTTCTCTCCTGCTATTGTCTGTCTCTGTCTCTTCTTCTCAATTTTGTGTAGATGTCTTTTTCTGTCTCTTCCCAGTATCTTACTTGCTCCCTACTAAGTCCCAGTTTATTCAGCCATTCGTTCCTGTCTTCTTTTTCCTTGAGAGTTTCATTTTCTCTCTGCTCCACATAACATTTCTTTACTCATCTGCCTTCTTCCATTTTCTTTATTTTATCCTCATACTTCATTACCCTTAATTTCCACTCACCCTCCATCTGGTATTCGTCCGCCTCTTCGTAAACCAGATATCTGGGTGTGCAAAAATCGAGTCTCAAGGTCCACCTGTAGTTGTCGGCCTTGATCCTCTCCATTTCCTCCACCTTTCCTGTACCCATTATCTCCACCCCGTATTCCATTACACTCCTTACTAGATACTGAAACAGCATCTTTCTCATTCTGAAATCCCCCTTGCACCTTCTTTCAGCTACACCCCATGTCATCCATGCTGCGATTCTACCCTTGTTAAGTCTCTCTTTTATCTGTTCGTCGTGTCTCCCGTCGCTCCTGAACACGAAGCCCAAATATCTGAAACTGTTGACCATTTCTATTCTCTTGCCTTTCCATATCCATTTTTCTGGCTTCATTTTCTTTCCTCTTCTAGCTATCATGATCTTTGTCTTCTCCGTGTTCATTTGCAGCTCCCTATGATCGAGAAAACTCTTCAAGGTTTGAATCATTGCCTGGAGTGCCTCTCTATTTTCCCCGAATATCACCAAATCATCGGCGTATGCGAGGGACCACATCCTCGTGTCCTTTACCCTTGTGCCTCCTATTGTCTTCTTTTTTAGCTCCTCCTCTAGCTCTGAGATATACACGTTGAACAAAATAGGGCTAATAATAAAAATAAACAAAATAGACAGCATCCTTGTCTCAGGCCCTTGTTTGTCCAGAATTCATCCGTCAGGCCTCCCTCTGTCCTCACTCTGCATTTTGTTTCCCTGTATATCTCTCTCACCCTTGCGATTATCTCCCTACTGATCCCCTTCCTTTCCATGATTTTCCAGAGTTTATCTCTGCATACCGTGTCGAAGGCGGCTTTTATATCTACGAACATCATATATATTTCCTTTTTTGCTTTTATAGCCCTTCTAATTATGTGATTCAATATATATATGTTGTCCGTAGCTCCTTTTCCTGCTCTGAAGCCTGCCTGTCCCTCTGGTATAATTCTTTTTCCCTCTATCTCACTCTCCAGTCTGTCTTTTAGTATGCCCGTGTATAGTTTATATCCTGTTGCCAGCATGGACAGTCCCCTGTAGTTCCCTGGGTTTTTTGCGTCCCCCTTCTTATGTATCGAGACTATGATTGCCGTGATCCAGTCTTGCGGTATTTTCCTCTGATTCCATACTTCTTTTATAATTTCCCTCATTCTGCCTTTTATCTCTTTACCTGCATACAGCCACGCCTCATTGGGGATCTCGTCTATGCCAGTAGCTTTTTCCATATTCCTGATTTCTTTATCATCTATACCTTTTTCCCCTGCATCTGCTCTTTCTGTTTTTCCTTTTGTTTTTGTTTTCCTCTCGCTTCCTCCCAATAGCTTCATGAAGTGTCTTCTCCATTCTTCTTTGCCTATGTTGTTCCTTACTTCTGTTCTTGGCTTCCTGCCTTTATTCAAATATCTCCATACTTGTCCCTCATTCTTTAGCTTTCTCAGCTCCTTTTTGTCTCTCTCCTTCATTTCTGCTCTTTTCCTTTCACATGTCTCCCTCCATTCCTTCCCTTGTTCATGTATTCGTCTTTCCTTCCTTTCCCTTTTTTCCAATCCTTTAGAGCCCTCTTCTACATTCCCTATCATACCATATATAGTCCCCTAACTTCCACTTTTTCTTTCTGACTTCCTTTTTCTCTATGCTGTTTTCAATTTTCATTCTTACCTCTGTCCAAAGGGTATCTATATCCCTTTCTTCCCTTCTTCTTTCATATTGATCGTCTGTCTTCCTTCTGTATTCGCTTATTGTTTCTTCATTCCATACTGTTATAGTCCTGGCACTTTCTCTTATCCGACTTTCTCCTACTGTTTCTCTTTCTCCTATTTTCATTGTAATCACCAGCGGGAGATGGTTGGATTCTACCCTATCTTCTACCTTGAATACTTTCACCCTATCTCTTGCCTTTGTATCAGTTATCGCCAGATCTATGACCGTGCTACCTCTGGCTCCTATGTATGTATACTCCCCTCTTTCGTCTCCTTTCATTGTTCCATTCAGGATACTTAGGCCACTTCTTATTATCCTATCAACTAAGGCTTTCCCCTCTTTGTCAATTTTCTTATCTTTACTCCTACTCCTGCACATTATGCCCTCACCATTCTCTTGCATGTATTCTCCTTTTTCTCCTGTTCTTACGTTAAAGTCGCCCATAATTACTCTTTCTTTCTCTCCACTGTAGCTTCTTTCCTCTATTACTTTCCATTCGTCCCTCCTTTCATCTTTCAGGTTGGCATATATCCCCCATATGTCCATCTTTTTTCTATCGTTTTCTATCTCTATCCTGGATCTAACTATTCCTTCACCTATGTTGATTTCCAGTTCTTGTCCCTGAGGCATCCAGTCTTTGTTTATTTCTATTATTATTCCCCCTTTTGCCCTTCCTCTTCTCTTTTCTCTGTGTGCTCCTGTGATAGCCCATTGCATGTGTTCGGGTAATTTGCTTTTTAAGTTTTCTATACTTTTTTCTTCTACCCATGTTTCCACCAAACACACATAGTCCGTCTTCCCTATGTATTCCCAAAAAAATAGCTGTCTTTCCTCCACAATCCTGCTATGTTCCAGAAGAGGATTCTTCTGGTTTCCTTGTCTCTTTCTGTTCCTATCTCACTCTTTTCTTCCTTGTTTCTCTCTTCTCTCCCCTGATTTTTTCTCTGTCTGTCTGTCTTGTCTCTTCTTTTCGTACTTTTATCTTTCTGTCTTTTTCTTTTATATTTATCCCGCCCTTTTTTTACATTAAATTTTCATTCTTGTTTTCTTTGTTTTTCACCTCCACTCTTTCTTCTGTTGTTTCTTCTTTCTCTTTCTCTTTTTCATTTTCTTTATCCTGTGTTATCTCTTGTTTCCGGCTGTCTTCTCCTTTCCTTGATTTCCCTGTGTCTTTCTCTTTATCTCTGTGTTTTTCATCTTTTTCCTTGTTATTGTTGTTTCTTCTTTTCATTGAGTCCAGTAGTCTATCCATGATTTCCTTGCCTACCCACCTTTCGCACCTGCTATCTATAAATACTTTCTTCACACCCACCTTCGAGAAGAAGCCCTCTTTTCTCGTCTCTCACCCAACCCCTGATTTCATCTTGGGTGCGCCTTTCCTCAAAGGTGAGGTCGAAATCCATATAGATATTCATGCCTATCAGCTTTTTCCTAGCGTCCCACACCTTGTTTCTCATCTCCCTATTTTTCATTTTTATTATTATCATTCTGCCACTCCACCATGCGGTTCGGGCTTCTTCCAAACAGAGCTTCTTTTGGATAAAATTTTTTGCCCATTCTACCACTCCTATCTTTATCACCTCCACCCTATCAACACCTTTCACCACCATATTTTCTTCCCTGTCTCTCCTTTCTCTCTCCCTTATTATTTTCCTGAATTCTTGTATCTCTTTCTCCGACATCGTGCTGCCAGCCCTGCTGCTGCTTCTTTCGCAGCTGCTCCATCTTGATATAATCGATCTACTGCTGCTTCTGCTACATGTTCTCGATGTCGTTTCCCTGTCTCTCCTCTCTTCACTTGTCTCCTCTCTCTCCTGTCCTGTTTGACTACTTGTCCATTTTTCCATTTCTAACCTCCATTCTGTTTTTCTTTTTCTCTTCCATTAGCTCCTCAACTTTCTCTTGAAGTTATTTTATCTTTATCTCTTTTTTTCTTGCCCACTCTCTTGTCTCCAATAGTTCATTTTTCACTTTTTCTATCTCTCTTGTTTTTTTTTTCATTTTTGCCATCCATTCTCTAAGTTCTTTCCTTTCCTTCTCCCATATTTTTTCCAATCCCTCCATTCTCTCTATAATTTCTGCCGTTGCTTTATCTATCTCTGCTTCACTTTCTTCTTTCCCTCTCCCTTTTCTTTCCCTGTCGGTTTTCCTCTGCGTATCCTCTTCCTTTGTCTCTTCCTCCCACGTTACTCTTTTCTTAGTGCAATCGAGGGTGAACTGGCTACTGTCTTTTTTACTGCCACTTCCCCTGCCTCTGGTGTCTTTTGTTTTTTCCTGCTTTCCACTCATCTCTTTGACTGTGCTTGTCTTTGCTTTGTTTATATTGTTGTGTATTTGTATGTATTTCTATTTTTATTTGTGTATGTATTTATTCTATTGTATGTAATAGTGAGCCGTTTTTATTTCTGTGTTTGTGTTTATCTGCTTCTATTGTATTTGTGTTATATAGTTTCCTTGTTATTATTATTATCTTATTTTGTTATATGTTGATTTCTGTTTTGCAGATTTTGTGTTATTTTATTTTATTTTATTGTTTGTTTTTCAGAAAACAAAGCATGAAATGTGCCTCTATTTTTATTGGATTTATATTATGTATTTTTTATTATTATTTTATTTTATTGTTTGTTGATTTCTATTTTCAAAACTTTTTTCAAAAAATTTTCCAAAAATTTTGTATTATTTTATTATTGTTTTTATTATTCTTTATATTCATCCAAAAAAACAAGGTATTAATTAACCAGAAAGCAGTTTTATCACCTAGCAGTAAGACTTGTTTGAAATGGGTACCTCCCCTCAATTGCTGCTCGGTTTCCTCTGGTCTGTTCGTATGTATAGTTATCGCTGATATCCAGACGTCACAAAACGTCAGTGTTACGCCCGTCTTTTTCTATACGAACAGCCTCGTTCCTTGAGGTTCGCCCTAACCTCCTCATTCCCTGGCCTTGTTTTTTGCTTCTTTTTTACTCTTCACCGGCTCCTGCACACTTCATTCTTTAGCTCACTTCACTCGCTGAACTTTTCTTGACAATTTTTGTGTACTTTTACTTTCCTCTGCGTTTCTCACTAATTTTTTCCTATGTTTAACTACGCCGCTTTGTTTACACGATGTGTTGTACAAGACGACCGTTAACGGAATCGGATAAACGTAATATAAAAATTAAACAAAAATACAAAAATGCTCGCAGTTCAAATTCTCACATAACGGAGGTTCGCATGAGAATTGAACTTCTCTCATACATTAAAGGTTCATAAGGGTCAATTTTCCCTTTCAGATCCGCCTCACCATGACTTAGGAGTCAATAAACTGCCCGCTTTCTAAATTTTTGGGTTCCTTGGCGAACTGCCCCGAACATATACTTTGCATTTATATTAAAATTAGAGAAAGATGAATCTTTTTCTTAAACTTTTTCTACATAGTAAAAAGAATGTAAAAATGATATTAAGTTTTTTATACATTTTATACATTTTTTGAAATCTTTTTTAATTATTTAAAAAAAATTTTTTAAGAGATTCAAATATCAAATAATTTATCTCATTTCGTTTCAATGATCGTGTAGTTATCATTATATTTAAACGTGTTTATTGATTAACATTGCTTAGCATTGAAAACCTTTTAGGTATCTTTTATAACAAACTTTTTGATGAGGTACATTTGGTATGACAATTATGAATCACTATAAGCAAAGCTTTATTTTATATTTATATGAAACAAAAATATATTGTGTTTGCATGATATGGCGTGATTGTTTTTTTCATTCGTGTAGAATTTTTATACAATTAATCGCGTTTTTTATGCTAGAATCACTAATTTTATGATCGTGAAACGTGTTTTACTACAATTCTCATTTTTTATTATAAGAATTGTGACTTGAATAACAAACAATTAGTAGATTGATTTAGATTTGAAATGAAATCTTTTTTAAAGTTTTTAAGTATTTGTTTGCCGTCCACTTTCCGACGGCAAGGGAGAGTGTCTCGAAATGAAAAACAATGATCAGGGCGGATCCAAAATTTACGATGGGCCGCAATCCCGCACCAGGGGGATAATATGCAGCGTTGCGACGCTCGGCGCGTCACTCCTGCAGCAGGAATTCTCGGTGTTAGATTTCTACGCTTGGTTTTGCATCCTCAAGCTCGAAGAACTTGGATTCGATCGCCTGTGTAAATTCATAGCTCGTTGTGAGCAACCGTTTCTCTTTGTCCGCCACAATTGCTCGAGATTCGTCGGTATTGCCGGCAATTCTCTCGTATACTCGTGGGTGTGTGTTCTCGTGCGCGGATACCAGGTTCCGCGCATGACTAAATCGGCGAAGGCGCTGTTTTCAACCTAGTGGTGTTTAACCCTCGAGTTCGTATCTGGCCGAGTTGCCATGGATCGCAGTGGCCCATATTCACAGCTCACCAGGTGGAGGACGCGGCCTAGGGCGGCGACGAGTAGCGTCTCCCCGCACTGAAATGAGGTGTTGAGCTCCGCCGAGGATGCCAGCCACTGTATAGTGTATATAGTATATACTATGTATAGTATATAGGCTACTGTGAGCGTTTTCCGTGCACTGTATAGCAGTAATTATATAGATATATCTGTATTTTAGCGTGGCTTTTCCCCTCATAGAGGGGTTTTTATGCCGATGTAAGCAGCGAGTCAATAAATTGTATGATCTACCGACTCCAAATTAACGGAATTTGATTGAAGCATCCCGCATTCTCCTCACGCCCTTTATTTTTTATTTCATCACGTATTCAGTGGAAAGTATCAAGTAAATGAAAATAAGAACATTTAAAAGGATAGATAGTTACGTAGAAAAAGAAAAACGGAAAATTTTTTTGGGCTTTATGTATAAAAAATTGTAAACAATATATACATGGAGTAAAAAAAATATAAAATATTATATACAATTATAACCAAGTTTATTCCTGTGTCGGAAGACCGAAAAGGATAGAAAAGAAATAAAAGAATGGCTGGACAGAATAGAAAAGAAACAGGAGAAGGAAGCAGAAAAAGTAAGAGAAGAGCTAGGAAATTTAAGAGATTGGGCGAGAAAGACAGATAAAAATGAAAAAGATGTAAGAATAGATTGATGAGCTACTTGAGGAGAGAAGAGAAAACAGAGAGAGGAGACCGGAGATGGAGAAATGGGCATACAGCCAAACAGAACAGGAAAGTGAAAAGACAAGCAAGGAATAGGCGACTGAGAACCGCGCAAATGGTGTAAAGACCAAACAGCAAAAATAGCTGCATTTCAAGTACTTCGAGATGGAGCAACTGCGGCTCGGTAAGCACCAGATTTAGAAGCTCGATGTCAGACAGAGAGATGCACGACCTTAGGAAAATGATATTGGAACGGGAAAGAAAAGACAGGCAGAAAAATGTGGTAATTAAGGGGATGAACAGGGAGAAAGTCTTGAAAATGGAAGTCCAAAAATGAGCATGGCATTTCCTAGAGACCAAACTAGGCCTCGAAGAAAAAATTCAATCGGCGTGCTAGAGTGGACGAATGATAATTATCAAAATGGAGAACAAGATGAAAAGGGACAGGATTTGGGGTTTAAGAAAAAACTGATATGCACCGAAAATATTTATGGATTTCGACCTCACTTTCGAGGAAAGAAGAACCCAGGAAGAAATAAGAGGTTGGTTTAGAGTGGCTAAGCAGAAAGGAATTTTCTCAAAAGGGGGGCTAAAAAAGGTATCTATAGACGGAAAATGGGAGAGCTGACTTGGGAAAGAGCTCATGGATAACTTACTGGAAGGAATTAAAAAAAGATGCAAAAAAAACAAAGATAGGGAGGAAAAAGAGAAAAAAGGAAATGAAGAGACAAAGACAGAAGACACAAACGAAAAAAGACAAGACGGAAATCAGAATGCGGGAGAAGAGAATAAGGAAGAGATAGAAAATAACAACAAGGAGATCGAAAAAGAAAATTTAGTGCAAGAAAAGGGCAGGTAAACAAAAAACAGAAACGGACAGACAAAATATAGAAAAATACGACAGGAAAATGAAAGAATGAACAGGTGACAATACAACGACAAACAAAAATAGGAGAAAGAACAGAACAAAAAAAGGAGAGAAAAGCAAAAGCCAAAAGAGCAAAAAAAGAAAGGAAAGACAAGAAACGCGATATGAACAGTGAGAAGAAAAAAAAAGATAGAAAAAAAAGCAAGATAAGAGAAGAAAAATCGAATAGCAAAGAAGGAAGGAAAGAGAAAGAAGCAAACAGTGAAAGGGGACAAGAAAGGTACTTTTTGGAACGTGGCAGGAGTATGGAGAAAAGATAGGAATTTTTGAACTATATAGAGCAAATGGACTACGTTTGCATGGTTGAGACATGGGTAGAAGATAAAAGCGCAGAAAACCTCAAATAAAAGCTACCCAAACACATGGAATGGGTCATCATTGAAACAAGAAGGGATAAGAGGAAAGGAAGGACGAGAGGGGGAATAATAGTCGGAATAGATAACAATTCGATGCAACATGTATATGAGCTAGGTAAAAGCATAGGAGAGGGTATCAGAACTAGGATTGTAATGGACAAAGGTACCAAAAAGCTCGACATATGGAGAATCTATGCCAACCAGAAAGGAAACACAAAGTGTAAATGGAAAACAATAAAAAAAGAAAGTTACAGTGGTGAAAAGAAAAAACTTATCATGGGAGATTTTAACGTGAGAACAGGGGAGCGAGGGGATTGCATGCAAGACACGAGGGAAGGAAAAATGAGCAGACGAAGAAGTAAAGATAAGAAAGTGGACAAGGAAGGAAATATCATAGTGGATAAGATAATAAGAAATGAACTCTGCATCATAAATGAAACAATGAGAGGAGATGAACTGGGACAACAGCACACATTTATAGGGGCGAGAGGCACCACAGTAATAGATCTGACGATAACAGACAGGGAAGCGAGAGACAGAGTGAGATCCTTTAAGGTGGAAAAAGGGTAGAGTCTGACCATCTTCCACTGGTGGTGACAATGCAGACAGGAGAGAGGGATAGAGAGAGAGAGAAGTTCAGGTAAGGGAGGAAAGCAAAGCAGTAACTATCTGGAGCGAAGAGAGTATAAAGGAGTTTAGAAAAAAGACAGATGGGATATACGGAGAAGCAAGTGGAGACAGAACTATCGAAACACTATGGGTGGAAATAAGAAACAAAATTAAAAATAGTATGCAAAGAAAGTAAGTCAGAAGAAAATTATGGAAAATAGGGGACCACAAGTGGTACGACAGTGAGTATAAGAGGGAAAAGAACAAAGTGAAGAAGGCCTTAACAGATTGGAAGAAAGGGAAAGCCAAAAAAGAAGAATATCTGAATAGAAGAAGAATTTGGAAAGGGATATGTGAAAAGAAGAGATTAGAGCAGAGGGAAAGAGACCGAGAGGAACTAAGAAAGCTAAAGAATGGAGGGCAGGTATGGAGTTTGCTGAACAAAGGAAGAAATAAAAGGATAGGAGAAAAGAACAACATAAACAAGGAAAATAGGAGATACACTTCATGAAGCTCCTAAGTGGAAGTAAGCAAAGAATGAAAAGTAAAGGGAGAACAAAGATAATGGATACAGGGATGAAAGGTATAGAAAATTGGGAAATCTGGAGTGTTTGGAAAAGCTCCAAGAAAAAGAAAGTGACGGAGATGGACAAGATACCAAATGAGGCATGGGTTTAAGCTGGCATGGAGATAAGAAGCAGGATGATAGAAATCATAGGAAGTATATGGAAACAGGCAACAATCCCGCAGGACTAGATCACAGCAGTGATTATACCGACCCATAAGAAAGAGGACAAGAAAACCCCTGAAAACTACAGAGGTTTATCCATGCTGTCATCAGGATATAAAATTTATACAGAGGTATTAAAGAACAGACTAAAGAGGGAGAGAGAAGAAAAAAGGATTATCCCAGAAGGACAGGCAGAGGAGTCATGGACAACATTTATATACTGGATCACATAATCAGGATAGTCTTAAAGGACAGAAAAAGTCTATACTTGATATTTGTGGATGTAAAGGCCACTTTTGACACGGTCAGCAGAGGCAAACTCTGGCAGATCATGGAGAAGAGGGGGGTCAACAGGGAACTAATTGCAAGGATAAGAGTAATATAACGGGAAACGAAATGCAGGGTAATGACAAAGGAAGGCCTAACGGAAGAATTTTTGACAAGTAAAGGTTTGAAACATGACTGCTGTCTATTCAATATCTACATTTCGGAACTAGAAGAAGAGATGAGAAAGAAGGAAATAGATGATACGAAGATAAAGGGCAAGAGGATATGCACATTAACACACGCTGATAATCTGTTTATATTTGGAAAGAGCTGGGAAGCGCTGCAGGCAATGATGCAATCCTTGAAAGGTTTCTGGAGCAGTGAGATTTACAAATGAACACTGAGAAGACAATGATTATGGTGGCGAAGAGGGGAAGAAAAATGAAGTCCGAAACATGGAAATGGAAAGGGAAGAGAATCGAAATGGTTAACAGCTTGAGATACTTGAGATTTATGTTCAGAAGTGACGGTAAATACGACAGAGAAAGAAAAAACAGAACAAGGACAAAATTGCTCCAAGGAAAATGTGGGGAGTAGCAGAAAGGAGATTTTGGATTAAGAAAGATGATGCTCCAGTACCTGGTAAAGAGCGTTATGGAATATGGTGTAGACATGGGGACTCGATTTCTGCACGCCCAGATATATAGTCTGTGAGGAGTCAGATAAATATCAGATGAAGGGAGAGTGGAAGATAAGAACAATGAAATTTGAAGACAAAATAAAGAAAGTGGATGGATACAGATGGGTCAGAAAATGTTATGATGAACAAAGAGAATAGAAGGCCCTCAGAAAGAGACGACATAGAGAAGTGGCTAAATAAACTGAGATTCAGCAGAATACAAATAGGATACTGGGAAAGCATAGGGAAGAATATATACACAGAAATAAGAAGAAACAGGGATAGATTACTGCAGGAAAGAAGCAATATATAATAGAACATACCTGGACATTAAAGAGTACGGACAGCCAATATATCGTAGGGAAGAGTGTAATCCAGAGGATATAAGAGAAGTGGCTAAAATTAGATGCGCTAATATAAGTGCAGGAAATAGATACTGGATGAACGCAGAAGAAAGGATATGCCAACTGTGTAAGAAAAAGGAAGGCGACTGGTTACATTGGATAACTGATTGTGAAGAAACAACTGATCTGTTTGGAAAAATCAGAGAGAGAAGGGACATAGGAAGGACAGAGAAGGAGATAATGAAGTTATGCAGGGGGACAATAGAAGACAGAGACATGCTGAAAGAAGTCAGAGAGGTAGAAAAAAGGATAGAGAGAAAGAAAATACAATAAGAGGGAAAAAGCAGAGAAGGATTAGAGGAAAGGAAGAAAGAAGATCTGTGCAGTACAAATATTAAGACAATTAAAATTTAAGTGAATCAAATTAATATTTTGTGTATATAAAATGAAACATTTGTATATAAAGTAAATATATGTAATATATTGTCATTAATATATTATCAGTGTAACAACCGAACCCGTCCCTAGACTAGAGAGCCGGAACGTAATTTAGTAAATACTAAATAATAAACTAGACTATATATATTTCATAGTATGTCGACTTTTACATCACTTAAGTGTGTTAATTTTGGATAAAAGGAAGAATTGAAATCATAAGTTTCAGGAACTTTGAACGTTTTATTATTTTCACTCTACTATAACATCATGCTTGTAAAATGAATCATAGATGCAACTAGAGATTTTCAAAAACTACATATTTCACTACGACATAAAATCAGTATATCTATATGAGGATAAATTCGCATTTAAATTTAAAATGAATGCTACTATGCTAAAATTCGTACAATGGAAATTTGATTGTAACTTACATTCGTTTAAATTAAATTAAATCGGATATTTTACTCTAAATCTTAAATAATTTCCATTTTTGGTTATTTGATTTATTTTTACCGGTGTACTTTATATTTTTATTCATTCATATTACTTATAGAAACATTCATTATGATAATAAAAGTTTGAAATATAATCGTTAATTAATAATTAAACTTTCTATTTGTAGATATTCATTATAAATAGTATATTATAGAATTTAAAAGTTTTCCCTTGCAATGTTTTTACATATAGCTTGCTACATATGAATATTTCATTAATATAAAATATTTAAAAAATTTTATTTAATTTTATTATTATTTAATTAATCAGTCGTAAAAAAAGTAAAAAGAAAATATTCATGAAATGAAAAAAGTAATAGGTAACAATGTGCTAAATTTTAAGAAAAGAGGTAATCTGGTGAAAGGTATCGTATATATTTGCTAAATAAATATTTAGTATATATAGCTTAATCATGTAGTGAATAAATCACGAAAAAAGCTTAAATTTTATATAATTTACCAATATTATTCTCAAATTTATCTCATCTTTCTTGAAGAATTATAAATAATTATTTAAGTTGTTCTTACTTCTATTAAATTTATTAAAATATGTCAGATTAATTAAATATAGATAGATATATTAAACTTAAAATTAATTATTAATTCTAACATATTTTTATTAAATAATAAAATAGAATATAAGTTATTTATTAATTTATATTTCAGGACTGTTTATTAAAAAATTTATATGATTCTGATGATGAAATTTCAGAAGACCTAAAATATGATTTTGTTGACGAGTCAAACAGAGAAAGTCGTTTAAAAAAAAAAAGAAAACACGTTGGTCCCATTATAACAAATACAACACTGAGTGTTCTTAGAATATGTGGAAAATATTTACAAGTTACAAGACTATTCAAAGAAGTAACTAACATTGTTATACAACATATAATTCAAATATTTGAATTATATTTATATGCAGTTTACAGTTTTTTTGCTGTTGATCTGGTAAGTAAATGCTTAAATATAAATAATTCAAAAAGTAAAGTAAATAATTTATTAATTTAAATTTTTTGAAATCTATTTTATAAATAATTTTTATATTAAAATAATTAGAACTTGGTTACTATCTGTAAAACAAAGAGGTTTAGCGATACGCGTTTGATAACTTCTTATGAAAATATTTGTAAAATGAAGCAGTTTGTGAGAGGAAAAAGTTCAGAGAAAGGGAAAGCGATAATTATGAATTAAATGTGGGTTCACTGAATAATCACGCACGCTAATTCCAAGAACTAGGAATTATACTAACCCGTGGGACTGAATTTTAACCTCCAATATGTTGCGACGATGAGAGTTGTGAAATCCACAGATTCAGCACTTGGGACGTCATTGCGGTGCGTCACCACTCGCGAACTTCGTCTTTTTGATCTTCGAGAAGCAAAGTTGAAACAATTCGTATAGGGCCTACGTGTAAAATTTGATTATTCTAAAATGAGGTTCGAATAACTAATTTGACTCAGATAACTTAGTGGTGATTTTAGTTGAGTTTAACCTTTATTTCTTTCTACAAGTATTATAGCAAGGAACGGCAAGAGTGCAATTCTTTTCGATTTTTTAGTATAAGTGTTGACAGGCTTGCTTTCTAAATCTATCTGCCTTCCTCCTTTCCTTCCAACCACTCGATTTTGTTTCTCCCCACTTGAAACTACTTATCAATTGCATTAATACAAATAATAATTCTCGCAGGTAACATACTAAAATACCCATCATTTAATCTGCACATGCAATATAAATTTCTCATAATTAATACACCTAGACTAAGTACCAATAGTTTCTAATGGGTTTTGTACACGCCCACTGGCCCAAATCTCATGATCCATAACATGTTGACATTACTTCATTCATGGAAAACCTGAAACAGGTATCATTAGCCCTCGATGGTCTGGGAGTTTCCCATCATAAATGCGATCGAACACTAGGGATCAAATAACCTTTCGGATTTTAACTAAATTAGTCACGGACCCACAAATCACCTAACACCAATGCAACTTGTCTGATTGTGTACTGAAATAAAAAGAAAGCAACGCGAAACATTCTACGCGCCTCTCAAGAGATTTAATAAACACAAGTGTGTGGTTATAATAACATGGAAGTGTAGTTGTTCTATCCAGCGTCTGGCTCCTTGACTTTCCAGTACTGAGTTATCATCTAACTCTACAGCTATTCGTAATACAGAGTGTAGTATAACGACATATATAACTACAGATATATGTGGTCGTAATAATACAAAAAAAAATTAATTTTCGAACATTAAATTTGACGTAATGGGAAGCATAATTTTGCAGACAGTTCAAAATACTTTGAATATTGTAGTGTTGAATAATGTAATGTTACCAAGTAAAAATTTTTTCATTTTAATTTTTCAGATAATTAATCGATACAGAATTTAACAGAATATTTAATGATAAAACCCTAGAAATTTATAAGAAAAAAATATTTAAAATTATGTTTGAAGGTATGCATGAGAAAGGAAATCAGATTATACATTGAAAAAAAATGAATATACAAATATGATACAGACTGAATAATATATACATATATATATACATATACAAGGTCTGTCCCCGAAGTAACGAATTTTTTTTTCGACTATTGATCGTAGCGACTTAGGAAAGGTCTTTAAATGAAGAAAAAGACTATTCATTTGTATTTTTTTTTATTTTTTCGTTAATTTGAAAGGGTAGAATTTTACTTAGCGTGAAGGGTGTTTTACGATTTTTTAATACGGTACACTGAAGCAATTAATGAAACAATGATAGGTGAGAATGTTTCGTTTAAAGTTTTTTAAAAAAAAGAAAATATTTATCTTTTTTAATGAAATATTATCTATTATTGAACATACAAATAGCTTGAAATAAAAATTTTAATTTGGTCAAAATAATCGTTAATTGATGGTCTGAATTTAAAATTTTTAGCATACGGCGGGTGTTCGTAACAATTTGAGAACTTTTTTGACGCTTAAATCGAGACTCATCGATGATCTTTTTTTTCTGGGCCTCTTTAAAAGATGTGTGCCATTTTTCACATTGCGATTTTGACAAATAATTATCTTGATACACTTCTTTTAATATTTTAAAAGTTTCTGCATTGTTTTTTAACATGGAAACACAATTTTATCGCGTAACGCTGTTCCACTAGTCACTTCATCGTGCCGTATCAATAAACTGAAAAACATCCTTTGTGCGAATTAAAATTTTGCTCTTTCTAATTATCGAAAAAACAAAAAAGGGGACAAATGGAAAAAGGCTTTCTCGTCATTTTAAGACCCCTTCCAAGTCGCTAAGACCAATAGTTGCAAAATAAAATAAAAAAACTCGTTACTTCGATGATAGACCATGTATATACATATCTAATGCAAATATAGTTTCAAACAACGGTAAAATGTTTCAATTAAAGACAGAATTTAATATAGGAGAATTAATGGTAACATGTTCACAGAAATAAACAAAAATAATAAAAAATGCTATTATTTAATGTAAATCCTAAAATTTAAAATTTAAGGGAATTATGTTACAGAAAATTATATTAGGGTACTCAGTTTCAATTTATTCATAATTTTAACCTTTCGACGTAGAAATGAACTTGATTGAATACATATATTTTTTAGACCTCAATCTACACATATTATATTTAATTTTTATCTCAAATTTTATATTATAAAAAAGTTCCAACTTTTTTTTAAATTAAATTTGTTTATTTGTACACACATAATCTATAATTCAATATTCAATCTTTCTTATTTTATAAATACTATTAATTTATTCTATCTTATACTATTTGTAAACTACAACATACTTTTCATAGATCCCCTATACTTTTCACCTATATTACTTTATATCTTAAATAATTTATTTACCTTTAACCGTATAATAGTGATGCAATTGCAAATAGATACTCATATCTATCTAAATGATAAAATACTAAATTAATAAATAGGTATTTAAAATATTTTTACTTTATAATAGAAAACAGTAGAACTTAGACGAAAAATGAAATTATTTAAAGTAACTTTAAATTATATTAACAGGTGAAGCTTTAATGACAACATCAAAGATATTTTCCGTCTAATGATCAATAAATATAAGTCAACTTAAATACTTTTTAGATAGTAAGCGTCTTTCAAAATGTACACAATATTAGATGTGGACTGCTCTGATAAAAAACGTATGTGGGTTTGTAAGGATTTTCTACTACTTAATAATGCAGTAATTTTAGGCACTTTTCGAAATAAACAAATTTTGAAATTATATGTACTTTTGACAACTATCATAACAATTTTTATTTTTTTCTAAAAGACGATAACAGTGACTCAGCGAATAAAGCGTTTATTGACTTATAGGTAGGCATTGCGTTGTTAATCAAGCGGTGATATCCATTCTGAAAATAGATATATTATAATTTACTATTACAGTTTACTGCTTTGTATAGTTGTTTCTTATTTGTATTTTGACTAATATTAATATTACTTCAATATTAATTGAAGAAGTATTATCCGTTTTTTATAAATTAAGAGAGATAGATTACAGTGTTACAGATTATTTCAATCCCTTGATCAAATAAACTTTTAAAAAGAGTACACTTAATAATTTTAAATTTTTTTCTTCGTAGCAATTAAACAATGATTTGAATACCATTTATAGTACTAATTTAAAACGAACAATATCACGTATAAAGGATAATTTAATTATTACTAATACTGATTCTACAAGTACTAAATCATCTTATTCAAAGATTTATCAACCACATTTGTCTTCAATTATTGATTTAAATGATTCAAACAAACTTTATGGTATGCTGGAACGATTGAATGCAGTAGAATCATTAATATTTTTGGGTCAACAATACGAATCTCTTAAATTTTATTTAGAATCAATTGTAATTGATGAAGAAGAACAAATATATTTAAATGAATTTTATCTTCATACAATTCATTCTACTATAGAATTACGGAAACCTATTTATATGTCAGCGATATCTAGGTCAATTGATGTCACAAATATTTTAATTTTAATGAATAAAGTAGATTGGGAATTAAAAGATGTAACATCTCAGCACAGTAAATATGTAGATTATTGTATACAAGTAAGAAATGATATATTACAGCAAAATTCACATTATTAAGAAAATATATTTCATTATTTACAGGAAATTGTTACTTTTAAAATGAAGTTAACAGATATTCAAAAGTATGAATTATCAAAAGATATTTATGAATCCATTTGGGATACTTTAGCTTATTTAGTAACTCATACACTTGTTGAAGGGTAAGATTTAACAAAGTAATTAATCAAAATATGAGAATTCTTATTATTTATTAATTTTAATAGATTTTCTAATGCTAAAAAATGTTCAAACGGTGGTAGAGCATTAATGCAACTTGATTTTACACAGTTTATTTCAATGTTTGAAACTATAACATTACTAAGGCCAATGCCTTATCAGGAATATGTTGCGTCATACATCAAAGCGTTTTATCTACCGGATGCTACTATGGAATCATGGATAAAAATACATACCGTAAGTATAATATTTATCAATAAAATATGTTTCTTTTTAATTTTTTAGAAAAAACATTGTATTTTGTTAAGGTTAGCCATATAATATATGTATTATATATAATATATTATATATATATATATATATATATAATATATATGACATAGCAGGGAGAGGAAAAATAGTCAATCCGTGTCCTCTCTTTCGGGCACTTGCGGTTTGTCACGCACTGACAGCGACGCATTGACGTAATGATGCAAGTGCGCTGCCTGAGTGGCGAAGCTCGAGCACCCATGGATGCAGCAGTGTGCTCCGTTACTCGCCCAGGCAAGGACGGAGGGTAGCTACTGCTTCATCACTCACGTTCGCGACTCTATCAGGCGGCGTTGTTTAAATTAAACCAGAAGCTAACCACTAGGCTACGCGATAAATATAAAAGGAACAATTGAACCGTCATTCGGTATAGTTTGACAACTTACTTTGATAGAAAAGTGAAGCAGCCAAATGAATTAAACGTATGAAAACGTCTTTTTACAAGCTTCTAAAACCTCATATTTTCCATATTCATCAGACCTTAACCCACTCTATCTTTGTTTCAGGTTTCGTTAGCAACCCTCAGTAAACAGTTTATGTGTGCGTAATTTTTTTAATAAAACGGAACAATAATACCTTTATTCATATAAAAAGAACCATAAGCCGATATAATTTTTTTCCTTGCTCTCTTTCACATCCTTCACGCGAAACAAAATCCTGCCACTTCTAATTATTGAAAAAAACAAAAAGGTGGGGGGAGGGCAAATAGAAACTCCCTCCTACATTTTAAGACCTCCCAAATCGCTATGAGCAATACTGGCTTTAATATTTCCTGAACAGATCATGTATATAAGTTACATCTAGTGAAATCAATATATATTCTCTAGTAATTGTTATATTTATCAATTTATTAAGTTCAAACTACTGTTTACTTATTAAAGGAGATTACACACTTTTTTAATTCTATTTATAATATTTTTGATAGAAAACAGATATTGTTAAAATGATTAACTGTAAAGGACAATATTTTTTGGGTATTTTTGGTAGTTCGTATGCCTTTGGTATATATGTGTTAGTATGGGATAATTGTTTACTTTGGTATTTTTAAATTAAGTATCCATTATTTTCATTCAAGTATTTTAAGATAGTTTGAACATTAGTTTTTAAATTTTTAAGTGAATTTTTAATAATTTTTGTGTACATCTATTTGTCAGGTAGTAATTTATTCGTTTTTAAGTTGTACATGTCAATATTAATGCAAATAGTGGCATTTTCTTTGTCAACATTAATGGAAAATAAATTTTTATTTTCTTTTAAAAATTGTTATTTTTATATTATTTATCTTGAAATTATTTTCGTCCGAATAATTATTATTACTTACATGTACATTAAATTTTATATAAATAATAGTTATATTCTGTATTTCACTTTTATCAATATTGTTAGTACTGGCTAAAATAAAAAAATTTTATCCAAAATTTTACATATATAAAAATACATAATTATATAATTAATGACAAGGGCACGTAAGAAATCTTCATAATCAATTCCAATTGATTTCAAAATTCTTGATGTATAGTTATAATACTATGACGTAGAATAACATAATATGTACGGGTCACTTATTTACTTGGTAAATTAATATACTGGCAAACACACATCGAAGACCTTAAAAGAGTTCGTATATATTGTATTGGTAATTTCTGTTACTTTTTATTTTTAAAGGAATTAAAAAAAATTTTCTTAATATTATATTTAATTTACAATAAAAAAAAAACTTGATAAGCACAAATTTCTCTGTAAATTCATTACCTAACTATTGAAAAATAAACTCTTATGTTTATTTATATCGCACCTCATTGGATTCCTATAAATAAACTTCTAAATATTCTTTTATTTTTTCAAAATTTTGTGAAATCGAGTAGTTTGTAATTTACGGACAATGCAGTACAACATCCCATACATCAGGATTTTAGAGTTATTGTTATTGCTGTAGTAAACTATTTTTGTCAAAAGATTTGTTAGTAAATTTAATGAATCCGTTAAACTATCCAAAATAATTTCACTGAATTTCAATATACAAATATTACGTCCTTTTAAAAATAAAAAAAAAATCTTAAAAAGTACTATTTAATTGTTTACTATTTTATAATAATCTGTTTACTTAATAAAATGTCATCAAATTCATATAATTAACATAGCAATATTCTGAATTATATAGTAAAGTATTACATCACAACTATTATACTCGTTTTTTGTTTTATTTCAGGAATATTCATCAAAACATATAGTTGGGTTAGTATCATGTATGTATCAAAATAAAAAAGTAAAACAAAGATTATTAACTTTAATTGAGGATCAGCGACTTAATAGATAATATATTACTTACAAAAGCTCATCTAAAAATGAAAAATAAATAAAATAATTCATATTTCTTTAAAATACAATATTTATTAAAACATATTTTAATTTAATTTTTTACGATTTTAATCTAGATTTTTATAGTAATTCACAGAATTAATCTTGCATAGCAATTAAAAAAATTTAAAGTATAAATAGAAGTTTGAATAAATATTTTAAGTCATTACTTTACCCATCAATCAAGTTATTGGAAAATATTTGTCACTGTATTAATAGGTAATGCTATTCTTACAAAAAAAAGAAATAATAGTTTTAGTGTTTAAACTATTCTCGAACTAATGTAAGAAAGATTAATAATCTAATTAAATCGTCAAATTAAAGCAAAATATATTAAATTTTTAAATAATTTCAGTCAATCTATCTATGATAACGTAACCGTAAGAATGTACACATATTTTAAGATTTTGATTCAAATTTAATCAAAAGATCTAATTGTCTGGTACGAATGCTGGCATATTTAACAATTTAAAATGATTGCAATAAATGTTTATAAAGTTTATCTAAGATATTTAATTTTATTGTGCAAATAAAATTTAATATATGTATATGATAATTAAAATTTATCTTATGTTTATTATTTCATAATTTTCTTCAGTTGACACATTGTTGTAAAATGTGAAAATCATAAAATTTAATAAACATAAAAAATTCATGTACCGAGAACTTATGCAAAAAATAAAAACGCCTCAGATATTTTTATGTAACGCCTAAGTTATGTATGTTCAAACATTTCGCAAATTAAGCATATGCAGAAGTCAATTATGAAACAACATGCATAAGAGTGACTTGTTTACTATTTTTTCATATTAAGTATAATACAATATAATACCTACGATATTATACCTGCTACCTTAAGACATTGTGAAATGACTTATCGTTAATAAAAAAAAAATTTATCAACGACTTTTTAAATGACTTCATGGTGTGATGCTTTTAGAAATATATAATATGCTTTGATACAAATTTAGCAAATACAATATAACCTTTTCGTCCACAGTATTAAAGTGAATTTCACAGTAAATTCTTAAAATAGAATAGAATACTTATGTTATAAAATTTCGGAATAATTAAAGTTTTTGTTTATTAATAAAATGAATTTTAAAATCAAATATATAACTTTTTCAATCTTGCATTAAACATTTAAAAATATATAAAAACTAAAAACGTATTAAAAGTAACGTAAAATAAAAAATAGATGTTTTTAATTATAATTACATGTTTAATGAAGGTACAAAGGTAATAAAAAGAGCAAACTAATTTATACTTTTAATCTTATTAATTCTGTAAAAATTCAATTAATTATTAATTTTTTTTCAACAGTTCATAGATATCATGAACTGGATTATGATTCCATGAAATATAAAAAATTCTCTTTTTCACATAAATATATTGTTTTGGATTTGTCTAACTTTATCTAGAATTTGTTCTGCTTTAAATTATCGTAGCATATCCACTTTTCATCATGACTTTCTCGTGAATTTCCCTCCATATCGTTAAAGTAACATTTAAAAAATGATCAAGTACCTTTGTAATTGTGTTGGCGTAAATTTATGCAATATTCAATTTCATTACATGTGAATAAATATCGAATTGCTTGAACTTGATGAATAAATTTTGTTGACATTCCTAATTATTTGTCAAGTTTTATTTTTGATATGAATCTTTATTGAGTAAAATCACTAATTTTTCATTATATTTTTTAATCCGTGGTGACCACTCATTGTTTTCCAAGTAAAATCATTACTTCTGAACAATCTGTATTAATTCATACAATTATTGATCTAAAATATCATATGCTAGTCTATAATTAAGTTTTCTATTCAATAATAATAATAAAATAATGATATACATGTTTTAGGCACCGAATTTGACATATTTGATGTACAAAGAAAATGTAATTTACATTTTGTAAAATGACACTTTTTGATTTTAGTAAGATAACAATGACGTTTTATCTCTATAATATATTAATATAATACCATTAAACAATTTAAATTATGGATACCAACTAAATAATAAATAATTAAAAATTAAATAATCAATATTGTAATGGCCGAAGAGTACATACTTATTTTATTTGATATATGTTCATTATTTATGAATATACGTAGTAGTAGCATAATCCCATTTGATTTCATAAAAACTACCAATTTTTAATTAACATATATTTTAAATATAGACAAATTTTTCACATTCGTATGGGTTTACCAATTTCCCCTCTTTTTGTAGACGTGATAATATAGGATTTAAATACATATTATTTAAACAAACTAAAAAATGAACATAATGAATCTCTTTTTTTATTATCGTAGATGATATTATCATGTGTCTTGAACATGACAAAATCAAATTATTTTAAACATTTTAAATATTTAAAACACACATCTATAATTTAAATGTGAAATATAATTCAATAAATCGTAATCCTTTTTAGATATAATTGTAAACATAAATAATAGCATCGTTGCTGACCAGTATACTTTCTAACTAGTACATTCATCAAAAATGATATAGACTACGTATTATAATATTAATATAATAACAAATTGATAAAATATTATTTAATAAATATATTTATTCAAACATAAAAATAAAAATTAAAGCTTAGTATTTGAAACATGTACACATGTGCTGGTGTGATAGCAATATTATTCGGAACATTTTTTTCGTGTATTTATAATTTAAAATTTTTTTTAATATTATTTTCATAGAGATGAATTTTTTTTAGAAATTGATGGTAGAATGTTTCCTACTTTTTGTCGGAATTCTTCAAAAGACGTCGCCCTTGAAAATTTCCATATACTAAAAAATAAAATACCACAACCTAGGGATGAATAAAAAGTTCCCCATTTAAGTGCTCGTAAAGCTAATTCAACTCCTGTATCATTACAGTTTTTATTGGTTTTTGAAGACATATCGAATATGTTTGGACTATTTTTTTTTAAAGTTAATATTGCGCTACTAAATCCACTGATTAAAAATATTCCTGTTATACCAGTTAGAAAAACTGCACCTGAAAAAAAATATTACAAATCTTAATAACAAACTTAAAATAATGAAGTAAATTGAGTTAATAGTATAATAGAATGAAGAATTATACTTATTTGAAAGAAAAACGATTTTTGTTTTTTATATATAAAAAATAAACAAATTATTTTACTATAACATTTAAACGATAAATTTCTTCAATAAATAGATGATGGATATCTATTAAATATTACAGTTAATAAAAATATATAACAATAATAATAAATAAGAAATTGATGAATATATTTGACTACTTAGTATGAACCATTAGTCATCAAACTAATTGTCACATGAGTTCATATTTGGACAAAAACATAAACACAATAAAATTTTCTACAAAAAAAAATATTTGAAATATTATTATGTTAAAAATGAAATATAAAGAATTTTGAATGATTAATATATTAATTAATATAAATGTTACTAAAATTATTAGCACAAATTATAATTCTTATAATATAAATTTTTCTGATATTAGGGTTAATGTAGTAGCAAGTAAAATAAAAAATAACTAACAATAAATATTAATAATATACAAATATTATAATTATATATGGTTATAAATTATACTAAAACTAAGTATCATATTTTCTTAGCTTTCAGACAAAAATAATATACAAAAGCAATAATATAAATAAGCAGAAAAGTAAATACATATAAAATGTTAGATATAAATAAAATTGTTCATAATAATTATTTGGAATAAACATTTATAAAAAAGAGATATATATTATTATAGATTATATATGTAATAAAAAGTAAATGTATTTCTTTTTTTAATCAAATGAATATTTTTTATTATATAGAAACATGATATATATATATATATAAGAAATATATTTTTAATCAGATAGTTATTTGAATCGATAAGGAGTATTATAAAGAAAAGAATATCAAATCATAAAAATTTAAATCTTTTTCATATGTGTATATATTAAGAATACAAAATTATAAAATAATAAAATATAATTTATGTACAGTTTATAATTAATTTTTTATATTTATGAATTAATCACCAATATAGAATATATGTTAAGTATATGAATATAATATTTAAGATTTCATATTTAAACTATAAATATATAAAATACAGAATCGAATTTAGTCACTTACAAAGAAAAAATATGTTGCATAATAATCTTTTATATAATACACGATAATAAAATTATACATAGTAATTATAAAGAAAATTATATCATATTATTTCAATATATATGTATACTTTGTGTATGGATGTGTCATGTATTGAATTATGACATTCTACATTTTCATGTACATGCTTGTCTTTATTTGTTTAAGCACGACTATTATATATATTTCCTTTTTATGAAATGATTCTTTAAACTTAATTTATAGACACAATATAATGTCTGTAAATATTATAATTATACATAATCATTAAAAGCAATCAATATATTTGGGATTTTTTTTTTTAATATTAAAATTCAACCATTACATTTAAATGATACATGTATTTTTAAAATCCACATCTGTAGCTAGTATCGTTTATATTATTAAATATTAATATAAATTTTAAAATATAATGAATCATATCAAACCTTTTAATTTTTCATTTACATTCTTTTCACTTATATTATTTCTGATTTTTGCAATTTGAAATTCATTAGTGTTACTATTTTCAGTTACCATTGCATGTGATAATTTCTTTTTACAAACAGCGTAATTAATAACCAATTATTTAGAAAAATATTGTACATGCTACTATTTTAATATTAGTATTCTATCAGAGATGGAAGAAATTAATTATTGTTATATTAAATAATTAAAAATTCTTTTAACAACATCATAGTGAATAATAATTGTAAATTTTTGAACGAAATAAAGTATTATAATGAAAAGATTGAAAATGAATTAGAAGATACTTCTTTATTATTAAAAAACTTCCATCAGTGACGAAAGGGGAAATCGCATCTTACGTCATAGATGAAAAGGGAAATCGAGTTTTACGTGTTAAAAATGCGTATACGAAGCGATCGCTGCAAACCTGGTTGATTTCAAATGTACTAAAAGAAATGTCTCTAAGAAATGAATGAAATCTAGCAGGATCAAACTGTATATGCAGGGGGGTCAACTGTAAATGGGAGAGCGGCGACAAACGTAGCAGATGGGCTACAGACAGGTTGAGACGTAAAAGAAAGTGCCTGCCCCAATATAATTTGAAATTTTTTTGATTTTGTAATAATAACATATATTTTTATTTGAAATGATTATATTCAATTGAAAAACTAATTTTTATTTCTTATTTTTAGCATTAGTAATAATTTCGACAAATTAAGCAAAATAAAATCGTCCCATATGTCCCTTTTCGTATGTCGGTACTGGTAACCCGGTACGTGTATTTGCATTATTGTATTTCAAAAGCTTGTAATTGACAACAGATTTCAAGTTCTTAGTTCTTAAAAAATTTCTTCATAGAAGAAGCTTAAAAATTCATTTATTCGGGTGCAATGGATATAAATAAATTTCTAAGTAAATATTAATATAAATAAATTTCTAAGTAAATATTAATATAAATAAATATATAATTAATTAGTATTTATTATAAAGTTAGTGTGGGTGAATTTACATTTCATTTTTATTTAATCAAATAAAAATAAGGAGTGATGCGGATGAGGTTCAATGAGGTCTTTCATAAATCAATATTTATGACACAAATTTTATTGGTAAGTAATTAAGTTTAATAGTAAATGTTTTTGTAAAAATAATATTATTTAAAATTTCTCATATATATACAAATAAATAAGAATTTCATATAAATAAGAAATATTGTAAAATATGCTTAAACTTTTAAAATATTTTATATTATCATTCAATTTAATTAAATAATATATAAATATATTAACTTAACTAGTGCTCGAACAAACAATATGCATAAACTTTTGAAATATTTTATATTAACATTCAATTTAATTAAATAATATATAAATATATTAAATTAACTAGTGCTCGAACAATATGCATAAGCTTTTAAAATATTTGATATTTAAATTATATTTTAATCAAAAGTAATAGAAATTATTGTTTTAACTATTTTTAAAACAAAATTTATACATGATATTTTACAATATTTGATATTTAAATTTTGTTTTAATTAAAAGTATATACTTATAATATTGGGATATTATTTACTAAAAGAAGTACTAATAAAGCTTTATCTTTTCTGTAGTAAGTAAAAATTTACTTAAAAGGTGTTATCCTTTAATAATGAGTTCATTTCTCTCATAATCTTTTCTATTTATGTTGCATTAGAACACTTGTCTCCAATCCTTTACCTCAATCCTTTTCTTTCACTTAAACATGAATCACCTCTTGCATTTACCTATTCTGCTAATATTTACTTTCTTTTTATTTTACTTGTTTACACCAATATTACAATTAACAACATTTAAATATATTTATACATATCTACTTTATTAACATATTTACAAAAACATGAATATTATATTTAAATATAATGAATTTCAATTACTTATTTAATTTATTTAAAATGTAATAATATACTTCTTAATTTAATAATGTCTTTGTACATGTTTAGAGGAAATCTTAAATCTCAAATTTTTAATTAGTTTATAAAAATGAAAAGAGTGATGAAACGAGAGTTTACCGCTATGTTGAAATAAAACAAACAATTTTGCGAAAACAATAATAAAGACAATTTATTAGGATGCGGCATAAAAACCCCTTGCGTCAGGGAGAAAAGCCTTAGTGCGTCGAGCAAACGAGAGAAATATACAAATAAACATACAAAGGTGTGATTCACAAATGCGAGAGATCTGCGCTCACAGGCGTTCGCAAGCATCCGCTCTCACTTAAGCAAGCAGCAGCGGGGGCGTCGGGAGACGTGCTGCGAAAGCGGGGCGGACCTGGTGCTCGTCAGCACCCACCCTGGAGAAGATCGCCGGGTGCCGCCGTAGAAAAGCTGGGTAACGATAGGGTTCTCTCTAAAATTAATTCATCCTTTAATTTAATTTAATTTTTTTACTTTATTTTCTAAATGTAAATTAGTAGTTTTTAATTTAAAAAGAAATCATTTACATTTTTCTATGTTTTTTTTTGTAAAGGTGATGAATACCTTCAGAGGTTTCTCATAATTTATTAAAACGCATTTATCTAAATTTGTATTTACTTTTGCCATTTCTTGATTTCCATCAGCTGTGATCTCTGCTAACAATCCACAATTCTCTTCGTCATGTTGCTAAACTGGTAGTTGAATTTTCATTGTAGATATTGTTGAAGAAGTTGATACAATTTCTTGTTTATCCAATTTTTATAAATAAAATAAAATGGTAAGTTCAACATTATCTAACTTTTAAAATAATTATATATACAGTACATATATTTCTATAATTATATAATTATATATTGACTTTGTATATGTGTGTTCAACGGAAGACACGTGGAATTTGTGCCGCGACACGGAGTTTAATTTTGTGAAGTTTTCTGTACCGTTCATCTGCAGAATTTATATGACAAGAACGGATTTTGAGAAAGGATATTGGTGTGATGTTGATTCTTTGAAAGGCTAGTGTGAGATAGAAACAAAAAGTAAAAAGTGAAACTGGTGAAAGGCGAAGGTTAGAGTGTCATTTCATGGAGTTCCGAAATTCTTCGCGTGCATAAACAGCATAGAGTATGTTGAAACAAGACGACGGACTCTCCAAGACCGGCAACGCCGCGTTACGGCTACACGCCTCAACTACGTGAGTAACCATCAAGGTGGAAAGGAGCGGAATGACTGCTGGGGAGAGAGGCCGAGGGGCTAAGAAAACCACGCAATCGACACTTGAATTTAAAAAAAGGGTAACTTTTGATGATAAAGGGATAGAAACAGAAGAAAGGGAAAATGTTCAAAAAGAAAAAGATAAAGAGACAGAAATGATAGAAAATTTGAGGAAAGAAATAAAACAAGAAACAAAAAAGGATAGAGATACGCTGATGGACTGGATGAAAAGAAAGATAGGGAGACTAGATAAAAGAATGGAGGAACTTGAAATGAAGGACAGAAAAATAGAAAAATTAGAAAAAGAGGTAGAAAAGTTAAATAAGAAAATTAAAGAAATTGAAGAGAAGCAGGCTATAGCAGAGGAAGAAGGACAAAAGGAAGCCACGTGAAGAATTGAGATGGAGAAAAAAAAAGATAGAAACAAAAGAGAAGAAAAGGAACACACAAAATTGAAGGAGATAATCCACAAAAAGGATACTAACAAGGAAAGACAAGGATACAAGAATAATATTTACAGGAGAAACAGAAAACAGAAGAAAAATCACAGAAGCAAACAAGGTGAAAGACAAAAGTAAGAAAGAATGGAAAAATGATAAAGAGAAGAATGATGCGGGTGAACATAGAACAAGAAAGAAAAATAAAGAAAGACAGGGTACTATGATAAACACAAAAAAGAAAGATATCGACGCAAAACGAAAATTGACCAGAAACATAATGTATTGGAATACTGTAAGAGTCTGGAACAAAGACAGGGATTTCTGGGTGTACTTAGAACAGATGGACTATATCTATCTGCTGGAAACCTGGATAAAAAAACAAGGATATAGAAAAATGTAAAAGAAGGCTACCAAAAAATATGAATTGGGAAATAATAGGTGCGGTAAGAGAAATAAAGAGAGGAAGAGCGAAGGGAAGCTTTTTAATAGGAATCAACAAGGATTGGAATATTAAAATTGAAGACATGGGCACTATAAAACAGGAAAGGCTTTTAAAAACAAGGATAAAAATGAATGGAACTACCTGAGGAAATAAGAAAGGACAATATACATATATTGATCCTAGAGGGAACTCGATTATAGATTTTGCCATTGCAGACGAAAGAGCGAGAGAGATCATAGAAGAATTGAATATAGACACAAGGATTGAGTCAGATCATCTACCGACTAGGGTAATGATAAAGGTAGGGCAAAAAAGAAGGAGAAACTAATAGGAGAGGAAAGTAAGTGTAAGAAAACCATTGAGATATGGAACGAGGAAGGCATAAAGGAATACAAGGCAATTATAGGAGGCAGCATGGAAAGAATAAATGTGGAAAAAGACATTGAAACATGTTGGTCAGAATTAAAAGAGATAATAAAAAAAAGCTATTAAAAAAAGTGATTAGGGTGAAAACATGGAAGATAGGACAAAGAAAATGGTGAGATAAAGCTGGAGAACTGGAAAAAAGGAGCTGCGACAAATGGGCTAGGAAAATGGAAGAAAGGATGAAAGAGTTAGAGGAAAAAACAGAGAGATGGTGGAGAGAGGTAAAGAGCAGAGTGAGTGGAGAGAAGACATACAGAGATAGATAGCAGAACCAGCATGGGAAGTCGACAGAAGCGAGTATGGAGCAGTGATGAGGAAGTAAGGGAAGAGAAAGACGGATCTAGACCAGGTAGCGGGTCAAGCGTACACTCCAATCTATCTAGAAGGAGCAACGCGAGTGCATGGAGTGCAACAAGATTGGGAATATCAGGGAGAGATATAAATAAAATAAAGAAAATAATGAGAGACAGAGAAAGGAAAGACAGTGAGGAGAACTTTGTAGTCAGAGGGATGAGCAGGACAGAGGTGGAGAAAGTCAGAGTTAAAAGATGCGCAGAGGATTTCTTGGAGAGTAAACTAGGGAGCGAGGAGAAAACACAAAGAGCTTGATGGAGTGGAAAAGTGGTGGTCTTCAAAATGAAGAATAAAAAGGCAAGAGACAACGTATGGAAAAAATGGCACAGACTATAGGGACAGAAATTTTTCTGAACTTCGACCTTACCTACGAGTCAGAACTAATGAAGCGCTATCGGTCGAATTCTATCTCACGAAAGGACTCAGGCAGGGGTATTGCTTAAGCCCTACGCTATTCAACATCTATATATCAAGGCTGGAGGAATACATGGAAAGCAGAAACATAGGAGGTGCAAGAACAGCAGACAAAAGAATATGGACATTGACATATGCCGATTATTTTGCGATGATCAGAGAAAACGGAGAGTCAATGCACGATATGATAAGGAGGCTAAAGAAATTCTTGGAAACAGGAAATTGTAACTTAACACAGAGAAGATGAAGATGATGATGGTAAAAAAAGGAAAAAAGGCAAAAGCAGAGAAGTGGACATGGATGAAGAAAGAAATCGAGAAAGAAGACAAATTCTGCTACCTACGCTTCGTGCTATGCAGAGACGGAAAACTGAAGAAACAAGTGAAGGAAAGGGTGCACAGGGGAAGAATCGCGGTGAAGAACACATGGGGAGACGGAGAAAGACGATGTGCAGGGGACTTCCGGCTGATGTTCGACTACCTGGTTAAAGGAGTAATGGGGTTCGGAGCAGAGATCTGGGGAAATGAAGAGACCAGAGAGTTGGACAGAGTCAAACTAGATTATTATAGATGGATCCTGAGACTAGACTACTGCACACCTAGATACATCGTACTGGAAGAGACAAATAAATGGGAAATGAAATATGAGTGGAAGACAAGAGCTATGAAATACGAGGATAAGATCAAGGGAATGACAGAGGAAAGATGGGTGAAAAAATGTTTGGAGGAGAAGCACAAACAGAAGAAGGACAGCGAGAGAGACAGATAGGAGAAGTGGTTAAACAGCCTCGGATTCAGTAGAAAGCAGATTGAGATATGGGATGTACAAGGAATTGATAAATATGATGAGATAAAAAAAGACATAGAAATACAAACTCAAAAGAGGCTAGCTAAGATAGAAAAGTCAAGATACAACAGTGTATACGAGAAAATCATGAAAAGCGGTCTACCGAAGTACTTAAGAAAAGAGAAGGGGTCAGAGAAAATCAGAATGACTGTTAGAATAAGATGCTGGAATGTCATAGAGGGAAATAAATACTAGCTGAGAGCAGAAAAAAAGATGTGCAGACTATGTAGAGAGGAAACAGAGATGTGAAAACACTGGATAATAAACTGCAAAGAAACACAAGAAAGCTTCAAAGGCTACAGAAAAAACAGAGGACGAAAATGGACAAACGCAGATGTGCTGCAGAGTTTCCAGGGAGGAAAGGAGGACCTACAACTTCTGAACAAAATACAGGAAGTAGAGAAGAAGCAAAGAAAAAAGAATAACCAAAAAGAGAGGGAAAAGAGAATAATCAACTAAATGATAGGATAGAACGACAATAGTGAAAGTGTAAATATGTAAATATGTAAAACCGGCTGTATTAAGGAATCCGTGCCTAGGCCAATAAGCCGAAATATACATGAATAAATAATATCAGAATATTTATAAAAAATAATAAATATGTATATAAATATACATAGCAAATAAACAGTACAAAATAAATATTAAAAAAGCTAAACAAAATTGAAGAAGAAAACAAAAAAAATTAAAAGCAATATATATAAAAATATAAATATACACACATACACATTATTTTCTTCTTCTATTCTCTTAGTCTCTCAATTTTATTATTAATTGTGTATTTTTTTGCGGTTATTATTCTTCTATTGTATATCCTGCTTGATTATTTATTTATATTTTATATTCTCCTTCATTATTTTTCTTGGAAATAGTAGTGGATGCTGCTGGTCCTATAACCTTTTGGACAATTTTTAGAGGAATCTTGCTTATTGAGCGTGGGAGATTCAAAAGACAAACATATGGTGCGTGCTGAAATACGAAATCATATGATTGCAATACTTTTAAAAAGATTACCGATGAATCCAGTTCTCAGCAATGAAATACTGATCGAATTAATTCTAACGTCGAATGTGTGCACAAAATTTTGAGTTTAAACCGTCATTTAAAGATTAGAGTATTCAATGACATTCCGAATTAATCAAAATTTGAATATGGTTACCCATAAAAACCTGTTTTAATATTTAATCTTATTTAAAATTTTTATCTATTTTTATAAAAATATAATTTATAATCATATGAAAATTAAAAATGTTTTGTAGTATTACTAAATTTAGTAAAACTTTTAAATATTTTAATATGGCTTTTCAGGTATCCGTAGTCCATATATTTGTAAATATTATTTTTTTTAATTGGTTTTATAGCATTAAAAAATTCTTCTCATATGCTTGAAACCACGAAAAATACAAAGAAAGAAAATGAATTATTTCATCTGCCACGAACATTTAAATTAATTAACATACCTGAAATTACTATTCCGTGACACTTTAACTTTTAATTTAAATGTTTACATGTGCACTAATGCATTCACAGATTCTTTGCAAAAAAAGTTTTTACATTGTTATATACGTTCGGAGAACAACAACACAATCATGTGTATCGAATTACTAGTATCGACTCATGAAAAAGCATACAAGGGGCGATTTTTTAATGTTTTCTTTTATACTTGTTTATATTTTCATAACTTTAAAGGAAAAATAAATTTTTTAATTGAATATAAACATATGTAATAAAATTACGTATAATTAAAGAAAAATTAAAATATTAAATATTGAATATCATGAATGTGTAAGGTTTCTTACAGGTGTGGATATGAGTAAAACACTTTTTTAATGATATTTTAAAGGCAACGTTTCGATTAACTTTCGTTGTCTTCTTCAGGCCTCTGTTTATTAATAAATTTACACAATTATAAAAATATTATAATTTTGATTGACGAGGATTAATATACAAATTAAGTTCCTGCTCAACTGCAATGCTGAAAAAAAGACACATAAGAAAATAGTTTAATATCAAAAATTGAAAAAACTAAAAAAATTTTTAACAGTTGTTACGTATGTAACAAAATTCACATAATTAATTAAATAAATAATAAATATTGTATACAATAAGTGAAAATGGGAGCAAGACGCAGCATTAAGAGAAATATGTGAGAGCGTTAAATTGGGAAATGGTATCAATAATGCTTCATCATTAAACAATATATGGAGAAATATAAACAAAATCAAGGTAATAAGCCTAAAAATGAGAACATCTCCATGGTAGGAAGACTTGAAAGAGTTAGCAGTTTGTCTCTATAAAATAAGGAATATGAGTGATGTTCGGGGCTTTTTGTCTTGGAGCTTTTGCTTTTAGTCAGATTATTACGCGTGATTCGGGATTCGACAGATTGAAGTAATAAGAGGCGTGAAATAACTCGGAGTAATATAATCCCGGTCGGTGAATCTCGTCGAAAAATAACACGACACTTACACGTTCAAACGATAACGAGGTATTATTATAATTTCGGACACATATGTAGGACGCTAGATTGTAACACGAGCCATTTAAATACTTACATTCTCTCTTCCGATTTATTATCAATAAATCGATATTTTAAACTTGAAATAATATAATTGTATTTATTTTAATCCTTAAATCTCACAAGGGCTGAATCGCTTTGACCGATTCAACTACGACAGAAAAGAACTGGAAAATTGTTACGTTTTAAATACGAAGAAATAAATAAAAGAGTAAAAGAAATACGCGACAAATAAACGAGATAGATAAATAAAATATAAATAAATATATATATATATATAAGTAATTAATATAAGTAGAAATAATAATCGTAATACAGTAATAAAAATATATTTTTTACACATGCGGATAAAGGGAATGTCACTGTTGTTATGAATATATTTAACTATTACTCAAAAATGCATAATTTATTGGGAGATAACAACATTTATAAAAAAATCGAAAAAATCCATTATTAAAACTCCAATCCAATGTACAAACGATTGTTAAACATTTAAATGAATAAGAATATTTGTATAAAAAAATACAGCATTTTCGAATTTTTTCAATCATAAAATTGATATACCTTTGAGACCAATTATATCCAGTCTTAACTGTGCTACACAATTTCTTTCAAAAATTCTATTATTTTCTCTAAAAAAATGTATACCACCACCGCAGTCCAAAATCATTAACAGATTTTATTTGATTAATAAAATTAAGAATATTCACATTCCTGACAATCATATATTCCTGTCGCTTGACGTAAACTCTTTGTTTACAAACGTCACCAAGGAGCTTGTAATCCGAAATCTAGAAAGACGTGTTTCTTATATTAATAATGCTTGCAAAACACCCTTCAACGAAATTATAACTATAACAAATTTCCTCTTTGACAATACTTATTTTTCTTTTAATAGCAATACTTACCAGCAAATTTTTGATACTTCAATGGGCTCTCCTATTTCACCTATTTTTGCAGATATGGTAATGGAAGATCTTGAGAAAGAGTGTCTTAACATTCTAAAAAACTACCATAATTATTCTCCTGTTTTCTACTATAGATATGTAGATGATACTGTTTTTTGCATAGAAAA
Source organism: Eupristina koningsbergeri (assembly GCA_018907245.1). Taxonomy (NCBI): domain Eukaryota; kingdom Metazoa; phylum Arthropoda; class Insecta; order Hymenoptera; family Agaonidae; genus Eupristina; species Eupristina koningsbergeri. Next base: position 612,602 of record JACCHV010000014.1, read on the forward strand.
CAGTAAAGTCGATTTAATTTTAAAAATATTCAACGATTACGATCATCATCTGCAGTTTACACATGAAGTAGAAAGATCAAACCATCTAAACTTTCTTGACATTACCATACAAAAAACCAATAACAAAATTCTAACAAATTGGTATTAAAAACCGATGTGCTCTAATAGAATAATTAATTTCTTTTCACATCACGCTACTAGCCAAAAGAGAAATATCGTATATAACCTTGTAGACAAGTAGTGTTATTATCTGACATAAGTTACCACAGACACAATTTAAAGAAAGTGCGTAACATCCAATATAATAACGACTACCCCGTCTACTTTTATGACAAACATATAAAAAATAGACTGAGAAAAACTAAGTATAATAATCCTCTAAATAATAACCCAAAAAAACTTTTGACAATATAATTTCAATTCCATATATATATACATTTTATGAAAAAATCTGCAATGCATTAAAAACTTATAGCATCAATACGGTGCTCATAATTAATAACAAATTGAATAATATTATAAAATTAGGGAAAGACAACCAAACAAAATGAGAAACAGCCGGCGTCGTTTATAAAATAAAGTACAAAGACTGTAAAGCTACCTACATAGGCGAAATAAAACGTAATTTAAAAAAACAGATTTGCGAGCATAAAAAAGTTCAAAATACCAACTCTATGATACAATTGCACCCGCAAAATAATAAACATAGCATAGATTGGGACAATGTTATAATTTTGGACAGAGAAAATAATTACAGAAAAAGACAAATTTCGGAAATGCTGCATATACAGTTAAATATCAACACTGTAAACAAACATAAAGACACAAAAATGTTAAACGGTCTCTATAAACATCTGACGTCAATGATAAGGCGATACTCAGCTGAGACATAATCCTCAATACATTGTCACTTTAGTATATTCGAACTTGACAAATCGACAACACAAGTCGTGCTAAAATTCTACATTCGAATATAATAAGGTAATAACAAACTTTTGTATTTTATATTTTAATATAATATAATATTTTTATAATTGTGTAAATTTATTAATAAATAGAGGCCTGGAGAAGACAACGAAAGTTGATCGAAACGTTGCCTTTAAAACATCATTAAAAAAGTGTTTTACTCATATCCACACCCGTAAGGAACCTTAAGATATTTACATAGAGGATGCCACACTAATTTCTATATCTCATTAAATATTGAAGGTGCAGGCTGCTAATTTGTATAATTTGGATTGTTCCAGATCTGGTTTTTGCCACTTTTTCTATTTAAGCTTGGACCCAGTGGGATCAACTATATATGAGAGAACTGGCAAGAAACGCAACAGATGGGCCAAGGAAAGTTTGTAACGTAAAAGAAAGTGCCCGCTCCAATATAATTTAAAATTTCTTAAACTTTATAATAATTATACATAATTATAAACCATAATATTGGATTCAATATAAAAAATAATTTTTCTTTAATGATAGTGAAATTTAAACAAATTTAGTAGAATGAGATCACCTCGTATGTCCCTTTTCATGTGCCGGCACTGTTAAGCCGGTTCGTGTGTTTACTTTATTATTTTTCAAAGAATTCTTGCCACAGAACAGATTTGTAGTTTATAACAGTTTCCAAAACTCTTTCAATAAGAATATTAATAGCTAAGTGATTGTTACTGTAAATCTATATAAAAATTGTTAATTAATGTTAAAGTGAGTGTGTGAAATTTGTAAAGTAACTTAAATTTTAGAAATAAAAATTTTATATATATATAACTTTTGAATTTAAAATATATTACAGAGCTACTGCTTATGCTTTCACCATTAAAAATATATTTTTAAAATATATTTATAATAATGCAAGCATAAGCAGTAGCTCTGTAATATATTTTAAATTCAAAAGTACATCGTAATGGTCAAATTTAATAAAAGTATTTTCATGGTGAGAGAAATATTCTCTTTCTCTCTCGCACTTATAGCTTCCTCGCCAACCTTACAAGAGCCCGTAGGGTGAGTTAAAATATTTTTAAAGCACTTATAAAAAATTTTATTTCGGGCCACGAACTCTGAAGAGGTCGCTGGTATTTCTATGTGTACGAGAGAGAAAGAGCATATTTCCCTCACCATGTTTGTTTCCAAAATTTAACATGGACCTTAGCGATCTTTAAGTATCTGTTCTGTGCTTGGAGCCCTCTGATGTAAATCTTTAATTCATTATTTTGTATTTTCTCACTGGCCTTGGTTAGTGATGACATGAATATTCGTTGAATACATTAAAAATCCTTCAGGTTCGTAGTGATCGACTTGTGGATGCATTTTTAATACAATAAATACAATCTCCTTTTTTCATCTGTAGTTCTTATTTTTAGTTTCAAAGTAGACATCGCTATTAATACGTTTTGATTACGTAATTTTTAATTCATTTCTAGTAAGTTTTACATACAATTTTTAATGCAATAATAATAATCATGATAATAATAAGTATATGAATAATGACAATGTATTTACAAAATATTTTTGCACGATAAATTTAAATGGAAATTCATATAGCACGATATAAATATAAAATATGGTTTATGCGTCAATGTTTACGTTAATATTGTTTCATTAGTCTTATATAATATAATCAAAAACTTTGTGATATGTTTGCTAAATATTGTAATTTTCTAATTTCATGCAAAGAAAAAGTTTTTGTTACTTTATTAATTTGAAAAAATTTATAAATGATATGTTATATTTTTAAAAACAATTTTTAGAAGATTATTAATAAATATTAAATAAATTATTTATTTTTTTCTGAAAATATTCATTGTATATAGTGTTATACAATGCTCTATTAGTCATTCTATGAAAACATAATTTTATAATTAAATAAACGAAAAAATCAAAGAATTTTGTCAAAAATATAGGGAACTATAAATACATTTAAATCCGATATATTTTAATGTCCAATAACAATTTATTAAATTTAGGAACATTTTATTTGTTTTATTTATTTAAAAAAAATTTAAAAATATTGTTTTTTATTCAAATTTTCACTTTCAAGTAAAAAATTGCTTTCCTTATATAAATGAATCATTAAAATTAAATATTAAATTATAAAAAAATAAAAATATAAAAACATATTTTTTTTTATTTCTAAATTGAGTTGAGTATTTTAATTATTATTATATATTTTAATATATAGAAGAAATATATATGAATAGCATAAGGATCCTTAATTAAATATACTAAAATTAAATAATGTTATATACAGAGTAAATGTTAACCTGTATAAATAAATAGTCTATTGAAAAAATAAGTAAATTTGAAAATTTATCTAATAATTTCTAATCATTTTAAAGCTTACAATAATTTAAATCCATATAAATTTGTAAGATTTGTATAAAATATTAAAAATAAAATAAATCAGTTATATTTTAACCAACCTGTTATTTATTCATTTTATTCTAATTTTAATAAAAAATTTGTTATATAATTTAATAAGTTCTTCTGATATTCTTGTAAGTGTTGCTATTTTTATATATGTTTATAAATGTGAAATGTAAAAATATCATTAAATTGCATTATAATACATTTATTATTATTATTTTCTTTTTTAATCTATTATGAAATTTACATGATGCCTACTGCGCTAGTGAGACTTAATCTATTCATTATTGTATACAATGAATTGTGTGCATCAACAATACATATTCTTACTACCTATTTACATATCTCTTTGTGTATTATTTGTTTATTTCAAATTTATTTTGTGCGTCACTTTACAAGATATTATATTTCCAAGTTTAACACATATATTATAATATAAATAAAATCACTTTCTTCACATATATATATATATATACATAAACTCATACAAATAAGTATATAAAAAGTAGTGCCCTCAAATTTTTTTTTGAATACTTCCAAAAAACTTTTGAACTAGTATGGATATTTTTAAATTAATAAAGTAAGTAAACAGTAATAATAATGTTTAATTATTATTATAAACAAATACATTTAATGTATTAATATATCAAGTTAATAAATGTGTTTTTAAGATATTAAAATATTGTATATACTTAGTAATATTTAAATTTATATTATTGTATAAATATATGCAGGGATTTTAAAATTATAATTATGATTATTTTAATATTAGATACTTCAACAATATTATAAATTTTATAATACTCATTAATATGTATTGTATATTGTTAAATCTAAAGTAAAGTACAACCTTTTTTTGACAGTACTTGTGAAAAGCAAGTATTAGTATGTAAAAAATTTAATTACATTTATTTATAAAATTCAAATTCAAATGATTTTTTTTTATTGATTTGAAATAGACAATCATTTATAATATTATTTCACTTTTGAAATAGTGTTTGAGAATAAAGAATTAATTCAACTCTATCGAAGACCTAGTTGGTATTTGAAGCGCAATTCAAATTCAATGCACAACCTTAATACCATTCTCTGTCTAGGTGGCCGTGTATCAAGTTTAAACTTTCCATATGCGAAAGGTTTAGATTAGGTGATATATACAAATCTCTGATATATGTTCGAGTTTCATCTGGCTCACGATAACTGATCATTGCAACTCCTCAACAAGAACTTGACTAACTGTTACCTTCTCCTATCGATAAGATACTTATACTCGTCTTCCTAGTCTCTTGACCAAGTATCTTTATCGCTTCATCAATGTGTTATCGAAACCCTTGAATATTTACCTTTTATTTTTCAGAATTTCTCTTTTACTCTTTCTTGCTTTTTCTCAGTTTAATTCCCCTTTATCCGCTTCATTTTCTTCTTCTGTCGGCAAAATATAACCTACGAGTTGATAATATCTCATCTGCTTTCTCTCTTCCCACTCTTATTTTCAGTCATTTTAAATTTTTTTTTAGACGACCTCGACACCGTCTACCGACGGGTGTCTTTAACAAATTTTTTTCTCCTTCTCTGGCTATCTGTATTCTATATAAAAAAAATCCGACTCTCATACGTACTATCTCTTCTATAATACGTACAAATAATCTTCGAGTTCTTCACTTGTTGAAGTATGCCTTCGAGTTATTGGCTTAGTAAGTAATCGACTATACATTTACAATTTTGAGCATCATCTTTTACGGTATATTATGTTTTAATATTGCCTACCCTTTATTTAGTAAACATCTTCACTGATTTAATTATTTGTTTTATAGAGAGGGAGAACTTAACATTGGGTGACAATTTAGATCGAAGTCTTGTTCTATCATTATGTGCGTTAGTAATTGTCAAAGATGTTCTTATTTTTGACCATTTTTTCAGATTTCTTGTCATCCTTATTCCATATGTATGTGAGAATCTTAAAAAAGCCTTGATCTAGATTGTACTCTTTTTTGGATCTTAGACTGATTATGTTGTGAAATTTGATGGCATTTTATTACAGATGTGTAAACGACACAATTTGCTGTATTCATGAGAATCATTTAGATGTGATTTGAAATACTTTTAATAAATATAAAATTTATTTAAAATTTACTTACGAAATGAAAAATAATAGTTCTATAAATTTTCTTGACTTATTAATTATAAAAATTCAAAATAATAGAATTATTATGAATTGGCATCAGAAACCTACAAATTCAAACAAGATACTTAACTTCAAATTCAATGACAAGTTATTTCGAAAAAGAAATATTGTAATTTAATGATAGAGCCCTATTGTTATCAAATCAATGTTTTCACAAAAATAATTTAGAGATTGTTAAATCCACCCTCAAAAGAAATTAGTAACCCGATTATTTTATAAAATAATATTTTTAAAAACGCCTTAGAACTCATAAATTTAAAAATAATTGCAATAAAAATTATAATACTGACATATTCTATACTTTAATATCATTACCCTATTTTGAAACTTTTTTTCGGAATATGCATTAAAGCTTAAAAAATATGGAATAAGCTTAATTTCAAATATAAATAATAAATTAAACTCAGTTATTATAAAAGGCAAAAATAAAACCGAAAATTGGAAAAAAAAACCATGTACAAAATAAATGCAAAAACTCTTCATCACTGTATATTGGAGAAACAAAACGCAATCTAAAAATAAGAATAAATTAACACGTGAAAGAAAAAAGCATTACATCTGTTACGTACGCCATGCAGCTGCTTCCGCTGCAAGGCAACGTTGGCATCTTCGGGAGGACATCGCGATTCCGCGAAAACGATGATAACGTCAGGTCCCAGGCGTTCGACAATTCACACGCCGAATTTGGCTGAGCGCCCCGAGGAATCCGCGGACTCAGTACCGGGACCGTCAGATTGGAGAACCGTTGTGTCTCCCTCGGATGATTCCAAAATCGGGGGAACTTAGACTCCGTGGTTTTCGCGGAGTGATTTTGGATTCATTCGTGACGAACCCACGGATCGCGCAACATCGTAATTAATAAGAACGTTAAAATTTAAGGCATGTTTAACTTAGTCGCTCTCGTCGCGCTTATCAGTCGGTTAGACATAACATTAACGTGAATACACTACAAGCCCCGTGTCTTCCCTTCATCTTTTCAATAATAACGAGTTTGATCTGTATACGGGAGTGTTTTCATTTTAATTCCTCGATATTCACCTTTCGCTGCGGAGTTAGAGATAACTACGACTAGCTGGACGGGCCCAGCTTAAGATTTAACATTTCTATAAATATTTATGTACGCAATACATCAATTGTTACGGTACACTCCTACGAGTTCAATCATAATATAGATTCAGGTAATGTTGATAATTTTGACAGGGAGATTAATTACAAAAAAGACTAATTGCCGAAATGATACAAATTAAAGTTAATAATAATACTATAAACCGATAAGAGAAAATGCAAAATTTAAACTGTAATTATCATATGATCCTCAATATTATGACAAATATCAACATAATGACGTTAATCACGATATATGAGTATAATATAAATTGAGGTAAGGTAAATATTATTTACATTCAATACTGTGATGTTATGACTTTTCGAAGTATACTCACATATTCCTGTGCTTTAATATAAGATAATTATGTTTAAAATAATTTTTGTAATTGTTCAACTTATTTATGTATATAATAATTCTAATATTTGTTGACAAATAGCTTTAGCAAGAACAAGCGATACCTTGTCTAAACGTAGGAAAAATAATTAAGAATAACAATTTCTTGTGCTGAACGTAACTGAATCTAACAGTACCTTTTAATAAATAAATATGGAAGGTGCTTACAATCATATTACACAATATATTAAATAATATGAAACATTTAAAGTATTGGTTAAAATAATCTTAATTAAATTATTTCGAATAAGCTTGAAGTAGTTGCATCACAATAGAATAAATATAATTGCAACTTATTACTCCGTTACATTGTGCAATAAATATTAATTTCACGGCAGCGTTATACGGGTTTTAGAAAACAATAGAATCGACGAAGTACAAATGCCAATTCGCAGTACATATATTCGAGATACTGACTGCAGATACAATGTAGCTCTTATAATATAAAAGAAGTTGATTCACTTAGGCTATGAGCACGTTTGGAAGTCGTCGATTTTTAAACTAGAATTTATCGTTAATTCTGTTAATTTAGCTTCAAAATAAATATGTATTTATGAAAAATTAAAGAGAAGATAGATAAAGTGTGTTTATAAGGAATGTCGTTAATCAACTTTTTATTAAATGATTTAAATTGAAAGGAGTGAGGAAAGGAAAGCTTACTGCTAGGTTAAAATAATTTCGCGTAAACACAATCAAAATACAATTTATTTGACGCGGCATAAAAACCCCCTGTGTTCAAGCGGAAAAGCCTTAGTGCATCTGTGCAAAGAAGATACAATTAAAAACTTACATGTGTACCCGCACAGAGAGAAAATCGGCGCTCGCAATCGGCGGCTTGCGCGAGGGGAAGTCGCAGCGTGGGCTTCGGGAGACGCGCTGATCAAACGGAGCGGACTTGGTGTTCGTCAACACCCACCCAGAATTTAATCGCCGGGCGTCGCCTTGGAGGTGAATGATGGAGATGATTGGAACGATAGGTCCCGAATTCCCTGGATCCACTAGAAGTTTCGTGAAACACACCATACACACAGATACACGCAACGCAAATTACACAAAATATCGTGCTCTCACACGCGAGGGCAAAATAAAGCGGCGAAAACGCGATTCTCCAAAGCTAACGTACAGAGCGCGAGGTCCCAGAAAATATTGAAGATTCTCCCCCGCGTCGGACGCCACATAGGTCAATTTTCTTCCGGGTCCGTCCCCATCCCGGATATTTTACGAATTTTGGTACTTTTCCACTCGCTTTCACTTTTGAAAAGTGATGAAGCGAGCTAACACGGAAACTGCACCGAACAAAGTGAATATATTATTTTTGGACGTTTATACTAACTGTTCATTTATCTTACAAATTTAACTTCAAATCATTTAGTAACTTGTATAACATCTACACATTTATTCAAGCTTCGTCTGCAATACAAATGATTAAATTCATATTAATATCAAAATGATTAAAGTACATTGTCGTTTTCAACCATTTAATTTCAGGATTTTTTACTTTTTATACTGTTGAATGTGAATCAATGGTTTTTACCCTGAAAATGCAAGTCTTTATATATGCACTTTAATTCGAATTTATCTTTTTACATAGTAATTACAATTTTGTTTTATCTGAAAACAATGAATGGTTATATAAATACTGCATTTGCTAATCGCTATGTAGATATGTATCCAATAGCTATGTAAGAATGTAATAAGCCAATTTGACACTGATACATTGGATAAAAGGGGGGGGGGTAGTATTAGTTGTTATGCGAGCAATCAGAGGTATTATCGCATGAAATTCTTTTTCGAATATTATTTGTAATTGTGATTGTAAAGTGATGGTAACAAGAATATTTTGTAAAAAATACGATAATATGTTTCAGTAATTTTTTTTTTATTAATATTTAGGCCTAGTTACTATTTTGTAAACCTAATATAGATGTAATCATAATATTGTTTATTTTTAAGTTAATAATGTGTTACATAAATTCTTGAATCTTTACCTCCTGTTTGCATTACAAGAGATTGGCAATTTGTTTATTCTTCTGGAACAATATATATATACATAAATAAATAATTATAAATTATTATTAAAATTGAATATTTATTTTAGGTAATTTATTGCACTGATAAAGTACATGTGCTTTATGTACATATATTAAGAAAATGCTTCGAAGATCAATATATAATCAACATAGAATAGGTAAAAGTTTTTAATATATCCATTTTAAAACTTATGAAACGTATAATAAGTGTTATAGTTACTAATAATCCATATTATATTTTAAAAAAAACTATATATGTATCAATGCATCTATATTATAAGTAATAAATTTATTGTTATTATCAAATACAAATATTTTTTTTGTTAAATTAAAAGTTGTCAACATTATTAATTCTAAATTTAACGACGAAAATGATAATTTTTTGAATTATATTAACGTATAATCCGATATTTTTTTGAAAACAACAAATTTATATAATAATATTCTTCGGTAAATAAATTGGTATTCAATTTTAAGATAAATATTTTTGAATGTAAATTCAAAAAAAATTTTTCAGGATTTAAGAAATTGAAATAAAAAATTTTTAATTAAGTCTTTTGTGCAACTTTTGTTGGTATATACCCACCTGCAATATTATTTTGAAAAAATTTAAAATCGATGGCAATAAATGCTATTGTAAAAAAATTGAACTGGTTTGATTAAATTGCATTATTTATCACAAAAACTTATTGTAATTTTTAATCTCTTAGTTATTAGTTTGTCCTATTAAGCTAAACAATATATATTAAATTTAAACGAGTTGAAAAAAAACCATAGCGTAAGTGTAAAAAAATATCTACTTGTTATATTTGTGTCAGTGACATTTTGATAATTCATTTCTTACCTTCATTAATCTTTTATTTAAATATTTCTAATTACACCAGATAATTAAAATATATAAGTTATAATAAAATCTCACATAATAACATAGTAAAATTTAATATATTAAAATTCTACCCAAAAAATCAAATGTTTCAAAGCCAGTAATAATATTTATAATGCAACGCCACGATCTCTCTATAGATCGGGGCCGGGACTTATTTAGTCGGAGGATGGGCAACAAAAAAAAACTTTGTATATTTATATTTTTTTATCACTCTTATTTTATTGTATTTCTGAATACAATATGAGTCTTTAAATTTTGGCGGCTATGTTTATGTTATCAATCGCCGGTAGTTCCTCAGTTGCCGTCTGAAACAAAAGTTTATTCACCTTATTAACATGTAAATATTAAATAAATGATCGTGCTTGTAGTTACGACACAAGACACGTCGTTAATTACATTCGATCTTAATGAATATACGGCGTCCTTGTTGTTATGACGCAAGTGACGTCGTATATTACTTTTCAATACGATTGTTTCTGCTGTTACGACGTAGTAAACAAAGTATCGTAATTTATTTAGTTCGATTATATTTTAGAATTATCTTTAGAATTTAAAGTCAAGTTCTGTTAATTTAAATCGTCATTTAGTCGTGAATTTGAAGCCGTTATTTAATAATCCATTTATTTGACACAATAAAATTAAATATAATTATTATAAATTATTTTAAAAATTTTCTTTACTACTTTATAAAATCATTATTGTTATAAAAATGAACTGTACTCCGTCACAAAATAATTATTAAATATAATAAGAATTAAAATAACTTACCCTTCTGATGGTAAATCATGGTTAATATTTTATATTATTTTTTTTGTTTAATTTATTTCTATTATAAATTTATTCCTTTCTCTCTATCTCTCTTATTCATTTTATTTCGATTTAATACTCCTTAATATTCTGGTTAATCTAAAAAGCAGATATATTTATATTTTTAATATTTAATATAACAAATTTGATGTATTTATTTATTATTTACTTATTTATTTATTATGTAACGAGGTGTTATTCGTGTCGTTGTCTGACGGTCCGTCCGTCAGGCCGGAATATGGGAAGCTGAGTTGCCCTCCCTACGCGTGGGTTACGAGAGGGGCTCAGCACTCGTGGGGGTAACTGGATGCCGGAATACCAGGGTTCGGAGAATGGAAGAGTGACAGGGTATTTTACCGCGCATGAGTGAATACTTTAAAAAGAACTGCGTTTATTTAGTTAGCGGAGGTATAATGTAAACTGGGCTTAGTACCGTTGCATAGTGTAGTGTAATACGGGCTTGACTGTTGCGTGGTGTAAACGGGTCTTGATGGTAACTTAGTGTAAAACGTTCTTGGTAGTAACTTAGTTTAAAACGGTTTTGACAGAGGTGGGGCCAATTCTCTAAGATGTCGACGGTGGCCCTGCATACGCTGCCGTTGAGGGTACCAGCGTATGCTTGGTCAAGTATTATTGCAGTGCAGTAGACTTTGTATAGCTTAAATGCTATACAGGCCCCAGAGGCATCTTTCTGGGATGCTGACTATGGACCAGCTGGAGTGGAAACTTCTCCTTGTATACGTTGTCAATGGCAGTACCAGCGTATCCTAGATATAGCTTGGTTGGACTAGAGGAGGATTTTCCTACAAAAGCAGTGGAGATACTTGATCTCGACCCGGTAAAGCGAAAACTTGTCTTTCTGCGGTCCCCGATGCTCTTTTGTAGCTAGGAAAACCGCAGCGGTATAACGGTATCAGCGGTATGAGCGGCCTAGTTGCGCAAACATATACTCGTGAAGCGTACGATAGTTTGCCTATCCGACCCTTATGGAGCACTCGCATCGCTCAGGGCCAGTCACGAGTGAACGCGAGTCTGGGGTGGACGTAGCCTTCTAGTGTGGTCAGGTTAGCAACATGTGGGTTGAAACCACATCGTTGCAATTATTTACTTATTTATTTATGATTTATTATTTATATTATTTATTTACTTACTTTCTTCACAATTACTAATTTTCACGACTTAACACAATAATTTTTTTGGAGATTTTTCTTGAGAATATTTTTTTTAGGAGGATTTTATTAAAAAACCAATAATTTATTCTAATTATCAGGATATGCTTTATTTTAAAATTAATTATTGGCTGCCTTAAAAGAATTACTTCTTTTTCTGTATCTAATTATCAATTCTAACTGGCTATTAAAGTGCAATCAATTATAATATTCAGTTACGCGCGAGTATGGAAAATAATAGATCAATTGATAAGTATATAATCTATGCTTAGCGGTCATATTGCAGTGACACATCAATATTATTTTTTTTCGCATTACACTCACACCGACTATACATTATTTCATATATCTATATTACTACACTATCCTAGCTTTCCTCTCTAAATCTATGATAATGACCTTATGCACAATCAGCACTGACTACATTTCTTGGACATCCGGCATTTGCATATAATCAAGATGATGCCGGTTGGCCTCATGACGTAAGCTTGTCAAAACTACATTATTTTTCATAATTATATATTGTTTACAATTACGTTAGCTTATTTATAATTTCTTATTTATTTAAGCTATTAATATCATTTACTTTATTTTACATTACTTATAACTACTTTATTAATTATTTTATTTTCTCTTAGGTTTTACATATAGATTACTAATGATTTTGACTTATCATAGATGTAATATTTATAATTTTCGTCTAAGAATATATATATCTATTAATTTATTTAACTACATTAATTATATGTGTTGATTTTAGTTAGTTATAAATTTATATATGCATTTAGAAATTATTTTCCTTAAAAATGTAATTTGTATTTCGAAACGAAAGTTGTCGATGAGAAGTGAGAATGCGTTTTACTTATTTTATTATTAAACAATAGCTATTTTATTTTTTGGAAAAAAATTTTCAGACATTAAAATGCATTCAATTCAATAGATACATATTGAACACTGTCGCTCAGATAATTGTAATTTACACAAACATTTACAAAAATTGATTCGGAATTAAAGTGGTGAATTGTATTTTTACGACAATAATAATAAATAAGAATAAAAAATATAAACAAAATAATATTTGCAATGCTGTATATTTCAATTATTAAAAATAGTTACTATAGAGATGTGTACACCCAACATCATATTAATATAAACAATTCTGGAGTTTATAGCTGGGTTGTAAATAATAAATAGGAAAGTATATATAATATAAAGAAACATATTACTTCTGACATTATTAGTATGTATTAAAATTTATCGAGACGCCTCCTTTTTTACTTTACCTGAAGAGTAGAGTTGAGGGCTCGTTGAAAACCTTAGAATAATTAACAGCGGGATAAGCGGAATAATTAACACAGGGTTATTTAATAATTAACATAAATAATAATTAATTATTTATTTTAAAAAATTTTTTTTAATAAATAAACGTATCTTTTAATTTCCAGCTTTCTTTTTACAATGTAAGAAATAAAAAAATAATTTTAACGTCGGAATTTTAATTCACTTAACTTATTTATTATCAAATATATTGGTCAACTTTGAACATCATAATAAGAAAATTTCTTATATGTCTACACGCTAGGTGACCGCCGGGTGGGTTACTGACCATAACAATAACAATACGCGGGCCGTTAAGTATGGATTGCTAACTGTTTGCAATTTTCAAGTAATTATATCGAAATAATTACTTTACAATATTTTTAGTTCCGGGAAATTTCAAACAAATTGATTTTTTGAACAATTTCTACAAAAGTTAACAATCTTTCCGTAACCCGAGATAAAACGACGTATTTAGAAAATTACAATTTCGGCAGAATATATTGGTTACGAGAGGTTGAACGTGATGGGTGGAGAAAAGGAACAAGAGACGGTGCGCTAAAGGTGGTTGGAGAAAAGCCCTTAATGCCAGAAGGATTCTTCTCCAGAGTTGAGCACTTCGAGGTGCGACATTACCTAGGTTTTTTGACGCTCGAGGTGCGCGTACGTGTATCCAGTCACAAGTGTTGATTCGTTGCGAAATGGTAGTCCGCACGGAACACTGCGGGGAACTTGCGACGGACTTACCCGGCCGCCCATTGTCCTCTTCTCACGGGGCCCTCATGTGGCTCATTGTGTACCGTTATACGAGCCAACATGGTGAATAAAATGCGGGTGAATCTTCAAGGAGGGTAAGGGACCGTCTCGAAGCTTCTAGCAACAAGCACGTTGCAAAATTACTTATAAAATAATGGGTATTCAAATTATATATTTTATTTTGAAATTGTATAGTGGAGTGTATTCTCATTCAATATAAACGCAAGCATATACTTGATATTTCAATCGATACATAAGCTAATTCGTAAGCATTTTAGTGTCGTTTATTTTTTTTAAATGCACTTGATGGTAGCTTATAGTTAAGTATATTATGCAATTGCATGGTCTGTCAGTGTTTAAAACAGATCTGGGCCTGCTCTAGTTGGAAAACATAAGAATTTATTAATAGAGATTTCTGGAAAATGGTTTGAGCGGTCAGCTGAGAGTTCATTGTTATAATAAAGCTTCAGTCTACAAATAAAACGGGTATACACAGCACTCTCGTAATTTTTTGTTAGTTGTATCGTCAAAAGAATTATCTAATTTTTCCCTTCCCCACTAAACTCGTTGTATAATATCATTGAATTTGTATATTACGTAACTAAATATTTTTTGTTATATTTCCGTTCGTTTTAAAACTAAATTAATTAAAAAATCTTGCTAAACGTTTCGGTGCGGTTACGTGTGCTGCTCGAGACTTTGGGCACGTTGGATTTGACTAATCGGGTTATCATGTGGTGGAATTTCGCCTTGACAGTCCGTATAGGAGCTTGATCGCTCTGTGCAGACTATGGGCTCTCACACCAATTCTGATACTTATTTCCCGATTTCTGCCAATTAGCACGCTTGGTTGCTTGCGCGCTAACATCCACGCAAGTCACGCATTGCAAAACTGAGGTTATCTAGTATAGCGCAGCTAACTTCGGGATCAAACCCTTTCTGGCCTTTCATCTAACCGTATTATTTTTTTCTAATTTTCCTTCCTCTTCATGCATCCATATCAGCAATCTTATATACCACCTCCGCTGCTCATGATAACGTTTCAATACCTCCTCGAACTGCATCAGATTTCCGTGTCGGCCCAAACCCTAAGTGTTTAATTGCTACTTGATTAAACCCTCTTTTCTTTTGAGCTAGAAGTGATCTGCCGTGAGTATAAATAGCATCCACTTCAATTTTACACGTATGTGCCGTCCCAAACTTTGAGTCGCGCTGAGCCTCCCTGTGCACTAAAAGCTTTTCTCTAGTCGGTCTTAGAGCATTCCCTTCCCTTTTCCCTTTTCAAAATCGCTCTCTATTAATCGAAGCCGTGTTCGCCGTGCTCGGTCAACTCCTGTTCTTTGTTCGTGTATTAAATATTGTAAAATAATTATTTTTACATAATTACTCAAAATTCATATAGCTTGCAAGCTCTTGTGTATCCGCGTTATTATCGTTTTTGTCTGTAACCAGCCCGGTGGATACCTTATTTGTGAATATATGTAAAGATAATGATTCACGTTGTGAAATTTATTTATTAATTGTTTTAAAAACAAAGTAAATCCCGTGTTTTATAATTTTAAATTCAATTATATATATTTAATTTTAACTTTGAATTACTAGCGCTAAATTTTGTATTTTTTTGTGTGGTTACTTCAAGATGGATAATAGAAATTAAAGGCATATGACCCTTGATGATTTTTTTTTTTAAATACGATTGTTTTCAATGATTTTATTTTTCCGCTGTAAACCAACCCCTGCTATTTCCGGTGTTTCTCACCGTCATTTTAACAAACGTTCGACTGTCTTTCACCCGTGATGGAGGAACTCAGCCGTTTCATAGTAAAACTGAACGAGAGCTGGTCATTAATTGTATAAATTCTTTCATATCTGGTCAAAACCGACCAAAGAATATAAAGCGATTACGTTAACGAATAAAAAGTTATTTTCAACGACAGGTATCATGTATATATGTGAAAAGATAAATAGTGGAGAGACGAATAAATTAAAGAATAATAATCTAATCAAAATACGGTTTCTAGTAGTAAATAATGTAAAAAATTAAAATAATTTTCATATAAAAATAACAAAAAGTTTTGAAACATATTGATAAGCATTAGAAAATTCTAATATACGATTATTATTTATAAAAAAAAGACAAATGCGTTGGAATAAATATTGTGGGAAAGAGGGTAGTATGATAAGAGTAAATTACAATTATAAATGGAAAATGAAGAAGCAAAATTAGAAGCGAATTAAATAAAAAAAGATAGAAAAACGAATTTAATATATATCTGAATATAAAAAATATGTGAGCAGATTTAGTAAAATTTAGTTAAATAGTAAGGTAAATAAATGATATTATGAAAAATGAATGAGAAATTTATCATAAAATGGATTTAAAATTATGGGATATCAAAAAAAGAAATAGTTTAATAATTGAAATAATCAGTGTAATAATAATGATAACAGTCAGGTAAAATACCAATAACATAACAATATACATAGAAAAAAAGGATATATAATAACATACTTGAATTATAAAATGCATAAAGAAATGGAATTAATACATAAATAAAAAAAATACGGTTAAGGAAAAAGCATAGCATACAGAAATATGTAAAAAAAGGATAATAATTTTAATTTACAATGAATTGCGTGTAATGAAATTGGAAAAGTCTGTAATACTAATAATAATAAATTTATTTTATAGAAATAAAGAAACTTGAAATTGAAATAGTAAAATGAATTAATTATAGATACCACATTAACAAGAAAGTAGCCAAAGCATCAAATAACGTACATGTAATTCCGTTCAATTTTTCTATAATCAAAAAAAGAGGAAAAATAAATGAAAAAAAGAAAAAATTTGAATACATTTTAAATTTTAATTTCATTTCCACGAGTATCACGTAATTGTTATTACTTTGTTCACAGAATTATAGATAACGTGTTTTTGTGTGATATATGTTCTGTATATGATGAAATATGATACATATATATATATATATATATCAACTAATTTTACTAATAAAATATTAATTTTCAGTATTTAAATAAAATACTGTTATTAAAATTAAATGTATACATTTGTATCCAAAATATATACTTTGTTATTTTCGATAATTTTTCGCAATTTTAATTACAGAAACTCACAGAGCTTTGGAATTGCTAAATGATTATTATACAAAACTGACTAAATCACAAGAAAAACAGCTAACACTTGAATTAGAAAGATTAATTCGAGTCTTAAAAAGTAGATTTTTTCAAGCATTGATCGGTAAGTTAATTTTAATTAATTAATTAATATTTTTTATTTAGAATCTATATAAATATTTAGTTAAAATATTGAATTAAAAGTTTTATAATTTTTTATTTAATATTAAAAAAATTTAAATGATTGTGTACATTTTATTGCTACAAGTGTTACATTGGTAGATATCAAAATTATAAGTAATATCATCATTGAAAATATAATTTTGATTTGATAAATATAACTAAGTTATTAAATTTTATAAAATAATCAATGAATGAATGATACAAAAATTCAATTGACATGCAAAACAGAAATTTGGTACTAAATTATTGTTACGTCCGTAACATTTATTCAGCTCTTCCGAATTCTTGGCCTAGAAAAGAACTTAATATCCGACGCGAACGACTTTATTCTTTCATTGACACGTTTGGGCCTACATTTTACCGCACTAGCCCGTTCAACAATTAGTCGCAACGACGGTGATTTCTCCAATTTCAGCCTACACTTGCTCGCACTAGCTCTTGGGATGGAGTATACAAATCTCGCGAAATTATTTTTGTGAAAGTGAAAATGAATGAACACGAGTAGATAATATTTCAGGAAAAATATATAAATAAAAATAAACAATAAATTTAATAAAAAATACATTTTAATGGTCTTACTTATCAATGATGATTACAATGTTGGATATACGCGAATTGGATTGGAATATAAACCCAGATTCGTTAATAAATTGGATCCTCGAAATACAAAGTTTTGGGTTTTTACAAATAATATCTAAACTCGCGATGAAAAATGCTTTTTGAGCATGGAAACTTTAAGATCGGAAAATTTTTCTACTGAGATGCTACTGTTATCGGGGTTCGGGCCCTTTTTATAACCCTCAACACTTGGTTGTTTTTTATAAAGAAAGAATCTTATTTGTCGTACCTAATCCCTTCTCTAGATTTAAAATTAAATTATTTTAGAGTTGCCCAATCGTAGGGTCGCTTTTAGATTTAGGCAAAATTTATTTCCTGAAAGAAGTAACGATACGCATACATGTTTGAATTGATAGTTTAATTTATAACTTGCCTTACTTAACCAGTTGCTTAACAATTTTGTAGCTTGATTTTTCGATGATCCGTAATCGGTATATTAAATGGTTAATAGTTAATTAATTTGTTAATGTATTATAAAAAATGTGTTATAACAAATCGATTACTTTGTCAATTAACAATTTCCTGTCCTTTTAATTTCAGATTATTAATTTGGTATGAACAATTCGTTGGTTTGATACATTAACAATTTGTTAATAATAATTTGTTAATAACAATTATTTGTTAATAATAATTTTTTTATTGATTAACATATTGATTGCAAATCACCAACTCGTTAATAATCATCCGTTAAATTAAAAATTTGTTAATAACAATAATTTGTTGATTAACAATTTTTTTAAACAATTATATTTTTTTTCTTGATATTTATTTGTAAATGGTAAATTTTCTTAGTAACATGATCGTTTAATTATTAATTTATTTATAATAATTTGTTAGTGATAATATTTGTTAATAATATTTAAAATGGTTAGTTTGAAAATTGATTATTTGTTTATGACAATTAATTTGTTTATAATAATTAATTGTTAATTAGTTATGGTTATTTTGTTAATAAATCATTTGCTTAATATTTAGTTTGTTAGTAATGGTTAGTTCATTAATTAGTATTCTGTTGATTTGAAAAAAATGTTTGTAATCGACTTTATAGTCTCTAATTTTTGGGGTTCATAACCTGTGTTGTTTTGATTTGTATAATTCTCAGTCTATGCTTTTCATGTTTTGCACGGCTTTTACTTTGTTCTGTGTATGGTCGGTCTTCATTTAAATTTAAATTCTAGGAAAAGGTCCGCGAACCCGCGGGAACATAGATAAGAGTGTTCCCGTCGTTCAGCGGCCCGCCCGCCGAATTTGCTGAATGCGCGTATTCCGGGCGCTCGGAGCTTACGCGGCTCGCGGGGACGGCGTTCATCGCCCCGATAACGCGCGCCGACGACAAGCGCCCGAGGAATCCGCGGACTGAGCACCCCAACCGTGGGACCGCGGACCCGCGGCTGCTCTCGTGGATGCTTATAAAATCAGGGAGAATCATCCTCCGCGGCTCTCGCGAGTCTACTTGGAACTCATTCGTGACGGACCCGCGGATCGCGAAACATCTCTTAACTAAAAACCTAATTTCATACTAAATTCTAACTACTTTACCGCGACGCGCAACACAACATTTACGGCATTTACGGCAATTTTTTTAATTACGGTAACCGTGGAATACAAGCACCGCGTCTCCTCTTTGATTTATTTGGTAAATTAAATAAGTCTCTTTAATACGGAAGTATCTTTGAGTTTTTCTTCGAATCCTTGTAACCTTCACCTTCCGCTAAGGAGTTAGAGATAACTCCGAATAGCCATTTGGAACGGAATTCGGGTTACGCTTCAGCCTACATTTAAAGGGCGAAGATTCGTAACATAATAAAAATCAAATTTTGGTGCATCAGCCGGGAAGGCTGTACCGGAAGTGAGTGAAATATACAAGAAGCTGACCTACAGGGGATAAGAAACTGCAAGACCAGCGGTAAGAGGAACTACAACTAGGTCAAGGTGGACTCTTGGGGACGTACGATACTTCCCATATATCAGTTACCACGAGAATCGGCCTTCAAGGATGCAGCGAGAATTTTGCGTACTGATAATAGCAGCCATCGCGGCGATAAAGTAAGTGAATATAATTAATAACTAATATCTAACAAAATTGGGATCCTCCGCGTTTCACTAACAAATAACACGAAAATTAAGTATAAAATTGACAGTGATACGTGATATATTTTAAATTGAAATTTTATTAAAATCAAATATAAAATTGCAACTTTAATTGTGAGTCTGATATGATTTAATTCAACTTATTATAATAAAACCATTGATTGAGTAACTTTTTCATCGTCATTATTAAATAATGTATAAAAATAAAATTTTTGGAAAATTAATTAATATAAAATAATTACGCTACAAAAGTCTTAATTCTTGAGAATACGTAATTATTTAAAATTTTATTTTCAATTTAATTTAATTATTAAAATAAAGAATTACACATCAAATTAAATAAATTAAGCATTGTTAAGTATAAAATAGTTATTATTAACAAGTAAGCTTAAAGTAAACTACACTTTTTCAATGAATATTATTTAATTAAATAACCAATCAATCCATCTCATTAAGTTGACTGGGTATTGAGTGAATTAATAACAATTGATAAATTACATTTAATACCAGATTTTTATTAATTAATTATTATTAACTAAATGAAATAAATCGCTATCACTCTGTGAGTATTGCCCCATAACATTGGTGTATGATCACCATAGGAAATTTAAAACTATCCCACATGGAAGAATTTATACGTAAAATTGATGGAATTAGCAATTTATTAATATTAACCAGTTGCGCTGAAAATTGTGAAATTTAGGTAAGGTCCGGGCTATAATAAATTATAGTCAAAACATCCCCAATTATTATCGGCGAGTGTATTGATAGATACGTTAGTGCAACAACGATCCCCCGCGGGTGCGGGAAAATCAGTGTAGCTATGTGGAAGGACGCGAATGCGGAAACTTGTGGGAGTGAGAGCGGTTAGTCAGGGCAAGCGTTTGGCGCGAATCCTAAAATCAGTTCGTAACGTCGTGGCGATTAAGCCCAAGAGTAGGCGAGTAGCCCAGCTGAATCGATTAGCTGACAGGGACATACGAGTTAATATGTTTAGGAAAAAGGCTGCCAAGTCCGCGGCTCCGGAAGTACCTCCGCGCGGAACAAAGAAACAAACTGTTGAGATGACTTCCCAGCAAGCCATTCTCAGTTTGACAAAAGCCTTATCCCATGCGGAGTTACAGGAACTAACCCCTCTGTTCCTTAGTAAAATGAGTAGCTCCATCGAAAAGAAAGCCATACGCGATCGTTTGAAGCAGTATAGCGAACAGAGATGGAGCGCGAGTTTGGCGTTGTGGCTTCGCGAATCACCCATCGGAGTACCGGAAGCCGTCATTGAGGAATTAATGTACGACCTTAGATCTGATGACTGGACTTCGATAATAAAAATGGTATTGAAAATGCGTCCCGAAGTTCAGCATGCAATAGAAAGGGAACTGGCACCAGGCCATGACAGCTCGTCCCAGGAGGATATCCCGGTACATAGTTCCGCAGGAGAGAAAGGAAGGGGCACTCAGCCCCCTAAACTAGCCGAGCGGGACAGCGAAAGGTCAGACGACACAGATCGGCGACGTCCAACCGGCATGGGAGCAAGCTACATACCTACACCTCCTCGAACCTCGTCTATAAAATTCGGCGAGAGCGCGATCACCCCTGCGGAACAGGAAATGAGGAAATCAAGGTCACGGGAGTAACTAAGCGGTA
This sequence comes from Eupristina koningsbergeri, assembly GCA_018907245.1. Lineage (NCBI taxonomy): Eukaryota > Metazoa > Arthropoda > Insecta > Hymenoptera > Agaonidae > Eupristina > Eupristina koningsbergeri. The sequence continues at coordinate 634,281 of JACCHV010000014.1, forward strand.
GGGGTAGTGATAATCAATCGGAGTGTTCTGTATCATCAATTGATCGAAGCACGTGTCGATCATCAAGGAACGCACGGCGTTCGCGAGGCGCGGGCAGCTCCAGGAGTCAGACGCGGAGTTCCCCCCGTCGTGGATCCCCGAACCGCGAATGCGGAAGAGGGAGACGCAGGGAATATACTCCATCTCCTGAGTGCGAGTCACGCCGATCATCGGGATACAGACCTCACTCGGGAGATTACACTCCGCCCCCTGAGCGAGAGTGGCGCCGATCATCGAGATACAGACGTCACTCGAGAGATTACACTCCGTCCCCGGAGCGAGAGATGCGCCGATCATCAGGAGGCGAGAGCCGCTCCCAAAGACACGAGGACTCTGAAAGCAGAAATCAGTCTAAGGAATGCCCAGGGAGTTGCGTGATGCATCCGACATCCGTATGCAAGGGAACGATGATGCCGATAGGGGTCAGTCTACCCCAACTGGTCGTACAAATCCCGATGTTCGACGGGAGTCCGGAACACCTGAGACGGTTTTGTGGCACAATAAGAGATATTGTAGCGGAATCCGGTGGTCATAATGACAAATATATATTAATGTCATTGGCGAACAAGCTAACCGGACGGGCAGCCGATGCCTATGGGGATCGCGTCAAGGAATTCGGGTCGATTGAAGGACTACTGACCGAAATGACAAGACACTTCGGTAGTGCTAAATCGGATCTCGAATTACTGGGTCAATTAAATAGAGTGAGACAGGGCGATAGTGAACCCGTCGCTGATTACGGTGGAAGGGTACAGAGATTAGCCAATCACCTAATGACCATAATCGAGTGTAACGATAGAATCGATTCAATAGAGAAGGCATATAAAATCAAGGAAGTTGCGGCCGCCTCCCGGTCCCAATTTATAGTGGGACTCAGATCGAGAATTAGCACCAATGTCTTGATTACGCAGCCGGCTACCTTAAACGAGGCAATACAGGAAGCCTCTCGGGTTGAGTCTGTATTAGCTACGCGAGAAGACGAGGAGCGGCTCAAGGCAACGGCCAAATCGGCTACAAAAAAAGATAAACACAGGGAAAAATAGACCTGCAGCTTCTGTATGAAACCAGGTCACTCAGTAATGGTCTGTCGCAAGTTAGAAGGCATATATCGTGCCCGCGAAGCGCGCCCACCGAAACCCAGGCAAAGGGACCGATCGACCTCCTCCGAGGATAGTGACGACAGCCGGGGGTACCGAAAATCTCCAGTGAGGCAATTGCGACAGAGTACCCCGGATGGGAAGAGTCGTCAAAACCCTGCGGAACAAAAAGACCGCGGAGAGGACCGACGTCCTGAGGGAAGATACTCGGGAAATTACAAGTTTAAGCGTAATGATCGTTACGATAGACGTGATTGGAATCGGGATCGATACGAACGGCGAAGTCGCAACAGATACGATAAACGAGACCGGGATTATCAACGTAACCGCGATCGATACGATGGACGAGACCGACATGACCGAGGTAAGGGTGATCGTGGATACCGGGATCGGGACTACAGACCCCGGAACAGCAGCTCCAACAGCGGTCGAGAAGGCTCCCCAGAGCAGGACTCCCGAAAAAGCCAGGACGACAATAAAAAGGAGCCCATCAAACCAGTTAGTAAAGAAATTGTAGCTAAAGATTTAAACGAGAAACCCGTTCGGCACTAACCTCAGTAGCCGAACGGACAGAGGCTCGGACCAATGAGGTCTCTCTTCGAAAAGTTTACGTTAACCTCGTGTGGCACGATGGCGAACCACCAACAGTGGAACTTATAGGGAAAGACTTTATAGGAGAAAAAGCCAGACTTTACGTAGATACGGGAGCGGAGGTATCATTAATCAAAACCAAAAAGTTGAGATCGAGCGCAAATATAGATAAAAGTAATCGGATAACGATAATGGGAGTTGCTCAGGGAGCATGCGATACCGAAGGCCAAGTAACAATGCTCATAGAAGGGCAAGAATGGAAACTGCACACAGTCCCCGACAGCCTATGCATTACCGAAGACGGGTTAATCGGCTGGGACATGATAAGCAGACACCACGGCGAACTAAGCGCGCGCCGAGGATTCGTCGAATTAAATGGAAGGAAATTCCCGTTCGCGAGCAAAAGCGCAAACGCAAGGCCCAATCACGCAACCCCATTTGAATCCGTCAACTCTAGTGCTGAATCAATCGCGTATCGCGATAATCTCAAGTATGCCGAATCAACCGACTCAGATTATGTTACACTTCCCCGTAAAACCCGTAAACTGATAGCAGCCCTATGTACAAGTGATGTCCCTGTGGGTTGGACCCCGCTGCTGGATTTAGGCCCAGGCTTAATATTTGGGAATTTTATAGGCACGAACCGTGATAGTATCGTCTACGCCTATTGTATAAACATGACCGACGATGATAAGGTCATCCCCACGCCACGGGTAACGCTCGAACCTTACGATGAGTCGAGACTCTAAAAATAACGATTTTCAGGTCGACAAAGAGCGAGCCGATATAAATCTGAAGTATGTCAGACGATTATATGAACAGAATCGTAGTGAAGATTCCGACGAGGAATTTTCCACAATACACGGAAGTATTGGATTTTAATGATCAACTCATGCGCGACCCAAAGTCGAGAACGCAGAGAGTAAATAAGATCATGGAATTAGCTAATTTAGACGGTGCGACCGAGGAGGGATGCGAAATGATAAGGAGTTCGATAGATCAATATGCAGGCGGGTTTGGATTAGACGGAGAGTATCTTCCCGCTACCCCACTGCTCCAGCATAAAATCGTTCTGTCGGACGATAAAGTAATAAAATGCAAACGTTATCGATATCCTGCTCTAGCGGACCGCTTACAAGACGAGATAGATAAACTCGACAAAGCGGGAATAATAGAGCCCTCCACGTCGGCGTACTGTTCTCCCACATGGATTGTGCCCAAGCACAACGACGCCCAGGGAAACAAAAGATGGCGACTAGTAACAAATTTTCGCCAATTAAACGAAATAACTGTGGGAAGTTGCCACCCGCTGCCATTTACTAGCGATTTAATAGATAAGCTAGGCGCGGCGAATTATATAACGATTATGGACTTGAAATCGGGATTTTATCAAATAGAAATGGATCCCGAGTCCGCGCACCTTACCGGCTCATCGGGGCCGAGGGGCTGTTTTCAATACAAGAGAATGGCCATGGGTTTAAAAGAATCACCCAACACTTTCATGCGAGCAATGGAGCTAGCTTTTGCCGAGCTATCTCGGGATGAGATGGATGTCTATCTAGATGACATCATGGTGTTTTCTGAAACGCTGGAAGAACACCGAAGACGACTCGGCAGAGTATTAGACAGGTTAGCCCGCGCAAATTTAACGATTGAACCGAAAAAATGCCAATTCTTGAAGCATGAAGCCAAGCTTCTAGGACACATAGTTGGTGGCGGTCAAATACGAATGAAGGATTATCCCGTCCCTCCTTCGGCGAAAAAGGTTAAGCAATTTCTAGGATTCACCGGCTACTATCGCCGATTTATAGAAAATTATGCTAAGGTGTCGAGACCGTTAGCAGCGCTTACGTCGGTAAAAATAAGTTCGAATGGACTGACGAGCATCAACAAGCGTTTGACAAAATGTGTCAAGAACCAGTCCTCATATCGCCAAATTTGGAAGAACCTTTTATAGTTACGACTGACGCGTCAGACTACGCCATAGGGGCGATACTTAGTCAAGGCCCGTTGGGAAAGGATCGACCCTGCGTGTATGCGCCTAGACGCCTAAGAGGAAGCGAATTACGCTACCCCACGTATGATAAAGAGTTACTCGCTCTAGTTTTTGCGAAAGATCAATTTAGACACTATCTATACGGGTGCAAATTCACAGTCGTGACGGATCACGAGCCCCTGAAACACTTTCATTCGAGCAAAAAACCTGACCTCCGGTTTAATCGTCTTAAGGCATTGCTACGCGGATATGACTTCGAAATCGTATATCGCCCGGGCATGAAGAACGCCAATTCAGCAAATAGGAATGTCGAGCGAGCCGAAAAGAGATGAACTTTACGATTTGGTCGACGAACAAGACGATGTCGATAATAACGTCGAGGGCGAGCATCCACCTGCTCGAATTATGATGGCCCCGGCGAAAAGGAAAAGAGACACGGACCTCGACGGATTCGGAAATCCACGCGATCGGAAACACGGCAGAGCTGTAATAAGCGACGACGATGAAAGTAACGTCAGCCGACAGGGGAACGCTCGTAGTCCGTACCCATTAAGACGACGAGGAAACCGTGTGAGAATTCCCGAATCTACAAAGGAGTCAGAGCCCGTGATTGCTCAAGGCCAGTCTGACGGAAAACTCGCATACATGAGACGCGACGAGCGTATGGATCAGGGTGTAGCGGCGGCGAGCACGCCCCTTAACAAAAGGGAGCATAATTTATCAATGCCTAAACTCGCGGATAAATCTGCTACGCCGAAAACTAACGAGGCCGCGGGAACACCCGCCCACTATGAAGGGCCCGTCAGGGATACCACCACCGCTTCTAGCCGAAGGTAGGGCGATCATCGAACACGACAGCCCGATGTTAATTCTTTGATAGGTACAGTATTGTGTAAGAAAGGCACTTTCCGGATGGATGTTGAGGAAAGGAGAGGTCTTCGCGATCATAGAAGTTCACTAGCAATTTTTATTCAAGACGCGGATGACGATGACCTTATAATACCCCCTAAACAAGAGGGAGAGGACTGGGGTACGCATAAAGACCCGACACTCCCGAGTTGCCTGGGAGGAACCAAAAAGAAGGTGCGTACTTTTGACACTCAATTCGAGTGTTTAGAACCAGGTATTCCCCTTGAACTCACAAGAGACATGCCGACTACACCTCGGGGAAATTGCTTATTCCACTTCTTAATCAGGTTAGCCAATTTGGACGTTACCACTCAAGATCTAAGGAGAAGACTTTTAAGATCACAGGCCATACAAATGTGCGAGGATCCGGATGAGGTTATCGGAGTCCTAAGATCGGACCACCAATACGGAACTAGTGACTGTATCTATATTTTCGCGAAGGAATATCATCTAAACGTCTGTGTACACTTTAGCTACTCACGTACACACCCGGTTGTGTATTGTCATTTTATAGCACACAAAGGTTGTGAAACAATACATTTGAAGTTGTGTGATAGTCATTACACACCATACCTGAAATGGGGCGAGCCTGCGGGAGTTTCTACGCGAGAAAGTAATGAGGGCATAGCCGCTGACCTTCGGAACGGCCCTATTACACCGAAGAACTCAATAAACGTTAACGACGCAGGCCCTCGCCAATTTTTTAGAGACGACGCACGAAAACCAATAAGCCCCATTGGTGTACCAATATCACCGCATAACTCAGACAACATACGCCGAACAACAGGAAGCCATGGAGGTAAAATCGTCGGAATCCGCTGAGGAGGCCGAAAATTTGTCAGAGTCGAGGCTGACGCCAAGTGCGCTAGAGCGTACCGTATAACAAGACCACGGTACCCGCGGAACTCCCCACCATGGGTTCCCGCGGAACCGCCGATGTTTACACATGTGCGTACGGTTAACGAACATCCGTTTAAGTATAAGGATAATATAGTTTTTCTGTTGTCCGCGGACGGATATTTTGAAACCGATGTAATCGATGCTATAAAACTATTTATATCCACAAAACGTTCTAACAATAAGTATTTAAAAAAAAAATTTATATATATATAGCTATATTAATATATATACAGCTTCTTGATTGAATAAGAAATTAATATTTATAAAAATTATTGTAATTAATCATTATTAATTATAATTATTTTAATTCAAATTCGTTCATATTGGTTTCAAATCTTATTTTATTTATAAACTTACTATTAGGTACATTACAAATTATAAATCCTAATATAATAGTTATTATTAATTATTATTATTATATTGAGTAGTAATTAGATTGGGTGAAGAGTATTTCCATATACTCTAGTTTATGAACAAGCACAGCGAATTATTTTTTAAATTATTATAAAAGAAAAAAATAAAACGACTACTATCAAGCATATAATAAGTTGTTGAAAATTATTAACATAATGTTTTAATAAATTATTTTTATAAATACTGTTACTTTTTCATCGTAATTATTATAAAATTTAATTGTTTTGATATCCTTGTAATATAAATATAAAAATTGAAATAATAAAGTAAAATATTTAAAATTTTATTTTATAATATATCATATATTACGCTTCAATACACTTTTATTTCTAAATATAAATTAAATAGGAAAAAAAACACATACAAATAAATATAATCATTGATACAGTTCTATTAAGGACGAAATACAACATGGAGGTTACAAAGTTTTATCATTGCAATTACATTTGAAATTAAAAATTGGTATGATTTGCAATTGAAATTAAAATTGGAAGACCACGATGAGGGAAGCTTCACCAGGTGGCCGTGCGCTCCTCCATCAGGGAGGCGTAGGTGCGACCTTCTTCCTCGCACCGCTCTTCTTCCCGGTTAATGACCGCGTACCACACCTCCCTGTAATAAAATAATAAACAATTAATAAAGTAATAAGTAATTAATAAAGTAATAAATCATTAATAAAATAATAAGGAAAAAATTTTCTAATATAAAGGAAATAGACTGATATTCTATTTACCTGGGGGTTGTGGGAGGTATGAAGCACCCCCAGTGTTGGAGAGCTAGATTGTCCTGCCGTAGAATTGACCGGTTCGCCCGGGTCAGGCGCCGGTACTCCTCGGCCACGCTCTCCACGATGTCAAAGGTCGCCGCATAAGAGCTAATAAGAGAAGGGCCACACGGCGGGCCAAGGGTGTTGCCTCCCCGACCCAAGGCCATAACAATAACAATATCATTTATTAATATATTACCTTAAATGGTAATCAATAAAAAAAAAATTTTATTTTATTATAATGAAATTATTATATTATAACTTCTATACAGAAAATTTGTTGATACACTTAGAATGTATAAACAAAAAAACGATTGAATGTTAATGAACATTAACTTAATTATATAATAATACTAATAAACAATAAAAAAAAACATATATATATAATTTAAATTCATGAAAAAATAATAAACAAAAAATATATATATATTATTTAAAGTTATGGGAAATTAAATAATAAACAAAAATAATTGTATACTGCCTAAATGAAAAGTAACGAAGATAATCATATGTTATTTAAATTTATGGAAAATAAACAATATAAAAAAGAAAAAAATATATATATATATATTATTTAAATTTATAAAGAAATTTTGGAAATAAATATAAATAAAAATTACTCACCCCAGTCCGTGCCCACTCAAAATAAATAGAAGCCAGTTGGCTGCTAAGCTGCGATGTAGTTGGCAATCCGGTGATTAGGCGTTCCATCTTTGCACTATTTCAGGGACTCAGAGCGGGTGGTTGGCACAATTCACTTAATGACTTCACCATGGACCGGTACACGTTTAAATAAGCAAAAATTGTTGACGTAATGTAAAATCTCCGTTGATCAATCCCGCGCCGCGAGTTCCCTCCGGTGGGAACGCCTAGACGCGACGCGTGAGAAAATTTTATCCACCCGCAACTCTATAATAATAATTAATTGATATTTAACCAATTAATAATATAATAATTAATCCAAGAAAAATTAACACCTGTAATTTTTATCACTCATTCCAACTAATAACCCAATAAAATCCTTAATCAAAATCAATTTATTAATGCATAATATCATAATTTTGCCAATAATATTACAAAGGGCAGAGCAAGGGCACGAGGCGTTGCCTGAATGAAGGTTAAAATACCGAGGCAAAAATAAACGCAGGCATCGTGACTCCTTGTATCAAAATAATTTTTAATTAAAATAAGTATAATAATTCAAAAATTATTACACTGCCACAGTTTAAACATACGCAATGCGCCGTTAAGTCAACAAAATTATATAAATTATGCATTAGCGCTGTAAATACGCTTAAAATAAAAATTACACTATTAACAAGCTAATACAGTAAAACCCTTTATTACAGGGCCGGGACGCTACCTAAAATTAACGAAGCAGGCTCAATCATGACAACCAATATCCCGGGATTTTACAAACAAAAAATTGGAATGCTCAGTACAATTAAAACACACTGGATTACAATACAACATATTAACTTAAAAGAATTCCTCACAATGGACCCAGACACTTTGCTTGTTTCGGCAAAATTAACAAAACATGCCACACTCTTTTTACCGATTACGGATGTCTAAACAAAATCAAATACTTAAGGGATTTAATTGACAACAATTAAAAGAGTATTTCGCATTTAAGAAATCTATTATCCGAAACCAATTGCAAAAAGTATAAACGCTCGTTGTTACCTTTCATAGGCAAAATTAGCAAATATTTATTCGGTACACTAGATGAGGAAACGGAGGCAAAAATAATGAATGCGCTTCAAAAAACAAATAATATCACCTCAAAAATATCTAATTTGGTTTACGAACAAACTAGAATAATACATTTAAAGTTATCTAGCCAAGACGACGATATTATTAATTTATATAAAAATATTTCAATTATTTCAACCTTTAACGAAATGCAAAGAAACTTTGATAAACTAGACGAACTCGTCTATATAATGACAGTTAAAAATAATAAATTTGCCCGAGACTTGCAAACAATCACAACGGCATTAACATTAGCATCATCGGGTATTATACATGATGCTTTTATTAACGACAATCCTCCTTGTGACTTGATTAAAACAATTAATGAATCGATTAACGGATTAAAATTGCCCTTACAGCCTAACGCCTCTATTATTGACATACTCAGAGTATCCGAAATAAAAATAATGATAGCTCATACCATCCTAATTTATTACATTTCGACACCATTGATAGACGATGAATCGTACGCTTTATTCAAAATAATGATTTGGCCCGAACCGCAGGGCATAGACGACATCTTTATGTATATAAATCCTGCTAGGGAGTACGTAGCAATAAATAGTTAATCGAGTAAATTTATCCCTTTGACAACTGACTCTATAGACTCTTGCAAAAAGGTTAACAATAGCCTGCTATGCCCAAGAATAAGCCAAGAAGAAGAAATTGAAGAACACAGCCCCTGTGAAATTCGATCATTTTCCGCCAGTTACCCTTTGACAACGAAAAATTGCGACATAATAATCTCCCATAGGAGCAAGCCATTTTTTCATCGAGTCAAGGGTTTAAATACTTGGATATACGCCACAATACGTAATATCAAAATGCAACTATATTGCAACAATATTTTAATCGGGAATGAAATTATCGGGGGAAGTGGAATTATTAAAGTCAATCAAAATTGCACTTGGAAGTCACAGAAAATAACCTTGTACGCGGATTATAACATACGTAATCACAACTTTAGCATTATTTTGGAAAATCATAAATTGGAACTGACTAAGCTATACGATAACATCGACAAATTGAACAACACACGAGATGAAATTTCTACTTTTACAAATGATTCATTTAATTATAAAATCAAAGACACAATAACTGACATCAAGTTAAAGGACATTGAGGAAAGAGCTAAATTAATAAGCGAAATTGGTAGCACGAATATTTCCACCACCTTATCTATAAAAATCACGGGAATAACTATAGCTATTGTTGTTATAATTATAACAATAATTATATTAATAATCATATTTAAATGCCGAAGGGCTATTAAAATACAAAAATAATAATAACAAATCACGAATCAAATGTCAATTTTTCAGAAAAAAACGAAAAGGGGGGGTTCCCAAATAACTAATTTTAATAGACTGTTTCAGCCTACAGATCAACTAAAATATAAATAAATTTTAAAATAAAAAATATATACCACTGAACCACACCATTTTGAGAAATGAAGGAAATTTGGAAACAATAATAAACCATTCAATTTAAGAGGGAAGTGGATCAAGATAGATAATAATCAACGATCCACTGATCCAAAAAAAAAAATTTTTTATCTTATATTTACATGTTACAATAATTGTAAACAGCATATGTTACCTATAAATTGTAAACAATAATTATTATTAAATCAAAGTCATAATAATCATTGTATCGCTAAGAGATTTTGTAAAACGAAAATTAAAAAATATTGCATATAAATTTATAAAAAAGAGGAGATGCGTTACATGAACATATTGTAATTCAAACACGCACACATACATTAAAACAAACATCTTATCACATTCCTAAGTGGCGCCAACGGGGTCGTTGACGGGGCGGCCTCGGACGTGTTACATACGCTATGCAGCTGCATCCGCTGCATAGCAACGTATTACCTTAAATTCTAGTAAAAGGACCGCGAACCCGCGGGAACATAGATAAGAGTGTTCCCGTCGTTCAGCGGCCCGCACGCCGAATTTGCTGAATGCGCGTATTCCGGGCGCTCGGAGCTTACGCGGCTCGCGGGGACGGCGTTCATCGCCCCGATAACGCGCGCCGACGACAAGCGCCCGAGGAATCCGCGGACTCAGCACCCCAACCGTGGGACCGCGGACCCGCGGCTGCTCTCGTGGATGCTTATAAAATCAGAGAGAATCATCCTCCGTGGCTCTCGTGAGCTGATTTTGGAATCATTCGTGACGGACCCGCGGATCGTGCAACATCTTTTAACCTAAAGTTCATTCGGAACTTTAATTATTTTGTCGCGTTTACAACGTTTGTAGCTATTGTAGATCGGTATTTTAAAACACCAGCGCCGCGTCTTCTCTTTAAATTTATCTTAAATAATAACTAATTTTATTTGTCTACGGAAGTATTTTGATTTCAATTCTTGCAACCTTCACCTTCCACCGAGGAGTTAGCGATAACTCCGAATACCCATACGGGAGTCGGCATCGGATTGCATATCCGCGTATATATATATTATATATGTTCGTAACAATATAGTAAATTAATATGACCTTAAGAATCTTAATAATAGGTAAAAAAACAACAAGTAATATTACTCTTCAATTTATAGTTTATTGTATAGTATTTTTAATTTGTGGTAACGTTTTTAATATAAAAAAAACCTCGTGTTGAGGAAAAATGATTCGCTATATAAGATACAAAATTGACTTTGTAATGGCCATCGTGAGTTGTCGCGCGCAGTTATAGAAGCGTCTGTGGAAATAAAGAATATTAATAAATTAAAGAACATATTTAAGAAAGAGAAAGGTGAGAAATACAGAATAAAAAAAATAGAAGCATGTGCTAATATTTTTTAGAAAAAAAAGGTATAAAAAAAGTTGCAAACAAGGTAAACAAAATACGCCGGTACTACCGTGTCTGATTTTCTCACAAACATTTATGAACAATAGAAATTCCAGAAAAACAAGAAAGGATCCAATGAAAGTATAATCGAATGAGGTTAGCAGTGCAAACTATCAGAAAATAAAGTTAAAGTGTAGTTTAATACAAGAGAAAAGAAGAAAATAAAGTTAAAAAAGTGATAAGGTTGAGTGCCAGTTCGTGAAATCCCCGAAGCTTTCGCGCACAACAACAGCATAGAACATGTCGATGCAAGACGACAGACCTCTACAGACGGATAGCGCCACTCAGCGGCGGGATGCAATAGCGACGCCGATAACCATCAAAGCGAAGAGGGGCGTACAATCGCTGGATCAGGAAAAAGAGGCCGGGCGTCAGGAAATCGACCCAATCGACACTCAACCTTAAGAAAAAGGTAACTTTTGGAGATAAGGAGACAGAAGCAGAAAAAAGGGAAAAAGTAGAAAAAGAAAAAGGTATAGAAACTGAAATGATAGAAAATTTGAGAAAAGAAATTAGAGAGGAAACTAAATAAGATAAAGAGATGCTAATGAATTAGGTAGAATGGAAGATAGGAAGACTGGATAAAAGAATAAAAGAAATGAAAATGAAAGATAGGAAAATAGAATAACTAGAAAGAGAGATAGAAAAATTAAATAAGAAAATTACAGAAATAGAACAAGAGGAAGCTAAGCTAAAGAAAGAGAGGCAAAAAGAAACAATGGAAAATAGAGATGGAGGAAAATGTTTGCTGGCACGAAAACGTGAGGGCAGCAAGCGAATCAGAGATAGGAAGCAGAAAATTCACTAGCAGAAACAATAGCCTCTCCAACATTTCGTATATTAGCAGATCTAGGAACAGCAGCTCAACCAGCATACAGAGCACATTGCTCTACAGAGCACGGAGAAAGACGTGCTTGAGGCAAAGAAAATAGTGAACGAGAAAGAAAGAAAAGAGAGAGAAGCGAATCTGGTGATAAAGGGAATAACAAGAGAAGAGGTCAACAAGAAAGGGATAAACAAATGGGTAGACGAATTTATAGGAGAAATGCTAAATGTAGATGCAAAGACGAAACACGCATGATGGAGTGGAAGAGTGATAATAGCAAAATTCCAAAACTCCGAAGACAGGAAGAAGGTGTACATAGCCAGGAAAAAACTGATAGAATCAAAAATTTACATAGAATTCGATCTAACATTTGAAGACCGAAAAGTGCAGGAGGATATAAACTCTTGGGTAAGAAAAGTGAAAGCAAAAGATCTTTAAGCAAAAACAGGTTTCAAGAAAGTATATTTTGAGGGTAAATGGAGAAGATGGGGTGACACTAAGGCAATGAAATGGATGATGAGAAAAATGAAAGAGATATTAACAAGAAACAGTAACAAAGACAGAAGGACACAAGAAATAGACAACAATGAAAGGATGGAAAAAAAAAGAAACGAGGCGGAAGAAACAGGAAAAGAAAGGAGTATCCAAAAAAATACAGATGTTACATTGAGATTCTTTATTCTTGTATATCAATTCACTACCTTAATGAATACAAACGATACCTTTGAATAATAATTTTGCGTCATTTTAATTATATTAACTATTTACAAATTCTTTCAATTATATGTTAGCATTTACTGACATTTAAATTAGAATTATATATAATCGGTTATAACTAAAAGATATTTTGTTAAAATAAATAATAAATTTATGTTTAATATAACGGCTTTCAGATATTCAAGAATTTTATGAATTAAATTTATTGGATGAAATAAATATAAATAATCTAAATGTATTCAATGATCAAGGTATATTTAAACAATGGAATATTTGTAAAGATACATGTTTCCGATCATTTTATAATAAAAGTAACACAATTGGAAACGTGAGTATTTTATTTTGTAGAAATAAGTAAAAATATGTGTTTTTTATATAAGCTAGAATTTTTAAATTTTTTATTAAACACATTTACTACTTATAAATTATACGAAAATATAATTTACTATGTAAACGCTTAATTTATAGTGCAAAAATATAAGTTATTATATTATAATAATTGTGTCTGTATAAGAGTGAGCCGCTGGATGCAATACACAACTAACCACCCATTTTTATATATGAATATTATTTAAATCCAAATTATATTAATTTAATTTTTCATAGAATGATATTAAAGACAGCTGGGAAAAAGAGGATATATGTATTTTACGGGGTGAAAGAGGACTAGGTTTCAGTATTGTCGGAGGAATTGACAGTCCTCATTTGCCAAATGATTTTTGTATATATATTACAAAGATTATACCAAATAGTGTAGCAGCTATTGATGGTCGACTTCAAATAAATGATATTATCGAAAAAGTAAACGGATTTTCTTTAGATAATGTTACACATGCTGTAGCTGTTAATTCATTAAAAACAACTGGAGATACTATAAATCTTGTAAGAATTTTCATTTAAGTTACATATAAATGTTAATTTATTATATATGTAAATATTACTTGATTAGTTTCCTTAGTTTTTTAAACGGAAAATGTACAATATTTTTTCAATTCTGTAAGAAATAGTTATTAGATAAAAATTAACCAAAAAAGTAAAATTTTTCGTAAATATTTTAATACTTTCTATTTTTTAATACAACATTTCATCAAAAACATTATTTGACAACTAATATACATGATCCTCAAAAATCATAAAAAACGAAATATAAAGTTGGTATACCGTTAAAATATTTTAGAATCCCTATAAAAATATAAAAGCTCTATAATAACTTTTTAACTTTCATAATTATAAAGAATTTTTTAATAAATAATAACTATTATATCATTTATATTATTCCTTTCATATACTTAAACGTATCAACGCCAATGTACATATAATATATATATATATAATAATATTCATATAATAATATTCAAATAATAATATTCATATTATAAAATAAAATTTTATTTATCCCGCGTACGAATACTTGGCATCGCTTATTAGATTGTCATTTATTAAATATTTATAATAACGCTAAAAATTTTAGAAAGCATTTTTAAAATAGTACACTGTAGACATACATGGTCTGTCCCCGAAGAATCGAACTTTTTTTTTTATTTTGTGGCTATTGCTCGTAGCGACTTGGGAAGGCTTTTAAAATGCAGAGAAAGCCTTTTTCTATTTGTCCCTTCTTTTTTTTCGATAATTTGAAGAGGCAGGATTTTATTTCGTACGGTGGATGTTTTTCGATTTTTTGACACGACGCGCTGTAGCGATTAGTCGAAAAACGCTAGGTGATAAAATTTTGTTGCAAATTAAAAAAAACAAAGCGGAAACTTAAATATTATAGAGCTTTTAAAGAGGGCCGTAAAAAGATAATCGCCGAGTCTATATTTGGGCGCCCAAAAAGCTTTCGAATCGCTACGAATACCCGTCGCGTGCTTTAAATTATTTTAAAAAGCATTTTTAATTCGAGCTACTGATTAACAGTTAGAGCAATTGTAGAAAAATCAAATTTAACACGATCTATAATGCACAATATAGTACAAAAACATTTAGAAATGCGAAAAGTTTGTGTAAATACCAAAACTGAGGAGATTCAAACTACTTTTGAGAGCTAAAAAACGCACCTTCTTAAATGCGTTGATGCAGGAGGAAATTATTTAAAACAATTTAAAATTTTTATTTTAAACTGTTTATAAGTTTAATAATAGATAATATTTCATTAAAAAGATAAGTGTGTTCTATTTTTTTAGAACCTTTAAGCGAAACATTCTCGCGTAGCGTTTTTCCACTAATCACTTCAGCGTGCCGTGTCATAAAATCGAAAAACATCCTTCGCGCGAAGTAAAATTTTGCTTCTTCAAGTTATCGAAAAGCCAAAAAAAGGGGCAAATGGAAAAAAATTTTCTCTGCATTTTAAGATCCTTCTCAAGTCGCTATAGCCAATAGTCACAAAATAAAAAAGCTCGATACTTCGGGGACAGACCATGTATATATAAAAAAATAGATTTTTTTGAAATTGCTAAACTAGTTAAGTACCTTAAGAAACAAGATTTTATGCCTCTGTTTTCTTTTTTTACCCATCAGAAGTATTTCCTTCGTAGACCAATTTAGCATCTTAAATAAAATTAGTAATTTCGATCTTGAACTTTATTCTGATATTATTCGAATAAACTGAAATCCTGATTATTTTATAGAACAATGTTTTTCTTTTTTGCGAGTATCTTAATGTATCTTTCACTTCTATTAAAGGATTTCTCACATAAAAACTTAAATATCTTCTGATTATATAATTAAATAATCTTATTAATAAATAAATACCTTAGTTTTTTTAGCGTTAATCTTATATTTATGTAATGACTAAATAATATGAATGATTCATAAATTTTTTATTTTCTTTTTAAATGTCTGAAATTTTAGTTTTCAGTTAAAAGCTTCTTTATTTGAGGATTTTTCATATGGCATAAAGTTTGATTGGTAAGAAATGCATGTGTTTGTAATTAGTTTTAATAAAGATAAGGATGAAGTTCTCACTTTTATAAAGTAGTGTTAGGGACGGAACCGGGAGATTGATCCCGGTTAGGCGTGTATCCAGGATGCGGGGACGCCTGCAATGGACATTTTGGGTCATCGAAAAGCGCGATCTTTGCAGAGCGCTTGACCATGTAGGGCTAGAAGTCCACACGGACACACACATAGTTTCGCCGATTGTGAACGGGGAGGGGTCGGTATGTGTGAAATTGTATGTGCATGAGTGGGAAGGCGTTCTCGTGGACGTCTCCTTATCCTATCTCTCTCTCTCTCTCTCGCGTGCATAACTCGGCCGAGTCCTGTAATTTCCCTATCTCTCTGTCTCTCTTGCTCCACTACTCTCGTTTCTCTCGCGCTCTCTCCCTCTCGCGCTCTCTCCCTCTCGCGCTCTCTCCCTCTCGCGCTCTCTCCCTCTCGCGCTCTCTCCCTCTCGCACTCGCGCGGCATGTAAAACTATCCTTTTGGCTTTTTCTAGAGCTTTCCGGAGACGAAAACGTACCGCCGCTTTTTAATACATATTGTATAAATTCTCGAGGGTGATTTACTTAGTTTGTTTTGGCTTTTTCTTCCACCAGCAAGCAGGAAGTTTTTTATGCCAGGGGTAATGTGTGAAATGTGTGCACGCGGGCGCGGGGCGGGAAATTTGCGTGATCAGAAGATTCGAGATTCTGTAACGGTTGAGACAATGGAACCAACCGTCCCTTGATTCGGGGAAAAAACAAACGAAAATCGAGTCGCAAGTGGCGAGGCTAATTTGTAAGGCCTAATTGCGTGAGAGAAAAATTTTGTGAGTAAGACGCCCTGACACCGCGAAGCTGTACTATGGTGGAAAATTGTGCATTTTGATGAATAAAGTGTTCAACTTGCGGCTTGTCAAAAGAAGCTTTCTTATTTTCAACCATCCCTCAACCTCCAATAATCCAACAACTATCATGGAGTCGAAACCCGCAAATCAACGCCGGGAAAAGGATTTTTTGGAAAAAAGCGGATTTTGAACTGGGAAGCTGCAAGTTGATCGACGTGCGCTGGTAGAAGGTTGTATGGTTCATTGATGTGTTGACCTGAGATTTCTTCGTACGATAAGTAGAATTTCACAATTTACATCTATCGATAATGTTTGAGAAAGAAAAGAGTTAATACAACTCATATATACAAAACTCATGCAATCGCGCTATCCAAATCTCGCACACTAAGTAGTACCACTCTCAGCCACTAGGTGGCGTACTCCTAAATTCTAGATTTCTTAATATGAAAAGGTTTAGTGACGTGATATTATAATGCGGATTCGTCAACACAAGCATTTATTCTCCACTGACATCGAAAAGATGTATCGTTAAATCAAACTTCTTAAAGATGATTGGCACCTTCAACAAATTTTATGGTTTGATGAAAAACTTGAGGTTACTCCATACTACTTAACAACTGTTACGTATGGAACAAAAGCTGCACCAATTTTAGCTACAAGAACAATACTTCAACTTGCTGAGGATGAAGGCTCAAGGTTTCCTCTTATTGTTTCCTGCATAACTCAAGATCGATATGTTGATATCATATTTGGAGGAGCGGATTCAGAAGAAGAATTATTAGAGAAAGCTCAACAATTAATTGATCTTTGTCATGCTGGGAGGTTTTCCCTCGCAAAATGGCACTCCAATACCAATAGTTTACTCAATAGATTCTGCGAGCATAAAGATCAAGCCAAATTAATATCATTCACCGACTGTGAGACCAAAATTCTCGGTATTTTATGGTTACCAAAAGATGATGCATTCAATTTCTCATCATTATTAAACGATTCAAATAGAATATACTCAAAGCGAAAAGTATTATCTCAAGTAGCTCAAATCTTTGATCCATGCGGATTTGCATCTCCTGTAGTAATTAGAGCAAAGGCACTTTTACAAGAGATCTGGCTCAATAAAATAGGATGGGATGAATATCTACCCCCTCAACTCATCTCAAAATGGTTTTCTATCAGAAAAGATCTAATTAGCTTGGCCAAACTTTCCATCCCAAGATGGTTCAATACTATGAG
The DNA here is from genome assembly GCA_018907245.1 of Eupristina koningsbergeri. Taxonomy (NCBI): domain Eukaryota; kingdom Metazoa; phylum Arthropoda; class Insecta; order Hymenoptera; family Agaonidae; genus Eupristina; species Eupristina koningsbergeri. Next base: position 652,137 of record JACCHV010000014.1, read on the forward strand.
TGATTCAAGTATTGAACTCGACGGCTTTTCTGATGCATCTCAATTTGCCATGGCATCTGTAGTTTATCTCGTAACTCGCTCAAACTCAGGTACCAAAATCTCTTTAGTAATATCAAAAACAAAGGTCACACCTTTGAAAAAGAAGTTAACAATCCCGAGGCTAGAACTCTCAGCAGCTCTACTTTTAGCAAAACTCAATGAGCATATTCAAGCAACCCTGACTGTGAAAGTGTAAGAAACATTTCTTTGGAAAGATTCTAAAGTCTCATTGGCATGGATTAAAACTCACCCTTCAAGATGGAAGGAATACGTAAGAAACAGAGTCATCAAGATTCAAGAACTGACAAGAAACTTTCATTGGAGATACGTTTCAGGAAAAAAAATCCAGCAGATTGTGCCTCTAGAGGAACATCTACAGATCAACTGAGGAATCATCCTCTATGGTGGACAGGACCATCCTGGTTACAACAATCCCAAAATTCATGGCCTTTCCAACTACATAAGAACCCAGACGAGCTCTGTGTGCAGGAGTCTCGTCCTCAAGTTAGCATGTATGTTTCTCAATTTTCGAGAAGGCAGCAATGGGAGTTGATTGATAGATACTCTTCACTGAAGAAATTATTAAGAGTAACAGCATTATGTTTTAGATACATCTCCAGATTAAAGAACAAGGTGAGAAAAATTGCAAGCAATTGAGCTGATGAATTATCAGTAGAGTAGATTGGGCAATCCAATCAATTTCGGATAAAGGACACTCAATCAATATATTTTCAAGAAGAAATCAAAATACTCAAGAACAATAACCAGTTACCATCAAATCATTCGATGAACAGATTCACAGCATTTATTGATACAGAAGGAATACTCAGAATTGTAGGAAGATTGGAGAACTCGACATTAACATTTGAGAACAAACACCCACCCATCATGCCACGCCACTCAAGACTTTCATACTTGATAATAGATAAAGCTCACAATGAAACCATGCATGGTGGCACTCAATTAACTCTTGCACTCATTCGACCACACTATTGGATCATTGGAGGAAGAGTACCTGTATGATCTAAGATATTCCATTGTGTAATATGCGCCAGGCAGAGAGGTATAAAAGCACAACAATAGGAGCTGATGCTCAAATAAAGACCCTGTCTACTCAAGGAACAAGAAAATTCTCAGCTTTAGCTCTCTTATTCTCTTGCGATAAGACTCATTGGAACTTCAACCCTTCAGCTGCTCCTCATATGGGTGGTAAATGGGAAGCTGTGGTGAAGTCTATCAAACATCATTTAAGAAGAACAGTGAAAGACACATTACTCACCTTTGAGGAGTTAACAACTCTTTTGTGCCAGATAGAGTCCATTATCAATTCGAGACCTTTAGAACCATTGAGTGATGAGCCTGAGGATTTATGTGTATTAACACCGGGTCACTTCTTGATTGGATCAGCATTGAATGCTCTTCCTGAAGCCACGTTAGTAGATTTGTCAACCTCTCGATTAAACAGGTGGCAAATGATTCAACAAAGAACTCAAAGATTTTCGAATCAATGGTCATCCCAATATCTTCAGAGACTACAATCAATCTCCAAATGGCATCACTCTCGTCATGATATTGAGATAAGTACTTTAGTCTTAATCACAGACGAAAGGTTATCACCGAACAAATGGCCTCTGGCACAACAATTAATAGGTAGATTAACTATGACTCAAAATAAAACTCTTTTATGTTTATGCAAACACTATTGAAGCCAGTTTTGTCTGAGATCAGGTATCTCTGATTAATTTCTAATGCCTATCTTTCGTTTTCTGTATATTCAGGGTTCTTGAATAATGGAAATTCATATCTAAATAATATTTATGAATCTGGTAAAAAAACCACATGTCAATCAATTTATAAGAATTACTTCCAATATAAAAGTAAACTCTTTGGTAACATTAATATATTTTCTATATAAATAGGCATTATTTTATTTAAGCATAAGGAGTAAATCTTGATTTTTTTGTTATAGATGTTTTTAATTTGTTTCTTTTGGCATGTATTACACTGTTCTATATTTGAGAAAATAGAACATTGGTGAATATATAAAATAGCTTTTTAAGACTTTATGTTTCTGGATATTCATATAGGTAACGAATACAGTTTCTATCCTGTTACATGTACTAGCTTCTATATAACTAATATAAACTTTTTGTAGTAATACTCTATGTACTAATCTAATAAATTCAAATTTGTACTGTAATTATTTCTATTATTATAGCCAATATTATTCTAGAGTTTAATAAATACCCTACTTGATAAGTTTTACCATCAGTAAGCATATTCTGTTAGATATATCGGAATATAAATTTCTATTTCTGTCTACAGATAATACATACATAGTTCCAAGTATAAGTTTAATCATGATCATCATTTGTATAATGACTTGCGTAATTTTAAACTTCTATTTTGTGAAACTACACTAATTTATTTCAATGAAAATAGTTTACCATTATATATTGTCTTCTTATTTAATCGTATTTTAATTTATTACAATTTTGTGTCATGACTTTTGATATTTATTTTATAAGGTCAATAATAATTAACGAATTAATATTATTTATGCCTTTCTACGTATGAAACCTTATTTTATGTACATAAAAATTATTGCAGTAGTTTAGAAAATTTTTAAATTTATATTTAATTTATATACATTTAATTCTAAAAATGTTACATTAAAATTGTATATAATATAGTTCAATATGATAATGACAACATGATAAAGATAAAAAGGTACTTTTTAATTTCAGTGTATTCGTAGAAAAGTACATACGAATGAAACAAAAGAAATAGAATTATTTAAGGGTGTAGATGGTTTTGGATTTAGTATAGCCGGAGGAATAGGTAATCAGCATATTCCAGGAGAAAATGGCATTTATGTTACGAAAATACTGAATAATGGCTCTGCACATTTAGATGGAAGATTAAAAGTTGGAGATAAATTAGTGGCAATAAGAAATTTAGCAGTAAGTATTTAATGTAATTATTAAATTCAAATAAACAAAAAAATTATATTTTGTTTAAATTTAATATATTTACATATTGAATCAGGAATTTTCTTGCGTTAATAATTAATATAAATTAGGATTCCGTTAACGGACACAGCAAGCGACATATCGTGCGTGAGCAAAGTGAACGTTGAAAAGCATTAATATATATATAGTGAAGCAGAGGAAAGAAAAAAAGTTAAAAAAACATACAGTGAAGTGAGACAAAGGCAGTGAGAGAAAAAGAAAAGACGGTGAGGGCTAGAGGTGGAAAAGAAGAAAGGTGAAAGTGTGCGAAAAAAAGTGAGGTTAGAGCTGTAGCGGGAAGAAAAGCCGGGAGCCGGGAAAGATACGGGCGCCATAGACGGCAGGCACGCCTTACGATAAAGTGAAGCGGACAGCGCCAAGTACCGGCGGATAACCCACGAAGCTGAGCAGCGATTGAGGGGAAGCTGTACCGAGTAAGAGAACAGCGCTAAATAATAAAAGGCAAATATAAAAATATAAAAATAAAGAAAATAAATAATAGAAATTAACAATTAATAAATAAAAACAAAAATAGAAGCAGAAAATAAACAAAAGGAAAATTAAAAAATTTTTTCAAGAATTTTCTCAAAATTTTTTTTCAAAAATTTTTTTCAAGAAATTTTTTCAAAATTTTTTTGGAAATAAAAAATAAAATAAAAAAAATTTTTTCTAAAAAATTTAAATTCGAAACTTAAAATATAAAATTTAAAAAAATTAAATTTAAACTATAAAAAACACTAAAAATAAAAAATTAAAATAATAAACAAATACAATATACCGGAAGCAATAGTACAAAATATAATAACACAAAGTAAAATAAAATAAAATACAAAACATAACCTGAGTAAACAAAATACAATAAGCAAACAAATAATATACAAAGAAATATTAAACAATAAACAAATTTAAATAAAACAAGTTAAAAATATAACAATTATGAGCCTAAGACAAGAAAAAGCCAAAACTGGCAAAGGAAGAGGATCCAGCAGTAAGAGAGAAAACACTCAACTAACCCTAGAATGCACAAAAAAGAAAATCTCATGGGAGGACGTCACAGCAGGAGAGGAGGCGAATAAAAAAAACTAAAGAGAAAGGAAACTTAGAGAGAGAGAGGATATAGGGATAGAGAATGAAAGAAATATGACTGAAATAATGGAAAAAAAAAAAAATTAGAAAAGAAATATGAGAAAGAAAGGAAAGAGATCAAGGAGATGATAAATAAACTAGAAAAGAAGCAAGAACGAGAGATGGAAAAAATAAGAAATGAGCTGGATGACTCGAGAAAATGGGCTAGAAACGCAGAGGGAAAGATGAAGGAGATGCAAGAGAGGAAAGTAAGCACGGAATGGAGATGGAACATCGAGAAATGGGCAAACAACCAGTCCGAACAGGGAAAGAGGGATACAAGTGAGGGAGAGAGAGCAGAGAAACACAGCACATCAAGTTCTAGTAGTAGAAATAGTTGTAGAACAACCAGTTCGAAAGGAAATAGCGACGAACAGAGGGGGAGTAGAACAGGGAGCATGATGTCGGATAAAGAAATTCAGGAGTTCAGAAAACTACTATAGGAATGGGAAAGGAAAGACAGAGAGGAAAACGTAGTGATAAAGGGAGTAAACAGGGATGAAGTGAGAAAAATGGGACTGGAACAATGGGCGAAAAAATTCGTCAAATAAAAACTAGGTTTGGAAGTGGAGATCAGGTCAACGTGATGGAGCGGGAGAATGATAATAATAAAAACAGAGAATGAGGACAAAAGAAACCTAATATGGGATGCCAGAAAAAAACTAATTGGCACAGACATATATATGGATTTCGACCTCACCTTCGAGGAGAGAAGAACGCAGGAAGAGATCTGGGGCTGGGTAAGAAGAGCGAGACAAGGATTCTTCTCGAAGGTGGGTTTGAAAAAAGTCTGTATAAATGGAAAGTGGGAAAGATGGGCACGTAAAGAAATAATGGACAGGCTGCTGGAAGGTATGAAGAAAAGGATGGACAAAGGAAAAAACAGAGAAGTGAAACAGGACGAGAAAGAAGAAGAAAAAGTAGAAGAAACAGATAACAAAGAGACAGAGAAAATAAATATGACAGTACAAGACAGCGAGAAAAAGAAAGACGAAGAAGGAAGAGATAGAACAGACGAGAAAGTCGAAGAAACAGGAAAAAACACAGAAAGTAGAAATTTAACTTAGAGAAGGAACGGGACAACAACACAAGAAAGAAGACAAGGAACAAAAACACAACAAAGACAGACAGAAAAAACGCAAAACCAGGACAGAACAAAGATAAAGAAACGAACAGACAAAAAATATACATAGAAAGAAAACAAGAGACAGAGAAATACGAGAATAGAGATGACAACAAAATAAAAGAAAGAACAGACGTAAACAAGAAGATAAAGGGAAACAAGGAAAAGAACAGATAAGGCAAAGATAGACAGGAAAGGAAAAACAAAAACACAGATGAGGAGACAAGAAAAATCCTTTTTTGGAATGTAGCAGGGATATGGAGGAAAGACAGAGAATTCTGGGATTATATAGGGAAAATGGACTATGTCTGCATGGTAGAAACATGGATAGAACCGAAGGATATAGAAAAACTGAAAGAAAAACTACCGGGACACATAAAATGGACCCTAATTGGTGCGAAAAGGGAGAAGAGAAAAGGAAGAGCGAGAGGAGGTATAATAATAGGAATAGAAAAAAGCTGAGCGACAAAAGCACAGGAGATAGGCAGAGACATGGGAGAAGGAATGGTGAAAACGAGAATAGAAATAGAAAATGGTAGAAAACTAGGATTGCAATGGAAAATGGTAGCAAAAAGTTAGACATATGGGGAATCTACGCAAATCAGGGAAGAGATACAAACAAGCTATGGAAAACAATAGAAGAAGGGAGTTATAGCGGGGAAAAGGAAAACCTTATCATGGGGGACTTTAACGTAAGGATAGGAGAGAAAGGCGAGTGTATGCAAGATTCGGGGGAAGGGGAAATGAGTAGATGAAAAAGCAAGGAGAAAAAAGTGTACAGGGCAGGAAAGATCCTAGTGGACAAAATAAGAAGAAATCGACTCTGTATATTAAACGGAACAATGAGAGGAGATGAACAAGGAGAGCACACATTCATAGAGGCGAGGGGCAGCACAGTGATAGACCTTGTGATAACGGATAGGGAAGTAAAGGAGAGAATAGAACTACTGAGAATAGAGAAAAGAATAGAGTCAGACCACCTACCACTGGTGGTGACACTGAAAATAGGAGAGAAGATAAGAGAGAGAGAAGGAGAAGAAAGGATAAAAGAAGAAAGAAAAATAGTAAACAATTGGAACACGGAAAGCATAATGAAATATAGAGAAAAGATAGAAAGAATATATGAAAAAGCAAAAGAAGAAAAAGATATAGAAACCCTATGGGAGGAAATAAAGGAGAAAATTAAAGACAGTATGGAAAAAAGAGAAGTAAGAAGGAAGAAATGGAGAATAGGAGACAGAAAGTGGTATGACAGGCAATGTAAGAGGCAAAAGAACGAAGCTAAAAAGGCACTGAAGAAGTGGAAGAAAGGAAAAACCGAGAAGGAAGAATATCTAAGTAAAAGGAAGAAGTGGATAGAAATATGTGAAAAAAATGACTTAATGATAAGATGTATGAAGAAAACTTTGCAAAGAGAAACACTGAAGGATATCAGAGATTTAGAGAAAAGACTAGAAAGAAGAAAGTATACGGAAAAAATATAAAGAAGCGAAAAATGAAATAACAAGAAATAAAAAGGAGAAAAAATAGAAGAACAAACAAATAGTTAGAAACACAGTGCAATGAAATATAATAAATGTAAATGACTGTATATATAAATTAATGTAAATATTTTGTAAAAATACGGAATCCGTCCCTAGTCATAGAGCCGGGATGTATATGTATAAAATAAATAAATAAATAAAAAATAAAAATAATTAATATAAATTAACCTTAAATCATTTTTAATAATATTCAGACTAATTAATTAATTAACTATTACCACGATACTTAATTTATGAAACTACGAAAACCGATTTGAATTTTTTATTTTTTTACGAGAAAGTGGATGTTACGAATCAGATAATTATAATTAATAAAAAAAAATTATAGTACTAATTATTACGAATTAATACAGAATAAATGAGTAAAATATTAAGAATCATTATTTGGGCGAATTTTTGTTCTTCATTCGATAAAAGTACCGCCCTCACGATACTGTAAGTTAGTACGTAATTTGATGATACGTATTCTTTTCTCTCGGAAGAAGTGCCTCTTTGAACTTTCATGATGCAAATAAAGTGATAGAATCTAATTAATAATCTAATCTTTGTTTTATTTACAATATGATTTGTACAAAAAGAACTTACTTACAAAATATATTGAGTGACTGAATTAGATCGCTATAGCTACTCGCTTAATCAATTTCGCACGAACAATTTTTATCAATATTTCAGACCGACAGAACACCTTCGTTACTTTTGTTTTTCCATTGCATGTCTTAATTGTTTACAAATATCCATAACAATTTATATGACCAACTGAAAATTTCCCAACCACTGGATTTTCCCGTCATAAATGAATTTACTGGGCTAGAAGCCTAATCGCATACCCATCCTAGAAGGTTTTTGTACAATTTACAGGTAGGCGTTTGTATTACGTATTTATTGAATCAAATAAAGATACAAACAGTATTTTAAAAAAATATTCTAATGCAAAAATATACAATAAAATAATTTATTAAGTTAGTATTATTACTTATGGAAATTCAATATTCAAGGATCTAAATGTCATTCAAGATATGATATGACGTCATTCTAAATATTAAATAAGATAATATTAATAGTAAAATCTTGAATTGAGTTATGAATTATGTATACTCTTATTTTTAATAAGGTTTTCGTCGGTATCTAGATACTGTACTTAGCTAGGTGCTTCTAAATTCGTGTAATGTAGTAAATTTCTTCAGGAAGAGGCCCGGATTATTTTTGATAGGTCTTATAAAATTATACGTATCGATCAAATTTATTATCCTGTAATTTTCCTTCTTTTATTTACCTGTCTCTATTAGAAGTGTAAAGGGATGATCATAAATATTACATATAGTTTTTTTCTTTCCCCTCTTTTTCTTGAATTCTACGCCATTTTTACAAGGGTTTGATCATATAAATATAAATAAAATATAAAGGGTGTAATCATAGTGCATGTGTGGAATGATACAAGTGAAAAAATGGTGATGATTATAATGGGGTGGTGGGTTCGTATATAATAAACACTATAATCATATATTTATAGCCAGAATACCTTCACTCTCATGCACCTTTCTTTTTCTAGCTCGTGTCTCCCACCAACTTCTGCAAGTTTTATAATTTTTCCCTTTCTTTATTATATCATTTTTCATTTGAAATAGGTTGTAAATGTGATAACAATTGTGCTTCTAGCAATAGCACACCCATCGTACTCTTCGCGTAGTCATCAATTACGTTTTTTTATTATTATTTATCCGATCATCTTCCTTTTATCAACTCGTTTTCGTACGTCAAGTATTGTCTTATCAGGTCGAACAATTGACAATAATCCGTAGTCATAAATTGTTTTGGTAGTTGTAATTTACATGAAAGTTTATTTAAAGTTCGCTTTTTTATGTTCGAGTCTACTGCCCCTAGTATTCCAACTTTATAATATTTATAATATGATTGGTTGGCTCAACCAGCAAGCTTTCAGTCTGACAACTCAGAAGACCGGATTCGAATCCTGTCGAAATTTTTTATTTTTTCCTTCACGGGATGACATATAGGCCATGTATGTGTAATATTTATCCTATTATATTATATTTTTCAATATTATATTCTTATATTGTAATTTTCAATATAATATAATAGGTGCATGATGAATTTTTTTTATGCGATGGTTGTATGTGTAGGTGTCTGTATTCTTCTTTCATTACGCCTTTTTCCCTGTCTTGTTTATAGTCCTCATTGTTAAAGCCCCAGTTCTCCCTCTGGAATTGATTTTGAATTCAGCGTTGCATCCGCTGGATCACATGCTGGATTACGGCTGTAATCGCAATAGATGTAAAGCCCACCTTATCGTAACGGAACGAGGTCCAGATGATGTTCGGCTTTCTACTGTCTTTTTGAAATTGCAGAATTATCAGGATCCGGAATCTACATCCTACATCATTAAAAATACCAAATTGTCACTGTATTTAAATGGATGTTTATTTAGTAATTTAAATCTTGTGAATTTTGGCCCGTCGGGGTCTTGGCTTCATGGTGGTGTAATGGATAGGAGCTGTACTCATGTCACCCAGTGTCGATCGAGTACGAGCGGGTCCCACGCTTTTGATCTGGTCCTCGTTTTCCCTCAAGGACGCATCCTTTATTTCAATTTCCGTCCCCGTAATTTCTAGTATCAATTCGTTGACCTCATTCTTTGCCATTCATATCGTCATTTTCACATATGGCGTGTAGTGATTATTTTAGAAATTTAGGTGTATTATTGGACTCCTTATATAATCAATAAAATGACAGTATATTAATTTATTTTCTACAAATGAAAACTGTATGCATACATTATACCTACATTCACAGTAGAGAACGTATACGCAATTATTATACCCCACTCATTATGAGAAGCTCTACGGGGTTTTGACAGTCGTTCATAAATTTAGAGTTCAATCATTTTTCTTTTAATTTTGATGACGACATAGACAGATGAACCGCGATTATAAGCTTTGGAACAGGCAAGTAACAGGTATTTCTGCCGAAAGCGTTATTTTCACTATACAATACTACACGATACTCGCATTGGATTTAATACATTGAGAATCTTGAGTGTACATGGCTAGACACAGACATTCATTATTTTCATTACACGGACTAGGCCTCTCATTATGTGTTATTAAGTGAGGGGCTTATCGTGTGAATTTTTGGAGCTATTAAAATGCATATATTGTTGCTGCGTGCTTAGCCAAGGTGAATAAAATGCTCGAAGAGACGTACGTATAGTTTTGCCGATTTTTGTGAAAGAATGGGGATATGTGTAAAAAAATGCAAGTGTATGTAAGCGGGTAATACGGACTCGACGACATCACCAGTTTCTTTCTCAAGCATATTTCAGCTGAATCTCTTTCTCTCTCTCTGTTTCTCACTTTTCCTCTCGCTGCACATCTTTCTGTCTTTTTTGTCTTTCTATCACCCCAGAACGGGAATTTTTTGAGATGAAATCGATTCGTTAAATTAGCGCTTAATGACAATTGTATAACATCACGAGTATCAGAAAAAATACATTATATGGACTTTTTCTTCCGACGACAAGCCGAAAGTTTTGTATGCTAAGGCTGATGTATAAAGGATATATAAATATATAAATAAATGATGTATAAAGCCTAACCTGGATTCAATAATTTTGGTTATCACTATTTGCATTTTTTCTCTTCTATTAATATTCTTTTATAGATTCCACCAATCGATTGTATTGTGGCCTTTTTTATCACAATATTTACACCACGTGGTATCATGTGATGGTCTCTAATTCTGTGTCATTTTTTTATTGCCTTTTTGAAATTAGATCTCGTAAATTTCTGCTTGTAATGAATTGATTATTTCCTTCAAGAATCCGGGGTTACATGCGTCGACATGGACTGATATTAGATCTATTAATACCTAAATAAATGTATGTATAATCATAGTATCATGGCGCCTACGATCGGTATAAAGGTTGGTATATCGAGTGATCGAATCTAGCTCTATCGGAGCGTATAACTCTTCTCTCAGTATGCTCATGCAATTGCTGTATTCGCGATTTGGGTCTCAGTATTCTTTTAGTCTTACCTATCATTTTATTACTTAACCGGCGAAGGATATATCTTTTGATTCGCGGATAAATCAATGGTGCTTTGTATCTAATTTATTAGGTTATATTTCACCTGATTCATCTGAGCATTTTGGTATTTACACCGACACCTTATAGGGAGGCATTCCTAGTTCTGATAAAGTTCTGGATTATAATTATAATTTGGCATGGACAGCTTAGTCACACCCGAAGAAGCGGCGCTTCGATAACGATCGATCCCTATTGGTAGACCTCTATCAGTCCTGGTTGTTGAGTTCAGATATCGCCGGTGTTCTGATTCCTTGTGTTTTTTCCAACCATTTTATTAGTTGTTATATTTTTTTCAGCTGCTAATTTACTTATACTATTATCACAAACTCTAATCGGCTCTTCTGGTACTTGGGCATTGGCGATAATTTCTTGGACTATCTCAAAAGATATTTCTGTTTGATTTTCTGGGTCTTACTCCTCGGCCGCTGTTAAGGTCGACGATACTAGCCGCAGCCTCGAGTTTCGATCTTGTAGCCTACTTTTCTTAAAGAATCTAAATCTCTTGAACATTACCATCTCAAATAATTTATTTTGTAAATTTTCTCCGATTATTCACTTGATTTTTTTTGATAAAATAAAAATTTAAAAAAAGAAAATCCAACTGGACAAAGTTTAATAAACCACAATACTATAATCATGTAACATGGACATTAAATATCAACTCAGAAGTTATAATTTTCACTTGATAGGATACAACAATTTAATTTCGGGTTATTTATCGCTAATTGATATTAGATTTTCTTTTGTTCTCCGTGACTCGGGTTCAGACTATTAATAAAAAAAAATTTTTTTTTTATTCAATTGATACTTTAATCAAAACACTTCTCATTTACAAAAAATTATAATCTGTATCAAAATTATGTACTTATTTAGAACGATTATCTAAGTCATCACTAATCTGCAGCTCATGTTCACCCCTTTGATTGATAAGCCAATAATATCACTCGCTGTTGCGCTCCTGTAAAAAAAACAATAAAATTCAAATTTTCCGGATACTTTGTTTAAATCCTAGTTACGGCACCAATGTTATTTATTTAATTTATCGCATTATTTTAATTATAATTCGCGGTAACGTGACTTGCGCCAAGTATGATTTCTACCATAGTCAAAGAGATGAAAGTACTTTGACCAATAATAATGGAAAATAATAATAATAAAAAATTCAATATATGATTTTATTTTTTTCGATATTTTTAAAAAATATACTTTTTGCCCAATAAATTTTGTATTTTACATTTTGTAAAAATCGTGTGAATTATCTGAAAAATGCGGATGTTAGAAAATAAGAATCTATTTTTTTTACGAATTTGGATTTGTATACTAGCTACTTTTTTCATAACCTTAAAAGTGCTCTATTGCTTGATCTATTAATAAAATCACGGGAGTTTACTTACCTTGATCTGGACTTGAGAAAGAATTATCAAATAATATTAATACTTTTAGTTCACTTACGTTTTATTTATAATTTCCCAAAAAGAGCCCCTTTATTTTATGCGTATGTCTTTACTTTTATTAGGCATGCCACAGTAATAAAAAATAACTGTTAGTAGTTCTGATATTTGAAGGACCATGATCTTAATTTTCAAATCTTCACGAATCAATATATGAAATTTGAATATTTCTTTCTTTCATTGATCATTAAGCTCCATGTTTATTGACCTAATGCAATCAGTGTTTGTGACGCAATAAGTCTCGGGAAACGTGATAATATATTAGATATTCTTCATTTATGGACAGTATTTATATAAACATATAAATGCGAATGTACACATATGTGTTCTAAAGAATTATAATTAGAAAAAAAATATTTTTAATACAATTTTAATTTTTATTTGTAAATTTGATATTTATATATTATGCTAGGAAAATATAAACTTAGAAAATGTCACTCACAAGGAAGCAGTTAAAGCATTAAAGAATATGCGTGATAAAATTATTCTAGTAATAATTAAACCAAATGAAATTGATAAAAAAATTACCAAAGATTTGGAAAATTCTACATCATTAAATGGTATGTTTATATTAAATCTTGATGAATTTTTTAACTTTGATATTTCAATATCCTGTGATATATTAAATAAAATATATTACGGGAACTTAAGATCATGTATGTAAATTATTAAAATAATTGATTAGAATTTGTGGTCCATTTATATTATTAGGGACTCTTCTCAGATTTACAGATAAAGTAAATCAACACAGAGTCTTTTGCAGAATTATCTTCAGCTTGGCTGGTTGTAAATCATCGCAAATAAAATATCAAATGGCCTCTTCAGAAAAGGTCGCTTACTCCGTCGAAACCTATAGATTTTATGAGGGAAATGTTAGACGGAGGAAACGTTTTTGATATCTAAATTCGAATAACGTGGACACACTGTCCTTGCGACAACGAGCAAATGCACTTGGATTCATTTTCGAAAGTTTTTTTTTTTGGTTTTCAGTATATTTAGTGTATACAAACTTGTATAAAATAAAATATTTCTTGCAACAGATAAGCGGCGTTAATAAGGTGACCTCGGGCGGTAAAAACTGTGGTAGAAATGTCAATTGCATGTTAACTTGGTTCTTCGTATGGTGGACAGGTGTTTCGAAGAAACTTGATCCCTGTCCGCTTCATCAACGAGTAACAGTCGTCAGGGTGTTGGGTATCCTGCCGTGTATCTTCAACGATGTATTCAGCTGCAGCGGTGGTGGTCTGCAGTTCTTCTGGCTCTTTTATTAGCAGGAAGGAGTGACTTTGCTATCATTCACCTTGGTCTATGCAGAGATTGCGTTAAAGGCAGCACAAGGAACTTAACATAGGCTTTTTCTCCTACAGGGAGGTTTTATGTCAAATTTTAAAATATTTTTTTGTTTTGATTATTTGAATCTCAACCCCTTCTTTCTTTGCTAAATCTTGTAAATTTTTTGGTGACCCGATTGAGGAATGGGAATTTATTTAAGGTTTATTACTTGTCCATTATATATTTCAAAATTAATGTACATATATTGTTATTATATTTCAATAAAGCGAAGCACGTTCTATAAGTTAAAATTGTAGAAGTGAAAACGTTGTAATCGCGACATCACCAAAGAATTTCCAAAAAAAGAACTTCAACTTCCTCTGCTTTCTTGTGCAGTGCAACGCACTCTCTCTCGCACTTATTTGGTTTGCGTGGTGCAATGTTCTCTCGCACTTCTACAGATTATTTTCTGTACAGTTTGCTTATTGCTGAATATGTTCGTAACGAATCATTCCAAGTAATTGTAAAGGATCTTTAAGACTGCTTGGTGACTAAAGTCTCCGCGATATGCCGGGTAACTCCCTCAACAATTGTGCAGATCATTACGGTCTGGAGTCCAAGCCCACTCGCACCGCGTCTATTTAAACTGTAAAAGGTAGATTTAGCTACTTTTAACGTGTTATACGAAGAATGGAAAAGTTATCCGACCCTATTTTATCGATTATGAAAAAGTCCGATGAAGCTGATCATCTATTTCAAAATGACGGCAATGGAAAGACATGGAGCTAACACAGAAGTTTTATAAAGTAACATTGGCGGTTTTAAATTATCGGTATTATTGCCCGCGTCTCACGGTTTTGCGACTATTTTGCAGCTTACAGGTGATACAACCCATACCGAAATATAATAGTCGCGCGTTACTAAACCTTGCTAACAAAATTAGTATCATTGCGAGAAACTTTAATCACTTGAACCTCCGATAGGCATATTAAACTTAATGTTATGTGAGTGGTTTATGTCCTTGAATCCCAAGTTTCAAAAGGCATGGGATGAAAATCTTTGAGTTCGCGATGAAAAGGTGAAGGAAGATCATTCCGAGAACGTGCACATAGTAGATATTATACTGTATTTCCCGTCGATTTTATCGCATATATAAATTTGAACGATAACTTCAAAATGCCGTATATAATAATTATAATTTTACTTGATTGATAATGTTGGTTTATTTTGTTGATACGATGACTTAGAGATTTTCATATATTCAAAAAATTAGGTATAGATGTAATATAACTATTTGCTGTATGCTGTTACCACTCCAGTGATTTCGGGCTAAGTGATCCTAGTTGTGTTTTCAATGTATGTTTGTTTTGAAGAAGTAAAATTTTATTCAAGTAACGCCTCGTCTGTAATTGACAAACTATTTAAATATATTTCAAACAATAGTCAAAATGGAAAAAGCAGCTCTTTATAGCACGTCTTTTATAAGCTTTTTATTTTTCTCCCACCACAATACTCTTTATAATAAGATAAGGGTATGGAAATGGTTTCGCTCTAATTGATAATGCTCCTTATTATTATCTTGAGTTTTCATTTATCAACATGACTTGACAAAAGCTGTAGTTTCGGATTTCAAATCGTAATATAGTTATACATCGTAACTATCTCGAGTTGCGATGACGATCACTTCAAATTTCTTGTAACTCCCTTTTTTTATTTTAAACCAGTTAGATCGTGTTATTCAAGATTTTTTGATTTTCTTAGATTTTATGCGAATGCATAAATTTTCTCTGCGTATGTCCAGATTATTTATTAAACCAGTATTACAATTATTATGAGTATTATACGACATGATAGTTTTAATATCACAATTTTAAATGTAAACAATATTGACTTTCCCTCAATTTATATTATTCGAATATGTTATGTTATACGCTATAATATTATTCGTTATATTATTGAAGATCGTATAATATTTAAAATTTAAATTTCATGTGTTCTCTTATTGGTTAATAGTATTATTGTAAATTTGAATGTGTATCATTTTGGAAATCAATCGTTTTTATAATTAGTATACCTGTTTAGAATATCAACATTATTTCAATCTATTTTATGATTGCACTTGTGGAAGTACGTTACGACAATTAATGTATTGTTTTTCCCTATCATATGTTCATTTATTAATGTTTTTATACTGCGTTTGCTTTCTTTAATGTATACTGATAAACAGTCTTTACATTTAATCTTATACACAACATTATTTTACCCCATTTTTCGGTTCTATCTTTGCTTCTTATTATAACTAAGTCTAGTTTATTGGTAATGTTCGGTATTAAGTTTATTCAATACTTTTTAATTTTTAGTGCATATTCAGAAAAAAAATTTTCAGAATATAGTAAAAATATAAATGTACAAAATTTATCGATATTTTTATTACAATTATTTTTATATATGTGGGTTCTTATGCATTTTTTAATGTATTTTCTTATAAAATAATCATTTTCTTTCAAGATTTGGACAATCTCCAGATTATTTTTATGAAAACATATATTTGATATATAGATAATAAATAGCTCTATTCATTAAGTTGTAAACAATATTTCTTTTTTAAACTAATTTTTAATTGAATTTGATGTTAAGTATCTTGCTTGCTTGTATAGGTTTTTGATGCCAATTCGTAATAATTCTATTATTTTCCATTTCGAGCTTAAATTTTAAAAGACTGTTATATTTGCTGAAGGTATTAAAAATCAAATTTAAATGATCTTTTTGAATATAACAAATTGTGTCGTCTATATATCTATAATAAAATAATGGAAAGCAATTATTTTTATTTTGAAATGAAATTAAGTATTCAGACTTCAAGTCATCCATCACTATGTCCGCAAATAAAGATAACATTAATGAATCTATAGGAGTATCGAAAATATGTTTATAGAATTTCCTATCAAATACAAAATATGTTATCGAAAAGAAATTCTGTGATTTTTAAAATATCGTTGAATGGAATCTTACCAATATTGTGTATGCTGTTTTTTTCAAGGTATTGTATGACTAGTTCATAGAGTCCATTGGTGAACAACAAACTTACGTCTAAAGAAATTAGAATATAATTTGATAGGATTTTTATATTTTTTAATTTGCTTTTTAATTTTGATACATTGTTGATTCTTGACGGGGGACGCTTTATACATTTTTTTAAAACGTTATATAATCATTTAAATAACAAGTAAAGTGGACTACTTGAGATCATAGACCGCAATAGACAGTTAGTTTTGTGAATTTTTGATAATTCATATGCTTTTACTAAATTAGTATTAGTGGGTTCATTATTTATTATTATCGGTTATTACAGTATTTTTTGTCAAGATATTCATTTTCATTTAATTTCTTTAATATTTTATGTGTTTGAGTCCAAGTTTTTCTATGGATTTTTATGTGTTCTTTTTTATGTATTAGTGTCCTTCAACATTTTATTCATTTTTTTCTTATATTCTTCTGTACTAATATTCCAGTTATGATGCCATTAGCAGCATTAGTAAAAAATACATTTTTATTATTTTTTAGAATTTATTCTGGTATTTTACGGTTTTGATTATTCATACATGTATTTTTATTGTCATTTTTTTATGAATATTTCTTTTGATATAGTCTATGGTCAAGTCTCAGATGTTCTCTTTGTCTTGATCATTAATATTGAGAACTGATACAGTTATCTTAATATTTTTTATCGTAGTGATAGCGTTACTATATGTAAAATTATTATTTATCAATATATATATTATCAATATATATTTATTAATAGATACAATATCAATAATATCAGTATATTTATTTGTTTTATTGAAAATCCACTATTTATTATAATTTCTATTATATAGAATATTATATCTATTTTTATTTTATTTTAAAATCAAATATCTTAATTTTTTTTCAAATCTTTTATTTTCATTTTTAATAATATAATTATTTTCTTTTTCACATTTTTTAAAGAAATTTTTTATTCAATTTCTGTCTACATTGGAGTTAGTTATTTGATTTTTTAATAAATTTAACTTATTAACTAAATTATTTTTATGAGCATAAATATCTTTTAAAAATAATCTAAATATCTTATTACACAGACTACTTTTTATTCTATCAAATTTATTTTAGTAGCCTCTTACTATAACATTGTATTGAATGTAGAGTTTTGCTCATATTCATCAAATGCTTCGAGTGTATTCTATATTGTTTATAATTCAAAATGTATCAAATTCGGACATTGGTAATTGTCATAGATATTCATATTTTTGTTCATTTTTTCAGATTTCTTCGTATAGTATTTCATATGTATATGAGACCATAGTAAATATGGTAGCGAATGATAAATATATATATACTTAATATTATTCCATTTAATTATAACGACATTTTACATACTTTAAATTTTACAATCCATATTATAAAAAAATATATGGTTCTTCTACTGCACCAATTTCCCTCTTTTTCTAACTGAATTATATAAGATCTAGAGTTAGATTGTTTAAATAAAATTAAAAAAATTATTGATAAATACAATAACATAATTATTAATTGCTTCCAAAAACATACATAATTGATTCAAATTTGAATTTTAATTCAAACCATGTCAAGACAAAATATAATATGTAATTTTATATAGAATATTATCTTATTATCTGACAAAAATAACCACTTTGATAATTTAAACTATATAAAATTAACTTTTACAAAATGATCATCCTTAATATTTAATAGAAATATATATAAAAAGGATATTTAAAAAATTGTTACATTCGACTGGTACATAAATAAACAGTAGCAATATGTTTCTTACTGTTATTTCTTTGCCCTTTCATAAAGACTTTCTTAGAAATTTTTATATAGTTTAATAAAAGTATAATATATACATTGTCTGTTATTAACAACAAATTTGAGAAAATAATATTGTTGGGTAAAGTTTCTACACATAAATAAGACGTTACGTTCAATATTAACTTAATTAATTGCCTATAAGATACATAGTATCATAAACTACTTTTTATTTATTATAATAAATGAAAACAAAAATGTAAGAACAGTTCTTCAATTGTTTTATTATATTTATAAGAATCTCAATTTCCATCTACTTAGAAAAATGATTTGATTTTAATTAAAGAAATTAACTATAGAAAAAGAATTAGTTTCAAAATGTTATATATAAAATTAAACAATAATAGGTTAAATAGAATAGAGAATACGCAAAAATTAAATCCACATTATTGACACCTACGTTATATATCGTAACGAAAAAAATATGACGAAATAACATATAATGTAGGTGATTTTATTTTAATACAATGATTTCACAATAATCATTGTACGGCAATTCATGTATACGAAAAATATTTATAAGTTATCTATATAAATCCATGTTAAATTTAAAAAAATTATTTAATTAATTATAATTATATAATATATGCAATTTTAATTAATATAAGGTAAGAACGATGAGTCTACTTGGCGTAATAATATATGATTGCTAGTTATTTAATTTATCGAGTTAATTTCTTTAATTATTTACTTTTTTTATTTTTATTTCATAAATAAATATTTTTTATAAACGTATCAAAAAATATTAGTATTGTTCGGAACTCTTATCGGGTTTACTTACGTTGTAAACTCTATAAGAGTACCTTGCAGGATTACTCGGGTCAATGCGCTATATATTATTGCGACAAAAAGCCAAATCGTTCTACTCGGAAAAGGCTGTCTACGTCGCCATAATACGATAGGTTTGTAAAGAAAAGTTTAACGCTGGGAAAGCTGGCCCGAAGAAGGCAATTGCGCTAGTGAAACGAATCAAGCCATTTCGTAGTTGTTCGCTTGCGTTTTTTATATTCTTTTACTTTTGTTATTAGTTTGCGTCTTGTGTTTCTGATTGTATAATTACATTTATTTAATGGCTTTTTGTTAATTTTGTTTTGCGATTAACCTGCGTTCCTTTTGCGGTGTGAAAAGGGGTGATCCACGGCAGTTGCTCTCATAAACAACTGTTTGCTATGACGAGTTTAGGCGTCGTAATCGGAGAAATGTCTTGTCAAAGGACTACTACATCTACATCGCAGACTCTCTCGAACTTGATGGAAGGTCCACGACTTCTTCAAAATGCTTGAAACAGTGACTTCTTTTACATGAGTGGATCGACTTAATTTCGCAGAGATCCACGCTATGAGCGAGCAATTGACTCAGGGAATGAGTACGGTTTCTCGGTCTAACCTGGTCTAGGCAAGACCAGAGACGAACTACAAGGAGCGTGCGGACAGTTTTTCCCCCTTGGTGAACAAAGGGGTTTTTATGCTAGGGCAGTATAAATAAATTAAAATCAAAATTTAAATAAACTTTCTGGTTTTATTCCCTACCCCTCACCCTTTTGTGTACCCGATTTGATTAATAAATTTAAATTATCTGAGCAAAAGTATATACATAAAGTTTTAATATTAGTTCTAAACTTATCAATAAAAATAGTATAATTATAGGATTGTTTTAGTTGGTTTTATTATATATTATATGTTTACTATTCAACGAGAATAGTATCTAATAATATGTATTAATATTTTTTTAAAAATAATTTATTTTGAGCGCGCAAGGGTTTCGATGTTTGCTTGAGGACGTCCCAAACCAACTCTCCAAATCTCCCGTTAAACCCTCTGTCCAGTAACATTCTCTTCGATGGCTCTCAAATAAGGTCGCATAAAATATGCTTCTCAAAATTTGATTTCAGCTACAAATCTACCAGGTAAATTCTTTATACAGGTATACTTTTTCCATTTCCACGATAATTTCCCTCGTTTGATTTTGGCTTGAGCAGATAATACCTTTTTTTATGCAACCCCAAAGGCGGTTGCAAACTGTAATATTATAATAATTAAGAAAATGTATATTTTTTGATTTTAAATTATAGCATAAATTTTTTAATTATATTTAATTAAATAATGAGAAGTAATAATATAATTATGTAATTGCCTACATATTCGAACAAGATATTGTGGCCCCAATATATACATACAAGCGTATACGTATGTCCATGCATACAAGCCCCTCGAACAAGTTTTTAACATATTATACCGGAATCTATCCGAGGATTAAGGGAGTCTGAAGAATCTTGTACAATTCATCAAAAGTAGAAGATTAACCGTTTAGTTCTGTTTTCCTAGTAGTACCGACTAGCCTAATAACGTCTAATTCACAGTACAACTAGTGCACAGCATGTCTTAAACTAGTTTGGTACACTGCAACTCAAATGTAGATATCGAAAGAATGGAAGAAAGAACTAGAACTTCCAGTTCAAAATAATTAAAAAGAGTCAGTTTTTCTCTAGTTCACTAACAAAAAGTTTCGAGACAGCAGCTATACGTCAGCCCACTTAAAACACAAGCATATGCTTTTTCTTTAATATCCCATCGTCTCATAGCGATGCTAAAAATTCAATAGATTTACAGTGACATTCCTCTTAGGCATCGAAAGATTCGTTTAACCCCTTTTCAATTCTCTTCGGTTGGTTTATGTTGTTTCTTCCCCAAGAAATTAATGGCATATGATATATTTGGTCGAGTGGCGTTTGACATCAAGCTTCCGATGACCTCTGATCCGATAAATGGTATCTTGGTCTCTACAATTTTCTTTAAACAAGGTAGAGAAGTTTTTTATTGATGTATTAACGATTTGTTCTGAAACTGTCTTATAATCATAGGGGTATTTTACAATTTACAGTCTTACATGTTAAATTTGTTCAATATACAATTCATATAATCTTCTTGATGTAAAAACATAGTTCTCTCTTGTTCGTTTATCACTATGTTTATTCCAAGAAAGCTTTTGTGTTCTCCCAGATCTTTCATCTTTAAGGCACTGTTCAGTTGTGTCTTGATCTTATTGAACAGTATTATATCATTACTAGCTAAAAGAATGTCGTCTATATATAAAAGGAGTACCGCCATTTTACTTTCTTTACGCCATGTGTATAAACATAGCTTATGTAGGTCATTCTCCAAGCCTAACTTCGAAAATTCTACAGTGAATCATCTTTTAAGACTGGTCTTTAATCCGTACAGGGATCACTAAAATTTACAGATATGATTTCTCTTGATCTCATCATCTACTTGCAAACCCTGTGGTATTTCAATGTATATGTTCTCTTCTAGTGTTCCGTTTACGAAGGCTGTTTTGATATCCAATTGACAAACTAATAGGTTATTCTTATTTATTATTGATATTAGTGCTTGTACTAAAGATAATCTTGAGACTGGTGCATATGTTTTCTTTAGGTCATATATATTTTTGTATTTAAACCCTTATACTACTAAACGAGCTTTATATTTAGTCGAGCCATCAATGTCAATCATCCTCTTAAAGTTCCAACGAGAGTTAATGATATTTAGCTTATTGCCTATTTCTCTGGGGATCTGGGTATGTTTAATATTGTGGCTGGTAAGCACTTAATAAAAATAATGATTCAAAAGCTCGCGAATTGCAAAACAAAAAAAACAAAAAAGAGGGGAGGAATGATATGATTAGGATGACAAACAATAAGGAAACGAGTTGATTAAAAACAGCACTTTAATCAATTATATAAAATAACCATACAAAAGGAACAATTTATTATTAATAATTTGATTTAATGTGTAACGAGCGGAGTCTTGTCGCGAACTTATCGGCACCGAAAATTTCTCCGCAACATCAACTCGAGCATTTGATAGGTTTAATGACTCCTTACCGTATAGGTCAGCGCGACCTCTCTTATTTTTATTATTCATATTTATATTAATTTATATATTTACACATTTCAAAACAGGGTACTAGTATCCAGACTTCATTCTTCGTCATTGAATACAGTTCTTCTTTGATAGCATTTGTCCAATTTTGATATTCTTTGGACTCCAAAACTTGATCATACGTTTTTGGATCCTTATTTAAGTTTGTCAATAAGAAGTAGAATTTTTCATCCTGCTTCTGTTATAAACTGACTTTCATGATATTGATGTTCGTGTATAAATCTTCGGTTTTCTTCTTTGCCGTGTTTCTTGTGATTGGACCGAATGTATCCAGATTTTTCTTCATAGATTCTGGAGTTTCAGAGACAGTTGTTAGCTTTCTAAGACTTCCTCTTTTCCTAGGTTTCTCTTTGGCTTTTGATTCTTCGATTGCTACTTCTTCTGTCTCTAAAGAGTTCAGATCTTCTAAACTGTCTTCTTCATCATCTTAAATAGAAATATTTTCAGTTTTGGACATTTTGATGTGTATGTACATGACTTTTTCAAGCAATATTTTGAACTCCTCCAATTCTGCTCTACTTATTGCCACATTGGTGGAATCACTATCTGGGGTTTCTTGTGAGGTTTGATCCATTTTCTCTCTCTACAATTATATTATAAACGAAATGAAAATATAGAAACAATACTACTTTTCTCTTTTTCTGCCCGTTGCAAGTTTAAGAAACTTGGTTAAATTGATTAAAATAAATAATAAAATTTTTTTAAAATAAATAATAAAATATTTAAGAAATATAAATGATAAGACTGATTTGATAGAATTATTTGAAGGGAGCAACGCCTGTTTCACAGAAAGGCTTTCAGTTTAAACAAAGCTTTAACAATGAACCATGTGATCCAGTTATTTCTTTCTCCGTTCTCCTGAAGTTGTGCATAAGTGCATGTCTGCACATTACACAACCTTAAATGATTATTTTTTTTTTTTAAATGTATCTCTAAATCAATCTTAATTAATAATCAACTCACTATTCTAATCGTTTATCTAGCGAGACATGTTGACCATTATAAGGAAAATATACAGAGTATATACCCTCATTATAATTACCAGCCTTTATTTTTCTATTGCAGTGTCTTGATAATTTTCCAACAAACATGTTTATTTACTCATAAAACAAAAACTTTAATCTGATTTAATTATGTATGTTATTTTACTTCCTTAGTATAAATTTTTAATAATTACAAAATTTATTAAATAAATTCATCAGTCAAAAATATATAACTTTGAACAATTTTATTCTAAGTTGAAAGTTCAGACTCATCACTCTTTACTATGTATATAATACATTAAAATGTAATTGTATCCATTATCTCAACTATCCATATATATTTATGTGTATTAATGTATAGTTGGGCTTTCTTCATCCAAATTTAAAGTATCGAAAAATTGTCGTTTATTTGGATACTGATTGCATGGAAAAAATCTCACGTCGGCACCAATTGTTCGCAACTATAATAGAATTTTAGGTATACTAACCGCCAATTGTATACCTGAAACTTCATTCTCATTAAAACCGAAAACTAATATTTGATGTCAACGATTTGTTGCATTCAAACCATCGAAACAAAATAATAACGCGTATTTTGTAACTTTACGGGTATGAATACCGGCACCCATTTCCAATAAATCTCCGATAAGGTCATATTTTTTGGAATATTCCTCGAAACTTTTGATGGACATTTCATCAAATTTAAGACCACATAGTATTTCTGGCAGCCCGTTTAAAAACATTTTCAAATTAGAAAAAATACTATTATTTATCCCAAGGATATAATATCCAATTCGGAAACTCAAACGCGAACTATGAATTCGAGTGGTAAATACAAACCTGCAGATTTTAATTTAGAATAGTATGCAGCTGAATAAAAAAAAAGTTCTATTTACAAGTCTTTTTCAGCATCCGAGTACTGAGTTTTATTTTTTTTCAATTGCAGTTGTATCATTGTTTTAGCAAACGATGATACTCCCGCTTTTAAAAATTCATCCATGTCAAAAAATGGCTTTTCCGCATTTTTTGCACTTGATTTTCTATATTTTTTGATTTTATTATATTTTTTATTAATATATTTTAAGTATTTATCCAACTGCTTCAATTTTTTTTCTAAAAAATTTTTATATTTTATTTTTATATTTTAAGTTAGTAAATGTAATATTAAAATTTATAGAACATTTATTTACAAAACATTTTCTTTTTAATAATAAAGCACTTGGATATACTTTTATTTTATTTTTTACGGGCGCTTTACATTTTGTTGTAAACTTATATTTTCTGAATCTTTCTTCAGTACCATTATCTTCATATGTATTCTCTTGATGTACGAATTTAAATTTGAAAAAAAATTGTTACATTTGTTTTTCATTAAGTTTTTTATGAAATTTTATACCTGATTTTTTGAAATATATTGCACTTCTCTCCAATGTAGAGGGTCTCTATTAATTTGTAAATTCAATCTTCTATGGCCTTGAAAATAGTCCGTTTCATGAAAATGATCATAGGATAATCCAGAATTCCGTACAGATGCAGGAGATCATTTATAAAACTCTGGGTTTCCTAAAATCTTTTCAACACTAGCCGCTCTCTCTCTCTCTCTGTCTTTCTCTTTCTTTTATACAATATGTGTTTAACATAAAAAATATTAATTAATGTGAATATGTGTTTAATTTATAATTTATAATTTTTATAATAATAATAATGAAATTTAAAAAAAATCTAAAGCCACTTCAATCGTTGTTCAGTAAAATAATTTTGTTTTAATATAAACAATCTTATTTTTATTAACATTATTAGTGTGACTCAGGTGTGAGATAAGAAATATATATATTAAATTGATTACATAATTTTTTTATTAAGCTATATGTATATTAATATATTACAAAAAAAAATATTCACTTAAAATAGTTAAATGTAAGCAATTATAATTTTATTAATAGAAAATAAAAACAGTACGTATTAAAGTGAAGAATTTTTATATTTCATCATATAATTAAGAAATATATCAACTAAAATGATTAAAACTTTATTATACCACTGCAAATCGTTATTAATAACATGTATCTAATTTAATACCATTTTATTTTTATGCTTGAAAGGTAAAGATAAAATAAAGTCTTTTTATTCATACAAAGTTAAATTTTTTGGATTTTTTCAATATTATAATGCTTTTTACACACCAAAATATATAATTAATAAGTTTATAAAATAAATATACACTAATAAATGTATGTATTTAAATGTAATTTTTTTCAGTAATATATGTATATATATATTTAATATTTTAATTTTTGTTTTATTCAACAATATAATATAAAGACAAATAATAAATATAAATTTTAATATTATATATATATAAAGATACTAATGGTCCTGTAAATGATTATAATGATTCTTAATTTTAATTTCTTAATTTACATGTACTGTCGTCGTCGCATACACTGATACGTCCTTCAGGTCATTTCGAAACATGACTTAATCCTCACATATACCTCGTATATCTATACCTAATGTTTTTTTTTAAAATAGATTTTGAAGCAATAACATACAACTAATCACTTTAATTCTTGTTTAAATGAGCAAACGCTTGATTTTACAATTAACTTTTATACACAGCATATTCAGTTTTTTCATTACACATCGTTATTAATTATTTTAATCTAAGTTAGTTTATAACAAATATGTCTATTAGAAACAAAACTAACCACACTCGCATTCTTTTGGATTGTTTATGTATATATACAGTAATATACATTACAATTTATATATCACAATATATACAATAATATATTACAATTCAATTTTCTACATTTAATTTAAATTTAATTTAATCTTTACATTCTTATATTTTCATTAAATATATTTACTTGTGTACAACATACATGGTTTATCCACGAAGAATCGAGATTTTGCCTTTCATTTGCGGCTATTGGTCGTAGAAATTTGGAAGGAGTCTCAAAATATCGACAAAACCTTTTCCTATTAGTCCCTTTTTTTTGTTTTTTCGATAATTTGAAGCGGCAGAATTTTACTTCACGTGAAGGGTACTTTTCAGTTTTTTGACATGGCGCGATGGAGCGACTACTCAAACAATATTACGAAATCAAATTTAGTTTGCAATTAAAAAAAACGGCATGGAAACATTTAGAATGTTAAAAGAAGCTATGAACATAATTGTATGTCAAAATCACAATGTGCAAAATGGTATAAAACTTAAAGAGGACCGGGACAAGATCATTGACGAGCCTCGACGTGGGCGCCCAAAATACTGGAATGTCTACGAAAATGCACCGCGTGTTACAAATTTTAAATTCGAACCGCCGATTAACAATTATTTTTTTTTTTTTTAAATTGCGAAGTTTGTACCAAAAGTGTTAACGGAGTGCCAGTAACAAACTCGATTCATCTCTTGTAAAGAATTATTAGAATTAATCGCAAGTTATGCTTAATTTTTAAATTCTTGCATAACTGAGGATGAATCGTGGATTTTCGAATACGATCCGAATACGAAAAGGCACAGTTCTAAATCGCACACTTCATTATCCCCTAGGCCTAAAAAATTTTGAAAAACATGAAAACAGAAGAGTTTCAGGCTGTCGTTAAAACTTGGAAAGCTCATCCTCGTAAATGCGTTGATGTAGCCGGAAATTATTTTGAGGAGTTTTAAATTATGATTCATTCAGTCCATAAGTCCACCATTAAATGATCTTTCATAAAAAAACGTAAGTGTATTCTTTTTTTTTATAATTTTTAAACAAAGCATTCTTGCGCAGCGCGCCGTGTCAAAAATTCAAAAAGTATCCTTCGCGCGAAGTTAAATCCTGCCGCAGCTAATTATTGAAAAAACAAAAACAAAAAAGGGACTAATAGGAAAAGGTTTTGTCGACATTTAAAGACCCCTTCCAAATTTCTACGACCAATAGTCGCAAATGAAAGGCAAAATCTCGATTCTTCGTGGACAAAACATATGTAACTAATATGTTGTAATTATTTTTATACATTTTATTTTCTAATTAATACATTTGAATATATCATTATATTAAAATATTAAATTAAAAGTAATCGAAATAAAGTTTAATACATTATCCAATAACTATCTGTGATTATGAAAAGCTTGAATCAAAGCATTTCTCTTAATATTAATTCTCTTAAAAATATTAATACTCTATATTAACAATTCGGAATACATCATTCTTAATAATAATCTACCTCTAAATATTAATTTTATTTTCAAAATAAAATTACAAAATAATCTTTAGACTCTACTTACATTTGATAGCTTGTCTCACCTGAACTTTTCTCTCTTTTTTTTTATTTAAACAAGATCACTCACTGTAATTTTTATTCTTTATACTATTTCTATTAATCACAACACTCATTCAAAAAATTGAAAGAAGGTGTGATTGTCCTTTTGCTACTCTCGAATCTCACAGAAATACCGGCACAGTGGAAAAGTTTTGGGCCAATAACTTGTTAAATTTAATTCTTAATTGAACTCTCTCAGGATTGCCTCTTCGATGTTACAGCAGTTACTAATGCTTAATCCTCGTCATACTTCTACTTTCTTTTAGATGAAAGTATACATACCGCGACTTTGTGAAGCTTTTGTTGACTCTTAGGATTCCAAGCGAAAACCGAACTATCAACCAAGTGTAGTCCTAAAAGGCGTGCAGCGACAATCAGGAACAATCTTTCGAGACAAGGGTCCGCTTCCCGTAGTTACCCATAGGAGAGATATCAGCATTATGTCGTACCGCTTCTCAGATGTTCGATACTTTTGAGAAGCGGTATTTATGTCGGCAAGGATGCGGTCGTCTAAGCTGCATACTCTCGACAATATCTAAAAAATTTCCATTTATAAAGGTCTATATTATTCATGAAAATACATTCATCCAATTTATATAATTATACAATTATTATAAAGGAATTTTAACAGTTTATGAAAAATTGTATTAAAAATACTTTACTGTATAAATACCTTTCATCACTATAATTGGCTACAATCATTTATGGTCTTTTAATGAAGCTTATCTATTATAACAGTAGCAGTAAAAGCAATTATATAAAAGAAACATTTTATGTAATGTAAATTCTAAATTAACGTTTTTGCTTTACTGACTTCATATGACAAAGTAGTATTCATCAATTTTTTATATTATTAATTATTTATTGAAAGTTTATTTTGAATTTTGTTTAAAAAATTTGATTTTAATATGAAATATGTAATGAAATTGCTATCGCCTAATATAGTTGGATAAAATTCACCATAAGTATATTTGATAACTATGTTTTTCAAACGAGTTACTGAGTTTTCTAATAAAATATTTCTAGTTTTTTTATTTCTAACTTACATGTATAATGTTAAAATAGTGTCAACATGCATAATATTGTACCTCAGGTACGACCTGTTACTTCTATCAAACTTAATCTTCTTTATAAAATGAAACTGTAATATTGCTCCTTACAATTTAGCACTTATTTTTTACAAGCTTCTATCTATGGTTTAAATCTGCTAAGATTAAATCTGTTTCGGCAAATTCATACTTAGTGATGAATGTTTCACTAACTAGTAGAACCTTGTGTTATCTTCTATTGCGTCACCTGTACTTGATATCGAACAGGCAAAGAGTCAAGTAAGTGACTTATTTGTAAGTTTATTATGTAATTATAATATATTAAATCTTACCACACTTATACCCTTATGTATTCTAAGACATTTTTTTAATTATTAAAAAAATTTGTCGAAACATTCCAGCCATTATAATGCTTATATTAACTAACTAGTTCGGTTTAGTAAGCAGTAGATTGCATTTTTAATACATGGTTTAGTTTTATATGAGCACTCAAGTTAGAAAAACTAACGACGTGAAGATTTCTTTAGAGATAGTAGTAATAATGTATATTGGCGTCATTTTAAAAAATTGATTTTTAATTGATACATTTATCGTAAAAAATAAAAAATCTTGTAACGTTGTAAAAATTACTGATTCAATATTTAAACCAATACTTTCTACAAGTACAAATTAAATTATTATTTTCAACACTACCTTATGTATTTCTGTCAGGGGAAATTCCGTTAAAATAAATTTCAAAATTAACTATCTATTATAATTTAAAATAATGTAAATTTATAAAACACTCCAATTATTCAAACAATATAAATAACAAAATTTACATTTCAAAGAACAAGCATATAAAATAATAATAATATAAAATCTTACCTCATTAATAAAAATAATCCTTTCTCTGATTGTTAATTATTATTTTGAGTTTTCTTTATATATATATTTAAATCTTACTTACTTTTAAATATATTATAAAGATTTATGTAATATTTTTTTTTTATTATAATCAATTGATCAACTCCCTTCCTTGTTTTATTATAGAGTAGTTATTTTAATAATATAATAATATATAAATAATATATATTTCCTTCACTACTAGGTTTATTTAATTAATATAATAATATATATTAATTCAACAATATCACTCAGCACTTCACTCTCACTTCTTGTTAAATAAATTTCAATTATAATAATCACTTCAATCATTAATTTATTTCAACATTATTATTTATGATAAAAATATTACAATTATAATCAATATTTATTTAGAATTATAATAACACAATTCAAGATATTTAATTTATATTAAATATATCAATAATTATTTATTTAAATATAAAAATAACACTATTAAATTTTGATCAATGTGATACAAAAGGTAATAATAGAATAATGGCAAAAAGTTTTTCGTCAAGAAAATTTTATCCCTTTCACGTCACTACTTTAATTATTTACCAATTGTGAATTTTCAATTTTTCTTTACGCCAAAATTAAAATTCACAATTGGTTCACAGATAAATATAGTTCATCTTCCTTTTCGAGCCGCAGATTTTTCATCGTGATTGTTTTATCAAGCACAATGTTAAACCGAGCATAAAAATAAGAAAATCTATTACTCTGCCGATAATTATAGAAACTACAATTATCGGTCATCTCACAGCGGCACAACACTACAATTTTTAGACACACACTACTATACATATGCACTTTATATATACATTTATACTCAATACACTTTCCCGCTTATCTCTATCTCTTTTCATTTTTTGAACACCAATGCTGCCTATATCACCAAGACATTCGTCCACATGTAAATATGACAGAACCGATAATTTTCAGTGACAAGTTATAAACAATAGATGATTTAATAAATTTGGGAAATAATATTACTTCAACACTACCATACCACTGCAGTGAGACATTTGTATAGCAATATAAATATTTATATTTATCTCAATTATTGATAACAATTCACAATTAATACATATAAATACATTCATTTTCATATTTTAATTTTTAGGTTAGTATATATATATATAAATGGTGTTAGTTAATTTATTTTCATAATGAATAAATATATATTCATTACAATCTGTATTTTTTCATGTACTTAATGCACGAAAATTCTGTTGAATTATATTTAAAATAAATATTGATTAATCACATTAATGAAATATTCTTATTTGTTTTAATACTAATTAACTTAATTTAAACTAAATTGTTGATTATTTATATCATTTAAAATTTTTTAATTATACGAATCGTGAATTTTTAAATATAATTATTAATACTATAATTCAACTAAATTTTAAGACAATTTATATTAAATTAAGATATAAAAAATTATATAAACAAGTAAATAATATTTTTAATATTTACAGATTTTGAAGATACCCATATTGAGAATAATTTTAAGCGTTTATCTAATTTCACTATAAATCCTTTATTGTCAGATAAGAATATTAACTATATCAAACCGAAAAGTCCAGACAAGTGCGTATAAAATTATCATTAAATAATTATGCATTGAACAATTAATTGCAAAAAAATTAAATATAAATTGAATAAATAAGGAATATTTAATGTTTTTAATTTATTCAAATTATTATTTAAAGAAGTAATATACTTAATGATTATAGAATAATATTCATCTTCGTATAATAGATATATTGCTTTTTTTAATACTCATCAGTAAAAAACTAATGTAATGAACTTCGTAGCAACTAAAATATTTCATATTTGTTTCATTTAAAATATGTTTATTTTTTACTTTTACTAGTTTCTTATTAAATATGTAATAATATTGTTCTACAGTGAATGTAGCTAAAGTCTAAATATAGCTTGTTCTAGTGTATTATATAAATTATATTATTATTATTATATTATATTATTATTATATAAATTATATTTTAATATTTTATTTGTTTTTATATTAAATTTTTTATTTTTTTTGCGTTTTATCTTAGAATCTTTAGTTTAGATTTTTTTTAGTTGGTTCATTATATATATGTAATCTATAGTTAAAATATTTACATATCTATGTAAAGAGATACCTTGATTGCTCCGATAACTAAATGAACTATTTTTTCAGTAAGGGTGATTGTTCAATATTGAGAATATTAACGATCGCAGCTAATACCTTGACTTTGTTTTTTTAAAAACAGAGACGAATTCTTATAATTTGTGTGCGAAATCGTTGTTAATTGGTTACCACTAAAAAATTGCGTAAGTCGGTTGATAAAATTGTCCAAAATCTCAAGAGTAACTTTGTGATTAGGAGCCGAAAAAAAACACTCGCGCGAGCCAATCAATTACATTTCCATTATTTTTTATACTTATACTTTAAAGTCTATAAATTATTGTATTTAATTCTTTTTCTATTTAAATAATAGTATTTATGTAATTTTGTGATTTTGTGTAAATAAAAGTGTTTTTCTTATAATTATTGATACAAATTTTTTCTAACGATTCCCCTCCCTGTTACATTTATATTCGTTCTCGTGTCTGTATTCTTTTTCTAATTTCCAAATGAATCATTACATATTTAACATTACTATACAGTGATGACACTGTCCAAGCTAGTTTTTCAAATAAATCTCTATAGAGATCAGCCAACCAGACTTAACATTAAGTAGAAATGATGTTTTACGCTTGACCTGTTAACGTAATGCAAGCGTGACATATCTTCAAGATTACAATTTAGTAATTTCTATTTGTGTATCTCTAACAATATGTTTGTATGATGTATAGTCCATAGATATGTATTAATAATGAATTATTTATTAGCTGCTAGAAACACGCATTACATTTAGTAAACCTATGGTTGACGACGAGCTACATTTTATTAGCAAGTTTTCCTTGGTATCCAATATTCAATAGTATATAAAAGTATTAGCCTTGAAATTATTTTAATGATGCAATTAAAACTCAATACTTTTAACCTTTACGTAAGGCATATTCAGTCACTAGATAATTCACCATCATGCATAGCCATTATAGTGTATATACTTATAGATTAGTAGACGCTACACCGTACTAATGATGCTTGAGCAAATTGAACCTTTTGAACGTTTAATCGTGCAAATTTACGGAATTGATCATAAACCCAGAATGCTAACAGAAATGTATAATGACATATAATAATTCAGAAATATAATGCATGCTTATAAATAAATATATAACTCGATTATATATTTTATTATTATATATTTAGATTATATATTTAGAGATTAGTGAATACTTACAGTTTATGGAAAGATGCATGTATATTATTCATCAAATCTAAGGACTTTTTTTACACATGAGTTTTGTTTACAAATTTCATTAAGAATATAACTAAATTAGATATTGAATCGTCATTGATTTAATAGTACTATATGGAATTATTACAATTATTGAAAAATCTTTGAAAAAAATTTCTAATGTATAAGGATAATCACAAATAAAGAAGAGAAGTTTTGAATTTAAATAATCAAATTTAAGCAGATGTATATAATAGGGCATTGAATGGTTAGTTAATGAAAACAAACGTAGATATTGGATAAATTAAAAATTTTTCAATATCATGTACGTGCCTTCCGAGCTGCTAATATAAAATCAACTGAATATGTCAACATAACACTTAAAGTTATTTTATTATTCATGTATAGAAAAAGATACTCTTAATCAATTAATTTATAAAACGAAGAGTGATTTCTACTGTAACATTGAAGTTATGTAATAAATTTTTTAATTTATTACATAAGTTAAGTTTTCAGGGACATATGTACTTAATGTACACTAAAATAAATATATTCATTTTAAGTTAAAATTCTAATATATTCAGAAATTGTTCAAATTTACAATTTATTAAACATCTTTTGTGCATTCAATTTTTTTATTGTATTGAAAATATTTTTTTAATATTATAAGTGAAATTTTAATATATTAAAATAAATTTGAAAATTAGTTGTGTCGTATTTCAGAGGACGATTCCTTGCAAATATTTACCATGCTCGATAAATATTAAAATTATGAATTATGTTATAAGTGATTTACACAAGAAAATTTATAAATTAAATCTAAACGAATAGTCTATATCCCTTATCAAATTAGTATTGATTAATTTAATATGAAGCTGTTAATCTGATCGCTTTTGAAATTCATAAATTTAAATTTTAATTAAAAATTTTCTTTGATGTTTCTTTGAATACTTTTTCTGTGTTATCAATCATTCTACAGATTGTATGCGACCACGTTTAAAAAATATATTCGTTCGGTCTTATGCTCTGATATTATCTTCAAACAATAATTTAATAAACAATAATTTAAGCTAGTATCAAGTACAATTAATGGAAAATTTTATATGAACATTCGATGCATAATAAATGACTTGTAACTGTACATTTTTTACATATATTACAATACAAATGAACATATATTACAATATAAATGAATAAATCTATTAAATTGATAATTGGATTCCGTTAACGGTCATCGAGCAGAGCACATCGTGCGAGACATATCCAATTAAGTAAAAAATAGCAGAGTGCAGAAAGCAGAGGCAAGAGAGCAATAAATAGGGTATTAAAAAAGATGCACAGAGTGAAGTGAGCTAATAACAGGAGAGCGTAGGTATAGTGAAACAAGTTAAAAAGTGCAGGGCAGTGAACAGGTTAGAGTTTCAAGAGCGGAAGTAAGGCTGTTTTGAAAGCAAAGGTGACAGACGATCAGCGATGTCAGCGGACGTCAGGATATGGCAAAAGCGCGGACCGCGCAGAGAGGCTGACAAATGCGAATAGACCCACTGAAACGGATACAAAGCGATTGAGGGGAAGTGAGTAAAAGCAGTAAAAGCAAGATTCGAATAAAAAAGAGGCAAGTAAATACTATAGTGAGATATAAAGTACAAAAATAAAATAAAACAGAACGAAATAAAACGAAATAAAGTAAATATCAATAACTGCATTTAAAAAAAGATAAAATAATAAAATATTTTAATAAAAAAATACAATAGAATAAAATAGACTAAACTAAAATAAATTAAAATAAAACAAATTAAAGCAAACAAAACAGATAAATAGAATAAGAAAGCAAACCACTGTAAAAAAAAACAAAAAATATGTGAGTCTAAAACAAGAAAAAGCCAAAATTGGCAGAGGCAGAGGCAAAAACAACAAAAAGTGTACAGCTAAGCCTCGATTGTTCAAAGAAAAAAGTGCAATAAGAAAACAAATCGACAGGAGAAGAACTAAACAAAAGCAGCAAAGGAGAGAGGAAACAGAGAGAAAGAGAGAGAGAGGACATTGGAACAGAAAAAGAAAAGGCAATGGTAGAAGTTATGGAGAGATTAGAAAAGCTCGAGAAGAAATGAAAAAGTCAACAAGGACAGCAAAGAATGGATAAACAAGGTAGAGAAGAAACAGGAGAGAGAAATGGAGAAAATGACGACTGAATTAGAAGATACCAGAAACTGGGCAAGGAACACAGAGGCAAAGATGAAAGAGATGCAGGAGAGGATAGACGAATTGATGGAGGAGAGGAAAGAAAGCACGGATGGACGGTGGAGGATAGATATGGAGAAATGGGCAAATAGTCAGTCAGAAAATGGAAAAGGAGGTACAAGTGGTGATGAGGAGAAAGGGAAAGACAGCCTATCGAGACCTAGCAGCTGAAGTAGCAGCAGGTCAAGCAATACAAAAGGGACCAGCGACGAACAGAGAAGTAGCAGAGCAGGAAGTACGATGTCCGACAAAGACATTCAGGAGTTTAGAAAAATGTTATGGGAACGGGAAAGAAGAGATAGAGAAGAAAACGTGATAGTAAAGGGGATAAACAGGGAAGGGATGACGAAAACGGGATTACAGCAGTGGGGGAAGAACTTTGTCAAAATCAAGTTAGGACTAAAAGAAGAGATAAAAATAGCATGGTGGAGCGGAAGAATAATAATTATAAAGATGGCAAATAAGAAAAAAAGGAAGTTAATCTGGGACGCAAGGAAAAGACTGATTGGTACGGATATATACATGGATTTTGACCTTACCTTCGAGAAAAGGAGAGTACAAGAAGATATCAGAGGGTGGGTATGTAAAGCCAGAAGGAAGGATTTTTCTTGAAGGTGGGGCTGAAAAAAGTGTTCATTGATGAAAGATGGGAAAGTTGGGCTGGCAGGGAAATAATGAACAGGATGTTGGAAGGAATAAAAAAAAGAAGCGCCAAAGTTAAAGAGAAGACAGGAAAAACAGAGAAAAGGACATAGAAACTGA
Source organism: Eupristina koningsbergeri (assembly GCA_018907245.1). Classification (NCBI taxonomy): domain Eukaryota; kingdom Metazoa; phylum Arthropoda; class Insecta; order Hymenoptera; family Agaonidae; genus Eupristina; species Eupristina koningsbergeri. Next base: position 688,189 of record JACCHV010000014.1, read on the forward strand.
AAAGACAACGACAGAAGAAACAGACAGAAATAAACAAGAAAAAGGAAAAAGAGACACAGCAAATGAAAAGGGAAAAGTTGCTAAAAAAGATACAGAAGATAGAAATTTAATGTAGGAAAGGGACGGGTAAATATCATACGAAAAAGGACAGTAGACAAAAAGACAGAAGAACTAGACAAAAAAACAGAAAACGTAAACAGAGTACGGATAAGAAAGCTACGGTTAAATAAAAAACAGAAACGGACATACAACAAAGAGCAGGAGAATGCGATAACAAAATGAAAGAACGAACAAACGGAAACAAGGCGACGAAGGGAAACAGGAGAGAGAATAAGCAAGGAAAAAAGTAGAAGACAAAATATAAGAAACACAAAAAAGGTAAAACAACAAAAAAGGAAGAAAGGGCAAAGGACAAGATAAGAACGGTGAGATCAAGAAAGAAAGAAAGACAAGAGAAGGAAAAACGAACAGTAAAGAAGAAGGGAACAGGAAAGTAACAAACAATGGTAAGGAGATAAGAAAGATACTTTTTTGGAATGTAGCAGGAGTATGGAAAATAGACAGCGATTTTTGGGACTACATATGCATGGTGGAAACATGGGTTGAAGACAAGGATACAGAAAAATTAAAAGAAAAATTACTCAGACACTTGGAATGGACCATCGTCGGAGCAAGAAAGGAAAAGAGAAAAGGTAGGTCGAGAGGAGGAATAATAATTGGCATAGAAAACAGCTGGATGACAAAGGTATGTGAGTTGGGTAAAAGCATGGATGAGGGCATAGTAAGAACTAGGATTGCAATGGAAAATGGTTGCAAAAAGTTAGACATATGGGGGATATATGCCAATCAGAGAGGAGACACAAAGGATGAATGAAAAACAATAGAAGAAGGGAGTTATAGCGGGGAAAAGGAAAACCTTATCATGGGGGACTTAAACGTAAGGATATGAGAGAGAGGCGAGTGTATGCAAGATTCGGGGGGAGGGGAAATGAGTAGATGAAAAAGCAAGAAGAAAAAAGTGTACAGTGCAGGAAAGATCCTAGTGGACAAAATAAGAAGAAATGGACTCTGTATATTAAACGGAACAATGAGAGGAGATGAACAAGGAGAGCACACATTCATAGAGGCGAGGAGCAGCACAGTGATAGACCTTGTGATAACGGATAGGGAAGCGAGAGAATGAATAAAATCCTTTAAGGTAGGAAAAAGGGTAGAGTCAGATCAGCTGCCACTGGTGGTGACGATGAAAACAGGAGAGAAGATCAGGAAAGGGAAGAAAGAAAAACAGTAATTATCTGGAACGAGGAGAGCATAAAGGAATATAGAAAAAAGACAGAAGGAGTACACGAAGAAATAAGGGAAGAAAGAAGAATAGAAACACTCTGGGAGGAAATAAGGAGCAAAATCGGAAACAGCATGGAAAGAAAGGAAGTTAGAAGAAAATTATGTAAAATGGGGGATCACAAGTGGTACGACAGTGAGTATAAGAGGGAAAAGAACATAGTAAGAAGGCCTTAAAGGACTGGAAGAAAGGGGATGTCAGAAAAGAAAAGTACCTGAATAAAAGAAGGAAATGGAAAGAGACATGTGAAAAAAGAAATCAGAGCAGAGGGAAAAAGATCGAGAGGAATTAAGAAAGTTAAAGAACGAAGGGCAGGTGTGGAGCTACCTGAATAAAGGAAGAAATCTAAAAAAGAAACTAAAGAACAACATAAGCAGCGAAGAATGAAGGAAACATTTCATGAATCTCCTTGGTGGAAATGAGCAAAGATGGAGATAGAACTGAGATAATAGGAGCGGACACGAAAGGTACATAAAAACGGGAAATTGGGAGAGTCTGGAAAAATTTTAAGAAGAAAAAAGTGACAGGGATGGACGAGATACCAATGAAGCGTGGATCTATGTAGATACGGAGATCAGAAGCAGAATGACAGAAATCTTAGAAAAAATATGGGAACAGAGAACAATTCCGCAAGACTGAATAAGTGAAATAATTGTGCCGATACATAAGAAAAGAGACAAAGAGGATCCCGAAAATTACAGAAGTCTATGTATGCTAGCATCAGGTTACAAAATATATACAGGAATGATAAAGAATAGGCTGGAGAGGGAGATAGAAGAAAGAAGGGTGATCCTAGAGGGACAAGCAGGTTTCAGGGTAGATAGAGGAGCCACGGATAACATTTGTATTTTAGACTACATAATGAAGAGAGCCATAAGAGAAAAAAGAGGCTATACATGATGTTTGTGGACATAAAGGCAGCTTTTGACATGTGTGCAGAGGGAAACTTTGGCAGATCATGGAAAAGAAGGGAATCAATGTGGAACTAATCTCAAGGATAAAAGCAATATATATGAAAACGAAGTTTAGAGTGAGAATAGAGAAGGGCTTAACGGAAGAATTTTGGACATATAAAGGTTTGAAAGGCTGCTGTCTCAGCCGGATCCTGTTCAATATCTACATTTCGGAACTAGAAGAAGAGATGGAAAATAAATAAATAGTAGGTACGAAGATAAAGGACAAAAGGATATGGACATTAGCATACGCTGATGATCTGGTAATATTGGGAGAAAACAGGGGAGCGCTGCAGGCAATGATAGAAACCTTGAAAGGATTCTTGGAACAGAGAGAGTTACAAATTAACACGGCGAAGAAGGACAAAGATCATGGTGGCGAAGAGAGGAAGGACAATGAAGTTAGAAACATGGATGTGGAAAGGGAAGAGAATTGAGATGGTCAGCAGCTTCAGATATTTGGGCTTTGTGTTTAGGAGTGACGGAACTTACGACGATTACAGAAAGGGAAGACAGAAAAAGGGCAGAAATGCTGCAAGGAAGATATGGGAACTGGCAGAAAGGAGATATCAGGAAGACTTCAGACTGAGAAAGATAATTTTCCAGTACCTGGCTAAGAGTGTTATGGAGTATGGGGTAGATGTATGGGGAACAGAGAAAGCTGAGGAAATGGAGAGGATCAAGACCGACTATTACAGATGGACCTTGAAATTCGACTTTTGCACATCCAGATATATAGTTTACGAGAAGTCGGATGAATACCAGATGATAGAAGAGTGGAAGATAAGGGCAATGAAATATGAAGATAAAATAAAGAACATGGAAGGATATAGATGGGTCAAGAAATGTTATGAAGAACAAAGAGAAAGTAAGGCCCCCACAAAAAGAGACGACACAGAGACGTGGCTAAATAAACTGGGACTCAGCAGGACACAACTTGGCTACTGGGAAAGCATAGGGAAGAATATATACACAGAAATAAGAAGAAGAGACAGGGACATATAACTACAGGAAAGAAGGAGAAAAATGAAAGAGGAAAAATACAACAGTATATACATTGACATAAAAGAGAACGGATTACCAACATACCTCAGAGAAGAGGGCAACCCAAAAGAAATGAGAAAAATGGCAAGAATCAGATATGGGAACATATCAACGGGAAATAAATACTGGATGAATGCAGAAGAAAGGAAATGACAACTCTGTATGAAAAAGGAAGGAGACTGGACACACTGGACAACGGACCTATTTGGAAAGATAAGAGAGAGAAGTAACATAGCAAGGAAAGGGAAAAATTTAGTGAAGTTATGTAAAGGCAAAATAGAAGACAGAGTAATATTGAAAGAAGTTAGAGAGTTAGAAAAGAGGCTAGAAAGAAGAAAACATAACGATAATACATAACAAAACAACAAAAAAGAATTAGAAACTGCGGGAGAGGAAGTGAGAAAGGAGTAGAGAAAGAAAAAAAAGTGAAAAGTGAAATAAAACTAAATAATGCGATGTGAATATGTAATATATAAAAAATATAAAATAATGTAAAAAAAAAATGTATATAATAAGGAAAATGTACAGAAAGTAAATATATTATATAAGATATGCAAAAACTCAATGTAAATAACGGAACCCGTCCCTAGGTCAAGAGCTGGGACGTAATTTAATAAATAAAAAATAAATATTAAATTGATAATTATTATAAAATTATTTTTATTATTAAATCTATCAAACAATTAAGGTGAGACAACTGTGATTGATAGTATTTGTCATCATTGATCAGAATGATATAGATACTGTGAATTTTAGTTCAAAGATTAGCATGACTTTTCAAGAGTTAATTTTTAGAAGATAATGAATTAAAAATTTTACTTACTTAAATCTTGTACCTTAGTAAAAAATGTTAGAAAGCTTATAGTTATTTATTCATTTAATTATTTTATGACTCAAGTAACAATTTAAAAATATTTAAAAAATTTAAAAAATAACCTAAGACCAAGGACGTTTTGTACATAATATGCTAATTTGTACGGAACAAAACAAAATAAAACATAATGTAGGAATTACGCCAACTTTTTAATGAAATATTTCCTTGGTCTCATCAAAACCGTCTTTTTATTCAAATATTATATTACCGTTTTATTTTGTTATTATAATCAATATAAATACTTAATAAATATCTAATGAAATTTAATTTATATTTTTTTGTGTTGTTATTTCGCAAATATAAAATTAAAAATAAAAAATGTGTATAAATTTAGTACCAAATGATGTAATACTTATTCGTTATAATCTATAATAACAAATGAGTTGAAAATTTTAGTTATTCTTATTTCCTTTAATGTACAACGTTTCTTAAATTTGTCTTTTTCTATTGTTTCTTTTTGTGTTTAATATGAAAACTATGTTTTAATATTCTTATGATACTGTTATAAATATGAGAGATTATTGAAGAGTAAAAATATCTACAATAAGATGCCTAAAAAATTAAATAATTAATTTTATAAGTTCATTTCTAAAATATTTACAGTAAATACGTACAATAAAACTTTTAATTCAAATAACAAGAAACAGTGAATAAAAAATTTGATAAGTAACGCCATACTAAATAATATTGTAAAATTATTTTTTTTGGTTTTTAATTTAAAATAACATAAGATTTCACTACAAGTGAATTTTTAAAAAATACGCTAAAACGAGGTCTTACTATTAAAAATTACTTAAAAATGAGACTTGAGAAGTTACAATCAACAATATTAAAAAATAATTAGTGTGCTAATGTATTTAAAAATTTAAATACTCAGTAGTAGCAATTGTACGAGCATAATAATAATAGTAATAGCAGGGAAGAGCACCGGTTCCTACTCAGAGACATGCTATACTGCGCGCTCTTAAGCAAGAGCTTATGCGGTATCTCCTCCAAGCCTATCATACAAGACAATACATTATATATGAACAGTACGTGTTATTGTTTGATAGAGTCTCCCATCTAATCACAGGCAGAATTTCTTCGCGATCAGTAACCATTGAGTCCTTTATAGGCAACGCTGTCTTGAAGAAACAAATCAATAGATGCGGTTAGTCATCATTATCTATAAATTATATACTGACTGTTGAAGCAGCCAGAACGGAGTGGTTAGTCTACCTTGGGGCTCCATACCATTCGGCAGCCTGAATGTGCTATATTTAGTTATCATCAGTACCCCGTAAAGATTTTCATGACCCGATTCTTTCCATAACCTCCAAATATCTGAAGAGCCTCCAACACTATTGATGTATGCGCGCGCGCGTGTGTGTATATAGGTGTATGAATAAGTAGGATTTGTATGAACGTGTTGTATGGTATGACTCAATCTACTACGTTCATTAAATTAGGGGTAAAATAGATAACTTTATGTGGAGAGGAGCGTCCGAAAGGCTGACGAGAGATTTATTTCACACTTCAGGCTTGTAAAATAAGCCAAGTATGCGCCAAAACTATTATACTTTATTGATATTTTCGTCAATATTCATGGGAGTGCCTTTTTTTAGCCGGATTGCTTCACAAACTAACATACATTTCTATTTATCCATGAAAAGCTCGAACTTAATTGGAATCTGTATTTATTCACACATTCACTCAACTCATGTAAGAAGTATCCCAATCGAAAGTGGCAATCGATCGGAGATAAATGGCACAATAATTAAAAGAATGAAAATCCAAATGTTTTTTTACACTCTGTGAAAAAAATAGTACAGTATGTACGCATATTTTTAATATAAAAAATTAAAAATTTTTGGACGACAAAATCTAAAGAAAAATTAAAAAAAATCCAATAAAAGAACTAAAAAGAATGTATATTTAATTTTAAAAAATTTACATGACAAAAAATTCTTGCATTAAAAATAGATTCAAAAGATAGATTTAAAAATGCAGTTAAATACAAACCTAGTTAAACCTTATGGGTTACCCGAAATATATATGTAAGGTTACTTATTGCGTCTTATTAATGTGAATAGTTTTCCATTTTTTCTAAAATATTCAACATATATAAAAATATATATCAACTAAAAAATCATCAATTAAAAATAGTACATAATTAAAAAATTATCTAAACAATATTATTATCCATAAAAACTAAAAACTACACACTTATATCATTGTGAGCATAATATTATTGTTTTATTATAGATGTATAGATGACCCTATCGTTAAGAATGGCAAAATCCAGTTGATATAAATACTTTTAATACATACAATACTCATCTACAATTTATTTATGATATAAAAATCAAAATATTCTTATAGACCGAGCTCTTTTATGATATTATAAGGAGTATTTAAAATAATAACATGAATACTTGCTCAGTGATAAGACTCGTATTTTCAGTCATCACCCTGAGGAATATTTGAGCTGTAGGTGGAGATTTCCTTTACAATTCCTTATTTACACGACATTTAATTAACCTCTCGAATGATTCTTATTGTTTTCAAGGTAACCTTATCGGGTATATGATCTCTTTTACCAAATTTCTTGTGGAATATTTTATTATTCTTTCTTCGAAAAGCTTCAAATGAGTAGTTTTTTCTTGTTCTATCAAGTAATACGTATATTATTGATTCGTCTTTTTGTAAGCGTAGCGCACTATTATTTAAATTACCTCCTCGTTTTGTTGTTTTTGTAATAATTTTGTCTCTTATCGTAAGATTCTTAATAATACCTGTTTTGTAAATTTATTTTATTTTTGTTGATATATTGATTTATTAATTTGAAAAAGAATAATAGCAAAAATTCTATTCACAATTGGTTCAGTAGTGTTGTTTACAAAATTATTTACAATAATTGTTTTGTATCCTCTATTAAAAAAATCGGTCCCTTTTCTGCGAGAATTAATGAACAAAAACCGGCTCAAATATATAACCACACGTAAAAAACGGCTATACAATAATAATAAATCTTATCATATTCATAAAAGTGAAAACATTAATTCATTCTAAAAATATTTATATGTTCTAAGTTATATTCTGAATTATCAAATTTTTTTTAATATGTTATCAGTTTTTTAAACTTTTTGAATCAATCATTAGCAATTATTATTGATCACTATAAATACATGTGTTTAGAATTTTGAAAAAAATACAACAGCCATAAATTAAATATCATGAAAAAGAGATTTTATAATTTTCAGTATTTATTATACATTGTGAAAGTTATCAATATATTTCAAAGTGTTGAAATATGAAAGTCTACCTTATTTATAAAATACTCTAAATATTCGCTCTGCACCATAAATAATTTCAAATTGTAGAAAACGATATACAACGATATACATGGTCTGTCCCTGAAGTATCGAGTTTTTTTTTTTATTTTGCAATTATTGGTCGTAGTGACTTGGGAGAGATCTTAAAATGCAGAGAAAGCTTTTTTCTATTTGTCCCTTTTTTATTTTTTTTTGATAATTTGAAAAGGCAGGATTTTACTTTGTGCGAAGGGTGTTTTTCGATTTTTTGACACGGCATGCTGAAGCGATTAGTAGAACAGTATTACACTATAAAATTTTATTTGCAACTAAAAAAAACAGTGCGGAAACTTTTAAAATGTTAAAAGAGGCTAATAAAGATGTCAAAATCACAATGTGGAAAATGATATAGAGCTTTCAAAGAGGGCTGCAAAAAGATAATTGACAATTCTCGATCTGGACGCTTAAAAAAACTTTCGAATCGCTACAAACACTCGCCGTGCGATAAAAATTTTAAATTCAGACCGTTGATTAATGATTAGAGCAATCGTAGATAAACTGAATTTAATTCGATCTATAGTGTACAATATAGTGCAAAAATATTTAGAAATGCAAAAAGCTTGCGTGAATATCAAAGCTGAAGTGATTCAGACTGGTTTTGAGAGCTGAAAAACTCGTCTTCTTAAATGCATTGATGTAGGAGGAAATTATTTTGAACAATTTAAAATTTTTATTTCAAACTGTTTATAAGTTCAATAATAGATAATATTTTATTAAAAAAGGTAAGTGTTTTCTTTTTTTTTAGAATATTTAAACGCAACATTCTTGTAGTATTTTTCTACTAATCGCTTAAACGCACCAGTCTCAAAAATGGAAAAACACCCTTCGCGCGAAGCAAAATCCTGCCTCTTCAAATTATCAAAAAAACAAAAAAAAAGGAACAAATGGAAAAAAGTTTTCTCTGCACATTTAAGACCCCTCCCAAAGTCACTACAACCAATAGTCGCAAAATAAAAAAAAACTTGATACTTCAGGGACAGATCATGTACATTACCTACATTTATTAAGTTAAAAAATAATGTTTTTTAATATTGTAGTCAAATGCTCTTAGACCAATGGTTGAAAATACATATGATAATATGATGAAAAGAAAAAACATATTTATTTTAATTATATTTTGACTATTATTAATGTTTTAATTGATCTTTTATTTATTGATTATTTTAAATAATTTTTTTTATGAAAACTAGACTCAAAGACAAATAAATTATTCTGTAAGTAAGTGCCTGATAGACAAACATTATTCTTTTGGATCGAAATATTAATTCATATTAAAATATTAATTTAATTTTTAATGATACTTTCATGTTTTATAGTCTAAAGATAATTATATAATTTGAAATGTTTATGACAATTTGCAATATAAACATGTTAATAAAAATGTTTTTGTTAATATTGTGAAACTAAATAATTGAACATATGTAAAAGAAAATTTCTTATCAATAGCAGAGAAGATTGAGATATAAAATTAAGTACATATAAATTAGTAAATATCTTAACGTAAATATGTTTTGAAATAATTCCTTTTATTTTGCAGATATCCTAATTTTTATTGAAGTAAAATAAGTTTTTTTATTACATACACATCATTCATGTAAAAATATTTCTAGTTCTCGATATTATTTAGTAGATTGTTGTGATTCTGATAGAAAGAACATTAATGTATACCTTAACATTTATTGAATTATAAATCCAAATGATTAATCTAATTAATTTAAAAAAATATAAATATACTCAGAATAAAAATTTTTGATACATTAATTCTACGTTTTCTTTTGTTAAATTTTATAATATATAATATAGGTTTTAATGCAGAAGCTGTATTTGAATAAACAACTAAAACAATAATATTAGAACTATATATGTATATAAATATATAAATATATATATAATAATAATAATAATATTATATTTTATAGAGACATTGAAACAATTATACTAGAAAAAGGACTTAATGGATTGGGTTTTAATATTATTGGAGGAGAAGATAAAAATGGAATATTTATTTCATATATACTTACAGATGGATCAGCATACATTAATGGTCATTTACGTAAGGGTGATAAAATTATAAGTGCTAATGGAATTGATTTTTCAAATATTTCTCATGAAGATGCTGCATGCATATTAAAGGTAAAAAGTACTAAATATATTATGGATAAAAAAATTAATACATTATGTTTATATATATACACATGATAATGAGTTGCTTCATGTTACAATGAATATAACAAATTATGAACAATAGATAACCGATCGATATATATTTACTTATGTCAGGGCAGTCAGATTCCTACATCTGATGCAGATGTTCCGATAGAAGGGGGGGATAAAAGCAATTTAGAAGTTTAAACCCGAACAAATACTCGAAAATACAGAAAAAGAGCAAGGATACGGATATGTGAGTTACAGATGAACAAAAGAAACGTACTAATGCGAATACAATTTAACACGCTTTATCTACAATCACATAAAATAGTAATACACACCTGCCGTTTACAATTATGAAATCTTGATTTCTACTTACAATTTTAGTGCTTACAATAATACGGAGTTTTTCTTGAGGTTATTCGAGTTCTCTATTTATTAAAAGACCAGGGTTGGCTTTTATGAAGTCGCTCTAAGGGGTATTCATCTACACAGATGAAGTTGCAACTAGATCTCGAGTAGAACCTCCTTTAAAGTTGTATTTTCACTAACTTTTTGGTTATTACAAACTTCTTTGGGGTTATTTCTTCGAATAATCTAAGTCACCATACTCGTACAAATTTTGCAAGTAAATTTGCCTGGAAATCCTATCACACGCAAATATAAATTTAATAGCATGAATCAAAAATCGAAAATAATGAAAAATAAAAAAAATACAATGCAAATATCATGACGTAATATATTAATTGAAAGATCAGATAGATATATCAGACCAAGCAATTGAAAGCTCAATTGTCAATTAAGAAGTGTAGAGGTATTGCACAGTCTCAGACAAAGGGCTACCATGATGAGTTAGCTATATGCGTGTTGATGAATTCAGGGTGTCATTCATTACCCTGATTTTTAAATGATGGTTTGAACTTGAAAATTTTGTACACACGGTCGGCGTTAGAATCGATTAGGACTGTTTTTGGATATTGAGCACAGGGATAATCGATGACTTTTTTAAGAGCCTTATATCATTTCTCTAATTCCAATTTATATGTAATTTTATACTTAAAAATTTGTTCATTATTTAAAAGTCTCTAAAGAATTTTATCAAACTGTAAATAAATTTTTACCACGTAAAGTTGTTCCAACTGTCGCTACTTCGCGTGAATGTAATCCTATCGCTTATAATCATCAAAAAATATTAAAAAAGGACAATTAGGAAAAACTCACCCGTACATTATATGATTTCTCCAAAATCGCTACGATAAATAATGGTTTCAAATAAAAATAAAACGCATTACTTTTTCGACACACCATATATGTATACTAAATTAATTGATTTTTACATTAAAAGTTAAAACTAATGATTTAGAAAAACAATAAATAAAGATAAAAAATATAATGCACATTCGATAGTTTTTTTTTTTTAAATGAAAAAAAAAAATTTTAATTTCTTGAATTTGAACTAAAACAGTTTTTATGAATGATGTACTGTCAAATATTAATTAGGATTTTAATTTTTACATTAAATATTTTTATTCGAAAAAAAGTTGTCAATACATTTAATGTCTTTTTTAATTTTACAAGCTACGTTGATTTTTACTTTGAAAGGAATTTAAATCCATTTGAAAATTAGAAACTATGTTCGAAAGATAGAAGAGTAGAATATTAATTAAATTTTACCTTTCCTCCTGGAAATGATCTCAGTTTCTTTTTACATTATGTTACATTTATATTGCTTACATTAAGTAATTGATGTATATTATATACATTAATCAAAGTGTTATGTTTTCTCTTGAATTTCCATATAATCGTTCTTTCATCGTATATAATTCTATTCATTAACTTTCTTGTCAGTTCTTCTATTATCTCACATTCTTTTACTAGGTGTTATCAGTATTCTACATTTTGTTTGTATTGTAACGAGACGACTCTATTCGTCCTTCACGGATGAAGGGCAGAGTCGAGGGCTCGTCGAAGAAATAACAAAATTTACACTGGGATCAGTGGCAGCCGGTTTGTCAGGGATTTAGAACGTTACTCACAGGTGTCGTTAATGAAAGAAATAAGTTTAAATAAATAAATGTTACCAGAGAGGTGTCGTTTAATGAACAATTCTTACAAAAAAATACAAAGTCAATGACACATTGAATACATTCGATTGGAATAAATTTCTAAACAGAAGATATAATAATATTTACAATATTTAACGTTTCATTTATTTGTCTAGTGACCGTCGCATGGGCCATGGACATAAACAATAATAACATCAATCCAGGTACACCAAACCTCGCTGACTATCGGAAATCCGAGTAATTATTTTTAAATAATTACTTTACAAATTTCTATACTAGTGCAGATATTTCGGATAGTGTCCTAATATCGGTTTATCTTTTTCATTTAACAAACACAAGCAAATAAATCATAAGACACGGTGGGGAACGGAAGGAACAGCAAGATTCGATATACGGCAACAGAACTCTATGAATGGTTAACGGAAAACCAAACCCCTAGTGCAAAAGGGGAGACGTATCACGAGCCAAGGTTGCGGACGGTGGCTACAAATGGTAAATTTGCAGCGGATGCAATTTCACACATTTGAATATCTCTGGCTACAGGAGGGATGATTTGACTGCAAGTAGTAAACCCTTTAAGGATTTGAAAAAGCACGGAATAGTGGCAATTTCGGATGTTGTATTGCCACGTAATTATGAACAACGGAGGCCGATACATATTCAGAGTGTTGCCACAGAATTGTGTACAACAGGTAAGACGGAAGGGATGGTCCTGTCAGGACCGAAGCCAGAAGGAATTAGGCGTCAAAAATACGGAAACGGCTTTTTGTGAATGAATGCGCCCTATTAATAAGAATTGAACCGCCACGGTAGCATGAAGATGGAGAACGAAAAAAATATTACTGACACGATATCGTGAGCAACGGAAACTTTCGAGGAAAGAAGTGTGTTGCTAGAAAGCCGAAAAGGTTCTTCTCTCGAGTTGAGGGTTCCGAGGTGCGACATCACCTCGGTTGCTCGACGCTTGATGTGCGCGTACGCTGTTGCGTAATCGATCCCGAGTGTTGATTGGTCTCGTCGCGGTGGTCCGCGCGGGGTCTAATCACCGTAGAAACATCGAGAGGGTCAAGAAGCCATCTAAAAGTTTCTAGCAACGAGCGGATCTCGTTGCATTTTCCCCCCGCTGGGGAGAAGCGTTAACGCGCCGTTCTATACCTATTTATAATAAATTATGTAACGGTGAACATAAAGACAAATCATAAAAAAAACGGATTTCTTACAATCGTAACAGAAGTAACTATGTACTATAAGCGCAATAAACGAGAACTCTAGTTCAATTGGCGAGAACAAGACAGTTAGCGGCTAATGTAATACAATAAATATTATATATTTAACGAAATAAATAATTTTTATACATTTAATAATTATTTATAATTATTATAAATATAATATATATTTATGTTATATAAATCATTTATATATAATTAAATAATTATTAATACAATATATATTTATATTATATATATACTAGATATAACGGAGAAGGGGAAATTTTTTATATCTTTCCTGGTTTTTACTTTGAGTACGATAACGGCAGAAATTATTTTTACAAGAGGTATATTGTCCAATATTGTAACCTAACGTGATGAAACATTTAAAGGATCAGCGCTACACAGTAACATTTTATAAGGGGCTTGAGTAGAATACTGAATAAACTTTTGAAATGTCTGAACAGGCCTGTATACATCTATTGTTAGTCACAAGTTAACAGGAGCAGGAGTATATTTTAGGTTTAGCAAGAAAATTCGGTGTACAGAGTTCGTTATTCAAGTCGAAAGGATCGCGAATTTCGACCTTTTTGCATCAAGTAACAAGTAAGAGTACCCTGGGGTTCGTTCTCCTCCGACCACTGACCCTTGCTCGCCTTCCGACCCGATCACACTTTTATCGCGGTATCCCCGACACCTGGTGACCAGGTTCGCCCGACGCAGGTCACCATTACATTATGCCCGGCACTCGGCGCACGTTTTCCGGATTATCGCGCGTCGGAGTACGCCATTCTTATTTTAACGTGTTAACTTAACCATCGGTATAAAAACCTTTCGCTTTGTATCGAAAGGAAAAGCTGCTACAATATAAACTTATAACTAAATTTGGGCCGCAATTGCCCGCGCAGACCATCTTTACGGATTTCCTACCATTCCCCGCGCCGTTTTGCACGAGGTTTTCAATTGTTCAATTACCCGTGCCATTCTGCAAGGGGTTTTCAGTTAAGCTCAATTCGCCGTGCCATTCTGCAGGGGTCTTTCGTTGGGGTCAATTCCCCGCACCCTTCTGCGCGGAGTTTTTCTCCATTTACGTTTTTCGCGTCTGCTGCATTTCTTTATAGCAGGTAGAAAGTAATATACGAAAAGCACTCGCTTGCGACGATTTATGCCTAATCTCCGACGGCGCCGTCCCTGTGCGTATTTTGTTCACAACATCTATAATTTATCTATATGAAATTGTTTGTAAAATTAAAATTACACAAAAGAAAATAACATATTTAATATTATAAATACAAACAAAACCATTGTTTATTGTAAAAAATATTGTCCAGAATTTTAAATTAAAAAAAAAACCTTTAAAAATACTTGTAACGAAATGTTTATAAACTCGAAGTGTCATCGATTGTCTCGATAAATAAGTGAAGGTTTGAACTTAAAACTTTGCGCACACGCTGGATGTTGGTATCAGTGTAGGTTATTTTTGGGCGTCCAGGATGGGATTTATCCATGACTTCCTTGAAAGTCTTGTACCAATTTTCTAAATATAATTGATACATACAGTTAAAAATATTAAATAAAATGAAGATATCCTTAAAGACCTTTTATAATATTTAAATGTCTTCTCAATATACTTCAAGCCACAAGCTTAAAAACAATCTTCGTGAGAAGGCATTCTTTTTGTTGTTGCCTATTACTCCTACTAATTGTAAAAAAGGAAAGATAAGAAAAATTTTCCGACTTTTTCAATAAAATTACAACCATTAATCGAGTCATAAATGATCCTTTTATAATAAACCTTGTACAGCATAGGAATGATGATATTCTTATATTTATAAATAATTATATTCGAATTATCAGGCGTATTCAAAAGAAATCCACTATTTATTATTATAATATTAGCAACTATATTCAAGGATAGATAGCTTATTGTGGATATCTAACAATTAAATTAGTATAATATATTATTTTAAAATTTTTTCAAAATGATGAAATTTTCAATCTGTGCAGAAAAATGTTGGCTATTTGTTCAACATTATTTCTTGTTAGTGAAAAAACAATTATATTATATAATTATATTTACTTAAAGTCTATATATTAATGTATCTTTAACATATATATTCTTTATATTATTATAGATGATATGCTCTAACAATTAAGTTATCATTACGAGTTTCTTTTTACAATATATATATATATATATATGTATAGATAGATCGCTTAAACCTATTTTTTGTTTACAATTTTCTATTTTATCAAATATAATATTCTATATTATAATTTAGTTAAATTTTAGGGATCAGAAAAATCAGTTAAACTAGTTGTTCAACACAATGTAACAAATTACAATGACTTTGAAGTACAACTTAATTACTTAAAAGAACAAAAAATAAACCAATCTACACATGAGGGATCATTAATAAAAACAAAACAGAAAAAATCTATGTTTGTCAGTTAAGTATTAATAAAACTTGGAAAATAAAAAATAATTTTTAATATCTATTTTAAATTATCTTCATTCTTTTAACAGATTTAAAACAATTATATTTTACACCTAAAGCATAATTCATAGAATCGTACTGTATAATTAAAATTAAGATTAATTTCGTAACGATATATATGGAGTTCCATTGATATTTATATTCAATTCTTAAAAAAATAATTCAATGATTATTTTACTTTGATCGAATAATGATAATAATAATAAATAAAACAACTAAATAATCTTGTATAAATTCTCATCCATTTTTCTAAATGTATAAAAACTGTAGCAGAATTTTATAATGCTTTGAAACCAAATATTTTGGTCTTTGTAATGATATATTAATCACAATGGATTAATATTATATCACGCAAGATATATTTTATTGTGTACACTTTCTAATAAATTATCTTATTAGTTAAACACCAATGATCTATTGAACAATATTCAATACATAATGATATTAGGAAATAGTTATGGGTGTGGAAAAACAACGATGGTTTTATTTTTCGTCGGCGATGTAACGAACAGATTACTTTGCCATCATCAGGACTTTAATTATTAATAAAATTAGTTATAAATTTATACATACAAATATATATAAATAAAATTACAGAGATATATATTATCTTAATCGAAATTTAAACGTACTAAACGGCGCTTACATCGAGATTTATAAACACTAAAAAATGTAATCCGCAGCATTAATCTAAAATCATTAACATCTTTGACCTTATTAAAAAATAAAGAAAATTTATGTCCCAGACAATCATATATTAATTTCGATTGACGTAAACTCTTCGTTTGTAAGCGTCATGAAAGTGTTTATAATTCAAAGTTTAGAAAGACGTATTTCCAACAACAATAACCCTAGCAAAATTGCGTTTAATGAAATTGTAGCTATAACTAACTTTCTTTTTGATAAAATATATTTCTCCTTTGATGGTAATATTTACCAACAAATTTTTGGTACTCCAATGGACTTATCAATATCATTTATTTTCGCAGACATGGTAATGGAAGATTTAGAAAGAGTGTCTCAACACTCTCGAAAACCGTTACAATTACTCTACCGTTTTCTACTATAGATATGTAGATGACACTGTTTTTTGCATAGAAAATAGTAAAATCTATCTTGTTTTAAATATATTTCACAACTATAATACTCATCTACAATGTACCTAATGAGCTAGAAATGTCAAAATCATTGAGCTTTCTTAACATTACCATTTTCAACAAAAACAATCATATAGTGACGAATTGGTACCAAAAAGGGATATGCTTTAATAAAATCATTAATTTTCATTCCCATCACTCCATGATTCAAAAGAGATATATCGTATATAACCTTGTAGACAGGGCGATTTTATTATTCGACAGATGTTATCACAATGACAATTTAAATAAAGTGCGTAACACCCTACATAATAATAACTAGCTGGTCTTTAACAACAAACATTTGAATTATTGATTGAGAAAAATTAAATTTAATGATTCTCTAAACAGCAACCATAAAAAATCTTACAACATAATTTTGTTACCTAATATAAAGAATTTTTATGAAAAAATGTGCAATAAATTAAGCACGTATAACATCAATACTGCCCCTAAGATCAATAATAAGTTAAATAATATCATAAAATAGGGTAAGGATAGAAATGATACACGGGAAACTGTCGGATAAAAAGCAATATAACATGAATTCAATAATACAAATTTATTTGCAAATAAACAAACACATGACAGATTGGGACAATGTCAAAAATTTAAATAGAGATCAAAAATAGAAAGAGACAAATTTTGTAAATACTACATATACAATTAAATAACCGCACTGTAAACAGACAGTAAGACATCAATGTGTTGAATAATAAATATAAATATCTGACGACATTGATGACGCGATATAAAGGTGATATATTAATCGATGTAAGCGCACCTTGATACATTTTAATTTCGATGACGTAAAACGTGGGTTGTATGAGATAACCATTTATTAAATATACCAAGGTAATATATATCTCTGTAATTTTATTTATCTATATTTGTATGCGTAAATTTATAATTGTAACTAATTTTATTAATAATTAAAGACCTTATGATGACAAAGTAATTTATCGAAACGTCGCTGACATAAAATAAAAACATCATTATTTAATTCACACCTGTAAGGAACTATTTCCCAAAATCCTAATACTATGGACGGTGTCCTTTTGAATTATACAAATATTTAATACACAATATTTTATAATATACTTTATAATCTTAAAATATATAAAATCAATTTTTTTTTTTATTTTATTGTAGATAATTTTTAATTTCTTTAATGATTTGACAGACTTTTTGTAATGAATTATAAATATGCTTTCTCTAGTGGCAAAAATATACATACTGAAAATAAATCATTTATATTTTACTTTAGTATATACGAGAAAATTTTATGTAAATTTATTTCTAATGTATTTATAAATCATTGAATTATATATTATATTGTATTATTCTTGAAATACATTTATTTTTCATTTTCTGGTAAAATTCAATAAAAAAATGTATTTTTTGTATAAATGAGGAGTAAAACATATTTTATTAATATGGAGATCATTTCTAATTAAATATTTATGTATTAACAGAGTTATGATTAAATTTGCGTGTAATATCATTCGACCGTTGGTGAAACTTACTCTTGTTTGTAAATATTTTTAATATAAGACAGGAAGATCGCAATTTATTTTAGAAGAAAAAGTAGTAATAATAGCGATAAAAATAGAGAGAAAAATTAAGCATGCTAATATCGATGCAAACGGAAATCTGATATTAAGCAGTTGTTTAACAGTCAAGCATCAAATTTAGATTCCTGTGAAATTTTCTACCAATAATACTAATAATAATAATATTAATAATAAGTAATAACTTCTTGTAGTGTGTAGTTCATGATATCGTAAATAAACAATTACTACTATCAAAGCTTTAATTTTACTTGTAGTATTTGTATAACAGACAAATGAGATAGTAATTTTGAGTAATTCGCTTGATGTTCATCGAAAGAAATTCTTAAACAATTATTTTGTCGAATTTTATATTTTATGTATATAAAATATATAAAACGATTTTAAAAAACAAGGGTTCTTGGCTAATCAAAATCTATGTCTATACTGTATTAATGTACTTTTAAAAATTACTTAAACACATTTTCTATTATGAAAGTTAATTTTGAAAATTTTATAAAAATAATTTCCAACCATTAATATATAGCTTTTCTTTTCTTCGATATTGTATATAAAAATAACAATTAATTCACCCATGATATAATTAAATTATTTTTCTCTCTAGATCTGATAGTTTTTTTTATCTTTTTACAGTTACTGAAAAAAACAAAAAGAAAATCAAAGAATAATGATTTTTTCCGTATTTTCTAATTTTTAAATTTTTCAAGTAAAATTTATTTTTTAATTGTTATACTATTTGAGGTACTGAATCTTATTAAGCCCATAGTCACTGTAAAATTTTAATTGTATTGAATTCGATTCTGCTACAGTGTTCATTGAATAATGATAAAAAATTTAAGATTTACATAAAAAAAAAAATTTAATAACAAATTTAATATATTCATCATTATGAAAAACTTTATAATACTATATAAAACTAGTAATACATTTTCTTAAAATATTTGTTATTTGGAAATAAAATTCAGTTTCATAATTACATGATAAATTAATAAATTATTCACCATTATTATATTATTGAATTATAATATTAGTTTATAAATCATCTTTAAATACAAATATAAATATTTGTAAATTATTCTATATTTTTATTTTTAGGTCACTTTTTGATTACGATCCAAATAAAGATGATGATTTGCCAAGCCATGGACTTAATTTTAATTTTGGTGATATCTTGCATATTACTAATGCATGTGATGATGAATGGTGGTTAGCTACGAAAATTTGTTTTGATGGAAATGAAAATTGTGGCTTAATTCCTGCTACGAAACGGTGGGAAAGAAAACAAAGAGCTAGAGATAGATCTGTTAAATTTGAAGGACGTGTTTCTGTTCTACTTGACAAAGTAAAGTATATGATTTTTTGTAAATTACTGAAACTGATACACTGCTACGCGTCATAAAATAAATAATAAAAATTATATTTTATTCTAACTATTAATAGTTTATTTTAAAAAATTAAAAAACTTTAAAACATTTAATTATTTAAAGAATTATAAATTATAAAATAAAGTATCGGATATAATATAAATAATATATCACAAAGAATTTATAATAGTAAGTTTACGATATATTGAATTATATTAAAAAATTATTATATATTATTCTTTATATGCATTGCTGATATTTATAATGTATTATCACGACTTTGTAACTCACTGTAATTCTCTATCTTTCTCTTTCTTTTATTCCTTTGCTCCTTTATTTCCTCAGATTTTAAATATTTACCACTTAATGACTGGATCATCGCTCTTCCCTTTCAGTCACTCAGATTAACTCAAAATAAAAAAAAGATTGGAAGAATAAATAATGTATCGCAGTGTAAGCATTATAAATGACGGAAAAATGAAATATAAATTTGATGGGGCGTTGTGTGATTCAGGTCCAGAGGAATTGGTACGGTATCAAAATTCGATTTAAAAAAGGTTCTACGTTTTTATCAGACGTATGCACAACTAGCCGGAAAAGGGGTGAGCGACAAAAGTAAAATCAAAAATAGTCAATGGTGGGACATCGTTCCAATACTGACACATAATATTGTATTCGCAAAATACAAACCCCATAGTAATTGTATTTTTTTATGTAATAATGTTATAGTTGTAAGCCCTTTACATATATATGCTCACCATAGTGATGAGAAATCCATAATATTCTCAAATTATCATCAATTTTATGTGAGTACATTTACCTATAACCATAAATGGTAGAACACGTCACAAAAAATGGTGACTGGGACACTACCATAATGATCATCATCATACCGGAAAAAAATAAGGAAAGAGAAAAGTGGAAAAAACTTTAAAAGTGGTACAAATAAAAAACTGAATTCTCCGACGGTTACTGAAAATTATTTTTTTAATCGTAGGCAAGGTACAGTGCTAAATGTATTTATAATTTTGATTTTATGTTATTAAAATAACTTTATAAATCTAATTGGGATCTATTTATTCACATTCAACACCATTCGATCTACTAATAGTTCCATATATATTTAAAATAGAATACATAATAATGTATTGGAATTTAAATTAGCTTTGATTATATAATATGGTCATATAATACGATTGCTGTATACATTTGATGTAATGTCTTGACAATTTAATAAATAAAAATCGTCACAAAATTTTATTGTATTACAAAATATTAATTATAATGGTGTCCATAAATAAAAGTAAGCAATTAAGCAATGCAAAATAACAATATTAAAATCAACCTGACACTAATAAAATAGCTAAGTAAAAAAGAATAGTATAAAATTGAATTTCAAAAAAAAAATTAAAACAATAATAATTACGAAAACTAAAATTAATATAATAAGATATTAAGTTTCATTCAGCAAGAAGACTGTGTCATAGAACACCATAAGACAGAATGTTCTTTTACAGATAGTTCTAATCTCAGTGACTTTCATTGTTATCATTCAACAAACCTAACCAACGAAATTTATTTTTGATAATTATCATGCCAGAAATCTATAAAAACTTTAGCGATTTCTTTATTGCGACTAAAACCTACTCCATAATATTAAAAGTATTAACACCAGTCTCTGTACTTGTACTTCCTCGTACACGTTGCTTATTTCGTTTTACACTTCAAAAAAAAATTTTATCCAACTATTATTAGAAAAACCCTTAGATTACTTCTTATTTATCCTTACTAACTGAAAAGTGCGATAGAAAATACAAGAGACACAAAATAATAACTAGGGCCCTTGATGACCTCTTATCCTACTATAATGTTCGTGTTGAAAAACAGTTTCTAACGAAGGATCTAAAAAATATATTATCTGGATCGTTTAATTAAAATAGATAATATGAAATTGCTATGAAATGACTATGTCATCTTGGCACAATAAATCCTTTTTCGAACAACATCAATTTTTCCCCTTCAGATCTAAACCTACACTTGTTTAGCACTTTATGTACTTCCAATGATACTACCATCTTCAATTTTCTTAATATGTTGCTTAACCAATCTTTTGCCAACAGCTGCAATACAAATATGAATCCAATTACTTTTAAATTTTCTCTAGTACTTTTGCGCGACGTCAAAAGAGTCATATTTTTTTTTAAATCTCATGCCCATGGTAGAATAATATTATAATAATAATAATAATATAATTGCGACGATATTACACCTCGTCGCGACACCGATTTGAGGTTAACAGTTTATTATCCTCTTGACTGGCCGGTTCAATCACCTCACAGGTGAGAAAAGTGTGGGATCTAGTGGGATGGAACAATCATTAACTAATTCGCGATTTGTCGACTTGAATATGATACCGCTTTTCAAACGCTTTATTTCAAATCGCGCAAATCACACGCGTACGGCGTGCCTTCCCCACGGAAACTAACGCCGGTTATCCCTCCGCAAGAAGGGGAAAAAGTTGAAACCGCGGCAAAGCACGGGTATATAAACATGCGAATGAATCTACGAAGGAACCTTTTTCTCTGGATAATTGATCGAGACAATCGTGTTCACATGAGGGTCTAATCAATTATAATATAAGAAAATTCGTTGTATTTTATTTTGTCTCTGTGATTACACCCAGACAATTATAAAATAAAAATCGAAATAAAAATTTAATATAATTTTCGGTGCTGCGTCATAACAGCAGTAATCGCTGTATCAAAAGTAATACACGACGTCACTTGCGTCATAACAACAAGGGCGCCGTGTATTAGTTAGGTTTCAATATAAATAAACGACGTGCTGTGTGTCATAACTGCCGACACGACCGTTTATTTACTATTTACGTCTGAATAAGGTGAATAAACCTCTGTTACAGACGACCACTGAGGAGTCACCGGCAATCGACAGCAAAATATAGCCGCCAACATTCAAATATCGTTATTGTATTTAAAATTACAATAAACATCTTGTTAAATAAAAAATTTATAAATATAGAGTTTGTTATTTGTGGGACCCATCCTCCGACTGAGTAAGTCCCGGCCCCGATCTGACGAGAGATCGAGGCGTTGCATGGCGCCCGAACAGGGACACAGATAACAAAAAACTCTAATAAATAATATTTATATTTTTTTAGGCTTGAGTTATTATTTCCATTGATTTTGTGATTTCACAAAATAACAATGGGAATTTCTTGGTTATATAAATTACCTAAAGATGAGGTAATTGCATTACTACGAATGCATAATTTGCCTACGGAGGGAAATCTTACGATAACCAGGCAAATTTTAATAAAGTTCGCAAAAACGAATCCGGAGTTATTTGTCGGCAAAGAAGAAGATCCTTCGGAATATAATGAAGGAGACGATGTGAATGCGGATATTTTAAATGACGTTTCTGAAATCATTCATACGTCATTACAACAGAGGGCTCCGCAACAATCAACTCCTATTGAAAGGACTCCGGAAGAAGTATGCAGCATAGGGACGGAAAATATACGTGTTCTTGAAATTATACGCAAATGGAATATCCATTTTGATGGAAAAGATGTATATTATTTCTTGGAACAATTGGATGCACATTGCGAAAGTTATGAAATTTCAAAGGAATATTTACTCAAAGCATTACCTATGTTGATGAAACAAGATGCATTAGCCTGGTTTAAAAATCAACCCAAATGCACTACCTGGAAGGAATTTGAGCAAATGCTAAAGAATTATTATCTGTCACGTAATGTACGCAAGGAAATGGATCGACTGATAAATGAACGGAAGCAAGGGTCAAATGAATACGTGAAAGCTTACATAACGGCGATGCAAACTCTTATGCGACGACGGGGGGGTTTTACCTTAGAGGAGGAAATCGACCGATTATATGAAGGCTTACGACCAGAAATTAGACTGTTCGTTCATCGGCATCAAATTCTCAGCGTACATGAGTTAATTAATGAGGCTGAACACACTGAGAATTTGTTAAAATTAACCAAGAGCCTCGGACGTACAGCACTTCCTATTCATGCAAATGAACCGGAAGTAATGACGGAGACTACAAAACCCCATGGTACCACATATAGCAGAAAAGATCACTGCTGGCGATGCAAACAAAGGGGATATCGTCGAGACACCTGTAGAAATGCAGCAAAGAAATTTTGTGCCATGTGCGGTAAAGATGGAGTTTTTACCCGTGAATGTTGCATGCCTTCGGGAAATGGACAAAGGACCGAGATCGCATCTCCCCCGTCTCGGTCCAATGGTGTCGAGACGGACGACCATCCATTGAATTAATTATTGAGGGAGAAGCAATCCAGGCCCTTGTAGATACAGGGGCGGTAAATTCATTTATGGGAAAGCGAATGTATGAATGGTGTTTAGAAAGAAATTGGAAAAGATTTCCGATTCAATATACAGCAACCATGGCAGACGGCTCACCAGTACAATTAGACTGCAGTATTATGGGAAACGTAATTATCCGAGGAAAAACCAAACAAATGTCCTTTATAATAATGAATAATTTAAATTACGATATATTATTAGGCATGGATTCTCTGAGGTTATTAGGAATCGATATAACGTTTCAAGATCAAGCGTCAGCAATTCGTACTGTTGGACTACAGAATTTATCGGAAAACCAACAAGAAATACTTAATAATATATTAAAGAATGCACAAAAGAAAATGGAAAACCTAAAAGGGCCAACCCATTTAGTACAGTACAAAATCAATCTTAGTAATCCCACTCCGGTAAAACAAAGATATCGTCCAAGAAATCCGGCTATGCAGAAAATTATCGATGACGAAGTACAAAGAATGGTGGATGAGGGAGTGATAGAACCTTCCTTGAGCCCATGGAGCTCACCCATAGTTCTGGCAAAGAAAAAAAATGGAAAATACCGATTTTGTATTGATTTTCGAAGATTGAATGAGGTCAGTGTAAAGGATGCGTATCCTTTACCAAAAATCCATGCCACTCTGGATAAATTACGAGGAGCGGTGTATTTGTCTACGATTGACTTGAAAAATGGATATTGGCAAGTCCCGCTCACTCCTGATAGCAAACCTATCACGGCATTTACTGCACCAAAACATGGTTTAATGCAGTTCAAGGTTATGCCATTTGGCTTGCATTCCGCCCCTGCAGTTTTTCAAAGAATGATGGATCAAGTAATAAGCCCATCGTGGGAACCATACGTCTTTACATACTTAGATGATATTGTAATAGTAAGTCCTAATTTCGATCATCATACTTATATGGTAAAGAAAGTACTCGACAAATTATATGAAGCGAAATTACGTCCTAATTGGGAGAAATGTCAATTTGGACGAAGGAAATTAAGTTATCTAGGACATGTGATTGACGCTGACGGTATTCATACGGACCCAGAAAAAATTGCTGCTATAGTGGCATTGACACCACTAAATAACATCAAAGAATTAAGAAGATTCAATGGCATGGTTTCATGGTATCGGCGGTTTTTACCGGACGTAGCCACAACAACTGCTCCATTGAATAAGTTGCTGCATAAGAAAATAAAATGGGAATGGGGAAAAGATCAACAAAACGCTTTCAAACGTTTAAAGGAACAATTGACTCGAGCCCCTATTCTCACTTGTCCCGATTTTGAAAAAACCTTTATTTTGCAAACAGATGCAAGTAATGAGGGCCTTGGTGTAGTGTTAACCCAAGGTGAAGCGGATGAGGAAAAGGTCATTGCTTACGCCAGCCGAACTCTTAATACTGCCGAGAAGAATTATTCAGCTACAGAGAAAGAGTGTCTTGCTGTAAAATGGGGAATATGGAAAATGAGGAATTACTTAGAGGGCTATCATTTTGTTGTTATTACTGACCATCAAGCTTTAAAATGGCTCAGTCAAATTGATAATCCGTCCGGTAGATTAGCCCGTTGGGCCATCGAGTTGGCACAATAGGATTACGAACTAAAATACCGAAAGGGTGAAGAAAATATACTAGCTGATGCCCTCTCTCGACACCCAGAAAAAAAAATATGCGCTATAAGTAAAATCAGTTGGTATGATAAAACCATGCACGCAGTAAAACGAGACCCAGCATTATGGAAGAGTTTCAAAGTAGAGAATAATAGATTATACAAATTGGTGTTACACACATTGGATTTTAACGATACTCCTGAAGCCTATCAGTGGAAATTGTGCGTACCCAATGAACAACGCTTAAAAATCCTACATGAAAATCATGATGACGCGTTGGCGGGACATCTCGGCGTAAGTAAAACACTGTGTCGATTAGCGAAAAATTACTTCTGGCCAGGCATGCTGAAACAAGCAGTCGATTATGTCAGATCCTGTCAATCGTGTCAAGAATACAAATCTTCCCAGCAGGCAAAACCTGGAGACATGTGTGCACGATGGGTGGAAGGGCCATGGGACGAGGTATCAATAGACCTCGTAGGGCCGCAACCTCGTTCTCGAAGCCAGAATATATGGCTCCTCGTATGCCAGGATCGTTTTACAAAATGGATTGAATTAATACCATTACGCACCGCCACCAGCACCGTCATCCAAAACAAAATAAAACAACATATTATTTATAGACATGGGTGCCCTAAGACAATAGTGACAGATAATGGACGGCAGTTTATAGGAAAAGTTTTTGTGGATTACCTCAAAAGCTGCGGTATTGAACATCGTAGAACGCCTCCTTATACCCCACAATGTAATCCGGTGGAGAGAGCAAATAAAGTCATAAAAACCATGATCGCACAACAGGTGAAAGGCAAACATTATATTTGGGATGAACATCTGGCCGAACTTGCCTTTGCCTATAATACGGCAGTCTCCTCGTCCACAGGTTTTTCACCGGCTTACTTAAATACTGGAAGAGAGCTCTGTACCCCCATGATGAGAAAACAGAAAGTGTTTAACTGCGTCATAGAGGGCGAAGAACAACGTGCAGAAAAAATAAAAAATGCATGTCAATTAGCCCAAGTAAAATTGGCACAATCCTTCGATATTCAGCGGAAATATTACAACGATAAGCGTAGAAATTGGTACCCTGAAATAGGTGAAAAAGTGATGAGAAAAATACGAATTCTGTCAGACAAAGTAAACAAAGTCTCACACAAACTAACGCCTAAGTATGATGGTCCTCATGTTGTTATTAAGAAGATTTCGCCGGTTATTGTCCAGTTGAAGAGTGGGGATAACGAAGTTGTCACCGCTCATGTTCAGGATCTGAAATCATTTCATAGTAAAGATTTTATCGAGGAAAATGACGGAGAAAATAAAAATAGGCGACATGAAAGTTCGATGCGGACTTGGAGCTCAGGCAACCCCATACCTTCATCTCCAACGACATGGCAATCATCGCCGAGTGCATGGGGTTCGAGGTACATCGAATGAGAGGAGAGATATCCAACCGGTATGGGTCCAGGACAATGATCTCGTACGAAGGTTGGACAGAGGTGATGATCACGCAGGATGGGCGGAGAGTCACAATACCCGCCTGGATCATAGAAAAACAAAAGGAATGGATAGTGCTGGGAAGAAACTATGTCTACGCGAGGCAGGAGTAGGGGAGAGTCAGCAAGGTAAAAATCTGTTTAGTATTAAATCAAACGTGAAAATGGAAATTACGCGAAACGATATAGTAAATAGACTACGGGAAAAATCGAGAAAACGGGCGGAATTAGAAAAAATTTCAAGAAAGCGGAAAACCGAGTCGCCCGAAACTGAAATACCTGAGAAAAAACAGAGACTCGACGATGTAAATAGCGAAATCACTACCTCAGCCGCCCCTTTGTCAGCCAACGAGCAGAAATACATGTTCGTGATGCTTCCTGATGGATTCCGTGTCCAAGTACCGACTGGACATCTTTCGTATACCATCCACTATGGTCCGTGGAGGAGAAAATTACGGTTCAATAAAGAAACCGGGGACATACGATACATAGGCCCTAGAAGAAAGGTATTATAAAAAAAAAAAAAAAAAAAAAAAAAAAAAAAATATATGAAATTGGAAAATAATTAATACTTATCGTCGAATTCACTCGGGTTCATTCGTCGTTTAAGGGGAGGGTAATGCGACGATATTACACCTCGTCGCGACACCGATTTGAGGTTAACAGTTTATTAACCTCTTGACCGGCCGGTTCAATCACCTCACAGGTGAGAAAAGTGTGGGATCTAGTGGGATGGAACAATCATTAACTAATTCGCGATTTGTCGACTTGAATATGATACCGCTTTTCAAACGCTTTATTTCAAATCGCGCAAATCACACGCGTACGGCGTGCCTTCCCCACGGAAACTAACGCCGGTTATCCCTCCGCAAGAAGGGGAAAAAGTTGAAACCGCGGCAAAGCACGGGTATATAAACATGCGAATGAATCTACGAAGGAACCTTTTTCTCTGGATAATTGATCGAGACAATCGTGTTCACACGAGGGTCTAATCAATTATAATATAAGAAAATTCGTTGTATTTTATTTTGTCTCTGTGATTACACCGAGACAATTATAAAATAAAAATCGAAATAAAAATTTAATATAATTTTCGGTGCTGCGTCATAACAGCAGTAATCGCTGTATCAAAAGTAATACACGACGTCACTTGCGTCATAACAACAAGGGCGCCGTGTATTAGTTAGGTTTCAATATAAATAAACGACGTGCTGTGTGTCATAACTGCCGACACGACCGTTTATTTACTATTTACGTCTGAATAAGGTGAATAAACCTCTGTTACAGACGACCACTGAGGAGTCACCGGCAATCGACAGCAAAATATAGCCGCCAACATTCAAATATCGTTATTGTATTTAAAATTACAATAAACATCTTGTTAAATAAAAAATTTATAAATATAGAGTTTGTTATTTGTGGGACCCATCCTCCGACTGAGTAAGTCCCGGCCCCGATCTAACGAGAGATCGAGGCGTTGCATAATAATACTGATAATATTACCAAAAACTTTTGCTATTTTCCCTTCATTTGACCGTATATCTGCAGTGTATTCAACACATCCTTATAAATGTATTTTTCAATGAAATGGAAAGAAGCTCTAATATTACTGTTTCCTAAATCCAAATGCTCTATTTCACTAAATGATTATCGCCCCATTTCACTCCTCAAATTCCTATCAAAGGTAATGGAAAAACTGAATTACAAGCAACTGATATATTTTATTTGTACAAACCATCTACTTTTAAAACGGTAGTCAGATTTTCGTAAAGAGCACAATAATAACAATAAGGAAAAATCTAAAGATATAAGAAATGGTATAGACAACAGACAACACTTAAGTTTTAATATTATTTATCTTAAACCATGTGGGTCAGTTTGTCACTCCACTTTGCTATGTTGATCTGCATCATACCTTATAAACCGTAAACACCTAGTATATAGTAATGATACCGAAAACATGTCACCTTTCATGTAAAAAAATCCTACACGGGTCTGCATTAGAACCACTTTTGTTTAATTCATATATTCATAACATTTTTTGTCTTGACTATTACTTAAGATAAAAAACAATAGAAATTAGAAAACTATTAGAAGTTTTATAAACATTAATATATATATAATAGACTTCGTCTATGACCATTGATATTTATAATCTCTTATTGTATTAATATACATTGTTATATAATTAATTAGAATTATATAACGAATTTAATAAATTAAAATAACAAAATGTAAAAAACTTATTTTATTTAATGATAAAAATAATAGAAAGATATAATTCTTTTAAGGAAATAAATAAATCAAAAATATATCGTTTGATGCAAATTAAAAAACAAAAAAATTTATATTTAAGTTGTTTGAGAAAGAAAATTGTTAATACAACTCTTACGTAACGCGTTGTTCAAATCTTATGCGCTCTGTAATACCGCTCTCAGCCACTAGGTGGCGTACTCCCGAATTGTCGATTCTTAATATGAAAAGGTTTAGTGAGGTAATATATACGAGTCCCTCATTACTTCTTTTACTCTTGCTATTTTGAGCTCTATATAATATATATAGTCTTGAGGTGTGTCTCGTCAGATAATTTTCGTATATCATTTATAAAAGTATAATATATACTCGTTTTAGTTTAAACTCAATTTTAGAGTTTTTTCTCTCAATCTTTTTGGCATTGATTTTTTGAGTAACCATCTCTCAATTTTTGTAGTATTTTTTACATTTTTTGGTCCTTCGAGCCAGATATACAGACACAGTAACATGTCGGTTAGTAAGAGCAAGTCTCAAGAGTCTCTTGATACCACTTCTAGTACTTACAACACTAGAAGCAGGTCGCATACTGAGATTAACTCTATAGATTCAACTCCACCTATACAAGAGAAACTCTCAAAAAACATCTCAAAGTAGAATCTTGTACTCAAAGTTCTTGCAAAGACCGAGGAACTCAAGATGGAGACAATTTCAAGTTTTGATCTACAAATAGCATCTCAATGCTTAGAAAAACTCAATGACTTAAAAGAGAAGTGCTCAAGCGATGACGTAACTCCTATATTAATGGAAGTTCTCATCAACACCACAAAGGAGACTCATGACAGTTTCTTAGAGGGACACAAATGGCTCCTCACTCATTGGCCTCACAACATGCCCAATCATGTGTACATCACAGAAAAGCTGTTGAGGAAAGAGTTGAGTTTATATGTATCCGTTATGACAATAATCGGAAAAGCTAAAAGGAAGGAAAAGGTTGATGAGACTAATTTTAAACTCCCTGACATCCCCTTGCCAGTGTTCAAGGAATATATTCTTGAGTGGCCCGAGTTCCGAAACAATTTCGACACTCTAGTGGCTCATCGATCTGACCTATCTCAACAAAAAAAGTTTCAGTACTTGAAGGGAGCTCTCAGAGATGAGGCATTTGAGCTGATAAAGAATATCCCTTCCACTGACAAATCATTTGAGGAAGCCTGGAACACTCTCAAATCGCGCTATGAAAATAAAAGGTCAGTAATATCCTCATACATGGAGAGATTGAGTAAACTGACTCCAATGAAGAAACGGTAAAGCAGTTCATTACGCAAACTCAACAGAATACTCACTGAGACGACGCAAGCGATACGGACTCTAAAGGTTGAGCCTGAGTTTACGTTTCTCTATTTAGCAGAGCGACTCTTAGATGCCGAGTCTTGAGAACAATGGGAGTATTCGCTGGGACTCGATGAAATTCCAACGATACGCCAGTTCTCAACATTCCTAGAGACTAGAGCTAAAGCTCTGGCAGCCCTTGAGAACAACAATCAAGAGAAGGCATCCTCTCTTCCTAAGACAGCCGCCAATGCTCAAATACAATATAAATGTGATTTCTGTAAGAGTAATCACTTTATAGCTCAATGTGAAAGTTTCAAAGCTCTATCACTTGAGAAAAGAGCAGATAAGGTGAAGGAGTTGAGTCTCTTGACTCGTGCGTTTCTCCCGGGTGGAGGGGAAGGCGTCAGTCCTCGATACACTCGGTCTTTGCACTGCCGTGCTGAGAAGGACGAGTGTATTTTGACCTCCTACGTTGAGTTTCTCATGTTTAGGCCACTATCACACTGTGAATTATAAATCGACTAAATCGTGTAAATAATGTGGCAAGTTCCATGCCACTCTTATTCACGGCATACACCTCACTATTGCTTCACAATTTCAGAAAAACACTCAATCAAAGGACCGCAAGAGAAACACTCAATAAAGATGTGGTCTCACAGCCGATGAATATAGAGAAAATATCTCAACACTGCTAGCAACAGCCGTAGCAGAAATAAAGACTCAAACTCACACTCAGCAAGTGAGATGTTTAGTTGACACAGGCTCAGAGTTATCATTCATCAGTGAGAGTCTGGTCAAGTTACTCAAACTCAAGAGGCAGCACTCAAAATTAGAGATTACAGGTGTAGGGGGTCAAAGAGTAACATACACTCGAGGAACTGTAAAGGTTGTTCTCAAATCCATTTATCGACCCTTTACTGTAACAGTACAAGCGCGCATTCTCAATGAAGTGTCATCAATTTTACCATCCTTTAGAACCAATCAAGAATATGATTGGCCTCATATCAAAAAACTCAACTTAGCAGATTCTCATTTTTTAAGAGCAAGATCAGTTGATATGATTTTGGCAGCTGACGTGTACGGCAATATCATCAAGCCTAACATTATCAGATTCAATCAAACATCACTTATAGCTGAGTTATCAATATTTGGATGGTTCGTTCTAGGGCCAGTTTTATCTCAAGAAAACTCATCAAGAAGAGCATATCACACGCTCACAACTCAATCCG
This sequence comes from Eupristina koningsbergeri, assembly GCA_018907245.1. NCBI lineage: Eukaryota > Metazoa > Arthropoda > Insecta > Hymenoptera > Agaonidae > Eupristina > Eupristina koningsbergeri. The sequence continues at coordinate 720,033 of JACCHV010000014.1, forward strand.
ATATGAGACTTGATTAATTTTTGACTAAATTTTGGACACAAGAGGAAGTAGTGGAAGTTCCATCCAATTTTCTTACAGTTGAGGAACAAGAGTGTGAGGATCATTTTAAAAATACTCACTCAAGAGAAGCCGATGGACGTTACGTTGTTCGACTACCACTTAAATTGACACCTGAGACATTGGGAAATTCGTTGAATACTGCTCAAGCTTGTTTAAAACGAACTCAAAGAAAACTCGAAAGGAACCAAGAGTATAAACAACTCTGAGCAATTTATGCTTAAGTATGAGAAACTCCAGCACATGATTCGAATAAAGAAAGAAGCAGAGATGAACAACACTCAATATTTTCTACCTCATCATGGAGTTCTTAAGAAACAAGGCCTCAAAACAAAAATTAGAGTTGTTTGCAATAGCTCAAGCTCTACAAGCTCTGTTTACTCACTCAACGATATCATGCATACAGGTTCGAATTTGTTACCTAACATTGCAGATATTCTCATGCGGATTCGTCAACACAAGCATTTATTCTCCACTGACATCGAAAAAATGTATCGTCAAATCAAAGTTCTCAAGGATGATTGGTATCTTCAACAAATTCTATGGTTTGATGAAAAACTTGAGGTTACTCCATACTACTTAACAACTGTTACGTATGGAACGAAAGCTGCACCATTTTTAGCTACAAGAACTCTACTACAGCTTGCTGAGGATGAAGGCTCAAAGTTTCTTCTTGCTGTTTCTTGCATACCTCAAGATCGATATGTCGATGACATATTTGGAGGAGCAGATTCAGAAGAAGAATTATTAGAGAAAGTTCAACAATTGATTGATCTTTGTCATACTGGGAGGTTTCCCCTCCCAAAATGGCACTCCAACACCAATAGTTTACTCAATAGATTCAGCGAACATAAAGATCAAGACAAATTAATATCATTCACCGACTGTGAGACCAAAATTCTCGGTATTTTATGGTCGCCAAAAGATGATGCATTCAATTTCTCATCATTATTAAATGATTTAAATAAGACACACTCAAAACGACAAGTATTATCTTAAGTAGCTCAAATCTTTGATCCATGCGGATTTGCATCTCCTGTAATAATTAGAGCAAAGGCACTTTTACAAGAGATCTGGCTCAATAAAAGAGGATGGGATGAATATCTACCCCCTCAACTCATCTCAAAATGGTTTTCTATTAAAAAACATCTAATTAGCTTGGCCAAGCTTTCCATCCCCAGATGGTTCAATACTATGAGTGATTCAAATATTGAACTCCACGGGTTTTCTGATGCATCTCAATTTGCCATGGCAGCAGTAGTTTATCTCGTAACTCGCTCAAACTCAGGTACCAAAATCTCTTTAGTAATATCAAAAATAAAGGTCGCACCTTTGAAGAAGAAGTTATCAATCCCTAGGCTAGAACTCTCAGCAGCTCTACTCTTAGCAAAGCTCAAGGAGCATGTTCAAGCAACTCTAACTGTGAAAGTGCAAGAAACATTTCTCTGAACAGATTCTGAAGCATCATTAGCATGGATCAAAACTCACCCTTCAAGATGTAAAGAATACGTAAGAAATAGGGTTATCAAAATTCAAGAATTAACAAGAAACTCACACTGGAGATACGTCTCAGGTAAACACAATCCCACAGATTGTGGCTTTAGAGGAACATCTACCGATCAACTGAGAAATCATCCTCTTTGGTGGACAGGACCATCCTCGATACAACAATCCCAAAATTCATGGCCTTTCCAACTACATAAGAACCCAGACGAGTTCTGTGCGCAGGAGTCTCGTCCTCAAGTTAGCATGTATGTTTCTCAATTTTCGAGAAGGCAGCAATGGGAGTTGATTGATAGATACGCTTCACTGAAGAAATTGTTAAGAGTAACAGCATTATGTTTTAGATACATCTCCAGATTAAAGAACAAGGTGAGAAAAATTGCAAGCAATTGAGCTGATGAATTATCAGTAGAGTAGATTGGGCAATCCAATCAATTTCGGATAAAGGACACTCAATCAATATATTTTCAAGAAGAAATCAAAATACTCAAGAACAATAACCAGTTACCATCAAATCATTCGATGAACAGATTCACAGCATTTATTGATACAGAAGGAATACTCAGAATTGTAGGAAGATTGGAGAACTCGACATTAACATTTGAGAACAAACACCCAGCCATAATGCCACGCCACTCAAGACTTTCAGACTTGATAATAGATAAAGCTTACAAAGAAACCATGCATAGTGGCACTCAATTAACTCTTGCACACATTCGACAACACTATTGGATCATAGGAGGAAGAGCACCTGTATGATCTAAGATATTGCATTGTGTAATATGCGCCAGGCAGAGAGGTATAAAAGCACAACAATTAATGGGTCAATTATCCGTTGCTAGAGTTAACTCATTTAGACCATTTACTCATACTGGCATAGATCATGCAGGTCCAATAACCATCAAAACTTGGAAGGGCAGAGGAGCAAAAACTCATAAAGGCTGGCTTTGTATCTTCGTGTATATAACTACGTCTGCAGTACATCTTGAGGTTGAGTCGGATTATACAACTGACAGTTTCATCGCAACATACAGAAGATTCATATCCAGAAGAGGCATCCTAAATACAGTGTATTCTGATTGTGGAAGCAATTTCATAGGAGCTGATGCTCAAATAAAGACCCTGTTCATTCAAGGAACAAGAAAATTCTCAACTTTAGCTCTCTTATTCTCTTGCGATAAGACTCATTGGAACTTCAACCCCCCAGCTGCTCCTCATATGGGTGGTAAATGGGAAGCTGTGATGAAGTCTATGAAACATCATTTAAGAAGAACAGTGAAAGACACATTACTCACCTTTGAGGAGTTAACAACTCTTTTGTGCCAGATAGAGTCCATTATCAATTCGAGACCTTTAGAACCTTTGAGTGACGACCCTGAGGATTTGTGTGCATTATCACCTGGTCACTTCTTGATTGGATCAGCATTGAATGCTCTTCCTGAAGCCACTTTAGTAGATTTGTCAACCTCTCGATTAAACAGGTGGAAAATGATTCAACAACGAACTCAAAAATTTTGGAATCAATGGTCATCTCAATATCTTCAGAGACTACAGTCAATCTCAAAATGGCATCGCTCTCATCACGAGATTCGAATAGGTACTTTAGTCTTGATTACTGACTAAAGGTTACCACCGAACAAATGGCCTCTGGCTAACGTTCTGAAACTCATTCCTGGAAAGGACAATTTAACTAGAGTTGTCTCTCTCAAAACAGCAACGACTATTCTAACACGACCAATATCAAAACTCGCAGTACTCGCCATAACATCTCGAGATAATAATCAGCAAACTACATTGCTGATGTCGGGGAGAATGTTTGAGAAATAAAAGAGTTAATACAACTCCTACGCAACGCGTTGTTCAAATCTCGTGCGCTCTGTAATACCGCTCTCAGCCATTAGGTGGCGTACTCCCAAATTGTCGATTCTTAATAAGAAAAGGTTTAGTGAGGTAATATATACGAGTCCCTCATTACTTCTTTTACTCTTGCTATTTTGAGCTCTATATAATATATATAGTCTTGAGTTGTGTCTCATCAGATAATTTTCGCATATCATTTATAAAAGTATAATATATACTCGTTTTAGTTTAAACTCAATTTTAAAGTTTTTTCTCTCAATCTTTTTGGCATTGATTACTGTGCCTAATTCCCCTTTTTTGAGTAAGCATCTCTTAATTTTTGTAATATTTTTACATAAGTTAAATATAAACTTAATTTTTTGCAAGATTTTATAATTTAATTAAACTATTATTTCTATTAAGTATAATGTGCATATAGAAAGTTGTTGTCTTTTGGATAAAAGGATTATATAAATAAATTGTAATAGCTTATACGCATATATATACACACAATATTTTTAGTAAATAAATTAATTTAGGAAATCATCAATAATTTGTTATTATATTAAAACAAAAAGAAATTTAGTATATTTAAAACAATATAATCATTCGATAAATTTCTAAGTTTTTATAAAAACAATATCGTTTTAATCAATATTGAAACTATACCAATTAGTAAAATAGAAAGTGTTGTATTAAATTTAAGTAAATATAATATTATTATTAGTGTACGTACAATTTTTCGAATTTTTACATCTTTCTTGATGAGTATTTACAATATAAACGATAACACAAGACATCAAACTCAATTGAGAAAAAATTTGAGTTACAAAACTGAAATAATGAAATAAAAGGACACCCAATTTGATGTTTGTAAAGTATAAAAAACGTCTATATCATATTTGTTGTTTTAAATCATGTAAAAATAAAACTTGAACTATGCGAATCACATCTGTCGATTAAAATCATATATAAATAAAAGTTGTAATGCATAAATCCAGCCGCAAACACATATTTGCTTAATCTTAGAATAATTAACCTAACCTAGACTCTCGGTAAATACCCAATGAAAACTCCTACAATTAAGATTCTCTTAAATATAAGTTTAAGGAAAAAAGCTTTAAAAATTATATAGCTTGAGTAAGTTCGAACATAGATTGTACACAAATAAATAATCGAATACTTATTTAAATTTATAAAAAATTAATTGAATTCGTGAAGCTGTAAATTTTCTTTTATGATATTGAAAATGGAGAAAAAACAATTTCTGTAGACGGTAGTTTAATAAAATCCAAAAATAAAAGCTCCCGAAATACCATCTATTTCTCACAATAAAAATTATACAGGGATTTGAATGAATATTAATATTTTTCATCAACAGTAACATTATAAAATATAAAATTTAGAATATTTACAATAACATTTAATATAAAAGCAGATAAAAAACAAGATTAATTTATAATACATTCTCAATAGATAAACATTTATTTTTTTAAATAAAAATATGCTTTCTATTTCAGCAGTCTATGTTAGATAAAAGAAAGAAAAATTACTCATTCAGTCGAAAGTTTCCATTTATGAAAAATAGAGATGAAAAATTAGAAGACTTGACTCAACAAGAACGTAAGTATTTGTATAAAATTAATCAATTTATTTTATATAATATTTATAGAAAATAATTGTAATTATATTTATGTACAATATTATATTATTCAATGTACTTTGCTATTTATAAATATAATAAATATTATTTATTTTAATATCAATAAATTGATCAATTTCGAAAATAAAGTTTCTTTACATTTTTTTTAATAATATAATATTGAAAGTTCTATTGAAATTCATAATAATTAGTTTTAAATTTGATTATAATTACATACTCTTTTGACATTATTATTTTTTAATACAGATTTCCAGTTATTGTAGAGACAAATTTTGTTTTAAATATTGTTTTCCAACTTTCTTATAATCTGTTATTGATTCCGTATTTATATCAACTTTCCTTTCGGATTTTTCATTTTATTTTTTATATTTCTTTTTATTAGGAAATATTTACATTTATTTCAATTATATTTCACTATAGTGATCATAATGATGTTTCACATTGCTCATGATATGCTCAACTGAAAGATGAAGCCAGAAAAAAAAAATTGCAAAAAGAAGTTAAAAATATCACTTCACCGTTCCTATCGAGTATCGAACAACATTAAATTGTTCCATAATAGGGAAATCAAAAAGCTATAATATTAGATAAAGAATAAATAAAGGTGTTTATGTGTTTATTTATTATGGAGATTCAGAATGGTCTTTAAACAAATACACTAATGCTATGTAATTGAGTAATTAATTCGCTTAGAGGCTGAGTCATTTAGAGAAACTAGCTCCGAAGCAGTCATTTTATTATAAATATATAATTACTGCGCTTAAAATATAGCAACTTGTTATATTTTATAGTTTTATTAAACTTCTCACATTATACTGGAGGCAGCAATTCAGCAACACTTATTATTGTAAGTTTAACAGCGCTAGCGCCGACGTAACGCTGAATCGTACTCTTGATAACAAGTGATTAATATTGTTACGAACACAGATTCTACATTGTGTAATGGTGCACAACAAATTATTTGTTTGAAAAATTTTGAATAATGGTATCTAAAATTAATTAATTTTATATGTACATGATTTACCTATATTCATAAAATACACAAAATGTATAATATGACGTCTCGGATTTATCTTAGGGTTTATGAGAATCCTCATTATAGTTGGCACTATTAATAATATAATATATATTTAGAAGTTATTTATTAAAATAATACTTTAATTTATAATTAGGCTACACTTAGATTTGTTTTTATATTGTTAGTCGTCCAGTGATTCGTGAGTTGGCAGGTTGGTCGACAGTTACTGTCACCACCTTATGATTTTATAGAGGTACAAGGTCCTCTTTGGTTTTAATTTAAAAGATCTTTATTTTGAAAACCGAAATACTAACATTTATCCAATTGTATTTATTTATAGAATTAGGTTCTGTTAAATTAACTATTTGTTCGTGGAAATAAATGAAGATTTGGTAGTTTAAGTTAGAGATTAATATATTCTAGGTTAAGTCTAAAAATATAATGAATTATAGACAATTATATAATTTATTTTATTAAATAATTTACTTAAGTTAATTAAATAATTTATTAAAGAATCTGATTTCAATATCACTGTTACTTAAGTTCGGAGTGTCTATTCAGACCCATTTTTTACATTATATACACACTTCGTTTACCTTTTGTAGTGGAGAAGTTGGCTGTGGATTGGTCCACATAATTTTGATAATATTAATTTTTTTCCAACGTTATATATTTTTTAATTTAGTTTAATTTAACTTAATATAATTATATATATATATATTGATAAGAAGTGTACGTGTCTTGATCATAAAAGTTTTATTGTTTTTAGAATTTCGGCGAATACCATTTTTGTTTCCTTTCTGGGTCACATTACTTATTTTTCTGATACAATCTGGAATGCTTCTCACTTGCCGTTATTTCGTTTCTAAATACTTAAATGTATAAAAATAATCTTCGCCGGTCGTAGTTCCTTGCGTATTACAATGATTTGGTAGATCCCATGACTCCTCTGGTTGACCTTAGATTAATTAGGCGGTATTATTCATGATTTTCAAATCTTATCGGATTACTCATGAGCATTGGTTAGATGAGTTTTCGTTGTTTATTATATGTTCGACTTCTTTATCTATGTTTTTCGTTTTATTTTTCTTTATGAAATTTTCTCGATTTCGACTTAGTTTTCTTGTTAATTTTAATATCAATTATAAGATTACATATATTTATTATGTTATATTAGCTAAAACTTATTTTTTTTACTTGTATAGTATTTGTTAATTTATTTTGTTTTATTATATAAAAACAATGGGACATTACAAACCCACGGTTAAGATTTTAAAATTCATTGAAAAGTAGTTTTAAAATTACATTTTATCTATTCGTTCTCTCATTTTTTCTAAATCTTGAATTAATGATGTATGAGGTTGCTTCTTCCAGGCAGTAGTTCAGGCGCTGTTGGTTTTAATGCTTCATAGCTTCCTTCACTCTCTTGAAGTTCTATTTCTTTTGGTTTTTATTTCTTTTTTAAATTTCCATTGTTCATGTGTATCAAAAAATTTGTTATTAAGCTCCAGGAGGCTCTAATTAACTATATGCTGCATCAAAATATATTGTGTAATGTATAACTGTGTACAATTGATATGACGCCAAGTTTTATGCATTGAAATATTGTTATAATCATTAGTATTCCTGCACTTATTGATCTAAAGATTGTGAGGTGATGCTGCATTCTATGAAATGTGGTTTCAGCAAAGTTTTGAAGTAATTCTTCATCTAACAGTTTATATTGAGCATTTTTTATTCCTTGAGGGAGCTTGTAGCTCTTCTTGCTATTTAATTCAGAACTGCTGATCTTTATGATGGGAATAATTTCTCGTATGTCACCTAATTACTTTTATGAATAGATTTCGTGTCTTAATAAATCTTCTGGATTATTGTAATGCCAGGTAAGTTGGCTAAGTAGCTGTATGATTTGGGATTTCTCTACGTTTGAAAGAGTTGGTGTTAATTTGTACCAATTGTCTTCTATTTCAAATATCGTAGCTTAGCTGTTGCAGGGAATTTTTTCCCCATTACGTTATTATACGGGTTCTTGGTTTTAGAAATGCTGTTTTTTGTATAGTATCGAAATTTTTATGTAGGATGTACGGTTTAATCATTAGAATTTCACCTTTACTTTTTGACATTATATTATATGTGTCACTTCTCCTGCTGATACAACCGTATATCCTAATTTCTTCAAGATCTTCATTGTTAACTTAACAGAGTTTAATTGTTAAATGTTATTCATAATGACTTACCGGTTTAAAAGAAAAATGTCAAAAAAATTGATTTTTTGAAACTGTTAAACTAGGTTAACTCCTTCATGAAATAGTATATTATAAATTGTTACCTCTCAGTAGGTTTATGGGATATAAATAAAATTTCAACTAATGATTAATGTAACAGTCATCATTTATTCAAAAATGCTTTTTAATTATAAAAATTAATAATTTAAATTTAATAATTTAATTATTATTTAACAAAGACTAGTAGGAATAAATAATAAAACAATTTTATCGCAATATCTAAATCAGTACTTTAACTTAAAAATGGCGTATATTATAATTATAATTTTACTTGATTGATGATCTTGGTTTATTTTTCTGATATGATGACTTAATGTCCAAAAAGACAGGTATGGGTGTTGTATAACTGCTTCCAACGTGCTTGCACCACTCCAGTGATTTGGGGCTTGGAGATCCTGGTTGTGTTTTGAATGTATGTTTGTTTTGAAGAAGAAAAATTTGATCCAACTAAAGTTTCGGTCATAATTAATAGTACACTAATAGTAATAGTAGACTAGTTAAATATATTGCAAACAACTGTCAAAATGGCAAAAGTAAAAGCACTTCTCTTTTTGCAAATTTTTTTTATAACATTTTCGTTTTTTCACCACCATAAAATCCTTTGTAATGAGATGGCAATAAGGAGATGGTTACCCTTTAATTGATAATCTTCATTATTGTTGTCATTATTTATCTATTATTATGGCTTGACGGAAGACGTAGTTTCGGATTTGAAATAATATAGTTAAGAATTGTAATATTAATATTAAATATAACTATCTTGATTTAGATTTAATATTCATTGAATTTATTTATCAATATATTATTCTTGTTTATCTCTATTGTAGTGACTGGTGAGTGATTGCATCTTTAAATATTATAAGAAGCACGTTGCTCACATCTGTATTATCCCCAATATTATTGTATTTTTTATTTTATTTTGTAATCGCTAAATTTATGAAAAATTTTGAAACATAACAATTTAATAGTATTTGTTAGTTTTTCTATATGATTAATGATATTTAATTGTATAATCATTCTAACCGCTTAATTATATTCATTTCATCCACATTTTTATATCTTCGATTTCTTGTTTATTCACTTAGCCTTACATCACCTTTAATTTTTTTCAAATCATATTTAACTAGGAGATTTTTATCTTTTGAGTTCACTTCCCATTTATTTGTTAAGTTAGTCTTTTGTTTATGGTTTCAATCTTTTTCCCTACTCTTTGCCCAACTATTCAATTTTCTTTTGTCCTTTCTCCTCTATTTTTCTCTTTTTTTCCACTTCTGTTTTCATCTTTTACCTCCTCTATTTTACACTCTAACTCTTTTTTTTGGCCTTCTGCTATATATGTTTTCATTTTTTTTTTATTAATTTTACTTACTACAATCCATTCCAATTCCCTGCTTTTATCTTCTTCTGTATTTTATTGTTTTCACATTGTATTGCTTCTTTTTCATTTTCATTTACCTTACTCATTTTTATACTATGCCCCTGATGCATATCTCAATTTGTCCCTAATTCACTAAATTTTTTTTCTATTTTTTTAATTTTCTCTTCTGTGGTTTTCTTCTTTCTTTCTTATCTTTTCTTTCCCATTCCAGATCCACTCTTCTATTTTTATGTTATTTCTTTAACTTCTTTAGTTTTTGATCTTTTCCCTTTTGTTACTTTTTCTCTCTGTCTTCAAAACCCTTTTTTTCAATTTGTATACGACACTTTCTCTCTTTCCCTTTTTCTCTTCTTTTTTCCTCTTTTCATTCATATCTTATACATCCGCACTTCTGCCCTTTTTTGTATATGCCACACTGTATGACTAGTTAATTTCCACCTTTCCACTTTCATTTGTTTTACCATCGTACCTTTCCTCTAACTTTTCTTATTACACTTTATTTATTAATTATTATACTTTTTTAATTATTACTCTTTGTAGAGTCTTCTACTTTTATCGTTCTGTACACCTACAATTTTATTTCTTACTGTTCATCTTTATTTTTCGTACTAATCCTACGTTTCCTCTAACACGTTCATTATCTGCCATCTACTTTCTAACATTTTTACCATTTCTTTTTCCAAAATTCGCTTCTGGTCTTAAACACGTGTGCCCTATTCTATCACCTAAAACTAGGTCTTAATAATTTATTATTTATATATTTTAATATATAATACGGTACTCACCAGCTTATACTTAACTGTAAACAATAAGACCAAATTAGATCTATTTCCCTATTAATATATATTAATGAATTTTATTTTTATCAAAGTAATTATTTATTTTAATAATTTTTTAAAACATTCATAAAATCAATTGAAAAAAAAATTCTAGTTTTTTCAAATAAATAAAATAAAAGCATTATAAATAATTTCTAACAGCATTTTAAATGAGTTATTTTAATACAAATAAAATATAAACATTTTTAGAATTTATTGATTAACAATAAACTGCTATCATTTTTGTATAATTAAATGTAAATTTTTGTTTCAGAATCCTATATGTTATGTTATACACAGGATGATGCAAAAGCGAAAGGTATAAATTCATTTATTATTTGTTAAATTAAAAATTTTATTTTGTTATTAAATAGTAAATGACTTTAATTATTTCACATTATATAAATTAATAAAATAAAAAATTGAGTTTTTATACAAATGAGAAAATTTATTTGAGAATATCTTAAAAACACTTTCACATGTAGATTCTTCCCAATATATTCGTGTAAATTTTTAAACAATTGAAAAGATTTGATTAATGTATGAATCTTTTATATGGTGCTCTTTAAATACAATGTGTTTGTATAAAAATATAATTTAAGAACAAATGCATGTTTGCATTTCATATCAGCTTTCAGTGTGGATTCCTCAGTAAGGCTCTAAAAGCTTCTTTATAATTTCACTACTAGATATAGAAGAGGTTTATACTAGGACATACTAGTTGTCATCGTAGCTAGTCTAACCTCCTTCGCTTATACCCTGGTTATCTATCACTATTATCCAATAATCTTATATCTTTTGAATTTGCAAAAAAGTTCTAGTTTCTCTCGATTGCTTCTAGCCGTTGGTCTATCAGGACTGAATTCATAGACATAACGGAAGTTTAAAACTTGACCTGTTTTTGATTGTTTTTAGTGTATCTTAATAAGACCATCGTCATTTATAGACTTAGGTTATCTTTGCAGATCAATTGCTTTCGTTATTGGGCATATCACTTACTGTTTCCTTACAAATTTCCTTGTAAGCTATTGATTCCAATTGTGGCCCAAAAAACGTGCTAATATCATTTCACTTACATCATCAATTTCGAGAAAAAGTACATGCCATACATCTTTCTTATTTTGATCAGTGTATTGGAGTAGCTCTGTAATCTTGAGGTAAAAACCTCATTGCTTAAAAGTTGTATTTACCTCTTAGTATCCTATGAGTTAGGTTATCACCATTTTTATTTCTTACCGTCTCAACCTAGTTTTGACTATCGTATATATTATATTATTATATATTATATTAGTATATAGTATACTACAGTATCCATTATTCTTTTGGATATTCCGTAGTGTTATTCCATCATACATCTATTTCTACCTAGCTCATTCATGCAATAGTCATGTAAAATACAGTTACCAAGTGTCGGATATAGTGAACAGACTAGAGTTTCGACAAAAAACCGTGAAAAATAAAATATATCCCATTCAAGCCGCTATTACCCGAAACTAGTTTACCGCAATTTTTGATTTTCACAATCGTATTCGTGTTAACCCCAGGTGCTTCGAATATGGAATATATTATTATTAATATTTATTATTATTATTATTATTATTATTATTATTATTATTATTGCATAAAGAGGTGGTGAAACTTAATCTGTAAGAATGAGATACCCACCCCAGTATAGAATTAGAGATAATGATAACATTCTTAATTATTCAAGTGTTAATACTTCGTTGGGCTATTATCATTATTTATTATGTTTTTATAGCTTTCTCGACTATTTTTGCAACTTCATTTTTCAGAAACCTTTCTTGTTTTTATTATTCAACACTATCATTGAGTCTTATTGAAACTGAAAAATATTCTAATGTCGAGGCTTTTTAGGACCATATGTCCGGTGAGAATGATCTTCGTTTTTTTTTACCAGTTTTCAACTATTTAGGAATTTATAAAATAATCAAAAAATATATTAATTTGTATGTACATAAGTTTTGAAATTACATTAATGATTTTATAAATTTTTTAGATAACGAAAGTAAAGAAATATTATATCGTGTTGAATTACCATACATGGATGAACTTACGTTAGTGTATTTGGAAAATGACATTGAGGAAGATAATAACCAAAATCTATGTAGGTTAAATTGTAAATTTTCTTTATAATCTTTATTCTAGATATATATATTTATTATGTAATAAAAATAGTATAAACCAACTTTTCTGGATTTCCATTCAAAAAAGGAATTCTGTCATTGGCTTTATTAATAGCAGATGCGTCAATGTTTTTATGAAACTGTTGGTTCTTAAATCACTGAACATATAATAAACGATATATAAATTTGTAACAGTATTTATATATTCTCTTTTTTAAATAATTTTTTATTATATTTAGGTGGAGAAGACACTATTTTAACTTATGAAATAGTCAAGAAAATAAAAATCGATTATTTAAGACCAGTTATTATTCTTGGTGCAATGAAGGATCAAATAAATGACAATCTTATTACACAATTTCCTGAAAAATTTGGGAGTTGTATACCACGTAAGATTTCAATAAAAAATTGGATATCATTAAATATTAATTTTTAATATTAATCCTTCAATAATATCAATATTTATATGAAAAATATTATTATCTACATAATTAATATATAACATTACGTTATTTCATTAAATTTTAATACCTTTAAATTGAAAATATGTTTATTTGAAATATACATTATATGTAATAAAACTGTAACGAGACGGCTCCGTTCGGCCTACACAGGTGAAAGTTAGAGTCAAGCGCTCGTTGAAATGACAAAGATAAACGCCGAGAATAGCGGCAGCCGTTCTACCAGGGATAGTTGAACGTCGATCAAGACGTAAAATAAAAAGATTGGTAATTTAAAAAAAATATAATCACCACACTGACGCCTTTAATTAATAATTCATTTCTGAAAAACATTCAAATAATATAACAATTATTTACAGCGAGGTTACTAACATGTACAATTATCAACAACAATATCAACAGAGAATTTAAATTATCGCTCGAATTATAATAACCAATTAAAACAATTGCGGTCAAACAGGAATATAAATTACCATTTGATTTTTTGATTCAGCATTGTTAGCTGTAATGACCTCCGGTCGAGTCAAAAAACTTAAAATAAATAAATGTTCAAACACACGCTAGGTTATTAAACTTGCGGAAATTTATAAGTAATGAATTCGCTTTAATTACCATTGCAGAATTTTACATGTAAAATTTTCGAGCACGATAAAAGAATAAATCTATCTATAAATTTACAAAAAAAAAATCTATTAGCAGGAGGGGCTTTTCGTAAATGAGAGAAAAAAAATATAATTTAATTTCGCCGTTGTGGGATGTTTTCGCGATGACGGACGCAATAATAAAGTTGCAGAAAAAACGGCGGAACATTCACTCAATTTCAACGGATGCAGTAAGGGTCTGTGAGCTTAGCTCCAGAGAGGACAGGAGAAAATCCCGAGCAATTTTCTTTTTAGCATAGGGCCTACACGTAAACGTGTCTAACCCGGATTTTATTGTTCCCACATAAGTGTAAAAACGGAATGTGTGAAGTGAGTAAGTGACACTTGATTGTATGAAGAAGATTTGGATTAAGGTGAAACTTAGGAGACATTCCAAAAAACTAAACTCCAAAAAATACTTGTCGGATGCTTTATAGATTTTTCCTATGGCCTGAGATCAGCGCGGATGATAATACGCAAACAATTATCAGTGATAATTCGTAGAAACCAGGGAAAATTGGGTCCGGATTGGGGAGTGATCGGCCCTCACGTGTCTTCTCCGGCGCGATTTCCCTCCCTCCCCCCGTCATAATCTGCGGGCCAACTACGTGTTTGATCTCTGAGACTCCGACTCAGGATGGAGTGCGTTTTTGCGCGGAAAATTTCGTTCGACCGAAATTTTAGTGTAACAAGCGAGTTTCGTTACAAAACAATGATAATTACATGTACAAGTTAATAATATTAAATATAAATTTAATGCTAAAATTTTTAAAATTATGTATATTATAATACATCATTTAAAAAAAAATTAAATTATCAAGTTCCTTATTCATTGCCTGATACAATTAGGTCAATGCTTAATTTTACATGTATTATTCATCTGCCCATTTGCAAATTTTAATATATTCTCTCATGTATATATTAAAGTATTAATTTTTAATCGTTTACAATTATTGAAAGAAAGAAATTTTAGTCATTGAATAATAAAATGATACATGTGCTTTAAATAAACTAAATCAATTATGGATAACCCATAAATAATTAAAGAATTAGACAAAATCGATGCTTTTTGAGAGCGAAGAATAACCCACATATTAAACATTTATATTGATAAATAGTAATGTAAATAATACTTAATGATAAAAATGTTCATTTTTTGTAATATTTTCCAACAATGAAAAACTTTTTAGTATTCATTTCAAATAAAGCTGAGTTCTTTTGAATAGCAATACTATTCGTCACGCTTTTGAAATTAAAAAAAGAAAAAATTAAAAGTAAGGATATTTTAGAAAAATAATCATTATGAATCTAATAATAATGCTTTAATTATATTGGTACTTCTTACAAGTAAAAATATGAAATAGATTTATATTACCATATTAGGCAAAAAATAACCTTATAAGAATATGAATTTGAAAATAGCTTCACAAAAGCAAAGCACGTGAATATTTTCCTAACTGATCCTCGTAGAGATAATAATACGTATGGCGTCACATGCAAGAAATATTCGCCCTTTCTCTCAAATAAGTGAATAATAAGATTTATGTGGGGGACTGGACTCGATCATCTCAGCTGCTCATCGCGGTTATCACGTGTCATGAGTGATAATGTAGGAGCTGAAATGGATTCGTCTGGCTGGGGAGAAACTACTTTCTTTCATGAGCGCTCTGTTATTTATAAATTATTGAATTCTAGAATGGAATTGTTGAACTCGGAAAAGAATCATTTATTGAATCTCAACCAGCTAAACAACTTTTTATCAACAATTTTACAATGTAACACTTTCAATGAGATCGAGCGACTTCCACTGAATTCATAGAATCGTTTTATTTGTCGCTATACAATAAATAAATTTTCATTACGAGTCCTTCTCTATTCTATACATCTCGTTATATATTTATTTTTCTCAATACAAGGGCGGTTATAATTATTACATTTAACCGTTCGTAATTTAATATATTACAAGTATAAAAAATTTTTCTACCCACATACATGATCCTAATTCGATACCTGATGTAAAAAACTTTCGATTTGTAAACAAAAGAAGAAGTCATTATACTTTCTCTAAATTTATTTACATATGACTCTATATAATTGATTCATTGTTTACATGAATCGGGCCATCTTGAAATTCCTAAAAGTATCTATTTTATGCGATAGTAAGCGATGGAAAGAGAAAGAGAGAGAGAAAGAGACACAGGAAAAAATAAAGTTCAAATCATATGCAATTAAAAAGGAAAAAAATCGAGGCGGTTTTGTCATATCCGAATGTGACATTCACAGCCATCATATTCTCAATTATAATATATAATTATAATATACAATTCACCCCAGAAAAACCACATGTGTACTTTGAGAGCATCTACTCTATATCCTAGCTAAACGAACAGCAAATCCATTGAACATTTTAATAGTTCATCCCCTTATATATGGCGGGCGTACCCGCAATATGAAATTCTGGATGCACATCTCGGATCAGTGCCCATTTCAACCTTAATTTTTGATCCTCATGCCCACCTCATCCTCACACATCGCCACTTGTTTGCCGGTAACGGTATTGAAAATTACTGATCGAGTCATGAATGATTAATAATTAAGATTATTGCATAATCAAGTGGACATTCAAGTAGTGAAGACGAGAATAATACAGAGAGATATTATCAGCAATAATTGACCAATAATTGATAACATCAACCAATTATTTGAATATTATTGGTGATAAAGAAAAATCCCGTATGTTAAGAGGTTTTTGAACGAAATGCAAGTAGAGAGGGAAAACGACAATTAATTTGTTTTTTAGAGTTCTTCAAAATAATATCTAAACTATTTTCACAGTTGGGAATTTAATAATTTTAATAAGTGAAAATAAAAGTGATAGATTTTGATGAGAAAAAAGAGAAATAGAAAGAGAGAGATTAATACTATATTATTGAAATAAATAGAAAGGACGAGATAAAGAGAGAAATAGAAAATAAAAAAAAATATAGAATAGAAGGGTAATAATTAATCTTGTCTTCCAGTACCGGTTTTCATACCGACAAGACGCAACCGCGTGTGCTTGTACGAAAGTTTTGAAAAATATCTTATTCAGAAACTTTAAGAAGGTTAAATAGTGATAAAAACATAGAAAATTTTTGAGAAAGCAGAGGTAACAAAGAAGGTGTATAGAAGAGAAAGGTGAAAGTGTTAAATGAACAGAAAGTCATCAAAAAAAGAAGATTATGAGCGGAAAAGAGGTTTCATTACTTATGGTCATGGAGGACGATTCGATCGCCGAACAAAACAGAGAGTAAGGTGGCGCCACCTGTGGGCAGAGTACGCCCCCCCCATTAAAAGAAATGGACACAAACCAGGAGAGGGGAAATGCGAATATGAAACTATGCTAGAGGAACGAAAAGAGGCGGTATGCAACTAAAACTGAGTGGAACTAAAAAAAGCAAAAAAAAGTAAGCTTTGAAAACGAAAATGAGAAGGGATTACCTTTGAAAGAATGGAATAAAATGTGGAATGAAAAAAAAAATTAAAGAATAATAGAAAATAAGGAAATTGAAAAGAAAAGCAATGAAATAACAAAAATGCAGGGAAATTTAGAAAATGAAAATTGCTAAAATTAATATAAAAATTAAAGAAAAAGATGAAAGAAAGAGAGAATGGGACACAAAAGTAGTCTTCAGACTCCAGAGGCTAGAGGAAAGAGTTAATGAAATTGAGGATATAATAGAGGGGGCAATAGAAAAAAATATAAAAGAAGGAGAATATGATACAAAAAATAATGAAGCAAATGAAAGGGGAAATAAAAGAGATAGCGCAGAAAGCAGGGGAGGCAGCTAATCTAATCTCTCAATAATAAGTGGAAGTAGTAAAGCAGTGGAAGTACGTATAATTTAATCCAAAAGAAAACACTAGAAGTTAGAAAAATCATGAAAGAAAGAGAGAAGAAAGACAGAGAAGAGAACGTGGTGATAAGAGGGCCTAACAGAATGGAAGTAAATAAAAAGGGAATTAATGAGTTGGTGAAAGAATATATAAATGAAAAACTGCAAATAAAGACCGATGCTGCTGGTGAAGCGAAAACGTCTTAATAGCAAAACCACCTAGTAAGGAAATAAGGAACGAAATAATGGGGGCCAGGAAAAAGATCTACGGGACAATTACTTATTTGGAGAATGACCTCAACTACAAGGACAGAAAGAGGTAAGAAAAAAATAAACTCAATGGTAAGATTACTAAGAATGAAACGTAAAAATGTCAAAGCTGGTTTGGGAAAAATATATACAGACGGAAAGTGGATGAAATCGGATGATGATGAAACAAAAGAAAAGATAAAAATAGAAACAGAAAAGGAAATGAAAGAAATAGAAAAAAGAAAGAAGGAAACCGAAATGTCAGGACAACAAAAAAAACAAATGAAAAGAAGAAAAAGGAGAGAGTAAAAAAATCGAAGGAAAGAAACAAACAGAATAGAAGAAACAGATGGAACAGCAATACAAAAGGATTTAGCATAGATAAGGAATGGGCCACAGAAGGGGAAAAAGAAGGACAAAAAAGAAAAGGAAGGGTAGACAACACAAGAAGGATAATATATTGGAATATAGCAGAATTCTGGAAAAAAGATAGGGAATTCTGAAAATACGTGGAAACAATGGTTACGCGTGTTTAACGGAAACATGAATAGAGGAAATAGATAAAAAAAAATGTGCAGACATACTCTCAAAGCACATGGAGTGGAAAATTATCCCAGAGAAGATGGAAAAAAGGAAGAGTAGAGCAAAAGGAGGAATGTTAGTGTGAATTAAAAAGAATTGGAATATACAAATAGAGGAACTAGGGGAATAAAAAGGGGAAGAGCTGACAAAAACATAAATTAAAATCAATGGAAATGGAAAAATATTAGACATATGGGGGAATATACTGCAATGGAGACACAGAAAAGCCTATGAAATGAAAAAGTTACATCGGCAAAATGGACTTATTAATAATGGGAGACCTAAATACCAGAATTGGAAACCAAGGGTCTTACATGAAGAACAATGAAGAATGAAAAATGGATATAAGGAGAAGTAAGAACAAAAAATAGATAAAAAAGGAAAAATATTAATAGAAAAGATTGAAAAAAATGGATGGACTATACTCAAGGATATGAAATAAGAGAATACACATATGTAAGATCGAGAGGGAACACCGCAATAGATTTGGCAATAGTCGATGAAGGATGCAGAGAAAAAGTCAAAAAATTCAGAGTGGATAATAGGATAGAATCAGACCACATACCAATAAAAGTAGATATCCAAATAGACGAGGGAAGAAATAAACAGAAGGATAAAACAACAAAAATCAAAGAGAGAAGAAAAAAGATAATACGCACATGGGAACAAGAAAGCATAAAGAAATTGAGAGATGCGACGAACGATATATATGAAGCAGGAAACAAAACACAGATGATAGACACACTATGGAGGAACCTGAAAAAAAATAATAAAAGAAATGCCAACCAAAGAGATAAGTATTGTAACGGGCTTTCCCGTTACAATAAATCAATTCTTCTATCACTTTTTCTATTAAACCTCGCAATTACCTTATCTCAGGTACACTTACCTGGGACGGCCGCTCAGATAGCAACCGTTCACAAACGTTGCCCGCGGAGGTGGCGGGATTCGGGCGATCGGGACTCTCTCGTTCTCCTGTTGAAAACGAGCGCGAAAAGATAACGTACGAAGGGATCAGGAGACGAAACAAAAGGGCATGCAAAAGAATTAACGAAAATAAGTAATTAACGTTCACTTTTATTCATTCAACGATTTTACATCTCACGCACGCATCGGGGCCCGCACGCAATTTACACAAAAATCTTATAAGCTACTTACATCGATGTTATCCGCTAAATCTACCCTAAGATTTCAGATAGTTCGCTTAGATATTTTAGCTCTGCTCGAGACGAGGGTGGATCGCTCGTTATAGATGTTCGACGACCTCAAACCGCTGATAAACTTGGTGGGTACCCTTCCTTCTTTCCTCTGCAATAACTCATTACCCTCCTGCTTTATCACTCCTTCGATAATTCCACTGCTCACCAACACTCAACACTCAAGAACAATAACTCCCGTGAAGTTACCTTTGACGTGAGCTGAAACTTCGAGTTTTCTCAACGATTTTTACGAAAGCAGAATCAAAGATCCGTGACGCTCGAGCGAATTCGAAAATCAATCTAAGGAGCTCGCGATTTGGGACCCCTTCTGTCGACCACTAGCCGAAACTTCCTGATCCGGGTTCTTACTCTCCCGAACCAGGCCCTAAATACAATATAAAAGAGTGGAAAATAGGAGAAACAAATTGGTGGGACAGATAATGTGCTAGAGAGAAGAGAAGGACAAAAAAAATACTCAAAAAATGGAAAGAAGGAAAAATAGAAAGAATGGATTATATCACACAAAAAATAAATGGAAAGAAACCTGCCAAAAAAAGGTCAAATCAAGGAAAGAAAAAGAGGAAAAAGAACTGAAGGAAATAAAAAATGAAGGGATATATGGAGATACATCAATAAAGGAAGAACGAAAAAAATTAAAATAGAAGGAAACATAAGCAAAGCAGAATGGATGACAAAGTTCAGTAATCTACTAAAAGGAAACACAGAAAGAGAAAAAGAAGGAGACCAAAGAACAGCAGGGAAAAAATACAAACAAGCTTATAAAATAGAAAAAAAAGATGTTTACCAAATATGGATTAATTTAAAAAAGAAAAAAGCGACAGGCATTGATGGAATAATAAACGAGACATAGATATACGGAGATGAAGGGATCAGAACTCGACTAATGGAAATAATTAACAGGATATGGCATGGAGAGAACATATCCACAGAATGGAAAACGGCTGTTATTGCACCAATATACAAGAAAGGGGAAACAACAAACCCAGCTAACTACAGAGGCCTATCGATGTTATCAACTGGATACAAGATATACACAGGTATATTAAGAAAAAAACTAGAAGAAGAAGTAGAAAAGAACAGAATAATATCGGAAGACCAAGCTGGGATTAGGAAAGGGAGATCTACGATGGATAATATATATATATATTGAAACATATAACACCAAGAGCAATAAAAGAGAGGATAAAAATATTTGTGCTATTCATTGACATTAAACCGGCATTCGACTCAGTAGAAAGGAAAAAACTATGGGAAATTATAGAAGAAAAAATGTTAGAAGAGAACCTAAGAAATAAAATAGAGATAATATACAAGGAAACCTGGATAAGAATCAAGAGAAAGGAAGGACTAATAGACGAAATAAAGGTAAATAGAGGACTGAGACAGGGATGCTGACTCAGCCCACTTTTATTTAATTATGGTCGCTTGCATTTGCAGACGACATCACATTAATAGCAGAAAATAAAGAAGCAATGGAACAATTGATGACCACACTGAGGAAATTTCTACAAAGCAGGAACTTAAAATTAAATATAGAAAAAACTAAAATAATGACGTTTAAAAAAGGAAGGAAAGGAATAAAAACAAACTGGATATGGAAAAAAAGAAATATAGAAGAAGTAGAAAAATTCAGGTATTTGGGATACACCTTTAGCAAAAACGGAGAAAACAAAGAATATATCAAGAAAAGATTGCACTTAAAAAAACATGGAGCCTAGCGGAAAGAAAAAGCTATGGAGACTTTAGAGATAAAAAGATATTGTTCAACTATCTGGTGAGAGGAGTAATTGACTATGGAGTGGAAATATGGGAACAAGAAAAAAAGAAGAACTAGAAAAAATTAAAACAAATTATTATAGACTAGACCTAGACTTCCATACACCAAGATATATAGTATATGAAAAGGTAAATGAGATAAAAATGGAAATAGAATGTAAAAGCAGAGTTAGGAATTATGAAGACAAAATAGAAGGACAACCAGCAATAAGATGGACAAAAAAACGCTTGGAGAAAAAAAAAGAAGGAAAGAATTGAGACAGGAATAAATCCAATAGAAAGATGATTAAATGAAGTAGGAATCAGCAAAATACAAATGGAAATATTGGAAAGGGAAGAAAAAAACAGATACGAAATAGTTAGAAAGAAGAGAATAGAAATTATGAAACAGGAAAAAACTAATAGAATAGAAGGAGCTAAATATAATGGGCAGCTAAATATAATATAATGTGGCAATGGCAGGGAATAGATACTGGATAGACGAGCAGGAAAGAAAATGCCAACTATGTACTAAAGAGATAGGCAACTGGGAACATATGATTATCAGATGTGAGGAAACTGAAAATGAAACAAGAAAAATGAGACAGAAAAATGAGTGGACACAGAAAAGATTATGAGAAACTTTAAAGAAGGAATTAAAGATAAAGAACTTGTAGGCAATATGATAAAAAAAAAAGAAAAATCAGGAGAAAGGAAAAATATCAATGAAGGAATACGAGTGGAATAAAATAATATGAGGAAAGAATAAGAAAGAATGAGCACAACAAAATAAAAAGAAGGCGATTAAATACATAGAAAAGTGTAAAAATTTGTAAAATATGTAAAATATATCAATGTAAATACAACTATATAAACTATAAATGGATGAACAATGAAAAATACAAATACAACATAACATTAATGAAAATTAAATGTACAAGAAGCCCATTCCTTAGCTGAAAAGCCGGATATGTAAAATAAAATAATAATAATAATTAATCTTGCGCGTAGTGCAAGAATTTTTCTAATGAATTTACTACATTACAATTTTTCTATTAATTATTTTTTGTATTATATACGATATGATATTTTATTTTGATTCTAATTTATTAATTTATTACTTTATTTTTATTTTATATTAGATATGATTTTTTTATTCTATTTTTGATATATTCTTATTACTTTATATTTTTCTCTTAAATTAGATATAAAATTTTTATTTGACTTTAATTTTATTGTTTCATTTCTTTATTTTCAGATTATATAACATTCATATAAATTAATGTTACGAAATTAGAGAGGATATTGCTTAAATAAAGCGGGTAGGCAAATCAATGAAATGGTAAACACTTCTATAGAGAAATACTCACTATAACATTTTGTATATATTATACAAATTGAGCAGAATTGATTTTCTCAGATAAAATGAGAAAAAGTATGTCTAAGCAAGACAGACCTCTAATCTATATTTATTCTAAAGAAAATTAGAGAACGTTTTTTCGAGTAGTGAAGGACTTGCATTTATCCCCTCACCTAAGCTTTTCGTACGAGAAAAGCCAAAACTTAGGAGTTCGCCACTTAGTATCAAAGAACGGTACTCATCATCGCGTTGAGTTTGAATTGCGTGACTACATTTATTTGGCATTAGAGTTGTATTAGCTCTTATTTCTCAAACAAATACGATATTTTTTATTTAGTATTGATTGTATATTTACATAGTAACATATAAATTACTGTCTTGTGATCGAAAATTTTACTGGAAAAATATAACAATGGTTTACAATCTATAATAATTCATAACCATAAATCATAAATTTTAATTTATTTAAATGCACTCACCATAGGATTTACTATAATTTTTTTTTGACATATGAATAATCACAAAATTAAGAGTATATAAATTAATTTAAATGTGCGGCGCGTCCGAGGGCCACGCTTTTGAAAGTTAGTGATAATTAATGATTTATTGGATACTATTTCTAACAATAAAATTGTTTTATAGTATATTTAAATATTGTCATGGTTAATGCTGCTCCTATCCTGAATCGCTGAGTTCTGCTGCTCTCTGTAATATATCCATATGAACACATTTTTTTTGCCTCTCGCTCTGTTGACATTATTTTATCTATAATTAACCATATTATTTTATATGAAATGTCATATTATATATCCATTTTACCTAAGTTACATTCCTTAAGTAAGTATACCAATTTTTACCTTCCCTAAAATGCTTAGTATTTAATTTCCGATCGCAATAAAATTTTGACCTATATTTGGTCTGGATTAAATTCATGGCCACCATCATTTGAAGTTGGTTAGCGATTTGCGTAAATCCGTAACGTTCTGAGCATATATTACGGAGTATAACTGTGACAGAGTTTTCGCCAGTTGTCCTAGGGCAAGTTCGTGAACAATAAATTCTGACACGTTGTGCTTTGACGTATTGTATGCATGCTAACACAGGTGTAGCCATTAGTCCCATTTTTTCCTTGCTACTCACGTATGCTCTTAATTCAAGGTGTGATACATTCTTTTGATGCTCTTATTCGACTACAGATGGTAGGCGGTAGTACAGTATTTCTTTATTTTTAAAAGTTCTCCAGGAGCTGATTTTGAAAATATCTGCCTTGGTCCATTAATATTGTGGCAGGTGATACAGAATATGATATGAGATATGACACGATAATGTGATTGCATATTTCACATGGAATAATACGAAATAAATTGTGAACATATCTTGAATTGTGAGGACATATCGATGTCCTGATGCAGTTACGGCCAGGGTCCGTAGAAATCTAATGACACTTCATCGAACGCCCATGAGGGAATATTTGTCACTACTATCGGTTGTTTTGTTTTCATCTTGATTTATTTTGTGTATCTGACACTTCGTGCATCCCTTAACGAATTGAATTAGGTCGGATCTCATATTTTTTCAGTAATAGTTTTTCGCTTTTTACTGTAAATTTTCTTTATTTTCCGCTGCTATCCGATTGACACCTTATGGTTTTCTTTTTAGATGCTATATCAATCCTCGGTTTTAAAGATGGGTAGGTTATTTTTCAATATTGTGATAACATATTCCATTTCTAAAATAACTGGAAGCACGTTTCGGTAAAAGATTTCTACTTCGTTATTCCGTTAGTATCCCTAGGCCGCGGGCAATGGTTAGGCTGTGAATGTTATTCATGGCGTAGAAGCTTTTTAACGATTTCACTGCTTTCTTAATGTGAAACCATACAAGCCGATTTCTAAATGCTTTTTTATTATTATCTCTAAAACGATCGTATTTCTTACTGACCTATCGATTGTCTCAGCTATTTGTCTACCCGTTCCTTGCAACAATTCCCTTCTCATGTAATGGAATTCTTTCAATGCATTGAGTACGTCGGTCTCTAATTAGCTATTCTCTGATATCAAGAAGAGTACATTATCCTTGTATTTAAACGGGTTATCGTTCACGACTCACATGTACTTGAAGGTCTAAAAGTTCGTAGGAAGCTACAGAGGCCATTCCTGTAGGTACCACGGCCTCGTTACTCTATACTGCTGAAGGACCTTTGGTACTGAATCCGGACCCTCTTGGATCCAGGATTTTTCGACTATTTCGAACTCGTCTATGTCAGTACTGGTTGTAGGCGTGGGTCTCGCTGAATTTCCTCGAGTTCATGTTACAAGATTATGTTATGGTTAGAATAATTGGGTTCTTGGCAATCGTCTTGTAGAGAGTAGTCGTATTGACTGTCGCCTGTGTAGACAAGGTTACTCTGATTTATTAATTTCATTGGGCTATGTTGGTCATTAGCCGCTACGTTGCTGCTTACTCTGGCTGTAAAGGTTTTCATAAGTTCTACTTTCCTTATAAATGACGTATACTGACATTTATCTAGCTTTAAGTGAATCGCGGCCAATTCTTGTTTACAATGAAGTGTCAATATAAGTTTGAATGGTAGGACAAGTGTAAGAAATTTATGCACACGTTGATGAGATACATGGTTGCAAAGACGCTGATATAGTCGCTTATCCCATACTTATCTTCTGTCAGTAATATTTTCCATGCCCCCCCAAAGTATTCGCAATAACTTTTCGCCAAGGATTTTGATAGTTACCTCCTTGAAGGTAATGTCTAAATTATCGGCTTCTATCGAGGAATGAAAGAGATAGTTTCTTCGAGGTTCGATTAGGATGTCCCTCACGTTTTTTAGAGCAATCTTTTTTCATGAATTCGAGGTGTATTTCAAAGATATAGTTTTCGTGGTTGGTCCCCATTCCTTTGCCAAGTAGAACTCGTGTTCCACTCCATGCTTGGAGGTAAATTCACGTTTTCGGGTGTCCTTTATATTAAGCCTCTAAGTTCTCTGTTTGGTTCCTTTATATTGATGGTAATTAAACTGTTTTTATTAGGGGAAATTCATTTCCTTCCACATTCACCAGAAAATTGGCCTTTTTACTTAATGATATTTTAGCTAGCGATTACCACACCGAATGTTCTATTAGATGTGGTATACTAGTGGTTAGCCCGTAATTAAGGGTGATAATTTTCCTCAAAGGTTCCTTATTCCCATCGGATGTCTCTATAACTTCACTGACTTGGGGCACGCCGAGTTGAATTTGCATTTGAGGATCGCCTGAAGGAGTGTACTTGCAACAACAATTCTGCGGTTCATCCATATGGTTACCATATCTTATATAGCCGAGTTTTCCGTATGTTTTACCTAGAACTAAAACCTACTCTGAGGTATTCCCTTCCGGATGTCCAGGGCACATGTTCGAGATTGTCTTTTTTATTAGTTGATACAAGCTACAGTTACTAATGTAATTTTTATCTCCGTCATTGGTTTTTTCCTAATTAATCTTTCATCCTTGAGAATTTCGCGAGGCATCGGGATTCATCACTTTCTTCCCCTTGGTCCAACCGGGCAGATGAGTTATCCCTCTCGACATTATTTTCGTTCCGATCCTATCCATCACCTCATAATGCTCATACTGTTTTCGTTCCGTTGTTATTTCATCCCTGGTCACGGAACTACAGGATAAAGCATATATAATAACATTAGTTTAGGAAGCATCTCAACTGATCCTTTGCGAATACCAAAACGAGTAATATCTTGTCGTACGATGGGTCACGTAATTCGCTCCCTCTTAAATATCGGAATACATATATGCATGGTTTATATTTGCCAAAGATCCTTCATTCAAAATCACGCCTACGTATTGAAATTTTACTGAATTTCCAATTCGAAGTGCTCCAGATCTTATGAATATCTATAGTTGTTTCGATTTAATTAAATTATTATTCTATATTTTCTACAACTTCTTTTAATTTATGAATTACTTTTTTTTATTAAATGTATTTGTAAGATTATGCTTACAGTATTGTATTTAAGATATATAATAAATTCAATATATTTTTAATGAGTATAATTCCAATAGATACTACAAGATTAAAAAAGGATTCTGAAATTGATGGAAGAGATTATCATTTTATACATTCTAGAAAGCAAATGGAACAAGATATTCAGAATCATCTTTTTATTGAAGCTGGTCAATATAATGAAAATTTATATGGAACTTCTATTGCATCAATACAAGCAGTAGCTAAAAAGGTAAGAAAACGCTTTAAGTATTAAAATTGTGACGAGATGGCTCCATTCGCCCTTCACGGGTAAAGGGCAAAGTTAGGCTCTCGTCGAAAGATAGAATAGATTTACGCCGAGATAAGCGACAGTCAGTCTGCCAGGTATTCGGAACGTTGACACTAGATAAAGTCAATAAATAATGCAGTAGTTGTAAATAAATGTTACCAGTGTGTGGCCCTTTAATTATCTGCTTTCTATGAACAAACAGAAAAAAATCTTATAGTTTTTATTTAATTCGATTGCAAAAATTTTCGGGAGATTTTTTTTAAATATAATTCTAATTAATAACGAGAACCAGAAATAAATAGTCTACCCGACCTCTGTATAGGTCACGGAGAGTACACACGCGCGGAATGTAAACACGGAAGATTTCTACTTGAGAATCCAGACGATTATATTGTAATCGTTGCCTAAATACATTATCTATTTACTTAAGTTTCAATTTAGTAAATTTTTGGCAACTCGGTTTTCATCACAAGTGACCTCCGGGTGGATCACCGATAATAATAATCCTCTACTAGTAACTGACTGATGGACGGTTAGCTCCTGTCTATGTTGTTAACTGTATATAAGATTTACGCGAAAGTTATAAAGGAGAAATTCACGCAGGAGATGGAGAACAAAGGCATAATCTCAGAGAGGTAAGCTGGATTTAAGAAAAAACGCACCACAATCGACAAAGTATACATATTGCACCATATAGTTAAGAGGACGATAATGGAATGAAATAGATTATATGTGTTATTTGTAGACATTAAAACGGCTTTCAACACAGTTGACAGAGAGAAACTAGAAAATCATGAAAGAAAAGAAGATAAACGAGAAAATACTAATGAAAGTGCAAGATATATATGAGGAGACGAAAATAAAAATCAAGATAGACAAAAATGTTTCGGATGAATTTTTGACGAAGAGAGGATTAAGACAGAGCTGCAATCTAAATCCAGTGCTTATCAACGCTTAAATGGTAGAAATAGAGGAGGAACTGAAGAGGGATAAGAGAAACCAAGATTAGGGAAATTAAAACATGGACTTTGGTCTACGCGGACGACCTGGTACTACTTGAAGAAAGCAGGGAAGTGATACAACACAGAATGGAATTATTAAAGA
Source organism: Eupristina koningsbergeri (assembly GCA_018907245.1). Lineage (NCBI taxonomy): Eukaryota > Metazoa > Arthropoda > Insecta > Hymenoptera > Agaonidae > Eupristina > Eupristina koningsbergeri. The sequence continues at coordinate 748,270 of JACCHV010000014.1, forward strand.
AGGCACTAACAAAAAGACGGTTCAGATTTAACATGGAGAAGACGAAGATAATTATCTTCAAAAGACAATAAAAGAGTAAAGAGAGAGCGTAAAGATGGAATAGGAAAAAGATCGAGGTGGTAGAAGATTTTAGATATTTGGGATTTTATTTTTACAGAAAGAAAGGATACAAGAAGCACATGGAGGAGAGATCGAATAAAGGAAGAATCGCGGCAGGAAAAACATGGAGAATGGCGAAAAATAAATGTGGAGGAGACTTCATAAGAAGGAGAATGCTATAAAAATACCTAGTCAGAGGCGACACTGACTATGGAATAGAGATATGCGGAACAGAAGAAGTGGAAGGGATAGTGAAAATAAAGTTGGACTATTACAGATGGACTCTAGAATTAGACTTCTGCACTAAGATAAGTAGTATCTGAAGAAACAGATGAGGTGGAAATGAAGTGGGAAAGGCTGATAGGAGTAATAAAATACGAAGAGAAAATAGAGAAATTGACTGATTGTAGATGGACAAAGCAGTGTTTAGAACAAAAAAACAACTAAGGGATAACAAAAAAGAAACAGACGATATGGAGAGAAAGCTAAATAGAATAGAGCTAAGTGGAAGACTAATAAAACGTTGGAAAGAAGAAAGAAACGACATAGAACTGGAATTAAAGAAGAGAGAAAGGATCAGACAAATCCAAAAAAGAAGGAAAACGATGGAAAGCTTTAGATACAACAAAGTATAGAAAAGAATACATGAGACAGGAACCCCAAAATATACAAAAAAAAAATGGGAATGGGAAGGCGCTTAAGACAATAGCCAAAGTGAGATGCGGGAATATTACAATGGAAAACTAATACTAGCTATAAGAAAAAGAAAGGAGGTGCGAACTATGTGAAGAGGAAATCGAAGATTGGAAACATCTTAACAGCAGATGTAATGAAACAACAGAGATAACAACGATACTAGAGAATGAAAAGAGCTGGGCGGACGAAAGGATGATAAAAGAGATGGATGGTAAGATAAAGAACTACAAACTGCTAGGAGTAATTAAGAGCATACAGAAGGAAATTGAGCACAAAAGGAAAAAAAGAGAAGAAAATGATGTAAAATAATAGATGAGAGAAGGAAGAAGGAGGAACAGTGAATAATAAAATATAAGACTGATAACCTCTGTGATATAGATGTAAGATAGATAAAAGAAACAAAATAATGAAAAATAAGGCACACGTGTGGAAAAATCCATTCCGAGGCTGAAAGGCTGGAATTAGAATAATAATAATATAACTAATTTTAATTAATATAATTGATTTTAATTATTATAATTTAAAAAATTTAATAATAAATTCCTATTCTAAATATTTTGTTATAGGGTAAACATTGCATACTAGATGTTAGCGGAAATGCAATTAAAAGATTGTACGCAGCACATTTATATCCAATAGTTCTATTTATTAAGGTTCAATCAATTGAATCAATTATGTAAGTATATTTATCTGCTTTGAAACTATTAGAAAATAGGATAGAATTTTCGTTATTGTACAAATTATAATTGTCTCTATGTATTTAATATTTACAACGAAATATACTTAGTATGCAGATATAGAAAATTATAAGTTTTCGATTTTCTTGTAATTTTCTGTGAGAAAAAATAACATAAATAAGAATATTTGTAACTTTCTTTATAGATATATTTCTTTTTAAGAGTATAACTTTTGAATCTACTTTATTAAATATGTTAATGTATATTTCTGTTATTAATCTTTGATCAAATTTTTAATTGAACATATGAAACAGTAGAATTTTAATAAATATTAATTATTTATATTAAATTTAAGATAAAATTTATGTAATTTATTTATTTAGTAAATGTCATGAAGTAAAATATGATTAACGTATATTAATAAATTCATATTTAGTATATTAAATATAAAGTATATAAAATACATAAAAAAATTATAAAGTATAAAAATTCATTTTAAAAAGCCTATAGTATAGTAATCTAATAACTAAATCATGATAGTTATCGATATTTATTTGAAGGAAATATACAATCTCTGCATCTAAACACATTTCAGTACGTACTCATGATTCATAATTCTTCTGAACGGAAATCATAATATTTTAAAGTTTGAATTATTCTGAATAAGGCTGGCGATTATTTCTAAAGATTTCATACTTAACTCATATTTATATATAATTTCTAATGTTCATATTTATACATAATTCTATGTTCCATTATCATTCTACATGAAGTTTCAGCTGAATGTTGTTAGCTACTAATAGCAAAAATCGTGAAACTTATGGATTCAAATATCACATATATAAATTAAAAGTTATGACACGAGAACTAATTAAAAAATACCCTGAATGATTTTGTATTAGAGAGCGAAAACCTTCCCGTGACGCAATTTATTAATTATAAAATTACATTATCGACGGATAAACGAATAAAAAGTAAATAGTGTAGATATTCAATATCACGAATGGATTAATTGTAAAAGAAAATAGATATCTTAAAAGATTCAAGCATAAAAGAACTATGAAGTTCGCAATATTGCCACTAATTTGAATATTTCTCAAGCATTCTAATGCGTAAGAATACAAAAAGTGGTGCATAGTTATGGAAGTTTTTTTTTAGATTTTGGTAGTTATCACTCTCTACGATTTACCAATAAAATAACACTAAAACTGGATACATTAAATTATATATATAATGATTTAAAAATGATATTTTTTTAAATCGAAATTGACCTTGAATTAGCACAATTGACAGTATAAAGCCTAAAAGTTTTTTATAAATTTTTATAAAATTATTTTTATAAAAGCTATCCTCAGTATTAAATTAATTATATGGAGTAGAAGAATTGCTGAATATATTTACAAAGATGATGGAACTGGTATTGCTAATACTTTTAAAGAAATACATCAAGCTTAATTTAAATTACAATGATTTTTTGGGAAATATTGGATTGAATATAAAATTATGTTGGAGAAGCACTGAGAAAGCTCGCGTGTACAACATTGACTGTAGAAACAAATAAAAATCTATTAAAAAAAAAAGCAAAATCATTATAGCACATTGTACTAAAAGCTATAGAAAGCATAAATAGGGAAACCTTCAGGAAAGAAAAGAACTATTCCGTATCAATATCATAAACAATTCTTATGATTAGTCAGTAATCATAGGACATTTACTCAACTATTAAAAATTAGTAAAACCAATAATATAATAATCCTAGAAACAGTAAAAATTTAAATGGCTGGAGGTTGGTAGAGAATTAACCTAATGCATTTGAAACATCAAAATAGAAGTTTTGCATTAGGTGAACTGAATTTTAATAAGCAATTTATAGTAATACCCGGTATGATTCGATTATGTAATTGTTGTAATACTAAGTTAAGGGAAAAGTAGCAAGGAAAAGCCTTCTTGTTGTGCATGAAAGTATGGCGAGGGGTGAATTGTGATATACGGCAAGGAGTTTAAGTAATATTTGTTAAAGAGTAATTTAGGCACTACTTTTGTTTCCAACCGATGTAAAGTTGAGGAGTTGAAAGAAAGGGGTGATGAGTTTTGTTTATTTTAAGACAGTTTATTGTATATGTCCAAGTTTACAAGATACTCGTACTAGTGAATCCGAGGGGAGAGCGAGAAAGTACAACTTGCGTGTGCGAAATTCAAAAAAGGAGTGCCGAAAAGGTCCGGGACATTTCTCTCGAACGTTCAAAATTTTCATAAGTTATCCCCTCTCGAATTCACTTCACAATCATAATTACAAAAATATTTACTTTTGCACAGCTTTCAAGACCTGGCGGGAGCGAGTCACGTGACCCGCGCGACCGGATCACGTGTTCCCCCTCCCGCTGAGTCACGTATTCGCTCGAACGAGAACACTTCAGCGCTCCGCGTACCTAGAATAGATTGTTAATTTTTACTTCTTAGGCGTAATTACGACAGAGTGTTCCTGTCGTATATCATCCTTTAATCCGCGAGATTTTCTTCGCAGCACGAATCGTGAGGCAGAGAAAATTATTTAAGTGTTATATTGTGGGGAGAGGATTAGCAGGATCCGGAAAATGTAGGGATGATCATTAAGAGTGGGAGGAGTTTTTAAATGAGTTAGAGAATCCTGGCCTGTGGCGCGTACTCCGTAGGTTTTTACCTATTTTCTACCGATCCACCCCACCCATGGCCCGTCATCGCTCTAGCGGACTCCATTGGTCGACCAATGTCTACAGGGGGTAGGGGTCAGCCCATATACCTCCAATCTGTTTCGAGTATGTTTCCGAGGTACGCGCCTCTTCATATCATTCCGTAACAACTTTTATAGAAAAAAATTCATGAGCCATTGAAATACTTTCAAACAAGTAAGAAGGTTGATCTAAAAAATAATACTTAAAACTATTAATGAGAGGATATGATTTTAAAAGTATATATAGATCGAATAAAAATATCGGCAATTCTTATCCCTATAATTCAATATGCGAGGAAGGATTAAATTTGAAAAAATTACAAAATTAACCTTATAAAATAATAGGCGTACAGTACAAATAAGACAACAACATAGGCAAGATTTCTGTAGCCACTAGTAGTATTGTGGAAAAGGATAATTTTAATATTAGATAATAGGTAACCTAAGAATTAGGTAATGGAAATAGTTGACTCGATTGACTCGATTCGGAAAAAGATGTAGAAAAGAAAAATGATTTTTATCCTGGTAACAATAATTCCGTCATTATTATGGGGTTATTAGAATGAATAATCTAAAGAATAGCAAATTGAATGTCAAAAAGATAACCAAGGAGATAAATTATCAAAAAAATGAGAGAAAAAAATTGTAAGTGAATGTATTATGAAACACAAGTTGATGTATGGAACGAAAAACATAATAATGAAAATATAAAGACGATCAGTACATTCTAAACTGTATTTTAGAAAAAGGAATAAATAAATATTAAAATTGAATTTTATGGAAATGAGGAAAATTTTGGGAAGCTAAGAGAAGTTATGATCAGATAAATAAGAGGTTATAGAAAAGAGGGGAGTGAGCTGAGATGAAATTAATAAAACAATTCAAAGAAAATATTAGAAGTCAAATTCAATAGAAAAGCTAGATTATGATCGATGTTAATGAAAAGAAATTAGAGGTAATAAGAGACGTTCAGTAAAAATTAATATACACGAAGTGGGTAGTGAAGAAGAGACAATGGTAACAATAGTAGGTCTATGAGAAAAGAAAGGAGTTAAAAGTTATACAGAGTAGGCTTGAAAATGGACAGAAAAGTGATCATGTAAAATGATAAAATACCAGTATGTTGATTTTAACCTACATAGATGAACAGATGGAAAAAGCCAAGGTACTGAAGAAATAGTATTATACACAATCAAGATAAACTGTGCAGAAAAGAGAGAGAGAGAGAGAGAGAGAGAGAGAGAGAAGATTGTTAGAATGCATTCAAGATCTACCAAACATACCGATGTGAAATTGACTATTTTATTCGATGTTTAGAGGTTTAAGAATAAAAACAGAACCACTGAAATTTAAACGAAGACTATTAAATTCGAAAAATATAAATTTGTGTGGTTATCTGGAAAAAAAGTAACAAGGATTTTGTCATCGAATACAAAGTATGAGAATAAGTAAGTCAATGAAAATAAAGAAATAAGGGTTTAATAAAATAATAAAAAAGGTCAAGAAAATAAATGAATAAAAACAATATTATAAATGAGATGCAAATAAGAAACGGAAAATTAGATACTAAATTGAAAAGAGTAATAAATATGTGAATAATTTACATGATTTAAATGATACCAGCAAGTATATTTATATATACTATAACGTCTTGTTGTTTTTATATAATAACACTATAAAAATTTATGAATAAATATTAAGTAAAAGAATAAACTAAAAGAATTAAACAAAAATTAATCAATCTTATAACTAACAATATATGAATTAATAAATAAATAGATGAAATCGAAATCTATGATGAAACCAATTGAACTCTAGAAAATCTCATTAAAAATAAGGTTTTAACGTGGGGATTAAGTAAGATAACAAAGGACCAAGTCATAAAAGTAGCTACTTCAAGACGCTTAATTTAGGTCACAGGAATTGATTCGATTTTCGCAAAGGGATGTTACATGCTCACATGTTATCTAAGAAAATCTCGAAATTATGAATATACAATTTAATTAGGTAAAGGTTAATAAAAAAGCCGTAGAAAATATCTAATGACAGAAGTGACTGTAATACATATGCATGAGAGGTGCAATCATGACTAGCGAAGATTATCTTACTCTACTTAAGAGATAAAAGGTGGACTCAGGACGAGCATGAAATATCGTAATATTTTGCAGAAATATAATAATGTGACCGAGAAGGAAATGTAATACGATGTGCGAGAACACAAAAACCAGAATAATTAAAACTGTAAATGTATTAAAACTTATATGATTGCAACTAATTAAATGTAAAAATGTATGAGTACAACGTTGCTGCACGACTCGTTATTAATCATGTACATTTTCAAGAATAAACATTATCATAATTATGTATACATATCATAGTTACTTCCTGGATTAAAGGCTTATAAATTGGCAAGATTGGTCTGAATGGACTACTTCGAACTTAAGTAATCGGTTTTACTATACTCGTACTCCACGTAACAAATTACATTTATACTTTTATTATAATTTGAATTTATTGTATTTTGAGATATAATATTCTTTACTTTAATTTAATTTATTTGACTTTAATTTAAAATACTAAAAGTTCATTTATTTCCACAAAGTGAACAAATAATTCATTCAACATATTATTCAATAGATTAATCGGATGAACTATTAAATTTTTTTTTATATTAATTAATATAAAATCAAAATTATTAAATCTTAAATATCGTAGTTTTAAATATAAAAACTTCTCAGTAAAAATGAAAAAAGAGCCTTATTCGTCTATAATCTAATAAAGTGGTGACCATAACCTATATGCAACATGACAACTCAAAAAGCATTGAAAGAAAATCGATACATAAAAATAAAATATAGGTATACCCCAATTATAATTTAATATATCAAATTCATATTGTCACATATGTAATATTATTATTGATATTTAAGTAGCTAATCGCATACGTGATGAATTCCGAAAAGATAGGAAAGAAGTATATGTATCGACAAAGAAAGATAAAGTGTTAGGAAATTGATGATGAAGGAATCGAAATAAGAGACGAGTAACATGTAATCTGCGAGTAATAAGAACTTCCAAATTCATCATTTCATAAAAATTTCGCGCCCTAGCCGAAAATGAATACCGGAGGGGTCAATTGAAAGACAATAGTGGAGATAGCTGATAGGGCGCTATTCAAGCGTCTCGAAAATATCATGGAGCCTGGGAGGAGAATTAGTCGATTTGCAATTCTTTACCCAGCGCAAGTTATGAATAAAACGTATGAGGACTTGGATTCCGAATCTTGAGCGGGTTAATATCTCGAAGATATTCGAACCTCCATTAGAAAGAATTGTGACCAATAAAATCGGGACTTTGGTATTTCTTTAATACATCGAAAGAACTGGTTACTTTGTACGCGGTTGCGTTTAATGTCATAGCTTCCTAAATCAATTATATTACAATTAAAATCGCACTCTCTCTTTTATTATTTGTTGATTAAAATTGCAACGACCTTCCACTTTCGAGTTTAGTTTATGATGGCGTAGTAAACTAGTCCAAGAACACCAAGAAGTCGTAAAGAAGTGTGAACATTTAAAATGATCACACGTACGTGATTTATTTCACCGCATGTCCACTAAATTCACGATTCGTGAAGTTCAAAAAAACTCGTTGAACGCAACGATCGAAATTTGAATAAAATCAATAACGTGCCGACGCAACTGGTGTTTCTATTGTCACCAAGAGAAAAGATAAGCACCAGCGCCGTCTGGTGAGGTTTATAAAGAATCAAATACGCGGGGAATTCAGATTATATAATAATTTGCCGAGGAGAGAAGTTTTGCTCCCTCTGCAAACGTTATCGGACTCTGATGATTACACAAGAGTTCCAGTCTCAGAAACATATATCGGAAAAATATGATTTCGTTTTATACAGTAAAAGCAGAAGGATTGACGCGATTACACGTATCCCTAATTGCGTTTACTGTACAGAGTGATACAGTTACCTGTAAATTTAGTTACTCCCGTTATAATACGGAAGACAATTGACTTGGAGTTATCGATGTCTCCGGTCGCATCAAGGAAAATCTGTGACATGGTAAAAAAACTTTTCTTCCGTCATAATACGAAGAATTATTTGTCACAGCTGTATTATTTCATTGATTATTATTCAAAAAGTGGAAAGATAATTTTTTAGCATAATTTTTCGTGAAAGAAAAATTACTAATATAATTTATTTTATTCTTTTTAAAGTGCCCATTAAGTACATCGAGTGTCCAGCTAAGGTGAGCGCTGCGTCAACAAAATCTTGAAGAATTAAATAAATTTTATACGATTTAACCTTTTGTGTTATATTCTTTCTTGTTCCATAAAATATGTCGGTTACGAAAAGAATCATGACGTTAAATAATAAATAATATTCTTTCTCCATAAGTATCGTTGTTACATTTATTTTATTACCGAACTTTAAAAGAGTCGAAACACGTTCACCGCTTTGGCTAGGGTAGAATTGAACCTGGTATAAGCTACGTTATCGCAGATTAATAATTGAAATCTATTTATATACACCACAATAATTTATCATATTTAAAATATTAAATAAATCGACCATTACCATTCTACTTGTGAACACATCTTATATTTTTAGTCGAGCATGTAACATCTTTAATATTATCAGGAAAGTATAAGAAATAATGACATGCAGGCTTGCAAATAAATTTTAATGTTATAACGAATACTGGCCCTGAGATGGAAAAAATAATATACGTTATATCGCTAAGAAAAATATAAGCTGTTGGAGATTTAACTTACAATTTGTAAAGTATAAAATGGATGATGCTGCGACTAAGCAAATATCTCAAGCATGTTCATTTTAAAATATCAGTATCGATTAATGTGAACCATTTTCTTTAAATGAAAAAAAATAATAAATAGATAAATGGTTAAGGCGTTATTTCCGACTTCATATGATTTTCGAGAAAGTGTTTCGTAAATATTTATAAGTACGCACATTATGAATTAGTCACAGATTTAACTATCGATATATTTTTCTAGATAAAAAGTCGATGTATTTGTTAATGTAGTCATCCGCAAAGCATTCTGATAATTCGACTAATTTTATAGATACAAAAAATGAATTAGAAAAGATCCGTACTTTTGTTCAATCAAACGTGATAAATAAAATATTACATGAATATTTATAAAAAATAAAAGGAAATTGAATGATTTTTTTATAGGTCTCAAATGATCCTGTTCTGGAAAGATAGAGATATAGGGGCAGCGGCGAAAAATTTAAAGATTCACCTTTATAAAACAATAGGTGACACATGTGTTTATGTATGAAAAAACAAACACCTTCATTATTTAAATTGAAGCCATCCTAAATTCTCGTCTTTATAATTTGTCTGGTTTAACGACTTCCTATTTCTTTATAGAAGAAGGATCGTCGAATCTGCTAGAACATTAATGAGAATATAAAGATAAAAAAGTTATCTAATTAGGAGCACATTAAAAAAGTTTGGAAGTGGTGACATACAAAATATTTTGACCAGCTCATAATATGAAACAAATAACATGTGGGAGACAATAATAAAAAAAATAGCTCATCATAATAAAACAATACAATGATGTCTTGGAGATTAGGTAGAGTTATATGAATTCATTCAGAAGCGAACGGTATTGTGTAAGTGTTAACGAAGAATGCACGAAACTTTTAAAAGAGGAATTATGAAACTTCTACTCTTATAGTGTAAAGTTTCAATATTTTTTAATCTAATTATTTTAAACTAATTCCGATCGTATTGTAAAATGACAAGCTTAAATAATATGCCGATAAAATCATATTATAAAAGAAGATAAACAGAATTAAGAAAGTAAGTTAGATTAGATTATTTTCCAATAACCTAAGGAAGTTAAGCGCACTCTGATTGTCCATTCCTTAAGATTTTAGTCTCCCTTATTTTCAAAAAAATTGATAGGGCAATTTCTAGCGGACCTGCGAAAAATCTCTCTTTTCCGCCATTTATCGTAGCATGAACGAATATGCGTAATTTTCCGAGGTGTACCGACAAGACACGGTAAATTAGCACTAAACAGCTAACCTATATACCCTTTCAGGCATTCGCAGACCACTAATATAGAGCCCAATAGTCAGTCGAAAAAGTTATAAGTCAGTTGACTCACCAATGGGTAGAAGATAAGCTAGCAAACTTAAATCCCTCCTCCCTTCATTACTACCTACTTAAAACAAATCTAGCTGAAGATCCTACTGCCAATTTTAGCCAATTGAGTATTAATTTTTTTGGCTATCTGAATAATGGTTTTTTCGTTCCTTTAGATCCACCATATTAAGGGTCTACATCTTCTAACTACTCTTCTTACCGTATCATGAAAACAAAGCAATGATAAGCAAATAGTCAGAAATTTCTTCATTATGTTGGTACCATCGTCAAGTTTTCGTAATGTTATAATCAAGCTTATTCGGGTGATAGTTTACATGATAGAGTCCCATAAGCCAACCAACGATAAGTCTGATGTCCTGCTTATTTAACCTTCATGTATCCAATCTTGAAGGGGCTCTATCAATCTCTTCGATTTTTTGAGCCCCATGGCCTGTTTCCACAGTATAGTAAAATCTTCATTTAGCCAGTTGTGGATAATCCTGTTAATATCCGATTGAAGCATTGGTTTTTCGAGTTTTGTGTGTCCCAAATTCCCATTTTCTCTCTTTTTACCAGCCTATCGACTTTCTCATTTTCAAGATATCCCTTATGTCCCGGTATCCATATCAAGGTTAGCTAGTTAGCCTTGCCTAATGAGAAGAAAAATAGAAGAGAAAGGATAAAGAGCGAGGAAAGCGCGCAGGTTAGAAGGATAAAAGAACTAGAGGAATGAACAAATAGAACAGCGGATGTAAATAAACACTAGGGAAGCTAAAGAGGTAAACACCAAAAACAAGATTCTAAATGATTAAATGTGATACACTGTTCAACTAAATGGGATTTATGTGATAACTTAAAAAGTAAGATATAATGTATGTGGAAATCTAAAAAAGTGCAATATAATAAAGTGCACTGTACAAAGTCATCTCAACGGTCGAGAAGCTAGAGAATATGTAATAATAATAAAAATTTACATATTAAGTTTATTTTTGTAACCTCCTATTTAAAGAATATATTTCATATATTCTAGATCGACGAAAAATTTGCGTCCGAAAGTAGTTTATCAAGAAAAAATTCGTTTTTGTGTTGATATATAAACATATTAACCTACATAATAACAAACATAATTCAATAAACAAAAAATATATGACAATAAAAATATATAAAAGAAAATATGTAATAAAATTATAATTCCATTTGAATACATGTATCTATTTCACATATATTTATTACTTATCCTAATTTTTTTGTTTTTTAGCAATATGAATAAAAGAATAACAAATGAACAAGCAAAAAAAATTTATTATAACTCTCTAAAAATCGAACAAGAATTCACCGAATATTTCACTAGTAAGTTTACATTTCCCACATAGTTTATCTTTTTTTTTATTTTTCCATGCATATTGTAAGTAATTTTATAAAAAAAAAAATTCTCAAATATAGTTAACTAAACTTATTCGTTCTTAAATTTTAGTATTACATGCATTAAATTTGTATGAACCAAAGAGATATGAATTAATTTATAAAATAATTCGATATTTTCTTAAACTTATTATTTTAAAATAATGTATTAACTACAGTATGTATTACTACAATATATATTTAAATATTTCATGAAATATAATTGAATCAAAAATCTAAAATATAATAATAATAAAAAGGGCATTAGCCAAAAAATAAAAGTACACTTAGAAGTTAATGGTTACATTATATTTCTTATTAAATTAGTTTTTTAAGTAAATTAATTTATGAAAACTATCCATTCATTAAATAATTTAAAGTTAAGGAAATTGATAATTTAATGATAATATTAATTTATATTATACACAAATTTAGGAAACAAATTATAAATAATATAGTTGAAAATCATTAACATTATATAAAATTGTGGCAGCTCTGTACTATTTACACTATTAATTTACTTTTATTTTTTATGGCTGTAATTCAATTTATCCTTTTAATAAGTTATAACATTAAAGAATTGTAATTTGTACTATTAAATATAATGAGCCAATTTCAATTTAAGTAATGTTACGATTTATAATTATATTTTATTTATTTATTTATTTGTTTATCGTAACTGATTGATTATTTATATATTTATTTATTCATATATATAGTCACTTTTACTGATCGTGTAACATTCATTTATTTATTTACTTCTTTGTTTACTCATTTTATTTGCATGCTTATTAAATTATTATTTTATTTATTCTGCCGTAGCTGAATCGGTCGAAGCGCTTCAGCCTTTGTGAGGTTTTAGGATTAAAAATAAAATACAACTAATTAATTCGCGTTAAAATACCGATTTATTGAGAATAAATCGGAAGAGAGAATTTAATGTGTGATAATAGCTCATGATACGAATTTAGCGTCTACGTTTGTGTCGGTAATTAATGTAATACTTGCGTTGTCGCGAATCTACTTGGATGCATGAGCTTGTTGTGCTGTTTTACCGACGAGTCTCCGGCCGGGATTGAATTTAGAATGACAGAATAACGATTGTTAATAACGATAAATCCCCCTTGATACTCCTGTACCCCGATTTATAAAAGAAAACTGCTAAATCTTCTTGTCGTCCCACCTTGAAGGTGTTCCCATTTTTGGCCTTAGTTCGTATTTTATCGCCTTTAGTTTATTAAGCGGGTTACATGTTTCTCCTTCTCTTGACTAATGCTATTCTTAAGTGGTAATTATTAATTATCAGCAATATTTTAGTACGCATATTAGCTTCGTCTTCCGCAATTACTTTGCGCAATCCCTTTTGGGTATGCATAAAATTTGTTTAGTTATCGGATTTATTGTATTACGTTACATCCGTAACAGTAAAATGATAAAATATTAAAGTATATCGTGAAAAATAACAATTCTATCTAATTATCACAATTTTGTTTATAAAAATATTTGGTAGTGCTTTTTACTATATATATTGTTACGTCTATTACGAGTACTTATATTAATTACTTATATTTATATATTTTTATTTATACTTTATTTATTTATCGCGTTTATTTGTCGATTATTTCTTTTACTCCTTTATTTTATTTCTACGTAACAATTTCCCAATTCTTTCCTGCCGTAGCTGAATCGGTCAAAGCGATTCAGCCTTTATGAGGTTTAAGGATTAAAATAAATACAATTATATTATTTCACGTTTAAATACCGATTTATTGATAATAAATCGGAAGAGAGAATGTAAGTATTTAATTGGCTCGTGTTACAAATCTAGCGTTCTACGTATGTGTCCGAATTTATAATAATACTCGCGTTATTGCTTATACGTGTGAGTGTCGTGTTAGTTTCCGACGAGAGTCACCGACCGGGATTATACTACGAGTTACCTTGCGCCTCCCGAAACGCGTCTCGAGTTAATGATCACACAATAATAATTGTCCCCGAACATCACTCATTTTTCTTATTTTATAGAGACAACTGTGAACTCCTTTCAGTCCTCCCACCATGGAGGCGTTCTCATTTTTAGGCTTATTACCTTGATTTTGTTTAGATTTCTCCATAAATTGTTTAATGAAAGAGCATTATCGATATCATTTCTTAATTTACGCTCACACATATTTCTCTTTATGCTGCGTCTTGCTCCCATTCTCACTTGTTTTATACAACATTTATTATTTATTTAATTAATCATATGAATTACGTTACATACGTAACACACCCTGGCCTTAATTATTCGACGTCCTCGTCGAATTCTATACGTTTATCGGTCTCGTTTCTATTTTTCGTTAGCAATTTCCTTCGTTTCGAGTGTATCATTTAATAATTATCTCTACGATATAATGTAACATTATATTTAAAGTGTCGCGTTAGCTACGTGTCTCGCCCCGGTCTTATAAAACAGACGTCCTCGTCGATCGCGATATTATATTCTTTTCTGTATTTGTGTTGGTGTTTGTGTATGTGATATTAATTCATTCATCAGGTCGCTACATTTGTTTTTGTAATTCTCTCTTCCATATAAAATTTGTTAATTATTATGATTTACAATTAATTTTCTTTAGTACATTGATAAAATTATTGATGATCTTTCTTCCTTCCCCATGAATTGTTTGTCTTCTAGTATGGGTGATCCCTGGATAATACAGTAGTCCTTCCCTACATAATTTATTTGTTATGACCCATAACCCCAATAATTATTTGTACTTCTGAAACAGATTTAGCTATTAGTATTTGTTGTATATATAACTCATAGAAACGCCATCATGTATTTTGTGTCATCCTAAATTGAGGAATTATTAATCTATTTTTATGTAATATAATTAATCGTATGGTTAATATTATAATTATGACAATTATTAATGAAAAGGATGATATTCCCCATTTTGTAGTTAAATCCTGAAATGAAAAAAGTTCTTTCTTATTTATTTTTGTTTCTCCCAATAATTTAGCCCTTTTTATTACATCCCTTAGTTTATCTCCTTTATTCATAGATTTGTATAGATTAGAATTACCCTTATGAATACTACTTCCTAATGTGTCTATCATTAGATTTGTTATATGACTCGCTGTATTATTTATTATTTTGTATTCTTTAAAAACAGCTTCTAGCGTTAAATTTATGTTAAATTGACTTATTTGGATAGGTAAATCAGTAATTTGTTTTAATGATTCTATTTCAATATCTGATGATTCAGCTACACATCCCGGTCTTAATGATAATATGCCAGATCCTTTAATCGTTTCTCTTATTTCTCCCTCATTGTCACATCTTATTCTCAATTCTTCGGGTTTTAGTGTTGAATACAGCCAACTATTACTTCTTGATAATTTCGTCCAATAAGTTTCATATATCGTATTGATTCTTACATCACAGCTAGATATGTTGAAGTATTTGTGTTTAAAAATTAAGTCAATGCTGCATGGATTGTGATTTCCTATTTTCCTTCTTGGAGCTAGTTTCTACATACATGGATCTTCTCTGTTTTTCTACATTTTTCCAAATCCTCTTGTGTAATTGGTATATACATTTTTGTTTTGAAATTGACAGCCATATATTTTGTAATCGGAATGATATATAATACTATATTTCCCCTTTCTTGTGATGCTGGGAACGGTGTTAACTCATACAATACATATTTATCTTTTTTTATTAATGGAATATTAATATAATACACAATTTTATTCATATATGTTATAATTTTTACATCTGACATTCTGATTAATTCCTCAATATTATTGTTGTTGTCTATTGGTAGTTCGACTGACATCAATTTTTCCTTGATTTTCCCAGCTGTTGTGTCTATTAAATTTTTGTTTAATAATTGAGGATGAATTTCACCCTTAGTTGCCCATTGAATTATTTGTAATAACAATTGGGTACTTCTTATCTGAATATTGGCGTAATCCTCCATTAGCCCTATGAGTTTTTGCCACTGCACCTCTTCCCGCAATTGTGATATATCATTTATTGCTCCTTTTACTTTTTCCTGTAAATAATATATTTTTGCGTCATCGCACTGTAATTTCTTTTCTATAATTTCAGTCTGATTTGCTAATAATTTGGCCAATTCATTTGTTTTTCCATTCAAATTGTCAATTAATGATTTTATTTCAGTCTCTGATTCTTCATCCATGGTTCCGAATAAAAATTTAGTAATTTTACCTACAAAAGGTACTATAGCACGTTTACTATCTAAAGAAGATATTGCGAGATTTGCTGCTATTATTAGACTTTGAAATAAACAATTCCCTGGTGGTTCTATCGATTTTAGGCATTCATGTATTATATTTGCATCCGGCTCAATACATTGTTTTCTTTGATTGTATAATGCCACCCCTCCACTATAGGAATTATTAATTGTATCAGTTATCAAACCCGTCTTTTCGCCGTTCTTATTGTCTATCGCTTCCTCATCGGTTGATAATTTTTTATTATTTATTATAAACGTAGATAATCTGTTTTCCCCAAAATTATCTTCATTACGTAATTCAGGCTCATCATTTATTTTTTTTCTTGCTCTCTAACATGTATATCCCATCCCTTACCTTCTCGACTGTTTTTAGAAGCTATTTCCACAATATATTTATTAATTGGCATTGCTAGAATTTCTTGAATGATTATTACATTATCTCTTTCTCCGTTAATATTTTGTATGCTATCGTTGTTACTTAATGTATTATTTATTGTGTTATTATTGGAATTTTAAATATTCTTATCTTTTGTTTTGTCATTATTTTTTATATCTATAATTTCCAATGTTTCCAATGAACTATCATCATCATCGTCTACTGATAGTTCATGAGGTTTTATTGATTTTTCTACTTTTATTATTTTGAACTTATCATTAGGTGTACTTGATACTGTTTTTTTATTTATTTCATAATTTGTGCTTGATGTATCATTGTCGTCTTCTGATTCGCTGTCTGTTGATGAATAATCCCTTTTATTTGTAATTGATTTCTTTTCTTTCCTTTTTTTTATATTAATTTTCTTTTTCTTTCGCTTCCATGGATTTTTTTTATTGTATGGTTTCCATTCCTCACTTTCACTCCCTTCCGATTCTTGTTCTGAATCGTTTTCGCTACTGGATTTTTCCCTTTGTTTTACCTTTTTAACAATCTTTATTGACTTATTGTTATTATTCCCGTTAGTCATTTGTTTTTCCTGTTTTTCAGCCAGTTCATATAATTCCTTACGAAGTAATTCAGGATTGACCTCATTTTCTTGGAGTGTCGGATTCCTTGATAATGCATCGGCGTTTGCGTTTTTTAAGCCCGGTCTGTATATTATTTCAAAATTGTAACCTTGTAAAGATGCCTTCATTCTATTAAATCGCGTATCTAAGTGTTTTGTAGTATGAAAGTGTTTCAGAGGTTCATGATCTGTTATTACTGTGAATTTTGTTCCATATAAATAATGTCTAAATTGGTCTTTTGCAAATACGACTGCTAATAATTCTTTATCATACGTTGAGTATCTTAACTCCGGTCCTTTTAAACATCTAGAGGCATACGCACATGGTCTATCTTCTCCTAATTTCCCTTGGCTTAGTATAGCTCCTAAAGCGTAATCCGACGCGTCGGTGGTAACTATAAACGGCTGATTTAAATCTGGTGCTTGTAAAAATGGTTCGTCACATAATATTTCTTTTATTTTATCGAATGCAATTTGTTGTTTTTGTTCCCAATACAATGGTCTTTGACCTTTAATAACTTCTAATAGCGGAAGAGTAATTTTAGCATAATCTTTTATAAATTTACGATAATATCCTGAGAATCCTAAAAATTGTTTTATTTTTTTATTAGATGTGGGAGTGGGGTAATTCTTTACTGCCTTGACTTTATCCGGGTTCATGCGTATTTTACCCGCACCAGTTATATGACCCAATACTTTTGCTTCATGTTTTAAAAATTGACACTTTTTCGGCTCTATTATTAAGTTGGCTTTCTCTAATTTCCTAAGCACTCTCTCTAATCGTATCATGTGTTCTTCAATCGTTTCAGAAAAAATCATAATGTCATCTAAGTATACTTCAATTTCTTCCCTTGATAATCCTGCTAGTGCTAGTTCCATTGCCCGCATAAATGTTGTAGGGGCTTCCTTTAATCCCATAGCCATTCTTTTATATTGAAAACTACCACTGGGTCCCGATGATGCTGTTAGTGGCGCCGATTCTGGGTCCATTTCGACTTGGAAAAATCCCATTTTCAAATCCATAATAGATATATAGTTAGCTTTTGATAATTTTTCGATAATTTCATTTGTAAAGGGCATCGGATAACAACTTCCCAACGTCATTTCATTAAGTTGTCTAAAATCTGTGACTAATCTCCATCTTTTATTTCCCTGTGCATCTGGTTGTTTCAGTACAATCCATGTGGGTGAGCAATAAGGTGATAATGATGGCTCAATTATGCCTTTTTTCTCTAGTTCCGTTATTTCTTTTTTTAAAACCTCTTTAAGGACTGGCGGATATCTGTACTGTTTTGATTTTAATGGTTTATCGGATGTTAATTCGATTTTGTGTTTTATTAAATGAGTTGCTGGTAATGGCTCGTTATCTAATCCGAAACCCCCTACATAAGGTCTAATTGTCTCGCGAATGAATTTTATTCCTTCTTGGTTACTCCCTTTAAGATCTACGAGGGCCATGATCTTTTCTAACCGTTCTTCTTGAATTTTCGGATTATTACTCAACCAACGATTAAATTTCATTATGTCATTCATTATGTCACTGTTATTGTCTTTATAATTTTCTCCAATTGTTATATTATTTATCATTTTGTTGTTAATATATTGATCACTCTCATCATATAAATCTCCAATATCTGTATCATATTTTTCATCTGCAATGTCACATGGTATTAATTCTACTTCAGGGAGTGGTATAGTGACTGCCTCGTCATTGGTGTTAATACATTAGGCAATTACTACGCCATTTTGTCTTATTGTTAAAAAATTCCCAAATTTAATACCCGGAGCTAAATTCTGTGGTGGTACAAATCCTATATCATAATTTCCTTTTACCCGAGCGAATATAGCTTTTTTTGTTTTACCTGGAATTTCTATCATATTGTCTCTTGCGAAGGGAATCCATATATTACCTAGTTTTAGTATTTTTTCTTCAGACATGACAGTGCCGTTATATTTTGTAATCATATCCCATCCCAAGATTCCATCTGCATCAATCGGATGATTATTTTGAACAAGATGGAATTCACATTCGTAATTATATATATATATCTTTGCCATGATTACTCCCTCCGTTAAACATTTCCCTTCGGTAAATCCATCAATCATGATCTGAGACACTTTACATACTTTGTTTTGTGCTAATATTTTATTTTTTTTTATTACTGAAATTTCTGCTCCTGTATCAACATAAAAGGTCGCCTTTCCGTGTGTAAATTCTTCGGCGTAAACTAATATTACTGGTAAGTCATTCACTTTTTTTATTGCATTTACTCTCGCTATTCTTATTTTTGGAGAATATACATCTACTCTGGAATTATTATGCTCATCACCGAGAGTTTGTGATGAGCATCTTATTAGTTTAAATTATCGGCATTGTCAAAAGTCACTGACGATTGAGGTAGAGGTTGTTCCTTTATAAGGTTAACTCGTGCATCCTGGGAGTAATTTGGTCTCTGATTCCCTTGATTATTTGAAAACCCCTGATGATTATTATTATTATTATAATTATTGCTTCCATTATGATTATAATTATTCCTCCCCCTATTAATATATTCACCCCTATCATTATTTGGATGCCTAAAAGGTCCCGTATTATTTCTTGTATAATTATTGTAAAAATTAGGATTTATTGATCCTCTATTATAATTATTATTACCATTATATCGATTACTATTGCTTCTATTATCATCGATAAATCTATTCGGCTGACTCTGATAACTCTGTTCTTGCTGGCCTTGACTATTACTATTCGTTGCTATTCCCCTTCCCTGCTCTATATTTATTTGTAATTTATGACATTCTCTCCACTCATGACCTCCCTTATTACAATATTTGCAATATTTTGGCTCTCGTTCATTCTTTATCAATTCGGTATCATCCTTATACAGCCTATATTCCCTTGCCTCTTCCTCATATTCAACTCCTAGAGTAATAGCTTCTTCTAGTGATAAAGGTAATGTCGAATTTATTCTGAATGATATTTCCCCTTTTAATCCCAAAATAAACTTCCTCACAATCTTCCTATCAAAATCTTCAAAATTAATGGGGGGGTAATTTTTTTTTGTTATAGATTCTAATTTGAGTGCAGAATATAAATCCTCTCTCAACATCCTAATTCTATTCCCGAAAACTAAAACTGATTCGCTTCTCCCTTGTGTGCATTTCTTTATTTATGTTAATAACCTTTTTACTAATCCTGGAACACCAAATCTTTCACCTATATCAGTAATAAATTGATCTACTGAAGTATAACTCCCCAAATTTGATCCCAACATTCGTCTTGCGTTTCCTGTTATTTTATTGACTAGCGCACATAAAATATGTATTTCTACTTCCGGTCCCCCATATTGCATGGTTTTCTTTATCCAATTCACTAAATTAACTATTTCGCTAATTTCTCCGGAGCATGTCGGCATTTGTCGTACAATTTCAGGTTGAGGTCTATAATTTAATTCCGGATATTGATTATAATATTGTCTCGTATTTGCTATTGGATCCCAATGATTTGTATTCTGAAATGACCCGTATTCGACACTATTTACATCTCGTTGATATTGATCCCGATTTTTACCTTTACTCATTCTAACATCGTCAAGTTCACCTTTTAAATTCTTTATTTCATTTATTAATTTTAAAATTTCAGGTAGTAATTCATTTTGCATGTTCGTTTTCGGTTTTTCCACTGGATTTTCATATTCCTTATTTCTGTCCTCCCTGTGTGGTTTATTCCCATCTTGTAACCTGGTTCTATCAATTAGTATTTCTAGTCCCCTTAATAATTTTCTGTTAATATATGCTTGTTCATTCATATCTTTAGGATTTGTTTCTATATTATCTTTAATCCCTTTTGATTGTGATTGTATTGTTTCTGGTACTTCCTCGTGTATTTCTATTATAGGATCCTCAATTGCATTGCTTTGGTCGTTTCTTCTATGATATCCCATTAACATGGAATCCTGGTTGAAATTTTGCTCTATTCTATTATCAGCTATTTCTCTAACTTGTTTATTTTGCAAAGAATCATATTCGGCTATTAATTTGTCAACATTATTTCCGCATACTCTTAATTGTTCCTCGGATTTTGCAGCACTAGTCAGCATTTTATGAGCTGTTTCGAACGTTATGTCTGTTTCGTTTTCAAGGTCCCACTTGCCTAATCCGTTTACTGAAGATGTTACAATACGCGACTTTAAACTTTCCTTTTCTAATTTATTTTTATTGAATAAATTAATTTTTTTAAACATTACCCAACTAATTATCAAAAATAATAATATCAATTTTAAAATTAATAGTATAACACGAATAATTAAATCAAAAATATCCAATCTAATTTCTTTAATCCCGGTTCGGGTCTCTATTCTCACAGTTTACTTTAGCAAGTATATATATATATATATACATATATGAATCATGTAATATTATATTTTATTTTCTTATGATACAATTAATTTTTTTACTTACATTAGTATGACTGCTAAAAAGGTCAGTAGTTTCCAGGTCATCACTTTTTTTCCTGGATTGTAGTATTCTCTTGTAATTGTATTTTTTTCACTATTATTTTAACGTCGCGAATTTTTCGTTTACTTAATTTTCCTTACCTCGACAGAAATCCTGGTCACGGCTCCAATGTTACGTCTATTACGAGTACTTATATTAATTACTTATATTTATATATTTTTATTTATACTTTATTTATTTATCGCGTTTATTTGTCGATTATTTCTTTTACTCCTTTATTTTATTTCTACGTAACAATTTCCCAGTTCTTTTCTGCCGTAGCTGAATCGGTCAAAGCGATTCAGCCTTTATGAGGTTTAAGGATTAAAATAAATACAATTATATTATTTCACGTTTAAATACCGATTTATTGATAATAAATCGGAAGAGAGAATGTAAGTATTTAATTGGCTCGTGTTACAAATCTAGCGTTCTACGTATGTGTCCGAATTTATAATAATACTCGCGTTATCGTTTATACGTGTGAGTGTCGTGTTAGTTTCCGACGAGAGTCACCGACCGGGATTATATTACTACGAGTTACCTTGCGCCTCCCGAAACGCGTCTCGAGTTAATGATCACACAATAATAATTGTCCCCGAACATCACTCATTTTTCTTATTTTATAGAGACAACTGTGAACTCCTTTCAGTCCTCCCACCATGGAGGCGTTCTCATTTTTAGGCTTATTACCTTGATTTTGTTTAGATTTCTCCATAAATTGTTTAATGAAAGAGCATTATCGATATCATTTCTTAATTTACGCTCACACATATTTCTCTTTATGCTGCGTCTTGCTCCCATTCTCACTTATTTTATACAACATTTATTATTTGTTTAATTAATCATATGAATTACGTTACATACGTAACACACCCTATCCTTAATTATTCGACGTCCTCGTCGAATTCTATACGTTTATCGGTCTCGTTTTTATTTTTCGTTAGCAATTTCCTTCGTTTCGAGTGTATCATTTAATAATTATCTCTACGATATAATGTAACATTATATTTAAAGTGTCGCGTTAGCTACGTGACCCGCCCCGGTCTTATAAAACAGACGTCCTCGTCGATCGCGATATTATATTCTTCTCTGTATTTGTGTTGGTGTTTGTGTATGTGATATTAATTCATTCATCAGGTCGCTATATTTGTTTTTGTAATTCTCTCTTCCATATAAAATTTGTTAATTATTATGATTTACAATTAATTTTCTTTGGTACATTGATAAAATTATTGATGATCTTTCTTCCTTCCCCATGAATTGTTTGTCTTCTAGTATGGGTGATCCCTGGATAATACAGTAGTCCTTCCCTATATAATTTATTTGTTATGACCCATAACCCCAATAATTATTTGTACTTCTGAAACAGATTTAGCTATTAGTATTTGTTGTATATATAACTCATAGAAACGCCATCATGTATTTTGTGTCACCCTAAATTGAGGAATTATTAATCTATTTTTATGTAATATAATTAATCGTATGGTTAATATTATAATTATGACAATTATTAATGAAAAGGATGATATTCCCCATTTTGTAGTTAAATCCTGAAATGAAAAAAGTTCTCTCTTATTTATTTTTGTTTCTCCCAATAATTTAGCCCTTTTTATTACATCCCTTAGTTTATCTCCTTTATTCATAGATTTGTATAGATTAGAATTACTTTTATGAATACTATTTCCTAATGTGTCTATCATTAAATTTGTTATATGAATCGCAGTATTATTTATTATTTTGTATTCTTTAAAAACGGCTTCTAGCGTTAAATTTATGTTAAATTGATTCATTTGGATAGGTAAATCAGTAATCTGTTTTAATGATTCTATTTCAATATCTAATGATTCAGCTACACATCCCGGTCTTAATGATAATATGCCAGATCCTTCAATCGTTTCTCTTATTTCTCCCTCATTGTCACATCTTATTTTTAATTCTTCGGGCTTTATTGTTGAATACAGCCAACTATTACTTCTTGATAATTTTGTCCAATAAGTTTCATGTATTGTATTGATTCTTACATCACAGCTGGATATGTTGAAGTATTTGTGTTTAAAAATTAAGTCAATGCTACATGGATTGTGATTTCCTATTTTCCTTCTTGGAGCTAGTTCTCTACATATATGGATCTTCTCTGTTTTTCTACATTTTTCCAAATCCTCTTGTGTAATTGGTATATACATTTTTGTTTTGAAATTGACAGCCATATATTTTGTAATAGGAATGATATATAATACTATATTTCCCCTTTCTTGTGATGCTGGGAACGGTGTTAACTCATACAATACATATTTATCTTTTTTTATTAATGGAATATTAATATAATACACAATTTTATTCATATATGTTATAATTTTTACATCTGACATTCTGATTAATTCCTCAATATTATTGTTGTTGTCTATTGGTAGTTCGACTGACATCAATTTTTCCTTGATTTTCCCAGCTGTTGTGTCTATTAAGTTTTTGTTTAATAATTGAGGATGAATTTCACCCTTAGTTGCCCATTGAATTATTTGTAATAACAATTGGGTACTTCTTATCTGAATATTGGCGTAATCCTCCATTAATCCTATGAGTTCTTGCCACTGCACCTCTTCCCGCAATTGTGATATATCATTTATTGCTCCTTTTACTTTTTCCTGTAAATAATATATTTTTGCGTCATCGCACTGTAATTTCTTTTCTATGATTTCAGTCTGATTTGCTAATAATTTGGCCAATTCATTTGTTTTTCCATTCAAATTGTCAATTAATGATTTTATTTCAGTCTCTGATTCTTCATCCATGGTTCCGAATAAAAATTTAGTAATTTTACCTACAAAAGGTACTATAGCACGTTTACTCCTTCCTTGATTCATTAATTCTACAATTGAATTGATATTATGTTCCTCTTCTCTCATAAGATATTTCAATCCATTAAATTTACGTTCGCATTCCTCTTTTTTCAATTCTTTAATACATTTTTCACGTAACTTTATCATTAGCATGAAAACCTGATGACTTTTATCCTTATTTTCATTTATATCTAAATATTGAATCAATTTCCAACTTATTTTTGATTCTCTTACTTCGTGTATGCCTTCTATGAATAGTCCCGGATTGTTACTTATAGTGTTTGTAAATTCTGATGTGTTACTGTATTTTGGTATCCTGCAATTACACATTACAAAATTTCAACTCACAATAATAATATATATAATTTTATTTCTATTTTTCCGTTTTTTTTTTTGTTTTTGTTTTATTATTATTAGCATGATAGGGAATATATTTCCTTTTTGCTGTTGTAATCACTGGAGAAAAATGTATGTGTTACTATTTGAGGAAATTTGTCTATACTTACAAACAAGCCCATCTTACACATATATATATATATATTAATATACATATATTATATATTTTTTATTATTGCCGTTGGAAGATTTTGCATGTCGATGCGATATCTGCACTATCATGCCCTAAAAGGAATTCCTTTATTTTCGGGTCGTGCCTCTCATCAACTTATGCAATTCTTTTATTTTCCTCAATGATAGGTTTTGTAGGGAATTAATATGATGATGATTCTTATTTATAATTATTGTTTTAATATTTATTTAATTTTAAAATTATTATTGTGACCTGAATTTACTTTTGCAATGTTACGAAGAATTACTATAAGTTTACAAAATGTATGATATAATGTAATGAGCTCGTTGGCTCATTGATACGTCGCGGACCCCCGGTCCCGCGGCTCCGAGTTCGAATCTCAAAAAAAATTTTTTTTTCTTTTTTTTTCACTGCGCATATTATAGTACTATCTTATTATTTCTTTCACAATTTTTCAATTATTAATTATTATTTTTTTTTTTTTTTTTTTATTATTTATTTTTTTTTTTTTTGTTTTTTTTTTTTTTTTTTTATTTATTTCAGGAAAAGGGAGAGAAAAAAATTATTGGGATCTTTATTCAGGAAGGGGCCAATAAATTCTATCGGGATCCTCATCCCCGTATAGGATCCAAGAGTATGTCCTCCCTGCTTCTTCATTTTTTTCATATTCGTTGTTCCATACTGCGTATTTAACCGCTTGTGCTCCTTCTGGCTCCTCCCATGCCCAGTCATGTTGGTTGTTGTCGTTGTTCTCCCTTAGATCCATTCGCTGGAGGACGGTGTCATTCCTTAGCCTTCTTTGTAATTGTATTATTGTGTTCCGTATGTGTGGTAGATTCCAAAATACTTCATATGAAATTAATAAATTCCTGCTATTTCCCATATTCTTATATACTTCTATTCCTAGGTCTTCCCGTACACTTATTATCCATAATAATTTAAAAATTCGATTCCATGTTAGCCCCATGGCCTTTATTATTCCAAAATTCACTTCCATTCTATCCATTTCTTTTAGATCTGGCTCTAATGAATTCTGATATTCAATTGAATAAAATAACTTCTTCGACGCGAAAAATTCATAATTCCCCTCTTATTCTGTGTACTTTTGATGAGTATACAAAAAAATTTGCTGGATCTAATTGTAATTGACCCGAATTCATCGTACAATAATTTCAACACAAATGTTTCATCACGATTTAATTAGTGATTCTTAATATATACGAATTTGTGACTCTTTAGTATTGGTCCATATGGCCGATTGGTAAACCCGCGTCCCACCATCCTCACGGCTCCGGGTTCGAATCCGCTCGGACCCGATTTTTTTTCTTTCTTAATTTTAATTTCAAAATTAACAAAAAAAAATTTGTTAATTTAATATTTTAACCCAAAAAAAAATTTTATTATGACAATCAATAATTATCTAAATTTTTTCATTTTTTTCCTTAATTTTATTGCTTATTAGCATTAATTTTAACAAATTTAAGTATTATTCAAAAAAAAAATTTTTTTTTTTTATTGTTTTTCCCCAAAATTAAAAAATATTACTATAATTTAATAATAAATGATCTATAAAAGTTAAATTTCCTTTAATATGGCTACAACTCATGTTTTTTTTCTTAAATGTATCTGCAATCGATGAGTGTATTGTGATCCATATTACGTGTTACATGATGGTGGGAGGTACCCCAATTAATGTTTTTGAATTGTCGTTCTTAATGATTGGTGTATTCCATACGATTATTTATAATACTCCTTAAGTGTTTATATATACATTTTATGTGGGTGTTGCTTAAGTATATTAGCAAGAGTACCGTATCAATGGCGTTTCTATCATCTTGCTTATGTCTTATTATCGATACCTTTTTTTGAGAATACTTAATTTATTTTAAAACTAATTAACATGATTCATACCTGTATATACCTATTTTTTCAGTTATTATTTAATTTTAATTTATTAGTTTATCTCAATTGATTCGTTTTGTAATTCATTGGATTTTTTGATCTTATCCATATGTACTATCCTTGACCCTTTCTTATGTTTTAATGTTACATTATTATTTTTATAATCAATATTTATTATTTCATATGGACCTACATATTGTTTATGAAATTTCCCTAATTTTGGCTCTTTAAGTCTGTAAACTAATTCCCCTTCCCTAAAATATTTCGAATTTAGTTTTTTATCATAATAATATTTTGACCTAAATTTTGATTGTATAAGATTCATGCCCGCTATTGTTTGTAATTGATTTAAAACCGAAATAAGTCTCTGATGAGCTTCGCTATAGTTATCGAATTTCTTGCTGATATTGAATTTTGACGGAATCCTAGCCTTTTGACTAAATACGAGCTCATGTGGTGTATAACCCGTAGCATCATGTTCGGTGCAATTGTATGCGTGTTGACATAAACTCATCCATTCATCCCATTCGTCATATTTTTCTACATAGCTTTTTAAATACTCTGTTACAGTATGATGCATTCTCTCGATACTTCCATTAGATTGCGGATGATAGGCTGTAGTATTGAACTTATTAATTCCGAATATTTCCGCGAGCTCGTTTAACGTTTTATTCTGAAAATGTGTACCTTGATCTGTTAAGATGGCTGTAGGTGGACCAAAAACACATATCATATGATCCGTTAACTTCCTTGCCACTTCCTTTGCTGTAGCTCTTTTGACTGGTATAAGTATACAATATTTTGTTAATAAATCTTGTATGGTTAAAATGTATCTATTATTATTATTTGTTTTTGGTAATGGTCCATAAAAATCCATAGAAATTTTCTCGAAAGAGCATGTAGGAGTATCTGTTATAATCATTGGCATTTTCGTTTTAACCCTTATTAATTTATGTGTAAGGCATAATTTACAACTTTTAACGAATAATTCCACTTCTGATCGCATTGTTTTCCAATAATAATTAGCTGCTAATTTTTTATAAGTTTTCCTTATCCCCTTATGGCCTCCTATTGACGATTCGTGATATTCTTTTATTATCGAGTATCTATCATGAACGTTTGGTATAAGTAAATTATCTTTTAATAAAACTATTACAATATTTTCATTTTCAAATATTTCATTACATTTTTCAATCTAATAATCCCACTCTGTTTCTTTCAGTCTCTGTAAATCTTTTATAATAGCTAAGCTTTTAATTTGATTTGCTTTACATAATAATTTCAAATCATTAATGCTTTTTTCTATATCCTTTCGTATAGCTGAATCATTAATATTGTTTTTAATTGTAATCCCTATTATAAATATATCTTGTAATTGTTTTAAATTTATTTCGCCTTTTATGTAATGTTTACCCGACCATGAATTGACATTAATATATCCCCTCTCTACTAATGCTTCCATAATATCAGTATTCCATGTAACTTCTGATGTCATAAAAAATACCATATTTTCGTGATATTTAAACGGATGTTCATTTACTACTCTTACTTTTACGAATTTTTGATGGTTATTTAATATCCAAGGAGGTCGATCTTTTGGTATATGGGCTCTGCTTGCGCGATATTTCGTGAGCGTCCTCGAGGTCCTATCTCCGGCCTTCGCCTTGTTATCGCTTGGTGTTATTCCGTCTTGCGCTATGGACTTAATACTCGAATTTCCGCTTACGTTTGGAAATTCCATCATGTGTTTAGTAACCTTATTATTTTGAATTTCAAGTTCATTATTTTCATTGTCGTCTGTGTCGATTTCAGTTGACTCACAACTTATATATCGTCTCGTTATTTTTATATATGGGGTGTAGTGATTATCTTGTAAATGCAAATGTATAATTGGATCCCGTAGATTATTAATAAAATGACAGAATTCCATTTTATTATCGAGTATTTGAAAATGCACGCATATATTATATTTAAATTCCTGACTAAATATAAAGATGCAGTCGTCATTTCCCCATTCATTATATGAACTTAATATTTTACTCGTTTCTACTGGATCTTGGCATAATTTTAAGTGTTTTGAATTTAGTAATTTATTTCTCAAATCTAAAGAAGATACTGCGAGATTTGCTGCTATTATTAGACTTTGAAATAAACAATTCCCTGGTGGTTCTATCGATTTTAGGCATTCATGTATTATATTTGCATCCGGCTCAATACATTGTTTCCTTTGATTGTATAATGCCACCCCCTCACTATAGGAATTATTAATTGTATCAGTTATCAAACCCGTTTTTACGCCGTTCTTATTGTCAATCGCTTCCTCATCGGTTGATAATTTTTTATTATTTATTATAAACGTAGATAATCTGTTTTCCCCAAAATTATCTTCATTACGTAATTCAGGTTCATCATTTATTTTTTTCCCTTGCTCTCTAACATGTATATCCCATCCCTTACCTTCTCGACTGTTTTTAGAAGCTATTTCCACAATATATTTATTAATTGGCATTGTTAGAATTTCTTGAATGTTTATTACATTATCTCTTTCTTCGTTAATATTTTGTATACTATCGTTGTTACTTAATGTATTATTTATTGTGTTATTATTGGAATTTTGAATATTCTTATCTTTTGTTTTGTCATTATTTTTTATATCTATAACTTCCAATGTTTCCAATGAACTATCATCGTCATCGTCTACTGATAGTTCATGAGGTTTTATTGATTTTTCTATTTTTATTATTTTGAACTTATCATTAGGTGTACTTGATACTGTTTTTTTATTTATTTCATAATTTGTGCTTGACGTATCATTGTCGTCTTCTGATTCGCTGTCTGTTGATGAATAATCCCTTTTATTTGTAATTGATTTCTTTTCTTTCCTTTTTTTTATATTAATTTTCTTTTTCTTTCGCTTCCATGGATCTTTTTTATTGTATGGTTTCCATTCCTCACTTTCACTTTCATTGTCCCTTTCTTCTGATTCTGTATCATCTGTTCTCTTATCTCGATTCCCTTCCTTTATAATCCTTATTGTTTTGTACTCATTTTTACTTATGTCTTCTTTTTCTTGTTCGTCTGCTAATATATATAAATCTTTCCGAGGCATTTCTGGATTTACCTCCCCGTCTTTTAGTATCGGGTTTCTTGACAGTGCATCTGCGTTTGCATTTTTTGTACCTGGCCTATATATAATGTCAAATGAATAACCCTGTAATGATGCTTTCATTCTATTGAATCGAGTATCTAAATGTTTAGTAGTGTGAAAATGTTTTAAAGGTTCATGATCCGTTATAACCGTAAATTTTGTGCCATACAAATAATGCCGAAATTGTTCTTTTGCAAAAACCACCGCTAACAATTCCTTATCATAAGTTGAGTATCTTAACTCTGGTCCTCTTAAACATCGTGATGCGTAAGCGCAAGGTCGGTCTTTCCCTAATTCGCCTTGACTTAAGATAGCTCCTAGCGCGTAATCCGATGCGTCTGTTGTAACAATAAACGGTTTTGATAAATCAGGTGCTTGCAAAAAAGATTCACTACATAATACTTCCTTTATTTTATTAAATGCTTCCTGTTGTTTATCTCCCCAATAAAATTGTCTTTCCCCTTTTATAACTTCTAATAAGGGTAATGTTAATTTGGCATAATTTTGAATAAACTTACGATAATAACCCGCGAGACCCAAAAATTGTTTTATTTTCTTTGATGTTGTTGGTGTCGGATAATCTTTTACTGCTGATATTTTATCAGGATTCATCCGTATTTTTCCCGCTCCCGCAATATGACCTAATACTTTAGCCTCGTTTTTAAGGAATTAACATTTCTTAGGCTCAATAGTTAGG
This sequence comes from Eupristina koningsbergeri, assembly GCA_018907245.1. NCBI lineage: Eukaryota > Metazoa > Arthropoda > Insecta > Hymenoptera > Agaonidae > Eupristina > Eupristina koningsbergeri. Next base: position 778,854 of record JACCHV010000014.1, read on the forward strand.
TTAGCTCTCTCCAATTTCCTAAGAACTCTTTCCAACCGAATTAAATGATCTTCTATGGTTTCAGAGAATATCATGATATCGTCTAAGTAAACCTCTATTTCCTCCCTTGATAACCCCTCCAATGCTAACTCCATAGCTCTCATGAAAGTTGTTGGTGCTTCCTTAAGTCCCATAGCCATTCGTTCGTATTGGAAACTACCTTGTGGCCCTGATGAAGCAGTTAATGCCGCGGATTCTGGGTCCATTTTTATTTGAAAGAATCCCATTCTTAAGTCCATAATTGATATGTAATTTGATCCTGCTAATTTTTCTATTATTTCGTTAGTAAAAGGTAATGGATAACAGCTTCCTAATGTTTTTTCATTTAATTGCTGAAAATCAGTTACTAATCTCCATCTTTTATTACCTTTAGCATCGGGATGTTTTGGTACAATCCATGTGGGAGAACAATAGGGTGATATAGATGATTTAATAATATTTTGTTCCTTTAATTTGTCTATTTCCTTTTTTAATACTTCTTTCAGTGCAGCTGGGTATCTATATTGTTTATTTTTTTAAAGGTTCTTTTGATGTTAACTCGATTTTATGAGTAATTAAATGTGTTGCTCGCAGAGGTTCATTATCTAAGCCAAAACCCCCTACATAAGGTCTAATAGTTTCACGAATCAAATCTTTTTCTTCTTGATTACTTCCCTCAAGGTCTACTAAGACCATGATTTTTTCTAATCGTTCTTCTTGAATTTTAGGATTGTTACTTAACCATCGATTGAATTCCATTATCTCCGTTATTATTTCATCATTTTTTTCCTTAATTTCTTCCATAGTTATATTATTTACAATTTTGTCATTAATATTTGTATTATTCCTATTGTAAAAATCTCCAATTTCCATATTATATTTTTCGTCTATAACATCACATGGTATCAATTCCACCTCCGGAAGTGGTATAGTAACTGTCTCGTCATTGGTGTTACTACAATAGGCAATTACTACGCCATTTTGTCTTATTGTTAAAAAATTCCCAAATTTAATACCCGGAGCTAAATTCTGTGGCGGTAAAAATCCTATATCATAATTTCCTTTTACCCGAGCGAATATAGCTTTTTTTGTTTTACCTGGAATTTCTATCATATTGTCTCTTGCGAAGGGAATCCATGTATTACCTAGTTTTAGTATTTTTTCTTCAGACATGACAGTGCCGTTATATTTTGTAATCATATCCCATCCCAAGATTCCATCTGCATCAATCGGATGATTATTTTGAACAATATGGAATTCACATTCGTAATTATATATCTTTGCCATGATTACTCCTTCCGTTAAACATTTCCCTTCGGTAAATCCATGAATCATGATCTGAGACACTTTACATACTTTGTCTTGTGCTAATATTTTATTTTTTTTTATTACTGAAATTTCTGCTCCTGTATCAACATAAAAGGTCGCCTTTCCGTGTGTAAATTCTTCGGCGTATACTAATATTACTGGTAAGTCATTCACTTTTTTTATTGCATTTACTCTCGCTATTCTTATTTTTGGAGAATATACATCTACCCTGGAATTATTATGCTCATCACCGAGAGTTTGTGATGAGCATCTTATTAGTTTAAATTATCGGCATTGTCAAAAGTCACTGATGATTGAGGTAGAGGTTGTTCCTTTATAAGGTTAACTCGTGCATCCTGGGAGTAATTTGGTCTCTGATTCCCTTGATTATTTGAAAACCCCTGATGATTATTATTGTTTTCATTATGATTATAATTATTCCTCCCCCTATTGATATATTCACCCCTATCATTATTTGGATGCCTAAAAGGTCCCGTATTATTTCTTGCATAATTATTGTAAAAATTAGGATTTATTGGTCCTCTATTATAATTATTATTACCATTATATCGATTACTATTGCTTCTATTATCATCGATAAATCTATTCGGCTGACTCCGATAACTCTGTTCTTGCTGGCCTTGACTATTACTATTCGTTGTTATTCCCCTTCCCTGCTCTATATTTATTTGTAATTTATGACATTCTCTCCACTCATGACCTCCCTTATTACAATATTTGCAATATTTTAGCTCTCGTTCATTCTTTATCAATTCGGTATCATCCTTATACAGCCTATATTCCCTTGCTTCTTCCTCATATTCAACTCCTAGAGTAATAGCTTCTTCTAGTGATAAAGGTAATGTCGAATTTATTCTGAATGATATTTCCCCTTTTAATCTCAAAATAAACTTCCTCACAATCTTCCTATCAAAATCTTCAAAATTAATGGGGGGGGGTAATTTTTTTTGTTATAGATTCTAATTTGAGTGCAGAATATAAATCCTCTCTCAACATTCTAATTCTATTCCCGAAATCTAGAACTGATTCGCTTCTCCCTTGTGTGCATTCCTTTATTTGTGTTAATAACCTTTTTACTAATCCTGGAGCACCAAATCTTTCACCTATATCAGTAATAAATTGATCTACTGAAGTATAACTCCCCAAATTTGATCCCAACATTCGTCTTGCGTTTCCTGTTATTTTATTGATTAGCGCACATAAAATATGTATTTCTACTTCCGGTCCCCCATATTGCATGGTTTTCTTTATCCAATTCACTAAATTAACTATTTCGCTAATTTCTCCGGAGCATGTCGGCATTTGTCGTACAATTTCAGGTTGAGGTCTATAATTTAATTCCGGATATTGATTATAATATTGTCCCGTATTTGCTATTGGATCCCAATGATTTGTATTCTGAAATGACCCGTATTCGACACTATTTACATCTCGTTGATATTGATCCCGATTTTTACTTTTACTCATTCTAACATCGTCAAGTTCACCTTTTAAATTTTTAATTTCATTTCTTAATTTTAAAATTTCAGGTAATAATTCATTTTGAATTTTTGTTTTCGTTTTTTCCCCCGGATTTTCATATTCCTTATTTCTGTCCTCCCTATGTGGTTTATTAATTGATTTAATACTCCCATCTTGTAATCTGGTCCTATCAATTAGTATTTCTAATCCCCTTAATAATTTTCTATTAATATATGCCTGTTCATTCATATCTTTAGAATTTGTTTCTATATTATCTTTAATCCCTTTTAATTGTGATTGCATTGGTTCTAGTCCTTCCTCGTGTATTTCTATTTTAGGATCGTCAATTGCATTGCTTTGGTCGTTTCTTCTATGGTATCCCATTAATATGGAATCCTGGTTGAAATTTTGTTCTATTTTATTATCAGCTATTTCTCTAACTTGTTTATTTCGTAAAGAATCATATTCGGCTATTAATTTGTCAACATTATTTCCGCATACTCTTAGCTGTTCCTCGGATTTTGCAGCACTAGTCAGCATTTTATGAGCTGTTTCAAATGTTATGTCAGTTTCGTTTTCAAGGTCCCACTTGCCTAATCCGTTTACTGAAGATGTTACAATACGCGACTTTAAACTTTCCTTTTCTAATTTATTTTTATTGAATAAATTAATTTTTTTAAACATTACCCAACTAATTATCAAAAATAATAATAATAATAATTTTAAAATTGATAGTATGACACGAATAATTAAATCAAAAATATCCAATCTAATTTCGTTAATCCCGGTTCGGGTCTCTATTCTCACAGTTTACTTTAGTAAGTATTTATATATACACATATGAATCATGTAACATTAAATTTTTTTTTTCCTTTATTATATAATTAATCTTTACTTACATAATCATGACTGCTAAAAAGATCAGTAGTTTCCAGGTCATCACTTCTTCCTGGATTATAGTATTCTCTTGTAATTGTATATTTTTTTTTTCACTATTATTTTAACGTCGCGAATTTTTCGTTTATTTAATTTTCCTTACCTCGACAGAAATCCTGGTCACGGCACCAATGTTACGCTTATTACGAGTACTTATATTAATTACTTATATTTATATGAATTTATTTATACTTTATTTATTTATCGCGTTTATTTGTCGATTATTTCTTTTACTCCTTTATTTTATTTCTACGTAACAATTTCCCAGTTCTTTTCTGCCGTAGCTGAATCGGTCAAAGCGATTCAGCCTTTATGAGGTTTAAGGATTAAAATAAATACAATTATATTATTTCACGTTTAAATACCGATTTATTGATAATAAATCGGAATGTAAGTATTTAATTGGCTCGTGTTACAAATCTAGCGTTCTACGTATGTGTCCGAATTTATAATAATACTCGCGTTATCGTTTATACGTGTGAGTGTCGTGTTAGTTTCCGACGAGAGTCACCGACCGGGATTATATTATTACGAGTTACCTTGCGCCTCTCGAAACGCGTCTCGGGTTAATGATCACACAATAATAATTGTCCCCGAACATCACTCATTTTTCTTATTTTATAGAGACAACTGTGAACTCCTTTCAGTCCTCCCACCATGGAGGCGTTCTCATTTTTAGGCTTATTACCTTGATTTTGTTTAGATTTCTCCATAAATTGTTTAATGAAAGAGCATTATTGATATCATTTCTTAATTTACGCTCACACATATTTCTCTTTATGCTGCGTCTTGCTCCCATTCTCACTTATTTTATACAACATTTATTATTTATTTAATTAATCATATGAATTACGTTACATATGTAACAATATTAATGTATAATATAAAAAAAACATCAAAAAACAGTATTTTAATTATTTATTAGCATTTAACTTTTATAATGATAATTATAGTTTTAAAAAATACTGAATATAATTTTATATTTTTTCAAAATTTTATTTTATATTGAAAATAATATTAATTAAATTTTTGTTTTTAGTATTACATCTAATAGAAGATTTCAATATCAGGAACATTGTATATCACGTACCGAAGGAATGGGGAAAAAACTACCACTAACGCCGACAAAATCAAGTAATGTCGATCAAAAACTTACTTCTATTTCATCTGGTTCAAGAAATGAATATATACAACCAATTTTTTCTTCACAAGAATGTTATTACAATAAATTAAGTTATAATGAAGACTACAATTATGCCTATTGTAATGAGGATAACATGCAACAAGGTGTTTGTGGTAGTAATAATAAAGTTAAACAGAGTTTCAATAAAATGCATATCATTGATAATATTCCAGATAATCAGCGTGTAATGAATTACATATCTCAAATTACACATTTTGATTGTGATCAAACCTTATTGGAACATCAAACTCAAAATACTTGTAAATCTATAAAAACAAATTCACACAACTTATATATTGACGATAAACATTTATATCACCAGCCTCTTAATAATATTTATCAGCATAGTTATGAAAGTATTCAAAAAGCCTCTCCAGATACAATGCATCTGAAAGTCAATGAATTTCTGCCTATTCGCAAGCATCAAAAAACACAAAAAATGAATATTCCGAAAACCGTTAAAAATTTATCACATAATGAAAGTAATAATGAAAAGCCTACCAGAAATAGTGAATGCATAAATAACGAATATCAAGAAAAAATTATGGAACATTCATTTGAAGATAGTTATAAAAATTATATCTATCATTCGTTTCAGAATAATAGGTATGATAAAATGTGTCAAAATCCATCATTACAAGATGTTCAATATAAACAACTACATCTAGATCAATTGATACGTGATAAATATGAAGAAAAAAAAATTGATCAATTATTTAAAAGTAATCAATATTCAACTTGTGAAAATGTTATAACAAATGTACCTAATGATGTAATTTTTCAAAATACACCTAATACCTGCAATGAGTTTGATAATCAAGATAATGTAATTACATCTACCTATGAAGAACTGTATGAAAATATGTATGAGAAGAAAGCAGTTCCTACAACAATTGAAAATAAGTACTTAAATGCGTACTCATTGCAATCAAATTGTGATACAAATGCAGTTAATAGTATTGATAATATAGGTATATGTAAACATAGTTATCAAAATCATATACATCATGATTATACTGACAATTCATTGGAACACCATTATCAATATTCATTTGATGATCAGTCTAAAAACTCTATATGTGATAAAGTGGAGCTAACGAAAAATAATTTACCCAATTCATTAATTAAAATAAAACAAGAACAAATACAAAATAATCAATATAAGTCTGAATCGAATGATTTACATAATAAATCTGAAAGTAATACTCTATTGTTTTCTTCAGAGAGAAAGAAAACACTTAATAAATACGATACAAGCTCATTATCTCAAGAAAAACAGGATTTATTGGAATTTAATAATGATGAAGACAAAAATTCATTTGAAAATACAAAGAATTCTGCTAATATTGGTCAATCAAGCAAATCTTCAAAATATTCAATAACAGATGAATTAAATTCTACATACTTTACTACATCAAGCACTTCACAAAATTATTTAGAATCATCTAATTGTGTAACAAATAATATAGCTAATTATATTCATTTAAGTGATGTATCAAACGATATAATTACATCCCAAAATCTGAATATAAATAATAAATATCTTATGAAAACTGATTCTTATCTGGAAGAAGAAATAGAAAACAAATATCCACAAATCTTAACAAATGAGATCCAAAAAAAAGACTCACAACTTTTTCATATAAATTATCAAAGTCAACAAAGTCATCCATCCTATATAAATCAAAATTCTATTAAATTTTCAAAAAAAAAATACTTTTTACAAGGTGATTCATATATCTCAGGAAATTTTACAGACGATACATATAGTAAAAAAGAATTGCCTTGTTCAATAGACGAACAAAATTCATATGTTTCAATTGAACATACTAGTTACAGTAAGCCTTTGCTAGAAAGAACAAATTCATTTCAATTTAAAGATAAAATTGAAAGTATGTTTGGATCGAATATTATAGAACCTCAACCTATTTCTAGAGCTGAAAGCTATCAACGTGGATACTTTAAAAATCACAAATTAATTGACAGCACCGAAATAATAAATGATAATCTAGAAAGGTAAAATAGTCATTCTAATATCTTCTAATCTATTCTAATCAAATCTGTTTTTTTTCATATTAGGATAGATAATATATTATATAAAATTATTTAAAATTTTAAATATTCATAACTTAATTTAAATAATTACATTGTTTATCTTCTGTTGTTGTTCTTATATCTAATCATATTACATTAAGATTTTCTTCAAAATCTTTTATTTACAGATACGAACAAGAAGAAGGAATGATGGTTAAAGGGATGAGAGATAAATCATTAATTGAAACGCATTCATTATTGGAATCCAATAATCTCAGAGGTATGAATTTTATCATGAAAATTTGAATTACACAGAGCATTAAACAATTTAAGATATTAAAATTAATTTAAAAATTTTAATTAAAAATAATTATAAATAGGAAAAATTCAAAAACAAACCTCTTTAGATGAGAGTGTTCAGATGGATACTCCTCCAAGAAGTCCATTGGAAGCAACAGCTGATGAAGATCTACTTGAAATACAACGACCCATTGTAACAACAATGAATAAAGGAGCTGGAATGACACCTAAGCAAAGATGGCACATAGCTTTTAACAAGATTATAATGCAACTGAATGTACGTAATTTTTTATTTAGTTAACAAATAATTATTAATTAAAAAAAATTGTTATGCATATTTAATTGCAATATTATTAAGTAAATATTATTATTAAGTGAATAATATAAGATATCTTCTAATTTATCTTGAAAATTACCGTCAGTTGATCTTAATAATATAAATAAAAAAAAAAAAAAAAAAATACAATATATAAATATGATAGTTTAGACAAGAGTATTAATATATTATATCAAATTAAATTTCAATTTACTTACAACTAACCTGCATAGGAATGATAATGATATTAAAAATTACAATAACTTATAATGTTCTTAAAGTAAGAAATAAATTTATAAATAATTTTTTATATTTAATTAGTTACCAAAAAACGCTTTAACAAAATAATATATTTAAACTATACTATATATTCTTGTCCGAGATCAAAATATTTTACCAATTTAAATAATAATTAAATTTTTTAGTAATTTATTCAATTTTATGAAGTATCATTATTTACTTTTCTTTCAGAAATTCTAGTGTAAAATTTATACCGATATACGAAAAAGTGTAATCTTTACAATTTCTATATCTACTTGATAATTTATTTAAAAAATGTAAAAAAATTTAATTTTGATCGGCATTATTATCAAAAAAAGATTTTTCATTGAGCTGAAATCCGTCTCTGCTACAAAAATAATATTGTACTCCATTAATGAAAACAAATTGTGTTAATTAATTACGTTTACAAATTCCGATGACTCTTCTGTATTTATGGATATAATGCATAACTTAAGCTCTTCTAAGTGCTGCCACATATTTTATTAGTGATTTTTTATCACTGTAAATTTAATGTTGAAAGTATTAATTTTTTTTGTGACCTTATGAATCTTATTTACAATTGTCAAACATGCCTCAATACTTCCTAATTAAGAAAGAATCAACTCAGAGGCAGATTGATTTTAGATGTAGGTATAAGTACAGATGTAAAAATATTATATGGCAAATGTAATAGGTCACTGTGGAGTTGATGCAAAGGGTCAAAAATTTAAAATTTTTTTGAGTTTTTTTTCTAAATAACACATAATCTAAGATGAATTTTTTTGTACTTGTTACATTTTTTTAGAAACTTCCGTCTCAGTACCACATCATGTCCTCTGATGTAGAAATAAGCTAATTAAAGATGTTTCATAAATCTATATAGAAAAAAAATATAAATATTTAAAAATATGTTTATAAAATATCAAAATAAAAACATACTATTAATGATCACTACACATATATATATTATATCTCATTTTTATGTGTGTATATCTATATTTTATATATATCTAATATAGATATAATTGACAAAGTATAATTAGTAGTATCATTAAATAGTCTTTAAATTATAATTAGTAGTGCTATTTAGAATTATTGAATTCGTGCATTATAAAAGCATTAAGTAATAGTATAATTATTGAATAGATTTTATAAAAATTGATTCAATTCGAGGATGAAAAATAGTCCATACAATAAACTTGTAACGAATGGTCTAAGGTAATTTATTAGTAGAAAAAGTTTAATTGCAGATAAAAACTATATAGAAACATTAGTTAATCAATTAAAACAATAATTTTTAAATCAATATATCAAATAAACTTTTTTGTAAACATAAAAATTAATATATGATTTACAAAACAATTAATTTTTTAAAAAAATATTTATATAAAATTATAATATATCTTAACATATTTATTTCAATTTATTAAATTATAATATTAATTAAATGTAATATATTTTTAAACAATCCTTATAATTACTTATATTGCAATTATTTTATTTATTATTATATAATTTTCTAGTGGTTTCCTAGTTTTTTTTCTGTACATTAACATAGTTTTTTATTATTTATAATTACATAGTAGATTTTTGGATCGCGGATAAACATATCTTTTAAATAACAACACAGAATTTAAATTTATATACAGTTTAAATTTAAAACAATGTAAATTTGTTTTTAAAAAACAGGAATTATATTAGAAAATTACATTTATGAGAAGAAGAATAGATTTTATTATTTATTAATAATTAAAGTTTCGAATTATAATAAAAACGAAAATACATTTTATATAGAATCATTCTCACAGAGCCTCAGATGCATGAAAGACAGCATTGCACCCATAATCAGAGCATATATTCGTAAATTAAGTTATATAATTACATGACTAGAAATTCTTGACATTATATTATTATTATCATCAATGAATCTTTCGTATTTAATGCTGCACAAAATTTTTTTGAATGGCACATACAAGTGTCCCTTCACTTAAAACACAAACTTTATGTAATATTGTTATATTGGAAAATGTGATGTATACACTATCATAAATTACAATCTTATACTGTTATTAATTAAAGATTAATATTATTAATTATCAATTAGAGATATTTTTGTTGAAATATATGAAAGCGATAAAATTCTTGAATTTACTCACACTCAGACAATAATTTAAATGTTTACACTTATTTTCTTTAATAAATCATTGCTGGTACTATTCTATCAACATAGTTTTAATAAATATAAATTATAAATATGTAATAAATATAAATTGACATTTATTAACGAATGTACGTATATCATCAATATACAATTTTATAATTTGCTATATACAATTTTTTAAATTAATATTAGTTTTTAATTTATCTATAATTATTTTTCTTTATATTTATAATTGACTCAAGGTTTGGTTGAGTATACATATACAGTACATGTGTAAATATAAAACATGCATTACTATTTATGTATAAGTATATATTAAAAATACATATATTTAATAGATAATTTGATCAATCATTAAAAAAAATGAACTGATCATATATATTGTAGAAAATATTGTTCATAAAATTATATTATTTTATAAAACCTATATATATTTTATAATCAAATGTATATTATAAAATTATTATATTATAAAATTGATACATATAATTAAAATTACCCGTTTAGTTATGAAATTGATAAATAGAATTACCTATTTAGTTTTATTGATTTAAAAATATTTTTTAAAAAGTAGATAATAGTTCAAATCATTTTGTTTACTTTAAGAAAAATTAATGTTTTAATATATATACATATGTTGAGTTTGAGATAAAATGAGACAAATTGTTGATTTTATAATTTAGAAGATAAACAGATATATATGCCATTTTTTTTTTTTTTTATTAACCAATCGAAAACGAATTTTAGATGAATATTATGAATTATAACAATTGACATTAAACAAAATGTTTTGTAAATAATTGTTACATGTCAGAATGTTATAAAAATAAAGATAAATATAATATTGATTTTATTATAAAATTTAATAATTCATCCAAAAATCAAATACAAAATTTATATAATTTTACAATAATTAAGTTTCACAATTGAATTTATGTCGAATTTATCTTTGACATCTAAATAATAAAAATGAATTAAATAAAATTATAAGTAAAATAATATTCTTGCAAAACGGATTACATACAACTAATAATAATATTTGTACGTGTTATTTGATTTCTTATTATTTTAATTTTTCGTTGAAAGTTGAATCTTTCTGGTAATATTACTTTAAATCCAAAAGACAAAAAAAAAAGCTTTTTCGGGTTTTATAATCATTTGATTAGTAGTGTTTTTTATTACTTAAAGTTAGTACTTGAAAATTTGAAGTTACTCGTATGTTCTAAAAAATTTTCTTAAATCCTTATAATATATTTAATAATTATTTATTCCTTTTATTATTATTAATCTTGTAATTGTTACTCTAAAACTATTCATATATTATTCATTGATAACTTACGTTTATTTATGTTATCATTCGTAGCTAAAATATTTATACTTCTAAATGCATAGATAGATCTTTATAATGATGATTAGATAATGCAAATTTAGACTGACCATTTGCAAAAACGAATTTTATCACTATGGATTACTTTTATAATTTGTTTTTGACATATTCCCCTCTTGTATTTGCCTAACTAAGGATTTCGTTAATCCTTTTCACCATTATCGTCATATTGAAGGTTTAGAATTTCGAATTTCTATTTTGTTAAGTTTGTTTTTACACAGTTAAGTTTTATGAATTTTCATTTTGACAATAAAATATTAAGTATAATTAGTTTTTCTTAGCTCTCTCACGAACATTTTATTTTTAATTATATTTAATATTTCTTTTTTGTGGTGGCTTTAAAATTCCTGAGAAATTATTTATTAAATATTTGAGATGATATATAGATTAAAAAAAAATTCTTTTCCATAATTTTATAAGAATTTTCAAATATTTGATGACATTAAAAAAATCGTACAATTAAATATACTTAAAATAATATACTAAATAATTTAATATACTTAAAATGTACTTAAAATTTCAATAAAAATTTAATTTCTTTTCTTTACTGAGATGAAGTAAATATTAATTACAAAAGTATTTACGTATGACAATACACGATGCAGTGTTAATATAAAGAAATAAAAATAAATGCTAAAATGTTTTGAAATAAATCGTGACTCATAAAACGTATAAGATAAGATTTTTGTTGTCAGGAATTTTATAATATATATATTTATAAAGTATTGTTGAAAAAAATTGTCCTCCATTTTTATAAATGATATAGGATTACGGATCTTCATAATGGTATATGTGTCTAATAAAAATAAAAATTGTAGTTTAGAACTACGTTTCTACGAAACATTTCCCCGTCCTTGTCTAAATTTAATTTAATTAATTTTCTAATTTAAGCAATTTTCTTAATAAATACGATAACGTTTTATCAAAATGTCAATATAAACTATAATTTTTGTTTTTGAGTTACATCTACGCACTTATATGAATCAATATATTATATATATAATTATATAATATATACTAAAAATGTCTCAATAAATTAAATAAATGATCATAAATGAGGAGAGATCTGAAAATGCACTAAAGCAACATACACATTTTATATACAATACTTTTAGATACATTATAAATAAGGAATAAATCAAACAGAATATAAAAATAATATAATTATTTTGAAGAAAGTTTTTCTGATAAACCAAAAATGATGTCTTTTTAATCTGTTAGAGTAAGCATGCTTATTAATGACTTAAGTGTATAATGTAAAAAACTTTTAACTTTTTTTGTTAATATAATTTTTTTTATTAATAATTAATACTTCACTCTTATTTCATATAATATTAAAAATATGACTTGTAAAAATAAATTTTAGTAGATTTCATTCAGTTAATAATAATTGTATAATCAAGTGTAATCATTTTTATAAGTCGTTACTGAAAACGACTCGTACTATTGACATGAGTTAAAGTGAATGTTTATAGAAGACGTGCATATATATACAATATCATATGTATATGAATACATAGTAATAATTAGACCATTCATTTCGTAGAATTTACTCTCAAATATACATATTCTACATTGCATACTATTCTTTCTTATTTATTTAATTTTATTTAACAATGTTTAACCTCTACTTCTTATTTGCCCCGGTGGCTTATTCGAAAATAATTTTAAATCATAACAGTTCGGTAGAGGTAGCACTACATTCTTTAACTAAATAAACGCTTGTGATAATCTTTATTTTGAATAACTTTCAATCCCTCCACAATGATAATTTTTGTTCCAACATTAAAAATAGTTAGCGCAGGTTTATTAAAAACTTGTTAAAATATTTATTATTATTCATTAATGAACAGGTGGGGCTAATATTTGACATTAGAATATAACATTTTCTAATTTTAATATATGATACAATTGATTATTTAAAATATTTATTTTTCTATAATTAATTTTAATAATGAATTAATTTTTTTATTATTTTCCTGTTCAATAATACGTTTTTAACTCATTATTATAAACCATTAATAATATTAAAAACATTATTTTTTAATATTAATTTTTGTTTTGTTTTTCATATATTCGTTAAAAGTACATTAACCCTGTACAAACAAAATAATTATTTCTCAGTAACTAATTAATAAAATATTATGTAATTAAAATTTAATGTGAATAAATTATTAAAATTTTTTTTTTTGATAAATACTAGAATTATAAATATACAATTTTATTTTTATTTGTTTTATTAAAATAAAAATTGCATTTATATAATTTCAGTAGTTACCAAAAAAAAATCTTTGCTAACTTAGCCATAAATTATATTTAGATAATTGTTTATATTATTCAATAGCCGAAATATTATATAATAAATATAAAGTTGACTTCCATTAAATATAAAAAAAACTAAATTTATTCTTTTTTCAAACAAAAAATTATTAATTTTGTGTGTGAAAGAAATAAATAATAATTATTATGTAAACTATTTACAGTAAAACAATAGAAATAAGACATATTAATTTTTTCTTGTTTTTTATAATATTGTATAAAATTGATGTATATTATAGGCATAATATATATTAATTATTGACATATTAATATTTTTCAATACTATTTTAATTCTATCAAAGTAACAGGTTTCCTGTAAATTAAGTTAAAACATAAATATATATATAATACAAATAATCGTTTGTATTAAAAAAAATATAAATTCAAAGTTGTAAAATGGTAAGCGATCAATAATAGTCGACGAAAAAATAAATTCGTCATCCTTGCGCGCGCACTATTAAGAATACTGCTTATTAGCAATAATTACACGGCGACATTATTATAAGTAAATAATATAATTGAGAATAATTTGAAAGTACAGTAATCTACTGTTGTTAATTAAAGTATGCGTCAATACTTATTTGAAAAATCAATAAGAAAAGTAGTAACTACAACATGATGTTGCACTATTTTATTTGACTGATTTAATAAAATAATTATTTGCTTCTCTAACATTCTTCTATGTATTTAATTATCATTTACAATATAACTTTTTAAAACTTATTACAACAATAAATAAATAAAAAAAAAATTATAAGTTTCATATAATTTTAACGCAATAATTTCTAAGCTATTAACAGTGAATTTTGTTTAAGCCATACAAGAAAACAAATAATAAACAATTTCAAAAAGATAATAAGAAATTGCATGTAATTGAAGTGCATCAAAGACCATTATATTTTTCAACTTTTCACGCAAAAGAGGGCGCCGGCCTTCTGTTTCTGCGTGCGCAACTACTCTTAATATGGCAGGTGAAGCAACGACTGTCAACGTTAGATAGAAGGGCACGTCAGAAATCTTAATACTGTGCCCCGATAAGAGTGATACTTAGAAGTCAAAATTTAAAGTTAAACAGTTATCAGTTTATAGAACATTACCGAATGAGACATAATTTCGTCATTGTGTATGTAAATGAAGAAACATATTTTTAATTTTACCTTAGAGTATCATAACCGTATTTAGGTCATAAGGTAATGAATCAAGGGCTCTAAATTACGTGTACTCAACAATATCCTAAGCTTTACTAGAGTTGCCGCCATTATTCACAAATTGCAAAACATGTATGATTTAAAAGCGATTTTGTTGTTGCGCTAAATTTTATGTGAACTACCATTTCATTAATTTTTACTAAATGTGTATTTAGCGCACTTAAAAATTCGAAATTTCTATATTCCTTAAAACTCAATTGTATACGTTCACTCACCAAGTAGCTTCAATGGTAGAAGACACTAAGAAAAATATTATTGATTAAATTGACTTAAAATATAAAAGTATTATTAAACAAATTTAAAGTATATATATATATATATATATATATATATATATACACGTAATTTTTCAATTGACAGATTAGAACAAAATCAATAAATTACTTGTAACAGAAGAATTTATATTTTTATTTGAATAATTTTTAAATTTTGTAATACATCTCTAATTTCCAATTAATTATTTGTTCAAATATATATTCTAATTCAAAATTTAAATTCAAATTTCAATAAACATTGATTAAATATATGACTATTAATCTATTGAATCAAAATGTTTTTTTATTCATTCAAATAATTTAAAGCATAAAAACATTTATTGTTGAAATTTCTGTTCTTATTATTTTTATTTTTATGATAATTATTATAAATATTGTTATTATAAACAATATTAAAGGAAACAAAATTTTAAACTACTTAGAATAATAAATTTAATAGAAGTATCAGTTTATAAGATTAAATTTTTACACTGTAAGTTATGCGGAAACAAGGAACGTTACTATCATGCATAGAATATTTTTTATCGAAATAAAAAGTTAATTCCAAACTTTTTACATATTAATTACTAAATAAAAAATACAAAATTACATGGATGTAATACATAATTTAATGAGCACAATAACTTGTAACATAGAAACGAGTTTAGTTGTACAAGGTAAGCAAAAATATATTCTTTTTTTTTTTTTAATTTAATCAATAATTATGAAAGTGATATTGGACATTTTCCTAATAGATAATCATAAAACTATTGTAATTATATCATAAAATAACATATTTACAATTTAAACATCTGTATAAATAATTAAAACGATTTAAATTTAGTAATCGAAATAAACATTTTATTATAATTGAAATTATAATTGAATCATATTAAAAAAAACATTAAATACATTGATTATAGGTAATTGTATATCGAAATACTTTCAAGTCACTAAATTCCAGAAAGGATTAAGCTATCTAAAATTTTATAAAGTTTATTTATATAAACATATAAAGTAAATTAGTTGATATTTATATTAAACAATTTAATAGCTTATTATAGCATAAATTTCTAAAAATATTATAAATTTTTTTTATTAGTAGTTGTCACTTACTTTTTCGTTCGTATAAAATGTGTTTAAGCAGATATTTTACAATTTTTTTTTTTTTTGTTTTCATCTAAAATAAAATTTGACTTCATTATAAAGCTATTAATATTATTATTACATCTAAAAGAAAATTTTAAAACATTTAAAAATGTTTTTATATAGCAAACAAAGACACTTGTTGATACAGTTATTCATTTCACTGAATAAGTATCTTCGCGTAAAAACATTTTATTATTAGAGTAATTATATTGTTTAAAAAAAGTGTTATAATTTTTATTATTATTATTTAAGATTAATTATTCACTATTGAATCCATGTTTTGAACAAAAGAAATGAGGAGTTAGTTAACGCGTATTTCACTTCTATCACTATATATTAAAATTCCCCGGTTTTTACTCTCCATATTCCTCATCAAATTGCACGTGCTCGGCCATTTTCGGTCATATTTATCCTTATATTTTATGCAATCCGAAATATTTAAATGAAATGTAATATATAAGATTTATTGTACAACACTTATATTTTATAAAACTGTTGTAAATATTAAAATCGTAATGTAAGTTTCATTGGATATAACTTTGTAAATTTTGGCATAAATAATAAACATTAGTATTACACGAAAACTAATATGTCGCTCACGTTAAAATTTTGTACAAATAAAGTGCATATTAATCACTTTAATTTCATAAAACTAGAGTTATAAGTTTTTAAAAAGAAAGTTATAAATTTTCCGATTTTTGAAAAATTTTTCAGTTTCTAATTTTCCAATCGGTTTATGATAAAATAAATTTTATTCACAATTTTATTGGCTACAAATCCCCCGTTGATACTATAGTATTAAAATTAAGACTTCATTTTATAACAAAAAAAAGTAAAAAAAAATTAATTTTTCCCTTAAAATTGTTAATAAAAAAAAAGTCGAATATCACGAGTGGGAATTTAGAAAATAAGAATTTACTGATTTTTTTACGAATTTTGATATGCATGACTAACTGCTTTTTTTATGACCTAAAAAGTGCTCTATTGCTTGGACTATTAATAAAATATATCTTTGAAAACATTCATAGAAACAATTAAATAAGTACTGAATATAAATATTTTTAAAAATTACTTTCAATTTGTTAAAAATTATAAAACTTTTAATTTATAAACTAAAATTATATTTTTTTATCAGTCTTGTATATTTATTTCTATTTTATTAAGTAGTTTTAATATGACATTAAGAGTTTTTTATTTTCTTGTAGGTAAAATACTGAAAACAACATAAAAATATATAAAAATTATAATAAAAAAATAATTGGATTAGAAGTATATTGATCATTTCTAATAAAAAATTATTCAATTTAAAAATGTGATATTGGCAATCTTTTTTAACTTTATCAACTTATATTAAATTTATTCTGATTTATAATTTTTATATTTATGTATTTTTAAAAAAATTTTTAAAACAACGCGATATTATATATGATTAAATATTTCATATTAGACATAAATATACAATTCAAATTTTCTATAATTAATATTAACACTTAATAAATTACGTGTTATTACATTTAAATAATCCATTATTATATTAATGAAAATTAGCTGTATTATTAAC
Organism: Eupristina koningsbergeri; assembly: GCA_018907245.1. Classification (NCBI taxonomy): domain Eukaryota; kingdom Metazoa; phylum Arthropoda; class Insecta; order Hymenoptera; family Agaonidae; genus Eupristina; species Eupristina koningsbergeri. The sequence goes on from JACCHV010000014.1 coordinate 796,731, forward strand.
TACTAGTTTATTTTTTAATAAATTATTAAGTACTAGATTGTACTAATATTATCAGTAATTGTTTTATTTTAACTTGTACATTTAATATTTTAATACTGCAAATTCCATGGATACATTCATTCATTTATTTGCGCATAAGGGCATATGATATATGTATATGAGTGCTGGTACATAAATTAATAATTCACAAAATTATTAATCAGGGCACACAATCTCTTTTTATGTAGTGTTTTTATTCAATATTATTATACGTTTAATGTGATAACTTGCTACAAAAAATGCGTAATTAAAAATATATTAATTTGCGCACACATTTATTAAAAAATATTTTTAATTACTATAAATTGATTTTATAATCTATATGTGAGTGTAATGAATAAAATAAAGAAATTTATTAACACATTTCATCGGCATTGACAATAAAATATTTTTGTTTATATTAGCATGTAAGTCATTATATACACGCAAATCAGTTATACATTACTAAATGACAATACTGTTTTAATTTCGCTTGCATTTTCCAATAAATATATAATATTTAAATTTATTTCTTAATTCATAGCTATAAGTGATTCTTAATAGGAGAGTTATGTATATGCATATTGTTGGTGTATATGCATTATAAGGATGGATATTCTTTATGTACAATTATATCAACTGAAAATAGTCTGTAAATGTAAATATTATGTATGCAATGGAAAAAGTCAAACTCAGAACTAAAAAAAATTGCAATTGAAAATTTTGAAGAAATATAACTATTATTTCGATTATTTATTATTTTATATATTTATTATTATATATACTATTATTTCTTTGACATATTTTGATGAATTTTTCTTAATGAGATATAAACTTTTAAAATATAATATACAACCAACATAATTATAAGAAATCTTGATAATATTATAAAACTAAGGAAACATAAGAAAAAATGTAATAAAATAATGTGATGTATGAAATAGAATATTTAGATTCACAGTAGTATATTTTTATTGAACAAGCAAAACGTAATTCAAAAATAAGAATGAATGAACATAAAATGAACGTGTACAAACTATAAACATTAGATTCATTGAAAAAATGTATAAATTCTTAATAGTGATATTAATTATAAAAAAAATCTTCAATATCAAAAATTACAGTACAAAGAAATTCATACTAATAGCATCAATAGACAAATAAAAGGACACAATAATCTTGTATAAACATTATAAATTTTTTATAGAATTTTAGGTAAAATTGTATAAATTAATATATTGGTATAATTATATCAGTAAAATTTAAAATTATATAATAAGATGTTACAGATTAAAAAGTGTAAACATAATAAAAAATAAATTGTTATCACCAATATAAATTTTTTTTAAATTATACGATAAAAATCTTTTACGAATTTTTAAACTTTATTTATATGTAATGTGAAAAATTATATTTCAATATTTAAAATGAATTAGTCTTCAAAGACCAAAATATTATCATCGATCAATCAATGTATTTATATGTAGTAAAATGGTATATATAGGTATGGATATTGCTCTTAAAGTTATATAATCATAATAATTATAATTATATAATCATAAATACTTATTGTTATGAAAAATTGCATAAAAAAAAAAAAAAAAATATTACATGGAATGTATCGGTCATAGATACAGATAATAATCAACGTCGACTTGATTGTTCTAAAGACGATTGTAGATTTGACCGATATCACAAACTCGAGTTTAAAAAGAGAGACATGAAAATTTATAATTATTTCGAAATTCCCAATGTCTTTAGATAAAATGAATTAAATTTGAGCTCTATAAATGCATATAACCATTATGAATAATTGATGTGATTTCAATGCGATAAACTGTGAATGTATAAAATATATTATAGGAAAATGTGTTCATTATTTTGTTGAAATTGAATTAAAAGAGCCTTATATTAGGTTAAATAAAATTACCATCGTAATAAATGAAATTTAAATAATAATAATAATAATATCGCAATTATATTTGAAACGATTAATTATAATTTTTGTTAACTCTTTTTAAGAAAAATAGATGAAACGCTATATTGAGAGTAACACACTATAGATTATACATTAAATAAAAGCACTTATGTATTTTTTTGGCTTTTTAAATTACACATTATATCGATTATTAAAGGTAATTATTTGATTCATTTTTAATAAACATTGAATTAAAAAAAAAAGTTAAAAATTAAACAAATAATGTTTAATATTTGTTATTATTATTAAGATTATTAATTATTTATTATTATTATTATTATAATTTTTATTTATTTTTATTATTAAGTTTATTCGATTCTTCTTATATAAAAATTACCTGTTAAACCTTCGATCGTTTATATTTTACTCTGATTCAACGGTTTAACTTTTTTTTTTAATTTGTTTTTTCTGATTTAACCAACATACATGGTGCAACCACGAAGTATCGAGTTTTTTTTTTTTCATTTTTCGCCTATTCGTCATAGAAATTTGGGATAGGTCTTAAAATGTCGACAAACTCTTTCCGCATTTGTCCTTTTTTTTGTTTTATTTTTCGATAATTAGGCGCGGTAGGATTTAACTTCGCGCGAAGGGCGTTTTTCAGTTTTTTGACACGGCGCGATGGAGCGACTACTCTAATAGCGTTACGAGATAAAATTTGTTTGCAATTAAAAAAAAACAGTATAGAAATGTATCAAATTTGTAAGAAGCATATGGACATAATTGCATGTTAAAATCGCAATGTGGAAAATGGCACAGAGCTTTTAAAGAGAGCCAAGAAAGAATCATCGACGAGCCTCGATTTGGGCGCCCAAAAAACTTTCAAATGGTTAGAAATACCGGGCGCGTGTTAGAAATTTAAAATTTGGACTGTCGATTAACAGATAACGCAATTCAGGAAAAACTGAATTTAACGCGATCTTCAGTGTACAATATAGTGCAAAAAAATTTATAAATGTTAAAATTTTTGAAAAACAGCAAAGCCAAAGAGTTTGAAGATGCATTTTAAATTTGGGAAACATGCCTTCAAAAATGTGTTGATACAGGAGGAAATTATTTTGAAGAATTTAAAATTTTTATTTCACACTGTTTATAAGTCTACCAATAAATCATCTTTCAAAAAAGAAAGGTAAGAATTTTTTTTTTTAATCTTTGAACAAAACATTCTCGCGTAGTGGTTTTCTGCTAATCGCTTTAGCGTGCCGTGTCAAAAATTTGAAAAACACCCTTCGTGCAAAGTTAAATCCTGCCGCGCCTAATTATCGAAAAAACAAAAAAAAGGACAAATGCGGAAAGAGTTTGTCGACATTTTAAGACCGCTCCCGAATTTCTACGATGAATAAGCATAAAGTGAAGAAAAAAAAACTCGACACTTCGTGGATGCACCATGTATATGTATGTATATATACATGTATTGTAACGGTATTTCCGAGATTATGAAATTATGGTCTTTTTACTTCTTAGATATATCGTTAATTTACTATATTGTTTCGCAGAAAATAATGAAACTGTTATTTGAAAAAAATTACGATATTCGTTAAAAGTATTCCTAGAATTTCGATGATGCGCATAAAACTAAAAAAATTTAATTTCACTTTTATCGTTACAATTCGTGAAGAAAGAAATGATAAATTAAACAAGTTTTATTTTATATATATTATATATATATATATATATATTATATATATATATGATGAAAAGAAACATACACTATTATTTTACATAAATAAAATATTGCGTATATGATTTAATAAATACAATGAATAGATTGACTTGAAACACATATATTTCATTTTTATGAGCGGTTTAACGTTTAATAAATAAAAAAAATGAATATATCTATAAAAGAAAAATTGAATGAAAAAAAAATCTACACGATGATATAAAAAAAATCATTTTTTGCATCAAAAAATTTTAAATTTGTTGATATTATTTTAAAATACAATTTTACATAATTTAATAGATTTTTTTATTATAAAAAATAATGATAATAAAAAAGATTATTATTTTTAAAAAAGATTCTTCCATATGCATACACCTGCTGTTAATTATTAATCTTTGATTTATGTTAATTTTTTTATATTATAGTATAAATACCGAAGCTTACTTTTTCTGATTCAGCTATTTGTTGCGGCGTTTTTGAAAAAGTCGAATAATGTGCAAGTGAGTGCCTATCCTTCTCTTCTTTATTACTAGTAAGAGCTACATGATTTACCTTCGCGCAAAACGTTTTTTTAATCTTGTAACAGAGTGCGATAAAGCGTTTACTAGAAGAACGTTATTTAACGAAGTTTTATATATGGTTTGGAAAAACTATTGTGGAAACTATTAAATATTAAAAGATATCTTTCTGCATAAATGCATGTAAATCGCAATTAAAAAAATAATACAAGGTTTTCAAGCAAAATGTAACCGACGAGATTTGTTCTGTACGCCGAAAATTAGTTCAAACAGATATTAATGTTTAACGTGGGGACACAATTTTGAATGTAAATCCCTGCTGAATTATCAGGATAGTTAGTGGCTCCCTGAATTTATCAACATTTACATATACTTACTCTGACAGACTTTTTTTAATACTTCGAAAGTCTTCACAGCGTTTTTACTAAGTTGCTCATAAATTTTTAACTTGTAACACGGTTTCATCGCACCGTGTTACAAGATTACGAGACATTAGTTATGTCAAGACAGATTCTACCACTCATAATAATTATAAAAAAAAAAAAAAATGATAGAAAAAATCCCGCCTCCTCTATATTTTGCGATCTTTTCGAAAATGCTGAAAACAAAATATGAATATCGATACTTTTATAACATACCATGTATGTTAATAAATTGTTTAGAATACCTTTATTTTATTTATTTTTTTTTTTTAGATTACAGGATATTGTAAAAAGTAGGGTTAGTATACAAACCAAAGAAATTCCAAGTCTATCCATTCCTGTAAGTTGAAAACAATTAGTTATTGTTATTGTCAAAATAAAACTAGGCAATAACGGTAAATGCATACACTACATTATTATTTATCTGATAACTAAAAGTATTTAAGATATTAGAAACAAATAATTACTTCAGTGACATGAATCATGTGCACAAATTTTTACTTCAAGTATTTTCGATGTAAATTTTTTTATATAAAAATTTAACAGTAAAATTTGTATACAAAATAATTCAAATGCTATATACAGGGTTTATTTAGAAAGTTATGTTAATGATTTTTCCCATGCGATTGGATATCCTAAGTTGCTTTGCTAATACGGGAATAGTGGACGAGGGGGTTGATCTTTATACCAATTTCCTCCAAGCTCCCGGAGAATTAGATCATCCTTTTTCTGAAATTTGTGATGAATCAAAGTTTGAAATGTAGGGCTCCGCGAAGTAACGCATGGTAATTAAGTTTTAAAACTGTTTCCATTCTGAAGACTGTTTTAGTAATAATTGTCTAAAAAATCAGGAAATTTATCGATGACATAAGAGCTTTGCAAAAGGTCGGAAATACATCAATGATAATGATAATGATAATGGAAGGCCACCAACAAAAATGTACATCAGACGAGAAATCTTTTGAATAACAATCGTTACTTAAGCCTTAGTTAAATCGCAGACATTAAATATTCGGAAAATGAATATTCACAATATTTTAATGAAAATTTTGAAATTTGGAAAATGCGAAAATTGTACGCAAAGTTGATCCTGAAAGTATTAACCAATGATTAAAAATCACATCGACTGGAAGTGTCCCAAGAATTTATGTCAATACGTGACCCCGACGTTTTAGAGAATTTCATTATTTGATATGAGTCTTTAGTACATAAATATTATCTCAAGACGAAAAGGTAAAGTGCTGAATAGCTCGAGTCAACATCCCCTTCTCCAAAAACATCAAGATGTCAAAATAAAAAATCAAGTAAATTCTGTTGTATTTTTCGATATTCGAGTAATCATCCACCACGAATTCATATCACCAGACCCAACAGTGCTCGGCAAATTTTACATTGAGGTGTTGTATTTGAAACTTCGTGTTTAACGCATCAGTCTTAACATCCTCTTAAACTGGAAGTTGCATCACGAGAATGTTCCTATGCATACCAGCATGGTTATGAATGATTATCAAAACAACACATTATAATCTCTCAGCCTCCTTAATGCCAGAACTTCTTCTCCACTTCATTTTTCCCCACGATTAATAACATGGATGAATAGGATACACTTTAAATCATTCAACAATATTTTAATTATTACATTGCATACCTTAAAAATACCTTGAAAAAAGACTTCTGTACTACTCTTGATTCATAGTCATTATTTTGGCGGCGGTATATCATTGTAAGAGGATGTACTTTAAAGATTATTAAGCAATCATTATTCAATAGTATATATATATTTTTATCAATTATATTGATAAAAATTGACTTAAAATATTATTTTATGTTAGGTAAATAAAATTTATTAATAGAAAAATGGAAATTTAAGAAAAAAAAAATTTTATATTTAAGAAATATTGAAAAAATATCACTTCTAAACTAGCATTGTTTTAAAAGTAAACAATTATTATAAATCTAATTGATATACATAGTCTGCCCAGAAAGTAATAATGTTTTTTTTTAAGCTACTATTTGTAGTAACGATTTCGGAGAAGTCAGAAAATATATGGAGGAGTTTTTTTTCAATTATTAGAAGCGGTAGAGTTTTTCTTCGTGGGAAGGGTGTTTTTTTTAATTTTGTATCACCACACGATAGATTGACTGTTGGAACAGCTGTACACGGTAAACATTTATTTGTGGCTTTATAAAGTGCTGTAGAGAATTTAAAATGTTAAAATAAGGTATTTAAGTGTATGTATAAAACACAATTAAAAAATTTTTAAAGAACTTTCAGGAAACCTGAAATAAAGGTGCTAATGAACCTCATTTTCGATAGTCAAAAATAGCCTAAATAGGTTCTAACGCCTAGTATATACACAAAATTTTGAATTAAAACCGTCATTTAAGTATCAGCGTAATCGATGACACTGAATTTATCAACATTTACGTACAGTTACCCTTAAAAGGATTTTCTTACATTTAAAAAATAACCAGAGTTTGTAACAAGCTGTAAATCAAAATTTTACCGTACAGCACTATTCCACTAGTCGGTCCATCACGTCGTATTACAAAATTGAAAAACACGGTTCACATAAATCTTGCTATTTCGGAAGTTGGGAAAAACTATTTTCTGATTTTGACAAAAATAGAACTTTAAAAAAAAAATATCAATATTTTCTAAGCGGACCATCTACAAATAAAGTTGATAATATCAAATATACTATTTATATTTTACAATAAATAACTACACATTACTGTATAAAATTTTTATAATTATTTATTATATTCAATAATAATTTATATACATGTACACTCACTCTTGAAAAAACAGACAAGTCAATAAGAGCTGCACAGAAGGTAGTTGCTTCATACGAAATTATTTAATTGACAACTTAATTACTAAAATATCTATTCATTCATCGGAATAATACAATTTATTCAAAAAAAACCTCGTTAAATTATTGCAATTAAAATAATGTTCAATCTTTCAAAAATTTATTGGTGTAGTTTTAAAAAAACATACAAATAAAATGTAAAAATAACGTTCCTTATTTTTTGAAACTTTTATTAAAAAAAGTTTTACAATTAAAATTATTTTCTTATACAATATAATGGTTGTATTGAAACTTACAAAGATGAAGTATATAATGTAAAATTAATAAGTAACATATTTATGTCTGAAAATTTTAAATAGTACGTAGAAAAATACTTCAGTCAATTAATTTGGTGCACTTATTTATATTTTGTTTTATAATTATTTTAAATTATAATTAAATTGTTTGGTGACTGTTTTTGGCTAAATACTGAATATTTATATACATGGTTCATCCACGAAGTATCGAGTTTTTTTTTTCATTTTGCGCCTATTCGTCGTAGAAATTTGAGAGGGGTTTTAGAATGTCGACAAATTCTTTCCGCATTTGTCCCTTTTATTTTTTGTTTTTTCGATAATTAGGCGCGGCAGGATTTAACTTTGCACGAAGGGTGTTTTTCAAATTTTTGATACGGCACGCTAAACCGATTAGCAGAAAACCACTACGCGAGAATGTTTTGTTCAAAGATTATAAAAAAAAATTCTTACCTTTCTTTTTTGAAAAATGATTTATTGGTGGACTTATAAACAGGGTAAAATAAAAATTTAAAATTCTTCGAAATAATTTTCTCCTACATCAACACATTTTTTAAGGCGTGTTTTTCAAATTTCAAATGCATCTCCAAACTCTTCAGCTTTGATGTTTATCAAAAATTTTCATATTTATAAATTTTTTTGGACTATATTGTACATTGTAGATCACGTTAATTCAGTTATTCCACGATTATTCTAATCATTAATCGACGGTCTGAATTTAAAATTTTTAATACGTACCGGGTGTTCCTAGCCATTTTAAAGCTTTTTGGGCGCCGAGATCGAGGCTCATCGATGATTCTTTCTCGGCCCTCTTTAAAAGCTCTGTGTCATTTTCGACTTTGATATTTAGACATGCAATTATTTTTATAAGTCTCTTTTAACATTTTAAAAGTTTCCGCACTGTTTTTTTTTAATTACAATTAAAACTTTATCACGTAACGTTGTTCAAGTAGTCGCTCCATCGCGCCTTGTCAAAAAACTGAAAAACACCCTTCGCACGAAGTAAAATCTTGCCGCACCTAACTATCGAAAAAACAAAAAAAGGGACAAATGCGGAAAGAGTTTGTCAACGTTTTAAGACCCCTCCGAAATTTTTACGACAAATAGGCGCAAAATGAAAAAAATCTCGATTCTTCGTGGATGAACCATTTATATTATGTATTCTATTCTATTTCTATTAAAAGTATTACCATTAATTTCATTATTAATGATTTTCAATATCAGTATTTCTTTGTAAATTTCTACAACCTTTAAAATGATTAAATTTTAAGAATAGTTATATACATAATTCTATTTAATTGCTTTTATATGTAAATATTAGTACTTTTAAATTTTTTTAAATATATATATGTAGCTTTTTTTAATTCGGTTTTGGCACATACAAAATTAGCAATAAAAATTAGTAAAATTGTTATTAAGTTCTTAGATACCCCTCCCCATTTTTCTCTTTCACTTTAGTTTTAATTATTTTCTTTTCTTTTATTCTTGTTATTATTTTACAGATAATTAATTTGCCAAGCATTAAAATTCATTAATAATTATAACAAAAATGAAGTCTCGAAGTTTATAAATCTTTCTTATCTTTCACATATAAGCATTATTTGGGCACTTTATGTAATCCCATCTGTAATAAAAATTATTCACTCTAAAATATTTATAATAAAAAAAATTAAATGAAAGATATTTTTAAAAAATTTTTTCTTTCACCAATTTTTCAACATTTTTATCATAAACTTAATATCATTTATTTTTTTCAAAAATTTTTTCGCAACATATATTCATTTAATGAATAAATTTTTTTATCAATTATTTATTATGTAATTTCTTGTTTTTTATTTCCTTATTATTAATTTTAATCTAATCTTGCAATGTATATATTATTCTATTATTGGATATATTCCATTGAAAAATACTTATTTTTATTTTACTATTTACGAGATTTTAAAATTAAATACTAAAAAAAATCTTTTGCGAAATATTTAAATAGCTAAATATATTATTTAGTAATTTTCAATTGTATATACATTTTTCTCTACTATTATTCATACATAATACTTTTTTATCCTTTCTCTTCTTCCTCGGAGGTCATCAGCGCTAATACTCTTCTGAATTTCTTTATCTAATCATTGTTTTTTTAAAAGTGTGAATTTTTATTTTATTTTTAAATATATTTAAAAGGAATTTAAGATTTTTTAATATAATTTCAACCATAGGATGGTGTTCAAGAATTCTGTAGAAATACTATTTTAATCATAAATGAAATTATATGACTAATTTAATAAAAAAACAAAATTGATCAAATCTTTTATGAAAATACATTACACATTTTTATTAATACCAACGTAAAAAATTAAAAAAATATATGTAAAATTTTTTCAGAAAAATTATTGTATAAAAAATATAATATTATAATAAAATTGAAGTTAAAAAATTTTTTTCATAAAATGTATATTTTGAAAATTTAATTTATATTCGTTAATTTTATAATCTTTTTTTTTTAATGAATTCTATTCTTGCTTTATTTTTATAAATAATTAATAAGTGTATATCGTTTTTCGTCATTTGATTCAAAAAGCATAATTTAATTTATATTTAATTTTTATTTTTCATTTCTAATTAGATCACTTCTTAGATTCATTGGAGACTGTTTCATCAATTTGAAAATTTGTCTACCAATTTTTTTTGTATTATTTATACATCATTACTTTTCTCCAAATGTAATTTAATTTTCATGATGATTAATAATTATCCATTTATAATATAATGTATGTTAACTGTAATAGCATATTTATTATGTTTTTATCAATTACACTTTGCTATAATTTTTATTTCTACATTCTTCAATTTTTGTTTTTATTTACTTCATCTGGTTTTGTATTTGTATCACTTCATTTTATATCTTTCCATATGACGTTACATTTCTTTATTATTTCTTATTTATCTTTGTTATTTCTTTTTTATAATATTTAATTTTTCGTTAAACTTTCTTTTAATATTTCTCTGGTATTATAATTATATTTTTCAATAGTAATTTAGTTTTCAATATAATCTCTTCTTGATTTTCTATAATATTCATAGCTGTTTATTTTTTGTTTGTATATTGATTTATCTTGAATGATTCAGAGTCTTCGGTACAGGTCTGAATCTCATTTGCAATACTGAAATATTTTATAATGCTTGAAATCATTGATCACATATTATAGCATGACATTATTTAAAAAAAAAAATCTTTTTTATGTTAATTGATTTATTTTATGTAAGTTAGGTTCGAAGTATATTTATATTATGCTGTATACATTTTAACATTTTTTATTTGATGATGAAAGGGTAAAATCAATCAAACATATACAATTTTATTTTATAATCCGTGGGCATTGTTTATTCAAGAAAAATATAATCAATTCTTATTTATAAGTCGTATAGTCAATACTGTCGTAAAGTATTTAATCTTTGATTTTGTTTACATCGTTTACATTGGTAAATTTTATTCATCACTGAGAATTTACTTTATCTTCTTTGAATATATTATACCAGTCAAATTTTTATATTTGAAATGCTAATGAACATTTATATAAGTTATTTATACAATTTTGTAGTTGATAAAAGAAATTATTATTTTATTCATGTTTAAGCGATATTAGAAGTACACAATAGCATTGCTTATGATAGTCATTTACAATAAGTGTATAATAACAATTGTCATGTTGAGAATTCCTGCCATGGATAATTTAAATTTATTTAATAATTTATATAATATTAGTCTAATATTCAACACAATACTACGTAATCTTGTGAAGGCCGAGTTCGTTGACCGAGAATATCATTGAGATACGATATTAAATTTAAAACTACTGAATTTAATCACTACTGAAAATTATAATTAATATCTCTATTTTATTTTTTTCTAATAATTAATTATCTGAAATAATAATAAATTATTTTAATTTATTATGTCTTCACAACCTCACACTTTTAATATAATATTTAATCTCTCACTACAATAAACTACCATATACACAGATATAATTTAGTTTAATGATTAATACACTTTTATTTTTTTATGATATATATTCTCTCAATTAGTTCTATACAAATTGAAAAACAATTGTTGTAATATCCAACACTAACAAAACTCACAATTGTATTATATACATTAATGATATTAAATAAATAAAATATTACTTAATATCAGCTTACTTTGGTAATCTGAGACTCGGACATATATAAATATATATCAAAGTTAATAATTACCTCCAGGTATCCTTGTTCATATTTATTGTTATATTTTATTATTAAAATTTTATATCTATTTCCCTCTTAATAATAGTGGAATATTTCAATATATCTGCTCTAAAAATTGTAATATTTCTATCTCTCACCTTTGTATAATTTTTTAACTATCACTCAGGAAAAATAATCAAAATAGGAAATATATTTGCTTCAAGTAACGAAATGATATTACTTACTTGTATTCTTCTCAGCTATCATCGTAGTCATCGAAGTCTTAAAAATTGATTTAATTTACAAGGGATTTCTTTATTCAAAAATCCCTTATCAATAATTGGTAACAATAATTATATAAGCTTTCGAGATTCATGGCCGCACTACAACACCCTCTTTTATTATAATATATTTAATAAATATAATTATTTACTTCTGTAGATAATCCGATAATCTATATTTATCGGTCAACACGTGGCCACGCGTCGTCCAACAGGGCGTTGCTTGATCTCATGGTGACAGATGTAAGGTTAACTATTGTTTATTTTATTTTATTTAAAATTATCATAAGTGACGAATTTATATTCGTCACACAATATAATAGTACAAATAAAGATAATTAAAAATGAGTACATACAAACTTAGATCACTGGTCATTATTGAGAAAGAGAGAGGGACAGAAAGACATATTTGAGATTGAAGTCATTAAAAGATCATATTAATTTTGTTTTTTTACACTTGCTTTATCTGTTATATTTCATATTATAAGAATTCAATATGTAATTTTAAATATATTTTTTAAAACATATATTTATAATTACATATTTTTATATATATTTGAGAGTACATTTTCCTATGAGTAATATTATTTTTATGTTATAATATTATTTTATGCTTAACAATATATTAAGCAAACTACTTTTTTTAATCTTTTGTCTCAAATAATTTTATATTTCTATATTAATGGAAATTGTCCAATATTACGTCTTTTTTTTAATTTTTTAATCATAAATCATATTTTATATATTTTACAGATAATGATACCAATAAGAATAAACAGTTACTATTAGTAAATATATATCAAAATATAATATGTCGAATTGAATATATTCGAAATAATACCTGACAATTTCAAGAATGCTTCATCGAATATATTTGGTTAAACATGTCATTCATAAAAAATCCAATTTAATAGATTTAAAGATATGTTAATTTAAAAAATTTAAACTATAAACGTGTCTTTTTAAAGTCTGTTGAATTTAACGTTGGAATCTTGGTTTAAATAAAATTTAAATTATGTTTTTCGTGATAAACATAAAAATAAATACATTTTTCTAAATTTTCAAGCAAGTATTTAACTTTTAATGAATTTCAAAAAAGTAATATTTATTAAAAAATAAAATTATTTTAAAAGTATTCACCATAAACTAAATTTTATATATATAACTAAAAATTTTATGTGTGAATTCGTATCCTCGTAATTAAGAATATATCATTGATCATTGTAATATGGATTCTAAAAAAATAACAAAACATACGTCAGAATATTCTAGAGATGAATCGCCTATTTTACAAGGATATTGTGACATAGCTAGTGATGGTCATGTTTATTACGCTGTTATAGAGAATCTCGTGACTAAAATAAACGATATAGAACATGAATTAAAATGTGCTTGGAGAATTTTAGATATATTGAATCAGGAATGTATAAAAATGTGGGATCGATTAGAAAAATTAGAAGAGTTTCTCTATGAACAACAAAATATTGTTACACAATTAATTGAATTTCATACAACATCAAAAAAAAAAATGAATGTAATACTATTAAAAAATATGTCATTAATCAACGAAATTCTTTAGATAATTTAAATGAAATAACCGAAATGTTAGGCGCAGAAGGTAATGCTCCACAAAATTTGACGATTCGAGAAAAATTACCTGAACAAGAATTTATAAGAATATTTAACTTGTCACCTGATTCAAAACTTTCTTTAATTTCATCGTTTGATGAAAAAGAAAATAATATATATTTAGAAAAATTAGAAATACCAAAAAATGAATCAGCTACTCCAGATGAAGCTTTTTATCGAAGTTTAAATAATGCTTATCGTGAGGATCTAATTTGTGGAGACTCATCGAGACCTGCTTCACAGCTTGGAATGATTTGGGAAGAAGCTGAAGATATCGATGAGCCAAATGAAAATAAAGAACTAGAAAAAAATATTTTTGAAAATTTTGTAGAAAAATTAAAAGATGATGTTGAAACTATAACAGAGAAAACTACATCTCAAATTAAAAACGAAATTATAGAAACATTTGATAAAAATAAGAATCAATCGAGAGAAGATAATGGCGAAATATTTAGCGCTACCGATTACAAAACTTATCGCGGAAATAGTCCTTGCGTTAGTGAAAAAGATATAGCACAATTATCTACACTCAGTTCTATAGATGAAGTTTCTATACAAAAATTACAGGAATTGAGTAATATTACTGATAAGTTTCAAAATTGTACAGAACTGAGTATTAAACTTATTGAAATTTCCAAAAAACAATTGTCTACTGAACAAGAAACTCAATTATCAGAGGAAGTAACTAGTTTAGACGAACAATTTAGAACATCTCATATCGAATCAGATGTTGATAATTGGGCATATTCGAAAAGTCCAAGTTCTACTGGTCGATCCATATCCAGAGTAAGTACGGACAGCGGTTTAACGACTGATGGTGACTTCACAACTCAATCGATATCACCAAGACTGAACTCCGCATCCAGAACGAACTTAGATTCAATTTTGTCAACTTATACTCCACCTAAGCCAGCTTTTGTAGCAACAATATTAGAAAATAATCCAGAATCAGAAATTCAATTACCTATTAATGTAGGTTTATTTGCCAAAGGATATGCAGAAAATAAAGAATTAACTGATTTAATGGCAGAAAGTTTAGCACCTATCAAATGTACAGTCTCATTAATAAATAATAGAACTGTAGAAAAAATAATATCAACACAACATATCGAAAATAATCAAAGTATTCGAACTCATCAAGATGGTTATGTGCATAATATATCTAATTTAAATTTAGAGTATTCTGATAATCAAATGTCACAAAGTTCAACACCTTCTCCACCTCCACCTGCACCAGATGATTCAGAAAAAAAATTCTTTTTATTGAATCATGAATATCAAAATAGTAGTGCATTATATTCTAAATGCTCCAATGTCTTTAGAAACATTGAACAAATAGTTGATCAAGACAATATTAATTTCGAAACAATACATTCTCAACAATCCTCTGATATTTCACCTAAAGATGTAATTAAAACTAATAATATTATAACGCATAAATTAGACCCTAAACATTCATCTAGAAGTGGTATTAAAAAACCATCATCTACAGATTGTAGAATGCAAATGGATCATTCTTTAGATCAATCAAAATCACTTTTTTTATCAAATAGTCAAAATTTAGAAACAATACCAGTCATAGATTCTCTACAAAATTCAGAAAATGTAAAAATAAATTTAGAACCTCTTTATGATACTCCAGAAGGAAAAGATACTTTTGAAAATCAAACATATGTTACACGAAATAATTCAAATGATAAAATTAATAATTGTTTACTTTTATTTCCCAATTTTGCTAATTCATCAATTATACAAGAACGTTATGATTTAATGTCACATGCTATACCCATAACAAGTAAATGTCAAACTTCAAACGAGCGAATTCATAAACAAAATTTGTTATCTAAATCGAAGACAGTTTCAATAGATGCAGGAATAGATATTTTTTCCATAAATTCTATGAATTCTATTATTGAAAAAGACCAATCAATGACTCTCACAAATGTAGTTATGGATGAAAATCATACATGTAATCCAGAAAAAGAAGATATATTTTTAATTCATCAAAATAGTTCCAATATAGTTCCAACTACTTCAACATGCCAAAATTCATTAACACTTATGAATCATGTGGAGAAAAAAATATCTCCTTTAGAAGAAACAACTAATAATGATAATTACAAAACAAAAATGTACAAAAGAAAGATTTCAACAGATAGCATTACGGATGCATTATCTTACTATCCAACTAGTACTAGTCTTCCAAAAAATGAATATAATAATACTTATTGTTTAAAAACCATAAAAAGACATGTGCACAATGATAAGCCATATTTAACTGATCCAACAATAAAACATAAAAATAAAAATTCTCAAGCCCTGATAATGAACAAACAATGTTTAGAACCGATAATATATGAGTATACTGATTATCTTTCATATATATATAAAGGTTCAATGAAAACTAACGAACAACAATATCGTATTAGTAATCAATCTTTATCAAATCATTCAGTTATATACAATGATAATGATTCTATTAACAATAAACAACAAGAAGATCCTTATGATACTTCGAATATAATAGTTTCACAGTCAGGTTATATTAGCATTTCAACTGATATAAAAGATTATGAAACTGAATTAGCTAAAACTCAAAAAAAAATTCGAAGAGGTTCATCACTTAAAAATGCTATGAATTCAATGAGTAATTGGTTGCCTGACTTACATTTAAGCAAAAGATATAGAAGTCAATCTTTACCTACAGATGTTAGTCAACAGCATATAAATATATCTCTTGATAATACACAAGAAAAACAATTAGCTAATGATAGTGTATTTTCTAAAGTTTGTGGAAAAAATCAAACTCCCTACAAAAAAAAAAAACATATTCTTGTTTCTACTGTTTCAGGAATTTTACAAAAAGCAAAACGTAAATCTCATCAACTTCAATCACTTTCAGATTCAGAACAATCAGAAAATGACTGCAATAACGGAAGACAAAATATTTTTTCAGATAGTGAAGTTATATTTTCTGCTGTTAATCAAGAAAAAAATTTAATTGAAAAAATAAATTCTAGCGCAAAAAATAAAACACTTGAGCACTTATCTCCACATATACAATTACATGAAGAAGAACTATTAAAACAAAATGATCTTCAACGAAAAATGTTTGAAAATGAACAAAACTTATTACAACAAAAGATTCAAGAACATGAAGAACAATTTCAGTTTATGGTAGCTCAAGATAATTATAATGATGAAAAAGATGAGCATAAATCAAAATTTAGCAAACAAGATTCTGTTGAAGAGTTAGCACAATTTGAAGAAAAAGAAACTTCATCAAAAAATGGTGTATCTAGCACTAATTCAACTTTTATTTTTGCTACAATTGGTGATATAAAAAAATCATTAAATAGTTCAAATGAAACTTTGAATGATAAAATATCTAAACTTCTACCTATAACAAGTGGAACCAGTATGGAGTTTGCAGTATCAAGAGCTCTGGGAAAATACCGACAGAAGCAATCATCCACAATTGTTGATGATCAAATAGATGATTTAAATGAAGGCAAAACTGTTGATGAAATTTCAATACATTCATTAGATATTAACTTGTGTTGTACAGAAAAAGGATTTAAAAAACATAATCAAAGTGACATAGAATTTAAATTATCAGAATCAATACCTAGTAAATGTGAAGAAACTTCATCTTCACATAATAATCATTTATCAAATGTAAAAGGTTATATTCAATATGGTAATCGTTTTTTACCTAAACATCAACAATCTCTTGAAATTCCATGGACAATTTCACGTAGTGGAGATGTTGATGAAGATAATAGAAGTAATTATTCATATCGTAGTACATCAAGAGTATCATCTCGACGGCAAAGTACAGAAGATTCTATTGATTCCGAAGATGAATGGTATTGTTATGAATTAAGGAAGTTAGAAGAATTGGAAAGACAATCAGAATTAACTGAAACTGATATAAACAATATTATAATGGAAACATCTAAAGAAATAGAATCATATCATCCAGATGAAGATGTCAAAAAAAGAATGTCATTTGTTCTTAATGAATTAAAATTAAAATCAAATAAGCAAAATTATATAGATAACAATTATTTAAATAAAGAACTTGCAATAGCTACATATGATATTATAACTGCAAATAAAATTGATCAAAATTGTAATGACGCAACTGATCTGAAAAAGAAAAGCGCAAAATCTGCAGAAAATATTTTTGCTAGGGTAACTGACTATCATACCTGGGTAAAGGAAGAAGGCGTTCAAAGAAAGATGAAATATATTCCAACAGATGAAGAATCATCTGGAGACACTTCAGGACCAGATAGTAATGCACATTCTATCGAAGATGAAGAAGATTATGAATCACAAAAAGAAATTGAATTCCAATATTCAAAACAAAAATTGAATGAATATACACTTCAATGTACAGAAAAACTACAAGAAAAAAACTTAAATGTATCATTTAATGATTCTATTGATATTTGTGGTAGGAATTCTGAAAATATTATCTTTGATGATAAAGAAACCAGAACTAATACTCATACATCAATAAATTCAAGTATTATCGAACGGGACATTGACACATTATCCTGTATTAATTTAGATTACACGATAAAAGAAAATCAAATTTCTTCAATTCAGTCAAATTCTAAGTGGAAGCTTTTAAAAGCTTTAAAAGAACGAAAAGCTGAGGAAAAATTGAAAGAGGTTGAAGAAGCAATGAAAGAGAGTACTTCCTTTGTTCAGAATTCACTAGCTGTGAGTATTATGATTAAATTACAACGTAAATTTTTATATGATGATAATGAAAATACAATTTTCGATTATTTTATATTGGAATGTTCAATAATATAACTTTATGATTTAGATATAAAAATATGAATTATATAATAAAAAAAAAAATTTATAAGGTGAGAGCTGTATGTTATTTTTAAAATTTTGTGGAAATACGCATTACTAACTTATTTCTATTTATTATTCATTTTTTTTTTTTTTTTTTTTTTTTTAATAAATTTTTGATCTGATTTCTTAGTGTCCTACTAAAATATTTTTTATATTTGATAGGGTTTCAGATAAGTATTATTAATTCAAACTCAATTGATGAAGATCAAGTATTAAATCTGTTATACAAAATATAAGATACAAAGTTTATATTCCATTCAATAATTAACTAAATTTATTATATCTATTAAATATTGTCAACACTATATAAATAAATTTGTTTCAAATTTTATAAATACTAATTAAAAAAGATAAAAAAATAAAAAAATAACGGGACATTGTTTAACAACTTGATGTTTAATTAAGTATAAAAAAAATATACGACGAAAATATACATAATAAAATAGTTGACGTGCATCTGCGAGCGGAAGGCGCGAAGTTGGTATAATATCACTAAAGGAAATCAATTATTGATGATATCGAAATGATGATGACTTGCTTTTGAAGTAAAAACTAATGAAGATCATAACATTTAATAGTGATAGCATGCCTACAGTTCTCGAGGTTTGCTGTCAAAACGAAAAAGATAAAAGAATTAAAAATACTATTATAATACGAGGATACGAATAAATGTAGTAATTAGACTTGGTATGCATAATTCATATTAAACTAATATACATGAATAAATAAAACAATGGCTAAAAAATACCATTGAAATCGTCAATATAAGAAGAAGAAAAACGATAGAAGCATTTATCAATACGTGACTTGCAGGGCCCCAACGAGCTTACCTAGTCTGTTGGACTCAAAACAATCATTTTTAAGTACTCTGTATTTACATTTTTTTCCAATTTTGAAATAAAATTATTGTTTGAAAGTCAAAATAAATGGTAAGTCGTGGATTTAAAAAAATTTAAAATGGATACTGTCGTAGAAATCTATAGGTTATTTGAAAAAAAACGATTTTATATAGCATTAAATTAGCTAAAGTTCTATATCGTTTGAACCTTTTGTTCTTTATATTTTAAAAATTGATAAAACGGCAGATTTTTAAAAAAAAATGAAAAGGAATGAATAATACTAGATAAGATTCAAATATTTTAACAGTTCCCTGTCCTAAAAAATTTTCAAATGCCTTTTTTTAAGCTTTACCATCTTTTTGAAATTGTAATTAATAAAGTAGTGACTTGTAATTTTATTGCTCTGGACTTTTTTCCTATAATTAGGAATACTTAACTACTGGGGATCCCTATGACCCTTTTATTACAGTAATTTGATATCTGAAGCATACAATTATCTACCTTTTCCTCAATCATCGCTATTTCAAGGATGCTCACAACCACCGTGAACTTGTAAAGATTGATTCGGGTAAATTTCATTCGCTTAGATGTAATATTTTACCATTCCGAGTTTTATCCCATTCATTGCTATTTTTTTCTTCTGACCTTCAAGAACTTTAAAATTTTTTGTTTTAAAATTACTCTGACTTATTATATACTGTAGAATCTCCCATTAATGTTCAGGTGGCTATCATAAATATAACCAATCACAATCACTGATCGAGATAAATCTTTCTCTTATAATTTCTTGAAACTGACTCCCTCATAAGGCTTAAGATCTAGTACCTTTAGCCACTTTTCTTTTTCATTACTTTTATGAACTAACCAACCAACATGATTTAAAACAATAATCTAAGAATTAGAATTTTACTCTTTCTTCCTTTAATTAGCGAAACTTTCTCAGTATGCACTCTTGAACGGCTTTTAGCTGACCAATAGTCAAGAGCAGCTTCCTTAATTATTTGTGGGTAATTCATAATCTTATCCCAAGGACTGCAGCTCCAAAAGAAAATATGTAAGCCTAATTAAAACCTTTCTGTCTTTAGAATAAGTTTGATTTCTTGAGTGTATGCTAGATTCTCTTATTATTATACAAGCATTTGTTTTTGATTTTTTTTCAATAAGATTGGGCGAGTTTATCTCTAAGGAATCGTCTTTTGTCTTAAAATTAAGTCGTGCTAAATACTAAAATGTACAGCTTAATGTCGTGATTCTTAAATACTTAGTCTTTGATTAAGGTAATATTTTAGACTCTTTCTCCATACATCATTGAGGTGGATTTTTGAAGCCCCTTTCTTGGATTTATTTTTCATTATATCCATCTATTTAGGTAGAATCAATAATTGCTTTTGTCCACGAATGTTACAAATTTTCGTAATGTTTTTAGGCTTTTATTAGCTTCTTTGCTATTGAAGCAGTTATTAGCCTCTTGTTATTTTTTTGTAGTGTTTATTAGTCTCTTGTAGTTAATTGAGCCCATCTATTAAAGTTAATGAATTTAATTGGTTCATTTAGAAATCAGGAAATGCTAAGGAATTAATTAAAACGGTAGAGTCCCACATTATCGTGTAAAAAATAATTGAAACTGGAATATATCAGCTTCTTGAACTGGGTATTAGTAACCAAGTATGCTTTCGACAATGTAACTCTCGATATAGCTGTTTCATCTTGGTTTGACTTGGTAAGCAGTTCTTAGTTCATTAAAAAAGTTCGTGTATGAGTCTTGGGTTACTCTATACATACTATGTTTATACAAATGAGCCCTTTTTATAGGGATGGTTTTACATCTATTAGAGTACCCTTCTTAGAAGAAACCGACATTTGGTCAACCTTTCTACGTCCCATTTCCAGAGAAGGTAAAGTTTAAGCTCTTACATTCTATACTGAACCGTACAAGTGTCTGCTCGAATTTACGGAAAATTCCCATAGCTTTTACTGAGAAAAAGAATAGTATTTTTAAATTCTAAAAATTATTTAGAAATAAAATTAAATTTTGAAATACCATTTTTAATACTTAAACTAATACATTTACTTCATACGGGTAGCATTTTTGAAATTATTATTTTTTTTTAATTTTATATATTGTCTCGGTTTATTATATAGACTTTCTAAACGTAAAAAGAATAATAAAACTAATATTTTTAGTCTTCTTTATATTTTAAGATACCAGTATTTGCATTTTAATAATTTCACTATTTTAACTCGCAAAATATTTGGTAAAGTTAATAATTAGACAATTCAACAAGCATTCTATTTATTATTATTAGCAATATTTTTTTATTTATATATATAATTTTTAATAATCTTATTAATTCTTTAAGGATCTTTTTATCAAAATACAGATCTATGATATGATATATTAATAATTTGATTCCATAATAAAAAACTTTTGTGTTAAGATAAACTATTAATGATAAAGCTGTTATAAATATAGTCATTTATAAATATTCATTTATATTTAATATGATAAAAGAAATATAAATATATTTATTGCAAACAAGAATTTGTAAAATGAAGTTAAAATATTTCTATACATGCTCTATTTATAAAATAAAACTATATTTAAAATTGATATTAAGATGATAATAAAATTAATTGTTGAGTATCTCAGAAAATGTAATAAATAAATCTTAAATACTTTCTTTGTTTCATATAAACACATATATTTGATTCTATTCAGAACTTTATTGATATATTGTATAAATAATAAATACGTTTTTATATAATTTATATTCATTTTTCAATTCTGTAATAAACAATTTTTTACTAGAATGGAAGTGGCCCAGGAGGTGAATCAGCTGCTCGAGTAAATGGGTGAGTATTGTACGAATATGTTTTAGTATTTTATAAATTTATCAATACGATGGATAATATTATCAACATTAAATTAAAATATAGCAATATTAAAATATTTAATACAATTGTACTAGAAATCAAATATATTTTAATATTGTTGTAAATACAACCTCCATCGTATAATTAGTTTATTGGGTGGAATACTTCTTGAGTATAAGTAATGACACAAGTGTTAAAAACTACGTTTACATTTAGACGAGATGTTTTCTCGTTCTTATCAAAACCTGTAATGAATTTATCCTTAGAATGAATTAAAGTTGAGGTCAAAATTAACTTTACGAGAGCTTGATTTGCAATTTATTTTAATTATATTTATTTAAACAATATCTGGCCTAAAAAACCCTGTAGGGGAAAAACCTTCCGCAATCCCTTGATTAATTGCAGTCCCCGCGTAAGCTGAACCGCTTCTCGCTTATCACTCCTTTGAAAGAAACCTAGTGATAATAAGTCACCACTACTGAAGACGACTCGGCTATTCCAGAAGGCCGTGTATCTCCGCGTCCTTCCGCGACGCCATCGATTTGCAGCCTCTCTCTCCACTTCCAAGGGATTAGATTAAACACACACCGCAATAATACATAACAACGATTCGTACAAATACGAATCCTGCAAACTATTTTTTCAAAAGTTTAAAATGCTGCACAAACGATATTTGTCGTTACAAATTTTCTTGTACAAAATGCTGCAAAATGCGCCGTCGATCAATGGTATGGTATATTCGAAAATCAAATGCCGCGTCGTCCCATATTCCGCGCAGAAAACTCTCCTCTCCACCTAACCTTCCTTATCGTAAATCTCGAGATTAGGCGTCAGAAAAGAACTTTTCCGGAAGCTCATCTAATATTTTTTGGAGATAATTTTCAAGTCTTCACCGACCGACCGGCTGAGGGTAAACCTGTGAGGGACTCCTCTTAAATTTACTTTTTCATAAATTCGAGAGAAATCCTGAACAAAACCTTTTTATTAACGTTAAAAATTTTTTATACATATAATAAATAAAAAAAATAAATTTAAATAATCAAATTTTTTATTCCATGATAAGCATTGTTAATCTATATTTTAATTTTTAAAAATAAGGTAGAAATTTAATATTTGTGATGTAAATTAAATTTATTTATTGCATTAGTGATATTGTAATGCTAAATGTACAAATTTATTATAAAATAGAATTTAAATAAATTGAAATATTTATTAAGGCTCTGTTCTACAATACGAATTTTCAATACTGCATCATCTCAGCGCTGTTCTATTATACATTCTAAATTAGATAAATTAAAACTAGAATAGTAAACGAGAAGTACTAAACTAAAGAAACTACATGCACTATTAAAGCGAGAAAGAGAAAAAGATAAATTATAAGATAGAGGCAATTATTAGTTTAAACAAATAATCGATCGTACGATAACATGTTGAAACTATCAATTGACTGAAACGGTCTATACACGAGAAAATAATTTTATTTTTTCGATCTTTTATCAATCAACCACAGTTTCCCCTTATCTTATGATCGCTTCTTTCCTCCCTCTCGCCCCTTTATCTGTCACTCTCTTACGTAAATAAGCTAGTCATTATAATATATATTTTTTGCTAACGTAAAAGTAAAAGTGATATTGCAAATATTTTTATAATAGAATTTATAAAATTGAATAATAGTTATTTTTACATAGATTTAATCCTTTCATAACAATTATTTGTATTAAAAATAAGTTATTAAATTATTAAAGAAGAAAACTTTTTTTTATCTTCTGAAATTAATATATTCTGATTAAAGTTATGTTAAAAAAGAGGAGTTTTTGTTTTCTAGATATCTAAGATAGACTAGAAATAATGAAAGAGTAAAGCTTTTATCTTTTTGAACCGAAACGTCAATAAAATGTCATAACCTACTTCACAACTCAAAAACCATCATGATTGGGCATGGGTGTGATAAAGATTCGTTATATTACATACTTTATGCAACAGCATCCGTCGTAACGTTGACACAAGCATTTTTCGTTACTCACTGACCTTATTGGCCCATGATATGAAACACCGACATCGCGAACCCGCGGAAATGACTATTACATGAATCCCATCCATCCGCCACAACGTGCTTTAGGTACAACTGAGCTCATCAGGCCGCTGACGTACGCAGATTTCATACAACAGGAGTCCACGCAGCCGCGGACCTGGACGCCGCCGGTCCGATAACCCGTAATGAAAGCGAGTATCCTGCAGAATTTGTGAACTCAACACCGAGACCGTGAGAGTGAACCGCCGCGAAGACTTTCGTAAGATATTCCCTAAATTGTACAATTTTATCTACGTGATTGTCGCAAAGCGAAGTCGAATTATTTTCGTGTTGCACCAGCGGATCAACAAACATCAGAACTTTAAATTCGTTAAGAACTTTGAAATTAATTTTCTTCTACGTGACAAATCATATCGCGCACCGATAGTCTTAACAATAAAGGTGGACTTACACTATACGGGGTATTCCTCCCTCTTGATCTAGTTAATAAATACAAATAAACAGTTTCATCAACACAGATATGTTTTATTTTCATCCGTCTCCTTGACTTTCCTTACAGAGTTTTTTTTTAACTCCGCAGCTGTTTGCGACCCAAGGTGTTGTTCGATGACATACATGGTTCATCCACGAAGAATCGAGATTTTTTTCATATTATGCCTATTTGTCGTAAAAATTTCGGAGGCGTCTTAAAACGTTAACAAACTCTTTCCGCATTTGACCCTTTTTTTTGTTTTTTCGACAATTAGGTGCGGGAGGATTTTATTTCGCGTGAAGGGTGTTTTTCAATTTTTTGACACGGCGCGATGGAGCGACTACTTGAACAATGTTACATGATAAAGTTTTGTTTGCAATTAAAAAAAAACAGTGCGTAAACATGTAAAATGTTACAAGAAGCTTATGAAGATATTTACATGTCAAAATCGCAAAGATGAAAATGGCACAGAGCTTTTAAAGAGAATTACCAAGATCATCAATGAGCCTTGATTTTGACGCCCAAAAAGCTTTCGAATAACTAGGAACACCCGGCGCGTGTTAGAAATAAAAAATTTTGACTGTCGATTAACAGATTAAGCAATTCAGAAAAAACTGAATTTAACACGATCTACAGTGTGCAATATAGTGCAAAAAAATTTATAAATATCGAAATTTTTGAAAAACATCAAAGCTGAAGAGTTTGAAATGCATTTGAAATTTGAAAAACACGCCTTCAAAAATGTGTTGATACAGGAGAAAATTATTTTGAAGAATTTTAAATTTTTATTTCACACTGTTTATAAGTCCACCAATAAATCATCTTTCAAAAAAAAGGTAAGAATTTTAATCTTTGAACAAAATATTCTCGTGTAATGATTTTCCAATAATCGTTTCAGTGCGCCGTCTCAAAAATATGAAAAACACCCTTCGCAAGAAAAAATCCTATCGCATCTAATTATCGAAAAAACAAAAAAAAGGCACAAATGAGGAAAGAGTTTGTCAACATTTTAAAATCCCTCCCAAATTTCTACGACCAATAGTCGCAAAATGAAGAAAAAACTCGATACTTCGTGGATGAACTATGTATATACATATATATATTCGTAATAGTTTTATCACTTTTTTTTGCAGTTATTATTACATTTATGTATTTTCCATTATTTTAACTTATTTTTTAATCAAATTTATTTATCTTTAATTTAAATTAATTTTTTTTTTTCAGAAAACTAATTTAGACATACCTTTATATATAAATATAAAACTATTAAATACATTTCTCATTTATAATTGCTTAATATAATTGTTTTGTGTTATGATTCATACCTAAGAAATATTTGATCTTAAACCTACATTAGATACGTTCTGTGCATCTATCGTATCGAAATTAAATATAAATTTTTCTTTTAAATTATATTTTAGACTTTTTTTAGAGTTGCTTAATAGCCAGTTTTACATTCGTCATTCATACAAGTTGATTTTTTTACAGTCATACTTTAACAGTTTACTTTTTAGATTTTATGTATAATCTACCTTACAGTAGATAAAAAAAATTTGGAACTTATTCAAATTCAATATATTTTGATATGTTTTTTAAAATCTTATTTTTTTAACAATATTATATTTCACTATATGAATAGCTCTTACTGATGGTTAAATCAGAGCTGAATTAAAATATCGCTGAAATATATTGATTTTAATTTATTTTTTTTATTTGAACGTTTACTGCTGTACAATCTCATGGCTTTACCTTAAAAAAAAAAATTATTTTATATATATATACATATTTTATTGTGTCTTTGAATTTTTATTTTATTGCGCTATTTTATTTTTTGTAAAATTTAGAATAGATAAAATTTTTAGGTATCGAAAGATACACATACACTCAAATACATTAATTTCAAAACTAACGAAAACTAGTTATCTCTTACAAATAATTATAAAATAATTATAAAATGATAAGATAAAATTGAAAATTAATAACATAATGTCATTTACTTTAAGACATTATTTATAATTTCTTATACGTATTACACATTTAATATTTATACATATAGCCAAAAAAGTTCGCGTCAATGGTTACGTTCTGTAAGATTTTTCTTTTTACAAAATTTATATCCAATACTAAGAATCATCAATTTAAATATTAAAGCTAAAATTTTATTTCAACTTATCTTGTTTTTTTTTACATTATTATTATTAATATTTTTTATATTGAACAATGGTTAAATAATATTATGAAAATAATGTTAAAAAATTCAATACCAATTAAAAAATTAAACTTAATTTTTTTAAATATAAAATTTACTTAATATTTGTATCGATAATTAAAAATATTTATCACAATATTTTTATGTTATAAAATCATTAAACTAATTTTCGAGGGTGATATGACTATGTAATAACACAAATTATTCATTTTTCCGGATCAATAATATAATACGATGCATTTATTCATTCAATATTATTACAAAATAGTACAAATTTTGAGTTAAAACAACCCTATTATGTAGACTCAAAATTGATCAACGTACCATTATTTGAAATTTCTCCAATAATTGCCCGGCTGCAGAAACTTACCTTTACTAACTTACCTAATTTGCTTTTTCAAATTAGCAACTAATTAAAGTTTTTTATCATCTAAACATTGTAAATTATTTTTTTATTTATGTATAAAATTCAATAATAGATCTGACATAATTTATAATAAAAATACTGATTAATTTCAGACATCCAGGAGAAATAACTTTTTACAGCAATATCGACAGTATGCCTGACATTCGTCCAAGACGAAAGTCAGTTCCATTGGTCTCCGAGCTGGTAAATACAATTAATTTCTATTAATGATATGTATTTTGAAAATGAAATATATTTCTGGTTTTACTATTATACATATATATATATATATTTATTTATTTTATTATATTTGCTACTTATTTTCATCGATTTATTATACTCCCTTTTTTTATTTTTTTTATTTTCTATTTTTGATTTATATTAAACATTTATTTTATATATTAAGAAATATAAATATTATTATTTTAAAAATTCTGAAATAATTTAAATAGAATTGATTGAATTACTTTTTTTCTCTAAGAATATTTTTTTATAATCAATTTTGATCTTTATTGTAATTATTATTAAAGTTTATTTGTATTATTATTATTTGTAATTATTTGTATTGTTTGAATTATTTGTAAAGTTCGAAAAATAGCGTTGAAAATATTTTTTTTATAATTGAATATAAAAATATAAGTAAAAACATTAATGTAACTTTCACCTATGAGACAATATACTGTATATGAAGTTTCATATGACTTAGAGCTTATTTGCGGAAATCATTAATGTAATTGCCTTTACACATTACGCAATTTCCACATATTAAATAGCTCGTATAATTGTTTATTGATACTTATTTTTTTTAATTTTGTACAAATTTTAAATAAAATATATATTTTAAAATCAGTATTTTAAGTATTTCAAATTTCCACCGAATAAATATATATTATAAATCACTCACTGATATATTACTTTACTAATTGAGTTGTCACCACTGCATCACTACTAATAATTAATAATAATAATTAACATCAATACTATTATCATAATACAAATTAAACTTCTTTAATAATTATTAAATAATTTAATTGCTTACCTTAATCACGAAGAATAGTATTGTATATATATAATTTAAATTTAAAATGCTTAATTATTCCCTTGATTTTTGGTATTAAATATCTGAATTATTAAATTGGAAGAAAAATTAATTTGGAAGAACCTGTATAATATTCCAGTACTACAGACGGAAATATACTAACTCTTCTGTTTATCTTTTGGCTTTAAGAACTTAAACTGAAGTACTTGAAATATGGTAATATTGATTTATTACCAATAATTTTTATTAATTTATTTACGTCGTAAATCCCTTTTCGATAATTGGTGATAACAACTACTACCACACTTCAAGCTCCGCGGTAATACTATACTGACGCCCTCTTTTATACAAATAAATTTAATAAATATAAGCACTCGTGACCTTATCGGTAATTTACTACTCTGCTTTTATCAGCAAACATAGCTATGCGTCAGTTAATTTTCCAAATCATCTTGTGGTGCAAGTGCAGCGGTACCTATACATTAACTGGCATCCAGCCACTACATATCGGCTGCCCCACTACCCCAAAATGGTGTCGGCCAGCCTCCTGGTGACAAGTGCATGCGAAGTTAACTTATTTATTATTTATTCTATTTTATTTTATTCATTCACAAACAAGATGAATTCTATTATAAAATATGTATCGATCAGATGTCACATAAGCAACACTTCCAACATTATAACAGCATATTATTATTGTAGAAAGGAACGTTACTGATAATGTATTTCAATCGCTGATTTGATGAAGTTATCACGCATAGACAAAATTATCTTATCATAAATCTTATACAGTAGGCTTAGTAGTAGTTTAACACGATTCAATAAACGAATTATTATTTAATCAGTCGATTAATTTAGTGAATATCAAATAATTTTTGTACAGCTAAATCTAAATGCTTCTATTCGATTTTCTATTACTAAACAAGAATCAATTCTTGATATGGTATCCTTTTTTAATAATTAATCCACTCTTGGCCATTTAAAGCTGAATGTTCTTGTTCGATGACTTATCCAAATGAGTTGCAGAATCTTGAGCATCAATTAAAATCATCTCTGTTTTAAAATTTTTTAAATTTTATTATCATAAAAATTTCTGTGTAAAATAATGTAATCATTTGTAAAGTATTTTATCTTGCAAATCTATTTACACATGTTAAAATTTCAACTAAATTTGTTTGCTATAACTTTATTCAAGCTAAGGGTCTTTATATAAATGAAAAATATTCCTCAAATCAACACTATAATTATATTATAATTAGACAAGTTCTCACTGAACCTGTATTGCAGACATCAAGTACCACAATTCCCAATTCACACTATTATTTCCTTGCAAACCCTTGTAAGCGACTTGGCTCTCTTTCATTCTTGACTTTACCCCCAGAAGCATTAATTCATCTATTAATTGATACTTTGCCTCGAAAAATAAGTTAAAATTCACATTTTGCATGTTGTTTTTTGACAACACAAGATGCTTTTTGTCTTTGTGGTTTTCTCAGGAAGTCTTTTATTTTTAGTATGATCCAAGAAACTGAGTTTCGGAATTCCCTAAGTGTTTACTTAGTCTTAGTTACAACTTCTTGGTATCTCCAATATTAGCCTAAGTCTGTTTGTTTGATTTCTGAGTACACGATAATATTTGACGCATCTAACGTTTCTTTGTTATTTTTTTTTTGAAATTATTTATTATTTATTTATTTTAAAATTACTTATTTATGTTTGTTTAAAAAAAATGGATTAATCAAGATCTCTTCTCCCTAAACTGAAATGAGTAAGAGGTAGTGGATGGAGGAGTTCTTTCGGATCTATTATCTTTAAAATTAAAAAAACTCCCCCTATTGATTCAACGATACAACCTGTTCACTAAATTGTAATACGGACCAACAAAGATTTTACACCTGTATATGACACTATAAAGGCGAATTGCTGGGCCTATTTCGAATACTTATACTTTCTCGTGGGTTGCGCGTATGCCTACCTTAGATTATTTCTTGTACTCTATATAGGCTTCCACAATTTAGTATCTCATTGGTTCAGTCATTTAAAAATATAAGCTATAAAGTTTGTCCTGATTTGGCAATTGGGAAATTACCCATAATACTATCTTGGAAAAAGTATAGGTATTTTAGTACGACCCTTGACTTTGAAGAAAACGGGTCGGCCGTATGATATATATTTCGTCTTTAGTACTAACTATTTAGGTAAACTATATTAAATTAGGATATGTTGTAATTATATCCGCTGCATGTGTAAAATGTATTTGTTGCAATAATATTCAAATATTAAAAAAAAAAAAAAAAAAAATTATAACTTTTACGTACCATTGTAATAAAATTGTTAGTCCCTTTACGTATACAAAATCAAATTTTATTGAATTATTTTTCATTTGTTATACTCTATCAGAAGTTACAAAATTACAAATAGCATGCAGCCACTTTTATGTACATACTATTAAAGAGTGTCCACATCGAAATATTGTTGGATCTAACTATTTCATTATTTTCAATACTTTATGAATATTGAATGTGATTGATAGTACTTTGACATTTCAAGAAATCACTGCTTAATCTTAAAGATGACATCTCTTAGTTTTTTATACTGATCGACCTCTCAATCTCGCTAACCTCGAATAAACTAAATCTAGTTTATTCGAATTAAAATTTTATTGTGAATTTAAAAAAAGACTTAAAAATGAATCATTGTTGTTCACGATTTAATATTTACTACTTCGTTAACCTACAGCATTTCTTTCATATATAACTTTGAAGCATTCAACACCTCCTATCTCAGATCTCTTAATGCTAGAGCCCAATGTATCACCTCTATACATGTTAATTAATCAGTACATCTTAATTAATCAGTGGCTCCTTAGTCGGCCCCATTTAATTATTGTGAATATATAATAAATACGACTAATTTTACCAAAAATAGACAAATTCTATTATGGTTATGGGATAATTTCTGAAAGTGTAATTAATTGATAAACTGAATATTTAAATCAATTACAAATAATCTTTTATAAAGAATTTTATAAAATTATTTAATTACAATATCCTATTTTTCACTACAGCCTTTAAATTATCTATCAAAATTGAATTTAACAAACGATAATATCTCACACCTGATTAGAAGTTATCAATAACTTCTAAAACATTGTTGGTCATTAGAGATTTTTAAGTGAATTAAAATTATTAACAAAAATCTTATATCTTTTTCTTAACACCAAAAACTTAACTATATATATTTACATAATATAATAATAATCTTACTATATAATTATATAAAAGTATAAGATAATATTAATTTATAGAAAAAGGAATTGTTGTTATATTCGAAAATAATTAAAAATTCAGATATTAGATTTTTTTTAAATTTATGTTTATGCTGAAAAAAAAACAAAACAATATTCAGTCATTGAATTTTATGTTTCTTGTTCCGCAAATAAATATTTATTTTTACTGCATAAATTAAAAATTTTTTTTAATATTTATTGGAATATTATAAATAAATTTTTAACAACAAAATTTATAAATAATAATTATATTACAGATGTATTTAAAATATTTTACTTTACATCACACACTTTATATTTGTATACTCATTTCAATATATTATATATAAATTAAATATAATATAATTGTATACTATTTATTACTATTAAATTTATTTATAAACATTTTAATTTATATTTTTATTTTATTATAAATTGTAAATAAAATTTTTTTTATAATTTAAATTTATATATGAATTAATATTTCCAGAATTTGTAAGTCTGAATTAAGCAATCACATTAAATTTAATAAAGAAAGTAAAAATTTATTTTAACAATCTAATGTTGCAATATTTATTTGTTCTCTGTGGTGGTCATTATCTTCATTACGTCACCTGTCACCTGAATAAAAACCAATTTATCAACCTCTATCTCCAGGTTTTGAAGGTACTAATTTAATAAAACCTTCTTTTTCCAATTATTTACAAAATTATTGCATGTTATGCTTTGATTAGATAAATTAAATTGATAAATGTATCTATTTGTTTTAATATATAGATTAATTTATTAATTTGCGTAGAATAATTATAAAATTTTCTTATTAATTGATACATTTACTTTATGAAAATGATATTGTAACAGCATGGAAAGCTACTTTTTTAATTTAAGCTTTTTTATAATTTATTGCATCATTTTATATATATAAATGATTTTTCTTCAATGTTTTAATCTAAATTAACAGGTATTCAACTTTCCTCCTATCTGCTTTTCAAAATTCAAATTTTTTTTATTTCAAAGAATAAGTAAATATTTATTATCCAAAGTATTACCCGTTGTTCTCCTGTTACATTATTTTTTTTTCTAGACATCATTCAAAACTAGTATTTGAAAGTCATTTTAGATTTTTAAATTTTCTACTAATTTATATTCATTTTTAATTTCATATATTAGAAATGATAATCGGTTAAATCATATCGGTTAAATTAATGCAAACAAATATTAGTAATAAATAATAACATCTAAAGTATGCAACAGCTAGTGTAGGATTTTTTATTCTCCAAAACAATAAGGTATAGAAATTCCTTTTGTTTTTTTTTTCTCGCAACTATTCACAAAAAAACAAACGCAATTCTACATTTTTCAATTTTGACTCCTATCGTACGCAATACATTTGCTTATATGTCATTTTTATACTCCTCAATAATTATATAATTATTTGCTATAATACCCAATATTTTTCTTGAATTTTTTTAATTATAATGAATCTTTATTAGGTAATGTTTTTAATTTTTTATTTGAAAAAATTTTTGGCTGTTATGTGAATGTGCTACTTTTTAAGATAAAAACTACAGCACTAAAAGCATTCAAATTTGTAAAACATTTTTCACCTTTAACATGATAATAATCATTTAAAAGAAGTCGATGAAATTTAGTTACAAATTTTCATTTTTTATAAAATTAAATTATAGCCTTTAAAAAATAATAAATATTTAGTTTATAAGCTGACATTTCTTTTCTTGCTAATAAATTTATTATGAAGACTTCAGTTTTCAATATGTTTAATAAACAAGATACTGTATATCGCTTATAATATATTTATATAGACGAATTTTTATCAACATCATAAAAAGAGTAACGACGGAAATGAAGTTGAATACTTTATAGAATATTATTTTAATTACTTTATCGATGGGTATCTAATTACCTTTTATTAATACGTTCTATTTACTCTTTCCTGTTTTGTATTGTTTAGTAAATGTAAAAATTAGTAAATGCATATTTATAAAAAAATTTAATTTGAATTTATACGTAATAAATTATATATTTAACATATGAAAATATTAATTAATTTTGTTAGTATTTTAAATACACTATAATAATAAATGATAAAAAATGTTTGCATGTGCTTATAGGAATAGTTAATAAATAATTCAAATAGAATATTAGTAAGTAGATCCAAAATTAAGCAAATGAAAATTAAAATAATTTTGAATAAAGCTAATAAACCCAAATTTTTTATAATTAATACAATTTCAATTATAACGTCTCAACATTTTTATATTTTTATTTTATTTTTTTTTTTTTTGA
Source organism: Eupristina koningsbergeri (assembly GCA_018907245.1). Taxonomy (NCBI): domain Eukaryota; kingdom Metazoa; phylum Arthropoda; class Insecta; order Hymenoptera; family Agaonidae; genus Eupristina; species Eupristina koningsbergeri. The sequence continues at coordinate 830,894 of JACCHV010000014.1, forward strand.
AAATAATATAGGAATCCGTAAGATGGATTACCCGCTGTATAAAGTCGAATAATTGGTGATATAAACGCAAATATAAAAAATACACTTAAATAAAAATGCAGCAATAATATACAACAGACAACAAATGCAGTACTTGAGAGAGATAGGAAATTAAGACGAGCAACTTCTTTTCTTCTTTTACGCACAACTCAGAGTTTTCGGTGCTAAAAATTATAGGAATTGGTCTCAATCAACAATAAATCGGAATTCTATTATTTTGTCGATCTTTCGCTGTTCAACCACGATTTTTCCTCCTTTAACGTGATTGCTTTCTCTCTTTGTCTCGCATTTTTTGTATTTTATAAAACTACCTTCCAAACTATGTAAGATCGTAAAAAGCCATAGTATACTTTTCATCTTTACTCTTTTTTAACTAATCGTTACATACTACATAGACGCTACAAGAGAACTAGAACTAAACGTGATTTACCTTCCTATAGGGCAACTTGTATCTTATTTAACACCTATGTTAATCAGATAGGTGTTTGTATTTCCAAAATCGACTATCTAAAATAAACAATATACAACTTCTCTGGAAAAAGCTACGCAATCTAGGAATAGTTAATCCGTCTAATAATTTCAGTAGCAACTTTTTACTTACTGAGCATAATACCCATTTTTCTTCCATATTTTCTAGTTCAATTCCTTCTGGTTCCCGACTAACCTTACAGTAGACCATCTACCTACTAACCACCAGAATTCCACCTTCAGAATTCCAATAGTACATTTAATTTCTCTCTAAACCCATCCTCTGATATACGTAAATTGGTTCATTCATTTCATTCACAAGCTCGTGGTACTGAAAGTTTCCCTCAATTTTTCCTGGTTGCAGTAGTTCCTTTTATTGAAACCTTTATATGTAAAATCTTTAATGCACTCTTCAATCGGGTTTATTTCCCTTCAAATGGAAACGTGCATTAATTATTTCCTTTCACAAAACCAAATCCGCAAGCAATCTCAATTACTATAGACTCCTTTATATACTTAACTTCTTGTCTAAAGATTTTGAAAAATTAATTCAGGAACAACTAAATTCACATGTAAATACATTTAATACCTTGTCACATTTTCAGTCTGTATTTCATAAAGATCACAGCACTGAGACAGCCTTTTTTACGTTTAATGAATAATATTAGACACGGTATAGATAAAAGGAAAATCATCATCATTTTACTATTTGGTTTTACTAAAGTATTTGAATCTGTTTGACATATCACTCTTTTATCAAAGTTGCGAAATATAGACTGCTCTCCTACAATTTAAAAATAGTTTGTCGTATATCGTTCCTATAGAAAATAGATCGTATATGTTAATAAGATTAAAAATATTTTTCTAATTGTAAAAATTACATATGGTATTCCGCAAGAGTCAGTACTGAGTCCTCTTCTTTTTAACCTATACATTAATGACATTAGCCTGAATCTCCATCCTTTAACCAAATATATTCTTTATGATGATAATTTACAAATTTATACAAAATTCCACTCCATGAACTTGATCACAATCTAAATTTATTATCATCAGAAACATCTAAAAGATTCAACTAGACAAAGTTAAATAACCTACAAATAAACCTCAATAAAATGAAAACTATACCCTTTGGTTTCAACATAATTATGAATAAATTCCGAAGCTATCCTGGAAACATCATATCATCGAAATTTCAATGAAAGTTAACTCTGTCCTTTATAAGTTTAATCATTTCATTCAGCACCACTCATTCTCTACACAAACTTCTAACTCCAGTACTACTCCTTTGCCACATTGACTATTGCTCTTTACTTCTCACAAACCTTACTAAGTCCCGATTGTATAATAAATGGTAATAATTATTAAAGAAAACCCGAACCGGAACGCGAAGTAGCCGTCGTGATGCGAGGAAGCAACCTCGAAGCAAAGTAAGCTCGGACCTAAATCAAACCGAAGTATCTATCGTCTTGATTTTGTTTCTACATATTACCTCCACCGGATGAGAGATTGCAAACTCCGCAGATTCTTCACCCGGGATTCACGATTTTCCCAGCCGCTCGAGCAGTGCTCGATCAACTAATTCTTCTACTGTCCCACGGCTGTCCCTTGCGTTTGCTTTCTTGCAGAGGTGCGTAACCATACAAAAATCCGAAACTAAGCGTTCTTATTACTCGCTCGATGCATATGTTATCTCCCGATTTTCCAGAATTTATCACGTATGCGAAATGCACCTAGTAATATTACATATGTGACAATGTATAATAGGCAATTAATTTTTTTTTTATCAATGAATTATCAGAAACTTGATTTTTATTCCTATTTTCTACTTTAGGATAATCATAAACATATCAAACTAGAAATAATTAAATTTAGGTTTCAATTATAATAACAATATTGAATGCTTTTATTTATTATTCTATTTCTAATTAATATATTTATTTTAAAAAATTGTGTTTTTATCTTTTATTGAATTCATATTTCTGCAAATTTATAAATTGTTTAGACAATGGCTGCAACAAAACGAAATGCAGGTTTATCTTCCGTAACACGACCGACGTTGAAAGATGAAGAACTGGTAAGAATTATTATTATATAAAAAATAATTTATTAATAAGTATTATGTATTTTTTAAATTAATATTCATTCTATACGGCAAATTCGTTGTATATATATTTCATAAAAGAATTATTTTATTAATATTAATATTAGTTTATTAATTGTTCGGGACTCTTCTGAGTACCTAGGCCATAATTCGAGATGAATCCCTCGCAGCAAAATTTTCGGGGACACATATCCGCGCAGGCAGACAATTTGACTTAACGCGGAAGAAAAATTTATAATTTATGAGGTAAAGGTTTGGCGGCGGATTTCCGTATCAGTAGAAATCTTGGGACTTCACTTGCGTCTCAGCGGAGAAAGCGAAACTCGAGAGCAATTGCTGACGCGACGAGAATTCTGGGTTAAAATTGTGTAAAGCGAATTTCTATTTGCGGCGAAATTGCATTTGTTTGTGCGCGGTCTGGATTGTGCACCGATTAAGCCGGAGTCTGGGCAGGAGGAGTCAGAAGCTGATTTGCAGCTACCAGAATCGGCATGAGGCATGGGCGAACGAAGCGGCGGCGTCTGGTATCCACCCGCGCAGTCACCTGAGGCAGTGGTGACCCGTACACGAGATCAGGGAAGGAAGCGGCCTTCCTTCCGGTGACGTGCACCGGATTCGAGCCCGACTCCAAGGAGGCTTTTTCCCCAACGTGGGGGTTTTTCCGTCAAGGTTTGTTATTTATCATTGAAATAAACTGCGCAAAAGAATTTATGTAACCCCTGTTCCTCGTGTTTTATATCGAGCTTCACTCCTTCTTTTCTTTGTATAAATAGTCGTTAACAATATTCATTACAATACTCTCAGTAAAATTGACGCGAGGTAAGTGCCTAAACCCGTACATTTTGGTGCCCCGCGTGAGGGTAGAGGCTTGTGTTGAATCCTTTTGTGTAGGGTTGATTACGCGATAAAAAATGATTATTGTAGTGATTGTGTGTAACACGTCAAATTTGTAGCGTATAGCATTCTCAGTGCCGTACTGTCGTTTCTCCGTCGCACTCGTGCGATTTGTACTCAGCGTCGTGTTGTCTATCGCATCCACGCGGTTTCCTTATAGCGTCGGACACTCGCTCGGCGTTGACATGTTCTCTCTCGCACTCGCACGATATATGCTACTCGTTCGTGCTCTCACTCGTTCTCGTTTAGTCTGCGCTCGAATACTACGCCTTTCTCTCTTTCTCTCTCGCACTTGTATAGCATGGATCGGCGTCTTAGAATCTTCGCGTGCTTTCGCAGGGTTCCTCGATCTTGCGCGGATTTTAAGTTTATTGCGTGCATTCATCGGAAGATAATGGTATCGACAGTCCTTAGGAAGCTTGTATGCCTGCAGCAAGCGCCATTCAACGCGCTTAGCTTAACAGATAAGAGAATTCGAGAGAAAGACGGACAGTCCTTTACGGTGGGAATAATTAAGGCGCGACTCGAACCAATTGAAAAGACCTGGGAGGAGGCGTCGGCTAGACACGGTGAAATCATGTCTCGCGGAATCGATGAAATGGCTGAATACGTGCGCGAGGATGTATTCTTGTTCATGCAGACTATTGTTGAGGAATTGCAGGAGTATCTCGTGGGGATAGAGTCTACGCTTCCGACGATAACTCCCGAATAAAGTATTCAGAATCTCGCGGCGTCCACGCTCTCCGGCTTCGTGGCCACTTAAAATTTGGAAGGTGGATCTACCCACCTTCAATGGTGGCTATGAAGGGTAGGAAAATTTCCGTAACCTCTTCCTCTCGTTAATGGAGAAATCGGACGAGATCGATAATACCTCGGGGCTCCACTGTCTCATCAGCTGTTTAAAGGATCCGGCCAGGGATATGGTGATAAATGCAGAGATGACGGAGGAGCTTTACAAACCAACTTTGTCCGCTTTAGATCGTCGATACTATTCCCCGCATCTCACCGTGGAACGACTGTTTGGTTCGTTGCTCGACCTTCAACCGATCAAGAAGGCGAGTAGCCGCACGCTACTTAATTTAGCGAATAAAATCGACATCGCGGCTCAGGGTTTTGACTGATTAAGGCTACCGATTACGGAGACGTGGAACGTGTTGCTCTGCAGCTGATTCACGGCGCTCTTGGATCCTGAATCGTAGAAAGCTCGGGATGACAGGCTTTGGGCACGTGACGATTGGGTAAAGGAGGAGCATGCGGATGAAGTGCGTGGAGCCGACAGCATGTTCTATTCATCGTCTTTTTGAAAAGCGGGCTCAGTTCGTCGGTTTTAAAGAGAAGGATTCTCCACCCCCGACACCGTCACGGAGGCTGAGTTTCGTAATGAAACAAAATACCGGGGTGCGACGCGCGCTGCACGTTGGCACCGCGTACAAGTTTTACCCGCAATGTAAAGACGCGCATTTTCTTTGGACCTGCCCAGAATTCAAAGCCTAGAGTCCAGGCAACACTGATCTGCTGTCTCTCGTTTGCGTCTCTGTTATCTGTGTTTCATAAGACTCTGTGAACAGCCGTACCTACAGTTGAATCTGCGAGAAATGAGCCAAGCGGCACAACACGTTGCTGCACTTTCTCCGTGAGAATTCCGAAGACGGCGATAATGCGCAAAATCCACCCCCCGCGTTTCCCAAACCGACGAGCAATCAGGATGGACATCCCAATCATCGCGCGGCTAACGGACAAGCAGCCGCGAACGCGACTGAAACCGTCCAGGAAACCGCATTGGCGGTGCAGGTGAAGAATCTCCGGGTGGTTACGCTCTTGGCGATGGCGCGAGCCAATAGTGCACGAACTGCGGTGAGAGCACTACTGGAGGGAGCGAAGGTTTCCTTTGTCACCGAATCTTTGGTGCAGCTGCTGCAGCTGTCGAAGAGACGCGTAGATACGACACTGTCGGGAATTGGTGACGAATTATTAGGGAGATCACGTTTCCGGGGGAGCCTCGGGATCCAGTCAGCCGTCCTCTCGAGCTACATCTTTAATATAAATGCTATCGTGCTGCCACGATTGACCGGGAGATTTCCATCGCGATCCACCGTGAAAATCAATCTGAGTCACCTGGGGAATCGGCAATTAGCTGACCCGTCCCTGTTTGAAAGGGAAGATGTTGACTTAATCATTGGTACGGATATATACGAACAACTTTTAAGGGCTGGATTAATGTCCATTCCTGGTACGGGGTTGGTCGCGAAAAACGCCGCCCTGTAGTGGATCCTCTCCGGCAAGACGGAAGCCCTCAGGTCACGGCGGACGAGTCGGAGACAGGCATGATCGTGGTGAATCATTGCTCCATCAACGTGGAATTGTCCCGCTCATTATCCTGCTTCTGGGAAATCGAAGAAGTCCCCGACCAGGAAGAGAGCATGAACAGCGAGGACTTGGCAGACGAGGAGTTGTTCTCCCTAATTAATCGACGGGATGGGACAGGTAGGTTTGAGGTGGCCTTACCTTTACGACATTTAGTTTCCGCTGTAGGTCGTGAGACGATGCGACAGGCGATCGGCGCGCTGAAGTCGCTACACAGAAGATTTTAACGTGAACCGGACACTGCTCTTAAATATCGGCGATTCATCAGCGATTACGAGGCGTTGGGACACATGACCCGAGTTGGTAAATCCGAGATTTTGAGCAATAGGACGTGGTATCTGCTGCATCATGCCGTGTTCTCGCGACCGTTAACCAAACGGAAGATCCGGGTCGTTTTCGATGCCTCCCGACGTACACGTGAAGGACATTCCCTAAACAAATTTCTGCTCCTCGGTCCCGCGCTACAGCGTGAATTGCTATTGATTTTACTCAACTGGCGGCGTTATAAATATGTATTTACGGCCGACATCGTCAAGATGTTCAGACAGGTCTCGGTTCACGAGCAGGACTGGAATTACCAGTGGATCGTGTGGTCTTGCAGTGCGATGAAGCCGCCAGTTGATTACAACCTGACCACTGTGACCTACAGGACCGCGGGTGCGCCGTTCCTCGTAATCCGGAGTTTGTATGAAGTTGGCAGCGTGCGAGGCTGGAAAGTTCCCGCAAGGTGCATCCTTGCTGCTCAACAACCTCTCCGTATACGGTATTTTTAACGCTGTGGATACGTTGCTCTCAGCGGAGGAGAAGGCATGGTAAACCGTTGCGTTGTTAGCCACCGCGGGCATCATTCTCGACAAATGGGCAGTGAATTACCCCTCGCTCTTGCCGCAGCAGAATGAAAGTCGACGCGATCCGGAATCGAAATGCGTAAATAAAAAGGACAGCGTCAAAACTCTTGGCGTATTGAGGGAGGCGTTACATAACGTATTTACCTTCGGCTGGGATGTCAGCGGAAGATGAGCGAGAAACAACGAAACGCTCTATACTTTCGTGAGTGGCTGGATTGTTTGACCTCCTCGGTTGGCTAGCCCCGGTAATAGTGGTTGCCAAAATTATATTGCAGGATGTCTACATGCTGCAAAGCGACTGGGATAGCATGGTCATCCCGGAGATCCGACACGCGTGGAAGGCTTACTGCCGCGCATTAGAGCGATTAAACACCGTCCGAATACCCCGGTGGGTGATTAGCCGGAGTGCAAGATCCATCGAGTTTCACGGCTTTTGCGTGGCCTTGAAGAGAGCATACGTGGCGTGCGTGTACTTGTGTGCTCGAGATGTAAGCGGGAAGGGTGATAGCACTTTGTTGCTCCGAAGGTAGCACCGCTTAAAACTAAGAATATTCCTAATCTCGAGCTGCGTGAGGCAGTGTTCTTGATAAAGTTGATTAAATATTTACAGCGATTACCTTGGATGTCGATCGAGAACATCTTCCTCGAGATGGATAGCCGGATAGTGTTGACATGGCTAACCAAGCATCCGAGTCAATGAAAGACCTTCATAGCGAACCGAGTCTCACTGATCCAAACAGAGTTTGCCGAAAGCAACTTAGGGACATGTAGAAACTCGGAAGAACCCAGCGGATTTGAGGACGCACGGAGCGAATCCAGTCAACCTCAGCGAATTGGAGTTCTTGTGGCATAGTCCAGAATTCTAATCAAAAACGGCGTTCTGAGTGGCCTTCAATTGCCCTGACGGTGCAGGTAACCTATTCTCGATTGGCTAAGGATAAACTGGACTATGAGATGCTCACCCGCTACTCCAGCTATAGGAAATTAATCCGAGTTGTCGCATATTGTTTGTGTCCTCCTGTACGCCGTCGTAGAACAATTACGGAGACAGAGTATTTGCCAAAAAATCCGACAGCCAAAGAAAAACGGATGGCTACGCGACTAGTTTTCAGACTGGCGCAAGAGCACGGATATGCTGATAATATACAAATGATTAAGCGAGGAGATGCTTTAGCGACGATAATGATGGCTTGTTGCGCTTAGGTGGGCATTTATCCCACGCAAATCTAGTGTACGACCAAAGACACTCCCTGATTCTTTCGGCGCGTTCAAGTCTTAACAAACTCCTTATACGACACGCACATCAAGAGTGCTTGCACGGAGAATGCACTCTCACGGCTAGCTACGTTCTGCAGCACGCGTGGATGCAAGGCGTACGACCACTCATAAAGAAGACCGTGCGCAATTGTGTGATATATCAACGAGCCAAGTCAAAGCTGATGCATCAGCTGATGGATGACTTACCGGCAGTTCAGGTAACACCTGCCCGACCCTTCACCAATTGCGGGGTTGATTATGCCGGCCTGATTCAAGTACGAGCTATGAAAGGATGAGTCCACAAGGCATATAAGGGTTACGTCGCCTTTGTCTTTTATTTTAATACCCAAAAATAAAATTCTAAATATTTACAAATAAAAAAGTTACAAATTTTTTAATTAATTTAAAAATGTTACTATCAATGTATATAAAAATGAATTTTCTTTATAATCTTATTAGCTATAATTCGTACATTGATAATGAAGTATTAAAATTATGACTTTTTATTTTATAAAAAAAATAAAAACAAATGTACTTTTTCGTTAAAATTATTAATAAAAAAACACCTGAATATCATGACTAGCATTTTAAAAAACAAGAATTTACTGATTTTTTTATGAATTTTTGATATGCATCACTAGCTGCTTTTTTCATAACCTAAAAACTGCTCTATTGCTTAATCTATTTGTAAATAACACATATATGATTTGAAAAGTAGAGCAAATTTTCTTTAATATGTTAAATCAAAATAATTTTGCATAAGTAGACTAGAGTTGTTTTTTTGATTTAATTAAAATTTTTAAATTGTTTAAGAATATAAAAGTATACTAAATTAGTTGATTTATTATAAAGATCTTTAAAACCCTATTGAAGATGATAGATCAACTACTAACACTAAACACTAGTATTTTATTTACACGACACCTACTTAAAAAGGATTTGTATAACTAATTTATTTTTATTTTTAATATATATTTTTAATTTTTTATTGAATTATAAAAATAAAATATATTGACATGAAAATTACACATATAATCTATTTAATTAATATAAACAATCTTTTTAGAAACAAACAAATTTTTATTGAAAAAAACATAAATCTTAATAATTTTATCCATATTTGCAGAAAATGCATGTATACAAGAAGACATTACAGGCAATGATTTATCCCATTTCGTCAACAACACCTCATAATTTTATTACATGGACAGCTACTTCTCCTACTTATTGCTACGAATGTGAAGGCCTCCTTTGGGGTATAGCACGGCAGGGTGTTAGATGCATTGAATGCGGCGTCAAATGTCATGAAAAATGCAAGGATCTTCTCAATGCTGATTGTTTACAAAGTAATTATTTAAAATAATATTATTGAAGTAACTTTTTAAAACTCCATTTCATAATATAATAAAAAAATACACATTACTCAAATAAATTATTTTTGTTATTATTAAGTAAAAATAATTTTTAATATAATTATAAATAAAATTACTACATTTTCACACAATCTAAAATGATCTCAGAGTATTTAAAATGATTATAAAACTACAATACATTGTTAAGATTTTTATTCTGTCAATAAATTCAAATTTAAAGAAAATTTAATTGATGGTTTCTAAGTTTGATATTTTTATTCTTTAATATTTATAATGTAATATTATTTTATGATGTAATGGTATTTTTTCAATTCTTTGAAAGCTAACAACTATTATTTTATGTTTTATTTCTTATATCTAAATAATTAAAAACATTATGATTTAAAATATAAATCTATTATAATTTAAATTTTTTTCTAATTTTTTTAATTTTTTATTAACCTAGTTAATATAAAATCAATTTTTATAAATTATGAATTTGTTAGAAAAATATTTTTATATGTATAAAAAATTTTAAATTACTATTTTTGTTCAATCTTTAAAAATATTATTTCTTGACTTTTATTTTTATAAATGGCTAAAGTACATGACACTTTGAATTACTTTTATTACTTATATTTTCCGTATCCCATCTACTATGATCGTGTTACTAATTAGTTTATCAATATTTTTTATAACTAATACTACATTGATGATTTAAAAATTTTGAAATACTATTTTATTAATTTTATCTTTACTCAGCTATCTCTTATGTTACGTATTTAAATTATCGCGATGGGTATATAATTAAATTCTAAATATTAATCTGCAACAACGTAACTTATACCAGATTCAGTTCTGCCCTAGCCAAAGCGGTAAGAGCTTTGATCTTTATATATATTTATATATTTATATATATTTGATCTTTATATAGTAATAAAATAAATGCAACAACGATAGTTAGAGAAACAGAATATTGTTTATTCTAATCAACAATTAATGAAGGAGAGAGTACGATTTTTAATGTAATATAATTGATAGAGTAACCCTTGACTTTAAACGCAATCGCGTACAGAGTAAAGCAGTTTTTTCATTGTATTACAGTGCAACAAAATTTGCGTTAATTTATTCGCGAATCGTTTTCATCTTCGCCGCAGTGAATAACCTAAAAACGATACAAATGATTCAATTCGCTAAATCCGACGGAGCAACGAACTTCATTTGAAGTTAACGAATCAGCCCCGCGTGGCATACTAAAATCATTCCCGAGCGCCTTCCGGTATCGAGAGCGCGAAGGAAAAATAAAGTAGAACCGCGGTGATAAAAGGCAGAATGCGCCCAGCCGCGAAACCTTATTTTGTGCTAGATATTGAAGAGTATAATTCTCGTGCTTACACAAGGAGTCACTCGACAATATCATACACAAAAAATATAAAATTATTAAACCCGTGCTTACACGGACTATAATTTCCCCCCTTTTTTTATCTTTAAATTCTATTAAACGAAGAATTGTAATATTTGACGCCTGTTGTGACAAGGCTGTCAATACCTTGTCATAATAGTCACTAAATATAATAGACCGGTGTAACGAAATAATATAAGAAAGTTAATATCCTGTCATAACAAGCTTATTGACCTCCAGTCACATAAACACTGAAGTATTGTTGTGGTGCTCTCTATCATATCAAGGGAGTGAGGGCAATTACAATAATATTAGTCTGGTAAATTTAAGATAAAAAGAAAACACATTATTTTTGTATAAATACCCCTTGACCAGCGCTGAAGAAACTAATTCAGTAGCTACACCTCAAGAGAACAGTGCTGAAAACAAATAAAATAGATCGTCGCTTATGTTCTCTTGAAATAAATAAGTTATTTAGTCACTTATTTTTATGTTTGTGTTTTTTTATTTCTTGTTTTTGCTCTCGATACTGAAAATCTATCCGCGTTACACAATAAAGGCGTAACGTTACAACAGAAATATGTAAGCCCCGATTCTATTGTTCATGATTTCTTGTAAAGGAGGTCCGAATTAGAATATTCTCGAGATGTTAACCCGCTCAAATTTTGAAGCGAAATCCCCATAAGTTTCTTTCAATTTTACTCATTACATGCGCTCGATGAAAAATTGCAAATCCTCAAATTCTCCTTCCGGGGTCCATGATGTCTTCCAAACACTTGATTAGCGCTCTGTCAGCTATTTCCGCTATTATCTTTAGATTGACCATCGCGTATTAATTTTCGGCTCCGGTGCGGAATTTTCACAAAATGACGGATTTAGAAGTTCTTATTACTCACGGTTTCTCTGTTACTCGTATCTGAATTTGATTTCTTCATCATCAATTTCATAAAGCTTTGTCTTTTTTTTTCGATGCATGTACTATTTTCCTTTCTTTTCAGAATTCATCATTGTTAAGATGAATATTAATAATAATATTATATACGCCACACTTATGAATTTCATTAGTAAGTGACAATTATATTCCTAAAGGGTATATGAAAAAAACACTTATATATTCATCGGGGACTATTCGACAAGGAATCTCTTGTCTTTCTCAAGCCTTTATTAAAATACAATAAATATACATTAACATAAACAATTAAAATATAAATACATAGAATATAGTACAAGTTTTACATATTTATCTCGGTACAGTGTTTTAAAAATTAATCTCGTGTAACTTACGTTAACACGGTATCAAGTATAAATGTATCGAGGAAACATTTACGTTTATTTATATACAGTCACTTGTGTATTTCATCATCAGTCTGTTTAGATATTTATACTCTGTATTTAACACATGTGTGTCCTATCTATTTATAGTAGACGGGTCCATGTATATGTGTAACATTTCCGATATTTAGCACTTTCCGTAATTATGCTTTTTATTTAAGATTTTGACGAATACATAAATATTTTACTCCACACACCCGTCAGGAACTTAATTGTCACTTAGTAAATAGACAATAGAGGATGTCCTTTCTAACTCTGAAAATCTTTATGAATTTTAATTTCGACATTATAATTGATATTTCTATATCATGATATAACATGATATAACATTTGCGGAAAAAAATATATTAAGTTTCAGAACATTAAATGACTATGAATAAAAAATTTTTTAAATTGTAACGATACTCACCACGTGTCTTTACGAATAACATAACCACTTCAACTATAAAACGCATTAGCAGCGAGTACGCTTATATAAGACAAGCGCTCTGCTGCAGTGACACTACTTATAAGATATTATGCTGCCTTATGATTGTTTGACACAACCGGATCCTTGTACTATTCCGCGGACTGCGAGTCCCATCCTCCTTATCAGAGATGAAATAATGGACCATCTTGCACATCTCAGAGCTGGTAGTTAAGTTCACCGTTCGTTAATCATCATCAGATTTACTATCATACAGAGGAGAAATTTTTACGAGCTTTCTAACATTATCCATTATGAGAACTCTTTTTACTAGACTCTTAACTTGATTCATTATAAGAACCCTTTTTAAAGAGATCACTTCATTCATAGATTCATTATTTATTATTTACACATGGAAACCCTGAAATTAATTATAATTTACTCACTTATTTCCTCACACATACAAGCTAAGCCAAATATATATTATAACTACACTCGTAAAGCAAAGTCCATCCACCACAATAAAGTAGTAGTTCCTGGAAGAAGATGAGATGCACTAAGGTCATAAGAAGAAATCATAAATCTACTCTTATTACCAAAAACACTTAATTTTATTATTTTATTCATTTTATTATTTTTATTAAATTTTACTAAATTTTTGAGAATAGTTAAATCTGTGGAATAAGATTTTTTCCATATAACCTGATGCATACAAAACAAAAATACATGATGTATAACACTATATTTGAAGAATAAAGGAATAAAATGAGGGAAAAATTTTCTTTCTTCCATTATTTTCTAATCTAGTCGAGTATTAACTCTATCGAAAATGATGAGGAGAAAACATTCGTTTCAATGAGAGTTGAGTCTCTATTATTAACAAATATTAGAAATATTAATAATTAGAAAAGTATATTAACTTTCTTCTAATGCTTGTCATAATAATTTTTAAGGTAATTTTCAAAAATAATTATGCTAATTAATACATAAAAAATAAAGCAGGAAAGAAAATGTCAAATAATTAGACTGCATATCTTTTGAAAATTATTATTCTAAAATAACTATTGTTTTTAATATATTATTAGGAGCTGCCGAAAAAAGTTCAAAACATGGAGCTGAAGACAAAGCTAATAGTATTATAACAGCAATGAAAGATAGAATGAAACAGCGAGAACGAGAAAAGCCTGAAATCTTTGAACTTATTCGGTAAGCACATCTAATTTACTTTTATGATTTATTATTTTATACATTAATTTTGAATAAAATTATATTTTCAAATATATATATATATATATCTGTTTCATATACCTATTGTGCGAGTTAGACAAATAATAAAAAAAATTTTCAGAAAAATTACATAGGAAAATTAATCTTTCGTACTGTTACAAAATGTTATATGTTTAAATTAAAATTAAACATATTTTTTGATATAAAAAAATTATTTTTTAAAGTAATTATATAAAATAATTATGTATATATTAAATTCTATACAATATTATATATATATTATAAAAATATTTGCTCATATTATACTAACTAAAATGTCAGAAATTATATTTAAAATGGATATAACTGTTCTAACAACAAGTTTTATTATCATCAAACCATTTTTAAAATCTATCTATTATGCTTTGAAATATTAAATTGTTTCAAATTTATATTTTAGGAATTTATATTTTAAAAAATTAAATATTCGTACATTGATTCTAAAATCACTTTAAATATATAATAAAAAAAAGTTTCAATAAGTTATAATAACAAAATACAGTACATTGAATATAAAAAGAACTAGAATTACACTTATCATTATATTTTAATTCAATTATAAATTGTTAATATTCAATTTGTTATGTCGCAATGGTGTGGCTTCCCTTGACCTGGTGTTAATCTAGCCAAAATCAAGATTCATTTGAGAGGGCGAAAAGTAAAGAAAATTAAAAGTATTCATTGATAAGCTAGACAGGACAATTTTTATTTCGTCATTATTTAAAATCATATTACTACATTATATACATCATACATTATATATACATTATTATATACATTATATACATCATAATTTACTACTTCTAAGGAAAATTTATATAAATTCAAAAGAACAATGCACAAGAAGAATATCGTCGCTAACAGAGCATTGGTATTTTTTTAGCGATCGTGTTTCTTGTATCATTAACAGATTTAAAATCCATTTATTTATGGTATTGGGGATTCAGCTTTTCATTTCCATAGTGAAAATCGACACCCGTATGGTGTATATAAATATCTTACGCGAGATATACCTGTCTAGTAGCGTCTTCAATATTTTCAGTATAAATATAAAGGACGTTGAGCAGATAGGTTTATAATACTTTGGTAAGTTATACTGAGCTTTACCATCTTAGGTGTGAAAAAACCTAAGCTAGATGCCAAGATATGGATATATATCCAGTTGGTAGGCTGGCCCTATACAACCTAAATAACGTTATTACTATCCTAACTCTTCCTTTCTGTATATCAAGGAGATGCCATTAAATCCTACAGCTGTTGAAGCTTTCGGCTTGAAACTTTGTATAGGTAACCCTTGAGGGATCTATTTTTATTTTTCCAACTTCCAATTTAATCCCGTACTACTGATCATCAGTCTAATGATATTTGTATCCATTTATGAGTTCGGCAAATAAATCTATAACAAACAAGAAGAGCCTCCAATGTGCTCATGACTCATCTACCATCATCCATCACAATTGAATTATGCCCGTTAGTTGGAGAGCTCTGTTATATATGACAGAATTTGGCTATTTTAGTAACTTCACACATATTTTCACAGTAAACTCTCTAGCTATTTATACTCCACTCTACAATAAACCCTAGTTTATGGCTGATTTATGCTTAATATATATACAGTATCATATGTAGAAACAAAGCTCTTGAGTTTAGTCTCCAATTCTTCAGTATATCCTCTTCAAACGGTTCTTTTGAGATTTTGACCTGATTCTTTGAACATGGAGATACCCGTGAACCAAAAGATTATGTGATTGTGATCAGGTATAAAATTTCATCGAAGACCCTCCAATTCTTAAACGTTTAACGAATTGATATAAAAGCCAAAGTTATATCAATTATCTCCTTTCTAATAAAATTTTGAAAACTTAGTTTATAACTGATATTTAAAAAGTCCATGTTAGTGGTGCCCAGATACTCTACGAATAATTCCCTACTTTGATTTTCTGAGCTACCCTTTTTGTCATGGGAAAGTAAGCTGCTGAACTAATTATTACTTTGTCTTTGCCACCCAAATCCATTTAGCGAATAATGGAGGCGGACAAATTCCTAATACAATGATTCTTTAATAGACAGACTGAAAATCGCTTGACAATAAGACAGATTATATCCTTGTCGTATTATCGGAAATCACAGTGCCATACTTACTAATTTTTTAAAATTCTGACCTTATATAGCTAGCTAGGTTTTTTGAATAATGACTATACTTGTTTGCATCATCTCAAGAGTGCGCACTCTTTCATATACCAGGATACCCTTTCTATGATGCAGTTTAATCTACAAAAATTCTGTGCTGGTCAAAAGTACAGTACAGAAATTGAAAGAATTTTTATTCCAACTTATCATGCTGAGCATTGAATATATTTGGCTCATCATCTATTCGCATGTTGCTTTCGAGAGTTTCGTACCGACTCTCCTTCTTACCAATACAGACATAGTGAGCTCCGCGTAACCCAAAATAAAGTTTAAAGTTCATGCTATTTAAGACATGATCTTGTCCACTTGGACAGCAAGAAACGAATCTTTTCACCTATTAATTCTGTTGTCTCTGGGTACTACCTTTCTTGAATTAATTCCCCAATCTCTGACATGAAGAGATAACAAACAAAGGTAAATGTGACACCTGTCTGTAAGAGGTGGAGCCCACACGGCACATCTCGGGGGCGGAATCAAGCCAAGCATGCATCAAAGTTATCATCTTGTTTGCTCACATTCATTACCATTTGACCATAAGGAAACCCAAAATTAATCGTAGTAAGCATTTTCTCACACTTTTACTCACACATCCATATCAAATCAAAAGCACGCTACCTCCATAACCGGCAAAGCCAAATCCCACCAACATAGCAAAATCGTAATCCCTGAAAGAGGTAAATAAAGTTAAAATGAAAATCATAAAAGAATAGGTGAGCTGAATAGTGTTGTAGAGATAAGAAACTAAAAACAGAATAGTAAATATAGCATGATTGAAAAATGAGTGAAAAAAGGTGTAAAATTGAGAAGAATATAAAATGATATATATAACTCGTAAATCAAATTATAAATTTAATTACTTATAACATGAATAGAATATTGGCAAAACAAGAGAGAAAGAATAAAAGACATAAAGATGAAGAATGTTTAAGCAAATCAGATAATTATATGTAAAAATTGGGTTAAATGAAAAAATGTGGCAGGATGTTATAAAAATAGTATGATATATGGATGTAAAAAATATTTTTCTTTTTTCTTCAATAAAACAAAAACATTTTTCGAATTTTTAAAATGTAGGAAATTGTCGAGTTCAAATAATCTTTAACAATTACAAAAGCAGACTATTTTTTACTTATTTTTTTTTAAAATTAAACTGAATCAATCTCTTCAAATTCTTTTATAATTGACAAAATCACTTGAACGTTAGATTTTATTGATATACAGTTTTACACCGATATACATCACACATTTTTATATATTCATAAAATCAATACTTAAATCTCAGCATGAAAATCGACCAGTTTTCTATTTAGTACAAAAATACTATCTACATTATAAATAACTAATTGTACGAATTTTGGTCTCTTATATTTTGTATTAAATGCCTTGAATTTTAAATTTAATAATATTTTATTATAAATTAGACAGATCATTTTACTCCGATCATATACCAAACCAGCTAGTTTCTTCTTTTATGTGGAAAAACATAATTTTTCCGAATACAAATTTGTCATTACATACATAAATGGTCTGTCCATGATGTATCGAGTTTTTTTTTTTATTCTGCAACTATTGGTCGTAGCGATTTTAGAGAGATCTTAAAATGTAGGGGAGGAGGGTTTATTTGTCCATTTTTTGTGTTTTTCCAATAATTTCAAAAACGGAATTTTATTTCGGGTGAAGAATGTTTTTCAGTTTTGTGACATGGCGCGATGGAATAATTATTAGAACATATTTACACGGTAAATTTTGTTTGTGATTTAATCAAATGCTGTTAAAACTTTTAAATATAAAAAAAATATTTAAAGATAAAATTACGTGTTAATTGCATTTAGAAAAATCACATAAGTCTCTCAAGAAGGTCAATGGTTATTCCCGTTCTCAGCACCAAAAACCAATCCAAATCGATTTTAACCCCCGATATGTGCATAAAATTGTGAGTTGAAACGGTCATTTAAGGATTAAAGTAATCGATTACAGCCTGAATTAACAACACATACATACAGTTATCCTTAAAAACAATTTTTTACATTAAAAAATCTCTAAAATGTTTTGATCAAAACGTAAACCAAAATTTTACTGCATAGCGTTGTTCGATTAATTACTCCATCGAGCTGTGTCCAAAAATCGAAAAACATCCTTTACACGAAATAAAATCTTACCGCTTCTAATTATCGATGAAACAAAAAATATGGACAAATGGAAAAAACTTCCCCCTACACTTTAAGACCTCTCATAAATCGCTGCGACCAATAGTTGCCAAATAAAAAAAACTCGATACTTTGTGGACAACAGACCATGTATAGAAGATAAAAAGAAAGACTTCAATCACTATTACTTTAAATGTTTATATACGTACATTTATTAGAATAATCATCTGATTAAAGAACTTGTTCAGTTTGCCGCGCTGAAAATATAATTATTTTTTCAGGGCTGATAAAAAAACTATTGCATTAAATTTTTTGACAATATATTTATAAATCTATTTTTTCATTTTGAAATAAAAATATTGTTTTAAAGTAAGAGTACGTAATAATCTGTGGAAGCTTTAAAAAATTTAAAATGAAAGGCAACAAAGAAGAAGGTTATCTGTAAAAGATAAATTTTTTTTTCATGACAAATTAGTTAAAATTCTATTTATTCTGCATATCTAGTTTCTTATAATTTAAAACGTGACTAAATGACAATGTTTTAAAAAAAACTTATTTGTTTTTTACCATCTGTTGATACTATATTTTTTAAATATTTCTTAAATTTTTTTTTTAAATAATATTTACAATTAATATTCATAACAATAAATTTATTTGTTCTAAATATTATTCAATAATATATTTATTCTACTTCATTTATAAATACACTTTTGTATTCTTAACAAATCAATATCGTAAAATTTTTATTTAGACAGTATTATTATGGGCAGATATAAGATAATAATATATTTAATATAAAAATTATTTTAATACTTAAAAAGATTTTAATATTAATTTAAAATAAATTAAGTTACAAAAGAAAAAATATCCGATTTAATTCTATCAAAACCTAAATAAAAAAAATTTTTAATTTAACAACGATTTTATTTTTTATGAACTCCAAACAAAAATGATAATTTTTTCATAAAATTTTCAATTAAAAAACAATCAAGTTTTTTTATATAAATTTTGTTGCAAAAGAGTAATAGACAAAATAATTCTGAACTCGCACAATACAAAATCTAGTTTACTACAACAATTTTTAATTACACATTTAAATCTTTTCCATTATCTAATATTTTTTTATTATATGTTATTAATTTTATAATAATAAAATGGATTTTCATAAAATCGAAATTAAGCAATTTTTTACACGAATGAAAATTGTAATATAAGATACAATAATTTTCTATAAATCACTATAATTACGAAGTCTAATCATTTGATATATTGTAAGTGCCTCAAATTGTAATAAAACTCTAACAGAAAAAGCTTTATTGTTTGTATTTTTATATAAATAGTTTTTAGTTTTACACTTGTATCTTTTATGTTAAATTTCATAAGTCAATTAATAAATATATTTTTTACACAATAAATTAAATAAAATTTAATTACTATTTATAAATCATATTTTTAGAAAATCCATATATACATGTATATATATATCTTTAATAAATCTGATTGTGAAATTTATATGTACTTATTCATATAATTAATAAAAGATTTGATAATTGTTACTAATTCTGTGTATATTAAACTTAGAAAATAAATATTTTTCTTAATATGCAAATGCCTGATTATACACGTACCTTAATCATAATATGTAAAACGCATTATTCATATCATCAAATCTTCTTATAAATAATCTTAGAAATATATACATTTATATAAAATGAGAACTCTATACATGTGCAACTGAAAATGATGAATTGTACATTAATTATAATTATAATTAAACATCCATGTAGTAATACATCAGTATATTGACACAATATACGATTATTATATGGAAAAATATCTTTTTTTGAGTGTTGAATTGTTTTGGTTATTTGAACAAAACAGCAAACAATTAATTGTTTTATACAACTAATACCTCAAAAAAGGACATTTTTTCATAATGGAAGGTATTTTTTTATAAGAATTTATCATAATATGTAATGGCTTAAATACAAATAAAACTACATGCATGAACACAAAAATTTAATTTGTTTATTCATTAATAATTACTGTTTGCTGCATTTCGAAAATTGTGCTTACATTATGATATCGTTTATGCTTGTAGATATATTAAATTTTATAAAAAATAATTATTTGCTTTTTTTACTATAAAATTTTATCTGACAATATGTAATGTGTAAATAGAAGTTTTATGTGTAATATTTAAAAAATCCATGACAGATATACCTATATAAACTATAATAAGAATATTTATCTCACTATATTTTACAATGGATAATGATTTATTATTGTATGTCTTGATACTATATTTAATTTAGAAAAATTATTCTAACATATCAAAATATTTTTTATGCTATAAAATTAAATCAAAAATTTTTTATTATTCGAAAATGCTGCAATAATTTATTCATAAAATGTTTTTTTTTCAAAATATACATATATCAATTTTTTATTATTATTTATTCTATTTTCATCAATGATTGATTATAGTATACATAAGCTATTATATTTAACATCATTTTATTATAAATAATTAGTATTTCAATAACTTTTTTAAATAATGTTATTAAAAATAAGCACCTTTCATAATTACTATATTAGTTTATATTATAATTTTATCTTAACAAAAAATTTTAAATTATAATACTAAATTAAAATGTTTTGATGAGGTATCATCTATGTGGATGCTATTAGTTGATAATAATCATTGCTTTAATAAAATATTATTAAAAAATTTGAGATTTTATTTAAATTGTTACCAAAAAATTACGGATATTATACAAACACATTTTAGATATGATGTAAAAATAAATTAAAATATTCATATGATTTAATTTGCATCGATACTTATTTCTTTCATTAGAATAAGTGAATTTTTCAATTATATTATATATGTAGTTTAAATTAATAAAAATTTATGCTGACTATTAACAGTTTAAATTGATAAAAATTTATGCTAAATATTGACAGTTTAAATTGAAAAAATATTATATAAACGAAAAAAAAGGTATATATAATTAATAACTTATATAAAAGTACCATACATGAGTGAATTAATATAAATTAATTTAATTTTGTTGTTGTTTTTTTTCTAAGGAAACCTTCCATATTATCCTTTACAATTTCCTTTCTTTTTACATGTGTAAAGGAGGAGTTCGTTGTATTGTATATATATATATATATATATATATATATATGTATGTGTGTGTGTGTGCATACTATTATATACTATTATATATGCTAGACCGAATATCAATACTTGCTGTTGATACATGTAACGATAATTGTCTTATATAGTGAATAAACTTAGTATTTATGGTCTGGATTAACATTAATCAATTAAGTATTTTACTTGTGAGAAAAAAATCTCACAAAGCGTGGCTTCCTCGAAGCCATGACGTTACGAAAGAGAGAGAGAGAGAGAGAGAGAGAGAGAGAGAGAGAGAGAAAGCAAGATGTGCCCTCTCTGACGAAGCATTGCCTGAGAAACGGCGTCGACCCCATCTACAGTCCAACGAATCTACGGATATGGTTTAAATAGGACGTCCGGCTAAAAACTAACGGTATGCTGCGATCGAGTTCCAGATAAAAGGGCAGCAACTGGAAGAAAACGTACTGGTCTTGACAGGACAAACGTTCTTGTTGTCGCTTGAGATGGATATGCTGATAAGAACAAATTTCAGGATCCTGATTACCAGTTGAAACAGCAATGCGGCAATGAAGCGTCGTTAGAGGGCCCACTGACGCCAGGAACTAAGAAGGTGGCAAGGCAGACTACGGCAGTCTGAGTCCGGGATGCGGCTACTCAGACAAGGAAGATGGCCTCGGTAATACTCCTACCGCTAGGAGACCTAGTGTATTACTCCCAGTTTTTCGAAAAAAATCTTAAATTAATTAGGGGGAGAGTGTGAGAAAAAACCTCATAACGCGCGGCTTCCACAAAGCTGTGACATTACGGAAGAGAGAGAGAGAGAGAGAGAAAGCAAGACGTGCCCTCTCTCTTTCACGGAACCGAACGATGCCGGGAGGCGGAATTCGGATCTCTCTCTAGGGCACTTACTGTCTCCGTCGCGCGTAATCAGCGGTGCGCTAGCCCAGGCGCCATAACACAGTCGCCCGAGTGGGAGAGTGTCGTTCTCTCTCGGGTATCCGGTCGTTCGTTTGTGTACTCCGTGACTCCTGTACGCGGCCCGATTAGGTCGACTCACTCTATTTAAAAAGTGAGTCACCGTCGGTCCACATGCAGAATATAAAATTACAGACTAGCATAATCATGGTAGGCTTCGAGAGCAAAGCAAAATCGAAGAGTCGCGAATACAAAATCTCTATTTTTGTAGATATTCGTATGAACTTTGCCTTCTCTCTTCTTTTTAAGAAACAAGGCATCATCTGCATATACACCATATTGTATTTGGAATGAGAGTATGTGAATACATGTGGATTGGTTAAGGAACGTGCGTGTTATTATTTATTGCCGATCCCTTTCCCATTTTACATATTTTAGGAGCACCATCGATACCCTCCGGCGAGCCAACTTCAGGTGGGAGCCCGAACAATAGTTACAACACTGCACTAACATACTTTATATTATGTAGTAGTGTCAATTAATATTTGAAATAGAGATGCTCAATCTTATAACTTATGTACATTTTTAACCTACTATAAAGAAATAATGCTTATCACAGGCTTCTATCGCATATATATATATGTATATATTTGTATATGCTATACATTTGCCTTTTCTCTCTCTCTTTCTCTCTCTCTCTCTCTCTTTCTCTCTCTCTCTCTCTCTTTCTCTCTCTCTCTCTCTCTTTCTCTCTCTCTCTCTCTCTACAATTATTTACCTACAAACATTTGTGAAAAATCTTCGACCTCTTCCTTTAAATATTACACCGTACAACTCCTTGTTTTCCAATCTCATTCTTTACAGATTTAATATCTTCTCTCGCCACTTTCTACTTATTTCTCACATGCATTACTGTATTTGTATAATAAAACTGTGTATTTATCTATATATAAATGTAGGTGTAATTTATCTATACATCATACGTTAATCTTTTTTTTTTTTTAATATATTGTAAAACTATTTTTTTGCAACTATCTGCGCATAAATAAATTTTACATCGATCTATCATCTATCTATCGCTTTACTTTATTTTTTTTCTAGCTGATTCTATTAAAAACAATTTTTATTTATTTTGTACAAATTCTATTTTACATTATAATTCAAACGCAGATTTTATTTATTACTTAATAATTAATTCACAAAAAAAAAAAATTTATGCTGCTATTGGAAAACATTTTAATTATTAAAAATTAAAAAAGAGCGGAAAGTTATATGTTAATTTAAAGATTTTGTATACAAGTACGTAAATACATGGTCTGCTCACGAAGTATCGATTTTTTGTATTTTTCAACTATTGGTCATAGCAATTTAAGAGAAATCTTAAATGTTAGGAGGGAGTTTTTTCTATTTGTCTCTTTTTTTGTTTTTCCGATAATTTCAAGCGACAAAATTTTATTTCGCATGAAGAATGTTTTTCAGTTTTGTGACATGGCGCGATGGAATAATTATTAGAACATATTTGCACGGTAAATTTTGTTTGTGATTTAATCAAATGCTGTTAAAACTTTTAAATATAAAAAAAATATTTAAAGATAAAATTACGTGTTAATTGCATTTAGAAAAATCACATAAGTCTCTCAAGAAGGTCAATGGTTATTCCCGTTCTCAGCACCAAAAACCAATCCAAATCGATTTTAACCCCCGATATGTGCATAAAATTGTGAGTTGAAACGGTCATTTAAGGATTAAAGTAATCGATTACAGCCTGAATTAACAACACATACATACAATTATATTTAAAAACAATTTTTTACATTAAAAAATCTCTAAAATGTTTTGATCAAAACGTAAACCAAAATTTTACTGCATAGCGTTGTTCGATTAATCACTCCATCAAGCTGTGTCCAAAAATCGAAAAACATCCTTCACGAGAATCAAAATCCTACCGTTTCTAATTTTTGAAAAAAAAACAAAAATAAACTAATAGAAAAAACTTCCCCCTACACTTTAAGACGTCTCCCAAATCGCTGCAACCAATAGTGGTTTAAATAAAAAAAAATCTCGAAACTTTGTGAACCGACCATATGTATACATACATGCATAGTAATACTCGGTAGGATTGCAATACTGCGACAATGTTGATGTTGTCATGAAAAAGACCCTCACTACAGCATCAAGTCCATGTTCGTTATTTGACTACTAATTCATATTCCAAGAGTCCGAACTATTCAAAAAGAGAGAAAAAAATTTTTTTATTTGAAAACAAAATCATTGCAACACTTCATCCAGACTATAAGAATGTAGTCCCCAGAAAAGCCTCCAATATTTTTTTGTAGACTTTTACTGCAATACCTCTGAATCAACCCATTTATCATAATTTATGAAACTGACCG
Organism: Eupristina koningsbergeri; assembly: GCA_018907245.1. NCBI lineage: Eukaryota > Metazoa > Arthropoda > Insecta > Hymenoptera > Agaonidae > Eupristina > Eupristina koningsbergeri. The sequence continues at coordinate 855,419 of JACCHV010000014.1, forward strand.
AATTTTAATTTGACTTATAGCAAGGAAAGTCCTTAGTTTAGAAATAATTGCATTGCAGAAAAAAATATTTGCCATTATTATCAAAGTGAAAATTCGGTAGACTCGCGCTTTTTTAGTCCTGAGAAATTTTCAAGTATCGAATTTTTATTATGACAACCGCTACTGTGCATATGTGACTGTATTGTTGTGTATTTAAGTAGTCGCGATTATATACTCTTTGATAATTGAATCGCGAATTTTCTCCAGGATCTACTCTGCCCTAGCCGAAACGGTAAAAGCGTTTCGACCTTTGTAAGGTACGGAAATAAAGTCAATATAACAACGTGAATTAAAAGGTAGAATATTATTTTATTCTAACTCATAAAGAACGAGAGAGAATGCACTTTGATGTGTTATACAATTGGTAGCGTCGCGAAAAAAAACTAAATCCCGATTATAAAAAAACGGTGGTTTCCGAACCGGATTATAGAAGTAGTCGTCGCGATGCGAGGTGAAGAACAAGTCCGAGAGAAGTCGAAGTCGAAGTAGAAGTAGAAGTAAAAGTCGAAATGGAAGTAAAAGTCGAAGTGGCCATTTGTTTCTTTCGATTTTACTCATTACTTGCGTTGTATGGAGAATTGCAAAATCCGCGAATTCTCCCTCCGGGTATTCCTGGTGATTATCATCTAGATGCTTAATTACGGCACTATCAGCCATCTCCGATATTATCTTTCGATTGACCCTTGCGTATTCATTATTGGCTTCAGTCTTGAATTTTCACAAATTGACGGATTCAGAAGTTCTTATTAATCGCGGATTTCGATTCCTTCATCTTCACTTTCCTAAAATTTTGTCTTTGTTTGCCGACGCAAGTACTACTTTCGCGAATGCGATTGTAATATTACATACATAATAGTATAAAATTGTTTTTTTACCAAGGGATATTTAATGATCTTTAAATTTATTTATTTATTAAATAAAATGTCGATAATTTTATTTCTTCGTGGTTTATTATTAAGTAACCCTATTCTACAAACTTGCATCCATTTAAATCCAAGATAATTAAACTATTTTTACACCAACAGCATTAAACATTTAACTATTACTAAAATATATAGACTAATTTAACTATGCATGAAATAATAAATAAAATAAAGTAACCAATGTTTCTCATAAGTAAATACACTATAAATCTGTTTATTTAACACGTAGCTTAGAATAATTCTATAATTCGGGTTTCATTGATAAATTTTATAAATAAATGCAGAAAATATATTTTAAATAAATGCATGTGAAAAAATACTGCTTAAAAAAAATTTAAATTTATCAGATATAAAAATTCGATTATCAGTATTAGAAAAGACACCCTCCATTGTCTATTAGTAAGTGACAATTAAGTCCCTAACGGACGTATGAAATAAAACATTTATATATTTGTCGAAGACGTTTCGACAAAAAAACGAATTCGCAAGAAACGCATTTGTGAGAATAAAGACCAAAGGAACACGAACTTGATTATTCAAATACACTCATAAAAAAATGAATATATGATCTACTGGGATAATGTAAAAATCTTAGGTAGAGATTAGAATTATAGAAAGCGCCAAATTTCGAAAATACGACATATATACATGGACTCATATATGGTAAATAAGCAGAAGGACACACATGTGTAAAATACACAGTATAAAAAATTGACCAGACTAATAACGAAATACACAGATGACTGTATATAAATGAACGTAAATGTTTCCTCAATACATTTATACTCGACACCGTGTTAACGTAAGTTACATAGATAAATTTTTAAAACACTGTACCGAGATAAATATGTAAAAGTTGTACTATAATATATATATTTATATTGTAATTGTTTTTATGTTAATGTATATTTATTATATTTTAATAAAGACCTGAAGAAGTTGTTGAAACGTTGCCAACGAATACATAAGTATTTTATTTCACACACCATGCAGGAACTTAATTGTGACTTATTAAAAAAAAATTTATTATATTTTTAAGGAAGTAAATGTATGTTAATAAAATAAATATTTCATCTAATATAATAATAATAGTTCTAAAATGTGTTTGAAGAAAGCATGTTTCAGTATTTTATGTCAACTTTTCTTATGTCTTGTTTTATATTATTAATTTAATTGGTTAACTGTTCCAATTTCTAAAATTACCCGTTATAATAAAACTATATTATTTTTCTGTAATATTTTGTTGATTATTTTATTTTATAATTTTAAACTTAATTATTGATATTCAATATTCCATTTTTTGAATTCCATTGTCAATAATATCCAATATAACCTTATTAAGTTGTTTTTAGTTGACCAAGGCTTTTAATTATCTTTGTTTCATTTATAAAAAATATGGAGTTAGGTAAAAAGAAATATGTTATGAATTGTATAAAACATTTTTTAAATATTATTTATATGAAGAGGCTTATTTTATATAAATGTTATTAAAAAACATAAATAGAAATTAATAAACTATTGTTGGAATAGAATATTTCGGTGTTGCTTGTTATTGAAGTTATAAAATGATCTTTATTACATAATTAACTTCACATATTATAAATAAATAAAATAGATAAAAATAAGAAAACAAGAAATACAATTGAATAAAAAAATATTGTTATTTTTGTATCCAATTTATTTTTGAAATTATTATTATTGCTGTTGTTATTTGTTGTTGTTGTTATTGTTTTTTATATCAAAATTTAGCCATGTTATCTGGATGTTTCTAATCTTGCATTAGCTTAGTGAAGTAGTAAATACTAATTTCGAAAATCTTACACGGGGTGCTCAAAAACTTAAGTATTTCTTTTTCTTTAGACTGATAATAAAATATAAAATTATTTCTGACTCTAAATGAAAAAAAATGAAAAATCTATTAAGTTGTATACTCTCACGGTGATAGGAGAATACTAAAAACAATTTACTCTTGCACAAAATAAACGTTTATATGAAAACACAAGTTTTACACCTTTACCGATTAAAATTTTATGTCAATTATTATTTTTAAAAATTATACTTACTTATAATAATAAATTAAATATAATTAAGTTAATATATTTATTTTATTTTATTTTACAAATTTATATTAAAAAATAGTGCTGACATAATTTTAAATTAATATATTTAGGCACATATTTTATATTAAATGATTTGATATTACTTCATTAAATATAATTCATAATGGCATTGAAAGTTTCAAAATTCTACTAAATATTTGTTATTTAAATTTGATACTTTCTTTATTGTATATTGGTTCTATATTTATTGAATAAGGATATTATTTTTAAACATATCAATATTGTAAATTTATTTGTATTATATTTTTTATTTTTTATCATGAAAATTTTTTTCACGATATATTTGAGATATTTCAATATATTTTAATTATAAATTCCTTATATATAAATTGAATGCTTAATAAAATTAAAAGTATAAAAGTACAGGAAGAGAAATTTTGTTAAAAGAAAATTACAGAAATTTAATTAACGTTAAAATACTGAGACAAAATATAACACATGTAACATACATGTATTGCTTTTTTTTAATCGCCAAATAAATAATTTATGAATACAAAATTCTTAAAGATATTAGCATTGAAACATACAAAATTGATAATTTATAATTGCATATAAACTATATGAATTATATTTGTACAATTTAATTATTATTTATTTTAATCAATTACTTAATTAATTTTAATTAATTATTGTTGTATTGTCAGATATTGTATATATTTGACATAATACTTAATTTGAATTTAATATTTATTTAGCGAATGACCATACACGAGTCAATCTATTCGAATCAGGTACAGCAGTAAAATTATCCATATAGTAATAATTTCCTTGGTGTCATGACTTTATGATTAAGAAGAACAAGATGACCTTTAGGTGTTAAATAACTGGTTGTTAACACACATCTATTTGGATTTCTTTTAAAGTGAAATAAAATCTTCTTAATACATTTCTTTTAAAAATAATTATATATATCCGTAAACATAAATCATCAAGGACAGATTAAATTAAATTTATTAATTTCAAAAAATACTCTAGTTATTAGTTAATAAATAAAAAATTATTTCATGGCGCTGAATATTTTCCTTAATATAATTAAGCAATAATTTAAGTAAGCTTCTATTTGTCAATAGTATCATATTTCTCATAGATCAGGTCCAGATCATAAATGATACAATTTAAATATAGAAATATTTACCTTCAGAAATTCATTAAGGTTTAAAACGCATATTGAATTGAATAACCATTTTATTTTATAAACGATAATAGTAAATGTTACTCTTTAACTCAAAGAAGAATTTTAAGAAAATAAGCCTTATAATTCTTGTGCCCGCTACTCGAAAATTAGTGGCATGGTTGGCATCAAGAATTATAATAAATAAATATAAATAAATAAATTATGAGATGAACCATCTCTTAAAGACAGTTAAAATACCATTACTATTAAGATCTCAAACGATCTCTAAGTAGATAATTTTAACCATCATCTAAATTAAAGTAACAATATTACCTTTAAAAATATTGTAAACTTTATCTAACGAAGATTGTACGAAAAATGAATCAATATAATTAAGTTCTATGTATATAACAAATTCAGATGACCCATAATTATAAAAAAGTAAATCAATTATAATTGTAAACTGAATAGGAATAGGAAGAAAGTTTCTTAAACTATGAATATTTTTTATTATATTGCAATTTTAAACATTTCTAATTAACATTTACTCTTTTGCAATCCAATATCGGTGTTTCATCTTAAAATAAGAGATTACATTCAGCTCTTTTTTAATATAACCAATTAAAATCATGCTATAAGTTTTTTTAATCTTGAAATTTAACAAAAATATAATTACAGATTTTGAAATAAACATAATTATAACGCGATCGTATATATTATTATATTTACGATAAAATAGAAATGATACCTTTTTTACGATTTAAATTGAAAAGTTTATATTTAGAAAAGGGATATTGGAACCAAGTTAGTACAACTCAAACGATGAATCGCTTAAACAATATACCATAGTCGGTTAACAAAATAATCTTGATTTTGCAAAGAATTTTAATTGTCCATATAATTACAAATAATTTCTTCAATAAAGGTTAAAAAAAATTAGATTTTTTTATAGTTTCAACCAAAAATAACAATTTTTTAGCAATATTGATACCGTTGTCAACTCTGTGCATAATTACGTGAACTATCTATCTATTATACGATAAAAACTAAATAATATGTGTGGTTAAAATATATTTCTCAATATATAGATCCTGAAATAGTTACATTTACAGTTTTAATATGTAAAAAGTAATAAATAAAATTATAGTCATTAAACAAAAAATAAAGAGTAAATAAAACTACATATTGCAGCAACACTTCTGAAAGTTGATGCATTTGATGACAAAATATCATATTGCAGTGTCAACTTGATATCCGAAGAAATCCAGCATTGTTATTAAACCATATATGAATAATTAAAATTTAAAAAATACTTTATTATGAATGAGGTTCTGAATCTCATTTATCCTAGTAGTCAAAATTAATTCAATTGACAAATAACCATGAAGATCACAGAATTTAGTAAATTTCGATATAATATGAGCTGCATATAAAGAAAAAAAAAACAAAACCACTCATCATTTTTATTGTCGATATCACGGCACACGGTATCTCGTCATAAGATTTAACAGTGCCGTGTTCTTTTCGCTTTTGCTCGATATTATTACTTTTGCAAAGTCTTTTGGTATCATTGCGATTCTTGTTTAAATTTTTATGACATAGAGGCTGGTATTTTACGTGCCACTACTAATTTCCTCCTTCGTTCGAGCTTAGCAACTGTAGAGATATGCATTCAAATCGTTCAATGAAGAGGTTCCGATAGACTGGTCCTCTGCAATTACTTTCGTTAACCCCTTTGCTATGTACAGTTGATGAGCAAACTCAGCAAAGGAGTGAAAATTTTCGCGCAGTAAAAACTGGGATCCTTGAGTCGACCCTACTTTGTGGGTTAGCCTCTGCCTGATGCTACTATACTTAAAACAGTGCTGCATGACATGATCCCGATCATTAGTTCCTCCACAGGGAGATTGATTGACCTCAACTATGCTGAATCGTTTCAAATAACTTCGGAAGATATCGCGACAGAAGTTTGAATGCCACATATTATTCATTTCCAAAACAGATATTTACATTTGGAATATACTGGAAGGCAGATCTTCCATTCTAACTGAGTTTCCTAACAGCTTTGTACCATTTTGATATAGAATTGCTTGTGCAGTGTATCTTTCTTACTATGGATATCTGGACTGAGAGGAAGCAGCGATAACGCATGCATTGTCCCAGTGAAGGGAGTTGCCTCAACCTTCATTTTGTTTTTGTACATTTTAACGTGCCACTGACACTTGAGTATGATAGGCGAAAGGCCCGACAGCACTGTGAAAGCATCGGCAAAAATCATTTGATACGTATCAATAACTCGTATTAGGGTATTCCTTTGGGATGTATTCAATTTTCTTTGATGCATTGCCAACATTTTTTCATGCCACCCGACTGCGGCTTATGTTACTTTCAGACCCTTATAAATTATGACCATAGCCATTGGTACCTATGGCGCAATCCCCTCTGTCGATCCGACCCAAGTTTGTAAATAGGGACTTTGTCTTAGCCACACAAGCTTCAATGTGGACTCCTACCATTAAATCCTTACTAAAGTACATGCCGAGATATTTGAAAGTGTCGGTTCTCTTAATAATGTGACTGTTGATCTTGATGAGAAGGGAAACCCTTACATGAAGATTTCTCTTAGCTATGAGCATCGCACACTTGCGTGATGCGAGACTGAGCTTATTGAAGGGATATCCGGCAGCAATCGTGTCTATGCCTTTTTACCCTTCAACCTCTAACTTTAGTCTGGATTGACCTTCTACCAAGAGCACTAGATCGTCCACATATGCGATCGGTTCATAACCCAAGGCTTCGAGTTTCCAGTGGAGTAGGTCGAAGGTAATGTTCCACATCAGGAGTCCAATAGACAACTTTTTTTAACACTTTTCCGGACTTCCAGAAGACCATTTCACATTAAGACTTTATTGTTGGAGAAGTAGTCCACCGACAAGAGGTAAATATCTCTAGGGTATTTCTTGCTTTTGAATTCTTTAAATACGGTAGGCCACTAACACTGTCAAAAGCACCTTTGATATCAAAGAAGACAGCCAGAACATACTTTTGTGTCAATTTCTTAATAGTACTTCTCATCTTTACAAAGGCATCATCTGTAGAGCGACCAGTTCTGAAACCAAATTGCTTTGTGGACAATTGTGGACCAATAACCTTGTTTAGCTTCTTAAGGATGAAAGCCTGAAGGAGTTTACCTAATATCTAGAGGAGGCAGATAGATCTATACGAAACTGGATTCGAAGGATCGCAATCTTGTCCTTTCCTGATCATTACGATCTGCCCCAGTTTCTATGTCTTTGGAAAGATTTTAAACTTCAGATACGCATTAAAAGTATCAAGATAACAACGCTGAGCTGTATATATAATCAATGTAACATCCACTTTTTCAAAAATGATTTTAAATGTTGGATAATTATTTAAGAATAAGAAAATATTTTTATTCACTGATTAACTCCATTAAATCCTTTGAAAAATTTCTTTGTTATACCAATACATGATAAGTATTTCAAATACAGATTAACAATACAACAACAGTTTTAAATCTATAATAGACTGTAAAATGTTTTACTAGCTTTTTTAAAAAAATCACTAACACATACAAAATAAATTCCACTAAACTTTTTAAAAATAATAATCAACATATTAACAAATAATATTGTAGATGTTACAGAAAGCATTATTGATATGTATAGAAATAATCTAAATATTCATCTATAAATAGGTAAAGGTTCAATTTTTTTAATATAGCTTATTAAATTTCAAATTTATTTAGGAAAACCTTTATTAATTAATTTTAATTGCATTGATAATTTAAGATTATTATGATTATTAAGAAAATATGAAATTATTAATTAATTCATAATAAACTAATGATTTATATAATTAGTATATAATTGTTACCCAATAAATTGAATTTCAAATGTATAAATAATTTAGTATAAAAACATTTACTAATAATCATGTACAAATATATGTATATTTAAACTAAAACTATTTGTTATATGATTAAATAATTTATTGGGTATTTGTATAAAATTATTATATCTATCAAATTATAGTTTTTTAACATAAAATTTCTCTTCGTACATTTATAAAAACATATTTTAAAAAAGCAAGATTAAAAAATATCGGCACATTTCATGTGAAATCTCGTGAGAGTTTAGGTCCATCTTTGGAATTGAAGATAAGACTCATATTCAACATATGACATCAGTAAAGCAGTCAGTCCTGGATGGTACTAGCAAATGGTCTGCAAAGATTGCAATTACAGGTTTGTGAAGTCATTATGTTCTTCTGACCTTGATACAGAGAATTTGGCAAATGATAATATATTATTTCTTATCATCATAATTGTATATTTAATATATAAGTTTCAAATATAGAACCAATTGTTATAATGCTGCTCATTATTAATTAATTAGATTTGTCTCTTATATATTACAAGAGTATATGTATTAGTGTGTTGAATATGGTTATAATTATTTTATAATCAATTATTGATATTTTATATTTATTTTTATGTTTATTTTTTATAACAATAAATTGCATTAATAGGCTATTTTTAAACAAAAATAAAAATTCAAATATGTAAATTGCTTACTTATTTAAAATTAATAAATTATTAATTTTAAATAAGATTTAATTCAATAAGAATAAATAGTATAATCTTTAAATTAATAGATTAATGAAATATTTATGTTATAGAAAACATATGAACATATATATTTAAACTTAATTACTTAATTTGTATAGTATTAATTAAGAGTCTCTAAAATCAACTATTATATATATATATATATATTGCAATATTATTTTTAATTAAATTATTAAATAATATTATGTAATGGTTTTTTTATTTAATTGATTAAATTAAAAATTTATAATTTTTATAAGAATTAAATAGATCATTATACGATTTAATTAATTGAAAAAGATCTATGTTAGATGTGAAATAATAATGAATGATGTGCGAATTGCGCCGACGTTTTGAGGAGTTGATTTGTGTTGTTCGATCTTTTATTAATAATAGAAAATTAACATTACACTTACTTTTTAGACTTCAGCAACATTATATAAATAATAAATTATATATTATAATATACATAATGAATATTTTAATTGACTTTAAAAATTATAGAAATAAATTTTAGCCACACTATACTTGTCGCAGAGTTAAATGAGAAACTAATATAAATAATGCAATTTATAAAATTTATTTATTAAATAATGCTAAATTTACTTGTCACGATCCGTAAATCCTGATTGTGCTGTGAATTAAAATCTTGTTTGCCCTTTTGCATACTCAATGCATTATTTTTGTTTTCATAAACATAAGATAAATTGGAGAAACTTTTAAACCAAATTTATATAAAAAGGCTAGGAAGAAAATTAATATCAAAATACTATATTTATACTTTTATGAATATAATAAAATGAATAAGAATTGTTTTTACAATTTTTATAATTTTGTATGTCTTTATGTTTATATCTTTTTTTACAGTTATTTGTATATGTACGATACCTTATTATTAATAATAAACTGAACTATATAATAAAATTAGATAAATATTTTACAAATCAATGGAATAATACTAGCGTATTGTAACTGATTAATTGCAATATATGTCTTGCAAGATACATTGTGAAAGGAAACACTCCGTATCTACGAAAAATTAATAAATGTAAAAACTGCTCTTCATTTATTTCATCACCTTCGCAGAAATAAAAATATGAGATAGATTAATAATAGAAAAATTATTATAAATAATGCTATATTTATATTGATTAATTATTGAAAAACCATTGAATCAAGAGTACAACTATAAAAAAAATTAATATCGAAAACGTTCAATGTTTATATTCGCTTTAACTCTATTTCCGCGACAATCAATAAAAAATTAAAATTTATTTTAACAAAATTTCAATTTAATTTAATTTTTTATTGTGTATTTTTTAATATGCAATTTATTATTTATATTATATTAATTATATTAATTTATATTACATTAATTATAAAATTATTTGCATTAATCTTACAATTTTAAATAATCTTGAGCTCAGCATACATCAGTATTTTATTATTACTCCACATCCAAAAATAATTCTTTCCAAATTATTAGTTTACAAACCAGAGGGTGTTTTTTTCAATGATATTAATTAAATGGTATTTTTGTTTTTATGATAATTAACAGAAAATTAATTAATAATTAATTAATTTTTATTCATTAAAATACTTTGAAATAAGAATGTTTAAATATAATGGTAATGATCTATTTAGAATTTAGAATTTGAATTGCACAATAAGTCTATAATACTGTAATTAAAAATAAACAATTAATAATAGTTCTACAAATCGTACTTTATTTATCTCGATTAATTTCAATTATGAAAAACTATAAATTTGATAAAAAAGATACATATTCTGATTGATAAAATTTTAATAGAAATATCACCAAATCTTTTCTAATGAATGTTTGCACAAGTCTGAAACTTTATAGATTGGTTTTCCTTACTCCAAGAAATTAATTTTAATTTCAATATCGTCAAAGTTTAGTCAATTAACGATGCCGCATATTCTTTTGAAGATAATTAATATACATTTTCATTTTTTATTAAATTATTATTTTATTTCATCAAAATTTAAATCCTTGAAGAGTGTTTTGATATTAAATAAATTTAATCTTAATAAATTTCATGAAGAATTATTTTGAAATTATGGTAAAGCAAGTTTTTCATCTCTTTTTGTTCCTTGATTATAATAATTTTCATAGTTTTTAAAGTGAAAATGAAGAATGATCAAATGAGTAATTTCCAAAATTATTATGAATTTTACCTTTATAATTTTTCGAAATAATTTCAGACCCACTTTTCTAAATATTTATAATGTCTTTTCCAAACTATAATGCATTCGAATGAAACTATCAATAATAAATATTATAATATTAATATGTAAAGAAAGTTAATTAATCTGACAAGATAAGTGAGTTTTTTAATTTAAATTAATATATATAATAATAAAAATGTATAAAATAATTTGTTTAAAATAATAAAATAAGAAATGATTACTGTAATATACTATTAATTTCACAAATATAAAATACTAAAAAAGTAATTAAAATGTATGGTCAATCGAAATATACACGGAAATTATTTATTGTTCAAGTGCCACTGAAAAAACTTAAATTTTCTAATAAAAATATATTTATAATTTTGAAATATTTTTAAAACTAAAAATTGTATTATCTAACATCAAATAGTGCTATATGCTGTTAAATTAAGATTTTTTTCGAAAACTAATTTTAATAAAATTTAAAAAAAGTCAACACATTAAATATAAATATAATATTACACAATTTATGCAAGTTTTAAATAAAATAACAAATATTTTTAATCCATTAAAAAAAAAAAGAAATTATTAACTTTATTATAAATTGTTGAACAGAGTTGTGCAGTAAACTGGTAGCACATATATTGATGCTAGAGATCAATCATAAATAAACGTGATTATCGCAAGATGGTTCTAGTACATGCGCTAATCACAGAGTACAGTACTCACACAATATATATAAAATATAATTCTGGCTACAAAAGGTGACAATAATTTTTATGGCCCTTTACTTATAACCCATAAAAGGTTTTTCTTGTTAAGTTGGTACGCCCTTTAATGATCAACTTGTTAGTTAACATCCTTTTTATAAGCCTTATAAACTTTTTATACAATAAAGTTTTGGTTCTAAATATTTTAACATGAATTACTAATTAACAATAATCATTATATATTTTTACGTTATATTTAAAAAATTGATTGGATACTTCAAATTTGCTACCAATGAAAAATTGTTAACAAATTATAAAATATTCTTATATTATTTGAAAATACTTTTTTTTTAATCCAAGTTGTGTACAAAAGTTGTGGAAGTGATCTTTATTTTTTGCTTATAAATGGTTAAATTTTTATATTAATAAATTTTATTATTTAAAAATTAACAAATATGATAAAAATCGAAGGAAAGATATAAAGAAAAGCAAAAAAAATTATGGAATTAGATAATAATAATAAAAAATAATCATAAAGAATATACAAGCAGAAAATTATTTATAATATAATATCGAATCCAGATTCATTTGTATATAATATGAAAAAAAATATTCTGGAAACTTTATAAATATTATATATATTATAAATTTATAAGTGATAAACATAAAATTAAAAAATGAAATAGCAAAATTACCAGATTTGTAATTCTTCCTTTTTAGAAACTAGATAAACATCTATATTAAACAAAAACATCATTTTTATACAATTAGATTATATTTTAAATACTTTTAAAGCCTACTACTTTTAATTTAAAAAAAATTATGATTAAAAAATTTGAATCAAAATTATTTATTACCATAGGATAGAAAAATTTTACCTTCAAATTTTGTACATACATATAAAAAATAAAAAATAAAACAAATTTATGAAAACTTCATTAAAAAAAATACATTTTTACCTATTGTAAACTACTTACGAAGATTAAAAAAATTAAAATTTTTCTTTTCTTGCAACCATAAGTTTTAAAATGAATATTACTCAATTAAACGAATTTTTATCAAAAATCTACATAGTCATGCAATAAGAAAATGTTAATTGACAATGCAACAATAATTTATTTACCTTTAGAGCATGTGATTCAATCGAATTTCATGTGCGTTAATTAAAAAATAATAAGTGATACAATAGAAAATTTTTATCTAAAAACTTTCAAAAACAATAAAAAAAGTATTTATGGATATTTTAACAAAGATTTAATTGAACATAAAATCCACCATAATTAATATATCTTGTACTAAATTATGAATACAATTTATTAATATATGGTACACAATATATTCATATATAGTCACCACAGTAAAACAGTTTGTCGTAACTAAAAAAAATAATAATTTGGAAGTACAGCCCATATGTATAAGAAAAATGATTTCTTACTTTTACATCAGTGAATGTTATCCGTATGCATGGTGATTTCATGCTTACATGAAAAATTTGTAAGAAATTAAAAAGAAATTGGATGAAGTGGAACTATTTAAATTTAAAAAAAAATGTTCTCACAATTAAATGTAGAGAAAAAATTTAAACTGGCATTTGATCAGATAAGGCTATATAACAAACTCTATGTGATTTCTAAAACTTTAAGGTGATTTTCTATGATGACTCATAGTGAACGTTTAACTATATAAATTCTAGGTAAATCAGGGACTCTAATTCCTATTTATGTTTAAGGATATTTATTATTTAAATGAACTTTAGTTATACCGATTATTATCAATTATTACAGACTATGAAAATTTTTTTTTTTTTTTTTTATAAGTACGGATTACAATAATAATTATTATTACATATTATAACAAACAATCCTATTACAAAATACACAATTTACTCATAAAATAAAAAATGTGCTAATTTTATTAACCTATTATATATTTCAATTGTTAAAAATAAAAATAATATAATTATTATATATTTATATTATAAACCTACAAATTGAAACAAAATTTAATTTTAAATTAATTTCAAACATACATTTATACAACAAAAAAGAATCCTTATGTACATGGTTCATCCACGAAGTATCGAGTTTTTTTTTCATTTTGCGCCCATTCGTCGTAGAAATTTGGGAGCGGTCTTAAAATATCGACAAACTCTTTCCGCATTTGTCCCCATTTTTTTTTTGTTTTTTCGATAATTAGGTGCGGCAAGATTTTACTTCGCGCGAAGGGTGTTTTTTAAATTTTTGACATGACGCGCTGATGTGATTAGTGGAAAACCACTACGCGAGAATGTTTTGTTCAAATATTAAAAAAAAAATTCTTACCTTTCTTTTTTGAAAGATGATTTATTGGTGGATTTATACACAATTTCAAACAAAAATTTAAAACTCTTCAAAACAATTTCTTCCTACAACAACGCATTTATAAAGGCGAGTTTTTTAGGTCTCAAATGTAATCTGAAACTCCTCAGCTTTGATATTTACGCAAACTTTTTACATTACTAAATTTTTTTGTACTGCATTGTGCACCGTAGATCGTATTAAATTCAGTTTTTTCGCGATTGCTCTATTTATTAATTAGCGGTCCGAATTTAAAATGTTTAGCACGCGATGGGTGTTCGAAACAATATGAGAGCTTTTTGGATGCCCAGATTGAGATTTGTCGATGACTTTTTCCCGGTCCTTTTTAAAAGCTCTGTGCCGTTTTTCGCATTGTGATCATGACATATAATTATTTTTACAAGCCTCTTTTAACATTTTAAATGTTTCCTATTTTTACTATTTTTTTTAAGTTGTAAACAAAATTTTATCGCGTAGTATTTTTTTCACTAATCGTGTCAGCACGCCGTGTCCAAAAACTGAAAAACATCTTTAGTGCAAAGTAAAATCATGCCGCATCTAATTATAAAATAAAAAAAAAATGGAAAAAGCTTCCCTCTACATTTTAAGACCCTTCCCAAATTGTTACAATCAATAATCGCAAAAAAAAAAAAAAAATCGATACTTCGTAGACAGACCATGTATATGGAAAAAATAGAGCGCAGCTTACAAATATAAAATAATGAATATAAAGAAAGTAAACTGAAAATTATGTAGTTACTATATGCTTATATAAGTATTGATATATAATAAAATGGAAAATTTTTTTATATTTAATAATGAGAGGAATTATAAATAAAAACTGTATTTGAGATGTCCTCCGACTGATTAATCACTCGAGAATGTGACTCCACTTTCTTGATTACATATAAGAATATTAGTGTTTTCAATTAATATTATTTATTATACCTTTTCATCTACACATGTTTTTTCATAACTGTATTCTGATATTTCATTTCTATGCACTTGTTCAAAATTCTATTTCGTTTTTTATATTTCGTTCTTTTTTTCTATTTTACTAGTTCACTTATTTCTCCCTATTTTTAAATTTGATTTTTAAATCAACCTTTTTATTCATTATAATTTTTCAAATTCCATAATCAAGCACATGTTTAATTCAATCAAGTTAATGACAAATTTCTATTTTAAAAACTGTTTTATATCAATTTTAAAGAGCAAAATGGATTTAATCTTGTTCAAGATATTTCGTAGTAATCGTTTTTTCGAGATATCGATTTTAACATACAAAATAAATTTTAAACAAGAACACAAGTATAATCTTGAATTTTTTAACTTTTTATAATTTTATAACAATCCTTTAAATTATATAAATAATTACTTTTGTAATTATAATTTATTTTTTATTATTTTTTCTTTATTTTTATTAAAAAAAATATGATATTAATCATAAGTAAAAAATATAAATATTTCTTAAGATAAATAATTTAATCATTAAAATTTAATTTTTTCAATATAAAAAATCAATTCCTTAATGCTTTCTTTTTTCCCCTTCATTCTTATTTGTATCGAATAATTGTCCCTAATGTAGTAATTAATATTAAATCAATAAATCTAAAATTGTATAAGATAAATGTTCATATTTTATTTTATTAATGTGTGTTTGATTATATTAATATTTTTATTGTTAATGTTAAGTTAAAGATATGTAGATGTTTAATAATATTCTGTAGATATCTTTAAAAAAAACTATTACTAAATCACTCGTTTGTAATATCTTTGATGGATTTAAAAATTAAATTTATTAGACTAAACTAAAATTATCTATAAAATTTAATGTAGAAAAAAATTTTGAGATTGATTTGTAAATGAATGTCTGTAACAAAATATACGGTCTTTAATGTAATTTAAAATAAATTTTTAATCTATATATTTTTGTTTTTATTTTATTTCTAGTAAAAAATATGAAGTATATTATTTTTTTACTTCTACAAAAATTAAAATTAAATAACAATAAAAGTTTGCAAATTTCCCTTAGTAACAATTAAATCCTGAGTAATCTATTTGCCATATCAATTTCGGAATTGTAGATTAATTTTCGCAATTAATTTATTATTTAAAAAATTTAATATTATTTAAAAAAATTCTTGGTTCAAAGTTTAGTTTCCAAAATATAAAGACCCTTTTTTAGGAAAAAACAAGAAATTTTTTAATTAATGTTAATTTCAACAAATTTTCGTTAATATTTTGCATGTAGCATATCGATATTCATATTTTACACACCGTAATCCACCAATTCTAAGAAAAAATCTGACGTATTTTGTGCAACTCCCAATGTGACAGTATTTTCAAGTATGAAAACTAGACTTTTCCTTGTCATAAACAAACACCGATGTTCTCAGACGAAGAGTTCTTTTATAATATTATTACGTAAAATTAGTTGATATTATCACTCATTACTTATTTAAAATTCTGAAATAAAATCTAATAAAAATTTAATTTAAAAAATAATTTATTCCTAGATTCATACTCACCTATTATTCTAATTTGTTACTGTCAAATTTTATATAGAAGTTTCAATTAATTATAATCTTTCCAATGTCGATTTGTCGAAATGTTTGTATTTATAAAAAAGAGGAAGAGAGAGAGAGAGAGAGAGAGAGAATCGAAGAAAAAAGAAATAAAACTATGTGTGGGAGATGTCAAATACCAGGGACAGGTTTTTATAATTTTTTTTTCTTTTATAACATTACGGTTTATATTTTTAAACGTTGATATTCGTAGGTAATATGTATAATATATACATATATAGAAACAAAAATTATATTTAGTTATTAACGAAAATAAGAGTAATTATTGAACAAATAAAGATAATGACAAAATTTGGTACACAGTAGTAATAAATTGAAAAAAATATAAATATATATTTAAATATATTTGTTGAGTAAATATTGAGTAAATAATACTTAGGTAAATATATTTGTTTAAATATATTTACTCAAGTTATATAAATAATAAATTATTGGTATGTTTTGTATAGCTTATACTAAACGTATTATTTCGCGCAAAAAGTATGTTTCCGAATTTCAAAATTATTTGTGTTTTTTTGTACTTTTTTTGAACTGTAGCTTAGAAAATTAATCAAAATAGCATTATATATATAATTTCAGGACACAAGATTAACATTATATAATCATATATAATTATTATTTACAATCATATATGTTAGATTTATATGAATCTTGAAAAGAAACATAACAATATATATAAAATAAAATGCTAACAAATGTAATTACAAATAATAGAATTTTAATTAGAATTATATAAAAATAGTATAAATATTTTATAATATCGGTTCATTACTTAAATATCATAGAATGTGCAATCAATAATTTATTTTAACTTTTTGTAGATTTTTATAATAAATTTTATTGTCTGCTTTCTTTTTAACAATAAAGCAGTGCAACATACATATATAATTAATAAATAACAATCACTAATACATTTAAGAAATATCAACTCAAGTATGAAAAAATTTTAATTATATTATCAATATATATTCTAATATAAAATATTAAACCTATTGATAATAATATATAAATTAAATGAATAGTAACTAAATAAACCTAAATAAATTAAATTTTTTGAGTTAAAGGCAAGTTTCTAAACTAATAATAAAATTTTCTTTTCAGTAATTCTATTATATATTAATTTTTTTTTTTAATTACATTTGAATATAATATTGTTGATGAATTAAGAAGTAATGAATTTTCAAGTTTTTTTTCTAAATTATGAAATTTTGTATATCATTACTTTAAATATATATATATATAACAATTATTTAAATGATATTAAATTTTTGCACAGCATTTATTTATAGACTCTTTTATAAATCGAAGTTACTTAAATATATTTAAACATATTATGTCTAAAATTTCTTTTAATAACAGATTTAGGAGAGTAAGCAGAGGTGTAATTTTATTTTTTAGTGAACTTGGTTTATAGAAAAAGATTAAAGTACATCATAGGACATGACATAGTAATTATCTTTTCAGCACAACGTTTTCAGTCGACCCGGACACTCACATAGACAGCTTAGAACAGGCCGAACAAATGGTTTTAGAGGGCACCAGCAAATGGTCCTGCAAAATAGCCATCACAGGTGATAAAATCTTTTTCATTGTTAGGAGTAGAATTATTACATATGAATGAAATAAGTATATTCATTATATCGCATTAAATTTAATTTAATCCTTTTTTTTAATTTCTAATGTTTTTATTATCAATTTTTAAGTAAATCTTAAAATATAAGCTTGTTGTAAATTTACAATCTTAGTTATATTATTTACAGATGGCCAAATAAGAACAAATAATATTGAATCTAATATTAAAAAATTAATTAATATAGGAATGAACTAATTCTTATAAACATTAAATTTAATATTTAATTCTCATAAAATTTATTTATAAAGTAGTATTTAATTGTTAATTGTACAATTCAAATATTTATTATGTTTTCTCTCGAATAATTCATGTTTGTATACACAAGTACTGATCCATAAAAAATGTTTGAAATAAAACTACTTACATCGAATAACTTATTGTTTATTATATACATTAATACTCACTCTTTTCGCTTTTCTATCTTTTTAATCACTTTTTATATATGAAATTGTTATTCTCAAAAATTAATAATAATCTTTGATTTAGCATCAATATTTTTATCTATATTTTTGATAGTAGAATTCAACTAGACATTGAATTGTGCATTACAATTTTATATAATAAAAATGTAAAAAGTAATTGATTGTTTCATATGCTGTAATCGAAACATGATTTAATTTACATAAAATAAGAAAGTAAACTAATACTTTTATCGAAGTGGCAATTTCTTTTTTCATACAACATTCTATTTCAAGAGATGATGCATTTGTTCACGTATAAATCGTGTCTTATAAATCTTTCGCAAATACGTATATCTTATCTTTATTATATTTATTTATTTTTTTACTATTTATTGTAACAAACAAATTTGTTTTTTTATTGAACTTATATTTTTAACAATAAAATTTTACGTGCTAAATTGAATTTAATATTTTTGATTGATCTTATCTTAATTATTAATAATTTTAACATTATATATTATCTATTTGAAATTGAATAGATTAATGTGGTTGATATTGAATACTTAATACATATATATGATTATTAAAAAAATTATAAATAAATATTTAAGTATATAAAGTTGAATATTAATGATATTTTTATTTTGCAAAAATATTTTACATCACAATGTATAAAAACTTTTTTTCATTTTTTATAACATTACAAAAACATTTAGTAAATTTAAACAACATTCAATAAAGTAAACAAGTTAGTAAATATAAATAATGGTTGTTAAAATTTATAATTATGATGGATTTAAATAATTTATAAAAATAATAGTATTGCAAAATGATTTATAAATATAATAATATACATCGTGTTATATGTATCTCACTTGATAATTGCGCTTTATTATATCATCGTTGTAAATCAGAAGTTTATAAGAATCCTTTAGTATCCGAAAGGACTATGTGGGTGGTTAAGTTTATTTGACAGCGCCTATTACCACTTTATAGTAAAGGCCTATAGATCCTTCATTACGATCATTGTGTCACAAGTAGTAATTTTAATTTAGGTACACAATAAATATTTTAAACGTAAAATTGACTGATGTTCGGCCAAAATTGCAAAAAGTAAAGCTCTTCGTTTTGGGCCGACTTATAGCTTTTTTGTTTTTTTCCCTTCTATGACATCATTTATGAAAAAGCGTATATATGTTTATCACCTATTTCTGCAATATAATAATTACTATTTCTTTATATAATATATGATGATGCTTGGTGTTATTCTATGGAAAATGTTATCAATAAACTAGATATGAATTATTTCTTATATTATTCTTTTGTTAATTTTTTTCTGGTATAAAATAATTAAATAATCTTATTTTATTCCATGAGCAGTATTATTAATACATTATTCTTTTATATTTATGAACTCTTATAATATTGTTACAACGTATATTTTAAAATAATACCATAAATATCACTATTAATATTATGAATTCTCAAAAAAATTTCAAACTAATTAAAATATTTAAAATACAATATATAAAATAATTACAAAATCTTAAAAACATTAAAAACCCTACTGTGGATTCCACTCCTCGACAAAGTTGTACTGACATAGAAACTCAAAAGATACCTTCTCATCACAAAAAGATTGAAGGTAGCTCATCTTTTGGTGTTTACCCTCCGTTAAACTAAAAGTAGATAGGGCAGTGTATATGATAGTGTATATGATATTCAAAATTATTAATTTATAAATAAAATATATCAATTTTATTATCATAATTCCAAATGATTATATATTCGTAGCAACCTGACTTTGGTATACCAACTTTTTCTGGTTAGGGAAACCAATAAATCATTTATAAAAATATCTATCAAGGATATATGAGTAATGATCAAACAATTTGAAACTCAAAAGTTTACAATTATTACATCTCACGTTTGTTTATATATCTTGATTCAAATGCCAATTGCGATAATTGCTTTTTTGCTAATTACACAGCTATTGGACAAGATGCATGTATGATTGATAGTATATCCTTATTCGTATGCGATTACATTAGCCATTATGATTTTTAGCTCTCTTCACAGATTGAATGACATTGTTTGCCATATTTGCATTATACATAATCGGATAACAATTTTTTTAACAGTATCTAAGATCTATATCTTTACCTTCATTCATAGCAAACTACTGACCAAATTACTAGTTGGAAGTAATTGGAAGATTTGAAAGATATATCGCGAGATTTTTACGGATACCAAATTCGAAAATTCTGTGAAATAATATTTGATAGTAATTAACGTTGTAACTCTCATGTAAACTATATTGAACTGCAATAATATTATATAGAATACACATAGAATAAACTTAATATACAAAAATTATATTCTTGACGATCTATAAATTAAATACTTACAGTGTTTTACTTTTATTGTCTTGGAACAATAAAGGGATAAAGCACTGTTTGTATTACTTTTTTCAAGAACAAAAAATCAGACGAAACAATTTACAAAATAATTTCGTTAATACAAACTTTAAACAAATTCAGAATTCTTTTTTCATATCTTACTAATAATTAGTATATCTTGTTATTTAAAAAATAATATTAAATTTTTTATGAAACACAGAATGCATAAATATTTCTTCTGAATAATTTTTAAATTTTAATATAATAAATTATACCACACATTTTCATTGCGGAGGTAAACATAGAACTAAAATGTAATATAAATAAATAAAATACAAAGAAAGTAAATAAATTATACATCATTAACGATCATTAACGTATCATAATCTCCGATAGATTTTTGTATTAAGAATTGAATTTTTGAGTCTTCTACGATCTATTTAACGTATATATATATTCATGTTAATATGCATCTTTTCCGAAATTAATTTATTTTTATATTTTTATAAAGCATGTACATGCTAGCTCAAAAATTACGTAAAATTAAAAACACATATTGTATATAATGACAAATATTAAAAAATTCGATTCTATATATTTATTTAAAATATGCATTTTTTAATAGTTTTGTAACGAATCGACCTTTTGATGTTAAAGTGGCGCGAGCCACTTGGGTCGAAATGAAGAGGCCGAGTTGCCTCTCTGCGCGCGAGGTACAGAACGGTGTCTCGACAACCTCTGTATCCCCCAGTTCGGACAGCTGGACGCCGGGATACCAGGGTTCTTTAATATGGAGGGGTGACCGGTTAATACAGCGGTGATTCTATTGGATAAGGTAGTATTACAGATGCGGTGATACAAGATGTCAATAACTATTGTATGATTTCCGATGGCGGTGCAGTTGTGGGAATAACGGGGTCTTGGCAGCAGGATTAGATATGTGTGAGTAAAAAGACGGGCGGGGCGGGAGTGCTGCCGTCGAAAACAGCCAACACTTGAACGGAGCGGGGGTGCTGCCGCTGAAAACGGCTAACACCTGAACGGGGCAGAGATGTTACCGCTGAAAACGGACAACACCGGGTGCTGCTAATAACAGCTGGCTCCGGATGGCTGCTAAAAACAGCTCTACCCAGAGCAGATCCTTCTCGGGAGGTTTTCCACCTGAAGAAGATCCTTTTGCTCGTTCTCGCGGCCTTATATAGCCGCGAGAACCGCGGCGGTGCAACGGCGACGACGGGTGCACATTCGTTTGCGCTGTGCTGAAAGGTTAGTTCCACCTTTCAGCCGGTAGGCGGCGCTGTCGTCGCTCGGGGCCAGTTCAAGGCGCACGCACGGCGACCGCGAACGCGCCATAACCTAAGTCCTGGCGAGAGGTTAGGCAACATGTGGTTTCGAAAATAATTTATTTTCGCCACATCGTTGGAGTTTTTATTTAAAATTTTTTTTTTAATTTATGTATTTTCACAATGTGATATTATTATCCCAAAATTACACTGTTTATCTAATATTGAAACGTTTTCCCAATCAATTTCATATTTTTTTTACAATATTTAATTATAACACGATCATGGATTCAAATTAAACCCTTCTTTTTAACATTATAGATTTTTAATTCTATCACAGAAACATATGAACACCATATAATGAAATTACTCAAAACATATTCCAGAATACAACGAAATCTATCTGAAACAAACGAATTAAAAGTTCTTATTTCAATGTAAGAATATTATTTTTAACTTATTTTAATAAAACAGTTGATAAATTGATATCTTTGTTTGGCGCTTTCTCTTTTTCTTCGGTTTTCCAAGAGCAAGAGAGAGTACCACGCTCAACATCAAACAATAGCAAGGGTGAGTGCAAAATTTAAGAACGACTCCTAACGCGATGCGGGAGAGAAAATGGCCTGGAAGGAAAAGCGAAATTACTTTGCTTTGTACTTCCGCGTAAGTAATCCTGCACCTTCGTGCATATTTTCTTGTATTTACTTAACGACGATCTTATATTTTGCGTGCGTGCATGCGTAGGTGTTGTATCAACACCGTTCAAACTAAATGAGTATCTCGTTACATAGAAATATGTAAAAAATGTATATCTAATACTTAAAACATTTAATATGAACTAAAAATTTTATAAAAAATTCCATAACATGTAAATAATGCAGACCAATACAGACTTACCAAAAGCCTATGATCTGCCAAAAATATATAAAATGGATATACCATCATGACCCATTATTTTATCTGTAAATAGTCTTCTACGCTTCATTTCAAAATTATTTTTTAACTTTAAAAACTATAAAATTTAAAATAACTTTAAAATTTAAAAAAGGTATTCTAGTGCCTTAATCAAGAACAGTATAGAGTTAAAAAATAAATTACAAACTATTTAAATTCTTAAAAATTATATATTTCTATCATTAAATATAATATCTCTCTTCCCGAATGTACGATCGATTTAATTACAAAAAACGTATGACAAATTTACAAAACGATAATATAATTATATTCGATTACATACTACAGTTAACCAAGTTTTTGTTCAATAATACTTGCGAACTTTTAACGAACAATATTTTAAACAAATATTTACCGTTTCTATGGTTTAACGAATTTCCCTCCATTTTACAAATATAACGATGCATAATTTTCAGACTGATTGCCTAAAAAACCTCAAAAATTATCACAACATAACTTCTCTATTTTATAATAGATACGTAAATTTCACTATGCTTTATGTTGAAGATGATAGAATTAATACAATTTTAAACATTTTCAACTTATATAATAGGTATCTACAATGTATACACGAAAAAGAAAATAAAAAAATAATCTTACATGTACAAATTTTAAGAATTAATCAAAACAATAGAGTTAAGAACTTGATATGGTATAAAAAACCTACACAAAAAAGTCGGATTATAAATTTCAATTTAAATCATAAAATGATGCAAAAATTAAACATACTATACAATCTTATACATTAAGACATCTTATTACCTGATAAACAATTTCAAACTGACAAGATTTGCTCAATAAAATCAATTTTTTTAAACTGATTATCTTTATATTACAGACAAATATACGTAAACAACGTGGTATAAGAATCTTATATAATCTACTGACACAACAAAAAATAATACTACATGTATAACAATACTACAGTATATAGAATTAATTATAATAAATAATTAATTAAGTATAGTAAGAAAACTAAGTGATTCTTTCGTACACGAATAAATGAAAACAAAAAATGTCAAAGAAATTCAACAAATAAATCTATGTTACCTGTAAACTAACATTTTATTTTAATATTAAAATAGATAAAATTCTATAAATTGTGAAATTTCAATTTTTTAAAATTTCAAAAATTGACAAAATAGTAGCGTTTTATAAAAAAAATGTTTGGGGTGTAAAATGCCACAAGCTATTACAGCTATTATTTTTATTTTATGTATTACTCTTTTCATCTTCTCAATATTCACTTTTTATTAATAATCACAAATTGGAAGAAAAACTTGCAAAATAGTGAAATCCACGAGAAGATTATCATAATTGAAATTTTTCATGTTTGATCTTGATCTTCCGTTCAACGGCAAATACACTAGCTATTGGCGCACTAGCTAATAACGTTGTGAAAATTTTCATAATGTACATTTAATTTCTAACTATTCTGATTGTCACTACTACTACTATTAATTTTTTCTCTCATTTTAAAATATATATAGAATAATATATACTACTACAATGCACTTTTATACACTCTCTAAATGAAATGAAGAGACCATCTCGAACATGCTAGGTTTTTTCTAATTTTTCAGTTTTTTTAAGCTCTTAAAAAATAATTTCGGATGCATTTATATCTAATTTTATTCGATAATAGCCTTAATATTTACAATTTCTATTTGATTCATAATAATACTAAGACAATAGAATAATTATAGTTGCCCGGTTCAAAAAAACTGTCGCGAAGTTTCGAGTATCCTAGCAATACCAAAATAATATTTTTTTAAAATTATATTCGAAATAGTGTATAATCGATTCTGCAAAAGAAACTAATTTTTTGAAGATGACAAATTAGGCTGTATCCTTCAATATAAAGATTTGGCATGCTTTAAAATAATTTTGCTAATAATTAATTATATTAATAATTTTTAATTTTATCAATAATTTTTCTTCATTAATTTAATTATAATGGTTGACGAGACGGCTCCGTTCGCCTTTAACGGGTAAAGGGCAGAGTCAAGCTTTCGTCAAAAATGAGAAAGAATTACGCCGGGATAAAGCGGCAGCCGGTCTGTCAAGGATTCGCATCGATGGCAGGCGGGAATAGTCAAAAAAAATTTACAATCAATATATTTCGTTAAATCAAAAGATCACCGGGGCGGCGGATCCAAATCTTTATTTAGTTTATCTAAAAAAGAAAACAGAATTTACATATTAATTTGACAGTGTCAACGACTTCACAATATTTATTAAATTTATTAAATTTACCGGAGACTATTTCAAATTTGAAACTTTATTTACTCGCTAGATGTTTATTCGCTATTTGACATCTACCTAGTCTGTCAATAATAACAACAACATCGAATCGTAAACACGCGCGTGATCGTTCCTCAACATTTCGAGAAATTTTTCAATAATTGAAATTTTACAAAATTTACGCTAAATTTTGAGCGACATTTATCTCGTTGAAATTTACACAATAAATAAAAAAATATTATGTTGCGACGTGCAGAAATTTTTCGCTACGTACAATTTACATTTTTTTTTTTTTTTTAATTTCTTATGTCGACCGTCAACAAAATCGTGACGGATATCCGAGGAAATTAAATGATGAAAATGGGTAAGAAAAGGACGGCGGTGCATCAAGGGTGGGTTATAGAAAACGCCCTTGATACTTGAAGAAGCTCTTGCGGAGCTAAGGTTTGGACGAGGGGATCTCTTGCAATTACAAAAGATCGCAGACGCTCTGACGCAAATTTAGGAGAAAAGAATACAAACAATTTCGAATCGCAAGCTATTCGAAAATTTGTTTCTTTATTAGGATTGAAGCTGCACGGAATCGTGATAATTTCGGAGTGCTTTGTTGCCACGGAAGCGTGCACAACGGATGCGGATAAAATTTAGAATATTACCACGGAATCGTGTACAATAAGAGAGGCGAAAGGGAAAGTATGATTGCAGGAAAAAGGCCAGAGCAAGTCTGCCAAGACGAGCACTCTCGGGGTGCTAAATAGTCTCGGTTCTCCAAAACAAGATCGGTGCCGACAGGATTTTCGATTACTTGATTGGTTATTCGAGATTGCGGATGTGGCGCGGGCAGAGGCACGCGACAACGCGAGAGAATGAAGTGCGAGGGCGGCGGGCGGTAAGGGAAGTAGACCGGAACCGCTTAGCAACGAGCGAGTCTAGTTGCAATGGTAATATTAAATAGTAACGTTTTATTTTCGAATGCATGTTTCTATGAATTATATGTATAAAATATATAAATATTTATTAGAGTTTTTTATATCTATTTTTATACATAAATAAAAAACTTAATTGAAAATTAAAAGTAATTGATAAAACTTAATTTTTATGAAAAATTATAGTTTTTATATTTTTACATATGAAACACTTTCATAAAAGTACTTTTTATACTGAATTGAATTAAATTTTTGAAATAAATTCATCTACACTAGTTGATATTAATTAAATTAAGAATTTTGAAGGCGATGCAAGTAATAACTAACAATGCAATAAAAAAAACAAATATCGTAAATTGCCAATTCATGTCAATGTTGTTGAAAATTCCTTTTTTAAAACCGTTTCTTTAAAAAAAAGACAACCAGCTTGTTTCTCAGTTAATATTTTTTCGCTACTTTATTGTGAAAAATGTACTAGCATTATAGGTAGTTGTTAATTTTAAATAATTTCTTTAAATATGTTGGAATATGTTATATTTCATCGGTACACTTATAGTATATAATTTTTATATGAATACATGGTTTTTAAACTTTTATGCAACTACAATATTAATTATACTTCATTTATATCTTATTAAAATTAAACTCTTGTTTTATTTATTCATATAATAATTTAATATATTAACTGCTATATTATTTATGCTATAATTTAAATTTTATAAGAATAAATTATTGGATTTTTTAATTTTATTATTATCGTGCAGAGATACTTATCCTATACGAACATTATGATCTAACATTAAATAGATAATATTCTTATTAAATTTGATAATATAAAAATTGTTTCTCTTGATCAAAATAAATATTTATTTTTAGAATTTTGTTAGAGAGAATTTTTTTTAAATTTATAAAACATATAAAAACTACTTTGTTATCCTATATACTTACTATAAATAAACATTACTACACATTAAAAAATCAGATTCTCATATATTCAGGATTATTAATTTCATTAGTATATTGAAGTATTATATAAATACTAATCAGTTTTAAATATAGGATTTTATTGTAAATAACAAAAAAAATAATACTAACTTTAAAATATCCTTCTTATTCTTTTACCATTACTAAATAATATTATAAAGAATTTTATTATTTTCTTCTTCTTTGAAGATAATTTAAAAACACACTGCCATACATGAACAAATAAAGTCATCAAATATAATATCATTATCCAATTAATCTTTAGTTAATGAACACTCAATATTTTATTGAATACTTTTGAGACAAAATATGGCACAGAAATCATTTGTACATAAGTATAAACCGTTAACGTTATGACTATAAAATATAATAATTTTACAACTATAATGAATACTTCTTATTATCTTTAACATCAATTACACACGTCCTCTTATTGTAAAATATTAAAATAGGAAAGGAGCAAAAATATACATTGCATAGCTTTATACGTTTCATAATAGCTATTAGCCTAAAAATAGTATCAATTAAATTATTCGATGAAGAACTTTTATTTATAATTGAGATTTTTTATAATGAAAAATTTTTATTTATAATGGAACTTAGTCATATTCTTATCGACTATAGCTTCTCACTGGTGACTGATGATTCTAATCACTATGTAGTACTTCCTCCAAGTAACATTCTCATTTAATAATTATATTCTAAATATAATTAGTCTATATGTTCCAATCTATCGACCTTCAATTACCAATTTATATTATTAATATTTATTGATCAAAAAAATATATAAAAAAATATTACTAATATAATTTCATGCAACATAAACTTGAATATCAACAATCATTGAAATATTATCAAAATTTTCAACAAAAAGTAAATTATAAAAAAAAAAATTATCTCATGACTTTATACATAAAACAAAACGTGTTATCAATTAATGAAAAGAAATATTATTTTAATATTATTACGAGATGCTGTTCTGACCCTGTAGTTGGGACGTGGAATCGGTCTTGTTTTTAATAATTTAAATTTTCATGGGATAGCCCCAACCGGTTACCAAGAATTTTCGAAAGATTGTTAGGATTTTGAAAAATAATAACAACATGAATTATTAAAAAAATCCATTTGATTATACCTTATTGGAACCTTTAAAAATGTACAGAAAGAAATATTAAATTAGATCTTAAGACATCATTTTCAACACAAACACTTGTAAACTTGTATAAACATTTGTGTTAGTAAATTAATGATAGTAAATATTTAATAATTTGATTCGACAGATACAGTTAATAATAATTAAAAAAAAAATATTTCAGTAATTTGAAAGTGAAATATACAGATAATTATATAATATTTTGGTAAACATTATAGCTTTTACACTATATCGGATCGTTCAGGAGGATTTACAAGTACGGTACAAATATATACAAAAATACGATCAACCTTTCGAAATAGACATGGACAAGAATAGTAGCACATAAATTTGATAACTAAGTTTGGAAATGGTTGAAGATTCTTCATGTCAAGAATTGCGTCAACTGTTAACATGTATAGCCGGATAGTAGATAAGAGGTGCAACCGGCGAGGAAGAACAATATTTCTTCGGGATTAGGTTGATAATGAGTTTTCGTGCACAAGAATAATTTGCAGGTTTGGTGGTGCTACATTGTGATAGGTAGGAAACTTAATTCTCCCTGACGGTAGTATCGCTTGTCATGGTGTGAATGGCAGCACATACAACGGATTGTGATATAAGATTGTTACAATACCAGAACCGCCGCTCAAAGCAGCATATACTTGTACCAATCTAGCAACGAGGTGTTCATGCCTGGTTATAGCATTAAATACATATTCGACATTAGACATTGGATTATTAAATTTATCAAAGATCCAATAAGAAGACTGCAATGGCTCATATTTAATAAAGTAAATGAGCAGTGAATAAAACAGCCAATTATTTTATATTAGAGACTACTATTTTTACTAGCAAATTTAATGCCAATTTTCAAGTGAACAATGTTATAATCACATATGATAAACTAATAAATGCAAGTTTTCTGCATTCAACTGATTTTCTCATTCAGTGAGAATAAAGCATTCACTAAAAAAAATTACAGAAGATGATGTAAAATTTAGTACAATTTTTCTAAGATTTTTTATATGAATATCATAAATAATAAAATTCAATTCCATACAAAAAAGAACAATTTAAACATGACTTAGAAACTAAAGAAGAGAACGAATGACAGTTAGTAAAATTGAATAAACAATATCATTACTCGAATATCCAATTCAAAATAATTTATAACATATATTACGTATACTATATATTATTATAATTTTAAAAATAATTATTATAACAGAAAGAAAATTACAAGACAATATCGAAACTCAGATTTGCTTACTACTTTTAATCGAACATAAATGGGACTAAGTTGAAAATTTTTTGCAACAATATGGATCTTAGTATTTATTTATTTATTTATTTATAAATTACGTCTCCTACCTTTCAGCCTAATAAATGGGTTTCGCATTTTTCTTTACAAATAATTTACATACATATTGACATGTTCCATGTACACATTCTCACTACTTAATTATACTTTCAATGTTCCTTGTTTTCCCGTAACATTGTCCTTCTCGCCCTTACTCAACCCTGGCTTTCTTAATTTTTATTTCCACCTGCCTTATGCTATTCAGAAGTTTGTGGTCTCTGACTCACCCCTGAATTTCTGTAAGACGTCTTTGTTGGTCCATATCTTCTGCCTATTTCCCCTTTCTTCTCTGAAAATTTCTCCCGTCTCTTCGCACTCCATTATCCAATGATTCCAGCTTTCATTGTTTCAATTATACAGTTTGCATTTCCTATCATTCGTGTTAGTCCAAAATCTGTTGCCTTCCACCATATTTACAAACCTAATTTTTGCTACAGTTCTAATTTTCTTTGCGTTCCTTATTTCCCTCAGATATTTGAGTATCCCATTTTCCATGATTTTGCTATAAGTTTTATTATATCATGTCTTTTCAATTCTATCTCTTCTTATTTATATCTGCATTTCTCTGTATCTCTGCCTTATGTTTTTCGTATTTATTCCTGCGTGCTTGTTCTCAGTACTCCACTTGTGCTCTGCTCAAACTAATACTATTCAACCATTTCTCTGTGTAATCTCTTTCTCTGTCTTTATCCCTGTTTTCTCTTTCCATTTGACATTTCCTGATCCATCTTTCCTCTGGCAACCTTCTAATTTTATCTTCGAATTTCATGACTCTCGGCTTCTACTCCTCTAGTATTTCCATTTCATCAGTTTCCTCATATATTATATACCTGAGTATAGAGTAATCTAATTTCAAAATCCATCTCAAAGAATCAAGCTTAATTTTCTCCATCTCTCGTATATTTTCATTTCTCCAGATCTCAACTCCGTATTCAATGACTCTCCTTACCAAATAATTAAACAATTTCTTCTTTACCCTGAAATCTCCCACACATTTTTTCTCCCCTAGCCCCCAAGAAACTTTCGCTACTATTATTCCATTATACCCTGCATTGCTTCTCTGTTGTTTCCGATTATAGCAAGGTCATCTACGGATGCGAGCTACCAGACTCTTTTGTTGGCTATTTTGGTTCCACCTATGTTTTGTTTCTCCATTACTTCCTCCAACTTTGATATGTACATATTGAACAATGAAGGGCTGAGATTACATCCTTGTTTCAGTCCCTTCGTTGTCCAAAATTCCTCAGTGTTCCCTTCCCTGGATCTTACGCAGTTCTTTGTCTTTTCATAAATATTAGTTATTCTATCAATGACACCTTCTCTGTATTTTTCTCTTTCAAAATCCCCAAACCCTGTCTCTTTCTTTCTTACTTTCTATCTTGACAACTACCAGGTTGCCACTCCATCAAGCACTCCACTTCCAATTTATTTTCTATAAACTTGGCAGCTCATTCTTGAATCACTGCTTTTTCCACTTCTGCCCTCACGGTTCCTCTGATCATGAAATTTTTTCCCTGTCTCTCCTTTCCCTGTCTCTCATAAGCTTCATTCACCTTATCTCCCTGTCGGTGAGGTTCGTCCTCACAACGCTCCACATATTACCACTGATCCACCTAGTCATGTTGATTCTGCCACTCGGCCTGCTCTCTGCCCTTTTTTCTGATCTATTATCCCTCTCTGCATCCCTAGCATTGCTGTTTCCATCCAAAAGTTGGGTCTCAGGCTTAATATTTGAGATCCAGTGCTTCATGTCCGCCCTCTATTCGCTCTCCTCCTTCCTGGTCTCCTGCATCTTTTTCATTTTCCTTTCAAGCTACCTCACTTTCATTTCCATCTTTCTGGCCCATGCCCTGATATTTTCTTCTTTATCTTTCATAACCTTAATCGCTCTGTTGCATTTTTCCTCTATTTTCTCTATCATTTCTTTCGTCTCTCTCTCACAAGCCTTTTTCTCCTCTTCTCTCTTTTTCCTTTCCTCCTTTCTCATATCCTCAATCTCCTCCCAAAGGTTACCCTCCAAAAAAGAGACTCTCTTATTTCCGCCGTCCAGAGGCATCTGTGTTCCCTCACTCTTTGCTGCCGCCTTCCTTTTCCCTGCTTTTCTTTTTTCCTTACTCATTTTCTTCCTTTCTCACTGTTATGTTGGGTACCCTTCTTTTATTCCTCTTTACTACTGTATGTACGTCACTGGCCACTATGAAGGTGCCAAATGTTCCTGAATCTCCTCTAGGTACGTATCTGAGCTTAGAATGCTATGGCCCCCTATCTTTTTCTCGGTCGATTCGCTCGTGCTCTCTGAGTTCCCAGATACCCCTTTCGATTTCTACCGATACGCCCCTGATCTTGATCTCTTTGCTTCACACCTTTTTCTCCTCACACCGATATCCTAATTTCTCACATCCGCTCTGCGTTTTCTTTTCACAATAACTCCTTTATTTCCACTGTTTCCTCACACTTTTATTTATCACTCTCGTCTTTCTACTACTTTTCTTCCTCAAAACTCCACATACTCACTGTCACGCTGAATCAGCTATTGCAATTACGGTGTAACCCGTTCAACGGCCATTTGCAGAATTCAATGTGGATCTCAGTATTAGTAAGCTAATATATAATAATTTATATAAAAGAGGAGGGAGGAATCAGGATATGAAGAACAAATAAAACTTCAACATAAATTATATCGATAAAATTATGATCATTTCAATTAGATATAAATTTAGCAAAACCAAATATTTGTAGGTAATAATTTAGTCAATACATTTAAAAAATAACAATAACAGTTTATTAGAAGCATTTAAATTAATATTTTTACGTTATATTTGAGACAAAGTACTCAACTAAAGCGGTAGAGTATAACATTGAATTATTGGTGTATTAATTAGTATGATTGATAAATTAATATTAATTACACGTTGTGACAATATCTATTATAAAATACAATTTTCTTAATTTTAAATACTTTATTTTTTTAATATAATTTTTATTTTATTGTGATTTAATGAATTGTATTTTTCATCATCAATAGCGACCTCAAAATGATGGAAGATATCTATACATACATGGTGCGTCCCCGAAGTATCAGGTTTTTTTTTATTTGACAAATATTGGTTGCAGCGACTTGGGAGGGGGTTTTAAAATGTAGAAAAAATCCCCTTCCCCCTAAATCGCTGCGACCGATATTCACCAAATGGAAAAAAAGTCGATACTTTGGGGACATACCATGTACATACTTATATATACTGATTTTTTAAATATAAATATAAAATATTTACAAATGAATTATTAAATTATTTATACTTTTCACAATATTTAGACAGTTAAAATCTGTCGAACCCCGACTCTATTCAACTCGATAGAAAATTGATATAATTGTTTTATACTTGGTTTATATTTAAGCACACGCATTTAATGTAAGTATAACTACTAAATTATGTACTTGACTATTAATCTCAAATTTATCAAATTCTTTTTATTTCAATTTAAAAATTATTATATCATATTAATAAGTATAAACGTATGCAATGAAAAACTAAAAATAAATTTGTATTTTTATTAATTTCTTCAATTTTCATAATAATGTTTCAAATTTAATAATTATATCAAAGTAATAATATGTATAATTACAAGATATTTTTATTACAGATTTTATTTTAATATATAAAAGTAATTAATTAATATTAAATGTAATAGTGTATTTTATGTATACTCCTGTATATAATATATAATATATTATAAATATATTTTAAAGAGTTGTAAAAAACACCCTCCATATTGTATTATGATGATTTAGGGTTTTTCGAGGGTATAAACAAAATAACATATTATTATTATTATATCGGTAACATTTCGGCAATTTGATTTCTTGACTACATCAAATCTTAACAATACATAGAGATTTTTAGCTGCTTTTTACCGAAAATGAATACGATAAAGAATAATTTGTATTAAAATTAAATATAGTTTAAAAATAGTTTATTGAAAAAATTGAAATACAATTATACTAGAGTTGATGTGCCCTTAAGAATATTTGATAAGAGATTGACTGCCTCTCAATTACATGTTAGAATCGATAGGGTTATTTTAACAAAATCGGCTTTTCTTCAAATACAAAATTCAGTAATAAATAAACGATCGGTATTTTATTTATGAAATTAATATCTAAGAAATTTTACAAGCATTCTTATAACAGAATACGATGCCGCAGAAAATTATAAGAGGTGAACGCCGATTCTATTCAATTCGATAGAAAATTGATACAATTGTTTTATACTTATTTTATATTTAGGCACTAGCGTTGAATAAATAAGAATATTATCAGTATATCTAAACTGGGCTAAGTCGCCATGGCAATTTAGTCGTAAATTAGAATAATCAAAATTGTACGGAGATAATTATTTTCAATATATTGATAATGCAACCATTGTAATATATGTACATGTTTAAATAATAACGATCTATTGAAGGTAAGAAATTAACTTATCAAAACTTCAATGATACAACAATAACAAATTATTTTTTTTTACATTCATGGAGAACATTACATCGTCATAATATAATAAATATATACTTTGATGTTGTATTTTACAAGTTCTGTTTATTAAAATCCCAACTATATCTATAAATTTAATATGTAAAGGTAAGATTCAAATGAAAAAATATATTATTATTAAATTACATATTTTTTGTCCGATTCCTAAAAATTATTTTCTATTTTACAGTGATTTGTGCTCAAGGCCTAATTGCCAAAGATAAAAGTGGTACATCTGATCCGTATGTTACGGTACAAGTTGGTAAAGTAAAAAAACGTACAAAAACCATGCCGCAGGAATTAAATCCCGTATGGAATGAAAAATTCTACTTGTACGTTAAGATTTTATTTGATATTTTAATTTTTTTAAAATTTCATACTGACAAATATTGTTATTGAAATAATAATTTATTTTTGATGTAAAAATTAATAAATTTATCACAATTAAATTATATTTCAATAATATCTATCTTTTAATAAAAAAAAAATTAATTAATTAATATTTCTGATTAAAATAATCTTATAATGATTTTTAATAATAGAATATAACTCTGCCTATTAAAAATATTTAAAATTTTCTTTTGAATTATAGTGAATGCCATAATTCATCAGATAGAATAAAAGTACGAGTATGGGATGAAGATAATGATTTAAAATCGAAATTGCGTCAAAAATTAACAAGAGAAAGTGATGATTTTCTTGGACAAACAATAATCGAAGTACGAACATTGAGCGGTGAAATGGATGTTTGGTATAATTTAGAAAAGCGCACAGATAAATCTGCTGTCTCAGGTGCAATTAGACTTCACATTAGTGTTGAAATTAAAGGTGAAGAGAAAGTTGCACCTTATCACGTTCAGTATACATGTCTCCATGAAAATCTTTTTCATAGTTTATGTGAGAACAATGATGGTATGGTAAAACTACCATCAGCCAAAGGTGATGATGCTTGGAAAATATATTTTGACCCACCCGGTGAAGAACTCGTTGATGAATTTGCTATGCGTTATGGAATTGAGAGCATTTATCAAGCTATGACGTATGTATCATAATTTTTAAAAAAAACTATCTAGGATTGTTAGAAAAAAAATCAAATATATTTCTTGTTACAGTCATTTTCACTGCCTTTCCACCAAGTATTTATGTCCAGGTGTTCCAGCAGTTATGTCGTCTTTACTGGCTAACATTAATGCCTATTATGCTCACACAACTGCAAGTGCTGCAGTATCTGCGAGTGATAGATTTGCTGCTAGTAATTTTGGAGTATGTTACATGTCTATACATAAATTAGTATAGAATTGATTCCAATTCTATTTCATTTATTTTTATACTTTCTATTTATATTTTTTAATTCAAAATTTATTCATTACCACTTTATTTTCAAGCATTATTCATTAAAAATATGTAAATTATTTATAAATTAAATTTAAAAAATTGTTTTCCTGTGTGTATAACTATTTTGATTCTTTTATGACAATTAAATTTAATACTTAATTTAGTTTAACAATAATTCTTTATTTAAGAATTATTATTATTGAAATAAAAAAAATAACGATGATTATATTACAGAAAGAGAAGTTTGTAAAACTTCTTGACCAACTGCATAATTCACTACGTATTGATTTATGTATGTATCGCAACAACTTTCCCGCATCAAGCCAAGAAAAACTTATGGATTTAAAATCAACAGTTGATTTGCTTACAAGTATTACATTCTTTCGTATGAAGGTGCAAGAATTAACATCCCCACCACGAGCCAGTAATGTTGTTAAAGATTGTGTCATTGCTTGTTTAAAATCTACTTATCAGTTTTTGTTTCAAAACTGTTTCGACCTCTATAGTCGTGAGTTCCAAGTTGATCCAAACGAATTACGCCGTGAAGAAGAAAATTCACCGGCTTCTCTTGACTTTTGGCACAAATTGATAGCACTCATTGTCTCAGTTATAGAAGAAGATCGTAATAGTTATGCACCTGTATTAAATCAATTTCCACAAGAACTAAACATTGGTCAATTGTCTGCTGCAACAGTTTGGTCGCTCTTTGCTATTGATGTCAAAGATGCTCTTGATGAACATGAACAAAGTCGTTCTTGTAAATCTTCTGCCTACATGAATTTACATTTTAAAGTGAAATGGCTCTATAGCAATTATGTACAGGATGTATCTCCCTATAAAGGACAAGTACCTGAATATCCTGCTTGGTTTGAACCCTTCGTTATGCAATGGCTTAATGAAAATGATGATGTATCTTTGGAATATTTACACGGTGCCTTTAGTAGAGACAAAAAAGATAGCGTAAGTTAAATACTTTTTTTAATTTCTAATATTCAAACAATTTTTTAAAAATTTTTTTGCACATTTGTTTGTTTTCAGTTTCAAAAAAGTAGTGAACATGCTTTGTTCAGTGTGTCTGTTGTTGATGTATTTACCCAGTTAACACAATGTTTTGATGTCGTATCGAAACTTGAGTGTCCAGATCCCGAAATTTGGAAAAGGTACATGAAACGATTCGCCAAAACTATTGTAAAGGTACTCATAGCTTACGCCGATATTGTGAAAAAAGAATTTCCTAGTCATTTAGAAGATGAGAGAATAGTACGTATTATTTATACCAAAAAAAAAAATTTTTTTTGAATAAATAAAAATTAAATAACTATACATATACATTTAGGCTTGTATCTTAATGAATAATATCCAACAATTACGGGTACAATTAGAGAAGATGTTTGAATCTATGGGTGGAGAAAACCTTGAACAAGATGCTTCAAACATTTTAAAAGAGCTTCAAGCGCAGCTAAATAGTGCCTTGGATGATTTGGCGATGCAATTCGCCAAAAGCTTGGAACCTCGAATAACTATTTCTGTTAAGGAGCTTGGTGATCTTTTATTATCTATTAAAGGAGGTGGACAGATTAATCAATCCTCTCAAAGGAATAATGTGTCCGTTGAAGCGGATGAAGTTCTACGTCCACTTATGGACTTACTTGACGGAAGTTTATCTTTATATGCTCAATCTTGTGAAAAAACTGTTTTAAAACGATTATTGAAAGAACTTTGGAAAATCGTAATGAGAATTCTTGAAAAAACAGTCGTATTACCACCAATGACTGACAAAACTGTAAGAATTAAATATTATAACATTTATTATAACATTAATACATTATAAATATTATAACTTAAATATAATATATATTTATAAATATTTTTACTATTGAATCACTTTTTACAACTTTAGTTAACCGTTTAATAAATAGAGATTTTTTAACTTTAGATGATGTTCAAAAGCTTAACAGATAATGCAAAAAATCTTGCTGCAAATGCAAAAATTGAAGACATGTCGAGATTATTCAAAAATCATATGGCTGGGAAACCTGATGTAAAGAATGCACTCAGCGGCGTAATGGTACATAAAAAATATTTTTAAATCATTAATGATTTTAATGTAAATATTTTATATTATTACATAAATATTAGTAAAATTATTACATCATAATTTTTATTATAAAAATTATTATCTGCACAATTCTACTTACAATATATTTATTTTTATACCGCAGGATATTTCAAAAGAAGTTGAAAAAAATTTATCACCGAAACAGTGTGCTGTTTTAGATGTTGCCTTGGACACCATTAAAACTTATTTTCATGCAGGTGGTAGTGGTTTAAAAAAAAATTTTTTAGAAAAATCCCCAGAATTACAAAGTCTTCGATATGCTTTGAGCTTATATACGCAAACGACAGATACTCTAATTCAAACTTTTGTTAATTCACAAATGACTCAAGGTAAGTATTTGAAATTATTTATTTAATTTATATGTTTAAAATAAATATATTAAATAAAATAAAGAGAGAAAACGCAACATTATAAACAATAATGAAATAAAAGTACATACGTTTGTTAAAAAATATAATTAAAAATTACCAAAACAGTACCACTGAATGATTGCACTACATTGCAACAAACACGTCAACGATCATTGAGCTGTGAAAGAGATGATGAAGGGATGGGAACAGATGGAATGGAAAGTCTCGAAGATCCTCTTCGTCAGAATAAACCCTTCTTCAATCGAGAAAATCGTCAAGGTAAATCAAAATTATAAATGTAAATATAAAAATGATCAAAATCACTTATTTTATTGATTGTTTAACCTAATATTATTAGGTTTAAATACATTTATATTAATATTTAAACTTAATTTCATTCATAATGTTTAAAATTTAAAAAATTTATTATGTTTTTTTAATTTTTAATTAAAATATCCCTATTCAGTATATATGTCATTGATGTATACACCTAATCAATCTAATTAATTAAACCTATTAATGTAAAATATATATTTCTACAATATACATTCTACTTATCTTATTTAAATTTATATTTACTGTCATGATAAGGCTCTTTTTAGTAGATCTATATCCTTACTTCTATTGTTTTGTAATTATGTTTAAATACTCTGGATCGTATTAAATAGAATAGTTTTTAAAAAATAATTAAATTTTAATTTCTAAACTTTTAATTTTAAATATTTTAATTAACGTTTGCGTTATAAATTTATAAGAGTGAATTTTAACAATTATTTTAATAAACATAAAAAGTTCCATATTTTTTTAATAATAATAATAAAAATAAATTTAATAATAATAAAAAATAAAAAATAATAATAATAAGGGTTGTGATCTACTTAATCTATTTTTAGATATCTTAAGCTCAGAAGAAGATATTGTAGGAGAAGTAAATATGCAAATTGATCTATTCACAAATCCAGGAACTGGTGAACAAAAAATTAATGTGAAAGGTATTTTTATTTAAAATATTAAATTTAAAATTAAAATTTTTAAATTTAATTTATTGATAGATATAATTATTGTGTATAATTTATGTAAATTATTATATTATATTATATATATTAATAATTAGCTTTCTAAAAATTTTAGTTATATCTGCAAATAATCTAAAATGGCAATTAACAAGTGGAATGTTCAAACCATTTATTGAAGTTCATCTCATAGGACCATACCTTGCAGATAAAAAAAGAAAGCATGCAACAAAATCGAAAAATAATACATTGTCTCCCAAATTTAATGAAACATTCTACTTGTAAGTTTATTATGTACATATACATATTTCTATAAATATAAAAATTCTATTATAATTTAATATCTTTCACCATCGTCTCATCGAAATTTTTCGATACTATTCATTTATTCAATTGTCAATAAGATTTTGTGACAAAAGCGCAACCTCTTTTTATTTACAAGCCGTTTTTTTTGTTTTATCTTAAAATTTTTTTTATCAATAAGTTTATTAATAATATGTTTTATCATTTAGCTATTTCATTTTTATAAAATATTTTTCATTTTGACGAACACAGAAAATATAAAATTACAGGTAATACAAATTCATAATGTAGGCAAAAAATTATTTTTGCTAATCTTTGTATATGTTTAACATTTGGCATTTTATATTGTAATAGTATGTTCATAATTTAAATTTAATAATATATTCTATGATAAATCTTTCATTTATTGTCTATATCGTTTAATTGACATTAAGTATTTTTCATGAATTTAATGTAAATTGGCGTAATAACTAAATTTATTTGATATTATTATATTATAATACAGAATATAAAAGTAATATGAAGTGATACTAAATAATGATTTACTAAATATTTGGATGCGAGAAATAGTAAATAATAAAGTGTCTATAAACTAATTTTTTCACACCAAATTATAAAAATCTAAATTTAACCTTCGTAATATAATTAAATAGGGATAAGTGCAATCACCCCTGGTTTATTAATAAAAATTAAAGTAACTGATAGAATAATAATCTTGTGTACTTTGACGAACTTACTATGTACAATAATTTGGTTATACATGTATTGGGCAGCGTATAAATTGTCATGAGTGGCAAATACTGTATTTGCGCACCCCAGATCAACCGAACGATACCTCTTTTGTTCAAGCATTAGAAAAAATTATTATCAACTTTAAAACAGAATACATATAAATAGCCATGTGTACTTATACAGGGAAAGGGAGAAGGGACAAGGAGATGATTCGTAAGAACGTGTATAATCTTTTGATACACCATAAAGGCTACAATCAATAATCGAATGTTATTGTTCTACCGTAGAGAGATTAAGCCATCTTTTGCCGTCTCTTTACATACGGCCGATTTACCCTTGCCACAAGTGCATCATGTGGCTCGTCGTGTACTGAAACACGGGACAACATGGCAAAGTTAACTCAGTGAAAGTTCCGAGCGACGTACGTGGCTGCCGCGAAACTTCTAGCAACGAGTGTGCCTGGTTGCAACTTAAAAACAATATTAATTTTTCAAATATATTTTTTATTTTTATTTTATTATTCAATACTCTAGCCTTCCAGTCCGGGAGTGAACTTTGTATATGTGTGTGTGTTTTACAGTTAATTTAAATTTAGTATCACATTTTTGTTCTTATACTTTATATTCTTGGTCTCTTATTTTCCATTTAGTCTCCAGTTTCATTCTCTTGTGATCAGTCTTTTATTTCTTGTATCTTAGTTCGCCCGTTTTTACTATTTCCTTAATAACTTGCCTTAACTATGGGGTTTCTCTCTTTCTATTAAATTCCTTTATAATCTTGATACTTGTCCATTCTTTTTCCTTTCTTATTTCTCCTACTATTTCCTCCATATTACTGTATCTTCCAATTATGTGTCTCCAGTCTCCCACCTCTTTTCCACAGTATTCGCATTTTATTTTCTCTTCATTTAACCAGCATTTGTTGCTGGTCGTTCTGTTTCCACATCTTATCTTTGCCGTCGTTCTTATATCTTGTATTTTCTTCCGTATCTTTATGTATTTAGGTAGTTCAGACACTATGATTTTCTTATATATTTCATTGTAGCTCGCCTTTTCTATTTTCAGTCTGGTTGTCTGTTCTTGTCTGTTCAGCTCTGTTTTTCTTATTTCGTAATATTTATTGATGCCGTTTCTGTTCCAAAATTCTATCAACATTCTACTTAGTCCTAATTCGTTTAGCTATCCCTCTATACTATCTCTTTTTTTTTCTCTCTCCAGTCTTCTTAACCTCAGTTAACCTCCCTACTCCATGTTTTTCAACTTTCTCTTCATATTTTAGGGCTTTTATTTTCCATTCTTCATTCATTTATGTCTCTTTAGTTTCTTCGTATATTATATATCTTGGTGTGCAGTATTCCAGTCCTAATATCCATCTAAGGTATCCAGCTTTCACCTTTTCCATATCTTGGGTGCCTTCCATACCCCATATTTCTACTCCATATCCTATGACTCCGCTCACCATATAATCGAATAATCTTTTTCTTCTCAGGTAATCTCCCACACATTTCCTTTCTTTGAGTCCCCAGGTCTTCTTGGCAACTATCATACTTTTACTTTTCCGTTCTTCTAAGTGTATTTTGTGGCTTCTGTTTCTGCTAAATATAAACCCTAGGTATCTGAAACTTTCCACCATTTAATATCACCCATCCATTCTCCTCTTTTCTTCTAACCAGATCTTGTCCTCTGTTATCAATTTTCCTCTCTTCGCTTTATCTTTTTATCATTTTGCCGTCTCCCTCTCTTCTCATGAAACTGCCTAGTTGTCCTATTCTTGTGTTCATGCCCCTCATTATTACCTTGGTCGCGTTGATACTGTTATTCTCTTTCTCGATCTTATCCCATTTCTCTTACCCAATTTCCTTGATGTTGTATATGCTCCATATGTCTAGCTCGCCATCTTTTTCCCCAGTTATTAATCTACTCTTGATTAA
This sequence comes from Eupristina koningsbergeri, assembly GCA_018907245.1. NCBI lineage: Eukaryota > Metazoa > Arthropoda > Insecta > Hymenoptera > Agaonidae > Eupristina > Eupristina koningsbergeri. The sequence continues at coordinate 897,701 of JACCHV010000014.1, forward strand.
GCTTTCTTCGTATTTGACTCCCAGCTCTTCTACACTTACATCCCGTCTTTCATTTATCCTTACTATAAAGCCTCCTTTGGCCCTTCCTCTTTTCTTCTCTCTTTCCGCTCCTATTTCTTCCTATTTCATCTTTTTGTGGAGCATATTTTTACATTTTCCTTGTCTTTATCCTCTATTCATGTTTCTGCTAAACATACGAAGTTCATTCCTTCTACATAATCCCAGAACTCTCTGTCTTTGTTCCTTATCGCTGCCGTGTTCCAAAATATGATGTCTCATAGTTTCTCCCTATCTTTTCCCTTTGTCTCCTTTCTGTCTATTAGCTCTTTGCCCTGTCTTTTTCTCTTCCTATCCGCCTTTCTTCTATTCTCCTTATTTCTCTATTCGTTGTTATTGTTATGTGTTCTTTTCTACACTATCCTATCTTGTTTTCCTTTTTCCTTTTCCCATTTTATTTTTCTCCTTATCCTTTCCTTCTTCTCAGTTTCTTTGTCCTTCCTCCTTTCTCTCTTTTTATTTGTTCACTCCTTAGTTATTCTAAGTCCTTTTTCTTTTTCTCATATGTTTCTCTTCGCTCAATTACTTTCTCTGTTGGTACTTCTCTATTACTTATTTCTGTTTTATCCACTACCCTTTCTTATCTGTCTCTATTATTTCTATTTTTCTCCATTCTCTCTTCAACCTCTTTTGCAACTTCCAACCTTTCAATCGCACTTACTTCGCCCCATTTTATGCATCTGCCTTCGAACAATACCTTTTTCTACCCTGTCTTTTCCTGCATACCATTTTCTCTTGCTTTTCTGACTCAGTTGTGAATTTCCTCCAGTGTTTTCCTCTCTTCGTAAGTTAGATCATACTCCACATAAATCTCCGTTCCCATCAGATTTTTCCTTGCCTTATATGCCTCTCTTCTATCTTCTACGTTCTTTAGTTTTATCATAATCATTTTCCTGCTCCACCATGAGTAAGCTACTTTTATATCTGTCTTTAACCTATCTTTCAGGAATTCTTCTGTCCATCTGCTTAGCCCTTTCTTCTCTACTTCTTGTCTTTTATCTCCCTTTATCATTATGTTTTACTACCTGTCTTTCTTTTCCTTGTCTTGCACCATCCTCCTCATGTATTTAACCTCTCTTTCTGATAGATTCGACCTTGGTCAGCTCAGATTGCTAGCTCTGCTAGTCCCAGAAGAGGTCGATCTGATACTTACTATACTTCCTGCTCTTTTCTTTCCTCCTTCTATAGCTCTTTTTATTTCTTCGTCTTCTTCATTGTCACTTTCTATCTTTACGCTTTCTATCCAGCTTTCTCTTCATAATCGCCCTCCATTCCGATTCTACTTGTTTCTTCTCTCTTAGTATCTTTATCTCCTTTTCCATTTCTTTTAATTTTCTTTCCATCTTTTCTATTTTGATATCTCTCATCTTCAGCTCCTCTATCTTCTTATTCATTTTTTCTATATTCTTCTTTATCCATCCCATTAGATATTTCCTACCATCTTTTCTTATATTTCTGTTTCTCTTTCTGTTCTTTCCCTTTTTCATTTAATGAAACATTCTTATTTTCCTTTTGCGGGAGGCTTAGGATTATTTGGGTACCTTTTTTATGCCTTTTTTCCCATGTGCACATTTGCTCCTCCCCGTCTCTACCTTCGTATTCATTGAAGTAGTTGAGCTGTTGTCTTGCTATGCAGTGCTGCCTGTCGCAGCTTATGCACCGTCTGTCACTCGCGCTCTTTGTTCAAAACTTCTTTCTCGGCTTTACTATTTTCCGGAATTTTTAACCTTTCTTTTTCTCCACTTTTTTCTTTGACGTCTTTTCCTTTCGTCTTTTATTTTTCTTCTTCCTCACTTTCTTTACCTGTTCCTTTCTTATTTATCATCTCACTTGTACACTTTTTCAGACACTTATTTTCACTTCTATATTCGAAATTCTCGGCCATGTATCTCAGCACATCCAACTGCTTTGACACACACAACAAGAATCCTCTAATTTCTCAAATATATAATTTTGATTTTACTAAAAGTATTTCGATTAAATTTTTCTTTAGTTTTATTTATTCGAAAACCTAATAATGAGTTTATATGAGTATATAGAAAATAAATGTGTATATTAATTGAATTATAAATGATTAAAAAATACAGTTTAATTATCTCTCACAATTTTGAAGTTTGAAGTGTTTAATAATATATTTTTAGTAGATTATAATATTCATTGAATAACTTTTAAGTTTTATTATGTTTAATATTTTAATTAAAAATAAATATTAAAGTTCTTAGTTGTAAAATTATAATAAGAAATTAATATTCATTTACATTTATATGCAATTTATAACTTTATATTCTATAAATATTACATATAAACTTTATATAAGTGTAAATATACTTATCATAAAACAGTTCAATACTCGTAAAATAATTTGCAGCAAGATATACGATTAATTATAATAAAATTAAGCAATTAAATTACGTAGCAATAAATGCATTTATTTACTCTGAATATATGAATCAAAGTGATTGACAGATTTCAAAAATTTTCTATTGGATTATAAATAATGATTGCGGGCTTAGCCGCCGACGTACCCAGATCTAAAATTTTTTAGTATAGTGTTATAACCATCTATTTACCTCTTGAATTAATATCTCCAATAAAAGGAACTTTTATTTGCATGAAATTTATACAACTAAGACTCTAGTTTGTTAATATATTACATACGAGAATCCTAAAAGTCTCATTAAGTAGAAGAGGAATTAATTTAGACATCACTCCTAAAATCTTCAACGAATTGGAATACGGAAATGCCATGTTGTCTGCTAGGAACCCTGAAAAACATAGAAGAATATGAAGCCGGAGCCCAGAATTATAGATATTAATTATTATAATGCAGTACCCAACTATATAGTACTTTTTCAAGTAGATAAACATTTTCCCCAAACATTCAATAATATCCACATACTAGATAGTACTGGTGTTTATCCTTTGAATACACTCTGTTCGTAGATTAGATCATATGGTTGGTGTCAAGAAAAAGAATAAATTTATTTTTTATTTAGAATTTTTTAATCTTTGCTTTTTTTGTTTGTTGGTCTTTTTAAAAACTACTTATAGGATATATTTTACTTTCCTTAAACATGCATATGAAAAAGCAATATATGTAAGTATTAGTAGTATTTATTATTTTTTTAATTTTATGTAACATCTAACAGTTGAAAGATTTTTAAAGTACCTAAAATCATGCTACATAAAATAGTGTTGGAATAAGATTAATAGATATTAAAAAAACAAGAATATTTAATAGTTATTTTAAGTTAAAGACCTTGTAAATTATTATAATTTTAACAAATTTAATTTTTTTTATAAAATCTTTATATTTCTGTATTCTATAAAAAAAAATTTGCATATAGTTTACAATTGATATTGATTAAACATTTGAAACAAAAATTTTGAACTCAAATATTTTTATATGTTAACTTTTTTTATTCAATACAAAAATGTAAATTTTATTCAATTATAAAATGTAAATAATTTTAATTTATTAAACTGAAATTTCAGAATACTAATAATAACATAATTATTTTCTCTTTTTAGCATCATTGGAAATGACCAACAACTAAACTCCTATGAATTACACATCTGCGTTAAAGATTATTGTTTTGCTCGGGAAGATCGTCTTGTCGGATTAGCTATAATTCAATTAAAAGATATTGTAGAACAAGGTTCTTGTGCATGTACAATTTCATTAGGAAAACGAATTCAGATGGACGAAACAGGTTGGACAATATTACGGATTTTATCACAGCGTAATAATGATGAAGTTGCAAAAGAATTTGTAAAACTAAAGAGTGACATTAGACAAGAAAATCTTGCAAATTCGAATTGAAATCAGAAATTTACAATAGTGAACATCAATAATATTTAAGTTAAGAATTTTACATGTTAATGTAAATGATTACAATAATTGTAACTTTTTGTACAACTCTTCTATTTAGTAATGTAACATTGGTAATTTACTTGCAATATTACCAATTTCTCAAAAATTGTTATATAAAGAAATAAGAGAACGATCGATATAGAGTAAAAAGATTAAGGGATCAAAAATGAATACTAATATAATAGTAGAAAGGAAACTAGATCATTAAAATATTTTTTTGTTATTTTTAATGCATTAGCTTTGTCTAAACAATTCAATATTATTTACAAAAAATTTTCCCATTTTTCATACTCAAAGCATGTAACAGTACTCATAAACAAATAACATTTACTTTTATTAATGTTTTTGATAATTTCATTTAAAACAAATAATTATTATATGTAAACATGAAGTTAGTCAATTATATTATTAATAAAATCTTTAGAAATCTTATTCAATGTGTTCAAACGAAAAATACATATAGGCATATCGTGTTTCCAAAAAGAAATGATTTTTCTTTTTCATTTCTTTAAGCCACTATTTATCTTAGCAATTCAGAGAGGTCAGAAAATCTACCTGAAAATTTTTTCTATTTATACCTTTTTTCTTTTCAATCATTAGAAGCAGCAGGATTGATCTTCGCGCAAAAAATTTTTTTCAGTTTTCTATAATAACGCGATAGACCACCTAGCGGAATGGCGTTATAATATAAAATTTTGTATGCGATTTGAAAAAAAAAACTGGAAATTTTGATAAAGGTTTATTATGGATAACTGTATGCAAATTTTGATAAAATGAAGGTGTTATTGAATACCCTGATACTTAAGTGATAGTTTCAACTCGAAATTTTATGCAAACTTTGGACGTCAGAAACGGTTCGGGCTGTTTTTGAATGCTATAAACGGGGCTCATCAATAACATTTTTAAAAGTCTTAAATAATTTTTTAAATTACGATTTACATGTAATTTTATTCTGAAAGACTTTTTTAACATTTAAAAGTCTCTACAGCATTTTATCTCGCCAGAAACAAATTTTGTAAACGCTATTCCATGAGTCAATCCAAGTTCACGTTACGAAATTCAAAAATTTACTTCGTGCGAAGAAAAATCCTACCGCTTTTAATGGTCGAAAAAAGGGACAAATATAAAAACCTCCCTCGCACATTTTTTGACCTCTGTAAAATCGCTACGATAAATAGTGGCTTCAAAAAAAAAAAATAAAATAATAAAACGCATTATTTACAGACACATTTTGTGAATTCAATTTTTCTATTTATTCAAATTCAATTCAAACTAAAAAAACACATAACTACTTCATAATGCACAATATAAAATAGACTTTATTAAGTTTTTATGAAAAAATTTTATACATAAATTTATTTTTACTTGTATAAATAATATATTAGTTAATAAAATTTAATAATTAACTTATATCATTTTTTAAAATTAATTAAATATTTTAAAAATTAAATAATATCTAATTATAATTTTTTTTTAAATTAAAATATATTTTTAAAAAATATCGGAAAATTAAAAAATACAACAAAAAATGAGATCAATTTATTACTTTTAAAAATTCAGAATTTGTTATAAAATATATTGTATAAAATACAATAAAATTAATATAAAATGATAATAATTAGTATTACTATTACTAGATGTAAATTTTTTCTTTCATTTTATGAATTATATATTGATATTTATTAATTTTAAATCATTTATATAAAATAAGTAAGAACATTTTTTAATGGAATCTTACGGGCCATCTGACATTTTTTATATAAATAAATTCGGATGAATATTCAATATTTAGTGTAATAAAAAACAAGTTTTTTAAATTTTTATATTAATGACATGATTTTGTTTTAAAAAAATTATTTTAAGATAAAGCTTTAAATTTATTATATCATATTTAAATTCAATTTTTTTAAATAGTTTTAAATATTCAATTAATTAAACCAGTTTGAAAAAGGGCAACACATTAATTGTCAAAAGAAAAGTTAAAATAACTTGTTTTTCACTCCACCTAATACTGGATCATCATTTGAATTTACTTATATATAAAATATTTTTATTCTTTCCCAATATATCAAAATTTGGATGTTTTCATTACCGAGTAAAATACTTTTTCAATATTTCCAGAGCTTAGTGTCTCTTCCTGACTGATTATCACATTTAAAAAATTAGGGGAGTAAGTTACAATCCTGGTGTTATGATTACAAAAAAAGAACACAAATTTTTTTACAATTAAATATTTATTAATGAAAGTTATAATAGACGTGACCTATCAGCTCTAGCGTTGGCATCGAAGTCATTCTAAGTTTTAAGTAATGTTTGAAATTCCGAACTCATATGAAATATATACACACAGCGCATACACAGCAGACAAACGTTAAGTATATTAGTTCATAATATTTGTACACAAATAGTTAACTCTATAATTACACCTAAACACTCCCCTTGTTGAGAGCTCCTGTTCTTGTTCAGTTGCCATGAGAGAGATCCGTGTCTCTTTCATGGGTGAAAGATAAAGTCGAGCGCTGTTTGAGAAGAAGACTGAAAAGATCGCCGGGATAAGCGTCAGCCGATCTGCCAGGGATTTGGATTCTTGCTCACTGACAAAGTTAATAATAACTCCATTAATTAATAAATAATATTACCGGCGAGGTCCACTCCCGAACTGTTTAGTTTCTGATCAATTGAACATCATCCGCCCCAAAAGGAGTGATCTCCCGTGAGCGTAAATGCATGCATCACATTTATAATCACGCCCACTTTCCCGTACCTTTGCTCAAGTTGAGCTTCCTTTGGCCCTCAGGGATTTTTTTATTAATACCTATAGATCTCCGGTCCCCCACCCCGTCGATATTGTCACCGTTCGATCGTCGCCACGTTTATTTTCCCGTTTTTTTATAAAATTTATTATCAATCCGTTCTTATATCTAAATTTTTAATCCGTTAAAATATTTTAGAAAGCTATTCAAAATTCTTTCGCGCATATGTATTAAAAATTTGTAAAGTATTATTTTAAAATAATCACTCAAACATTCAGATAGCTCGCGAAATTGTGTGTCCACATTAGGTAGCATGCTTACGCCCATGGCTAACTCGGCAGTCATGCGTCAAGTAGACGTTGATAAAAACAATGCAAAAGTAAGTCTCTTGTCTGTTTTGCTCCGTGGATTAGCTACCTTATACGCATTACTATATTATATAAATTAATTGTATTTCAAATTCATGTGCTAAGTTTATTCTTTTGTATTGTTAAAAAGAGTTACCAATTAAAAGACACCTCCCCGGTGATATTATTTATTAATTAATGGTGTTCTTATTGACTTTACTAGTGAACAATAATGCAAATCCCTGGAAGGCAGGCTAACGTTTATCCCGGCGAATTCTTCTAACTTTTTTCAACTAGCACTCGACTCTTTTCTTCAACCGTGAAGGAAGAACGGAGCCGTTGCATGGCGCCCAACTAGGAACCCTTTCTCTACGATCGAGTTAAAGAAAAAATTTTTCCACGTCCTCAGTTACAAGAAAACGGTAACTGAGGACGTGGAATCGCGATACTAGGTGAATCATAAATTAGATAAACGTCTATCCGTATTACGCAGATGACGTTAATACATACTTTTTGTATTTGTATTACTAAATTTGTAAATTAAGTTGGATCTCTGTAATTCCATCTTTGTTTATTCTCATTTCCTCATTCATTGTATGCAGATCATAATCCTTCAACTCCACGGCATAAATCCTCCTACATCTGTGTAAATCAATTAGTGCTACTCACTATCAGGTATTAATGATCATCTGCAGGAGTCCCTATCTTGAACTTGTTCTTTGCGTTGCTTTGGTCAAGCGTCAATACTCAGGCTTCGGGTAAACTTTAAATAAGATGTCCGATGAACTTGGTATCGCGTGGGTTTGCAGTCTCAATAAAGGGGACCTTCAGCCAAATTGACGCGATTATGATTAAAGACCATGGCGGGTGTCACGATTGAGTTGCGCCAGCGGCTGAAAAACTATGTTCAAGCCTATCCAGCTGATTTCTCAGAAGCAAAACCCAATCTGAATGACTTGAATAATGCCTTTCACATCACCAAGGATTTGGACCAAAATATGTCATTTATTCCTCGATGCTTCCAGCTCATAAGACCCTACCTACCTGGAAGCATACTCTGGCTACCCTGGGGGCCAATTAACAGGTAAATTTCGTTTCATACACGAGACTGTCCACTAAGCATCACAGACATGGCTAAGCTCACCTGTGACCTCCTGGTTGGAGTGGACTTTCTCACGATCACCGGATGTTCGGTAATGATAAAAAAACAGACTATTTCTCCCCAATGCATTGTGGAGGTGAATTAGCTGACTGCAGATCAGGAACGCTAGCTGTTTCACATTATTAAAAGGGCCAAGGTCAAGATGGAGGTCATAAGAGATCCTACAGTCTTATCCGAATATCACATCCGGTTAACTAGATGGACTCCTCTGAAACAATAATACCGCGCCCACAATCCGACTACGTAATAGATCATGGATGCGGAGGTGGTTAAGATGATTGCCGAATACATTTTAGAGCCCCCTGACAGCCCTTGGAGCTCTTCTTTTATCATGGCAAAGGAAAAAGACTGAAGTTATAGATTCTATGTTAACTTCCATTGGCTGAATGAAGTTTTAGTCAAAGACACCTATCCACTGCCAAAAATCCACGCGACTTCGTGGAGCAGTATTCCTGTTCACCATTAATTTAAAAAATGGATATTAGCAGGTGCCATTGACAGATGAAAGCAAGCTGCTCACCACTTTCAACGTCCCCAATCATGATCTAATGCATTTTAAAGTCATGCCATTTGGGCTCTACTATGCTTCAGCGGTTGAAGGTTATCGATTTATCATGGTGATCGACCACCAACCGTTAAAATGATTACAGCGCATTGACAATTCGTTGGAACACTTAGCAAAATAGGCCATCGAGTTGTTCCAGTGGGATTTTGAGGTACGGTACAAGAAAGGCGACGAGAACGTCCTTGCCAATGCTCTCTCTCCTTAGTTTGCAACCATTGACGCCATATCCAAATGGTACACTGTCATGCTTTGAAAAAAAACAGCCCGAAGATCATCCCGAATATTATATATAAAAAAGGAAGTTATACCTAAATATCCTTCATACGCTGAATATCTGCCTAGTGACCGCAAATAGAAAATGTGTATCCTCCGAAGCCGCGCACCCAAAACTCCTCGCTGAAAACAACGACTCTGACATGATCGGACACCTCGGTAACGTAAAAACTTTATACCCATTGGTCAGAAATTATTACTGGGCTCGGGATGATTTGAAAGGCAATCTGGTACGTGAGAAACTGTTTCACATGCCAGACCTAAAAAGACGACCAGCAGTTAAAAGCTGGTATGTTACATTCACGCTATATGCTTGCACCATGGGCCGAAATATCTATGGATCTAATTTGCCCACAACTCCGACAAAATAGGCAATACATGTGGTAATCGGTAATACAAGATCGGTTCACCGAATAGGTAGAGTTGCTAACACTCCGCACAGCACCCAGTACGACAATGACCGAACCATTAAAGCAAGTAATCCTACAACATAGGCGTCCTCAAACTGTCGTTAACGATAATGGGCGATAGTTTATTGAAAAATAATTCACCAAATTATCTCCGGAAATACGATATCTAACACCGTCGGATCGTGGTGGCGAAGGTTGACCTGGCTCAAGCCTTCACCAAGCAACAGGTGCATTATGACAAATATCGAACCACGTGAATTTCAAGAGTAGGGAAACTGGTGATGAGACTGGTACGGGGTTTGGCCAATAAGGTGGATAAGATAAACGCCAAAATAGTTCAAAAGTATAAAAGCCCACTCCTAATAAGTCAATAGATTTGTCCCGTAGTTTTTCAACTCCGGAGTGGAAGCGCAAGTCGCACGATCTTGCATAATAGGACTTGAAGTGGTACCACGGGATTAAGAACTCAAACCCAATGAATACCGTCTCATTCTGACATCATCTCTCTACGCATACACATATTATAAATATGAGTCAAACTCAAATCGGCCCAGAAAAGATAGATAGACTAAGAGCATTCCTCCGACTAATGAGGCTTGGAGTCCACTACGATAGGGAGCGTCAGATGGTCACTCTCCTCGATGGCCCAACATATCATACCAAAGTAGTTACCACAAGGTAGCGGTAAGGAGGCCTCCACCTGCACTCTACGCTATCGTCGTTACAGAACAAGAGAATGACCTACTCCTAAGCCGTGATTTCCTGCGATAAATAGAATTACTGAGCGCCCCAGCTGCATAACAGAATGTCGAACCTTTCCCTCAAAATTCCTATATTCCCAGATTCCTACTTCCTTTTTCCCGGCACCGAAGTATAGATAATTGTGCTATTCCGGGAATATTCCGTTGAAATTTCAGGTATAGATAGCCGTGAGATTGTGGCTGACTCACACACCGACCCAGTCAATTGATAACAATTAAGCTCATGAGACGCATCTGCTCGCGACCAGTAGGGCAGCAGCACCCCTAGAGCAACCAATTTTGTCTATAGGACGATTTCTTCGTTCTCCAACTCATCTACCCGCCGCTCAGAATCCACTGACACCACCTATCGCCGTCTCAGTCACGCCACCACTGGCGGCCTCAACATCTAGAAGAATTCATTCCGATCAGGAATTCTTCCTCCCTTCGATAAAGAACTTGACTCGGACATCCTCCGAGTCCGACTTAAGGATGGGTACGTAGTCTGGATACCTAAAAACAGGAGTGAATATTCAGTCCACTAGGAGTAGTCTGCACAGTAGCTAGGTCACTCCACGCAAATTATTGAATCGCATCCAATCCTCTTCCCCCATTTCCTAAAATACACCATATAAATCATAGCGCTCAGCAACGTACAGACCGACTTTCGCGTATATTGAACGCCGAAGAACTGAGGCTATGTAGCATACCGAGTGCGATATGCTTAACATCAGAACACTTCAGGCTTCTTTCCTAATCACCTCGTTCCTTCTAAATTTTCCTACTGTTCACGATTTCATATCAGTACTACCTCGGACTGCTCATGTTTTCGTGTTAGCTCAATCCCATAAAGATTTAGTTGCTTGCGGTTAAAGTAAGTTCGAAGTGTTTTACTACAGGTCAAAAATTGCATCCGTTAAAATTTTATACCTGCATCCATCTGAAACTTTGAACCATTAATCCCGTCGCGCTAAGAGCTTTTCTTTAACCGCCTTACAGCACTATCTGCTGCTGTCCCTTTGTTACCGTCTGCATAATACGCTACCACGTTTGCGTTTCGAATTATTTATTATAGACGCGAAAGTAGAATTATTTCAATTCAATTACATTTTTAAATTATTCGATTGAGAGAAAATTTCACTGTCTAAAATTTTTTCGTATAAAATTGTAAAATAATTATTTAAAAATAATTACTCGAGATTTCAAACATTCGGCTAGTTTAGCTGTTCTCTTCACGTGTCATTGTTATTGTCCGTGACCCACCGGGCGATCACTCAACGAATAAACGTTCCTAATAAATTATGATAATAAACCATCTGTTGTTTTGTTTCCGGGAATTAGCTACCTTATAATAAAATTTTATAATTCTACGTTTAATGTCCGTGCGAAAGAAAATCCGTTAATATTGGCCTTTTTTTAAATTTTTTTTTTTTAAAAAGTTGTTAAATAATTAACGGTGCTCCGGTGTGATTATTTATTAAATATGCTTGTTATTATTAACTTTACCTTGTATCGAGGTTCCAAATTTCTGGGAGACCGGCTGCCGTTTATCTCCGCAATCATTCTTTCTGTCTTTTCAACGAGCGCTCAACTATCTCCTTCACCCGTGAAGGAGGAACGAAATCATCTCGTGACAAGATAAAGTGTACTCATTTTTCACTCAAACTCATTTAATAATAATTAATCGTTGCTAATAATTCGAAGAAAAATTCGCCAATTTAATCGCAAATGTTTTTATCTAATTCTTATTATATTTCTATTTTAATCGACAACGATCATGTATAAATATATATTTTTTCGAAAAGAAAAATCTCCTTAATTAATCCGTTATTTTTAAATAAAGTGTACAAACCTTATTCGCTGATTACTTTAAGTGTAAATTCTTATTTAATATAAAGTTTGAAATGGACAAGATGCATAATAACCTTAAAAATAACAGTTAATGGTTAATATTAAGGACTTACATTAATAATATTTGATAATAAATAAATAAATAATACATAGATTAATTTATGAAATATTATATATATTAATGAGAATGAATGATTATATGTCAAGGAGGTAGGGGGTCAAGTGTCACAACGAAAATAAAAATTTTCAGTGTGCGGTGTCTAGTAATAAATTGAATACGGTACGCTCAGTAGCACGGCATAAAAAACCTGCTAATTAGAGGGGAAAGCTTTCGATAGGGTAAAAATTCTAATACAATTTTACTTACAATTACGTTTGGTGCTTCTGCATTCACTACGAGTCGCCGCATTCGTCATGGAGGCGCGCTCAAACCTTGGTGTCTCCCAAGCCTGGTCTCGTCAAGGAACGCGAAGAAAAAGAGAATGATCGTAAGATCCCGTGCTCATCAACGCGAATACACCTGAACAATTAGTCGCCAAGCCGCAGGAAAACGACCAAGTATCCTGTGTCACAGTAATACATACTTAAGAATAAATACTGCAAGATAACTCACAAACGCTTTACAAATCACAAAAATACGCAAAATGTTCGCAGTTAAATATACACACCGTGAACATTCGTACTATAATTGACCATCTTGTCCGCCTTTTGAACCCAAAGGGGTCAGTTTTCTCTTTCCAAATCCGCCCCACCACTACTCACAGGAAATAACCGGCCCATTTTCCTAATATTTGGTTTCTCGCCGACTTTTCCGAACAATATAATTAAATCATCAATTCTCTATATACGTATGCTTCTAGTTAAACAAATACACAGCCTTGGAAAAAAGGTATAAAGTAGATCCAGTCTGAACAAATAAGATTCTTAATTGGTATAGCTTAAGGGGTACATAACCTTACAGAGATGCTGAATTTGGAGAAGTCCGTTCCATGATCTTCCTTGCACATCAACTAAAATACGTTAGTACGATAGAGTCGACAGATATTTCTTCTATGATTTTTTCTTCAATGCTTTCACGACATAAAATTATACTTAATAATAAAACTCACTACTGGAGGGCAGAAGAAAACATTATGTCAAGGTATATTTTGTTATTCTTTACATTTATTATGTTTTCATCGTCTCCTTAAATTCACTAAAAAATAAATGCAGGCTTCGAAACGAATATAAAATTATTCTCGAATTCAATCATCTTACTCAGTTGATGACTAGTTTAAACTTGAAGCTACCGTATCTGCTAAATTCAATTTTGAATCAATATTTGTGATCATTATTAAGCTTTTTTCGCAAATTAATATTATATTATATTATACTTAATAATATTAGACTTTTATGTTTAAATTAAATAAATTCTTAGTAAATTTTTTATGAATTCAATAATCGTTAATGCTCCTAAATTGTTTTTATATATTTTTACAGAATTTATAAAGTTTATACCAAATGACTTATTTAACAAATACTTTACAAATAACGTTTTATTCACAATTTTGACAGAGCTCTATACTCTATTATATTTTATAATTATACTGTTTATGTATTTTTCAAAATCGTAGATTAGCATAAAATTACTTAAAAAATTCTTTCGTAGATTTTCTGCGTATATTTTCATCTATATAAATAGAATTAATTATTCAATGAAAAATATTACAATTTATACTATCGTAATAAATTAATTTGAAATCCTTAATGTTCATTAAGTACTTATAAATCTCATTAGAAACTTAAAATAAATTTCATAGTCACAACTTTAGTAGTGTTTTAAATAGTTTCCTAAATGAGATGCCTAACCTCGTATCTGTACTTTTATATAATATTTCACCTATTAATATCTATATGTAATAAACTCATCTATTTAACTAGTTTAAAATTTATTTGCATTCGAATATTGTATAAGCTACTGTTTTTTAAATTATATTTGTCAGCTAAAACTTCAATATAATTTAATAATTATTATATTCAATGATAAAGTCTATTGTATGATAGAGGAAAATTAAACTCAAAATTTATGATGGGCAATGTCAACTTATACAATATTCAAATACTTAAATGAGACTCAAAGATAAAAAGGTGTAAACATATATAAAACTCAAAGAAATCCAATTATTAGATCGGTGATTGAACTCACTATGATAGCTACGCTAAAGCATATTTTAAACTAAGTTATTATATCGAGTTATATGTGGATTCTACAAGGATCCAAGAAATTTTGATTGGTGACAGCCTGCTGACAAAATAGAATTTACCCAAATCGTCGTTTTGTAAATCTAAAAAAACTTTAAAAACCGACAAACTATTCAATAACTATAATTCACACAATCACATTTATATTTAACGGTACATAATTGTAATTTTATTTTACAATAATTATATTTCTAACATTTGTTCTTATTAATTTTCTTTAAATAAACATCTAATTTATGTCTGAACTGTAAGATTTATATTTTAATAATAACTGAATAAATGATAATTGTTTATAGAAAGTTTACTAAATATTCATTTATATTTCTAAAATATATCAATACATAACAGCTTTAATACCTTGGAAATTATTATACTGTTTTAATTATATAAATTTATATTCAATTTTATGTAAAGTCCAAAAAAAAACTTGTGAAAATAAGTTATAGGTACAGATTCAAATCAATTAAAAATTTGTTTATAATTTTTATAAATTTATTTTAAATTTTTCTTATTTTACAGAAAAATATCAAGCATAACATGATTAAGAATTATTTTATTTTACGCTAATTATTTTTAATTATAATGTACATTGATTGGTCAGCTAATATGGGGCATTTTTGTAGAACATCGTAGTGTTTCTGTTGGAATTTGAGTAAGAGCAAATCGGTTCTGTCTGACATCACGGTGGTGAGTATTATCGTTAAAATCAGAAGTACTAATCATTTGGCTATTGTTATTTAAAATTGTTAAACCTATATGTGCTTGAGCATCATACTCTGATACAAGTTTCTTTATGTGACCCAACTTGTCATGTAAGTAATAAAATCGAGCGTTCACATTCTTTGTCCTTGCATACTCTTGAAGAATTTTGTGTTTTATTGCCTTCAAAATGTTTAAAAGTATGTTATAAATTTATATTGATAAATGTAGATATTAAAATTGGTGCTTTTTTCAAAGAAAAGATGTTTATAGAATAAAACTGAAGCAAATTAAAAGACTTCTATATATTGAAAACATTTCGATATCTAAACCCGTATTCACATCAGGATTTTATTAAAATTGTAAAATTTTACAATAAAAATATTAACAAATATAATAAATATATAAAAATTATAATCGTCGATTCTGTTAAATTTTCAACTTATATTTCATTAGATTCGATGTAAAAATATTATTGACCTTCCAATTTCTGTTCTATTTCTCAAGAATATTTAAAGTATAATGTTAAAATAAAGGTAAAATTTATATTAATTATCTAAAGTTTAGAAAGATGTATTAATTATGAATGAGTCTTAATACGTGACAATAATATTATATTGGTTTAATTTTGATTAAGATTTTAACTATGTCAACATTTGCCGTGATCAAAATAATATTTACGACGATTCTTACACAATGTCGACGTAATTTAAAAAATTAACAGAGAACGTGATTAAAATTTTGATTTATATTTTATTATATATGTAGCAATTCATTGTCAAAACAGAAAAAGTTTTTTGTTATATTTTCATCTTATTCTATATATAAAAAGCATTTTCTTCCTAAAAAAAGTATCAACTTTTCTATGTATATCAAAAAGGTATGAATAAGATAATCACTATAACTTTGAATTATATTAATAAAGTTCATTAGAAAACCAATACCTCGTAACCTTCTGCATTTCCATTATCTAATTTTTCCTTTAGTTCCTCTTCCAATTGACTAAATTGCTTTGAAATTTTAACTACTTGTACGTGTAATTTTCTGTATTCTTTATAGTAAGCATTGAATTCAGCCTTATAACGGGTTCTCTGTTCAGAACTACTTATTGTCGTGTAGCACCTTCATGGAAACATTTTTTTTAATTAATTACACAAATCTTAATAAAGATAATATTATTTTAAAACAATTTAAATTTTTACGTGAGGTAGTCAGAAAATTCTGAATTTCTAAAGTTTTCGGAAGGGGCTGGTGAAACACGGTTACAAGATGATGCTGAGAAGGATAAGTATGATTCTCTAATTGTGCTTTCTTCAGAAGTATCAGTTTTAACATTAGAAGATTTTTCTATTGAATAACTTAATCCAGCAGATTTATGACGTTCCTTGTCTCTGTCTCTGAAAGTTTTGTCATCTCTGATTCTCCTATTGGCAGACACCTGAGTTGGACTCAGATCGTTTTCTACGATAGTTCCGTGAAATTCTACTACTTTATTGCAAGACCTATCATTTTCTTCATCATTATCATTTCTTTTTCTAATATTAATGTTTTGTTGTGCCTGTTCTTGATTTTGATGTTGTTGATAATAATGATTATTAGTATGATCTAAGTTGCTGTGAAGATTATAACTAATTGTATTATTTGACAATGGATCACTTGTGATGTTTGGTTTACTTAAAACTACCAAATCACCAGAATTTATTTCTTCACCATCACTCGTAGAAATCAAATCAGATTTTGTAACAATATAATTATTTCTCTGTTGTCGACTTTGTTGATTATTAAAATTTCGTTGATGATGCTGCTGCTGTCTTTGATCCCAATTATTAGCAATATTGGCAGCATTGCTAGATTTAACATTATCACTTGAATTAATGGAATAATTACACTCAGGTTTTCGATAGTGTGATATCCTTTGCCTTTTAGTTGGGAGACCATCATTACCCTGATAATAACCAGGTCTTTTTGATCCTAGTCCAAGTGGTGGAGCCGTAATAGCTGGTGGAGAACCTGGATGGGTAGAATTAGGCGATTGTCCACTACCTAAAATAAAAATGATTTTGATCAAAGGAAATATTTATGAATGCATTTCAATAATCAGTTACAGTTACCACTAGATCCTCCGTCACTAGAACCAGGTGGTGTTAAATTTTGAGGTTTTCGTCTTTTAAGCATCGTTTTTTCCTGATCTGTATAAAAAGGCCAATCTTCTTGAACATCATTCCACATGCACCTATGTAAATGATACGTATTATCTCGCATAAAGGCAATTTGTTTTAATACCGTTGCTATTATATTTTTTTCTTTTTCGCGCACACCTTCTAAAAATTATACAATATTTAATTTTAATTTTTATTTCAATTATACTGAAAATTTATTCAAATATTTTACCTCGGTTAATACGATCATAAAGTTCAGGTCTCTTAAAGGGCCTTAATGCAAGAAGGTGAATTAGACGCTCCCTGTAATAAATTCATTATTAATTCGTATCTTTTAAAAAGAAAAATATATCTTTGCAAATTACTTAAGTGGTCTTCTCATTATTTCATTGGATTTCTTTTGAATATCAGAACGATTAGTAATCACATTATTAGTCGACTTGTATGGAGATGGTAACTTTGAAGATGAATTTGTAGAAGACGGAATAATTGAGAAATCACTAGTTCTCAAAGATGCACTTGAATTTATGTATCCTGGGGGTGGAATTGTTCTTAATGTTCCTCTTACTTTTATTTTTCTGCCAGTTGGTTCACTCGCTTTTATTACACGAGTGCTATGTTTTCCATAAATAAAATGACTAATATTAAAACAATATTATTTTAATTTCAATCTATGAATTATAACAAAAGGTTACCATTTATTTTTATTATTTTCTTCAGCAACATGCATTCGGTATCTAGTAGTTTCATAAACATCATCATTCGCCTGTATTCTCATTTTGCAAGGTAATGTTCCAAGACTTTCCAAGTTTCTTAAAAAATATTGAGTGATTTTCAATACAAAATTACTTACGTATTTTATTTGTAAAAAAATGAATAAAAAATTTTGAGTAGTTTTAAAATTAAATAATATATATATGATCTTATGACATTTATTGATGTATACTTTTTTTTCTAATTTAAAGATATAAGATTACCTATATGAAAACCTGAAGAAAAATATTATTAATGACATGTAATTTTAAATATGTATCTGTAAATTATGAATTATATATTTCTATAATAAAACAAAATAAAATAAAATACAAAAACTTTACTATATACTCAATCGTAAAAAAATTATTTGTTTTCTTATTACCAAAAAAGAGTAACTGGTGATGCACACTGTTTGTGTGTATGTATGTAGAAAATGTAATATTATTATAAAACTTGGCACGTCTTTGCTCATTATTCTATTGAATTCTCAAGAGATATTTTGTTAGCTTATTCTTTAAGCTTAGCACTCCTTTCTTAAAAATACTATCGTATTTTCAATCTTTTCGCCTTGTAAAATACAATAGTTAACTATGCCATATTTTCAAAAGTGTTGGTAATTTTGGCAAATACATGTAGAAAGTTAGCGAACAATAGTGTTACAAATTATCGTTAATCAAGTATTACAAATTTTCTATTAATTGCATTAAAATTAATTAACTTTATATTTTTATGCACCCTGAAGATTATATTATTGTATATTATATGTTAATTACAATATACTGTTAATCACAATAGATACGTTATAAAACCCATTGTTTGTATGTAGATGAATGATTAGTATGTAACTAACTGACAGATCTAATAGATTCTATTATTCTAGGTGTTCTTTAAATAAATTCTATAATTTACATATTTCTGTTAATACAGCACCGTCTCAAACTCCAATAGCCGGAGACTTTTGAAGAAAATTTTAGTCTTAATTAAAATAGGAACAATCCATCCATAAGGGTAATAAATACCAACAATCTTAAATAATATAGTTTATTTAGTAAAAAAAATATTTGGACATACGAAAATTGAACTTAAATTAACAGTTTTTTCAACAGGCTTTTACCAAATCCTAATAAGCGGACCTCTTCTACGGTGCAAGAAACCAACTAATCTTTTCTCATTATATAAGTATCTTTAGATGTAGTTATGACGTAGTAAAATACGATAATAAATCTTCAGTAACATATGTCTTTTCGAAGAGTTTTTTCTGATTATCAACTAACTCTAAATCAGTTTTCAAAAAGTCCTTTTAACAGTTTTCTAAAAGAGATAGGCTCATCTGATAACTGGAAATTACCTATGTTATGTCTGGAAATTATGTTTAATAAATGTTTCATATAAAATTCAATTTTTCCATTACCAACATTGTAAATAAATTTCTTATTAGCTTAGAATATGTAAATATAGCTCGAAGGACCAAAAAATATGTTGGAGTAACTACTAAGGTTCCAATCGCATTGTTAATGAGATTATTTAACATATAATTACTATTTTAGTCACAAAAGAATGTATGTTGTTCCTAAATTCATAAATATAAAGATATAACCATAATAATGTAAATGATGGAAGAGTGAGAAGCTGGAGAACAACAGTGTGACAAAAAAATAATAAAACATGAACTAATATTGATAACAAATATTGTAGATAAATTTAGTTAATTCTTTCATGGAAAACCGATTCTTTTACACGAAAAAATTTGAGTAAATCAAAATACAAATAAACTGATATTTAATGAATTAAAAATTGATTTCAAATGTACTATATCTACTTTAGAATATAAACAATTTATAATATTTATCATACATATAAATATTATAATATAATCAATAATTTGACAAATTTTAAATAAAATGCTATATCAATTTAAAAAGATGTAATATTTATTCGATTTATTAAAAAAGTTAATAAAAAACTCAATACAGTTATTAAATTGGGTTAAAATAAAACAAAATAGAATTTGCAAGCTTGCATTATAGAATTAATTGTGGTGATTCATTTTAGGTGGTGCTGAAAAAAGATAAAAAAATTCCTCAAACAACAGTTGAATTGTCTACTGATATATTAACAACTAACAAACGTGTTAAAAAACAAAGCTACGTTAAATGAGGAAAAGATTCTTCGCAGACTGCCGCTCAAAAGATCCAGACAAACCCGACTCCAGAATAGCAATTTTTTTATAAAAGAATTAGCAGAGAATCGACCTATTATCAAGCATACTTCTGACAATAGATCAATTAAAGACCGTTCAGAAAGTCACAATGGAATAAGTGCTTGCATTGATGTAACTCATTCATAAAATTCTTTGATACCAGATTCAATTCAATATAACTACTGATTTCCTGCAACGATGAATTGACAGAGAAATGTGTAAAAGAACTTAAATTAAAGACTTGGTAAGATACAAATTTCAAAATATTAGAAGTCACGAAATTTTCTTCTACTAGTAATTAATATCGCCTATTTCAAAGATAATCTCCTATTTATCAATGAGAAAATTTTAAGCTACCTACAGAAGCGAAATGATTTTAACCCAAGAATAATGAGAATAATAATTTAAAAAAGCAGCATCATTCACCTACTCAGTAAATAAATTTGAAAAGTAACAACCTTACGATTTCTTATACATTCGATAAGATGAGGCTGAATCTCTAACGAAGGCAAAGAAGAACAAACCTCCTTCGACTGTCACTGGAACCTCAATTTATTAAATTAAATTAAAGTTTAAAGCCACTGCAAAAATATAAGAGGCCATAAATAATATGAACAACTAGTTTATAGCATATAATTAGTAGATAATTAATATCTTGATATCAGTGAAAATACAACTAATGATCCAAGGATACTCAAAAAACTTAGGTACCTTTTAATTTGAAAAAAATTCAAAACAGACAATATCGCACATACAAGGATGAAGTTCGTTCAAATCAATCTTCATAGATCAAGGACACAATTAGTGTTCTTAAAACTGTAATGATTGGAGAATAGATGAATATTAGTCTGCTTTAGGAATCAAATTTTTATGTCAAAGGGAGGATCAAGAATATCCCTAACAACATAGAAATATTAATATATCAAACAAAAGAAGAAAGGTCTAAAGTCCACTTTACTAATGGTTAAAGAATTATTAAAGATAACTAATTGATAGATAACAATAATTTCTTGAGAAAAGTTTATGTGTAATTTAGATTCTAAGAAATTTAAGAAAAGTATTAAATTGCGTAAAATAAAATTGGTGCGAGGTTTGTGTGTGTACAGGGTAAAATTAACTACAATGACAGAGAAAAGACTAAAAAGAAAGGAACTAAGCTAATTGTTCTTTCTTAAAATTTTAAATTAAGATAAAAGGAAATTGCATTTTGGCTATGTATTGTTTTCAAGTGAAATTATTATTTTAGGCGATGCGTTCATCTCACTAGACGTGCATCACAAAGTTAATACATACAACCAAATAAAAACCGATGGTTTTTTGTTACAAAATATTTCAAAAACCAAAAAAAAAAGATTTGTAAAGGAACCTCAAGAAAGAGAGAAAAGTTGATGGTACAGGGGATTAAAACTTATAATTATAAAAGGGACTTAAAAAAAACAATAGATTTTTTTCACTTATGCTCTCCTTGAGATCCTTATTCATAAACTGTATCATCAAGTTTGTAATGAATCTTACAATATATATATATATTTCTTATTGCTAACTATTGTTTAAAATAAAAGAATTTTTGTGAAATCAAAAGTAAAAAAAGATTAGTATTCCTAACAAATCCCAACTAAAAGAACACTGTTGTTTTTTTGCACTCATGAGGAACTTATCATCATAATTAAATACTTAATATTTAATCTTAATAATTAAAACTTAAATAAAATACAAAAAAGACTATAATATTCATTCAGAAACTAGAAAAACTTCAAATTAAATAAATTGCTGAAAAATAATTATAATCTGACTACTAATGTATAAAGCATATGAATTATATTCATTTATTTAACAATTTAATTATCCTTTTGTATTTTATTTATTTTTATTTCCAAAAATGTTTTATTTTGATCTATTTTTTAAAAGACATAAAATATAAAAAAGTTTTACAAAATCATTCATGCTTTTTCGAAGTACTTACTTTGGTCCTATTTGTTGAATACATTCAAAACCTCCTTGCGGACCCTCAATATCTTGATTGCTTGAAAGACTGAAGGTGAAGTTTCCATGGTTAGATTTTAATGATGGAAAAGAGAGTTGCTGAAATTATAGAATATACTTAAAATTTAACAAATACCTAAGAACATTTAATACTATAATATTTTATTTGATGGCATTTTTTAACAATAAAAATTGAATAATGTTTTTAATTTCAATACATCATTAAAAAAAAGTTTTTGCAAAAATACTAATTTATATTTTTTAATCATTTCATTTTTTTCTAGACATCAATTTTTATGCATGAATCAAATCGTCTAAAATCTTGTGCACATATCTTGTAGATGAACAGGAGCACCATTTTATAACGATGGAATGAAGTCCGTCAATTTAAATTTATACAGAAAAGAAAAACTCATAGAGGCATCATGTTGTAAACAAGAATATTTTAATCTGCACAATCCTCAAAATATACGATTATATATATATTATTTATATATAATCGTGTTAAATTCATAATTACATGAATTATAAAATCGAACCGTCTCACTTATAGTAGAAAAACATGCATATTACATTAGTGTGTATCTTTCTACGTAATTAAATTTTCAAAAAAAAAAAATTTTCGTTTTATACTTCTTTTTTTCCTTTACAAATCTCTTAATCGATATATTCTATAACTATATCACGCTAGTAAGAGACATATAACTGCCTGTATTTCTAGAATAACAAATCTCTTGAGACAAATTCTAAAATTAAAATTATATTGTAGTGGTACAGTTTTTAATAGAGGATTCGGATAATACACGTAGGAGTTTTTTTGTAGAGAAATAGTATTTGCTAAAATTATTAAAAAATTTTATGTAAAATGAAAACATTTAATAATAAAACAATAAAATAAAAAATTAAAAATAGAAGCTTACAAAACAAACAAAATTAATATAAGTATAAAACCAAATAAACAATATTTTCAGAATAAGGACAACCTCCATTGTTTATTAATAAATGATAATCAACTTCCTGACAAGTGTATGAAATAAAACACGTGTTCATTTTTGTTAACGAACATAACAATATTAACGCAGTTAACAATATTTGTAAAAAATAATGCGTCGGACAGTTGAAACTGAAGATGATAGGTCTCAAGGGTTTATTTTGTTTATGAATTTTTGGAATTCTATATGATTCTTTAATATCATAAGGTTGTGTGTAATTGGCATATCTCGAAAATGTTATAGTTTTTATAGAGATATTCATGTTTATTTACATTTTTGATATTTTATAGTTTAGTGATGGGATTTTCATTAACAATTTTGTAAATTTTTTTGTCATCTAATAAACTGTGCATTTTTTATTTATAGTCCAATGTATTCATAACCACAGTAACATTGCTTTTATCAGTGTATCTACAAAATATGTTCTTTTTTTAAAAAAAAATTGTTTAATCCGTTTGATTTGTATCATAAGACTATTGTATTTGTTGTACTTATTATTGTTATGAGTTGTTGATAGAATATTTTAAATTACTGACAATCATTTTGTGTATGTCTTTTATAATGTTTCATCAACCTTAATATCATGTAAAACTCTCTCAAAGTTTTTGATAATATTTATAGCGTCACAACGGGATATACTTATGTCTATAAAATAATTTGGAAAGATTGAAATGAAACGCATCCTTAAGAAATGCATATGCGAGCATAAAAAAAAATAACATAAACTCGATAAAATATACTCACAAAACAATGAACATATGATCAACTGAGACAATGTCAAAATCCAAAATAGATATCATAATTACAGAAAGCGCTAAATATCGAAAATGTTACACATATAAATGGACCCTTTAACTATAAATAGATAGGAGGACACACATGTGTTAAATACATAGAATAAGCATCTGACTAAACTGATGACAAAATACACAGGTGACTATATAAACAAGTATAAATGTTTTCTCGATACATTTAGACTTGAGGACGTGTTAACATAAGTTACACGAGAGTAATTTCCAAAACACTGTACCGAGATAAATATGTTAAACTTCTACTATATTTTATGTATTTATATTTTAATTATTATATTTAATATATATTTTTTGTATTTTTAATAAAGGCTTAGAGAAGACAAAAGTTTTCTTTTCGAAACGTCGCCAACGTCACATAAGTGTTTTATCTCATACACCTGTCAGGAACTTGATTATCACTTTCTATTAAATAAACATTATTTTCTTATTTAAAAATAAGAAAAAAACTTTATTATAATTACAAAACTAAATTAAAATTAAATAAATAAAATATTTTATTAATCTCTTCTTTGAACCTGATTCAGGAGATGTTTCCTTCAGTCGATTTTCAGGAAATGATCAAATTAGGATCTGAAAAAGTAAAGAATTGTTATTTGTCTCAAATTCTTTAAGCTATGTTTATGTAACAAGAAATGAAAGAAAAATTTTTAGTTTTATCTCCAATTTATTTTGTGTTTAGAGTTGAATGCTCTGATATAATAACGACATGCGAGTTTAGTTCTCCCATAGTACATTTTGAATAATAAATCTACATATATTACTAGTTACAAAAAATCTCCTACCTATAAAGGTTTGTATTTCCGTCTGTTCACATTTCTTCAGGTCTTCAAATCTTAACTAGGTATCGTGTCACCTAGCTTTGATTACTCATGAATTTTAATTCTCTCAGCATACATTGTTTATATATTCGTACAAAATCTCAACAAATCTCTTTGAAATTCACTAAATTGTATGATATTTTTGTCATGTCCTTTTCATAAAACATTGGCTTAGACGAAAAGAGAATTTTATTTAATAGTATATGTAAAACAAACAAAAAATTATTTCATAATGTTTTTTTATCTAATTTAGAATAAGTATACGGATATCCATCGTAATACAATAACCACATACAACTAATGAATTTGATACACATATCCGTTGATCATGTAGTACGTGTAACAGTAATAAATTCTGTAAATAGTCTTTATTCAAAACATGTATACAATCATATTACGAAATGATGCCTGCGTTTTATTTTAATTGTAATTTGCCAAAATCTCTATAAGCTTCCATTTTTATTTATAGATCTACATTACACTTAATCCATCACTGATTTTATTAAACATATCATAAATAATTACAAAAACACAAAATATATTATTTAGGTCACAATTACAAAAGATTCCAAAGGTTAACAGATGCTTCATAAGCTTTGCAATTCTCTTGTAAAGTAAAATTCCAAGACAACTATTTGATTCTGCATCAACATTTATTTTCTAATTTTTTTGTATAATTAGTATCTAAAATACGTTGGGTTCAATAACACCCATCTTTTTGTTTGTTTCATATCCTTCTACTAATATGCTCGTTGTGATAAAAAAAAAAATTATTGATATTTTAGTGAATACATTTTTAAATTACCATAATAAACAAATTAACAATAAATTTGAATATATATATTTTTAGTTAAAACTTAAAAATTAAATGTAGAAAAGAGATATAAAAAAAGATGATTGCTCGTGGACCTGTATGTAGAATAAAATACGTTATTACATTGCAGTATGTTATAACTAATAAAGAAAACTCGGATATTTTATTATCGCATTAAAAAAACCACGAAAAAAGCCATAGGCAGGTCATAAAATAAATTAGAAATAAGAGTTACAAATGTGTAATCAAGTGTGTCAACACCTACATTCAGCTATAAATGTTGCAGGCTGTGTCACAAATGGGATACTAGAAGTGAACTTGGCATATACAACGTCCATCAAATGCTCTGATCCTGATCACTGATTTAAACTTATATATATCAGTATAAACTGCAGAACCACGTAAATATAAGTGCACGTTGATATATTTTATTTGAATTAAGTTCAAATGATTATACAAATAATATGCACATTAAATTAAATTAAATATAATATACTACCACGAAGAATATGAAACTTTAAATATATATAATTAAACTTAAAGATGAAGAATCTCGCAAAACAGTAAATCAATAATTGCCTAAAAGTCGTCTTAATGGAGTCATATGCGAAGAAAATCTCCCCCACCGAACACTTAAGATCTATAATTTTATTATATTACTTACTCTATTATGTATCTCTTTAAGTAACCCTTAACATTTACCATATCTTATTCTCTAGTAAAATAAGAAGTCGATTATTCTTTGACCAGATTTTGATCAAACAGCAAATTCACGCCATTTTGAAAAGATATCGTTTTCTACAACATTCTGATAGATTGAATCACAAAAATAAACGCTATTATTTCACTTATAAAACTGCAACACAAATATATTATTTTGGAGTTAACTCGGAAAATTTTGAAAACTCCAAGAAACAGTAGCTAGCAATTGATCCTATGCTTGATACGAAAAAATATTGAACGGCTTTTTAATTTTTGTCACATTTGAATATCTCAGGTTATCCATACAATAAACGTTTGTCCAAAGAGAGTGTTTGTATTATATAATAATAAAAATTTGTATGCATATTTCCAAAATAAAACCATATGTGTCTTAGAAATAACTCGAACAATAATAAAGACATTAAGGAGATTTCAGATTGTAACATTATTATTTCCAATCAGTGATATATAAATATTTTATAAATATTTTATATAATTTATGTAACAACATTTATAAATATTTTTAAAAGAGTTTTAGAATAATTCATGCATATATGAGAATTTGCATGAGAATTTACATGATCGAGTATAAAATAGTAATCTAATATCATTAAATGATACAATATATTATACAAGAGGTCATAAAATTAATCAAATGAGGCCAATAAATAATTATTATTTAGAAATGACAAATACACGAAAAAATTATTAAATACCAATAAAATGTAATTATAGTAAAATTTTGGAACATATGAAAAGAAATTATTTTGAGAAAGAAATGTAACAATTATAATAAATTTTTTCATAATTCAAATAATTTTTATTAGCATAATATATAACAATTATATAGATATAATGATTTTAGAGATCAGAATAATGTATTATTTAATATATAAAATATCAAAGATTTTAAACCATGTAAAACACATGATGCAAGAAATACTAAAACCTCATTACATAGAAATTCAAAAACTTATTATAAATTCAAATGATAAATAGTATTCCCCTACTATAATAATATATAATATAATAGGTTCTATAAACTCGCTAAACAAATGCAATTTGTTTACAAAAACAATACAACAAACCTCAAATAATTTATTAAAAGTAGTAGTTTGAATGGAAAAAAAGCTTATTTTTATTCTGAAAGTGAGCCAAATACTTGAATACAAAAAATAAAATTGATCCAGTAACGTTCAGTATTAAAAAAAATAAAAGTAAAAATAAAAATAAAGTTAAAATAAAAGTAATAATTTAACATTAATTGACATTGATCAAGAAAAGTACATAATTTCAATCATTTTTATAATATTATTGAAATAATTAATTTATCGTTCGACAATATGTATTTCTCTTGATACCATATATCAGCAAAATTTGGAAATCCTATAGATTTACCAATATTCCTTTTATTTGTTGATAAAAAAAGCTGAAGTTCTAACGGTCATCAATAACTTTTAAAAGCAATGCATTTAATAATAACTGGACTTTCGAGAGACGAAATAGAGACTAATGCAAATCCTCGGAAACACTTGGTAAGAATTTAATTTATCTTGAAGTTTACAAAAAATGGACAAGGTAATTTGAACCAAAAAAATGTCAAGATAAAACATGAAGTATATATAATAGATCATTATCACAAATAATGGAAAAACTAAAATAAATACAAAAAAGAGAGGGGGAAGATATATTAGATCTATATTTAATTAATAATTTATCTATATTTAAATAATACTTGTAATTAAAATAATAAAATAATTTTTAAGCTTTGAGTGATATGACAGATTTATAAAAACTTATTCAAAAATGACATCTTTATTAAAAGTAATTAGGAAAACAATATTTTCATTGATATATCAAAAAGCAAAAAATGAAATAATAATTCTAGTATATTTGAAAATTATAATGAATACTTAACAAATACATTTAAATTGATAAATTTAGTATTATTAAAAAATAAATGTAAATGAAATAAATACCTATGTATATTAAGTTCATTATAAATAAAATTTATCACTTACCCCTTCGTTTCCTAGGAACTGTATTGTAGGATTCTGATTAATTTTATTCTGAAACAAATATTAAAATTAATATTCTTCAAACAATGGTATTTGTTAATTAATACAATGATGTTAATATATGTAATTATTAAAAAATCTATAAAAATAAACATAAAAAAATAAAAAAAATCAGTACAAACCAAGCAATAGAGTACTTTTTAGGTTGTTTATGAAAAACAGCAAACCATATGCATGAAAAATCGTACAAAATTCAGTAATATTTATTTTATAAAATGTTAAAAAATATTCAAAAATTTATTTTTTATTAACAATTTAACGAAAAAATACATTTTTTACTTCTATTGTTATAAAATAAAAAGTTTTAATATTAACACCACAGTATCAATTGATGAATTTTAGCGAATAAAATTCTGAACATTCATTCATCTAATACTATAATTAAGTATTATAATGAAAAAAAGTATTTATTAATTTTACATAATGGAGTAAAAGCTATCTTGAATGAATAAACTTTAGATTTTCACAAAAAATTAAGCTTTTGATGAAGCTTATTCATTGTTTTTTTTAATGAATATATTAAATTATTTAATTGCGAAACTAATAATATGAATATAGATATTTTTTAAAGCTAAGCTTAAACATTTCTATTTGTATGGTACATTCCAATCTTAGAATTCAAATCTACATCATTAAAATCTTGTATCAGCGTGTTATAAATATAAATACATCGATTCTGATAGTTTTTTTTCTACTCTTATTGTAGCTAATAATTTTAATTATTTAGCATAAAAGTAGTATTGTACTACAATAATGCAATTTTATAATTAATATGTTATCAAGAGTTTTGATCTAGTTATTTTACCAAACTTATGAAAAATAATAAATAGTAAATTATAAATTTTTTTAATTAAAAAAATACTTAAGATTCAATTATAAAGAAAAAATTGCCGAAGTATCAAAATATACATGGTGCATCCACGAAGTATCGAGTTTTTTTTTACATTTTGCGCCTATTCATCGTAGAAATTTGGGAGGGGTCTTAAAATGTCGACAAACTCTTTCCGCATTTGTCCCTTTTTTTTTGTTTTTTCGATAATTAGGAGCGGAAGGGTTTTACTTCGCGCGAAGGGTGTTTTTCAGTTTATTGACACGGCGTGATGGAGCGACTACTCGAACAACGTTACGAGATAAAGTTTTATTTGCAATTAAAAACAACAGTGCGTAAACATGTAAAATGTTACAAGAAGCTTATGAAGATATTTGCATGTCAAAATCGCAATGGGGGAAATGGCACAGAGCTTTTAAAGAGGACCGAGAAAGAATCATCGACGAGCATTGATCTGGGCACCCAAAAAGTTTTCGAACGGGTAGGAACATCCGGCACGTGTTAGAAATTTTAGATTCAAACCGTCGATTAACGATTAGAGTAATTGTGGAAAAACTGAATTTAACACTATCTATGGTGTACAATATAGTGCAAAAAAATTTATAAATATGAAAATTTTTGAAAAACATCAAATCTGAAGAGTTTGAAGATGCATTTGAAATTTGAAAAACACGCCTTCAAAAATGTGTTGATGTAGGAGAAAATTATTTCGAAGAATTTTAAATTTTTATTTTAACCTATTTATAAGTCCACCAATAAATCATTTTTCAAAAAAGAAAGGTAAGAATTTTTTTTTTATAATCTTTGAACAAAACATTCTCACATAGTGGTTTTCCACTAATCGCTTCAGCGCGCCGTGTCAAAAATTTGAAAAACACCCTTCGTGCGAAGTTAAATCCTGCCGCGCCTAATTATCGAAAATCAAAAAAAAAAAAAAGGACAAATGCGGAAAGAGTTTGTCGACATTTTAAGACCTCTCCCGAATTTTTACGATGAATGAGCGCAAAATGAAAAAAAACTCGATACTTGGTGGCTGCACCATGTATATAGTTTACAAATATTAAAAAATTCTGTAATACATAAATTGATTGGAAATATGTATGTATAAACATTAATAAGCAGTAAATTAAACGGCACGTAAGCGTATGCAAGCATAAATGTACGTTCATTGTAGCTCTAATATACCAACAAGTAAGAGATTGATAAGAGATAGGATAAAAATAAAATACAAAAAAATAAATGTGAAGGTGCAAGAAAAAGAATAAAAAATGTGATGAAAAGATGGCGGCTTCAAGGAGATTAGACGTAAAATGGAGAAAATAGAAAGAGAGAGAGAGGAAATAAAGAAAGACAAGGAACTAATAGAATGGGTGAAGGAGAATAAAAATAATGCGAAAAAGATAGGAGAGGTGGATGAAAGAGAAAAAATGGAAGAAGAGATGGGAGTTTAAAATAAAAGAAAGAAATCAAGAGCTGAGCAAAATTAAATTAAAGAAAAGCAGAAATTGAATGTCGAAGAGTGATGGAGGAGAGTTAGCTGGATGGAAAAGGCAAAATAGAAAGGCAATGACAAGGAAGCAGCAAGTTTTGAGAGGACCCCTATCAACAAAACAGCTTGGCCGTGGAGTAGGGCAAGTAGTCACTCCAACTTCTCAAAAAGAAGCTAGGCTAGCAGCACAAATAATGTTAAGTCAACATTATGGGAGAAGGAAATGAATGAGATGCGCTGCATTATGAAGGAGAAGGAAATAAAAGATAGGGAAGAAAATACAGTGGTAAAAGAAGTTAATAAAGTAAAGGTGAAAAGAAGAGGACCAAACAGATAGGTGGAATTTCTTAAAGGACAAGTTAGAGATCAAGGTGAGACCAAGAAACTCATGGTCGAGCGGGAATGTGCTAATAATGAAAATAGAAAACGTGAAGATGAAAAGGGGTTATGGAGGCAACGAGGAAATTAGCTGGCATAAATACTTTTCTAGAGTAAAACCTATGCTTTGAGGATTGCAAGGTACAGGATGTTATACTGGAATGTGGTGGGGATATGGAATAAGGTTAGGGATTTATGCACTATTCGTATACATCAAAGTAGCATTCAACACGGTAAACAGGGCAAGATTATAGGAGATCATAACAGGATATTCAAATGCTTAGTGGAAAGGATAAGTGGGATATACAAGGATACGAAGACGAGAATAAGGGTGAGAAGGAAATTATCAAGGCAATTCTTGACAACAAAAGGATTAACATAGGGATGCAGCCTCAGCCCGATTCTATTTAATATATACAAGGCAGGTTTGCAAGAGATGAATAAGGGAGGAATAAGGGCCGTAGAGATAGACGGTATAAGAATATGGTCACTAGCACTAGTGAACGACCGAGTTCTGATAGTGGAAAATAAGGAGGCAATGCAGATGATGATGATTACATTGAAGAGATTCTTGGATAATAGAAAGCTGTAGCTTAATACAGATAAGACAAACATTTTGATATTTAAGAAAAAAAAGAGGAGTATTGAAAGGAAATAGAAATGAAAGGGAAATGAGATTGTAATTATGGACAGATTCAGATAGCTGGGTTTCGTATTTAGAAGAATAGAAGTATACAAGGAACATATACGAGAAAGGAAAAACAAAGGAAGAATAGCAGCAAAGAAAGCATGAGGGCTGGGAAAAAGAAAGTGCGGAGGAGACTTGAAGAAAAAAAAGATGCTATTCAATTACTTAGTGAGAGGAGTCTTAAAATATGGTGGAAACTTGCGTACGAAGGATACACAATAAATAAAAAGAATCAAAACAGATTACTAAAGGTGGATACTGGAAGTTAATTTTTACACACCGAGATACATGGTATGTAAGGAAGAGGTTGAATTAAAAATGAAAGGGGAATGGAATATTAAAGTGGAAAAATCTGAGAAAAAATGGAAAAATATTAAGAGGAAAGTTGGACGAAGAAATGGTTGAAAGAAAAAAGAAAGAACAGGAAAGAAGGGAAGCAAATAGGCTAGATAGACAGAGGTTTGACCAAACTGAGACTAAGCAGAAACTAAATTGAATACTGGCAAAGGAGCGGAAAAAATAAATACAAGAAAATAAGAAGAAAGGATACAAGAGGCAATATATATAAGTACTACAAAGAAATCAAAGAAGTAGGTCTACCAAAATATCTAAGAAAAGAAGAAAAAGCTAAAAATATATAAACAATCACCACACATAGATGCGGTAACATAATAATGGAAAATAAATACTGGCTGACGTGCTATGTAGAGAGGAGAAAACAGGCTGGGGACATATGATAAGTAAATGTGCAAAAAAAGAGAGATAATGAGAAATAAAAGAAAAAAGGGTATAGACGGAAAGAGAGGTAACGAGGGAATTCAAATGAGATAAGGAACCACTCACTATTAAAAAGACCAAAGAGTTGAAAAAAAAGGCATATGAAAGAGAGAAAGATAAAGAGAGATAACTGGCGAAGGAACTGGATAGAAGGACATCAAACAGAAGAAGCAATATAAACTAGAGCAAAGCAAAGAAGAATGAATGTATATATATGTATAAAAATAGAGGAACTAAATGTAAATATGCGCACATAGTACAAAGGCCAAACATCCGAAGTGAATGTAAATAAATAAATAAATAAAAAGCAGTAAATTTCGACCAGGTAAGAATCAAATAAGTACGTATATTTTGTAAACTCTGACATACGTGCATGTGTAGCAAAGATTTACTCAAATCAAGCGATATTAATGTACTGATATGTGATCACGGCTTAATTTTGGATATTTATGTAATTGTTATGGCATATGAAATAAACATATTTTCTTATATGAAATTAATCAAAATAGTATTTTTTCTATTAACAAAATCCACATTCACATTATGCACATGGTCCATCTGAAAAGTATCAAGGATTATTTTTTTTTTTTTGAAGCCATTACTTATCGTATTAATTTGGGAGGGAGTCGGAAAATATATAGTCGAATTTTTTCTATTTATTCTTTTTTCCTTTTTTTCAATCATTAGAAATGGTATGATTTTACTAGTGTGTGTTTTACAATTTCATAACACGGCGCGATTAGCGACTATTGAATCAAATTTCATGTTAAAAATTTATTTGTGGCTTAATAAAATGCGTAAAGACTTTTATGTTAAAAAAGTCTATAAGAATAAAATTTCGTGTAGATCACAAATAGAAAAGTAGCATAAGGCTTTCACGAAGGTCACTGATGAGTCCATTCTCAGTATTCAAAAATAATCTGAATCGATTCTAACGCCGAACATGTACACGAAATTTTGAGTTCACATCTTCGTTTAAATATCAGGGTAATCAATAACACCCTGAACTTATCAACAATTGCATTCAATTACACTTAAAAATCTTTTTTTACCATTTAACCTTTTTTTAAAAATTTCAACAGTGTTTTTACAAAGTTGTAAACGAAAATATTAACGTATAGCGATATTCCACTAGTCGCTCCATCTCGCTTACAAGATTGAAAAACGCGCTTTGTGCAAAGTAAAATCTTGTCGATTCTAATGATGGAAAAAAAGGACAAATAGAAAAAACTTGTCTACACGTTTTGTGACCCCTCCCGAAATCGCTATGATAAATAGCGACTTCAAAGAAAATAACCCTCGATACTTTTTACATGGACCATTTATATATGGTTTGTACACGAAATATCGAGATTTTGCGGCTATTGGATGTCGAAATTTTGAAAGGGCCTTAAAATGTCGAAAAAACTTTTTCCTATTAGTTCCTTTTTTCAATAATTAGGTGCAGCAGAATTTAACTTTACGCGAAGGGTACTTTTCGAATTTTTGACACGGCGTGCTGAAGCGATTAGTAGAAAAGCGCTGCACGAGAATACTTCGTTTAAAAATTATATAAAAAAAGAATACACTTACCTTTTATATGAAAGATCATTTATTGGTGAATTCATCGACTGAATGAAACATAATTTTAAACTCCTCAAAATAATTTAAAAATAGTAACATGCGGTGCGTTTTCGTAGTCATTCCACGGTTTTTTGAGCGCCCACGTCGAGATTCGTTAATGATCTTTTCCCGGACATCTTTAACAGCTTTATACCATTTTGCACATTGTGATTTTGACATACAATTATGTTCATACACTTCTTTTAACATTCTAAATGTTTCCGCACCGTTTTTTTTTAATTGCAATCAAAATGTTATCGCGTAACGCTGTTCGAGTAGTCGCTCCATCGCGGCGTATCAAAAAACTGAAAAATACCCTTTGCGCGAAGTAAAATTCTATCGCTTCAAATTATCGAAAAAACAAAAAAAACGGGACTAATAGAAAAAGGTTTTGTCGACATTTTAAGACCCCTTTAAAATTTCCACGACCAATTGCCGCAAAATGAAAGACAAAATCTCGATACTTCGTGGACAAACCATATATATATACATAAAAGCATTATTAAAAAGACATACAAAATAAAAATAAAAATATTCATTTTACAATAAAAAACAATATTTATGCGTAAAATAAATTTATTGACTGTGATTAATACAAATTACTATTGAATAATATTTTTAAATTTGCATTGTAACTATTTAATTAAAATATTCCTGTTTGTTTATATGATTAAATATAATAAAATTTTTTGCAAAACTATAAATCTAATAGGAATATTTTTTTTAATTAAAAAATAAAAAATTGGTTTTCTTCTTATACGTTGAAATTAATAAAGTTATCACTTTTTATGTATAAAATTTACAATTATTTTTTAAAAAAATTTATTATTTAAAACAATACTTATTACTTTTTTAAAAAATTTTAATTACAGTATTATATGATAAAATTACTTTAGTATTTATGTAATGGTCTTAATTTGTAATGGATAAACTAATTCAAAAAATAATATTGAACAATATGACAAACTGTATCATTAATTCTTAGTACTTAATGTAATACTTAATAATATTTATGTATTAAACTTAATATTAAATTGTAATTTACTATTAATTTATTAATTATAACTTCAAATATTTATAGATATAAATAACATTTTATATACAGCTTTTATAAATACTTTAAATAGATATATTCTATATTTTATATATAAGTTTTTTGAGTGAATACATTTATAATCAATACACTAAATAAACTGCATTCAAAATTGTTCAATCAGGAATCATGTAAACTAATATTTTTTATGTTATTTGTATATTAAATACTTTTTATAAGGCTTGGACTTGACATACATAGGTAATTGCCTATACTAAAATAATTTTTTTTTTATTCCTTAATCATATTTTTAATATTTAATATACAATTCATTTACCTGTAAATGTCTTGATAAACTGCATTTTTTATTTTAAAAACCATTATTTTATTGTTAATAAATAATTTTAAATTTATTTAATTATAAGATAATATTTGTTTAATTATTTAACAAGGTCTGTTCTTGAGCATCATACATAAAACATATGCTAGAAAGTAATTCAACTAGATTTTAAATTCATATAAATAATTTCTATTTCTCAATTTATATATAGATTTTCAATTACAAATGTTTATAAGAATAAATTGTAATAATATACAAAAGAAGGATAGATTGAATTTTAAATCATAACAATTAAATCTATCCAATAATTAAATACTTAAAAAAATTATTTTTTCGTGTAAAAGCATTATCATAACTTATGCAATTAATTAAATACAACCTTCACACATGTACGAATGCATGCACACGTGCATATATATACACACAAATATTTAAAATACACAAAAATTAAGATACAACTTAAATTATATATTAGTTATTTTATACTATAATGCATTAAAAATAAACACTAAAATTTTATTAACAACTTCAAAATTTGTTAAAATTTAATTTTTATTAAATTAATTTTAGATTAAAAAATATAAAAATAGAATATTAAATAGTAAAATTAAAATAAATTAAAATAACCATTATATTATTACAATTAATTATTAATTGTGAAATTATAAAGTATGAAAAATATTATATTTTCTTTTACTTCATATAAAAATATTTTGTTTATTCATTTTATTATATTAAATTTTATTACTCATTCTTTTTTCTTATACAACTGTAAACATCTTTAGCTAAGAATTTGTGAAGATATGCTTAAATAAATAAATTTTATTGGTTTTAATTTATTTATTATGCTAATTATGTTAATTGCAATACTTACCAATAAAATAACTATAAATTTAATTAATGTATTAATTAAATGTTATTTTTAAAATATCTTGGATTACATTTATAAATTTTTGTTCTTAATTTACTTTCTTTACAAAGTTTACAGAGAAAAACTAATTTATTATAAGTAATAAAGTAAAAAATATAGGTTGTATTTATTTTTATTACATAAATCTGTTTCACGTTGACAATTGTTTTTATATTTGATTTGAATAAATATAACTTATTATACATGCAAAGTAATACTTCTATATTGTATATAAATAAAACTTTATAAATAAAACTCTAAATAATATTTTTAATAAAATATTTACTTTAGTTCAATAAGTCACTCAAATTTTATGAATAATTTAAAAAAATACTACAAAAAATATTTAATTTTGAAGCACATAAATTTACATGTCAGAATAAATAAAAAATAAATGATTAAATCCAAATATTGAATTTAACTATTACCAAATCATTTCAGTTATATTAAAAATATAAAGAATATATATTCATAAATTAACTATTAGAAGTTAATAATTATGTAATGTTCAGATTTTTTTTTATCTTTACAAGACTTTCTCTTTTGTTCATTATTATTTATTAATGCTCTATTAAATATTTTGGATTTTCCAATAAGAAAGTTTTTGTAGACTAGGAAATCAATTTTACTAAGTCATTCGAATATACATAGAAGTGACAGAAAGCAATCATTTTTACTCAGTCTCACAGTTTCATTGTCTATTTCTATCTCTTTCCAACTCTCTCTCTCTCTCTCTCTCTCTCTCTCTTCCCCTTCCTCTTTCTCTTTCTCTCTCGCTAACCACACTGTTACTCGTATCCATCCATGCATGAAACGAGATTTTTACTTTTTTTATCCTTTCATATTTATCTTATACTTTATTCGTACATAATTTTTTAATTATTGAATTATCAACAAAATATTTGATTGTTTTTTAAAGATATGTCAACAGGTCAGCTGAGCGATATATAGACAGTGGGCTGGTCGTATAGGTGGCGCGATAAAATTAAGAATGAAACGAATTACATCGTACAATGCGAAGAAAAAGAAAAAAATGTTGCTCACCCGATTTCTTAAATAGTCCTCGATGGCACGCTGAGCTGAATCCGTAAGTTTAACAAAAATTAGAGACTTGTTCTCGTAAAAATTACTGTGTGAGGAAAGACCATACTGGACACCTGCTACCAGCGCCGCCATTTCTATCAGGTTTGTTCGGGAGATTCTCCTGAACTCTTATGACTAACGGTGATGGACCAAAAATGCAACTAAAAGTTGATTACAAACTACTATCACTGTAATAACATTAGCTTGCAGATTGGTTATTCAATTATTGGTTTGTCAGTCTGTTGTTTCTTGTGTTTCTACAAATCGAGATACTTCAAAACACAGTGTATTCAGTTTTATCTCACGACAGCTGGCTGGCTCGAAGCAATTCCAAAAGCTTCAAAATTTTGCAATAACGAACTAATAGTCACAAAAAAATAAAATGAATGATAGATTGATAGAGGAAGGAGGGGTGAGAAAGATAGAAAATAAAATAAAAAAGAAAGAGAAATTAAGACCGTCACCGCCACCGATAAAGTGGTAGCAACTGGTAACACAAGTCCACTGCCTGTACCAATGTCCTGCGAGACTAACGACCTCCCACGGAAGAGTTAAAACATTTGCTAATATGCCTACGCCTTATGATACGGAACCCATAAACTTAATAAAGATAAAGTATATTTAAAATGTATTTTCACTCAATTTATTTATAATATAATAATATAAAACAATAGCAAAACAGTTATTTTTACCAATGGAAAATTATAAAAATTTCAGCATAATTAAATAATGATACAAGATTACTGTATTTTTACTTCAGTAAAATAAGCTATTTTATATTAATAGTGATTTTATAGCAAAATACACTTATAATAGAAAGATTAAAATAAATCAACGAAAGAATCCTCAAAAAACAATTACAAAATATTTGTTAAAATTTATTCAAGAAAAAATGTATTTTTCATTTTTAATCATTTCTATATAAAGTACACATTTTGTATTTTTCAACTGCTTAAAAGGAAGTTATATACATATAAATGTTTAAAATAATTATTAATTTAATTTTTAAATTTAAATACATATATGAAGATTCTATAATTTTTTAGGAAATGCTTTTTTTTACACAGTGACACATAAAACATAAGTTTATGAATGCAGAAATAGTAAATATACTTCAAGCAATTATTTTTCTATCAAAAATGAATATGTTAAAATATTTAGATACTACATGTATTTTAAATAATCGAGTATAAATATAATTAATATTTACATATTTTTCATTCCAAGAAAATTATTACGGTTTTTTAAGATTAAAAAATAATTATATATTAAAATACTTCATATGATATAATATATGATATAATATTAAAACATAAATTTTGAGTACTAGATAATAAAACAAAAAAATAATACAATTTTAAGCATGTAGGCCTACAGTCAATTATAAAATAAAAACATGTATTTGAATGTTTTAATGTTTTCTTTATATGCTAATCAATATTTTTAAATATTATAAGTATATATATCTTTATTTCTTTTATTCACGATTAACAGATTATACAATTTTTTTTATATATTTGAATGGTAGTGTAAAATGTGTATTGAAATAAAATTATAAAATAATCATATATAATTTCAAGTTCAACTAAATAAATAATTTTTATTCTCTTAACAGATAATGACATTAAAAACAAAGTCCTTAATTGATTATCTAGAAAATTTCTCATTGTTAATGAATATCATTAGATTTTGTATAATGTAATAAACCTTTGATAAAATTTAAATAATAGTAGTATAATTTTTTTCATTTGATGTAAACATACTAAGAATTTAAAGTGATTAATATGTATTCTTTTTCATTTAAATTTATATGAAATTAACACAAATATCAGTAAGTATTATAAATATATACCAAATAAATGAACATACAGTAGTTATTATCTATCTAAAGAATCATATGATGAAATATTTTAAATTTAATAAAATAGAATTACATAAAAAATATTTAATTTATATTAAATATATTTTAATGCACATTTTCAATCAAATAGAAGCATATTATTTATTGTAGAATTGTTTATAGTATATTATGTTACTTATATAAACATTTTATTATTATAAAATCATTATCAAAAACATTTTTAATTTATTTTAAAGACAATACAGATCAGAAAATAATAAATAGTTGTACATAAATTGTATGATGATTAAATAAAATATATTTTTAAAAAATATAAATGCATATAGCTGTCTGTATATTTTAAAATTACTTTATTTTAAATACTGTTAAGAATAATTTACATAATTGCAATTATATATTTTAGTTAATAAATGTAATGAAAAATGTTGCCAATACGAAACAATTGATTTTCTATTGAATATAAATATGTAATATTTTTATTACATTAATATTAAATAAAAAATACATTGACTCTTTTATATTCAATACTCATGAATGAATGGGTATAGAACAATTCAGCTAAAATGATAAAACTAGCAACAAATATGGCTAACAAGGCACGAGAATTTTGTATCATAGGATTGAATATGTTGTAGATTTTTATTCTTTCGTTCTTATTATTAAATATAAAAATTAATAGACATATTTAAAAAATTGTTCTATATATTTCTTTTCATGAGTTAATTATCTAATATTCATAATTAATACATATGTTTATATCGTTATTTTCTAATGACATAAAGTCAGTATATAAAGTTTTTTCACAAAGCCGTTGTGAAATTAAATCTATTTGTATCACAGAACATTAAAAAATGTTAAGCCCTATGTTAAATTGAAGAAACAATCATGGTGAATGAAATATTTTCATGTGGTAACACTAGCGCCTCTGATGAGTGCCAGGCCCAATAAAACAAAATTTTTCAGTGCTATGAAACTATTTAAAAAAAAATACTATATATAGATATTTGGAATACGAATAATGAAAAACCACATTCAAATATTTAGAAATTAATTTAGTAGAATAAAAAACTTTTTCAATTTTCATAAGATTATAATTTATATTATATATATAGCATATATCTATATATAGCATTTTTTAAATAGGTTTTATAGCACTAAAGTTTGTTTCATAAAATCCAAAAATATTATATAAGAATATGAATTATTGCATCCGTCATGAATTTTTAAAATATAATGTATATTTATTAATACATGTAATTATAATTTATTATTAAAATTAAAAAATATTGTTTAATATATATTATTTGTATTCATTTTAATTGTATGTTTCAACATAATGAAAATATGAAATTTTAGCATATAATTTTATATTATGTTACAAATAATAATATTAAAAATACTTTAAATATTTTAGAATAATTAAAATCATTTTGATTATAAATAAATGTAAAAATAATTTTGATTAATTTATAAAATCCAGAAATCAATGAATATTTATATTTTCAGCTTTTAATATACAAAATGTGTCAAATCTTAGATTGTTTTCTTGAAACTTTATGTCGACATTTAACTTATCTTAGTAACAATCTAAGTATAATTTTATTTCTATAAACTGTCTCTCATTAATAGAATTAAGCTAAAACAAATTTTATAATTGTTTAAATTTACAGTATATATATACAATGTATATAATGTTTTCATCTAACTTTTTAAATCATTCAGTAATTGTACAAAATATTTGTTTTACAAATTTGATCATATTTTTTGTTTTTGGGCAATATCTTGCAGCTACTCCTAGGATAATATAAAATACACTTCCTTCTATAACATACAATAAGCTTATTTGAATATTCTTTCTGTTATTACTTATTAGTAATAAAATTATTAATAAAAATAAGTGACAAAAAATATATTCTTTGCACATTATTAGTTAAATAAATTTATATATAATGTAGCAAGATAACATAACCCATATTGTATATGCCAACAGTATCATACAAACATATATTCTAATTATAAAAATATTCATATTTTTAACATGTAATAACATTAGACTTATATAATGATTTTAGTATTTATTAAAGTTATGTTATTTATATATATACATGTATAAATATATGTCTGAGCGTATATATGTTTAAATCATTATTAAATGATAACATATCTTCTTGTATGACCGTATCTAGAAAGCATAAAAGGAATCCTTTATTTTCACTTCGTTGTTTTGTATATTTGGTGTACTTCAATACATTGAATAATAATATTGTTACTTTTCTTGTCGTTTATTTATTTTAATATTTAGTTCTTCCAAAATCCTATTAGAAATTAATAATGTAATTATTGTATTATTATGTAATTATTAAATTACTAAATTATTACTATTCTATATAACCTATTTTTTTATAAATATAATGTTTTTAAATAAAAAAAAATTTTTCGTTTAATATAATAATGAATACTTTAAAATATTATTAACTGTGCAATAAAATATTAGCAATTTTAAATTAATTAACATACCTAAAATTGTTATTCCTTGACACTTAACCTTTCCATTTTTCACTCATACTTGTGCACTGTATTTGAAATTTTTTTAAACGCGTTCAAAGAAAAATAACATAAACATATAGCAGATCGCCAGTATGGACTCATGAAAAAAGATACAAGGAGGGCTCTTTTTTATGTTTTCTTTTATATTTCTTTATATTTTCATAATTTTAAAAGAAAACTAAGTTTTTGAATTTAATATAAATATACGTAATAATATTTCCTATATTTAGTGAAAAATAAAAATATTATCTAGTATTGAAAGTTCAGGGTGCTAATTTTTTATTGTTCGGATTGTACAGGGTCTTTTGTTGCCACTTTTCCCATTTAAGCTTGGACCACCTTGATTTATATATAATTATATTACTCCAAGCAAATAGAGTTCTTTTTAAACCATAAAAAAAATCAGCTAATGATGCATATTAAAATTCATAAAAATATGAGTAAATTCTTATTTTCTAAAATGCCACTCATAACTTCAGGGATTTTTTTCTCGACAATTTTAAGGAAAAATGCATTTTTTCACTTTTTTTATTATAAAATAAGAAGTCTTAATTTTAACACTAAAGTATCAATGGACCATTTGTAGCTAATAAATTTTTGAATAAAATTAATTTTTTTATAAACCGATCGGAAGATCAAAAGCTGAGAAATTTCCCAAAAATCGGAAAATATTTTAATATTTAGGACTGTTCTTGTCTCTTCCTTTCACATATCGCTTTCCAGCCCTATCTTCTAACCAGGTATACTTTCTTTGTCGCTTTCCCTTTTTTACCAGTCTTTCAGTGCTTTCTTTGCTCTATTTTTTTCTCGATTGAATTCCTTGTCGTACCACTTGTGCTCTCCAATTTTCCATATTTTCCTCCTTATCTTCTTCCTTTGTATGCTGTTTTCTAATTTTTCCTTCACTTCTTTCCATAGGCTCTCCGTATGCCTGTCAGCCTGTGTCATATTTTCCGTCAGTTTTCTTTCTATATTCCTCTATGTCATTCTCATTCCATGTTATTACCGTTTTTCAGTTCTCCCTTTTCTGTGATTCACCCTTTATTTCTTTTCCTTATGTCTGTATTCTCACAATTAATGGAAGATAGTTCGAATCCACTCTTTTTTCAACCATAAAGGTCTCCATCCTATCTCTTACTTCCCTATCTGTTATTGCCAAATCTATTACAGTATTACATCTTGCTCCTATGAATGTAAACTCTCCCTCTTCATTTCCCCTTGTGGTTCCATTTAGTATACAAAGTCCATTGCCTGTTATCTTGTTTACAATTCTATTGCCTTCTTTGTCTACCTTCTTGTCCTTACTTTTGGGTTTTCTCATACACCCACTACCCATGTCATGCATAAAATCTCCTCTCTCTCTCCTGTTCTAACGTTAAAATATCCCATGATCAGCTTTTTCGTTTCTCCGCTGCAGCTTTCTTCCTCTTTTATTTTCCATTCATCCTTTGTTTCTTCTTTATGGTTCATATAAATTCCATATATATCCATTTTCCTATGCCCTTCATATATTGCAATTCTTGTTTTAACTATACCCTTCTCTTGGCTTTTACTCAACTCACACACTTTTGGCATCTACTTGCTATCTATCCCTACTATTATTCCCCCTCTCGCCCTTCCTTTCTTCTTATCTTTTTGGTCGCTGATGATGACCAATTATATATGCTTGGGTAATTTTGCTCTGAGGTTTTCCGCGCCTTTCTCTTCCACCCATATTTCTACCATACAGACATAATCCATTTGCCCTATATATTCCCAGAAATCTCTGTATTTTTCCAAATCCCTGCCACATTCCAAAAAATCACTTTTTCTTATCCCTTTGTTGCAGTCTTCCTCGTCCACATTTAAGTTTTTAAGCTTGGTTGTTTTTCCTTTTCATTCTTTTCTCTTTCTTTTGCCTCTCTTCGATTTTTCAAATCTTTTGTTTATCTTTCCTTTGCTTTCCATTCTGTTTATTTTATTCTCTATTTTTGTCCTTTCCTTCCATTTCCTCTCAATTTCTCCTTCTTTTTGTTGTAACTATATGTTCTATCATCTGTTCGTTTTTTTGTTTTTCGTCGTATCCTTCTGTTCTTTTGTCTTCTGTCCTTTTCAGTATGAATTTTACCCGTCCCTTCCTTGTACTAAATTTCTTTCCTGTGCATCTATTTCAATGTTTCCTTCTTTTTTCTCTGCTGCTTCCTTCTTTCCTTTTTCTCCACTTTGCTCTACTTCTTGTCTATATTTGTCCCTTTCTTCTGTCGTTATCTTTTCCATGTCTTTGTCCTTTTTACTATTTTTTTCTTCCCTCTCTTTACCTTTGTCGCTTCATTTCTTCATCCCTTCCAGCAGTCTGTCCATTATTTCCCTGCCAGCCCATCTTTCTCATCTTCTATTAATAAATACTTTTTTCATCTCTACCTTCGAGAAAAAATCTTCCTGTCTCGCGTCGCGGACTCATTCTCTAATCTCTTTCTGTATTCTCATCTCCTCGAATGTAAGGTCGAAATCCATGTATATATCAGTACCGATCAGCCTTTTCCTTGCGTCCCATATCCTGTTCCTTTTCTCCTTATTTTCCATTTTTATAATAATCATTTTTCCGCT
The DNA here is from genome assembly GCA_018907245.1 of Eupristina koningsbergeri. NCBI lineage: Eukaryota > Metazoa > Arthropoda > Insecta > Hymenoptera > Agaonidae > Eupristina > Eupristina koningsbergeri. The sequence continues at coordinate 942,110 of JACCHV010000014.1, forward strand.
CCACCACGCTGCTCTAATCTCTTCTTCGAGGCCTAGCTTAATTTTCATGAAGTTCTTTGCCCACTTATGTACTCCAGTTTTCATCACCTAGTCCCTATTTATCCTCTTAATCACCATATTCTCCTCCCTGCCTCTTCTTTCCCGTTTCCATATCATTTTCCTGAATTCATATATCTCCTTGTCAGACATCGTGCTTCCTGATCTGCTGCTTCTCTGGCCGCTACTCCATTTGGAGGTGCCTGACTTGTCGCTGTTTCGACTACTAGGTCTTGATACACTATCTTTGCCTTCCTCCTCCTCTCCACTTGTACCTCCTTTTCCCTGATATGTCTGGCTGCTTGCCCATTTCTCCATATTCGTCCTCCACTCACTATTTTTTTCCTCTCCTCTACTAGCTCGTCTTTCTTCTCTTACAACTCTCATCTTTGTCTCTGTCTTCCTTGCACAGTCTCTTAATCCAGCTAATTCTGTTCTCATTTTTTCTAGCTCATTCTCCTGTTTCTTTTCTACCTTACACATCCATTCTTTGCTTTCTTTCCTGTCTTTTTCGTATTTCTTCTTCGACTTTTCTATTCTTTCCATAATTTCTGTCATGGTCTTCTCTTTATCTATTTCTATCTCTTCCCTCTCTCTGTTATTTCTTTCTCCTCTGTGTAAGCGACGGATTTTTGTGTGCCTTCGCTTTACAAAAAATCCGTGCAATAAAAGGGAAAGTTCGACAGCTGCAGATGGAATGACGGCAAGACAACCCCGACGGGCGGGGAAGGATGCGCCGCAACGCGGGCGAGCAAGGAGATCTCACCTAGAACTTGAAGACGACGGGTTGTGTAAAAAATATCTGAAATAAATAACCGCTTTTAATCTGATATTTTGTGTTTTATGTTATTTGTGTCGAGTTTACCTCACCCCCGCGCTTTGGTTTGCCGTCGGGAGTGAGAATTTATAGTATTTCTTATATTTGTTATTTTTTGTATCTCTTCCCCTGTATCCTCTTCCTCTCAAGACACTTTTTTCTTAGCGCAATCGAGGGTTAGTTGAACACTTTCTTTCTGTTGCTGTTTCCTCTACCTCTGGTAGATTTAGTTTTTTCCTGTCTTAGGCTCATATTCTTTACTATGTTTTACTTTTCTATTTTATCTATTCTGCTTTATTTTATTTTTGTTTTATTTTCTTTTATTTTAATTTAATTTATTTTATTTTATTATTAAATTATTAAATTGTTGTATTCTCTTACTATTTAGTTATTATTGATGTTTGTTCTATTTCCTTTTATTTTATTGTTATTTATCTCTTCTTTTATTTATTTATTTAGCTCTGTAAAGTTTATTTGCCTATAATTTTTCTGAATTACTTTTTTGTAGTGTTTCCAAATTTCCCTCAAAGCTTCTAGTCCGTACCTGTGGTTCTGTTCCTCTCTATCTCTCTCTATGCGTGATCCGCGCTTTCTGTTATTACTTGACGTAAATTGACGTAGCTGACGTCCGTCTTCTTTGTTTGCGAGTAGCATACATTTTGCATACGCTCTTTGCTCCCTAACCTTCTCTTTTTTACGCTTTTTTGTTTGTTTTTCAACACCGCAGCACGACGCTTTTTGTCTCACTTTATTCTGTGCACTTCACTGCACTCCACTCTTTATTTTTTCATTACCTCTGTTTTCCACACTGTTCTGTTATTGAATTAATCAGCGCTGTCTTGTTTGCACGATGTGTGATGCAAGACGACCGTTAATGGAATCCAGTTTTATTAATATTATATTTACATATAATGTACAAAGCTATTATTAAATTAATAAGTATATTATTACATTTTAAATAAATTAAATAAATAATTTAAATTCATTATATTTAAATAAAATATTCATGTTCTTGTAAATATGTTAATGAAGTAAAGATGTATAAATATATTTAAATGTTGTTAATTGTTATATTGTTGTAAATAAATCAAATAAAAAAAAGTAAATTTTAGGAGAGTAAGTAAATGCAAGAGGCGATTCATGTTTAAATGAAAGAGAAAGATAAAATGATTGAGGTACACGTATCAGAGACAGATGTTCTAATGCAACAGTATCAGAAAAGATAATGAGAGCAATAAAGTCATTATTAAAGGATAATGCCTTTTAAGTAGATTTTTACATAATACAGAAAAGGTAAAACTTTATTAGTTATTCTTTTAGTAACTAATAGCCTAATATTACAAAATCTGATTATTTTTAAAAGAAATTATTGTAAATTTATAAATGTAGAGCTTTTTCTTTTTAATATTTTTTTTATAAAAAAAAAAACCTTAAATATAAAAGCTTATAAAGAACACACCGCAAACATTAATACATTATAATTAGTGAAATATACAAATGTACATCTAGTATTAACTGTTTAACATTTTTATTATATACTATATTTATAAATAGTTAAATTTAAAATGAAATGTAAATAAAAATGAAAACAAGAAAATTAGTTATGCGAATATAAATTTTTTTATTATAAACTATATTTATAAATAGTTAAATTTAAAAAGAGATGTAAAAAATAAATGAAAAAAAGATAATGAATTATGTGAATATAATTTAACTATGTAACACACATGTTAAATATATTTATTTATAAAACATAAATTTAAAATTATATTTTTATAAAAAACATTTACTATTAAATTTAATAACTTACCTATAAAAATTATGTTCTTGATCTCCCAGTAATCTCCTCCTCATATGTATTATTTACACCATTTTTTATTTTTATTTCTAAAAATAAAAGTTACTTTTGAATTTTCTCACAGTCACTTTAACACTAATTAACAATATATTAATTTATATTAACAGTCCCTTAGCTATTCATTTATAATATACGAGTATAAATGAATTATTCATGTTCTTCTCGAAAAAGTTTTTAAAACTGCTATAAGTTTACAATCTGTTCTGTGGTTAGTATTCTTTGAAAAACAATCAAGTAAACATATGAATCGACTTAACAGTGCCGCCACGCGAAAAGGGACATAAGGGGTGATTTCATTCTATTAAATTTGTCTGAATTGTCACTAACATTGAAGAAATATTAATTTTTATATTGAATCCAATAATATGGTTTATAATTATGTATAATTATTATAAAATTTAAGAAATTTTAAATTATATTGGAGCGGGCACTTTCATTTATGTCACAAACCTTCCTTGGCCGTCCTGTTGCGTTTGTTGCCAGTTCTCTTATATACACTTGACCCCACCTAGTTTTTACCATGCTATAAGCAAAAATTTTACCATATATCGCTATTCCACTAGATGATTCATCGCATCGTGTTACAAAACTGAAAACATCCTTTGTACGAATTCAAATCCTACCACTTCTAATGATCGAAAAATAAAAAATAAAAATAATAAATTTTAGTAAATATTAAATGGATAATTCTTAAAATTTTCATTATATGCACTAATATTACTAAACATTTAGAAATATTTGTATACAATCATAAAAATACTTATTGTGAAATAATTTATTATATTATTTATTTGTTTGAATATATGAATGTATATAGTTATTTAATATGTAATCATAATGGTGAATGTCGACCACGTCGAAGCGTATTAATAAGTGACACAAAGCTACACAAAATACAATCATATCTACAGATATCTCATCTCATATTCTACAAGAACTCTCAATGAAATTTTAACACAATATTCCTACTCTCAATCTTTACTCCATGAGACTTTATAAGAATTTTATCAACAATGTTAAATATTCATTTAGTTTAGTTCTGGCAGTTTGGCATTATTCTGTCAAGTGTATTGTTCTTATTTTTTATTATTCAATTTAGTTTTATGTATAAATCATCTGCACAATTCCAAAAATAATTACACAATATAAGCCAAGATATTTATAATAAAATTTACTACATAGAATTGTTTCTATTATTTTATGTAAAACTTAATAAACAATATAATTTAATTTTTTATAGGAAAATACATTTATTTCAGTCTATTAAAAAACATAATTAATTTAAAAATATACAAATAATTTGTTTTCTTTAAATATACATATTGTTAAATAAAATTAATATTCTTGAGATGATTTCTCATTTTTTGATGAACCGTTGTTGGTAGTTTTTTTTGGTAATAAAACTGCTTGAATATTTGGTAATACACCTCCTTCAGCAATTGTAACTCCAGACAAAAGTTTATTTAATTCTTCATCATTACGAATAGCTAATTGTAAATGTCGAGGTATGATTCTGAAATGAAATAAAAACTATAAATAAAACTGAATTAGATATTAATTTATAAAAATTGTATTTCATTATATTTTTAAACTAATAGTTTAGTCAAACTTATAATAAAATTTATATTTTAATTGATATGCCTTCAAAATAAATTGAGTAAAAAAAAAAATTTTTTTTAAATTTATTCCTTAATAATATATATTTCAGATTTCTAAATGAATAAAAAAATTAGATTAATCAAAGCATTATTATAATTTAATTATAATAATAATAATAATAATAATAATAATAAATGTTATTATTTGCATCACTGATTAACCACTAAAATAACTAAAAAACCAAATTATAATTCATGAACTATTAAAAATTAAACTGTACTAGTTTACATCTAATTATATTGTGCAAAAAATTTAGTTAAAGTTATTTTTTGACTTATATATTTGTTATATTCTTATATGAAAATTCATACCTAGATTTTTTATTATCACGAGCAGCATTTCCAGCTAATTCTAAAACTTCAGCAGCTAAATATTCTAGTACAGCAGCAAGATAAACTGGACCCCCAGCTCCAACACGTTCTGCATAATTTCCTTTGCGCAAAAGACGGTGAATTCTGCCAACTGGAAATTGTAAGCCAGCTCTATGACTTCGACTCTTTGACTTTACCTTTGTTTTTCCTGCTGATTAATTTTATTTAACATAAATTAAATTAAATTAAAAAAATTAATAAAAAATATAAACATATTTATAAAAATGCATTTACAAATTTACATGCATTTTATATAATTTATAATATTTCTAAATTTTATTTGAAATTGAAGTTTATTATGATTATAACAAAATATTTCATAACAAAAAAAATAACAATACATTATCATAAATTTCATTTCTTTACAATCGTAACATATAATACATATTTTTTATTTTTAAATACATTATGATTCAAAGATTTTACAATAAATCTAAATACATTAATAAACAACTATATAGCTAAAAAACAATATGCTTATATTAGATATTTTTAAACTAAACATATTTGTATTCTTGAAATTATTAATTCTTTATGTATAAATAATTTAATTCAATTCATTTTATTAATTTTAAATTGATAATTGATAATAAAACTCTTTCTTATTTCTATAAAAAAATGATGAAAAGCCTAATATTTATTCATACCGGTTTTACCTCGACCAGACATTTTTAACAAAGTTCTCAAAAAAAACTATACTACGTTAAATATATACATATATAAAAATTCCAATTATTTATGGTTAACCAATTGTTCTAACATTGGTGAATATCGAGATTAAAGATTGTAAAATTTTTATCAACTTTTATATTAATAGCAAAGATGAATTGGGAGATTACACGATAGCATAGGGAAGCATTTACACAGGATTCGGTGGCAAGAAAGTGCTGCCTCTTACGGATACCCATGGATATGTCCATTGGAAGCATGATGAGAAAGGGCATAGCGAGTTTCTTTGTATGACTAAAGATGCTAGGTTCACTACGGCTAAATTCTAACATTATAATTCATTTGTATAATCAGAGATTATAAGAGAGATTGATGATGACAAATGGGGCGTTTGTTCAAAATTTGAAAAGCTGTACGCTACTGCTTCTAGCGGTTGAACTATCTTTTTGTTCGAGGAGGAGATTAGAGGTACCAAAAATGAGGAGTGGGGTAAGCTACGAGTTATGCTGGAAAAATAGTGCTGACTCTAACGAACCAGATTCAACTAACTCCATATTCGAGACGGAATTTAAGGGGAAATAATGGAGTGAGGGTAGATGATGAGGTATACTCGTAAGGGGAAATTCTACAAACCATATGATCAACTACACCACACATATCCATGTCCCATGTGTTGAAATACATGTACACGGCTGCTATAAACATCAAATTGAATTTAGTTTTGATGAAAAATTAAAAATCGCTATTATCAATTACAAGACCATTAGCCTGATTATATATATATAATATTAAAATTTATATTTAATATTTGTATTTATATTATATTGTTAAATAAAAAAAAATTAAAATATCAAATATATTATTAAAATAAATTAACTTTAAATAAATACATTTGCTAGTGCACATTTATTTCATAAATTCATTATTTATATATTTGTGAGTGTATAAACATTACAATATTTTATAAAAGTCAGAAAAATATAATTTTGAATGAATAAAAAGACTTTCCTTAATATTTACCTTTAATGCATAAAAATAAAATGATGTTAAATTAGATATATGTTTTTAACAACGATTTGTAATGATATAACAAAGTTTTAATCATTTTAGATAATATATTACTTAACTATATTTCTGATGAAATATAAAGATTCTTCGCTTTAACTTTAATACGTATTGTTTAATTTTCTATTGATTAAATCATAATTTCATAATTACATTCAAATATTTATTATTTTATGAATTTTATTATAATGATATATATGTAGCTTCATAAAATATTATGCAGTTAATTTGATATATATTTTCTAATATCACTCTTGAGTTACACTAATAATGTTAATAACAATAAATTTGTTTCTTTACAATATTATTATTTTACTGATCGATGACTTATGAAGTTGTTTTAATCTTTGTAGATTTTAGATTTATCATTTTAAAAGTTATAAATATATAAATTAAACATATTTTCATATTAATTAATATTTTTATTTTAAATAAATATGAAATCAACCAGGCTTGCAAAGATCGCCTCGTGTACGCATTTTTAACACGTAAGGCTCGATCTCCCTTTTCATCTCTGTTAATAGAGATTAAAAACGAGATTGTGTCTTACAATTTAAAAGTTCGGACACAAATCGATCACTGCAAACCTAGTGGATTTAAGAAATACCAAGAATGTGTCTATGGGAGATAGAAACAAGTACAGTCATAGAATAGGGCCTTAGAGCAGAGATTATTAGATTGCTGATGACCGTGTTAAACGTTTGTTCCTAAAAACTTAGCCGATGTTTAACAAAGTATATTTCTTGTTCGAAGAACAGTTAAGGGCAGTACAGAGTAGAGTTAAGCACTCTCGCTAGTGCGTTAAATACGAAATCCAATGAAGTTAACCTTCACATTTAAATTCAAAAATATAATACAACTTTTCATTTTTGTATATTTTAAAAATCTTTCTTTATTTTCTGTACTAAAATTTTATCTTGTATAATTTAAAAAACTTATCTACTACCTTCATATAATTAGGAATTTTATAATTTAAGTTTTTAAAAGTATTTTTATGTGTAAATGCATCTGTTTATATAACATGACCATAAAATTTTTCTTTTTATGTGTGTCCTGTCAAATTTGTGTTACATAACCTCCATTATTATTTACATAATTTACTATATTATATATATGTAATAAAATTATTAAAATAAATCATATGTACATTTAAAATATTAAAATAAATAATTTATAAAATATAATTAATACAATAACATTTCTTTCATTATATAAAATGAATAATAACAATATAAATCTTGATATTTAATTATCAATTTTAATAAAATCACTTATTTCAAGAATACACTGAAACAATAACTAAAAAGCTTACATTAATAACAAAAATATTAAAATTAAATTATTAAATTTATTCAATAATAAAAAAGTTATTTAAATTTGAAATTTCATTCAATAAAATTGTAAATGACTCTATAACTTGTAATTGTAAATTGTGAATAACACTATAACTTTTGTAGTATTATAATTGATAATGAAATAATTCATCTTAGTGCTATTTTTCATGAATAGTTATAAATATTGATTTTATTTTAATATATTACTTTTATCGAGTAATTTGTAAGTAGTGAATGCAAATAAACCTATTACTTTTATTAAATGTATTGAAAAATTAAATTAAAATCATTAATCTCAATGATATTTGTTAGAAATAATTAAAATCTTTGATTCTATTAGTGTTTTTAACTTTCATCGAGTAAGGTATTATTGACTTTAGCAAAAACTACACATTTTATTCAATGTATCATTGACTTTGATATTCAAATCTTACAAATCAATGATAAAAATTTTAAATTACCACTTTTATGAATAATTGTTAGTTCTATTGAATAAAATTGTAAATTATATAAATTAAAACAGTAAGTATTAGTAAGTGTATTATCAAAATTGAAATTAAATTCATGCATGTTAATGATGTTTGTTAAAAATTCTTACAAACATTGATTCTAATAGTGGTTTTAACTTTCAATGGCGGCAAAGAACCCCGACGAGCGGAAAAGGATGCGCCGCAACGCGGGTGAGCAGGGCAGATTTTACTTAGAGCTCAAAGACGACGGGTGTATATAAAGAATATTAGAAATAAATATCTTCTTTTAATCAGATAATTTGTGTTAGAGTTATTTGGCGAGTTTATCTCACCATATCATAGAAATTTTAAATAAAATTAATTAAATTTGGCTTGAATTTAAAATTATTTAATTTTAATAAGTTACTTAACATAATATATGTTCCATTACATAATTTTTATTAAAATTAAAAATATCGCGCTTGGAATATCAAATGTTGAAAACATAATTCTATTATAATCAAGCTTATATAATAATAATATTGCATTAATGTTTTATAAAAATATGTAATAAAGACAGTTATGATCATTTATTCTACATAAATTCTTTTCTAAAATATTATTTAAACAAAATTTAATACAAGTATTGCGTATATATTAGATAAATTAATTACTGGTGATAGTTACTACTTTAATAATTGACTACTTATAAACAAAATTTCGATATATTTATTAAATTATTTTAATTTATATTGAATTTAAAAAAATTTAAATAGCTAAATATATTGTGTTTGTAAATACAAAGGAAACAATCAACATCATACTCTAATATTTAAAGATCCAATAATATTGACTAAAACAAATCACATGTCTTCGATTAAAAGGACAAAAACATATATACTTAAAGGCATAGAAGATATAAGATTACAAGTAAATATGCTATATTTCTATTTTTATATAAAAATCACTCGATAATGGATCGACACCAACAGATTACATTATCTCTCAATTTTTTTTAAGCACACCAGATCGACGGACTACAATTTATTATAATTGATTTTTTTAATTGAAATTTTTTTTATGATCTAAAGTATTTCAAATAAGTTGAAACTTATTTTTTAAATAACAGATACATCCCCTTACTCGTCTAAACAATAATATATACAAAATTCATTTATGAAACTGAAATATCAAAAAACCTACGACAAAATACAGCATTCGCATTAGCGTATGAGCCGCTTTCGATTAAAAAAAAGTTAAATTTTATACTTTAAATATTTCAAATAGCTTGAAACTTATTATTTTATTTATTTCATATAGAACTTAATAATATGAAACGTAATGTAGTACTAATTATTCATACGTTTTATTTCAGCTAATTTATTAATTATAAAAGTATGTAATTATTATAACTGTTTATACAATTTATTGAAGAATTTACAATTGAATTAAAATATAAATTTAATTATAATTTGTATTAGCTTTAATATGGATGAAATAGATAGAAAGAGAAGGAAAGATGAAAGGTGCATTAGTTCGTTTGATTATTGAAAATCAAAACAAAACATCGGCATATGCTGTCCGAGCGAGAAAACAAAGCGTTTTAGTTTTGTTACTTCTTATATCTTGATTTTTCGTCGCATACAATGTTGCAACATCTACATTCAAAAGCAATATTACCATATCTTTTTTAATGAATTTGAATATCTTCACGGGTTTGTTTTCGTTTACTCGTAAAATTCTCCCTGCGAATGATCCGAATGACGGATAACATTAAATCTCGATTTTTCTTAAGTACACCAGACCGAGAGCATACAACTTGCTTCAACTTAATAACGATTATAAATATGAAATTGATAATAATTTACAAGTTGTCTAAATTATTGCTTAAGCCGTTATTTTTGATTTATAAATTGATAATTTTTTTAATTACAGTTAAATAATACTTATGAGATCATTGCATCTTATCAAATATTTCTAATACTTTAGATTCATTTATATATTTGTATTATATAACTTTTTATATTCATAAAGTACTATATCAGTCACACGAAAAAATAAGTTTAAACTTAGTTAAAATACTTTTGATCCTACAATTTAATTTTTTTTTAATCGAAGACGGCTGATACGCTAATGCGAAAGCTAATGTACTTTGTCGTATGTTTTTTTCATATTTCAGATTCATAGAGGATTTTGGTAATTATTATTGTTTAGATGAGTAAGGGGATGTATCTGTTACTTGAAAAAACAAATTTCAATTGAAAAAATCAATTATAACAAATTGTAATTTGTTGGTATCATATATTTAAGTAAAATCGGGAGTTAATGTTATCCGTCGGTCGGAACATTCATAGGAAGAATTTTACGAGTAAACGAAAACAAACTCGTACATATATTTAAATATACATATGGCAATATTGCTTTTGAATATAGATGTTGCAACATTGTATGCGACTAAAAACAAAAATATAAAAAAATAGTCAAATCGCGAAGCTTTGATTTCTGTTTGTTTTGAAAATAAGAAACATAACAAGAAATTAACAAGAAACATGTATACCTTTCATCTCTCTCTTTCTCTATCTCACATTTCATATTTTGTGTTTCTTTCACATTTCTTATTAAGTTATGGCTTCGTTCATTCAATTCTTTTACTCTGTCTATCCTTCCTCTCTCTCTGTGTCATACAATATGATGTATTCGGTGCATCATTGTTGTACTAGATGATGTCTTTCTTGTTTTATGCATTCTCTCTCTGGCTCTTACTTACTCTGTGCGTCTTTTCTACGGTAGCCGCTCTTACTCCCTCTCTTTGTTTTACACAATATTTATTTAAAATAAAAATATTAATTAATATGAAAATATGTTTAATTTATATATTTATAACTTTTAAAATGATAAATCTAAAATCTACAAAGATTAAAACAACTTCATAAGTCATCGATCAGTAAAATAATAATATTGTAAAGAAACAAATTTATTGTTATTAACATTATTAGTGTAACTCAAGAGTGATATCAGAAAATATATATCAAATTAACTGCATAATATTTTATGAAGCTACATATATATCATTATAATAAAATTCATAAAATAATCATAAATATTTGAATGTAATTATGAAATTATGATTTAATCAATAGAAAATTAAACAATACGTATTAAAGTTAAAGCGAAGAATCTTTATATTTCATCAGAAATATAGTTAAGTAATATATTATCTAAAATGATTAAAACTTTGTTATATCATTACAAATCGTTGTTAAAAACATATATCTAATTTAACATCATTTTATTTTTATGCATTAAAGGTAAATATTAAGGAAAGTCTTTTTATTCATTCAAAATTATATTTTTCTGACTTTTATAGAATATTGTAATGTTTATACACTCACAAATATATAAATAATGAATTTATGAAATAAATGTGCACTAGCAAATGTATTTATTTAAAGTTAATTTATTTTAATAATATATTTGATATTTTAATTTTTTTTTATTTAACAATATAATATAAATACAAATATTAAATATAAATTTTAATATTATATATATATAATCAGGCTAATGGTCTTGTAATTGATAATAGCGATTTTTAATTTTTCATCAAAACTAAATTCAATTTGATGTTTATAGCAGCCGTGTACATGTATTTCAACACATGGGACATGGATATGTGTGGTGTAGTTGATCATATGGTTTGTAGAATTTCCCCTTACGAGTATACCTCATCATCTACCCTCACTCCATTATTTCCCCTTAAATTCCGTCTCGAATATGGAGTTAGTTGAATCTGGTTCGTTAGAGTCAGCACTATTTTTCCAGCATAACTCGTAGCTTACCCCACTCCTCATTTTTGGTACCTCTAATCTCCTCCTCGAACAAAAAGATAGTTCAACCGCTAGAAGCAGTAGCGTACAGCTTTTCAAATTTTGAACAAACGCCCCATTTGTCATCATCAATCTCTCTTATAATCTATGCCTTAGAGAATGTCAAGTTTGATGAAAGCATTGACAATAAACATGGCGGATGTTGTTTTATTTCTCTCGCACTTATAGGTACACTAGCGATCCCTCATGAGTCCATACCTAAATTTTGTTCTCATGATACGAATCTTAATAACATAACGAATAATAACATCATGACTTAGAGGTTGACGTATTAGAATAATATAAATTGAGGTACTATAAATAATATTTACATTCAAAATTGTGGCATTACGCCTATCACATTGTATAGTATCTACGTACTCCTGCATTATAATATTCGATAATTATGTAAAATTTGTATAATCGGATATAAATTGGGAGAATGCCCCTTAACATAGGGAAGCAGGGGGGATTAACTCTAAATGGGAGAGCTGCGACAAACGCAGCAGACGGGCCACAGACAGGTTGTGACGTAAAAGAAAGTACCTGCCCCAATAAAATTTGAAAATTTTTTGATTTTGTAATAATAGCATATAATTCTAGTTGAAATTATTATATTGAATTGAAAAACTAATTTTTCTTTCCTATTTTTCGAATTAGTAACAATTTCGACAAATTAAGCAAAATAAAATCGCCTCATATGTCCCTTTTCGTATGTCGGTACTGATAACCCGGTACATGTGTTTACATTATTGTATTTCAAAAGCTTGTAGTCGAGAACAGATTTCAAGTTTTTAGTTGTTACAAAATTTCTTCATAGAAGAAGCTTAAAAATTCAGTTATACACGTGCAATTGATATAAATGAATTTCTAAGTGAATATAAATATAATGAAATATATAATTAATCAGGGTTTATTATAAAGTTAGTATGAGTGAATTTAGAAGTGATTTTTATTTTATCAAATAAAAAAGAAGAATGTTGCGAATCAACTACAATGAGAAGATTTATAAATTAATATCAACAACATTTTATTTTATCAAATAAATATAAGGAATGGTGCGGATGAAATACAATGAGGTGTTTTATAAATCAATATCAATGATTAAATTTTTATGCATATTTTTTGTTTTACAAATAGTTAATACAATATATTTATATACTTTTGAATAAAATTTAATATTTTTCTGCATGATTTCCCAATAGAAAATATATTTTAATATTGTTGTCATATTAATTTATTTATTAATAGTTATAAAAATAAGATCCAAGTTTTTATCAGCATTAAATAAACATTTTATTTATTTAAATTAAACTCTCTCTCTCTCTCTCTCTCTCTCACTAATAGTTAATTACATATTCGTAATTAATATGTCTTAATTATCGTCTTTTAAATACAGCGTTTTTAATTAAAAAACATTTTTATCAAACCTAACACAAATAAAAATTAATGATCAAAATTTTTTCATGAACTGTTGATATATACATATATATATTATTATTATTATTGTATCAATATTCTCTTTTTAAACATTATGTACAACATAATATACAATAAAAACTTCATGTAATCTAATCTAATCTCTTTCTTCCTCTCTCTCTTAGACCAGATATATTAATTAAAAATTGTATCTAAACTGTACCTGAGATTTTTATTGTAATCGGCTAATTAGGATGCTTAGAAAAGATTATCAATTTGCTTAAATGATGATAGTGGACATTTGTTTAAATTCACATTAAAGAAAATCATTCTTGTTTTGTTCGGCAAAATGCGTACAATCAATTTTTTATAAAAAATAGATGTTTTATATTCATTTTACTAAATAATTATTTATACTCTATTTCATATATATTTATATATATATATATAAATATATATATATTTTAAAGAGAGAGATTAGATTAGATTACATAAAGTTTTTATTGTATATTATGTTGTACATAATGTTTAAAAATAGAGAATATTGATACAATAATAATAATAATAATAATAATAATAATAATAACAGTGTGGTATAGTACAGTTGATAATAAATGAGTTATAATATATCATTTTATATTTTCTTATACACTCTCAAGCGCGAGTGAGTGCGTAATCTGGACTTAAAAGCTTGGATATTACTGATATCTCTAAGGCTAGGAGGAAGGGAATTCTAAAGATTGGCAGCACTTATATAATAAGATCTTTGTAGTGTCTGCGTTAAGAAGGGAGGAATGTCTAGGGGAGTCACATCTCCCCTCACAGGGTGGGTGATTACTTTTGAAGTAAAAAGTGAGAGCAGATATTCTAGAGTACTAGTGTTTAGAATCTTCCGTAGTAGACATAAGGCAAAGTATTGCCTACGCCTAGTAGTAGTAAGCCATTACAATTCGTGTATGTAGAGAGAGATGCGTTCATCCCTTTTTATATCATATATATAGCATATTCCAGTGTTAATGAATCTTTGGAGTTTGAGATCTAGTTCATCCATAACGTCGCAGTAGACCAGTCAGCAATAGTCAATGATGGGGAATAAAAGAGTTTGTACAAGATGCTTGCGCAGCGTGAGATTTGTGCTTTTCTTAAAGAAATATAGTCTGTATATTAGTATGTGTGCTTTATGGTACATCAGAGACTTGCTCTCTCCAATTGAGTTTGGAGTCAAGCACTACCTCAAGGCTGCGCAGAGATGACTTAAAATTAATTTTGACGTAACCTATCATGAGGTAGTTTCTTGCTTTAGTGTTTAATGAGTTTATATAATAAGGAGAGCCAATTACTATGACTTTAGTTTTAGATAAGTTTAGTGTAAGATGGTAGTAAGAGGCCCATTGTATAATCCTGTCGGCGTTTTCAGTCATCTTGTTAGCGTGTGTATTGAGCTCATCGAGGGAACTATGACAATAAATTTGTAGGTCGTCAGCATAGATAAAATGTTGCGTCTGCGCGGTAAGACATATATTAATGCCATTGATGTAAAAAGAGTATAGTAGAGATCCAAGGACAGAGCCTTGAGGTACACCATAATTTAGGCCAATGAAAGATGATAATGTGCCATCCGTATCAAGTATTGCCTGCTCCCTACCGGAAAGGTAGGATGCTATCCAGGTTAAACTATAAAGGTGTCATCACCTTTGAAGATGCATAAATATGGGAGTTTATATAAAAGCATTCTAAGAAATATGACACATAGTAAGAGAAAAAATGTCTTTAAAATTGAATTCAAACCCTATTTATTGGACTATAGTTCAAAATATATTACCAAAAGAGGTATTTATAATTGTAATATTTTATAAAAAATGTATATGTTGTAATTATAATAATGTATATAATTATAGAAATATATATAATGCATGTATATAATTATTTTAAAAGTCAGATAATGCTGGACTTATCATTTTATTTTTAGTTATTATTAAAAAGTAGATGAAAAGAAATTACATCGAGTTCTTCAACATTATTTACAGAGGCAATCCAACATCAAATGCCAATTCAGCAACATAACGAAATTAATTGTGGATTGTTACCCGAAATCAATGCTGATAAAAATGAAAAAACGGAAAATAAGTACAAATTTAGATAAATTTATTTTTATAAATAATAATAAACCTCTGAAGATGTATTTGTCACCTTTCTAAAAAAACATATACAGGAAAATGTAAATGATTTCTTTTTAAATTAAAAGCTACTAATTTACATTTAGAAAATAAAACAAAGTAAAAGAAAAGTAAAACAAGTAAAACATGAATTAATTTTAGAGGCAAGAAAAAATCGTAGATTGCAAAAAAATGATATGTTTGATTTAGAAAAATTTATCAATAGTGTTACGTATGTAACGAAATTCACATAATTAATTAAACAAATAATAAATGTTGTATAAAGTAAGTGAAAATGGGAGCAAGACGCAGCATAAAGAGAAATACGGGTGAGCGTAAATTGAGAAATGATATCGATAATACTCCTTCATTAAACAATATATGGAGAAATCTAAACAAGGTAACAAGCCTAAAAATGAGAACACCTCCATGGTGGGAGGACTTAAAGGAGTTCACAGTTGTCTCTATAAAATAAGGAAAATGAGTGATGTTCGGGGTTCAGTTATTATTGTGTGATTATTATCTTGAGGCGTGTTTCGGGAGGTGTTAAGTAACTCGTAGTAATATAATCCCGGTCGGTGACTCTCGTCGAAAACTAACGCGACACTCACACGTACGAATGATAACGCGAGTATTATTATAAATTCGGACACATACGTAGGACGCTAGATTTGTAACACGAGTCAATTAAATACTTACATTCTCTCTTCCGATTTATTAACAGAGCCGAGAACCGGCGGAGACCAGGACGGCGATTATTCTTGTTTTTGCCTTTTAACGAGAACAACCGATTGCGATTCGCGATCCTTCTGACCTGAGTGGGAACAGTGTAAGAGCGCGTACCCTCGCAAAAATAAATATAATAGTAAAAATACAACATATATATATATCGATCAATCATCCCACTCCAACGTCCTCTCCCGTTCATCCGTGAGTTACAAATTGGTGCCGAAACCCGGGAAACAACGCCGGTTAAAAGTGCTGTGAGATCTACACAATTGTGCCGACGTCGACAAATTCTTCACATTCTTCAACAAATCACATCGATAGACCCTCTGCAAACCGCAATGGCTCCCAGAAATACTCGGCGAGCGAGGGAAAATGGCGATAACGAACAACTATCGCAAGCGAAGCGGCCAAGGAAGACCGCGCCGCCATTACGTACCGCTCGGAGAATCAACAATCGTCAGGCAACGGCACAAGGACTGCTTCAACAACGAGAGGTGCGAGATAGACCCCAGGCAGGACGAAACAGCGGGGTTACATTCGCGCTTGTGGACGACGGAATGCAAGTGTAAACACCGTGGGAAAACGGCCCCTCGACGCAATCCAGAGCCGAGCTTTCACGCCAGGGCGGAACACCTGAATCGCCGATAATAAACGGACATGGCAGCGCTCCATTGCTGAGCAGTATAACTATTCGTACGGAACCGTACGTAAGCGATCATTTGAATGAAATGCTAAATCGAATATCCGCGCTAGAGCGATCCGCTAACACCTCGCGCGACATATCGACAATTGACGGTAGATGGCGGTATATCAGCAGGCTAGCTAATGCTAATGCACTGAAGGAGTTCTCGGGAAATCCATTAGAATGGCCGCAGTTTAAAGAAATGTTCGATATCACAACAGAATCGGGAGAATATGATGACCGAAGAAACGTCGCGAGACTATCCGTAGCCCTGAAAGGAGACGCACGAGAAGCGGTGTCCACGCTCATCGCAACTGGACGAAACGCGCGAATAATAGTCGACGCATTAGAGATGCGATTTGGGAACAAACGATCGGTAGCCAACAAGATAGTGGCGGACTTGATGAAGCTGCCGTCCATGAAAGCGGGCGAAATCGCACTCGTGGATTTTGCGCTGAATGTCAGGAACGCAGCTATAGCGTGTAAAGAATTAAAACTAATGGATTACGTAAACGCGCCAGGACTAATAAAAAATTTAGGAAAGAAAATCCCGTATGTATTAAAACATATGTACAAGCGATATGTGCCTGCCGCAAACGAGGATATGTCGGAATTCGAAAAACTTGGTATGTTCTTGTATGAGGAAGCCGAATCTACGGCTAACTCACGGATATTTGATTCGGATAGCGACGATGAGTACCCCGCGCGGCGACCGATAAAACGAAAAAGCGGGACAGCCGAAAGAGGCGTGTACGCGATACAGGAGGTAGACGAACCCGTGCAGAAGCGCAGCAAAAGCGCAACACGTGGATGTACACTATGTGAGGAAAAGGGACATCCGCTAACGGATTGCCCCGCGTTCGCGCGAGCCGCAGTCAATGCTCGTTGGGAGATTGTTCAAAAAAACCGACTATGTTTTCTATGCCTGGAAGCGGGTCACTTGCGCACACAATGTACAAAAAAAAATGCAGCGAATGCAAACTAGCGCACCACAACTTATTATATAACCCTGGGTTACGACGGCAAAAGAATTCGCGTAATAGAATGGGTGAAAATGCACGCGATGAGGAAGAAGCGGGCGACGAAAACCGGGCGGAGCACGCATGACTAGTGCGGACAGGGAAAACTCTGTTAAAGGTAATTCCGATTGGCGTTATAAGCCGCGATGCGACGATCGACACCTACGCATTATTGGATGAAGGCTCCACGATAACCCTAGTCGACGAAAAATTCGCCAAGGAGATAGGAGCGGAGGGAAATCAAGTGAACGTGCGATTAAAGGGTCTAGGTGGCGGCGGAATTATATCGGGAGCAAGAATGGTGAATATCACCGTTATAGGAGATTCCGGTGAGATAATTATAAAGGGTGCGGTCACAGTGAAGAACTTAAACTTGCCGGTTCAATCAGTCTCCGAAGATATGCTCAGAACAATAGGAAGCGATCGTCAGACTATTCGCGTAAAACCGTATACCAAAGCGCAAGCAAAAATACTCATAGGGCAAGATAATTTGTCAGCCATCGTTGCGCGGGAGGTAAAAGAAATAAGTGGGACGCGAATGGCGCTATCGCGATCGAATTTAGGTTGGACACTACACGGTACTACTTCGCGAGCCGATGAAAATAATAGAATTAATCAGGTAATATCATATGTTGCGAAAGAATCTCGGGAGCTTGAGATAATGGATGGCGAAAGGCTGGACGAGCTAATAAGATCGTACTTCGAATTGGAGAACATCGGTTTACGTAGGGATAAGGGAAGAGCCTCGGAAAATGGGCGAGCAACTGATATATTAAACAAGACAACAAAAAAAACTAAGGATGGGTGGGAGTGTGGACTCCTCTGGAAAAGGGACCTCACGATACGGACGGACGGTTGGCCAACGGCGATGAACAGACTAAGATCACTCGAACGCAAATTAGATCGAGACCGCGATTACGCCGCACTATATTACGCGGAAATGAAACGGTTTATCGATATGGGGTATGCTAAAAGAGTGGGCGATGAAGTAAAGCGTGAGAAAATTTGGTACTTACCGCACTTCGGTGTGGTAAACGCGAATAAACCCGGTAAGATTCGTCTCGTGTTCGACGCGGCCGCGAGGACAGGCGGCGTAAGTCTAAATGACCAGCTAGACGCAGGGCCGGATTTATTACAGTCACTGCCGGGAATCTTGATGCGATTTCGGGCGCACAAATACGCGTTTAAAGCGGATATTCGCGATATGTTCCTGCGAATCAAGGTGAGCGAGAACGACCACGGCGCGCAAAGATTTCTGTGGCGGGAAGAAAAGCGCGACGTTGATCCGTTAGTTTATGAAATGCAGTCGCTGATTTTTGGAGCGAAATCATCGCCAAACACCGCGTTGTATGTCATGAACAAAAACGCGAACGAGTTCGCACAAGAGTATCCGAAAGCAGCAAGTAGTATCGTTACGTGTAGTTATATGGACGATTATCTCATAAGCACGGACAGCGAAGCTACACACTAAAGTACTGGGATGGCGAGGGCTACTAGCGTTAGCGCGACGCGTACGAAAAATTGGAGATAAGTGGAGAAAACATTCAATCTCACGAACAGCATTGCAGGAATGGACATTAGGCGAAAAATATCTGATTAAATCAATTCAAACCGACAGCTTCCCGTCAGAACTAGATGCTATTCGCAAAAATACACAAATGAAACCGGGTAATAAAATCGACAAACTTAACCCTTATATCGACGAAAACGGACTGTTACGAGCGGACGGCCGCGCTACGCTTATGCACGATAGCAACAACTTTAACAATCAACCCATCATTCTAGACGGTAAGCATATGTACACGCGAATGCTTACAAAAGATTATCATCAGCGGTACTATCACGGCAGCGACGAAACCGTGCGAAATGAAATCAGGCAAAAGTTCCACATAATAGGGCTACGCGCGACGCTTAAAGCCGTAACATCAAAATATTTGTCGTGCATAATCCGCCGTGGAAAACCTCGGAGCCCGATGATGGCGGATTTGCCAGCGGAAAGAATGTCTGTCAGGCAAAGACCGTTCAGCCACTGCGGCCTTGATTACTTCGGACCTTATGTCATCAAGATCGGACGAAGAACTTGAAAAAAAATGGGGAGTAATCTTCACGTGCCTTAACACGCGAGCCATACATCTAGAGATAGCCGCATCCTTGAACGCTAGCTCCGCGATCATGGCCTTGCAACGACTCGCGGCTCGGCGCGGCAAGCCGCTGGCGCTCTATAGTGACAACGGTACCAACTTTAGAGGAGCAGATCGAGAAATGAAAAACGCGATTGATAAAAATAAAATGAAACAGTACGCGGCATCAAATCGAATAGAATGGAAATTTAATCCGCCGGACGCTGCGCACATGGGAGGCGCTTGGGAGAGACTGATAAGATCAGTTAAATGCGCGCTAAAAGCGGTGCTTAATGAACAATCCGTCGCGGAGGAAGTACTCTATACATTATTCACAGAGATCGAGCAAACGGTCAACTCACGCCCATTAACTCACGTGTCGAGCAATCCGCGGGACCCAGAAGCGTTAACACCGAATCACTTTCTTATCGGCTCCTCATCAGGTGAATTATGTATAGGCAACTACAACTATAGGGACCAATGTACGCGGAAACAATACGTTGTAGCGCAAAACCTCGCGGACGCGTTCTGGCAACGATGGTTAAGGGAGTACCTGCCGGAACTAATACCACGACATAAATGGCGCAAAAGAATCGATCCGATCGAAATCGGTGACATTGTAATGATCGTGGACTCGCAAGCACCCCGAAATACTTGGAATAAAGGAAAAGTCATGCGAGTATACGCCGGCTCGAGAAAACAGGTGAGAATCGCCGACATCCGCACCGCCAAGGGGGAATTCACTAGACCCACACATAAGTTAATTAAATTGATACCTGCAAGCGACAAAACAAAATAGAGCGTACAAATCCAGAAATTGCACGGGGGGGAGGATTGTTGCGAACAAAGGACAAACACGGGCGCCGCGTCGGGTTCGGGTTCATGGGGAAAGCGGAAAAGGGAAATGAAAATGGGGAAAACCCCGTGCAGAAAGGCACGGGGAACTAAATGCTTGAAAAGCCGCGCGCAGAATGGCGCGAGGGATTAAGATCTTGGAAAACCTCGCGCAAAACGGCGCGGGGAATTATGCGTATGAAAATCCCCATGCGGTATATACCCGACGAATAGCGTTATTATACGACGGATTATAGCGTTAGGAATAAATATAAGATAGTATGTATCGGCTTTTCCTCTTGAGCGAGGCAAGAGGTTTTTATGCCTAGGGTTTAATTATAAGAATATAAAAATAATTTTGGTTTATGGTAAGGTCGACGTACCTCTCGACGAGCGGTAATTTCCGAAATGTGCTCATAGAAAAACGGTGACCATCCCCGGGCGAACCTGGTCGCCAGATGTCGGAGATAGCGTCATAAATTGTGATCGGGTCGGAAGGAAAAAGGGCCGAGAACCAGCGGAGACCAGGACGGCGATTATTCTTGTTTTTGCCTTTTAACGAGAACAACCGATTGCGATTCGCGATCCTTCTGACCTGAGTGCGAACAGTGTAAGAGCGCGTACCCTCGCAAAAATAAATATAATAGTAAAAATACAACTTATATATATATCGATCAATCATCCCACTCCAACGTTCTCTCCCGTTCATCCGTGAGTTACAATAAGTAATTAATATAAGTACTCGTAATAAACGTAACAATAGTAAGGAAATTAAACCAATCGCAAAAACTATGATCAAATTACAATTGCATGAAAATAAAAGATACACGAATAATAAACAAGATTTGACGAAACAAATGTATTTTTATTTAACTTCGTGTTATTCAAAGTTATTTTAGTCGGTTTGAATTTATAGCGTGAATCAACTATCAGGGGTTGAATTTCATAATTAGAAGTTTATCCGGGTGTAAATAAAATTATTTTTCAAAAATTAAATGATTTTTCAGGTAAAGTAATTGACGATGAACAGATATGTGATTTAAAATTTGATGAAATATATATAAAACAATTCGAAAAAGTATAGTAAAAAACAAGATTTAATCGAAGGTCTTGTTGATTTAAGATAAGAATGTAGAAGTTGTTCGATTACAAAACATACATTATTATTTATTGTTGATAGTTTAAATACACAGAAACGATGGAGCCAAATTATAGCTTTCTTTACGGAAACGGAATTGTATATGAGCAATTATTAGAAATTATTTCTATCATTCTTAATGAATTACGGGAATGTGGTGCTGATGTTCAAACTATTACTTGCGATTAACACGTCGTAAACCAACAATTATTTAAAACTTTTGACGTTACCGCGGATAAACCTTTTTTTATTTTAGTGAAAGACATTAGTATCTCAATTAAGAACACATAAGAATATATATACAATTTAATCATTGTTTTTTTCAATGATTTAATTTTGACACGGGAACATATCCAATATATAACCATATATTCCAAATTCTTTTGAAGCAATGAAAGTTAAATATCCTTTCAATTATTAAGTCGAAAAATGGCAAGTGCAATCAAATTAACTGCTGAGAATCCAGATGTTTCATCTAATTCTGATACTTTAAGTATTTCGAACGATTTTTTCGAAAAAATGGATTACGTAATTGATGCATGTAATTCGGATTTTTTGCTAGCGATTAATAAACAAGAACCTCCATTATTAAACAATAATCCAAATATTCAAATATTAAAAAAATTTGTTGATTGATCCGAACTATATTATTTAATATAACATTTAGAACAAGATCACAAGATCTTGGAGTTGAACATACAGTAAGAATTGAAGATATTAAATTCATTTTACTGAATTTTAAACTAGCAACAGCGCTTTTAAACACAATTCCACCACAAAATACATTATAAATAAATGTCACAAAAAACACATCATTTCTTAAAATAATTTTATTCATGATATTTATGATTTTATAAAAATTATGTAGAAATATTATTATGTTTTTGATTTAATTATTTTTCTTAAATAAAATAAAAATAGCCTATACAATATATATTGTAAAAAATTATTTATGTACATTCGTGAGCATATTTGTTATGAATGAATAGGTTAGAGATATACATCTAAATTACCTTCTTTCCCATTCTTAATATAAAGATGTTGTGGGAAATATGAACATTATTTCATTCATTTCTTAAGGGCATTTCTTTTAGTACATTTGAAATCTATCAGGTTTGCAGCGATCGCCTCTTATATACATCTTTAACGCATAAGGCTCGATCTTCTTTTTCATCTCTGGTATAATCTTTTGTAATTTTTCAACATATACAATATGTATATATAATATAACGATTGTATAATTTTATTAATAAAATTATACAATAATAAAATTCTACAACTTTGATATGGACAAGATATTCTTTTTCGAAACATGAGCAAAATAATTAAGAAACCAACTTATATTTTATTCGACCCGCGCCTCGCTCGATCAAAAACTATCCTTTAACATATAAAAAATATTTTATTATTTTTTTAATAATTGGTAAATTCATTTTAAATTTAAGCCGTAAAATGTTTTTATACAAGTGTAAAAAAAGATCAAGTTCTATATTCAGTAAAAAAAATAAAAGTGTCGGGTGAAATATCTTTTCTTCTCTCTCATATTTATATCGAAGACAAAAAAAATTATTGTGGCGCAGCAAAGAAGTGCCTGTTCTAAATTTTTGCTACTGCCTACAGAACACTTACAGAATGTTAAGCCCCATGTTAAATAGAAGAAATAATCATGGCGAATGAAATATCTTCTTTCTATCTCGCATACATTTGGTGACTTGCGACTCAAGTGAATGTCAAGCTCAGTGAAACAATTTTTTTTAGTGCTATAAAACCTATTTTAAAAAATGCTATGTATCGATATATAAACTATGGGTACGTGAAAAGCCATATTAAAATACTTAGAAATTATATTTAATTTAATAATTTAAAAACTTTAATTTTCATATGATTACAATTTAAATTTTTATAAAAATAGATAATAAAAATCATTGTAATATAATGTTTAATATTTTTTATTAAGTATTTCTGACTAAATATAAAATTATAATCATATAAAAATTAAAAATGTTTTGTAGTATTACTAAATTAAGTACAACTTCTAAATATTTTAATATCGCTTTTCATATACCCGTAATTCATATGTCTTTAAATTTTTTTTAAATAGGTTTTATAGCACTAAAAAAGGTTTTTTATATAATTGAAACCATAAAAATACAATGAATAAAAATGAAATATTTCATCCGCCATATAATTAATTAATTATATAATTAATTATATATAAATTAATTAACATACCTGATATTGTTGTTCCATAAAACTTTTAATTTTTACATGTGCACTAATGCATTTCACAAATTCTTTGGAAAAGATTTTTTTACACTGTTATAAGCGTTCGAAGAACAATAACATAAACATATGTAACGGATTAACAGTATTGAATCATAAAAAAGGACATAAGGGAGGTTTATTTTTAATGTTTTATTTTGTATTTCTATATATTTTCATAATTTTAAAGGAAAAATAAATTTTTTAATTGAATATAAATATATGTAATAAAATTATGTATAATAATAAATTAATGAAAAATTAAATCATTATCAAATTTTGTACGTGAAAGACGCTAAATTTTATAGCTCGGATTGTGCCAAGTCCATTTATTACCACTTTTCCCATTTAAGCTTGAAACCCTTTGCTACTAATTTTACTGGTAGAAGGAAATGTTTACCCAAACAGCAGATTAGGAGTACCAATTTAAATACTGAGTCAAGCTAATGCCTTTTAATTCATTCATTATTTTGTATTTTTTGGATTGTCCCGGTTGTATACGTTTTTGCTACTTCCAAGATCCATCAAATTTATCGTGGATGTATTTTTAATACGTGAAGAGTAATTGTCCTTCTCATCTGTATTTATAGTTTTAAAATTGCTGAAAACGTGATGGTTTGTCGTTCTTCTCAGGGATTTAAACTTAATTTCTAAAAATTATTAACTCTATCATAGAAAAAATAATGTATGTGATCTACTTTTAAATACAAAAAATAAATCTTGATTAGATTTAAAAAAAGAATTATCGAAGCAATCGGTTAATCTTTCTGTTTATATAAAAGCTAAGTATTAGAACATTTAATTTCTCAACAAAAAATCAACAATGTTATTTTCAAGTTACTCTAAAAAAAATATGTTCAATGAGAAAAAAATAATGCTTGTAATTAAATTAAATTATCTATTAATAAATATTACAGTTAGTTTCCAGCTTTAATAATAATTTCTGCTTATTATATGCAAAGAAAGGGCATAAATTACTATTGTTATCGTTAAATGTTAAATTGTTAAACTTCAAAAAATTATTATTCAATTAAACATTCCTATAATATTTAAGGTGATTGTTATTCAAACTACGTTAAGTTAAAAATACTTTTAAATCATACAAAACATTAATATTTACTTTTTAAAACAATTTAAAATTTAAAAAAGAAAAATATCATTATATCCTTAATAGTTTTAATTTTTTATTTAAGTATTTTATTTTTGAATCTACAGCTTGAATTCTAGAATTTTATTCTTACAATATATTTTTTATTTTTAATTATAATATTTTTCATTATTGTTATATACTATTCTTGATTCTGTGCTTTAATAGCGATTGATATTTTTTAATATATATCTATATTAGTAAAATATATTTGATACAACAAAGTATTTAACATTTAGAAATTTTTTTTTTATATTTCCACTTGATAATTTTTGTGTAATTCTGGTTTAATGTTATAAATTAAGTCTAAAATTTTTAGCATTACCTGAAAAAAGTAATTAATTAATATATTAATATATGTTTTAATTGTATTGTATTATATTGTATTATATCAATTCTTTCAGTAAACTATCTATAATTATATATCCCATATTTTTGTAAGCTTAAGTAATAAAACTCATATATATTGTTACTTACGTTTCCAAGAGAAAAAAATTTAGTACAACTGGATTCTTATAGGACATGGAATATTGGAATATATATATTAAATTTTTATTACTAATATTACTTTTTAATATATATTAAAATTAAAAATACCAATGGTTCAAAAATAAAAAAATAAAGCACAAGAGTATTTAATGATAACCAATCAGATTTTTTTTCAGTATCAATATGTTCGCGGCCTGAATTTTAAAAATTTTTTTATGTATATGCGGTTATATACAAGTACATATATATTTTTGCATATATAATGCACGTACATTTATATATTTATAGATTTATTGCATTTTGCTTATTATAAATATTTATAGCTGTATGTATCGATGTGAAAAAAACAGTGACACAAACCCATTACATGCAAGAAGAATTACGTTCAAAGAGACAAATTATGTTTTGATGAGTAAATAAATATTTTTCAAGGAAAATTAATCAAGTATCCTTTTTTATATACCATATACACCTTTGATTTTATAAACACTCATTCTTTAAATAAAAAAAGTTTTTATATGATAGCAAAGAATGAATTTAACTCTCTCTAATAAATTGTTATTCATAATTTTTGAAACTTGTTCTCTTTTATTAGGTCTTTTCCAAATTATTTTTCAATTTTTCATTGTGATTTCATAGAATATTTTTTCTTTTTTTTAATTTAACAGTATTTTTGCGATTAGATACAAAACCGGTATTATAATATTAATTATAATATAAAGGATGAACGAAAAGTTAGTTCTACAAGGCAATTGATGTTATTGCAGTTAAAAATATAAAAAAACTCTATCGACCTACACCGGGCAATAGATAGTTTAAGAATGTATTTAATTATGTCATTCTTTTTTCGATTTTCAGTCAAGTGGTCATTGCAAATGTACCTATTGATATCCAAATATAAGTATAAAGGCAAACATATTTTATAGATATCATCCATTGTAGTACCGTAACCATAAACTGCGAATAAAGAAATTAGTTGATCCCTTTTACAGCCAAATACCAAGTCATCAAAAATCACGAAGAATAAGATATTTACATAGAAAATATGTAATAATTTTAATGATTTATAAAGAAAAGATTATTAAGTTAAGTTAGTATACGACCAAAAATTGAGGTTAAAAAACGTTTAACAGTAACTAGATAGATTATAATATTCTCTATTTAAAAAAATCTTTTTAAAGTTATTTTAAGAAAAATATCAAATTTTAAAATCATAAAAATATAACATTCAGAGCTTTAACAATAATATCAATATTTTTCGATATTTCCACCTTATAACCAAGTACAAGGTAAAATATTATTACCATTTTTGTGTCATTGTCTCACTAGGGGATGTATCTAATTATCATTTAATGTAATATATTAACTTGCAACGAGACGTGCTCGTTGCTAGGCCTGTACCGTGGTAACCCCCCTCGACGCTCCAAATTTCCTGTTGTACACGATTCCGTGGCAACAATCAAAATTTATCCAACTCTGTTGTATACGCTTGCGTGGCAACAACAAATTCCGAAACTAACACGATTTCGTGCTGTTTCTTTCCTTTAAACAAATATGGGAATCGCTTGCGATTTCTATTTTTTTGTTCCCCTATTACGTCAGAGAGTTTGCGACTTCGGGTAATTGTATCCGCTGCAATTATTCGGGGATACCTAAGTCTGACCCTTAGCTCCGCCGGAGCTTCCTCGCGTATCGCAGGGCGTTTTATTTAACCGCCCTGGATACACCATCCGTTCGTTTCCTTTCATTATTTTATTTATTCTTCCTGTCGATATTTCCATCCGATTACGTAGCCGGCCGAAACCATTGTTCTTTGTCGCGGTAAAATATTTAGTATTTGTTAGAGATAAGTTGCGAACATTTTATTTTCGTTTATAGGATAACTTTATATATAGTGAAAACATATGAGTTGAAATAATTGTAAAGTAATTATTTTCAATAATTACTCGGGAACTAAATAATGGTCGCGCGTGTGTTTATGTTCATCGCCTTTGTTATTGTCGGCGACCCCCGTAGCGGTCGCACAGCGAGTAGACGTTTGAAAACGTAAACATTTCCGGGGAATTATAAGTCGTACGGGATTTCAATACCTAAATGTAATATAAATTTTGATATAAATTGTCGCGAATAATTGTCGTATTGAACACTAACTTACGCTGCTAATTTAGACGATCCTTGCGTTTTTAATCATATGTATTTCTTTTTGTTATATTTTAAAACAATTGAATAAAGGACACGTCGGCCCCAGTAATGATAATTTAACTAAAATTATTTATTGATTGTGTTTTTTTTCTTTCTATTCCCGCCTGC
Organism: Eupristina koningsbergeri; assembly: GCA_018907245.1. NCBI lineage: Eukaryota > Metazoa > Arthropoda > Insecta > Hymenoptera > Agaonidae > Eupristina > Eupristina koningsbergeri. The sequence continues at coordinate 970,539 of JACCHV010000014.1, forward strand.
CACCGATCCAAATTCTGAACAGACCGGCTGTCGCTTTATCCTGGCGTGATTCTCTTTGATATTTCGACGAGCGCTCGACTCTAGCCTTCACCCGTGAAGGGCGAACGGAGCCGTCTCGTCACAAACTAATAAATAATTTCTTATTGTAATATTTGATGAATTTCATTATTAAAAATAATTGATTTTGTAAACAATATATACAAGCAATTATTACAAAATAATATTTATTATTCTTGTAATTTTCAAAATGTATATAAAGATTAAATAAATATTTGATTAAAATATATTTGATGTAATAGTTGCTGAAGGAACTAATATTTTATAAATTCATAAGTAATGACTTACTGCATCTTTATGAGCTGCTACTTTATTATTCATTTCCTCAATTTTTACTCGAGTGTCTGCATCAATACGAGCGGCGACATCCTCTTTAGATCCCATATGCTAAAGAATAGTTAAGTTTTTATCTGGTATTTTATAATATATTAAGTATATCAAAAGACAAAAATACAAGAACTGTAAAAAATACAACTAATGAATTTTTTTAAAAATCAAAAAATTGCGTGTAAATGATTGTTTAAGAAACAAGCAGTAGAAAGGCTACTTTCAATAATCTACTACCATAGAAGCATAGGGGGCTTTTGAACCGCCAGATGGCAAGACAAAATTCAGTATGTTTTGATTTGCATTAATACTGATTTTTTGGAACTATTCTTACGTACTTTGGTCTTCTTAATACAAAAATTAATCGAAAACTTAATAGAGAGATGACTTGAGTTGTGTTCGATGATAAATCATATCTATCAGAAGAATGAAATTGATATTTATGTACACGTATAATGGACGATTGACTTAAAGATTGAACGGGTAATAAATGACAAATGGAAGCAGATGATTTGTTTTAAGTAGTTAAATAATGTTATGATTTTATCAAGTGTGATCCACTTCTAATTTCTATGATCGCTCTCACTCTTAGTATCAAAGAGTTTTCTCAATGTGGTCTTCAAAAAGGTATCAAGATCTACGAAAGTTATACAAAAAAAAATAATTATCAAGTCGAGATTTTTTTATAGTATTGGGTGATTTCGTTTAATTGATTGGAAATGTGTACAAGCTTCATTAATGACTTTGAATTTCTGCTATTCAAAGGTTTTAATTTGAACACTTTATTAAAGTATGATCTCAACGTGATATTATGGTTATCATAATGAATCGTCAAAATATTCCAGGTCTGTTCAAAGATTCTTAAGCTGATTGGTAAGCCTTTGATAGCTCTCCTTAAACTGCTCTTGACAGATCATGTTAATTCTTAATACTGTAAAATTGTATTTTTGATATTATAGTTGATTTAAAGTATGCCTTAAAATGAAGCCACATGAGGGGGCCACTATTTAAATGTGGTGTGTTTACTTCAAAAAACTGTGGTTAAGTTTTCATTGAGTTAATTTAAGAGATTGATATAGTTTAAGTAACTATATTACATCTACGTTATAGTGTTGGAATAATTTCTTTCATACTCATCACAAGCATAAATCTTTTATGATTGCAGAAGTTGGTGAAATGGCCATAATCGAGATGATTGTCACACACTTTTTGCAGAGTGAAGTATCATTTTTTCAAATTTTTCATCAATAAATTCAAGTAATAAATTATATACTTCTAAAAATTTTTTGTTGGTGTGTTTGATCCTCGCATTGTTATCGGTGGTCAAAATTGATAGAAATTCTATATTCTCATACTCGTAAGTATGTTTGAAAAGATAGAAGAAATAGAAAAGTAATTTCATCGATGCTACCGATTTGCTCATATAGCACTGGTTGGATAGAATATAAGGAAAAGTGTGAGAGTAAAAAGAAAAAATTATGTGAGAAAATTATGATTTGAGATTATGATTTATGATTTGAAAATTATGAGTGAATGATTTAGACAATGAAGATTTTAAAATGATGCTAGTCAACAATTTGACTAGCGCTAAATGATTTAAATATTTGATATAGTCAACAGTGTTATGAAATAGTATTATATCAATGCAAGCGAGTTACAAATATGTAAAACACATATAATAAAGAGTGTCAAGTGTTCAAAGTAAACTGTATTTATAATGTAGGTGAGTAATTTCAGTAACGGGATTACTGAATTTTGACTTTCGTCACTTAGTGATTTAAAAACATTACGCCTATTTTTGGATTAATATTTTCAAAGTAGTTTGCTACTATTTATTTAATAAATATTCATATTAAAATAATATAATTTAGCTAATTTATTGTAGATGTGTAAATATTGTATCTAGGTTTAAAAAAGTTCTCGGCTGTTCTAGTTGCTATTTTGTCTTTAAAATTAAAATTATTACATCTGAACCATCCATACTAGCTTTAAAAGGTTTTAATCGATTGAAAATATTCATTTTGTAGCAGAAAATATTAAAAACTATAAAAAAAAGAAAATTTCAAGAAAAGGTTTTATGATAGGGCCGAAAAGGCAAGAATGCCTCTCCCTCTCAATTAGATAGTAAGGATAGTATTTACCGAGTCATTGCGTCGAATTGTATAGATATATTTGAATAAACATTTATCTTTTTGATATATTCAGTTTACATTAATTGATTTCTCTTCGTCCATTGATATAATTATTATTATACAATCTTAAGATGTATCCATTCAATAAAAACTGCAATTGTCATTTTCTTCCAGTGAAAACAGAAAAAACTAAGATTCTCCGTATTTGCTTCATGTACACAAAACCTTAAATTTTTGATAATCAAAAACTATATTGACTATATTTCGAAAAAATGGCATATATTGATGTCAGTAGTCTAATGATGTATGAATATGAATGCAGCTACAAGACAATCCAACACTATTTTTCATAAGTCCTATCGTCATGTGTAAATATGTCAAAATGAATTAATGTATCTGATATATATAAATGATATTCATTAATGTATTAAATTAATTAAATTTTTTAAGCTGAAATAGTTTAAATATTACATATTTTCTTATTGATACGAATAGATATTTTTTGTATTTTGTACGATTTTTTAAAGTATTTATGTAGATTCTTCGCAGTGAGAATTAAAAAATAAAAATCGATTGACCATAATTTTAAATAATAGTGAAATATCATCAGATCTTGTATTGTTAAAAATATTTAAAACAATTTAATTACTTTAAGAATATAAATGGATTATGAATTCTTATACTACACTAATCGAGATAAATATATATTGAGGCAGTATCAAGCAAAAGACACTTAAAATCTATTATAGTTTTCTATCACAACTTGCTTTTTCATTTACCACTTGAAAATGAATTATTCTTTTATATTCATTTCGTTCTTTTTTTTTTACATTTTTTGCATATGGAAAAATTTAAATGGGAAATTATTATTATATTATAATTAAATCTGATTGCTTTTCTTTTTAATAATTCATAATATACTTTGAAGTTATTTATATATCGATATTAATATATATTTCTACAATACCTTTGTTTCAAATTCACGAAACTGTCTCTCACGCTCTTGTCTATATTTTTCAATTTCATCTTGCGCTTCTTCTTTAGCTTGCTTCAATCTGCGAGCCTTTCCTACAATCGATGAATGAAATTATTTGTTAGTATTACTTTTTAATAATATTATTTTTTATTTAACAACATAGTTATTAACATAAAATTTTTTTTATTAAAATATTAGATTCATTTTTAATAAATAATTTGTATCTATGTTTTCGTATGTGAAATGTCACTGTACATTCATAATTTTATTAAAATTCAGTAATAAAATAATTAAAACTATGCAATAGCAATAACTGACTGAACTACATTCTCCGTATTAATTTTTAATGCTGTTTATGTCGAGTTTATTAATTAATTAATCGAATAATTGATTTATTAACATCGTTTGCTAAGAATTGGTGTAACTCGCACCAGTATCTATTGCTTTAGTTTACTAACATTAATATTTTGTAAAATTCAATAATACTATGTTAAAAGTTTTTAAATAAAATATGTGGTGTTATTAAACAATAGTATATCTTGTTTACTGTTGAAAAATTAAATCAAATATAAATAATTTTACTCATAGTTAATTAGGTATTCTTATCGATGAAAAAAAATGTATGTATGTAACAATTTTAAGAAATTAATTTGTTTTGAGATATTTTTTCGCAAATATGATATACCTATAGCTCGTATTTTTAAAAAATATATTTCATACCACTAAAGTAAAAATTAAAATTAGACATAAATATACCAGAGTTATAGTAATAATTACTATTGAATTGCAACGAAGACACATGTTTTAATTCACCAGATTTATTTTTTCCAACTTGCTTTCACTCTAATCTATGTATTCTGATAGACGCGTCAGCAATAATTATTAATATATTACATTAATGTACATAGGTAATTTTTTTTTAATATAGAATAAAAATAATAATTTTATTTTTTAGAATGTATATAATTTTATTGCTGTTTATGCATTTTATAATAATACAACAGGAAATTTATGACAACTATATATAAGCAATTTTATAAATGCTTCATGGTGAAGTTAATGTTTACTCGAATTCGACTTCGTAACCAGTCGTAATTTTTGAATATTAATTTATTTAGTTTATTTTATTATTCATTGAAACTAATTTTTTTATTGACTTATGAAGATCTAAGCTAATTTAAAAAAATTATACTTCAAACTACACTAGATTTCAAAATCTAATAAAAATATATTAGAAATTTATTGTAATATACTTATTTTTTATATGTAATTGATCGCTTTCAGACACATTTATATTTCAATAATATTTTTATTTAATTTTATTTATTGTACTACATATACTGATAACATTAAGATTCCGTTATCGACCGTCGTGTTGTACGCATCGCACACACAAGGCATAGATAAAGCTACGAAAAATAGAAAGTGAAATAACATACAGAAGTGAAATTTTTTTGATAGAACAGCAGAGGAAGTATCAGAGGCAAATGAAAGGTTGAAAAACAGTGCGAGAAGGAGCTGAAAGGTGAAAGTGCGGTGAAAAAGTTTTTGATAAAAGGTAGAGGTTAGGGAAGAAAGCGGGAGAGCAGGACACAGAACATCAAAAGTGACGAGAGTTACGGACGTCAGCAGACGTCAAAATACAGAAAAAGCGCGGACCACGCAGAGAGCCCGCCGATTGTGAAGAAACCCTAAGACAAAAAGAAGTAGCGATTGAGGGGAGGTAAAAATCATAAAAATTTTGTCCGGATCTAAATTAATCAAAATAAATATTTAAAAATATACATTTATAACGCAGAAATAACAGAAATAATAACAAAAGAAATAAAGAACAAATATATAAAGAATAATATTCAATGAACATAATAAATAATAGAACAATATAAACTGGTTAATAAAATCAAAAAAAAATATATAATATATAGAATAAAACAAATATATAGGTAAAATAAAAAACAGCAAAAAACAAACAACAATAAAACCATAGAAACAAATAGAAAAATAAACAAATAATAAATAAATAATAATAATGAGCCAAAAAACGGACAAAACTATGATAACCAGAGGAAAGGCGAATAAGAGGGAGGGAACCCAGCTAACACTGGATAACCTCAAAAGGAAAAGTCCAGCGGAGGAGGAGGAGCTAACAGAAGAGAAGGTTAGAATGGAGGAAAAAAGAACAAGGAGGAAGGGAGAAAAGAAATAGAAAAATATATGAAGGAGATAGCGGAAAGAATGGAGAAAATAGAGAAAATAATAGAAAGGGATAGGAAAGACAAAAGAAAAAATGACAAGGATGGAAAAGCTTTATGAAAAAGTTAAGGGATAGGCAATGGAGAACGAGGAGGCAATAAGAACATGGGCGACGAAAATGGGAGAGAATGACAGAGATTGAAGAAAAAATGGCGGAGCTGAACGAAATGTGTGAAAGTGATAGAAGCAAAGAAAGTGGAGAGATAATAAAGCAAATAAGAAAGGATAAGCAGGAGTACGAAAGGAAAAGCAAAGGGGAGAAAAAGGATAGGGAAGAACAAAGAAGCAAGTCCTCAAGATCGAGCAGCAGAGAAAGTGGGAGATCGGGGAACACGAGATGGAGTAGCAGTGGAACAGGATACAACTCCACAAGCTCGAGAATCTCAAACAAAGATATAATAGCGATAAGAAAACTCATGTGGGAAAGAGAAAGAAAGGACAGAGAGGAGAACGTGGTAGTAAAGGGCATGGACAGGGAAGAGGCACAGAAAATGGAAGATAAAAAATGGGCAGAACAGTTCGTGGGGAAAAGGTTAGGGTACCAAGAAGAAATACAAAGCGGTTGGTGGAGCAATCGAATGATAATAATAAAAATGAAAGACAGAGAAACGAGATTCTGGGAGTGGGAGGCAAGAAAAAAGTTGATTGGGACACAGATATATATGGATTTTGATTTGACATATGAGGAAAGGGCTGTGCAGAATGAGATCAGGGAATGGGTACGGACAGCAAAGGTAAACGGGATATTTGCAAAAGTAGGGTTAAAAAAAGTTTACATAGAAGGGAGCTGGGAAAGGTGGATAGGAACAGAAAGGATAGAAAGAAGATGGAAAGAAATAAAAGAGAAAATGAAACGAAAAGAAAGGGAGAAAACAAAAAGAAATAAAGACGAAAGAGAAAATAAAGAAAGGAAAGAGGGAACAATCGAAGAAAGGAATAGGGAAGAAAAAATACAACAAAAAAGAGAAGATAAAGGAAAAGGAAACAGAGAAACAACTGAAGGGAATGAAGAAACAGAGAAGGGTGAAAGTGAAGAAAATTTAGTATAAAGAGGGGACGGGAAAAGAACACAAAAAACAGACAAAGACACGGAAAAGGAGAGAAGAGAAGAGAGAAGACAGACAAAATAAAAGATAAGGAAAGAACAAGCAAAAACGAAAACGAACATAAAAAAGACAGAAACGATAACTGAAAAAAAGGATAGACACAAGACAGACAGCAAGTATGCAGCAACAGACAACATAGACAGACCAAGGTCAAAGCGAAAGATAATAAGAATGAACACAAAATCAAGGTAACAGAGGGAAATGAAGAAACTGGAAAACTAAAGCTGATGTACTGGAATGTGGTAGGAATATAGGCAAAGGATGAGGATTTTTGGAAATATGTAACAAAGATAGATTACGTATGTATGTCAGAGACATGGGTAGAGGAGAAAGATGCTGATAAGTGTAGAGGAAAATTACCAAAACAAATGGAGTGGGAGATTATAGGGGCGAAAAGAGAAAAAAAGAAAGGTAGAGCGAAAGGTGGCTTCATCATAGGTATGAACAAAAAGCGGATAACCCATGTCAAAAAGCTAAGCAAAAATAAAGGTGAAGGCATAATCAGGACAAGGATGGAGATAGATGAAGGCAAAAGAAAATTAGACATATGGGGAATATACTGCAACAACAGAGACATGGAAAAAAAATGGAAAGTCATAGAGGAAGAGAGCTATAACGCAAACATAGAGACGATCATAATAGTCAACTTCAACGTAAGAACAGGGGAGAAAGGAAGCTATATGATAGAAGAAAAGATGTATAGGATGGTAAAAAGGAAAAGCAGAGACAAGAAACATGACAAGGAGGGAAAAAAATTAGTAGAGGATAGAAGCCAACGGATACAGCATACTGAACGGTACAATAAAAGGAGACGAAAAAGGCGACTTCACATTTATAGGCCCGAGAGGGAATACTGTGATTGACCTGGCAATTGCTGATAGAGAAGTGAGAGATAGGGTAGAATGCTTAAACATAGAGAAAAGAATAGAATCAAATCACTTGCCACTGGTCATCATGATAGTAACGAAGGATAATATAAATGAAGAAGTAGAGCCGAAAAAAAAGAGAAAAGAACGAGAATGTTATGGAGTGAAAAAGAAGCAAAAAGGTACGAAGACAGGACGAACAGGGAATACAAAGAACTAACGAACGAAACCGAAATAGAAGGACTATGAACAGGAATAAATGAGACAATTAGAGGGAACGTGGAATATACAACGGTTAAGACAAAGAGTTGGAAAATTGGGAAAAAACCGTGGTACGACATGGACTGCAGAAAAGAAAAGAACAAAGCAAAGAAGGCATTGAAAAATTGGAAGAAAGGAACAACAACAAAAGAAGAATATGTGACTCAAAGGAGGAATTGGAAAAGTATATGTGAAAAGAAGAAAAAAGAACGGAGAAAGAAACAGGAAATAGAATTAAAAAAGATTAAAAACGAAGGACAGATTTGGGAATATCTAAACAAGGGGAAGAAAAGAAGAAAAGAGGAAGAAAGCATATCCATGAAGGAATGGACCACACATTTTAAAAACTTACTAGACAGGACAGACACACATAGACAGGAAACAAGTACGACTAACACACAGCAGCATAGGAAAGACATGATAAAAATTGAAGACAGAGAAATATGGGAAGCTTGGGGAAGCCTAAAAAGGAAGAAAGTGAGTGGAATAGATGAAATTCCAAATGACGCTTGGATATATGGGGGCAATGAAATAAGAATGAGATACAAAGAGCTAATCAGGAGAATTACAGAGCAAGGCAAAATACCAAGAGATTGGAAAACGGCAGTAATTGTTCCCATATATAATAAAAGGCAACCCAAACAACCCGGAAAGCTACAGAGGACTATCCATGCTCTCGTCTGCATATAAGATCTTTACAACAATTCTGAAGAACAGACTAGAGAAAGAAACGGAAGAGAGAAATATCCTACCTGAAGGTCAAGCTGGTTTCAGAAAAGGTAGGACAACCACGGACAATATATATATTATAAACTATATAATACAGAGGACGATCAAAGAAAAGAAGGAACTATATATATTGTTCGTGGACCTAAAAGCGGCCTTCGATACAATAAACAGAGAAACGTTATGGAACATAATGGAGGAGAAAAAATACAGCAAAGACCTGAGGGATAATATAAAGATGATATATGAGGAAACTATATGCAGAGTGAGAGCAACGGAGGGCAGCTCAGAGAAATTTTGGACAAAGAAGGGACTGAGACAGGGATGCTGCCTCAGTCCCATATTGTTTAACATATATATTGCAGACATAGAAGGAGAGATGAAGAGGAGAAACATTGGAGGCACGAAAATTAAGGAGGAGAGACTCTGGACACTGGCTTACGCGGACGATCTTGCATTAATTGGGGAAAATAGAGAGGCCATGCAAGATATGATGGCAACACTAAGGATCTTTCTGAAAAAGAGAAACCTGAAGCTAAACATGCAGAAAACCAAAATCATGAGAGTAGAGAAAGGCAAAAGGAAAATTTCAGAATCATGGGGATGGCAAGGCAAAAGAATTGAGATGGTAGATAAGTTTAGCTATTTAGGTTTCACTTTCAGAAAAGATGGGAAATTGCAGGACCATATAAAGGAAAGAACTCAGAAAGGCATCATTGCAGCAAAAAGAACATGGGGTTTGGCAGAAAGGAGGCTTTAGTCTAAGAAAAATGCTCTTCAACTATCTGGTAAAGGGTGTACTGGAGTATGGGGTTGAAATTTGGGGGACACAGGCGCAAAAACAAATGGAGAAGATAAAAACGGATTATCTTGCGGTGGACCCTAAATTTGGACTTCTGTACTCCCAGATACATAGTCTATGAAGAAACGGATGAGTACAGAATGGAAACAGACTGGATCATCGGAACGATAAAATATGAAGAAAAAATAAGAGACATGGAGAAACATAGATTAGTAAGAAAATACTTAAAAGAAAGCGAAGAAGAGCACTTGGACCAGAAATCAGACGAAATGGGCATAAGGTTAGATAGACTGGGACTAAGCAGGGAACAGTTAAAATACTGGAACACAATGGGGAAAACAGACATACACAGTGAGATAAGACAAAAAGACAAAGACATACAACAAGACAGACAGAGTAGAATCTCAGAAGCCAAATATAACCAAATATACAAGGATGTACTAGAGAAGGGACTCCTAACATACCTCAGAAATATACAAGGGGCAAAGACCATTAAAACAATTGCAAGGATAAGGTGCGGCAACATCACGACTCATAATAAATATTGGGTTAAAGAAGAAGAAAGAAGATGCCAGCTATGCTCAAAGGAGAAGGGAGACTTCGAGCATTATATTAGAAAATGTGAAAAAACGAAGGATATTTTTGGCGACTGTAGAAGAACGGACAATATAACATGGACGAACAAAGACATAATAACAGAATTTAAAAACGGACGTACAAACAAAACAATTCTGAAGGGGATAAAACTATTAGAGGAAAGAATGGAAAAAGAAGAGAAGAAATAGATCAGAAGGTATTAAGCAAAGAAAGAAGGGGACAAGAAACAAGAAACACACGACAGTACATAGGGACAAAGCACACAAGACAAAAACAATAGTGAAGTGAACAAATGTAAAATAAATAACAGATAAAAAAGATTAAAGACTATGTAAATAGTATGTAAGATGATGTAAATAATGTAAATAGTCAAGAATGTTAAATTTTATGGAAAACATATGTAAGTGTTAAGAGCCTATGTAAATAGCGGAACCCGTCCCCGGACATGTAGTCGGGATGTATTTTAATAAATAAGTAAACAAATAATACTGATAACATTAAAAGTTACAAGTATTTTAAGGTATAAAGAACAATAGAAATAAATTTTTTAAATAATTTTATTCAAAATGCAAGATTTACCTTACTAATTTTTTATGCCTTCATATTATAAAAAGATTAAATTAATCTAAGAATTAATTAATTACATTAATAAATAGTAAAAAAAAATTTATGACATTATTATATTCTTATATATTATTAAATTTAAATCAATTTAATAACATTTAATTTTTTAAATTTGAATTATGATTATGAATTTTAAATAATAAATTATATATTTTTGTATAAATTATATTTTTATATTTTTTTTTACTTATGAATTCAATATATTTTGATTATTATATGTCATATAAAAAAATAAAAATTTTAAATATTGTAATTACATTAACAAATATCGTAAAAAATATGTAATGTCTACATATATGTGATTCATAAACATGATTTATACAAAAATAGAAAAATAAAGAATGTAATTTTAATTATCTCTAAAAAATATATATTAGAATAATTTAAGATAGATAATCCAAATGAAATTCATTGTAGTTTCTCTTATAACATAAAAAAAATGAATATATATAAATTCAAAATTTCTCCTATATATTATAATATATATATAATAATCCTATATAATAATATCCTCCAAGATACCATTTTATCCCAACAAATAATTTATGTTAATTAACAACAATCCTGCTTCTATAATTAATAGAAGAGATAAAAGACAATTTATCAGAACAGGTAGCTATGCTTATAATCTCCAATTATAATTTCAATTGTATTACCAAAAAACATAACTTATTGATGATTAAATTCCATGCTATCTAATTATAAATTGCACAAGTAATTGTTTTTTGTATTCAAAATCAACTTAATTTACACAATATATAAATTAAACAAAAAAGGATAAAGAATATTTTGGAAAAATACTAGCTATAAAAAGATAAAATTATAAATATATTTATTTAATATTTTGAAATGAAAATACGAATAAATCATATTTGAGTAATAGTTTCAAGTATTAAATAATAGTTTTCAGTGTATATAATCTATTAAAATGAATGTACAAAACACATAATATTCAAATAACTTTTAACTTTTCCTGTTTAAATTCTTATTTAAATTTAAATTTCTATTTAAATTATAAAACATTAGTATTTACTACACTTGATTTTAGTTTGTAAAGTGTCATAAATTATATTTAGAATATATAAAAATTTATGGGGTAGAAATTAATTTAAATAAGTAAGTATCAATAATATGAAGTTAAAAATATTTTTCTTTATTTAAAATGTAAGAAAAAAAATATCAATACATATTTCATCAAATATTGTTTTAATGTTTTATTAAATAAATTAAATATAAACTATTTAATATGTAAGTATTTGTGTATATTATTAAAAAAATTATTATTCTATTCATTTTTCATTTTAAATATTAAATATCAAATTTGTTTAGAGCCAAAAATGTAATAAATAATTATATAACAAGTATGGAAAAGTTAGAATTTTGTCATTTGTTAAAATTAAAATCTATTTTAATAAATTACTATAGTTTAAAACTTTCTTTTCACTTTATCGATCTAGAAAATTTAATATATTGTACAAATCCTTCATATATATCATATCAAATATTTATAAATTAAAATTTCTTATTCACTCTAATATACAAATTTTTAATGAAAGTTTTTTAAAACAAAGAGCAAATGATTTTAATAAGTTAATAATTATGTAAATTACAATATCTAATTACTTATTTAAAATACCTACCTAAAAGAAATTTCAATAAAGTAAAAAATGTTTTTAAACAAGTTATTAAGTTTTATATAATTTTTTTTTAGTAAGTTTTTAATTAAATAGTGAATTTTTTCATTTTATAGTAGAAACTTATGTAAATAGCAAGACTGATAAATTTGTATTAAAATAGATTTATCATTTGAATTATGTTTCAAGAAGTTAACAATATTTTTAATTAATTTTTAAATTCAGTTACATAAAAAAAAAAGAAGAGACTTACGTTTACGAGCATCAGAAACTTTTTCTGCAGCTCGTTTTTCAGCAGTAAGTAACTGTTGTATTCCTTGTGTTTGACTAGCCATATTTTTATTTTTACAAAGACTTAATATCTATATGTACAAAAAAATATATTATTTAAATATAAATTAAAGATTTTCAGATAAAATATAACAACTTTTCATATGCTATTAGTTAAATAAATTTATTCTATTTTTAAATTTAATTAAAAAATGTATTACTTTATGTATATCTTTGACAGCTAAACGCCAATTGTTTAAACTTGGTTAAAGGAGTGCCAATCACGTGCTAATGCGTAATTTATTATGACTGCTGAATTAATACTATACTTGTAATATTTAATAATTTAATAGAATTTATTATATTTGAATATTAGATTTTTTATATATAAAATTATTTTGAAATAATATATAATTTAAATATTTACTTAATTATTTATTGCTTAATTCCATGCGTTACATTATTAATCATTATGATAAATGTTATATCACACAACAGAGATTAAGAGGTCAAATTCTATGTTAACCATTGGCGACAAAATCTTTATCTTTCTTCTCTCTCATCACACATATGGATAACTACCAGCGCCTTTGGTGAGCTCGTGGAATTTTAAAATACTTTAAGCGCGAAATTTAAAATGCCACGACGCTCAACTAGTCTTCTTATATCTGTACCTAACATTTTTTAAATATATATTTTAAAGCATAACCAAATTTAATACATTCATAACTTACTAGCCAAATTTATTGTTTAACCTGCATGGGGTTTATGATATCTACCTGTGAATGAATTTTCCACAGTTAAGAGGATTTTAATATATTATATTATGAAGTAGTGTAGGAGACAAAAAGTGAGAAAGATAGATAGATAGATAGATAGAGAGAGAGAGAGAGAGAGAGAGAGAGAGAGAGAGAAAGGGTAAGAGGGAAGAATAGAGAGATAGTCAGGTAGTAAGATAGTTCAAAACTCTAGCTGCAATATTGGAATGATACAGACAATATTTATGTTAAACTACATATTTATTACATATAAAATGTACTTAATAATATAATTATTAAAATTTTATTTAAATTAAATCTATCAATATACATACCTAAAATTTTTATTTATCTTCTTTTTTTCACAAAATTTTTTTCTCCTTTGTTTCTTTTTATTCATTTAAATTTCTTATTTGGATTTCACACGTATGAATTTACAATCAATTTTTTATTTGTATATACACTCACTGTTGAAGAATTACTTTATATACATTATCATTATTCAATAAAATTAAAATTGAAACAATTTCAGAACTTTTTTTTCAGAAAAAAAATTTTGAATACAGCTTACATTCTGTTAGAGATCAATATCATCACGTGCATCGTATCACCAGGATCGGCTCACGAAAAGGTCATCAGGGCGACAGTAAAGTGCAGGGCGCTTAAAATTTTTAGTCGTACTCGTGGCCCATTTGTCGCCAGTTCTCCCATTTAAAATTGACCGCCTCCCCTGGTTATATACAAACATTCTTATAAACGCATGCACACTACATCAAATTTTGTCATTTAAAGCTTGAGTAATTTAAGTGATTTAATTATATTGAAATTTATGTCATTTATTTTATATGAATTATTGTATTTATACTGAAAAGAATTTATAAGTAAAATACTGGAAAGTGAATTTACGGAAAGAGGTTGACTATAGTTATATGAAATCAATTATATATTATATTATGTATTGTAATTTTTCATATTTTAATATTTGATAAAATAGCGATTAGATCTATTAAAGCGAGAGAATTGTGATATTATAAAATATTACCAATATATTAAATTGTATTGTATTTTAAAAAATATTAAATATTATAAATGTATTGAATCTTAAAATAAAGCAGAACTAGGTGAATATCACGTAAACTAATGTACACTTAAGATCATAAATATTCATTCTAAGCGCAATAAGTGAAAGAAAATTTCAATAGTAGAAATCTTTGTATACGATGAAACAAAAATAGTCTAGTCATTTTATACAAACAACAAGAATTCTTCGAAGTATGCGAGATATTACAATCGCTCAATTTAGCATGCGTATGAAATGAATATCAATGGGTTACGTGTGAAATGAAAATTTGTTTAAATTAATTTTAATTAAAACATCCTCTCAAAAAAGTCTTTATATTTCGAAAGCTAAGCGAAAAAATTTTATAATCTCAATTTTTTTCGTTATTATATTTTCTAAATAATAAATTAATTGCAAAAAAAAAATTTCTTATTTTTTCAGTGCAAAAAGGTTAAAGTTTGCAAAAATGTGTTTTGCTAATTAATTTTTATTTATACAAAATAAATATTAATAATAATTTATAATATTAGGCAAACGAATAGTCATTTTTATTTTAAAAATAAATCTCTAAATTTCAAATTGGTGACTCAAAATTTAAATATTAAATACTTCGAATACACACTCAATAATGGTATATAATTAACAATTTTAAAAGGTAGGATTTACAATCTAAAAATGCTTACTTTATAGGATCTATTGGCGTCATAATAATTTATCATTTGTTTTCTATTTGATTACTCCTTTTTGACATTTATAATATTTCTAGACTACCCGTTATAAGGCTAAAAAAAATCTTTTAATTAAATAATATTTATTCTAAGCGTCAGAAAAGGAGATCTTATTGGTATTAATATAATACGAGGTATTTAATAAATATTAATTAATTATTTGATTATTATTTAATATAATTTAATATATTAAGTATTATTTAATGAAGTTAGAGCTTCTAAGAACATCATCTAGAAATTTGTAAAGTAACTACTAATTAAGCTATGCGCAACATACAGCGCAATAGAAAGTTGCAGAAGAGAAGATAATGATGTCGCTTTACCATTATTAATCAATACTGAGCAATACGAGGTAAGTCAAAGAAAGTTAACAAATGAGAAAAGAATAAAGAGATATATCATCCATAATGAACTCCTACGATGCTATCATCAATAACGGATACATTCATTGCGAAATATAGAAATAAAATTTTTTAAAATAGTGTCATTTGAAGTAGTTAAGCTTCACAACTATCATTTTTTTGTTAAGTAAGAACTACAGTTGATAGAGAAGGAATCGCGGCTGGCGACTAATTTTGTTAAACTTCTAGCAGGTCTGTGCAAGGGAAAATTCTGCTGTTTGACATCAGACTTGTGACATCACTGATACTGAACAATGAATTTTATACATTATTGCGAACACAAGTGTAATATTGTATAATAATAAAGTTTCATATTTGAAATATTTTTGAATAATAATTATTACGCTACAAATATTTTAGAATTATAAGTTAGTAAAAGAATACAATAAAAAAAAAATAAATAATTGTATGATTTTAGATGTTTAGGAAATTGTACACTCTATGATCTACAAAAGGTTGTAATGAGACAACCCTTAAGAAACTGTTCAAAATCGCAATGTTAAAAAATAATCTTGGGAGTTAAATTTTTGTCTAAGATTTAAGATATACCTTAAAGTTGCAGTAATAAAATAAAAATTAAAATAAAAAGAAATATTTATTTTCAATATCATAACATCCACATAGTCATAAAAATTTATTCAATATGTGCAAGAGTACCTTATCACTTTCAAGAGTAACATACTAAATCTACACTTGTGTTATTCATATTTTGAATATTATTCTGCAAGAAATTGCACATTTAAGATTAAATATATTATGTGTAACTTACAATATTATACGATACTCCAAGTGTACAAGGGCTCGACGAACTATTCAATCGATATCTTTGCCAAAAAATATAACAAAAATATAATTTTTGTCACTTAATAAACTATGTTTACATCTTCCTTTTAGCCTATTTGGCTGCCGGCATCATGTATTACCAAGGGTTCTACGCCACATTCACTAGGTGGTAATAGCTTTTTGATACTTCAATACTTCATTTTGATGTAAGTTTCATTTTAACTTTTAGTCCTAAGTTACTACTAAGTAGTTTTTTTTCGAAAACGGTTTAGATCGGGTAGCTACTGAGCTTCAGTCCGACTATTATCTTGATTTTGGATCTGGTAGTAAATAGTATATTTGCTTTGCTTGAGTTGTCTGATAAGCCTACCATACCTCCAATCTCTGGAATATGTTGCGACTCGTCAGCACGCTGTGTCACTCTCTCTTATTATAATTAATACAGAATTTATATATATATGTGTGCATAGAAATAATTGTTATTCATTTCCAATCAGCTTGTAACCAAGCTTGACAGTATAGGAGATAGGAAGAATTTCTATAACACACATCATTTCCATATTTGTACTTTCACAATCATCCTATCAGGATAATCCTCATTTTATAAGAGTAGTATGCTGATGTTATCATTAAAGTCCTTTTTCTTCCTGATTCAACCACTGCGTAGACGAGTACAGTGGTCAAACCTCGGTTATAGTGGTTGGACTATTACTCCGCCAGG
Organism: Eupristina koningsbergeri; assembly: GCA_018907245.1. Lineage (NCBI taxonomy): Eukaryota > Metazoa > Arthropoda > Insecta > Hymenoptera > Agaonidae > Eupristina > Eupristina koningsbergeri. The sequence continues at coordinate 987,621 of JACCHV010000014.1, forward strand.
AAACTCCTGACGATCAAGTATACCTTATCAGAATCAGTGCTTTCCGAATCGAATATGCCGTAATTATTGATTCCCGCAATACTATTTCTGAATATCTAAGGTTCTGAGATTATACAATATTATATTTAAATTAATTTGTACTGTATTTGTAATTATTATAAATGAATATATAAAATATATTTTTTTAAAAAATAATATTATTTCAATTTTTAAAACAAGATTTTGTACAACTTTTATATAAAATATAATTTAAAAATGTTATATTCTATAATATTATGTATAATTTTGATTTTAAAATAATTCAAACAATATTTTGTAATACTTTTGAATAAAATATAATTTAAAAATGAAATATTCTATAATATTATGTATAATTTTTGTTCGAGCACTAGTTAATTTTATATATTTATATATTTTTTAATAAAACTATAAGAAAATATTGTTTGAATTATTATAAAATCAAAATTATACATAATATAATACAATATTTCATTTTTAAAGTTTATTTTATATAAAAGTTGTACAAAATCTTGTTTTAAAAATTGAAATAATATTATTTTTAAAAAAACATTTACTATTAAATATAATTACTCACCAATAAAATTTGTGTTATAAATATTGATTTATGAAAGACCTCATTGAACCTCATCCGCATCACTCCTTATTTTTATTTCATAAAATAAAAATCACTTCAAAATTAATTCACACTAACTTTATAACAAACACTAATTAATAATATGTTTATTTATATATACTAGAATGTAAACACATGCACCGGGTTAACAGTACCGACTCACGAAAAGGGACACATAAATTTTCAAATTATATTAGGGCAGGCACTTTCCTTTACGTCACAACCTGTCTGTGGCCCGTCTACTACGTTTGCCGCCGCTCTCCCATTTACAGTTGACCCCCCCTGCTTTCCCCTAATTGTCCTTTTATTTCTGTCTTTTTCTGATCAAGATTGTCAGAAGCGGAGATCTCTCTTGACTCGGAGTGGGAATCATTAAAACAGGGAATACTGCTATTTCCTCGACCACTCTATTCTGCTTCCTAACCTATTTCCAAAAGTGCAATTCGAAGAAACCTCTGGGATAATTAAATCGGTTTTTTCTGTTACGGATCCTGGAAGCTCCTATATACTAGCTCGTTTAATATTATTTGATAAACCTGTCCATTTTTGAAATTTTAAACAGTGGATGTGAAAATTTTAGATGTCTGCAAGACCCAAATACTCAGCAGCTAGTGATCAGAAACGCGTAACGATAATTTTACTGGTTCTGTAAAATCCTTTAATCGACTTGTACGATATAATCCGGTCATCAACAGACAGTATTCCCCGATGGTAGTTATACACCAACAAATAAGACAGCCAAACTAGCTGGTTGACTCATTCGGGCTAATTTGTAATATTATATAATTTATAATATTTACTTATTTATTATGTACAAATACTTAAGGTTTAAGAAAAAATGCTTAAATTAATTTTTTCGAAAAAAAATTTAGAATTATAATTTATTTTACATCTATAACGCAAGAAACTATAATTTATCAAATATTACATTCTTGAAATAATCAGTTTGTATAAATTGAAATTATCTACAAAAAATATATTCACTTTGAATATAAATTGTAAAAGACTTAGTTGTGTTGTGATAAATTCATTGTATTATGATAACTTGATTCCTAATAAAATTGGTTATTTTTTGTACAATTATATTTGTAAGTATTTATTTATCATTGGCGCTGTCCTTAAAACTAATATAGTTTCAGAATTGTTAAATTGATCATTTTGAAATACACAAATATTAACTGGTCAGTCACTATCAGAACCTACTGGATTTATCTTTTTTCTCTTTTTTGCTGGTTTTGGTTTTACTACTTCTTCATCCTACAATAATATAAAAAATTAATAAAATTGATTAAAAAATTTAATATATTTTTATTTATATAGAATTGTAGAAGTACTGTAATTACTTCGCTAGTTTGATCACTGCTCTCTGTATTTCTATCTCTAGCAGCAGCTCTTTTAAAGATAGATTTTTCTTTTGTCGTGTTTGTTACCTTTCGGTTTCCTCCTTTAAAAGAAGTCGAATTTACTGTTGGTGATACATGCTTTTTTGATAAACCTGTTGTTAATGAAGAAGGAAGATCATTTTCTTCATTTACTTCAGCAAGAGCGAACAAATCACCATAATTTTTTCTTAAAGAATCACTGCTTGCAGCTTGTGCTTGCTGTAATGCTTTTTGCATTCCTTCTAACTGATAAAGATGCAATTCTGAAGAACTTATACAATATTGACGTAACTGATCTAAATGACCCAATACTTGTTCTCCAGTTGGAAAACCAGATGCTTGATTAAGTTTTACATTAGAACGTTTTCGCTTATTAGGACTAGTTAATGGATAACGACTAATTAAAATTGTTCCCAATAATTCACCAAGTTTATCTTCATATTCTCGACACCAATATTTTAACGCTGCTACTACAAACATATCACCTTCTGTGTTTTGTCTAGTTAAAAGTTGTTTCAAAAGTTCTTGTGTAGGTCTGAAAGTAAAAATTAGAAGATATACATTATATTTTTATTTTAAAATTTAATATATTATTTTATTTGCAAAAATTATTGTACTAGTATAAAAATTAATTTACTACTCGAGTAATAGTGAACAATGAATTTAGTTACTTTTCTTGCTTTAACATTAACAAAATCGATGTTAGTGCTTCAGCATGATTGCGAAATTGCAATTTTGGCAATAAAGGTAAAATATAATCGATAGGGAAATCATGTGCAAATAGAAGCTGCCAAAAACAATATTGCTCGAAAGTTTCCCAATTTAAACTAGCAGTGAGAAGCAAGGAGAGAGATTCTCTCTTTAACATTCTTAAATGACCTTGCATTATTTGGCATACTAAATCTTGTATTTGAGATGAATCAATAGTAGACACAACTAAATGAAGAAGTTGTATGTTTCCAAGAGCTACATTTTGAAATTCCATATAAATATCGGGTACTAAATAACAGAGCATTGAAACATTATCTTCATGGCAGCGCTAAAATATTAAAAATTAATATAATTATATATATATATATATATATATATATATATATGTTTATAATTAATTAAAAAATTACGTACCTTCAGGTCAAAGAGTAAACATGAATCAAGTTTTTCTTCTCTTTGGGAACAAAAATCTTTATATACCAATCCCTTCATATCATTTAAAATATTACTGAAACAAACAAAATATCTAAATTTATTATCATAATTTATATATATTTCTTTAAAAATATTTATAGACTTATGATACAGAATATATTTATTTAAAATGCATTGATTTATAGTAAAACTAATTTGTGTTTGATATTATAACATTACATTTAAATGAATTAAAATTGTTCTCAGATATTTGTATATTTCAAGCAAAATATTATATGGTATTTAAACAAATTAGATTATCATAACTGAATCAATAGATTTTATATAATTTTTATATTATGCATGAAAAGTTAATTCAAGTAAGTCAAGCAAGACTTCACTAATGTATGAAGTACCCGACCAGTTCCACAAACGGATCCACACAGGAAACACTTGACTATATCTTTGATATGTGTACCAAAGACAAAGCCAAGTGCCAATAAAGACGCAAAAATATATCATGCTTTCTCTCTGTTGCGCAATGCAGAGCAGGGATTTCGTCCTCTCTCGCGAGTACCTGCAATCACGCTGTTAGCGGTTTGCTAACGTAAACTTAGTAACGGGATACCCCGAGTTGGGTAACGCTATTCTTTCATTGATTTATGTTAGACTCGATTGTTTTCATGAGAATAGCCTGATACTAACAACAGTCTCATCTCTCACACACGCAGTCTAATAAATCGGTCTCGCTTGAATTAATCTCAAGCTAGTTGCTAACGGTGAAGGAATCAAAATGTTTAAGTATAGCCTCTTCTTGAAGATATTTTAGTCAGATGGTATGTAAAAGGATTATAAAAGAGCATACAGAGCTTGGAAAAGCATTATTTCATACTCTTTGACAAGTAGTTGAAAACAAGGGAAACAAGTGAGCAGCCGTGAGTTGAGGAAATTCTTCTTATACCAGTAGGGTACAATGTCGAGAAGAAGACTAGACAAGCACAGAAGACTAAAGCGAATATAAATAGGACTTTCCCCTTTACGAAAATACTTGCACAGCTCTGTACCTTATCGTTAAATACAGGAGACAGTTAACCTTGAATACAGCGTATGATTATTTACCGTAATACCTCTTTTCGTTTTCCCATCCTTTTCAGATAGGGAGTCCGAATCTTGGCTCTGGCGAGCCGTCCTCCTGGTCGAGCGTGAATGATGCTAAGAGATTGAGATCAGATTCAGCGATTTCATCATTAAACAAATGTATTTTGAATTTGGATGGACATAAAAACTTGTATGGATATAAAATTTTTTATTAAGAATCATACCTCGGTTCAGGTTCACGTTTTTCTTCTTCTTTTCCCCAAATTTTTAAGAAATATAAAAGTAAATATCCTATTCTTGGTTGGATAGCTTGTAATTCAGCCAAAATTCTAGCTAACAATTTTCGCCTATTATCTACTTCTTTACATAATTGAAACTGATTTCTAAACATTACAAATAATGGTGTACTTATACTATCTGTAAGAGCTTCGTCATTTGGATTATCTGTTGGAAATATATCCGCGTTAATTTGCACTGATAAAGTATTGGAAAGACAAGAAGCTAATGTTGGAATAATTTCTGAATCAATTTCATCCTGCACAACCATTTGTACTATTCTTTCCATTATTTGACATCTTGTTTCATTATCTAATTCAAAATGTAAATTTTCAACTACTGATCTTAATTCTTCTGGTTCTAGCGTAGTATAAAAAGATGATGTATCTTTTTTTATAAAACGATTATTTTTTTGATTTTTTAACTTTACTGTTGCTAATGCTGCTTCTTCCTCATCGATATTTTTAAGTTTTTTTGATGTCCTGTAATGAAATAATGTATACATATATTTTAAATACTTTCTGTTTAGACAATAATAATTTACCTTAGTAACATATCCTCTTCTTCATCACTAAATGTGGATTCTATTTCTTGATCTATTTGATTAATTTCTAATGCTGAATGCTCAACACTATCAAAGGCTATTTCAGTACTTAAATCTTTACTTAATTCATCTATTTTACCTGAATAGAAAATATTAATATTTTATTATTTTAACTATTTAAAAATCCTTTTTAAATAAAATATTCATTTAAATTTTTTTTAATGATACATAAACATCTTCAATTACTTATTAGACATTAACATACTTATGTTTTAACTAGTGTTGAGTAATTTAACGTATATTGTAATTTGTTATCAAATAAAAAAAAATGTTTTTGTAACACGATTTATATAATTCGATCTACTTCTAATAAGAAATAAGATGTAATCTATCATCATAATTTTATTTATATTTAAATATTTTTAATTATATTTATAAATAAAGTACACTGCATTCTCATTATATTATTAAAACTATCTACGTGATAAAGATGGTTGAGAAATCCAAACTTTAGTTAGTAAAATATTGTATAATTATGATCATCAGAATTATTGTAAAGAAACGACAAAGGTGAATAATAAGCTTTGAATGTTGTTTCTTTTCTTACAGGTATGATTTGTTATATAATAAAAAATTGTATAATATGTTATAACTATAAATTTTATAAAATAAAAAATAAACTTATTGTATAGACAAACAATTCGGTTTAATTATTTATAAAATATTAAAACAAAATTTTTTTAAATAATTAATTAAATTTAGAAAAAAATTAAATATAATAATAAACGTTATATATATATATATATATACATGTATGAAAAGTGTATTTAATTAAAAATTTGTCTTATTCATCAGTAAATTATAATCATTACTTTTCACTTGATCAAATACATTAATTAAACAATTTTAATTGAAATTGCTATTATTTATATATTATATTGAATATTATTTTAATATAATAATAAACTAATAACTGGTTTAATCGATAATAAATCTTAATTTATTAACATTATTAGAAAAAAAACATTTAATAGAAATTTTCGTTTAATTAAAATTTTTGATTACAAAAATTCACTAAAAAATATTATTTAAATATATTATCAGAAGATAAGCATTCCAACACTAAAAAATATTAGTATTTTACAAAAGTGATACTAAATATTATTAAAAACTACCTAGAAAACAATAAAAATTACTCACGAGGTTGATTAAAGTAGGATAAATAAGTAAATACGTAAAAAACTGTACTATCTTCGTGCTCAACTTAAACATTTCGATGTACCGAGGACTCTCCGTAATCCTGTAGGTTTTCAGGGAATAATAAATGATATAAAAAATGGTTTTATTATCTGATATTAAATATTTTTGATGTCATTCTACCATTGAATGAAATTCCTAGCTTAGATAATAATTTGACAGCTCGACATGCATATAACGACAGTATTAATTTTTAGGTAACAAATTAAAAAAGTTACTCACTAGGCAAGTTTAAATTTAGTTGCTTTATAAATCTACCAACAGACTTATTCTATAGATATTATCAATGTTCAGGAAAACATAACCGCGTTTTTATAATTATTTGTTCTGCCACTGTATAATGTCATCCTACTTTCTTTACTCACCTTTGTTGGTTATAACGTCTATTCTAATATTGAATATGTAAAATATCTAAAATTTTCGAAAAATCAAGGAGGTAAACAAATCTTTTCAATACCATTATCCATCATTACCCAATATTATTGGATAAAGATCCAATATTATTAAATTCCAACAATTAATCAGTATTTTAAGTGTGAAAATTAAAAACAAATAAAATCAAGACCGTTAGATTGGGCTAACATTAATTTGTATAGAACTATCTACATAAAAGATAAATAAAATAGATGACGAAATTCAATTTGTCTATCAGATATTTCATTTAATTAAATTGCTCTGATACAAAAAAAATTATGATTCATTTATATTTGCTCTTAAATACTAACATGCAATAGATTAATGCATTTAAAAAACATTGATTGACCATTTGAAAAATGAAACACTGTTATATAGTTTATCAAGGAGTGATTGGTTCCATTTACAAAACTAGTATGGTAAAACTATTTTTAAACTTTAAAGGAAATAAAATATATTTTCTAAATTTATTTTATTGGAGAAATTCCTTAACAATCATCTGTCTGTTCAAAACTTAGTCGACTTTGAACTGGATAGAACGGATGAAATAAAACCATTTTCTAATAACTAGGAAAAGTCTATAAAATACAAATATATACCTACGTCATGTAAACTAACTTTTAGTAGTGTGGGTGCTGATAGAACCTTCTATAAATGTATTTAAAGTTGTATGTAGATGTTCATTTTATCAATGCAAATACTTTTTATGATAGTGCTTTAACTTCGTTATTCGCTCTTTGCTTAATATAATAAAATTTTTTTTTTACCAATGGTATATATTGTTACGTATGTAACGAAATTCACATAATTAATTAAATAAATAATAAATGTTGTATAAAGTAAGTGAAAATGGTAGCAAGACGCAGCATAAAGAGAAATATGGGTGAGCGTAAATTGAGAAGTGATATCGATAATACTTCTTCATTAAACAATATATGGAGAAATCTAAACAAAATCAAGGTAATAAGCCTAAAAATGAGAACACCTCCATGGTGGGAGGACTCGAAAGAGTTCACAGTTGTCTCTATAAAATAAGGAACATGAGTGATGTTCGGGGTTCAGTTATTATTGTGTGATTATTATCTTGGGACGTGATTCGGGATTCGACAGTTTTGAAGTAATAAGAGGCGCGAAGTAACTTGGAGTAATATAATCCCGGTCGGTGACTCTCGTCGAAAAAATACACGACACTCACACGTCTAAACGATAACGCAAGTATTATTATAATTTCGGACACAAACGTAAGACGCTAGATTTGTAACACGAGCCAATTAAATACTTACATTCTCTCTTCCGATTTATTATCAATAAATCGGTATTTAAACGTGAAATAATATATTTGTATTTATTTTAATCCTTAAACCTCATAAAGGAACCGCTTTGACCTATTCAGCTACGGCAGAAAAGAACTGGGAAATCGTTACGAAGAAATAAATAAAAGAGTAAAAGAAATATGCGACAAATAAACGCGATAGATAAATAAAATATAAATAAATATATATAAATATAAGTAATTAATATAAGTAGTCGTAATAATCGTAACAATATATTAACTGTATTAATATTTTACAAAGCACAAAAACCTTTTCAAAGGCACATGGCTAGTGCGGCATTAAAAACAAAATATGCAACTGTAGGAAGATAGTTACGTGTCATCATCTCCTCGACGATTTATTTGAATTCTCAATCTAAAAAGATTGATTTCACTTGTTTGATTCCTTCTGTAATCATTATCATGCGGTTTGATATCGAAAATTTATATTTCACTAATACATTCTTTCATCAAAGTTTTCATCTTGACTACATAATAGAATACGATATCATGTCTTAGATAATCATCCAACTACAGATTTGTTATTGTGAATCAGCAACCTATGTTGTTGCTTTTATAGGATCAATTCTGTCCCAAAATAAGGAAGTTCATTCAATGTCTAGAACTCACCAGGTGTTTGTAAATCATACATAAATCAATTTACTGTTGTCATTTCAAAATTCTTGGAGATGTATCTAGAAAAAGAAAGTAAAATTCTTTTCTCTAGAAACACGAATATGCCAAAGTAATTTTTAAAAAAGTTCAAATTCGTTAAACGAACGGTATTATTTCTTTTCAAGATGTAAATAGATTGGTCTTAAATTATTGAAAAAAACATTTCAATAATAAAATCAGGGTATTTCCTAAGTGTTGGAAATTTTGTAATCGATATTAATGAATATGGAAGTCACCAAAGCCTACAATTAAATAGTTTCTTGCAATGAATAAAACGAGAAATGAACAAATAAATTTTTTCTACTACTGATAACAATTATACTGAACAAGAAAACTTTATAACAGGGGAAATATTTATAACTCATAGTTAATAATCTTTAATTTTTTTATTTTAAATCGAAATTTTACTCAATTTAGTCATAGTATTCGATATTAAAGCTAGTTCATATGTAACTGGTAGTTTTACTCTCTTTTCTGTGTTTGTATATATATATTTTATATATATATTATCATCAAAATTAGATACTACAATTATTAATATAATTGGCAATACTGATTTCTAATTCTTTCTAATAACATCAACTCATTTGCATATTCTAAAAAAAAGCATATGTATTTACATATATTATACGGATAGAGTTTTCCTCTGAATTGAAAAATGTTCTATGTAGCGGTGACAAATTATTAGAAAAAATCAAAAACTTTTTATCTATAAGTGGGTTCGACATTTCAAGAAGTCAAAAAACATAGATGACCTTTCCGATCGTGGTTTAACGGGTTTTTTTTTAGCATTTTACACTTCTTTAAGGAGAACCTAAATGCCGCCCGAATAGTAAACATTTATGCAAAAATTATGTTATCATTAGCCAAATGTCAATTTATCATTGGAAATGAGGATTAGATTTTGCAAGATAATGATCCTAAACAACGCTTCTGTCTCTACATCGACTGCAAATACAAAAAAAAAACATCGCCACATTAGAATGAGCTACATAATCACCTTATACTAATCTAATCAAAAAATTTTTGAACTGTATCACGCAGAAACTTCAAGGAAGACCCACTAATACTTTAAAAAAAACTTTCTCGAGAAACATATTTGGAGAGAGATTTCCATAGAATATACTCAAAATTTAATGGAAAGTATGACACAGAGATGTTAAGCAATTATTAACGCTGGTGGTGATTGGATATCTTATTGATATGATTGCATCATACTTCACAATATGTATAATGAAGTAAAAAAATTTTATTAAATAAATTTTTTAATTAATTATACCATGCACAGTTTCATTTACCAGATGGTAAATTTCAACTTACTAATAATTCATACTTTATTATTTTATTATTAAAATGTTACTAAATGTAAGATACACTTCATTAAAACTCTTATAAATACTTATAATTACTTAATTTGACTTATTAATAGACTACTTACTGGTCATTGTTGAAGATATATACATATAAATAAAATTGTTGAATTTTAATAAGTACTTTTTAAAAATTATTATAATCACACAAAAAATTACTAAACATAAATTACTTTTGTTGACGCTTTTTCTTATTCTCACTTGTTATACGGTAAGAGGGAGCAATTACTCTTGAAAAAAACAATCGGGAGGGCGGATCCTGATTTTATTGCGGTTCGCCAGGTTATGTGGTAGGAAAAGCGTTATTCCAGAAGAAAAGACAGCGCGTCACTTAGCATTAGGATCTTGCGAGCAACAGATCCAGCCTTTGTAATATTCTTGAAATTCAGATTCTTCGTACATTTCTATGCACGCGCGCGTGTGTTGCACTAAGCGTTCTCCATGAGGGACTTACTCTTTGGAAAAATCATTGGTACCTGAGGCCGAGATTACCATCTAATCCTTAACTCTAGCCCTCAGCGATACTGTGTGACGCGGATGACGCGAGTCAAGTGAGGCGATTTCGAACTTCTTACACCATTGCGATTGTACATTGTAAAAATAACTTGGCTTTTTCCTTCTTGCTTGAGAAGGGTTTCTTATGCCAACTGTATCGCAGAACTATTAAATTAAGCGTTTGTGAAGCTCAAATTTTTTATTTATTTATTTTTTCATTAATTTAAATAAATCGTTTATCTCCCCTCATTCCTTTTCCTTTAATAACTTATTATATTTTATTATTAAACAACTTTAAATATCTCTTTAAATATTACATTTTTTCTTTAAATTTTCTTAATAAACTAATTTCTTTATTTTTTTTTAATTTACTAGTAGTATGATATAATTTTCTTATATCCTAACTTTTTGTGCATGATTAAACTAACATATTATAAATAAATTTAAATATGAATTTTTATAAGTTCTAAGATCTACATTATAAAACTATGATTAATTTACATAAAGCGAAGATAAGCGAAGGTAAAATTTGTATCCCCATTTATGCAACGATCCGGGTAACTTGACTCATCCCTTGCTTTACGGTAGAGGGAGTAAACCAATACATTCCTAGTTTTGTCCATCGTTAAAAAAATATAAAATAATTGACCATTCAATTCAATAATATCGAGAAATGAAATGAAATTTAGTATAATAAAAAAGAAAAATTCATACAATTTTTCATTGATAATAATATTTTAGTATGTAAAGGCTTTTTTCATTACATGCTAATGTTTTTTTCTGCTACGGTAATATTACTGGAAATTATGTGAGAATGAATAATTATATGAATAATTAGAAATCTAGAGTGGTGACAGCCTCCTGCCAATATAGAATTCATTCACATCGCTCTTTTGAATAATACTATCACTAATCATCAATCACTGCGAAACTTATAACGCAAGCAATATAAGGTATATTTATGGACAACTAATTATAATTCACTTACTGATTTTGTTAATGTTAAACATCTAAATTATAAATTTATAACTGTATGATTTATACTAAATGAACAAATAATAATTTTATATAGAAAATTTACTAAATATTTATTTATTTGCCTATGACATATTAAATTGTTACATTAATAGGAAATAAATGTATTTAATAGTAGTAATAATAGTAATTTAATAGTAACTGATTAATGTACTTTGATAAATCGAAGTCTATTATTAATAAAAGAAAAAAAATTCTTTTGCTAGTAATTCTGAAAAATGTATATTTTATCAGTTTTTATAAATCTTAATTTTTTGAATATTTTACTTTTATTTTTTAAACAATCCAATAAACAAAATAATTTTTAATATAATACATTATCTATTAATTGATTACAAATTAATATATTTAAAATTTGTATAGAATCAATATATACTATTGTAAACATTTAATATTTATTAATTGATAAAATACTGTCCTTCAGATTAATTATATAAACATTATTTTTTTAAATTTTAAATATTTTTAAAAGCATATGACTATAGAGCAAATATTTATTTTCAAGTATTTCTTTTAATCATATCATAATTTGATATTTTTACAATTTTGAATTATTTCTATGTTTAAATTTTTCTATATAAATTATTACTTTATATAAAACTGTTCAAACTATTTGTTTTGAATTATAAGAATAGATAAATAAAAAAATTACATTATACTACTGACCAGCATCAATATTAGGTGGTAAGCAAAATTCCTTAAATGTTTCTCTTATTTTTGTCCGTAGTTCTCGATCTAATTTAGGACTATCAAATAAGGGGTATAAACTTGGTAAAACACGTTTTTCCAATATTTGACGTAAAGAAGAAAATATACCATTTCTTACTTTATCTTCCAAAGATGGATAAAAATTAGGTATAATCTAAGAAATAACATGATGATTATTTAAATGTAACTACAATAATATTTTTAAAAATTTTAAGGCTTACTCTACAGAGAAAATCTAAAAGTGTTGCAGTAACAGCAGGATGGGATCTCATTGAATTATGCATTACCAAAATAGCTGGTTCTATGTTCATTATATTATCTTTATCTGATTCAAAAAAAAGCCAATCATAGAAAAGTGCTAACTTTGCATTGCTTGCTGCAACTGGTAAGGTACAAGTTGTAAAAAGCCATCCTATTACAGCCCATCTTGGTATTATATCAGAACAAAGCAATTCATTAGTAGGATGAATTACACCAACAATAAATCTTATTAAATCACATCTTAAAGTTTGTGATTCTGGAGTTGCAAGATATTGTCTTTGAAACCATTCTTGATAACGTTTATGGTTACCAAAGCGCACTTGACTTGTTAAAAATACAAGTTTTCTTTCCATTTCTGGAGTCAATCTTGACTGTAAAAATCTCCTGGATGTTCTTGTTTGTAATAATTGCAAGACTCCTGTAAAATTTGGATTCAAGCTTTTTGGATTTAAAAGTATATCTTTCCAAAGTGTTTCAAATTCTGGTATTCTTGCCACATTTTGTAATAATCTAACAAAATCTCTACAAGACATTTATATTTTTATAAAACTTGAACACAATTACAGGATACTATTTGAAAGTGGACTCACCTTCCTATTACTAGACAATCCATGATTCGCTCCCTTATTAATAAAACCATAAATATAACTTCTCTTTGCCTAAGAGTTGTTAAATGAACAGCACTATGATCTTCTATTAATCGAAGATATGTATAAACAACAGATGCTACTAAAAATGGAAATTTGTCTAACCAAGGTCTATTTTCCTGGAAGATATCTAAAAGAGATTCAATGAGAAAGAGATTACGTTGTGAAATATCTCCACCAGCAGCATGTCTTAACAAACTTAAACAAAGATTATCAATATTAGCAACACTGGTCCTAATCATTTCACGAAGTAGCCACAAAAGTTGATTCCTGGCAACATCATTTAATCTTAAATACCTTTCTAGTACCATTTGATTAAGATGAGCTAAAACAATAGCCAAACCATCACGAGTAACAAGAGTTAAATCTCTATAGCTTTTAAGTGCTTCTTTAGGCTCTGTAAGAATTATTACCAACAATCCAAGACATACTTCTTCATGAGTTTTATCCTTGCAAACAGCATTATTAAGAACGTCATGAACCTCTTTTTCCGAAAGTCCAGAAATCAAACTTTGCAATACAACATAACATCGATCAAATTTCTGTAAAAATATATCATTTATTAGAATTTGCATAATTTCAAAATTACCGGTGATTGTTATGCGGTACAAAGCGCCCTCAATTTTCACAGATAAAATAATTGATATTGACAACGATGGATCTGTGGTATATAATGTACGAAACATCTATTCAAATCATTTATATTTTCTGATGATTCTCATATATTTCTATTATGCTTACCTCTTCCAACTCATCTTTGTTTTCTATGCAAGATGTAAGTAATAACCGTGAAGTAAACTGTAATTTTGTTTGTTCCATATTTTCATTCGCTTCAAGCTTTCACTTTGAAATCATCTAAAACCAACATTGTATTTTCACCTCAATCCTAGTTTCATAGGAATTCCGCTTTGCTCATTTCGTAACATCAAGTATGAAAAGAAAGATCCCGTCTTATTGGTTAAAAATGTGTCTACAAATTAATCGTTGCAAACCTGGTGCATTTCAAAAGTACTAAAAACATACCTAACCAGAATATTTGTAAATAAGATCAACTATCATCTGATTTAATTTTTTTTTTCAAAAACTAAGTAAAAAATAATGATAAACGATGTATTACTAATTTATGCAATTTGATACCTCCAAAATTGAATTTGATTCTCAGTACAATTTTTAAAATGAAAACCATGTAAATTTTAATAAAATCTCAAACACCTATAACCATAAGTTTTTTCACCTCTAAAACCTTAAAATAATTGTAAAAACAATTGTTTAACTTTTACAATCTTTTTTTTTTATAAATAAAATAATATAATCTGAAAACGGAAACTGCATACCACAGAACAGTAAATAAGAGAATGTTAAGTTCAATGCCACAGAAGAGTAAATAAGAGAATGTTAAGTTCAATGCTTTACATAAGAAACAAACATGGTGGTGAAAATATCTTTTCTCTCTCTCGCACTTCCGAAGCGATTTTAGCGCTCCGGGTGGACACATGGGAAAATAAGAAAAATTTTTTATAAGCACTTCGAAACTTATTTAAAAAAAAAGGTATATACAGCTATACGAACTACGAGTAAAAAAAAGAGACATCTGAAATATTTCGAGCTTTGAAAATAATTTAATATAACTGAAAACATTTTTATTAATAATGTTATGATTATTTCAATTTCTTATTGACATGTAAATGATAATCATAAAATTATTAATAAAAATGTTTTCAGTTATATTAAATTATTTTCAAAGCTCGAAATATTTCAGATGTCTCTTTTTTTTACTCGTAGTTCGTATAGCTGTATATACCTTTTTTTTTAAATAAGTTTCGAAGTGCTTATAAAAAATTTTTGTTTTATAGAGCAAGAAGATAATTCAGCTGCCGTAAATAAACTTGAAACTTACAAATTAAAAATAATATTAAATAAAAGTAGAAAAATTGTTAACAAATTATTTTCAAAACAATATAAAAATATATATTGTCTTTAAAATATTATGAAATAATATAAATCTTTATGTGCTTAAAATTTTTAAAAGCGATGTATAAGTACAGTAAATTCGCCTGCTCTATCAATTGTATACGAAAAGATTTACATACAATAGTGAGAATATAAACTAATACTTTTATTCTTTCATCTGTGCCGTTTGCAGATTTTGAACTTCGGCGCAGGTAAAGCAATAAATTTATTACCTACTACTTTTACTAGTGCACGAAGAATTTCTCTTATTCTTAATATTAAAAACAGAGATGAAAATGTTTTTTGTAGACACTTTTACCAATTTTAAAAATAATTTGAAGAAAAAAAAAAATTTTTGAAAAAATTTGTTAATTTTGAAAATTATGAAAAATTGTTGAAAATATTAATTTTTAACAATTAAAACAATTTTAAAAATTATTTGATGAAAAAAAAATTTATATATTACTAAAAGTTTTACTAAAAAATTCGATTCATTATTTGAAATAATTCTAATACATTCAATATAATGTTTTAGCTTTATTCTTAAAGAATCTTTAAAAATTTTGTTCAGGAAAACGAAAATGCAATTGCAGTAAAATTTGTTTTCCGTAGAAATGAAAATATTCGTCAAACATCTGTGTGACTAATTGCACGAAACACCAAACACGTGCGAAAAGTTCTGTTTTACTAAAATTTTGTTTCAAAATTTCTTTAAATGCACCTATTCCATTTCTTAAAATACCATGATTATGATACCAGCAAAAACGGAGGTGGGGGGTACTTGCTGTACCAGCTGTTCTAATTATGATACCAGCAAAGGGGGGGGATCTGTTGTGCTAATTATGATACCAGCAATAAGGGATAAATAACATTGATAAATTTTAAATAAATAAGTAATATTTTAAAACCAAATTATTCTAATAATTCTATCTATTTCTTTCTATTATTAATTTAAATTATTCGATGCAAATCTTTTCTAACAAAACTATTATATATATTATGTTTATACATCTACTATGTTACAGTGTTTTTTAATGTATTATTGAACACTAAAAGCCAAAAGTATAATATTCATTATTATATTTTATATTCTATTACATACGTTATTACATACATTAATTTCATTTTTTAATATTATAGATTTCATTTTACTATTTTTTATTTTTCTTTTTTACAATGTAATATTGAATTTATATTAAAAAATGTTTAGTAATAACTTCAGAATATTATTTCGTTTAATTTTTTTAGTTATATTTTATTTTAATTATAGTTATTTTATGCAAACTTTTTAGCTTTTATACAGTATATAATTTAAATAATTTTAATATTTATTTATTTATATATTTATTTACTTATTTATTTATATATTAAATTATTGTTTCTATTATAAATATATATACATATATTTATTTATTTACTTGTACATTGTATTTGTGTTTTTTTATATGTACTATTGCATTTATTATATTTATATACTGTTGCAAGTAAATGCATAAGAATATTATATTTTTTATTTACACGTTGATCATTATTGTGCTGTATCAATCAAAATAAAAATCAATTAGTATTATATTTAACTTATAGTACATGATACTTAAAATGTAAAACTTTTTATATCAAATATTGCATTGAAAGAGCAATATTGAAAAAATAATTTATTGTTAATGTAATAATTGTAAAATTGCATAGTTATTAAGAATAATAATATGTATTAATAAATGATATTTGCTTAAAAAGTTTAAATATCCAAAGATTAATGTTTTACTGTCATTATAATTGTTATTAAATATGAAATTATTTTACTATTAAAATATATATAATTAAATGAAATAAATACAAGGCTTTAATTCTTTGCAACATCCTTTTATTATCATTAAACTACAAAAAAAGGATTTTCATCCATGTTAAAGAAATACAATTATCTTATACATTCTAAAAACTTTTATTTGACATAAAAAATAACATAAAAAATACACTTACAAAATCTAACAATTAAGCAAAATCCAATATCTTTCGACACAAAAGATTTCCATAAAGTTGTCCTATAAAATAATTTCTTTGAAAGATTGGAACTTGGTATTGAACACAATAATAATAACACATTTTTTAAATATTCACTAATATATAAAACATATCTTTAAAAATAAAAATAAGTTTATTCACAGGTAATTAACACTTTATTGAACTAAATATGTTTTTTTAAACCACCACAAATAAATAAAACATTTTAAAATATTAAATCATTTTAATAATAATAAATTTTATCACTATTAAGTTAAAATTGTATTAAAAAAAATATTTTTTTTAACACAAAAATATAAATGTATTTTTAAAAAAAATAATAAGTTTATTTGCTGTTAATTAATACTTTTATTAAAGTTTTTTGGTATATTATTAAGCGAACGCGTATTCTTGTTGAAAGAACTTTTCTTACTGTTCAAAAACTTTAAGAAATTTGAAGTAAACACATGTGCCAGATTATCAGTGCCGGATCACGAAAAAGGACACATGGGGTTATAGAAAGTGTAGGGTTCTGTATTTTCTTGATACTTGTACATGGGTATTTGTTTCCAGTCTTCCCATTTACAGTTGGACCCCCCTGTTCAATGCTTTACATAAGAAACAAACATGGTGGTCAAAATATCTTTTTTTTCTCTCGCATTTCCAAAGCGATTTTAGCGCTCCAGGTAGACACATGGGAAATTAAAAAAAAATTTTATAATCACTTCGAAACCTATTTAAAAAAAAAGATATGTATATACATAAGAACTATGGGTAAAAAAAATAGACATCTGAAATATTTCAAGCTTTGAAAATAATTTAGTATAACTGAAAAATATTTTTATCAATAATTTTATGATTATTATTTACATTTCAATAAGAAATTAAAAACGTTAATTTTTTCCACTCGTTAAAATTAATATGTTTGTTCTTTTCTTACATTATATTACCATATATGTTTAATAAATTTAATAAATAATATTAGAACATATATTATGGTAATTGTAATTTCATTAAATTACATACTTTATTATAATAAAATAATAAATAAATGTTTAATAATGTTATAATAATATTTAATATCATTTTATATTCATGTATTATATTTACTATTAAATTTGTATATTTATGTATAACATAAGTGCATTTATATATGAAATAAATAAGCGAATGATAGATTGATTAATATCATTTTAAAATATTTTTAATCCAATATTGTAACAATCTAAATTTATATATACATATATTTATTTATACACATAAATACAATCTTATTTTTATCGTAACATTTAATATAATATATAAAAAAATATATAAAAGAATAGTATATAGGCGTATAAAAATGGTACAATAGCTAACATTTTTTTATGTTTTTTATACTTAAATTAAAATTTTTATAAAAAATAATTTAATATTATTTATTATTTTTAATTTTAAAGTTTTTAAACGGCGGATGAATTATCTCTATAAAAAAATTTTTTTTTAAGTTCTTCAAAACCTATTTAAAAAATATCATAAATAAGGATATAAGAAATACGGGTAAAAAAATACACATTTGAGATAATTTGATTGTTGTGAGTAATTTAGTATATTAAAATTATTTTTATTAATAATATAATTATTTCTATTTTCTTATATTTATAAAAAAATATTTTATCATTGAAATGTAAATTATATTCATATTAAGGTAAAAAAATATATATCAGTTGTACTGAGTTATTTTCATTTGTTACATATGTAATGAAATTCGATATACTTAATAATTAAAACGGAGCGAATTACGTAAAGAATAAGAATAACACAAAACATAGCGCGGACGATTAATGTTAAGTAAACATTGATTATTGAGAGTTCGGCCATGAGAACAGTATAATCGATATTAATTAATATACTAGAAAATAATGACCCCGAAGACCGGACTAAATTAAAAAAAAAATGCTAATAAAGACGAAAAATGGGAACAATTCCGATGAGAGGACCTCTAAAGGTTAGCAGTTTTATTGTTATAAATAAAGCTAGGACAAAGAGGATTGAAGACGCAGACAAATTTGAGTTTTGAGAAAAGAGGATTTCAGTTCGGACTTGAGTCGAATTAATAAACCGATATTTATAATTTAACTGATTAATATTACAATAATAATTGTCATTTCAATTAAACGATCGGAAAGTAGGGAAAATATTGTATTGCGAGCTACAAACACATATTTAAATATTCCTTTTTCGATTTATTGGCATTTAAATGCGATTAATTGTTATTGATTTTAGAAATCCGCTTCTCAAAAAAGATAGTGTGATTTGATCGCTCTAGCTACAACAGAAAGTAACTGGAAAGTAAATAAATGAAAAATACTAAATAACAAATAAATATATATATAATAATAGTTACGTGAAAATTAAAGAACGTAACACAACATTCAAAGTATCTCAGATGTCTATTTCTTTTACCCGTAGTCTTATGTATATACATATCTTTTTTTTTTTAAATAGGTTTTTGAAGCATTTATAAAAATTATTTTTAATTTATCATGTGTGCACTGGGAGTAATAAAATGACTTCTAAAGTGTGAGAAAGAAAAGATATTTTAACCGCCATGTTTGTTTCTTATGTATAGCATTAAATTTAACCTTCTCTAAATCTCTGTTCTGTGCTACATACCCAATTACCATATTCTTCTACATCATGAAATAAAATCAAATCATTTCAGCAGAAAATGACAAGATGTCGAAATAATAAAGAAATTAAAAGTAGTGAAATAAAAATTCAAGTAAATATTAAGCAGCTGAAAATCCTTCCCCCCATATCATGTTTCAAGTACTAAAAATGAGAAAATTCAATTCCATATTCTTTACATATATATATATAAAGTAAAAATTTTTAAAAATCAGTGATATTTCAAAATAATTAATGATTTAGTTTTATGTAATTGGTAATATTTTTCACCATAATTTTGACTTTAGTTCATTAGTTTGTAATAACAAATTTAAAATTCTGATTTATTGGGAGTGTTTATTTTATCTATTCCGTTGATTTGAGTTTAGCAGAAAAAAAAAAAAAATTAAGTAATAATTAAATTAAATAGATTTGATATGTATAAATTTTTTAAATTATTTATTTGCGTCATTTTTTTGTTTTTCATTTTAAATTCCTTACTTTCACATTTAAGTAATATTTTTATCTTTTTAAAATGTTTATAGTTTTCAGAAGATAGTAACAAAAATTAATTATAATTTTAAATTATTAATATTTTTATAATGAAACTAAAAAAAATACTTTATCTCTATTACACAAGTTGATTAATTTTTCTTTTAACTATAAAGTTTGGTTGTTCTTATTCTGCCGGATAATAATATTACTAAACAGATGAAAAAAAATTAATATTAAGTTAATATGCAATTTAAATTAAACATTTATAATTATTAAATATTAAAATGTATATATATAGATATTATTTATTCATCAGCTACTTGTGTTATTAAATGTATATATTTAATTAGCGTATTAATTTAGCAAATTGTTAACAGTTGTAAAATATATTTACACCTTTAATTTTTCTAATAATGAGTGTTAAGCTTCTGCACAAGTTTATAATTCAATATTTGACATTAAAATTTTTATACAAAAGATTATTTACAATTTTTTGAAAAAAATTTTGAGAAATTACTACAATTTTCGACAAAAAACATTTGTTTATTCTACTACCCAGGTAATGTTGCAACTATGATGTGTGTATTTATTTGCGTTGCATGTTAATTTGAACGTTTAATTGGATGTGATAATTGGATTTTTCTTCTATATGTTTATTCTTATAAAGTAACGTTAAGTTTTCAAATTTTTTTCCATATTTTAGTATTTCTTCTTCATGAATAAAAATAGTGATTCCA
This sequence comes from Eupristina koningsbergeri, assembly GCA_018907245.1. NCBI lineage: Eukaryota > Metazoa > Arthropoda > Insecta > Hymenoptera > Agaonidae > Eupristina > Eupristina koningsbergeri. Next base: position 1,008,686 of record JACCHV010000014.1, read on the forward strand.
TTCATAGCGTGAATTGATGAAGAGTGATGTTTGGTTTTAACTATCTTCATACAATCTTGAAAACACTTCTTTTGAATGTTTTTAATCCACAGTTATTTTGTGTGTTCAATTTCAGTAGTTGATGATTTTTACTGCAAACTTGTTACTAACTTGCGATTGATATTTGTTATCAGTCCTGATATAAATTTCTAAAAAATAGCTATTATTCTTAATATTTTCTTAAGCCACGAGTATTTATTAAGTTTCATTACTGCTTTCTTTCAGATTGAGAAACGTACATAGAAACCATAGGTTATGACTCACATCACATAGTGTTGGTATAGATCTTTATAAGTGTATTTTAGAAGACAAATCCGTTTGGATTTATGTAATCATAAGGTTCCGATCACCACAGATGATGGATTTCTAATTAATCTTTTCAGATACATTACCTCCTGGTTAATGTATTTTGATTACTTTATTTCTCACGTAATCCTTTAATTTTAAATGATAAACCATGATACATGGTAAAGAAATTTGAGAATCCGTTCACAAAAATTTCTTTGAGGCTTCGATATTCAGGGCAGTGTGAATAAAATTTATGAGTTTTAAAAGTAACAATGCTGCTATTAGTTCTAATTTCGGGATATTTAGTATTTTCAATTGTATAATCTTTGTTTTCAAAAAACTAATGATATATTAGTACCTAACGAATAATAACATACGCGAAGGTAGTCATCGTAAATTTAGAAGTATCAAAAAACCGGTGAAACTAATAATTGAACTGCATAGTAATTTTAATCATAGTATCACAAAACAGATTCTAAGAAAAAGTCAATTTCTGCATTAAGCGTTATCAGCAAATGTGTCTGAGGAAATATCTTCCTTTTCTCTCGCACTTATAGGTACACTAACGAACTCAGAAGAGTCCGTATCCCGAGTTAATATAAGTTCTTTAAAACCTATTTGAAAAAATTCTAACTAAAGCTATACGAATGATGAGTGAATATTAATTTGACATTTATTATACTTTTAATTTTAAAACTAAAAATTAAAATTGAAATAACATTATACAAACACTCAAAGTACCAACAAAAAATCAAGTAAATATTTACTCATCTTTTTTATATCTATAGTTAACTTTTTTTCAAATAGGTTTTAAAGCACTTATAAAAAATGTTAACTCGGGGCATAGACTCTTCAGATGTCGCTCGAGAATCATTAAGTGCGAGAGAGAAAAACACATATCCACTGCTACGTTTGCTGTCAATGCTTAACATGGAAATTGTGAAAATATATAATGTATATTAATATATTATATACATATATTATTATAGTATTTTTATCAAAATATATTTATTAATAAATTTATCAACACACGTATTAAAATAGTTGTCTTCATTTCTAAATCTCACCATTTACATTTAGTTTTTAATATTTATAAATTTTATTTCCATAAAAAATATATATAAAAAAAATTACTTTATAAATAACACTTATTAACTTTACAAGAAATTCAAAATACACACATATTTTCAACAAAGAGCGAAATGAATTATTCACACTCTTGTCGAAAGAGTTTTTGAAACTGCTATAAGCTTAAAATCTGTTCTTTAGCTACAATTCTTTGAGAAATAATAATGTAAACACATACACCAGGTTACCAGTAGCGATTAATGTAAGGGACATAAGGGGTGATCTCATTCTATTAAACTTGTCTAAATTGTTACCAATATCAAAGAAAAATTAATTTTTAAATTGAATACAATAATATGGTGTATAATTATGTGTAATTATTATAAAATTTATTAATTTTCAAATTATTATGTCGCGGACACTTTCTTTTACGAACAAATCTTTTGTGGTTCTTCTGCTGTATTTATTACCAGTTCTTTCATATAGAGTTGAACCTGCCCACCTGCATAACACTAAACAAAATTTGTTTTATGAGCGCCGATACTCACTAGAGTCGCTAGTATCATTAATACATACGATAGAGAAAGAAAATATGTAATTTGTTATGTTTGTTTCTTATATTTAACCAGAGATGAAATGGAGATTGAGCCTTACGTGTTAAAAATGTATACATGAGGCGATAGCTGCAAACCTGGTTGATTAAAAATGTACTAACGTAAATACCCGTAAGAAATGAATGATACGATGGGCATAATCCTCACCACAACCTTATATTAAGAATAGGGGACGAAAGCGGTTTCAATATACATTTATTTATGTGCGTCTCTAATATTTTCATTCATAATCAAATGTGCCCACGAATGTACATAAATGATTTTTTACAATGTACATTATATAGATTATTTTCATTTTATTGAAGATAAATAATTAAATCAAAAACATTAAGTTTAAGTTTTATTAAGTGCCTAAATAATTATTATAAAATTATAAATATTACGACTGAAATTAATTTCAGAAATATGTGACATTTATATATTAAGTATTATGGTGTGATTATGCATAAAAAACTTATATAAACAATATTTTTTTTTTAAGATATTGTATTTTTTTTACAACAGTTTTGAAAATATTATAATACTATATATGCTGTAAGCGATGATTATATTTAAAAAATAAAATAATTTATTTTATAGCAAAAGTGACATATGATTATAGTTCTAACTTACTTTACTGGTACATTCATACAATACTAATTAATATTTGTATACACACAATTTTACTACTCTATTTATCACAATTTCATTTAACATATATGTACAATAGATTTTCTTATTACATTTATTATAAGACATATTAATAATGTATATATAATCACTTTCAAATTACACATGAGATATTTAAAAAAATTACAATTATGAAAAATACAAAGTAATACTATATTTATACAGTATTAAATAAATAAAACTATTTATAAACTTAAAACATTACAATAATATTATAAAGAGAATATCATTTTTATTTTAAATAATATTTAAAAAATAAAATAATTTACACTGTAAACATTATATTTCTTATATTTTACATCCAGTTTGTTACGCATCTAAGAGGTCACGACTATGTTTATTCTTTAATAATCGAATCGCGTTAATATTCTCTCTCCAGGTATCGTTCTGCCCTAGCCAAATCGGTCGAAGCGTTTTGGCCTTTGTGAGGTTCGGAAATCGTCAATTAATAAAACGCGAGATAATTAATATAATACTTTTGTTTTATTATATTTCGCTTTATGAACGAGAGAGATAAGTATCGCAATGTGTAAGACAACTTTCTTTTGTGTCACGAAGCTAAGTCCCGATTGTGTAAAACAAATAAGTATTAAAGAACCCGAACCGAAGTACGACCGAATCTAATAGTCCCAATTTGAAGTCCAATTCTGAAGTGCCCCTACGTGTTTTTCGATTTGACTTATTATCTCCGTTGTATGGAGAAATTGCCAAATCCGCGATTTCTCCCACCGGGTGCCTCTACTTGATTATAGTTCGGTCAGCTTTCTTCGATTTTACCTTTTAATTGACCTCTGTGTATTCATCGTCGCCTCTGATTTTGAACTTTCGCAATTTGGCGAGCTCAGAGGTTCTTATTACTCGCGGGTTTCACGTTACTCGCGACTCCGGTCGATTGCCTCGATGTCAATTTCCCAATGTTTCGTCTTTATTTTCGCTGATATTAATATATCAAATCGTCGCGTATGCATTAGCAATTTTACATACGTGACAGTTTAAAAAAAGTATGCACATAAATTGTAAATACACAGTTACATTGATAAGATATTTTATAAATTATATAAAGTATTACACAAATTAAATAAAATTAAATATGTATTTACATTTATAATTTACATCATTCTAAAATTTGACCAACAAGATTTTATTATTATATTAGAATAAAACATATCAATAATGTTTGTATTAACATTTTCAAATTATACATGAGATACTGAAAAAATTACAATTGTGAAAATTAAAAACTAATACTACAATTATACAGTAATAAATAAATACAATTATTTACTAACTTTACGGCATTGCACAAATATTACAAAGTATATATTTTTTTTATTTTACATAATATTTAAAAAATAAAATTATTTACCTGAATTTTCTATTCATAATCGTTGACGCTCAACTATTGTTGGAAATGTAAATAGTTTAACATTGTCTCTTGTGTTAAAACAATTTAAATATTGGCACTTATCATAAACACTAAGCTTCCTCATTTTTTAAATATTTAAAAAATATATATAATAAAATGAGAAAAACAATAAAATTATATGAATAATGAAGAATTTAGGAATTTTATAAAACTTTAAATTTAAAAATTTAAAGCTTCCACCCCTCATCGAAGCACAAATGAAAATGATGGGTTTATTGTTGTTTAAATCATGGAGAACTATAAGTTAAACGTTTATATTTATATAAAATTTAAAGGTCCTCGGAATTAACCGTCACTACTTTACACAATGTAAAATTTAGATTCATAGAAAACAATAACAAATCAAAATATCCAACGTAATATAGTATTGGTTGTCTTAAATATCATTAGAGTAGCCGCGATCTTGAAAACAAAAATATAACGCTATATATACATAAAAATATACACAAATTACATATACTAATTGTAAAAAATTTAAAGGGACAGCGATTTCATATTTCCAAAACGCGTAGAAATAGTTGAAAGTGATTTACAGGAATAATTATGTACGATGAATAAATAACATAAGTATTTATGTGAAAAAAAATGTATAACAATATTTATTTCAAAACATACATACGTACCTGACGATTTTTTATTTATTAGCGGTCAACTATTTGGTTTGTACGTCCATATTAATTTGGTAAAACCAACGTACATAAATCTAAATGATATATAAAATATTATATAGTTAAAATTGTCATGATATTGATATACAGATTATAAAAAGTGTCAGAATCCATGACTGATATAGTTTATTATTAAAATAATCGCGGAGGACTCCCATACTTTTATACATATCTGCATTTTTTGAAACTGCACTTAAAAAATTAAAGGATATTATATCTGAAAATGTGTAATCGTTTTTTAGATTTTAATAATATTTTTAAATTATGATGTAAGAAATAAAAAAATGCAGAAATGATGTACAGCGTTGTTTTTTTAAACAATATATGTTGGGTTTGTGGTTCTCATATACTTATAAATACACGGATTTTTTGAATTTGTATTTGAAAATTCAAATGTTTAAATTGCTGAAAAATTACTAAAAGTTTTTCTCAAACATACTAGATATAAAAATATTTGTCAACATACCAATTGCATGAATGAGACTGAGAGAGATAGATATGCCATATATTGAGATTGACGGTGATAGAGAGGGCGCATGCACGAGAATAAGGAGCCATGAGAATGAGAGAAACAGACACAATTTAGCTTGACAGGTTGAGAGTGAGAAAGAAGGCGAGAGCTTGTAAGAGTGAGAAAGATAGACATGTCATTAAAATATGGTTCGAATATTAATTGTAAATAAAGTACTACAAAAAATTGTTACTAAATGAATATATAAATAGTGAAATAAATGAATGCTAATTCATATATATGCATGTGTATTTGTATTGCAAAAACCAATTTATCAAATAATAGCTTTTTAAATTTAATTTATTATTTGAAAAATAATAAAATACAAACTTTAATAAAGTATTTTTAAAAATTACTTATAAATTAAAATAAATAAATTTTACTTTTAAAAAAATAAGTGTTAGAGATAATTGTATTATTTTGTAATAAGATTGGATGAGAAAAAAATAAAAACGGTATAAATAAATAAATTTTATTTACAATTATTCTCAATATGATACAAATGAATTATAATCTTAGAATTTGGTCGTAGTGAATGTAGCATATCTATAAGCATTCATTGAAGTCGTAAATACATGCACATAACGTTGCGTATGTATTTGAGTTGAAAAAGCTGCTTCTGCTCGGCCGATCGTCTTTCATTTTTACAACTTCGTATTTAATTTTTATCTCTGGTTGTACGAAGAACCTCGCTATGCATTATCTTATCCCCACCATGATTTACCACACCCACGCCAGCCTACGAACTTTCGAATTTCCAAAAAAAAAAAATATGGACAGGTAGATCTTCAATTGTACCCTCCGAAAAAACTATTTTTTTTAACTGCAACCCCCTTAGATTTTGAGAAAAAAATTCATAAAGATTTTGAACAACAAAAATTTTGTACTCGCGATAACTCGATCAATACTCAATATTTTCGATCAATTTTTTTTTAAACAAATGCACCCTCGCCCAAATTAATTGCACTCCCTCTAAATTTTTAATTTAAATTATATTTATAATAAAAAACTATAAAAACTCTTAGGCCATAAACTAAAGCCAAAGCGCATGCGTGAACAAGCCCAACACGATGACAAGGAAATTTGAATTTAAATAAATAAACTAAACCAATCAATCAACTAAAAATTGTGCAAATTATTAATTAATAATCCACAAACAAGGAAAAAAAAATTATAATGGTACAAAGAATATCAAATTGTCGATACACAAGCAAAAGATGGACAAATAACACTAAAATATTAAAAATACTTTTTTTTTAATAAAATATGAAGCAATTAATGCATCAAGGTAAATCTTCGTAGGCTGGCTCTTCGATACTTTACCTACACGATAAAATAACTTTCATCAAATGCACCCTCCTGATTTTCGAGAAAAATCGAAATTTTATATCATCAAAAAAATTTTTTTTTATTTAATATCTGAAAAACTAGACCAGCTAGCCACGTTATTTTTTTTTTAAACAAATGCACCTTTTTTGTACTATAAAATTTAATTTTTTCAAGAATATCGCTCGAATATTCAATTAAATAATGCAAAATTATTGCAGAATGCATTTGTACTGTAATAAAAGAATTATCAGCGCCACTAGCGGTCAAAATGAAACTAGTAATACTTTTAAAGAGAAAAGCAAATATTTATATTTTTTTTTTATTTATTAACTAACAAATAAAAACAATTGACTGAAACGACAACAATTTTATTCCACGACATCATAGCAAATACAGGTAGGATACTTGATAATTTTTATATGTAAAACATCTGCATATGTAACATCTGCACCAAAGTTTCAGCCTTTGGAAAAAGTACAAATACTGTTTTTTTTAAAAAATGGATATCTGTAAATTAAATGAAATTTGTTAATGTAAGTTTTGTTGTATTTACAAGCAATTTATTAAGGATTTTTAATGGAATGTATAATGAATAAATTTTCATTACCTATTTAATTGTTATTTATATTTTAGTTCCTTTTACGTTTCTTTGTATTGTAATATCCCATTAATCTAGCTCTTGATAATTTGTAGAAAAATTATTGCAAAAAAAAAAATATATTTATAGTAATAATGTTGTTGGGTTTAGAAAATTTTTTTGTCTAATTTTATTATATTAAACTTATATTTTATATAGTTGGTGGATAATGTTGCTTTATAAATATAGCATCATGAATTTGTTTCCTTTATACTTTGATTGATTCTGAAAAGCCTGCTCCACAATTATAAAGTAGTATTCTTCAATTCACCAATGTATGTTTCAAATCTCAAAAAATCATAATTTTGTTTTTTCCATATAATAATATTAGTATTTTTCTTTTCTTTTCAGACCCAATGAAAATATTAAGAAAGCAACTTCATGATGCTATGTTGATAAAGCAACATTATCCACCAACTATATAAATTATAAGTTTAATATAATAATACTAGACAAAACAATTTCTAAACTCTGAAACATTTATACTATACACATATCTTTAATTGTAATTTTTTTTTTGCAGAATATCAAGAGCTAGATTAATGGGATATTACAATACAAAGAAACGTAAAAGGAACTAAAATATAAATAACAATTAAATAGGTAATGAAAATTTATTCATTATACATTCCATTAAAAATCCTTAATAAATTGCTTGTAAATACAACAAAACTTACATTAACAAATTTCATTTAATTTACAGATATCCATTTTTTAAAAAAAACAGTATTTGTACTTTTTCCAAAGGCTGAAACTTTGGTGCAGATGTTACATATGCAGATGTTTTACATATAAAAATTATCAAGTATCCTACCTGTATTTGCTATGATGTCGTGGAATAAAATTGTTGTCGTTTCAGTCAATTGTTTTTATTTGTTAGTTAATAAATAAAAAAAAAATATAAATATTTGCTTTTCTCTTTAAAAGTATTACTAGTTTCATTTTGACCGCTAGTGGCGCTGATAATTCTTTTATTACAGTACAAATGCATTCTGCAATAATTTTGCATTATTTAATTGAATATTCGAGCGATATTCTTGAAAAAATTAAATTTTATAGTACAAAAAAGGTGCATTTGTTTAAAAAAAAAATGACGTGGCTAGCTGGTCTAGTTTTTCAGATATTAAATAAAAAAAAATTTTTTTGATGATATAAAATTTCGATTTTTCTCGAAAATCAGGAGGGTGCATTTGATGAAAGTTATTTTATCGTGTAGGTAAAGTATCGAAGAGCCAGCCTACGAAGATTTACCTTGATGCATTAATTGCTTCATATTTTATTAAAAAAAAAGTATTTTTAATATTTTAGTGTTATTTGTCCATCTTTTGCTTGTGTATCGACAATTTGATATTCTTTGTACCATTATAATTTTTTTTTCCTTGTTTGTGGATTATTAATTAATAATTTGCACAATTTTTAGTTGATTGATTGGTTTAGTTTATTTATTTAAATTCAAATTTCTTTGTCATCGTGTTGGGCTTGTTCACGCATGCGCTTTGGCTTTAGTTTATGGCCTAAGAGTTTTTATAGTTTTTTATTATAAATATAATTTAAATTAAAAATTTAGAGGGAGTGCAATTAATTTGGGCGAGGGTGCATTTGTTTAAAAAAAAATTGATCGAAAATATTGAGTATTGATCGAGTTATCGCGAGTACAAAATTTTTGTTGTTCAAAATCTTTATGAATTTTTTTCTCAAAATCTAAGGGGGTTGCAGTTAAAAAAAATAGTTTTTTCGGAGGGTACAATTGAAGATCTACCTGTCCATATTTTTTTTTTTTGGAAATTCGAAAGTTCGTAGGTTGGCGCGGGGGTGGTCCATGATTTCAATGGGCATATCCATGTGCATCCGTAAGAGGCACCACCTTCTTGCCACCGAATTTTGTGGACACGTTTTTCTATGCTACCGCGCAATCTCCCAATTCATCTTTGATTTAACATAGGGTATGAAATTTTCTAAATCTCTGTTCTGTGTATTTCATTTAGAGTTTTGAACTTTAATATAGCTTAATACTAAATTTTTTCATTAAAAAAGTTTTTATCATATATCATAAATATAATTCGTTATTTATATTTAGATGTATAATGGTGAGTTGTGTTTTCATAATTTTATATTAAATGTATAAAAAAAATGAATATTTTTTTTTTTCATGAAGTCAACAAGAGGAATAAAAAAATCGTTTAATAAAAGTAATTCTGTTACTTTTAATTTGGTATATAGATCACAGAAAGATCCTTTAATTGTAGATGAAACTGCATCTAAAAGAGTATTAATACCAATAATTAAAGCAAAAGAAAAAAAAACTGATACAAAAAAATATCAAGTTGTATTTGATAATGAATATGAATATCTTAAACATTTGAAGGATGTTAATATTTTATCAAATGAATCAGAAGAATTAAACCATGCAAATAAGCATATAAAAAATGATTTAATTGAAGATAAATCAAATATAATTTTACCTTCTTCTGTGTTTGAATCCAATATTCAAGAGAAAATAGGATTATTAAGTAGAGGTGCTCTTAACTTAGAACTACAATTAAATTTAGATCCAGATATAGTTGCTGCTTTGGACAATGATTTTGATTTTAATAGTGAAGATAATATATTAGAAGATAATTTCATAGAATTAGCAAATAAAGAAGATAGTATTGATATAAGTAATCAAAATGTTTATAGTATGTATTTTGTCAGATTTATTTTATATGAACATTTTAAATATTATATATGTATTAAATAAAAAATTTTTGTGTTAAATGTAATAATGTTTTTTTAGATAGAAACTTCAATTGTTTATCATATCAAAATGATAAAGAAAAAAAAGAATTATATAACTTGTCTTCTGATTACTGTATGCTTCCGGATGAAGAAGCAAAATCACATTTTACTGAATATTCCATAACTAGTAGTGTTATTAATAGAAATGAACAACTTAATCTACTTGATCAAAAATTTGAAAAAGTTTGTGAATTCATATACTTTTTGAAATTCTTAATATTTTTTATCAAATTTTTTTTTATTATTTTATTTTATTTTATTTTGTATGTTAAAAAATTAATATTCAATGCATTTTAATTTTTAAATTACAAACAAAGTAATTAATATGAAACATGTAATAATAAAATAAAAAAATAAAATAAAATAAAAAATAGCTTTTTCATTAATTTATGACAATAATATTTACAGAGATAAATATGAATCATATAAGCATTTTTTTTATTAATTAGATCATCCTTATTTATACTATTAATATTTTTATATTATTTTTTTTATAGGTTATATTATCTAAATACATTATTTAAAAAGTAGATGTTAAATAATATATTGATCATTATATATTAAATTTAAATTTGTTGGAATAACTTTTTTTTTTTTTTATATTTGAATAGATTTATGTAGATTATGATGAAAATGAAATTGGTGATTTAAATAATGATGAAATTGATGGACATATTGAACCAAATTCTAATGTTATTTTACTATATGCTAAAGAATATAAAGAGCAACAAAATGATGAAGTAAGTATTCCATTAATATTACTAGAAAATAGTATATAAATTTTTATTTACAGTTTTTTTTCCCTAGATTAATAATGTAACAAACTTATTACAAGATCAATTGAAAGTCACTGATAGAAAATTTTATAGTTTAAATGAAAATGAAAATACTATTAACTTGGAAAAACTTGTTATAGAAGAAAAAAGACAACAAAACTGGGATTGTGAGAGTATTTTAAGTACATATAGTAATATTTATAACATTCCAAAAGTGATTTCAGAACAAAAGGTATATTATTTGAGTATTTTATTTAATGACCTTTAAATTATTTTTATAGTAATTAAGGCAAAGATTTATTTTTCAATATATTTTTACTATGTGAATTTAATAGTATTATTTTAGTTTCATAAATTTAATGTTTTAGTTTTTTTTATACAGTAAGATTTAGTTTAGGTTTAATATAATTAAATTAATATTTACATATATGAAATTAGTTTTTTTATTATTATTGTTGTTGTTGTTTTGATTGTGTGGTTACAAATATAATTAATTGGTAGCTTTGTACATTGAAATAATTTTGATGGTGTTAGTAGTAGGTATAATACAGATCGTAAATAAAGCAGATCTCTTTAAAAAATAAAAAGTTATGAAATGATATTTGTAGATAAAATATTTATAAAAATATTTTATTGTCTTACATAAATGAAAAATAAATAAAATAGTTTCTATTAAGTATTGTAGAAAATATTTTATTTGTGATAATTTACTTATTTATAAAAGTTATTTATGATTTATTTAATATTTTTATGAATATTTCATCTAAAAGTATTTTTTATAATGATTTTGAAATTGTATATTTTACACAATACATGTTAATTAAAAAAATTTCAATTTTTGATTGCCTCATTCTAGATAACAATGTGTATTATATAAAATGTATGAAATTTATAATTCTTATTGTTGAATGATAAATAAATATATTAAATAAAAGAAGGAAAAGAGTGAGGGAGGGACAAGTGATGGGGTTCAATAAATAAATACAAAAATAATTGAGTCTCATAAAACAAAAAATTTATTGGCTCCGTGACATATAAGATATAAAAAATCTCCTTTCACTCCAGAGGGAAAAAGCCAAAGATTTCTTACGTGTATTTCGTAGTGACGAAGGAGACGCGCATAATCGTCTCACTCGGCTGTCTTTCTCTGCTTCGTATTATGCTGCTGGGGCTGGATGGCGGATCAGATAGTGATCGTGGCCACTGGGACCAACGCCGTTCCCACAGGATACAATCCTGATGAAGCACGAGCCTTGTGCTCGTTCTGCTGCACGTCTAGTGCAACGAAAAACCACAAACACACACGTATGCTAGTACAAATAGCGCAACAAGATCGGTGAATAAGCAATAAGATAAAGATCGTGCGAGATAATTGGCGAAATGATATACAAGGAAGCTTGAGTTGTCACACACAAAATCCCGATGAAGAGTGATGCATAGTTGTCCGGAAGGACACGGTTCCTCCCGCGTCACTTAAATCGCAATAAAATCGGGCTCGGCCCAGTCGATTATTTCTTCCGAGCGCAATCACTCTCTTTTATCCTCAAAGATCCATGGGAAAGAAAAATTGTTGAACACTTACTCAGTTATACATTGTCGTACTTACTCATAGGTTTGGGTTTAATATCTATAAGAATTATTTATAATTCATTAAGTAATGATTAGTTTATTCTTAATTATTCTACAAATTCTATGGATAGTATTGAAAATTTATGATTCAAATTAGTAGGTTCAAAAAGAATTTTTTTTTTCCACAAAATACAGAGAAAATGTTGAGTTACTCCATATTTCATTTTATAACTTTTATATTTAATTTATTACCAATCTTGTAATAATTAATTATCAGATGTTCTATGAAAGATACCATTAACTCTGTTTTTTTAGCTTACTAATTTAAAGTTATTGTTTTATTTTTAATAATATTTGGTTTTAATAAATTTTAAGTTTTTTGTAATTTTTCTATTTTCTTCCGTACTGATTATATATATTAAGACTCAGTTGATTATAACTATTTTTTGCTTTTTTTCTTATTAGTTTTATATAAATTTGTAACCTTCTAACCCTCATATTTGTGATTCATTTTATTATAATTCTAACAACCTATTATAACAAGTTATTTGTTATTGTTAAAACTTTTTCAAATTCAGGTTTCATTTAATGATGTTTCTAGAACACAGAATAATATGGATAAAATCATCTTATCAACTGAATATATCATTTAATAGGCTCATTCGTTTTTCATATTATATTAATTCAGTGTAACTAAGAATTATATTATTTTTATTTTAAATATGAATTTGAAATATTTATGCATGGAATTTTATATACAGTGTTTGGTTTCTCAATTCATGTATTACTATGCTCTTTTTTAGATTTTGTTTCATTTTCACTATCATGTTGACATTTATAGTTCGAGTTATTCTGGATATTTCTGGTTACATTGTTTAATTATCACATCCACTACACTCATTATTTTTGTGTAGATGCACAATGTAATTATCACATGAAAGTAATATATATATAAACATTTTAATATAATACATAAATGTAACATAAATTGCAATTTATTATAATAAATTAAAAGTATATAAAGTTGCGATTGTAAATTCATATTTACAACATGAAATATTTTCTTGAATTCTTTGTTGGAGGTAAGTGATAGCAAATAAATAGTTCGTAAATTGAATGTATTGTAATTTTACGTTTTATACCATGAATAATATTATTACAAATACTATACTATACTACTATACAAGAATAATAATAATTCTAAAAAATACTATTACAAAAAATACTGTTACAAAAAAAAATGTAATTTTCACTTACACTTAAAAAAAGAAAAATCGAAATTTTATTGATTAAGGAAGAAAGATAAGTAATTAAAATGATAAATAATATAATAATTACCTAACAAATATCAATTTATTTAAAAAATATACGATAAAAATAGAATTTTTTTATTTTACAGAAGAATTTTGATAAAAATAATTTAAATGAGGGCCCTTTTTTCATATTTTACAGTAGATTTTGCTTAAATGTTTCAATAATAAAGGGCATTAAAGTTACGGATTTGTATTGAGTAGTATGCACAAATTTACGTGTGGTGTCAAAGCTCTTGAGCATGGTATCTAATCCTGCTTGATATTTTCTCCAGTTTATTCATCTGGAATTCCGTATTGGTTCTTTATGCATGGAATTGTTCTTGAACCAGAAGATTATGTGATTGTGCTTGAACATTGAGAGATTCGTCAGAAATTCCAGTTTTTACTCAAACAGTTGATTTTCATGTAAGCCAGCGTAACGTCAACTACTTCCTTCCTTTTAGAGTTTTAAAAGATAGGTTTGTTGTTTATATTTAGTAAAGACAAGTTTGTGGTTGGTATATACTAAAGGAATGATAATATAATATATATAAAGGAATGATTATAATGATAATGTACGGTTATAATCCTCGATTACTACAGCAACTTCTTTTGGAGAACAATCCTGCGTCTCGATAGAAAAGTAACCCGCAGCAACAGTTATTTTCTTATTCTTAATTTTTGTATCTTTGTTGTAAATAATTGAAGTGGTAAAATCCCTATCCCAATAGTTTATTTTAATGGATATTATAATCATTAGGCACGCGAGGCTTTTATAGGAGGATCGTTTCATTCATAGTCACTGGTTCTAATTTTTACATGAAGATACTAATATTTATTAGGATCCGCATTTATTCATTCATTTATTCTTTCACTTGCACATATTGGTTGTAACGTCCCTATATTTTTGAAATAACATTTCCACATCTAATTTTGATAATCTTGCAAAATGAAAACTGTTGAAGGTATATGGTCATGAATTGTATGTAAACTATGTAAAATAATAAAGATTAAACATTATTTTAATTTATACGAACGGCTACAGGGACAACCAATTAGAAATATTGTAATACCAACGAACTATTACTAAATTTCACACGGTAATATAAAGATAATAAGAAAATAAAATAAGGAAGTTTTAGATTTTACTTTAGGCCATCGGGTAAGGTCATGCACCTATAAACTAATACTAATAATTATAAAATAGCATAGATAAATTAGATAATATAAAAAGTGGTACAAAACACACAAAGATGCTTTTTATTTTTGGAATTAGTATACTTTAACTTCATGTTATTATCAAGTATTGAGGGTTCTTCAAGCTTAGAAATAATGGCATGGTGACATCCTGCTGTCAATATAAAATTTACCCACATTGTCCTTTCGGATAATATGCTCACTGAACAGTAATTACTACCAAACTTATAATGCAAGTAATATAAAGTACAGTTATTGATAACTAATTGTAATTTATTTTGCAATAATTATATTTTATGTATTTGTTCTTACTGATTTTGTTAATGTTAAACATTTAAATTATAAATTCGTAAATGTATAATTTATACTAAATGAACAAATAATAATTTTATATAGAAAATTAATTAAATATTTATTTATTTGCTTATGACATATTGAGATGTTACATTAATAGGAAATAAATTTATTTAATAGTAGTAATAATAGTAATTTAATAGTAACTGTGTAACCGGTTGACTCGCGCTAATAATTTTTATATGACTTTGAAAATGTATGAAGTGAAGTTTTAAATTATTGTTGAAAGAAGTTAATATTTGCACAACAAGTTATATAACACAACAGCAGGTTAAATAATATGAAGCAGAATTTAAAAGAAAATAACTCCTTGTTTATTAGCGTCTTTTGCTCTGAAATAGATTTTATACAAATTCAAATTATAAATGCGAATTTAATTATATTATATTTATTCTAAAAAGCAGACCGGACTTCTATTTATTGCGCCAAAGGTACGTTAATTTTATAGGTTATCGAGCAAGCGGTGAATTTAATTGTTAAATATGATTACAGAATTTTGTCGGTAAATCGGAGTATAACAATATCGGTACAGTTCGGTAATAAATTTGTCGGTAAATTGGGGTATAACAATATCGGTTTGGAAATTCGACTTGGAAGTTCAACTTGGCTTTCCATTCAATACGTAGGACAAGGCAAGATCTGAATATCAGAAGAGATGCAGGCAGAAAGGTGCTTCTAGCTTACTTGCGTCGCCTTTTATACATGAGCTGGCCCATAAGATCTGTGTATAAGCGCTCGGAGTTTCGTAGTATGCGTGGCCGAATGATACCGAAAGTTCGAGAATATTCTCAAGTGGCGTATTTACATATGTGTAAAAGTAAATAATGGGCGTGTATCGGTATGGGTGTGTGTGTATCTGAGATGAATGTATGTTTGTATGCGTTTAAGTTACAACTGATTAATGCACTTTGATAAATCAAAGTCTATTATTAATAAAAGAAAAAAAATTCTTTTTTTAGTAATTCTGAAAAATGTATATTTCATTAGTTTTTATAAATTTTAATTTGCTGATATTTTTTTTAATATTTTACTTTTATTTTTTAAACAATCCAATAAACAAAATAATTTTTAATATAATACATTATTATTTAATATAAGACATTATCTATTGATTACAAATTAATATATTTAAAATTTGTATAGAATCAACATATATTATTATAAACATTTAATATTTATAATGCTTACTAAATATTCATATATCTGCTTATGACATATTGAAACATAACAGTCAAGTCGAAAATCGTGCTGCCTCCACAACACATAAAGTCATTTCCTATCAGCCGGTGTGATGGCTGTGGGAGAGAAATATTTATACTAATAAGTTTATAATATTTATTTGAAACACCAGGTTATTGCTATCGCAGACGCTCTTTCGGTGAGACCGTTACGAAGACATCAGATGCTGCAGAGAATTAGCGGTGTAGTTAAGTATACGTCAACACCCACCTGAAAGATAATCACCGAGCGCTGCTTGAAGGGCGGGAGCGAGTGGTCCCATTTTTCTGGATCCACCAGAGAAGTTATCGCATAGAATAATTCATACAAAAACTCATGTTCGTAGTTGCAAAATACAAAGACGAGTACAAAATAATAAACGACATATCGAGATTTTATGCGAACGGTCGCATATTAAATTGTAAGAAGAACGAAAAAGATCCCCCGCATCGGACCCCACGGAAGCCAGTTTTTTCTTCCAGATCTGCTCCCACCCGTACTGTAGATGCAGATTTTCACCCACTTTCTCTTTTTTGACAATAGCAAAAAAATGCACCAAATAAATTTAATACCTAAAACTGTTTATTATTAACATTATAAGTATTAAATTATTATATATTTATTACTATAAGCTTATTAACCAAAATTATAATTCCTATTTTTTAATTTTTTTTATTTCATAGTGTGATTTGTTAAGCTTTATAATATTTTTAATGTTTAGATTTATTATATAACATTGTTATTTATTAATCATTTATTAAGAACTTTTTTAATTAAATTTAAACATTTCTTAAATTTATAATATGTACAAGTATTACTTGATTTTATATATTTACTAAATTTATAAATGAGTCAATTTATGTTTTTAGGATAATATGAAAATAAAATTTTCCTATAAGATCAATATTTCAAAAAATATATTGAATACAAAAATTTATGATAATTCGATGACTAACGATTTTGTAAAGTTAAAAAAAAATATAGGACAAAATAAATCGGTAAGAGAAGAATCAACTAAATCAGCTAAAAATTT
The DNA here is from genome assembly GCA_018907245.1 of Eupristina koningsbergeri. NCBI lineage: Eukaryota > Metazoa > Arthropoda > Insecta > Hymenoptera > Agaonidae > Eupristina > Eupristina koningsbergeri. The sequence continues at coordinate 1,026,152 of JACCHV010000014.1, forward strand.
AATACATTTTAAACCAAAAACAGAAAGCCTAGAGGAAAAAAGAAATAGAAAAAATGCTGTTAAGAATGAAAAAAAGGTAAATAAAAATACATATAGCTCTTAAATATATTAGTAGATCATTACGTAAATGGAAAGTAGTAAATGAATACTCTCTAACTTCATGAACATCGTAGATCAACTAACTGGTTTCCTTGACAATATCTTTATTTTTTTTGCATTTTCCTGTATAAAATCGCACTATTCGTTATGTGTTGGTTTTCTGTTTGGAAATATGTATCATCATTTTATGCTTTTAAAGTCACTTCTCTGAAATCTTATCTGAACTGTATTTATTAAAATTATTTGTAAACGGTTGACTTACGACACCATGATTAAGTTGAATTAAATTTTTCAAGTCTGGAAACAGTAATTAAAATAAAACAGTTAAAAGTTAAACATTGTGAATAATAAAGTTAAGTTATTGCATCAAGTATTTAAAGTAAATAAACTATTTTGTGAAATTCTTAATCATAGATATGTTAAATATTATAACTGTGTATCGTTGTCTACTTTATTTTTAAGACCATTGTATATAATAAAATTTTTTTATCATAAGTACGAATAAATATAGATAAAAAAATGGAATATTGATGTAATGATAGTGATGGAAAAATTTTTAACAAATGCATGTTAGCATAATTTTATATTATTAATTTGTAACGGGTTGGTCCTGCGTAGTAATTTATCTACCGTTAGCCAGTTGGGAACTAAAGTAGGATTTGAAAATTAAATAATTAAGTGTATTAAATTATTAAGCACATTATTATTTTATATTAAAATATAAATAATTAATCAAATAAAGTACATCAATGAAACATTAATTAATTAAGTATGTTTAAAAGCAATTGTTTCCATTTATTAGTTTATTACTTAAGCCACATCACTCTCATGCTGTTTAAACATCTCGTATTTGCTCCTTTTTTACTTTTTTTTTAACAAGCTTTTTGTTTCTCTTACAGCATACTTTCATCAGTTTTTTGTATGTAGTTTCCTTACTTTCTTTTCATATACACCATTATGTTTTCATTCTTCATTAAAAATTAAAAGTACTTATATTTCATTTTATTTTTATTCATTGAATATAAAAATTTATGATGATCCAATTATTCACGATCTTGTAAAACTACAAAAAAAAATACAGAACAAAATAATTTGGTAATAAAAGATTCAACCAAATCAGCTTATGGTTTTCGTATACACTTGACGTTTTGGAGAAATCCTACGTGCAAATCCGTCTCATGTAATTTGTTTTTATCAAGCTCTTTTTCTTCTTTTATCCCCGTATCTTTATACTGAATTTAAGCACACATTTAACCAAATATTTGAATAACATTATTGTTCATAATACATACTCTCATCGCCTCTATTTTTACATCTCATTCTGTTTATAAATGCTTTTTCCGAGGAGACTATGTACAAATTGTTCAATGCTCCGGCAAATTCAGATACTTATCATATTCTGCATTCTCTTATTCACTGTATAGTCTACCATTTTTTGATCCTAGTTTTCATTTTTCATTTTTATTTCTTTCTTAGAGATGGTTTGTGTTTTCTTTCTTTTTAATTTCTGAACGCTTTTAAGATGTATTTCACTTTCCTTTTTTTGTTATATTCAGATATCTTTCTGTTTCTTTTATATACCCGTTAGTGTAAATACTAACCTTCATATATCTTACTTCAAAGTCAAAGTCGATCAGTACAAGAGTGATAGTACATACACCAATAAAAGAATGAAAAGCCTGAAGAGGAAAATAAAAGAGTCAAATGTTGAGAAAAAGGAGAGAGAAATCAATTAATAATTAAATTAATTAAACTATTAAATTATCTAATTATAAGAGAAAATAAGATGATTAAAGCCTAGGTAATTCGAAATATTAATTAACTATTGATGATGATGAGTACATGTTTGAAAGTGTATTAGGCATGAATAAATAATAAGCGTGTCCTAGACTATAGAAGTTGATCATAATTAAATGTGGATATTAGCCATGATCAAACGGAATGAATAAACTGACGAATTTAACGTACGATTACTTATTACCTCATTATAATGAAACCAATGTAAGAAAGGCATTCACATCTATAGTGTATGCCATGAATTGGAGGCATGCAGAGATTCGAAAGTGATTAAAAAAAATTAGCAGAAATGTACAATCAATACCTTTATTTTCATTTTTTCATTCCATGTCTCAACGTTCTTCATTACTCTGCTCTTTAATTCTTTATTCCTTCTTTCTTTCATACTGTTTTGCAGTATGCAACTAATGCTCATATTATCTAATTTTGTTGTCCATACCAACAATTTTTTAGTTTATTTAACATAGCTTTGTTGATCTTTGACGAATTTATTACCAAGATTCCCCTTATTCCCAACTATGCTATTTTCCCGTATTCATTTGCTTCAGCTATATCATGCAGGATTTCCCAACCTTTTTATTTGATTTTTTTCATCATTCATTTCTGTTTCTTATTTTTTGTCCCTATTCCTTCGTTCTGTACATTTCTTTTATTTTCATAAATCTTAAAATTTCGGATAGCTATAGTCTCATCGACGTATTTTTGTTTTTCTACATATCTTCATTTCTCTTTCATTTTCCTATTATTATTTTTTATAAATACACCGCATGTTTATTCTATATCTTTTATTTTGTATATATCTTTCGTGTAAATTATCTTATTCTATCTCTTTTTGTTCATTAACTATCACTACTATCTTCCATTTTAGTTTTTCAGTTAGTAATATTCTTTTATCGTTCCATTTCTCTTTTCTCTATGTTTCTACAATGGAGACAAAATCTATCTTTTTTCTAGTATCATGTATCCTTGTTCCATAACCTGGATGCATTATTGAATACGAGTTTCCCATATATTTTTTTGCTTCATCTTCTTTTCTTTCCTTATCTTCCTCGTGCTATTTCTAATTTACTTAAAATCCGTTTTCATCTGTTCCTCTTTTTTTCTATCTTCTAAATGTTTATTTCATTACCTTGTTCTTTTTTCATGTTCATTTTATATTATAGCTTATTCGATATTTATTGCAATTTTTCTATTGGTTCAGTATACCTATGCACCATCTAAATATATATTTATTTTTTAATCCCGTACTTATGTGAAATTTCTTCTCTTGTTTTTTTTATCGTCTCATTTATATCTTTGTGCATTTTTCACTTCAGATCTGAGGTCTCATAAAGTTTCACCCCTATAAAATTATATTTACTCATCATCTCCACCTTTCCTTCTCCATTTTGCCATTATTATCACAACCATAATTCTCTGAATTTTATTTTCTTGACTTACCCTTCTACTTTTAATGTTTTCTTAAACAGCTTTTTCATATTTTATTTATTTTATATTTATTTCATATTACTTCTTCCTCATTCATCTCTCATTTTATTATTGCTTTCACTAATATTTTCGTCCCTTGAGTTTCTCTCTGTTTCAATTACCATTCTTCCCATTTCCATTATCTCCTTTAATATTATTGACTGGTCCTTGGTCATGCTCGATACTTCCAATCTTTAGTTCACCTTGCCTGAGCCGAAATTTATGATTCCTTTTCTAACATCTATTTTTTCTTTCTAACCTTATCGATTTATTCTCTTATTTTTTTATTCTCTTCGTCCATTTTTATTACTGTCGCTTCGAGTTTCTTTATTTTCTTTTCCCTTCTTAATCAATTACTTTATTTTTTTTCTATATTAGATACTCTTTCCTTCAGTACGATTAATTTTTTTACACTCAATTTTAACCTTTTTATCTCTTTTTTTCCTTATTAAATATGCTTCCATTTTCCTTAATTTTTTATCTTTCTTCTTTTTCTTTCCCGTCCATTATCCAGCTATTATCTTCGTTTATATTTATTTCTTTATTATTAAATATAACCTTTACTTTTGTATTATTTGATGTAAAGATTTTCGAATAGGTATATAGAATAAAAGTTATTGAACATACAATAACAAAATAAAAACCAACTTTGAGACTTCTACAACAGTATGTTTTCCTTTTTGAGACGTTATCATGTTGTTAATAATTAATTATAAATTTCGATAATTAACTTTACAAATGAACAATATTTTGTCTAAAATATATAATGGATTAGTGACTTGTTTCATCAATTATACACTACTGAAGCACGTTATAAATTTAACTTCGCTTTAACTTTTTAATAATTCCTATATTTAACCTTCATTTAAAATTCTTAAAACAGAAGTATAGTATTTATTGTATTTTGTCCTCTTATAATTTTTTCAATTGATTTTATTTCAATCATTTATGAAACAGGGCGTTTTCGATAATTCTTCTCACTGCTAAAGATATATGTATATTTTCAATCATTTACATAATTATAATTTTTTGCATATATTGTGTCACGTATGTAATATAATTATTAAAGCTAATATCAACTTTCGCATACGTGAGGAATTCTGAAAGGAAAGGAAAATGGTACATGTATCGGCAAAGAATGACAAAGCGTTAGGAAATTGGTAACGAAGAAATCGAACATAGGCACGAGTAACATAAAACGTTCGAGTAATAAGAACTTCTGAATCCGTCATTTTGTGAAAATTCTGCACCGGACCCGAAAATTAATACGCGAGGGTCAATCGGAAGACAATAGCGGAGATAGCTGACAGGCCGCTAATCAAGCGTCTGGAAGGCACTACGGATCCTGGGGAGAGAATTCGCTGATTTACAATTCTCCATCTAGCGCAAGTAATGAGTAAAATAGAAAGAAACATATGGGAATTTCGATTGCGAATCTTGAACGAGTTAACATCTCAAGGATATTCCGGTTTGGATCTCCTTTAGAAAGAATCAGAACTTAGATATTTCTGTAATACGACGAAAGAAACGGCTATTTTGTATGCAATTGTGTTAAGAGTCACGGGCTACTCAATCGATTATATTACACTTTAATCGCACTCTCTCTTTCGTTATTTGTTAATTAAAATAAATAATATTCTGTCTCCCTAACTACCGTTGTTACATTTATTTTATTACCAAACCTTATAAAGGTCAAAGCACTTTTACTGGTTTTGCTAGTGCAGAACTTTACCTGGTATAAGTTACGTTATCGCAAATTAATAATTGGAATATAATTATTGATGCATCGCAATAATTTAAATACGTAATAATTGCAACAAGTAAATGATTTTTTTAATTTTTTTGTGTTAGCTAATTCTTGTTTATATATTGGCTTTTGTTTTTTCAACGTGTAATGCTGGGTCATCAAAACATTTTAATCTATGTACTACATTATTTTTTCCCATTTTTTTGTCTGCCTAATTTTATATATTCTCAAAGTTTTTTATTGATTAAAGGGAATGTGCGTATTTCAAGTTTTTTTTTAAATATGTTAGTTCATTTATTGAAAAATTCATCAAATTATAAAAAAACTGCAATGCAAGGTATAATTTTATTTTATTATTATCAATATTATTTGATAATAAAATTAATAATGGTACTACAAATAATGTTGATAAAATTAGTTAATTGGATAATTTGTTTTCCAGCTAGAATTGAAACTGTTTCTTGAAAATGTAGTTTTGAGATAAAAGCGCTTAAAATTTTGTTTAATTATATATATATATATATATTGTAAAATAAAATTTTATATATTTAAAATAAATCTGCTATTTCAGGTTCAGATAATATAATATGTCTTCTTTTTTCTTAAATAAAGTGCATATTTTCAACTATGGTTTTTTCAAATTGTCCTAGCCTACTTTGAAGATTCTCCGTATCTTTTCTCAGGCTGATATTCACGTGTTATGTAATGTTTCTTGATAAAATCTATATCAAATTAATCATTTTAAAAAGTGCAAAGTACTAATTTTATATCATGTAAAATGTTCATAGAAAAAAAATTTATTAATTTGGTAATTTTTAATTTACTCTCATGGTATTTGAGGTAATAATGCCATAATAAGTTTTGTAGCTTTCTTCATTATTTTTGAGTATTTGATCCCTTTACACCTACTTAATAATTAACTTTCATTGAAATACTTGTAAATTGAAAGCAAAAGTTTTATTACAGATTTATCTAATAGAAAATAGTAATGATTGAAATTTTTTATGTTAAGACGTTTAGAGTTCACTTCATGAATAGGCGCACCATGTATCGTTAACAAGAGAGAAAATTTCATGATGGGAATTGTATTTTATTTCAATATATTTTGAATATTAATTATAATTTTTTTATTCATATTTAGAAAGTATGGAAACAACGAAGCATTTTCATAAACTGTTTATAACGAAATAATTACCGCTTCATGCATGCTAAGCTTTGCCTAATTGCAAAAACTGTTACTTCTTATTATAACCTCTTATTAATATCGTCTATAGATTTATTTATGTAATTTTTATAATTTGCGTTTGATTTACAATCATATTAAAGTAATATAATGAGTATAACTGCTCAGCACGAAATTCTCGTCGCGAAATATTGAACACTTGGCTTGGGTGATTAGATAGTCATTTTATGAATTTTTAAGATACTGCTATAATATTTTGATAAAGTATTTTGAAAATATTTCAATAGTATATTATTATCAAAATATATAGAAAAATTGATTTTTTTGACAGTATCAAGATAGTATCTTCTGTAACATTAACTTACTTTTACCGTTCCTATATTCTTTTGAACCTAAGCTCTAATTTTCTCTTTAAGTTGCAATTTAATTGTAATAGTCAAAATTCTGTTGTTTCTTTTTTTAAATCTGTTTTTCTGCCCTATTCTTCAAGGGTTTGAAGTTACTTCTTTATATCACTTTTTTATATTTTCTTCTCTTCCAAAGTAACCTGTACATACAATCTACAACATTCATATTTCTCAATTTACCTTATAAATTCTATAAAATACTTATTTGTGCACAGTCAAGTTTTTATACTATCAAATATTTTTTCGCAACGAGTCAATCCCGACAATGACGATATTATTGACGAGTAAAACGGAACATTTAAAGATCTAACATTCAAGTAGCCAAGTATAAGAGGATTGTATGATAAAATGCTTATACTACACCTATTGTTAAAATAAATTCGAGTAATAATTAAGTGTTAATTTTATAAAAATAATGTTATATTTGTACAAAATTAGATAAAAACTTAAAATGTTTTAAACAAAAGTGAAATTGTTGCTTTTCATTTTAAAAATTATTGGTTTATTTATATGTAATATTATATTATTAATAATTTTTTTTTAGATAAGAAGATGTGAACGGAAAGCTACTTTAAATCAATTTAAAAGAGAAAAGATGCGCCAAGAAAAAGTTTTAGTTAATGAAATACCCAATGGTCAAGTAAATCGTATATTTTGAATAATATAATTATGTATATGAATTCGAAGAATGATATTATTTATATATGTAAAAGATACATATGTTGATATTTGTATAATTAAAAGTTACTTATAAGTTTAAAAAAATTGATTTAATAATTAATTTAAGTAATACCACTTTTTTATGTATTATTCATTCAAATTTAAATTATAAAATAAAATATTTTTAATTAATAAAAAATTTATAATTGAATGAATTTAAGTCACAGGATTATTTTTGTAAAACTAAAATGAAATGAAATTAAAATCTTAAATTGACAAAAAAATTAGCAAATACGAAAAATTGAAGAAAGCTGTTGACCTTTTTTCTATTTTTAGTTATGAAATGGTTACTTTTATTAACTTTAATTGACTTGTTAACAAAACATATTTATTGTCTTATGAATTTAGAATAAAATATATCTAATCGTAATTTCTCATGTTTATATTACTTTATTATACATATTTATGTATTATCATGTATAGATTGTCATTTTTACATATTTATTATAAAAAGAGATAGAGCAACTTAAAGAGAAAAGGAAATACGAAGAAGAAAAGGGAGCGAAAGCAGAAAGTTAGGAATAAGTAGATAGTCTATTAAAGGAAATATCTTGTTGTCGAGCACAAGGAGCTCAGAAGAATTAGGGCTGACTGAAAGGGAAGAAGCTATTGAGGGCTTTTTAATAATTTTCTGAGTTGAAGTTTATTATAATAACATATTTCGAGTAAGTCCAATGTAAAAGATTTAATCCATAATATAGATTTCAAGTCTTCTACAACTGATTTTGAATAATTCATTTAAAATTTACTTTTATATTTCATATTAACTTTGCCTTTAAAAATATTTCTTTTTATTTTGTCATGGATTTGCATTTACTTCTTTATCATTTGTTTACAAATTCTGTTCTTATTATTGTATTCATATTATTCAACTTATTAATTATTATTTATCAGTCAGTAAATATTGTTGATATAATTATGGATGGTTGATATATTTCACTAAATCGGTTCTTATTTTTGTAAAGAATGTTTAATTCAGTTTTCATTACCTTTTCGTATCAAAGTCAATGATTTAAATTATTATAAAAGTAACTATTTTATACAATATTATGTGAGGTATATGAAATACGATGGATATATAAAACAATATTTTATAAAATTAAATTTAATAAAAAATGTGTATTTCATTTATTATTATCATTTTTCTAATACTGTGTTTATTTTAAATTCATCAATTTTGCATATTTTTTAAAAGAATTATTTTTAACTAATAACAAATACTTACCTGTTGCAATTCATGAAAACTAACTGTTTGAGTACTTAATTGGGCTCGTAGATATTTTTTTTAATTATTACATTTTTTAAGGTATCTGCAATTGTGAAAGTCATTTTGAATTTTTGAAATTTGTAATTCCATGTTTATGGTTTTATTTAATAGATGCTTACATTTTTTAAGTAATTTTTTAGAACTATGCATAATATTTTCTTGGTTAAAGTAGGTGATATCAGCAAATGTTAAGTTAATAACATGCTAGTTTCTGTAAAAATGCTATAAAAAAATTTATTGAAATAAAAAAATACTAAAAGAGCAAAAGGTTTAGAAAAATTAATTTATTCTTAACATATATTATTAAATATTCGAATTGATGAATTGAAGAAGGTTTTAGAAAAAAGTGTTCAATATTTTTTTATAGTACAGTAATGTAATATTTCGTAAAAGTATAAAATATATTTATAATAGAGCTGTGAAGTACAAGAAAAATAAAAATGTGTCAGATCTTGATTGACTACGTGAGCGAAAACTTGGTTATAGCATGTCGTAAAATCGAGGTATTATTAAACTATCAATTGGATCTTAAATTATAATTTTCTAATAATAGTGATAGTGATATTTAGCAATCTTTGCTAGAGAACTTACCGACCTTATGTATGCTAAGGCGCCTATTATGCGCTTCTATGCCTTATCAATCAAAACAATTAGCCTTAACCTAGTTAAGTAACTTAATTAAATATCAAATCTTGATTGCATTAAATGTTGTCGAGTTTAGCAGTAAAATGACATGTTTTGTTTTATTCTATAACGATTTGTCTCGGATACTAAACAGATTCATCTCTTCGCCACTAACATTACATGTAATATTAATCTCGGAAGTCAGAGCTGTTTAACCACAATCACTGATTTAGTAAGGGCGGAGTCCTGAATAACAACTTGCTACAGATTCTCATGCATGTCCAACAAAACAATCCTTTGTGTGTTTATGTTGCAGCCACCTTCAAAGAAAACAGTACTAAGCATTTATTTCATACAATATTTGACTCATAAGGAAAGTCAAGCTGATCCCCATCCTAACAACAACATGCGAAGTAAGAAAGAATTCTGACAAGAGTGGTCTCAACTACCAATGTAGTCAGAATAGTCTAAACATAGTCATTGATTTAGTATGAAGTAAAGCCCTGAACAGTAATTCGCAATAGATCCCTATGCAAACTCTTGGATCATTTAATTTTCTACGCATGAATTTAAATCTACTATTCTAATTACTTCATTGATTGATTTTAACCATTGTATTGTCAGTAAAGAGTTTATTCTTATGACCATATTCAAAATAGTATTCAGACTCAGTTTCCTGAGATTTGTGTGATCTAAAAAGAATACCTGTTAAGTGCTGTGTCTGAAGGTCACAAAAGTTAGAGAATATCAAAGTAGATATTCAGTAATTTCGAAATCTATCTTAAACCACCTCCAGTTTACATTTTTCTGCGCATTTATTTTGTTAATTGGTTGTCGATCCTCCAATGATTCGTGAGCTAGTCCACCAATAACATGATTTTACGTCTACTCAGCTTTAGATATGCGATTGCCAAAAAATAGGTAAATGTAATCCAATGAGTCTATTTTACTGCCTGGGACTATTATTCTTTCATTTATCGATTATAGAATTGTATAACCATTGAGAAATGACTCTTAATATAATTTTGAAATATAGCTTCTTTGCAATTTGTTGATCTAAGGCCTTTTGTCATATCTCTTGGACAGTATGTAAGCCTTATGATTCCATAGATTTTCCTGGTGTCCGTGTATCCAAATTAAGTTAACCTTATTGTTCTTGTCGAGAACGTTCAGCAATCGTTTGCATTATAAGGCTTCTGTAAATCTTATTTCAGGGTTATCCGTGGAAAATAGTGCCACTTGACTGTCGAAGCAGACAATGGTTAGCTTATTCTTGATATGTTTCTTCAACAGTTGTATAGCATAGTCAGTGATGACCCTGAATTCTATCTTAAAGATGAATATATGCATATAAAGAACAGACAATTTTAATAGATGTATCCATCTGCTAATTCCTAATTTTGACCCCATTTTCGTTCTTCAAACCATCAGTAAACTATGATAACTTATAATAATCTATGATAGTTTTTCTCTAAGATGCGAAACAGTGAAATACTGCCACTAAAGGATTACATATGTCCTGACATTATCTATCTTCAGAACTAAAGGTTTACTAATTTGAGGATGTGAAATTATTAGATCTTTCTTAATATATAGATACACAGCATAAGCACTCGTTTGTACCACTTAGATTAGAGGTGATATATTTAAAAGTAATAATAGTTGGTATATACTCTTATACTATACTATAACTTATTGAAGCTGTCCTACTATTATTGTGATCTCGTGCTGTGGCATCAATTTTTATAAGCAGCAAAAATATAAAGCATATAATCTATGTACATAACAATTATTTTTTTTATTGAACCATTGTGGATATTTTTTATTTACTATTTCTTCTATTAAGTTTTGTAATATGCTTAATAAATTTCTTTTTTCCCAGACACTTTCATGATATAGTATGAAAGCTTCAAGTTGACTATTTACAATTTTAACATTATCATCTGTTACGTATCTAATAGATCACGACAATATTTATTCTTTGATAATTCAATTGCGAAATTTTCTCTCCAGGTATCGTTCTGCCCTAGCCAAATCGGTTGAAGCGTTTTGGCCTTTGTGAGGTTCGGAAATCGTAATTTAATAAAACGCGAGATAATTAATATAATACTTTTGTTTTTATTATATTTCTCTTTATAAATGAGAGAGATAAGTATCGCAATGGGTAATACAACTTTCCTTTGTGTCCCGAAGCTAAGTCCCGATTGTGTAAAACAAATAAGTATTAAAGAACCCGAACCGAAGTACGACCGAATCTAATAGTCCCAATTTGAAGTCCAATTCAGAAGTGCCCCTACGTGTTTTTCGATTTGACTTATTACCTCCGTTGTATGGAGAAATTGCAAAATCCGCGGTTTCTCCCACTGGGTGCCTCTGTTTGATAATCGTTCTGTCAGCTTTCTCCTTTAACGTCTTTCAATTGACCTTTGTACATTTATTGTCACCTCTGATCTTGACTTTCCGTAATTTGTCGAGTTTGGAATTTCGTATTACTCGCGGGTTTCGCGTTACTCGCGACTCCGGTCGATTGTCTTGATGTTAATTTCCCAATGTTTCGTCTTTGCTTTCGCTGATATATATAAATAAGTCGTCGCGTATGGATATGCAATTTTACATACGTGACACGTCCGAGGGCCCTGTGTCGACGTCCTCGTCGACTAGAAACAATAATAACTTTGTTACTCTTTTTTTTTGTATTCAAAATTTCATGTTTGTTTGTGTTCGTGTAGATGTCTGTGTACGTGATTTCATTTTCTCTTTCGAGTCGCTACAATTGTTTTTGTCGTTCTCTCTCGTTCATATAATGTTTTAAACTTTAAATTTCTTATGAACTAAAATATACAAATCATTACAATGGTTATACATATTACATTATTTTCTTTCTCTTCATTATGCTTATTCCATGTTGCAGTTAGTGGCATATTTATACTTTCCTCTTCGACTCAGCATTTCTTTGATGATTTGTCCTTTCCTTTTATTAGTTATATTTAATATATATATAGACTATTTTTCCTTTCTTATCCCGCCGTAAATATTTTGTTGTTCTGAAACATACTCTGTATTAGTATTATAGTTTATAATTAATGTTTATGATATATCTTAATTTATTACTATTATTATGAATGATTGTATATATTTTTCCCATCTGCAACCCCTTTTGAATAGTTATTATATTATTACATATTAACATATTATGGTATCAATTGTTTTAGTATTGTCGAATGTCGTTATTACTTATATAATATGTATCTGTTTGTGTATAATGTATATAATAGTACCCGTGGCTCAGTTAGTAGACCGCTGGTCCACTGACTCGAACGGCGGCGGTTCGAATCCCGTGCATTTTGGAGTTTTTTTTTCTTTTTTTTTGTTGAGTTCCCTATTTTACTTATTATTATTATTACATTTTTGTCCTGTTTTGTGTATTTTTTTTCATTTATTATTTTTTTTTTTGTTGTGGGTTTTTTTTTTTTGTTGTTTTTATTTTGTTTTTTTTTCCTTTATTAAGTTTTTTTTTTGTTAGTTTACTTAATTCTACTGTTAATCTTTACTTATGCTATGGTTAGTTTTTTGTTATTTTGTCTTCACGATCTTCTTCCTTCTGGTTCCTCGTCGCTGTAGAGTCGCCAGGTGTAGGTTTTGCCGGCCTCTTCACATCTATCCTCCTCGTTGTTTAATATTGCATAATATACGCCCCTGGCGTCCGTCGGGGGCTCCCAGGCACCTCCATGCTGGAGCTCGTTATTATCCTCCTGGAGGTTGGCCCTTAGTAAGGTTTTGGCGCCAATGACATGGCGCTGCAACCTATGGATCACTCCCCTGATGTGTGGGAGTGACCAGAATATGCCCAGTGCCACCTCTTTATTCCGGGTCTGCCGGAACCTCGAGAGGTCCCAGCATCCCCGGTCTCGGAGAAGGGTCCAAACAAAGATAATATTGAAAATCTTTTTGAGGTTCAATCCTCGCGCTGCAACGGATCCGAAATTGTAATGTTTCTCCATGATAGTTGCAAGAAGAATGAGTCGCTCAGTTCTTCATCTCCCGTTGTCGCAAATCTTGTCCCTGTGATTCATTTTGGTATGGAAGGGATAGTTTGTTTATAATGAATGATAATGATACTGAGTCCTTCATTCGTTGCAGATTCATAGCATTAAGTTATTATTTTTTCTTACGATTACTAAAACGATTGTACATTTTGTATGATTTAAAAAAATTATTATATATATTACCATTATATTGTTACACTATTGCTTTATCTATTCGCCCTCTCTTGTCACCCGGAGGTGAGGTATGATAGTTTTGTGACACTTACCTATTCGTAATCCTATGATTATTATTATTATTATAGTGCTCAGTACTGTTATGGATGATATTCCAAATATAGTAACATTATTTTTTAATATTTTAACATTGTCATTATTTTCGTTAATCCGGCTAATTACCCGGGCTTTCTTTATTATTTCTTTTAGTCCACCTCCCTCAATTGTTAAATCTGAGTGTTCGAGTGTATCTTGTATGTGTGCAGATTTTATCTCCGGTGTCCATTCGTATATGTGTTTGGTGATGCTATCAGTGACCCCCCAATTTGTTAATATGGTGTCTAGGGTTAAATTTATTAAGCTTAGTTTAATTTGTAGTGTCTCGTCTGTTATTTGTTTTGTCGCGTCTATTTCTACACTAGATGTCTCCGCGTGACAACCCGATTTCAATGTTACTATTCCTGATCCGTCTAATTGTCGTCTTTCTTCCCCTTTTCCATCACATTGAATTCTCAATTCCTCGTTTTTGAGTACCAAATATATCCAGGTGTTTCTTCTTTCCAATCTAGTCCAATAGGATTCGCGCATATTGCCGATTTTGATATCACATTGCGATAGGTTAAAAGGTTGAATTCCGAAAATGAGTTTTATCTCGCAGGGACTCTCATTATTTACCCGTGCTCTTGGTTCTAATTTCCCGCATATGTATATAGAATTTATTTTAGTACATTCCCGTAATTTAGTTTCGGTAATTTTTATATATAATTGTGTTTTGAAGTCGACTGCGATATATTTAGTTTCGGGTTTTATGTAAAGCACGAGATTCTCGTCTTGTTGTTTGACTGGGAAGGGTATCAATTTATGTAGTTTATAGTTATTAATTTTTATCAATGGTATAGTTATGTCGTATATTATTTTTTGTCCATGGGTGATAACCTTTATAGTGGAAATTTTAATAAGTTCTTGGTAAAGTTTCTGTACTCAGTTTTTCGTTAATTTTTCTTGTCGTTTCTGTTATCAATTTTTCGTCAAGTAATTGCGGATGTATTTCGCCCCTTGCTGCTAATTGTGTTATATGTAATATTAATTGGGTACTTCGTATCTGAATATTAGTATAGTCTTCCAGTAATCTTATTAATTCGTCCCATTCTAGTTGCGTATGTATTTGTGCAATGTTACTTGTTACTTCGCTTATTTTGTTGCGCAAATAGTTCAGTTTTCTGTCATTATATTGCAATTTGGTTTCTATTATTTCGGTCTGATTAACCAAAAGTTGGCTTAATTCGCCTGTTTTTGTCTTTATATTGTCAATTATGTTTTTTAGTTCAGTTTCGGTGGTCTCGTCAAGTGTCCCAAATAAGAATTTACTGATTGTACCAATGAATGGCAATATTGCACTTTTTTCCCTTGTTCTTTCTATTATTTTTGCTATTTCTCGAATGTTCATTAATTCTTCTTTCTCAAGATGTTTCAGCCCATTAAATTGTTTCTCACACGTTTCTGATTTTATTTTATTTCGACATTTAGTAGATAGTTTATCTATGACGGCAATTAGATGATTGCTATGTAAGAGATTATTATTAGTGTCTAAGTATTGAATGATTTTCCAAGTGCTCCTCGACTCATGTAATGTTGCTACTCCTTCCATAAATATTCCGGGGCTATTCTTTATAGGCATTATAAAGTCGTCTGTTTTCGTTTGGTCCATCGTCCTGTAATATCCACATAATTTTCTTATTCATTAATGCGTTTTTTCTATGCGATTAACAAAAGGATTGGGGTAATAAGGATAGGCGGGGCGGGGGAAGAAATTTCCTTCATATATTATACATTTTTCCATTTTGTATAATTAAATTCAATACAGCCTTTGCTGTATACAAACCTACTGTTCAGTGTGATACCTGCACTTTCATGCCCTTTCATTCCTGGGTCTGCCTCTTGTCACTGAATTTTGGAGGTTCATTTATTTATTTATTTATTATGATGAAGAAATTCATTGTTGCTTCCCTCTTTTATTTATTTAAGGCGAATAATGTATGTTAATCGTATAAAAAAATTTCTTTTGTAATTCCAAATAATTTTTTTTTTTTTTTTTTTTTTTTTTTAATAATTTCGTTTATTTATTAAATTATTTATTTATTTACAGGTATTTTCTGTTTGTCGTGTCTATTGTCTTTGTTTGATTTGATTAATAACTTGTTTTTCTTGTGTTGACTTTATAATCCCCAAAATCATCATGGAAGGTTGTATGTGTCGTGTGGCCGATGCGTCAAGGCTGTTGCCTGCCGCTCCGGCCGCACAAGTTCGAATCCCCGTGACTCTGTCGATACTATATTTGCCGTTCATAATTAATGAATTAATTGTTAATTAACATTATTAAAACAATAACATTTGAAAAAATAAAAAAATTAAAAAATTTTTTTTTTTGAAATTTTGAATTTCATTTTTTGTTGAAATTTGCGGCTTAATATCATCAAAATTGAGGAATATTTTAATTTTGTGGTTTTTCGAAATAAAATTTCATGTGAATTAGTAAGAGAATGAATTTTTAAGAGAAAATAAAGAATCCTATACTTCATTTACCGATTTTATTCCCGAAAATATCTGTTTTGATGTGTATTTTCGTCGATTTTAGTGGACTGTGGAGTTTGAGTTTTATACTGTATTTACTCGTATGTCGAATGCTCGTATGTTATGTAAATGTGTGTGGGGGAGGGTCACTCCTTGTTTCTTATTTTTCGCCAATTATATCCGTTCGATTTTTTATGTGGGAGGTGTCCTACTTATACGTACTGAGTACCGCATTAATGGCGTATCGATAACTCTCGGATATTTTTTTTCTCTGTTCTGTCCCCATAAGAATAATTATGTTTTTTTTTTTATACTCATTCGTAATAATAATAATTAAGTATATATTTTATTTTATTGTACTTATAATTATTCATTATTTCTACATGCGATTATATATGTAATATTAGTGTTAAATTATTAGATAATCATTAATATCGAGATTAATATACGTATATCATTATTAGTAAGAATTATACATGAGTGTTAGTGATAGAAAAATATTTTATAATTATGAATAAGGAATATCGATTGAATGATTTTTTTTTGTTGAAATTGTGCATTTTTTTTTATCACTTATGGTTTTTCACGTTTCAATTCATTTGATCTTTTTAGCTTGTCCATGTGAACTACTCTCGTCCCTTTTCGATGTTTTAACGTAACGTTATGTGTTTTATAATTTATGCCGGTGATTTCATAGGGGCCCACATATTGTTTTGCCATTTTTCCTAATTGTGGTTCTTTTAGTCTGTAAACCATTTCACCTTCTCTGAAATTTCGTGTACATATACCTCTATCATAATAAAATTTGGATCGGTATTTTGATTGAATTAAATTCATTGCTGCTAACGTTTGTAATTGACTCAGCTTTTCAATTATTTCTTGAAGGAATTCATTATAAGTCGCGCAATCGTTTGATATTTTGAAATTTGATGGTGTCCGCGCTTTTCGGCCGAAAATCAATTCATGCGGGGTATATCCCGTAGCATCATGCTCTGTACAATTATAGGCGTGCTGGCATAGACAAATCCATTCGTCCCATTCTCTATATTTTACTATATAACTTTTTAAGTATTCCGTTACTGTATGATGCATTCGTTCAATACTCCCGTTCGATTGAGGATGATATGCAGTGGTGTTGAATTTTTCGATGCCGAATATTTTAGCGAATTCTTCCAGAGTCTTATTGATGAAGTGAGTACCCTGATCTGTTAATATTGCCGCCGGTGGTCCGAAATAGCATATCATCTTGCCTATCATTGTCTTCGCGACTTCAATTGCTGTAGCTCGCTTTACTGGTGTTAGTATGCAATATTTCGTTAGTAGATCTTGCATCGTCAAAATATACACGTTGCCGTTTTTTGTTTTTATTAAGGGGCCGTAAAAGTTTAATGATATTTTCTCAAAAGCGTGAGATGGTATGTCCGTAATAATCATTGGCATTTTTGTTTTTTTTCTTACTAATTTATTCGTTTGACATTTTACACATGCTTTTACAAATTGTTCTACCTCGGGTCGCATGGTTTTCCAATAGTAATCGGCCGCGATTTTTTTGTATGTTTTATTTATTCCACGGTGGCCCCCCATGGGTGATTCGTGATATTCTCGAATTATTGTGTATCTATCCTGCACTTTCGGCGTGGGGAGATTATCCTTGAGTAACACTATACCGATGTTTTCGTTATCAAATAACTCGTTGCAACATTCCACGAAATAATTCCATTCCGTTTCCATCATCAGCTGTAAATCTTTTATTACTGCAATGCTCTTAATGTTGTTATTACGACACATGATTTTTAAATTTCTGACACTTTTGATTATATCGGTTCGCAATATTGTATCATTTACGTGACCTTTGATGGTTACCCCTATAACAGCTATATCTTGAATTCTCTTTAGGTTTATCTCGCCAATAATATATTCCCTGTTTTCCCAGGAGTTGAGAAGTATATATTCTCTGTCGATTAAAGCTTCCAAAATTTCGGTGTTAAAACTTATATCGGCAGTCATCAGAAATACAATATTTTCGCGATATTTAAAAGGATGTTCATTTATTAGCTTAACCCTTGTAAATTTTGCGTTAGGGTCTTCTCTCCACGGCGGTGTTAGTGGTGGGAGGTGTAATCGCGTTACTCTGTGTCATTCCAATGCAATTGGGCCTCGCGTTATTTGATCTTCTTCGCTCTCGGTCAAGGCCGTGTCTTTTTCTCCGGTCTCGGTTTCAGTTGACTCTATGACCGCGTTGCTGACCTCGTGATCGGTTTTATCACTGTTTACACTATCATTTTTGCTGGATCCCGATTCGAATTCTGTGGATTCGCATGTTATCTGACGTCTGTTTGCTTTTACATATGGTGTATAATGGTTATTTTCTAAATGCAAATGTATAATAGGGTTACGAATTTTATCGATAAAATGATAATAAATTAATTTGTTTTTTGTAATTTGAAAATATATGCAAATATTAAAATTGAATTCTCGGCAAAATATGTATACGCAGTCATCTTTTACCCATTCATTATGAGAATATAAAATTTGGACCGCTTCTTTCGGCTCTTGGCAATCATCTAGAAATTTCGAATTTAATAATTTTTTTCTTAATTCTATAGTTGAAATAGATAGATTAGCAGCAATTTTGAGACTTTGGAACAGACAGTCTCCAGGTGGTTCTATCGGTATTATTTCCCGTACGATGTTCATATCTGGTTCTATGCATTGCAAGCCCTGATTGTATAAAGGTAGATATGCGTTTTTATTGTTTTCGTCCTCAAAGCTTACATCTTTAATGGTCTTATTTGTTAATTGATCGGTGTTACTGGGAATTTCGCTCTGTTCATCATTCGGATTGGCTTTCGGTGATGTTATTATTTCATCGAATACAAAATTTGATAACCGACTCGACTCGTGGCTTTCATTCTTTCGCTCTTCTCGAATCTCTACAAGTCCTGTCGTTTCTCTTCGAATTTTTACGTCCCATCCTTCGTGATCTTTTGCACCTGTTGTTATTACTTCCACGGTGTATTTCTTTGATTCGTTTTTTATCTCTTTCGGTTCTTCCTGGTTATATTCGTGATCTTTTTCTTTACTTATCTCTCTTACCGTGATCTCGTTACTTCCCTTGTTCGCTATGACCTCTAGATGTTCGAGAGAGCTATCTTCGTCGTCACTAGAACCGTGAAAACTGATTTTCTGTTTTGCATTAATTAAGCCCGATTTCTCAAGAGGTGTGCTTGCTGATACGTTCCCTATTTTCTCCGAATTCTTTCGTGTTGACTGGGCTGGTACATTAATGCCACTAGTTGTCGCTGTTTCCGGGTCTGATATTTTCGAATCGCATAACTTATTCCGCTTGTGGAAGCCTCTTTTTCGTTTGTTCTTTTTCTTTTTTCCTTTCCAAGGGTCCCGTTTTTCATATAGTTTCCAGTCCTCGCTCTCAGTTTCGCTTGTGGGCTGTATCGATTCCACATCCGATCCTATTTTGCTTTCAGAATCACTCACGCGTTTTCGTTTCTCTACCATGCCGATGTATCCATCTTTGAGATTTTCTAACTGTCTCTGTTCTTGTGACTCCGCTAAGGCATATAATTTGTCTCTGGGCAATTCTGGGTTTACTTCGCCCTCCTGAAGTATCGGGTTTCGTGATAATGCATCCGCGTTTGCATTCTTTATTCCTGGTCTATATATAATTTCAAAGTCGTACCCTTGTAATGATGCTTTCATTCTATTAAACTGAGTATCAAGGTGTTTAGTTGTGTGAAAATGTTTTAGCGGTTCATGATCTGTTATGATGGTGAATTTTGTTCCGTATAGATAAAATCGAAATTGCTCTTTTGCGAAAACAACTGCTAGTAGTTCTTTATCATATGTCGAATATCTCAATTCTGGGCCTCTCAAACATTGTGACGCGTAGGCGCACGGTCGGTCTTTTCCCAATTCGCCTTGGCTCAAGATGGCTCCGAGCGCGTAATCTGATGCGTCCGTTGTTACGATAAACGGCCTTGCCAAGTCAGGTGCTTGAAGAAACGATTCACTACACAGTATGTTTTTAATCTTATCAAACGCTTCTTGCTGTTTCTCTTCCCAGTAGAATGCTCTTGTACTTTTAATGACCTCCAATAATGGCAGCGTTATTTTCGCATAATTTTGAATAAATTTCCTATAATATCCGGAAAATCCGAGAAATTGTTTTATCTTTCTTGCTCTGGTCGGTACAGGATAATCTTTAACTGCCGCTATTTTATTTGGATTCATGTATATTTTTCCTGATCCGGCGATGTGTCCCAGGACTTTGGCTTCATTTTTCAAAAATTGACATTTCTTGGGCTCGATGGTTAAGTTGGCGGTCTCCAGTTTGCGTAGGACCCTTTCTAATCGAATTAGGTGTTCTTCAATGGTATCCGAGAAGATCATGATGTCATCGAGATATACCTCTATCTCTTTCCTTGATAGTCCAGCTAGCGCTAACTCCATTGCTCGCATGAAGGTGGTGGGGGCTCCCTTCAGACCCATAGCCATCCGGTTATACTGGAAGCTACCTCTTGGCCCCGATGATGCTGTTAACGGTGCTGAGATTGGATCCATTTTTATTTGGAAAAAGCCAATTTTAAGGTCCATGATGGATATGTAATTTGACCCTGCGAGCTTATCAATGAGTTCGTTCGCGAACGGTATGGGATAGCAATCCCCCAAGGTGATCTCGTTTAGCTGTTGAAAATCTGTCACCAACCTCCATCTCTGATTGCCTTGCGCATCCGGTTGTTTCGGGACAATCCATGTTGGTGAGCAGTACGGGGACATCGATGGTTCAATGACGCCTTTTTCTTCTAATTTGATTATTTCTTGTTGCAATATTTTCTTCAATACGGATGAATACCTGTATTGCTTTGTTTTTAGTGGTCTGTCGGATGTTAGTTCTATCTTATGAGTCAGTAAATGTGTTGCGGCCAGCGGCTCATCATCTAGACCGAAGCTTCCTGTGTATTTCCGTAATAAATTTCTGAGTAATGTTATCTCTTCGGTATTTCTTCCCTCAACATCCACGAGGGACATAATCATATTAAGTCTTTGTTCCCGTTGTTCTGGGTTGTCATTTAGATAATTGTTAAACCTTTTAATATCAGTGATTGGCTCCGCGCAATCATCATTTTCATAATTATCATAATTTAATTTTTCGGTGAATAAATTGTTAATGGTCAATTGATTTATTTCACCGCCCCTCTTATTATATGTTGTTCCTACGTCTACTTCACCTTTGTCTTCCATTACGTAGCACGGTAGTAATTCAATTTCCAGTATTGATATGGAAACAGGCATCTCGTTGGTGTTTGTACATTCTATGAATATTACCCCTTTATTTGAAACGGATAAAAAATTGCCGAATAGAACTCCTGGTGCCAAGTTTTGAGGTGGCACCCAACCAATTTTCGTGTCTCCTTTTACACGTGCGCAGACTCTCTTTCTCGTTTTCGCAGGTATCTCAATATTATTGTCTCGAACGAAGGGTATTATTATATCTCCTAATTTTAAATATCGGTGCTCAGCATTAAGCATTCCTTTATATTTTCCTATTATGTCCCAACCCAGGATTCCGTCGACATTAATCGGTATATCCTCGAGAACTACATGGAATTCGCATTTGACGACATGTATCGCGATCGGTAAGCTTCCCACCGTCAGACATTTTCCTTAGGCGAAGCCGTGTACCATTATCATGACATTCTTGTCGATTAATTCGCTCATTTTGATTTTTTTTCCTTTAATTATAGATACCTCCGCTCCTGAATCTACGAAAAAAGAGGCTTTGTTGTTTACAAATTCTACCGCATGGATTTCTATAACGGGCAATTTTCTTCCGCCTTCCATATAATTAAATCTGGCTACTCTTATTTGGGGGAATTTTTTTCCTTTGGTTTCTATGTTCTCCTGCTCAACAATGAGGGACTTTGTTGAACAAGTGTTTAGTTTAAATGTTGATCTCTGTTATCGATGGTTGTGATATTTTCTATTGGGTTTTCTTGATTCAGATTGACTCTCGCGTCCTGCGAGCGTGGCGCGTTATCTAACGAATGTCTCTCATAGTGGAATCGGTCAGGGGGAGGGCCGCAGTTATTCGCGGGACCGATGTTAGCGTAATTTGCCCTATTATCAGTATTATTGTCATATCTTCCCCGATCTCGATAACTATTTTCTTTGTATCCATTATTTCGATTATAATATCCATTATAGTCGTTGTGATAGCTACGACGATCGTTCGGCCTTCCACGATAGTTATTTTGGCTCCGTTGATTCGCGTATGGATCGTTATTATAATTACCTCGGCGATCGTAATTCGGGGAAGCTCTATTATTTTTGTTTGGATTATTAGGATAGGGCGCGTTATTTCGTTCCCCGACGGGTGGTCCTGTGTACTGGGGCCTTGGCGCACTTTGTTGGGGCCCTAACCGCATTCTTCGTTGATCCATTTCTCTTAACAAATTCCGACAGTCAGCGGTATCATGCCCTTTCTTTTCACAGTATTTACACCACATCGGCGGTTGGTAAGGTCTATGATAGCGCGGGCCACGCCCATTGTTGTCGCGCTCGCCGCCTCTCTCAGTTCGGACTTAAAGTTCTTTATCGAATCTCGTCGCGAGGTTAATGGCTTCTTCGAGGGTCCCAGGCCTTCTTGCATCTACCCGGATAGAAATCGAGTCGATTAACCCTACGATAAACCTCCTGATAACTAGCTCCTCGTGTTGTCGGCGATCCGGATGACGACCGATATGTCTAGTAAGGCAGTCCAATTCCGTTGCCGCGTTTAATTCCTCACGTAGGATTCTCATGCGATTCTCGAACTCAAATACAGGTTCTCCGTCCCTTTGCACGCATCTTTTGATTTTATCTACTGCGTCTTCCACGGCCCCAGGAGCTCCGAAAACTGCTCCCAAATCAGCGATGAAATGCTCAATCGAATCATAATTGCTTAATTTAGATCCCATAAATCTCTTTGCTTTCCCGATCATCTTATTACTTAAAGCACGTAAGATGAACCGCTCCACTTAAGGTCCTTCGTCGTCTAGAGTTTTATTTATCCAGTTTATTAAATTCAATATTTCGTCCGGTTCGCCTGAACATTTCGGCATTTGATCTGCTACTTTGTAGGGTGGCATACTCGACCTCATATAGAATTCCGGCATATATTCAGATTGTCGAACAACTTCGACAGGCGCATGAGACTCGCGAGGTCGCAAGGGTGTGGTTTGAGGCGAGGGTATTGGTCCGGCCGCGTTCATTCTAGGCGTATTTACAGCTGTTGTCCGCGATTCGCATGGCGACCTTTCTTTTTCTTTTCGAAGCCGATCTATTTCTTCTCTCATGGCTTTTATTTCGGCCATCAGCTCCTCAAACCGGCGGTCCCTTTCGTCAATATTGGTATCGGGAGACACGGTATCTACGCTCGGCCATCCGCCTAGGTCGATGATGTTTTGTTCGTTGGCCATCTTTAGACTTGTTTTTTCGGAATCTCGCTTATCTAACCCCACGGTTCCTACTGATTTTAATTTCTGGATATTATCTCCACAGACTCGTAGTTGTTCTTCCGGAGTTTCTACTTCGACGAGGAGGCGATGAGCAAATTCGAACGTTATCTCTTTTTCGTTCGCGGAATTCCACTCACCGGACGCTGTTAAATTAGACGATATTAGACGCGGTTTATGCTCACGTTCGTATGACTTACTACGTGTAAATAACTTAAATCCTTTCAACATTACCGGGAAAAAAAAAAAAAAAATTATTTATTTGATTTTGATAATTCCGAAAAAAATAAAAATTTCATTAATTCCGTTGGATCGAGTTCTAACCTTCGGTTCGGGTCACAAATTTCACAAATCAATCAATCAATATCTTCCTTAGGCGAAGTACGCAGCATGCATGTAATTTCATAAATTATGCAAAAAGAAATATGAAAAACAAGATATATATATATTTTTATTTGTACTTACATTAAGACGACAGCTATGATTGTTGCGACTCCATAGCTCGTCATGGCCTTCCTTGTGTTGTATCAGCTTTTTTGATAAATCTTGTTCTCGAGCTGTCTCTTCCGATAAATCACTCGCAAAAAAATTTCCGATACCGCGACAGAAAAAATCCTGGTCACGGCACCAAAATTTCTGTTACGTAGTTAAAGGGTCACGACTATGGTTATTCCTCAATAATCGAATCGCGACAAAAATTCTCTCTTCAGGTATCGTTCTGCCCTAGCCAAATCGGTCGAAGCGTTTTGGCCTTTGTGAGGTTCGGAAATCGTAATTTAATAAAACGCGAGATAATTAATATAATACTTTTGTTTTTATTATATTTCTCTTTATAAACGAGAGAGATAAGTATCGCAATGGGTAATACAACTTTCCTTTGTGTCACGAAGCTAAGTCCCGATTGTGTAAAACAAATAAGTATTAAAGAACCCGAACCGAAGTACGACCGAATCTAATAGTCCCAATTTGAAGTCCAATTCAGAAGTGCCCCTACGTGTTTTTCGATTTGACTTATTACCTCCGTTGTATGGAGAAATTGCAAAATTCGCGGTTTCTCCCACTGGGTGCCTCTGCTTGATAATCGTTCTGTCAGCTTTCTCTTTTAACGTCTTTCAATTGACCTTTGTACATTTATTGTCACCTCTGATCTTGACTTTCCGTAATTTGTCGAGTTTGGAAGTTCGTATTACTCGCGGGTTTCACATTACTCGCGACTCCGGTCGATTGTCTTGATGTCAATTTCCCAATGTTTCGTCTTTGCTTTCGCTGATATATATAAATAAGTCGTCGCGTATGGATATGCAATTTTACATACGTGACAAATTAAAAAAAAACATGAAATTGTAAAAAAAAATTAAGATAAATATAAGAATTCTATGAAGATAATTATTTTTATCAAGTATTTATTAACAATGAAAAATAATAACTAAAACCATGGATTACGATTCGGTTGGGAGAACACGTGTAAGAAAGTATCAAACAATCGGAAAAAAAATAAACGATTAAAAAGTAGGGAAAAGCAGTAGAAAGCAATGAAAAAAGAAAGAACGGCAAAAATAAGTTTAAAAAAAATAACAAAAAAGTAATCCAGAAAAAAATAACGAAAAAGTAGTCCAGAAAAAAATAACGAAAAAGTAGTCCAGAAAAAAATGTATAGTCAGAGTGAAAACCCGTTCCAAAAAAGGAAGAAGTGCAAATGGTACCAAGGTATGACGAAAATTGAAAACTGAAGCGAAAGGTACGTATTGGAGCAGAGGTGAAAAAAAATAGGAAAAGAGAGAGAAAGGTGGAAATACAAGGAAATGAGCGGAAAAAACAAGAAATATTAAGAAGAAGGGAAAGGGAGAAAAAATAAGAGAAAATTACGACATATATCAAAAAAGTAAACTTTGAAATGAAGGAAAACGTTAAAGAGGGAGGTTTACGAAAAGACGAAATGGAACACAATGGTTACATAAAAAAGCTAAAAAAACTGCAAGTTAAATTAAAGAGGGAAAGGGATGAAATGGAAAGGGCAACAAAGAAAACGGAAAAAAGAATAGAGAAAAAGAAGAGCAAATGGGAGAATATCAAATATGAAATGAGAATAAAAATGGGAGAAGTGTAGCAGAAAGTGATCATCTGGCAGAAAAGTTGAAAGAGGATGAAGGAGGAAAGGAAAGAATAAAAAAGAACTGGGGAGAAAAAATAGAGAGGCTAGAAAACAAGATAGAGTAATTTATAGAGGAAAACGAAGAGAGTGAAAGCGAAAAGTCGGTAATAAGTAGAAGGTTTAGTGGAGGAAAGAGTGTGTTGTTAAGCGCATAAAGCTCAGAAAGATCAGATTTTAATAGAAAGGGAACTAGCTAACACTAGAAAATTGCGCTACAAAAGCTGGAGAAAGAAGAGAGAGAAATGTAACGGTGAAAAGAACAGACAAATGTAAGATGGAGAATAAAAAACAAGGAATGGATAAAGGTACTTTTGAATTATCGTAGTGAAAATGCTGAGTTGAGAGGCAAAGGAAAAAGAGATAAGGAAGAGATAAGTGATGAGATTTAAAAACAGGTTGGGAAACAAGAGCATTTTTATAAAGAATAACCTAATTTTGAGGAAAAGAAAAAAATAATACAAAATCCAAGCATCGATCATAAAGGTGAAGGAAGAAGGAATACAGATGAGAATCGGAAGGGGTAGAGTTTGACATGAAGGTGTATGAATACAGTGGATGGAATAGGAAATAATTGATGAACTAATAAGAGAAAGAGGAAAGAATGAAAAAGGGAAGAGGTGAGTGAAGGAAAAATGAATAAGTGGGAGCCAAAAAATGAAGGAAATGAGAAGAAGAAAGAAAATGAAAATAAAGAAAGAGAGGCAAGAGATAAAGGAAAGAAAAGAAAAATAATGTTTTTGAAACGTGGTGGAGGTATGGAATAAGGACAGTAGATTTTGGAAAGGCTGGAAGGATATAAACTGTATCTGTCTAACTGATACATAGATTGAAGAAAAAGTGGAAGAAAGCATCAAGAAGATCCCAGATGAATGGGCATAAAAGTGTACAGGAGCAAAGAAAGAGACAGAATAAAGGAAGCTCTAAAAGAGGATTCGTTATAAGAAAAAGAAAAGACTGAAGGCAGATAAGAAACAATCTGTCATTGAACGCAAGGGAGGGGTTGATAAAGGCAATAATAAAAGAAGAAAGGAAAGAAAGAATTAAAATCTGGGCATGGTATAATAATGAGCGGAAAATAGAAGAGATGTGGGAAACAATAAAAGAAAAAAATATGGAAAGGGAAATCCAACCATAATTATAGGAGACGTCAATATAAGGATAGATCAAGAAGGAAAAATGATAGATGTAGAAAATAGGGAAAAAGTAAAGAGGAGGAAAAGCAAAGACAAGAGGTGTAGAAATAAAGGGAAATTGCTAGTAGAAAATACCGAAGAGAGTAGTACATACATACAAGAGAGTACATACTTAACGGGGATGAGAAACGAGAGTTTTTAACGAGAAACATTAGGTGCAAGAGGAGTAACTATGATAGATCTGGTGATAATAAACGAAAAAGTAGAAAGGTTCTAAGAACCTTTCAGGATAGAGTAATATCACTTACTGATCTGAATCACGTAAAAATGGAAAAAGGTAATAAAAACGAACAGCAATAAAAGAAGACAGATATGACTGAATAGAGGAAAAGATAATGGAATACAAAAGTAAGACAAAGGGAAAAAAGGAGAAAAAGAAAATGCACAAGAGGAACAAGTGGAACAACAATGAACATGATTAAAAAGTAAAATAAAGAAATCAACACCGAGAATGAAATAAAAATAAGAGAGAGGAAAAGAAGACAGAAGAACTGGTGGAATTAAGAATGTAGTAAATGAAAAACAAAAATCAGGAAAATACTAAAATATTGGAAAAAGAAAAAGGGAGACAAGGAAAAGTACTGGAGGGAAAAGAAGGAATGGGAAGCTCTACGTGAAAGAGAGAGGAAAGAAAAAGAGATAAAAGAAGAAATAAAATTACGGAAATTGAAGGAAAACACATGAAATTTTTTAAATAGATGAAACAAGAAAAAAAGGTTTAAAGAAAATAAAATTAGCAAGGATAGATGGAAAAAATACTTTAAAGAGTTATTAGGAGGGATAAACAAAAGAGAAACAGGAATAACAATAAAGTAATTAAAAGAAGGGACAAAGGAGCTAAATAATTAGAAAATAATAGTGGCATGGAAAAAACTAAGGATAGGCAAAGCAGTAGGAGGGGATAGAATTACAAACGTGTCAAATATATAGAGGGGTAGAGATAAAGGGAGAACTTATGAGAAAAATATGAAAAGGGGAAGAGATGCCGAATAACTGGAGGACATCCATAGTGATGACTATTTATAATAAAGAAGATTGAGAAGATACCAGTAATTACAGAGGGATATCGCTGCTGTTAACAACACAAAATATACAGTGAAATTTTAAAAAACAGTTTAGAGAGAGGTAGAGTGAAAAGGAATAAAGCACCAAACAGGCTTTAGGAAAGGAAAATCGGCAATAAAAATATATACGTTGAACCATCTCATAGAAATATCGCTGAAAATAAAGATTGCAATGTATGCTATGTTCATAGACTTAAAAATGACCTTTGATATGGTGGATAGATGCGTATTATGGGAGGTAATAGAAAAGGAAGGGATAAACGAACACCTCAGGGAGAGATTTTTTATTTATTTTATTTTCTTCAGAAACCCAGAAAATAAAAGAAAACTAAAGTAAAAATAAGAATAAAGGAGAAGGAGACGGATGTGTTCTGGATAAATAGAAAATTAAGACAAGGGTGCAGTCCAATCCTATTCAACATCTACACGGTGGGGTTGGAGAAAGAGATGAAGAAGCGAGGAGTAAGTGGAATAAGGATAGATGGGGAAAGAATATGGACGCTAGTATATGCAGACGACATGGTAATGATTATTGAAGGAAAAAAGATTTACAAGATATGATGGAAACGCTGAGGAAATTCTTAAAAGGTAGGAAATTTGTATTAAATACAAATAAGAGAAAGGTAATGATAATAAAAAAAGTAAGAAAATGAAAAGGAGAAAAATGGATATGGGATCAAAAAGTACGAAAAGTAGTGGAGTCAGTCAATTATATAGGATACGTTTTCAGTGCAAAATGAGATCACGAGAAATATACTATTAAAAGAAAAATGAAAAGTATAATAGCAACAAAGAAATCATAGGGAATAGGAGAAAGGAAATATAAAAATAACTTCAAGAGGATAAAGACTATTTGAAAACCTAGTGAGAAATGTGTTGGGTTATGAGGTAGAAATATGGGACTGGAATAAATAGAAAATATTGGAAAAAATAAAAACGAACTACTACAAATGAGTACTGGGGTTAGACTTCTGTACATCCAAATATATAGTTTATAAGAAGATAAATAACCTAAGAATAAGTAGCATATACAGTAAGAGCAGTAAAGTTCGAAGAAAAATTATCGAATATGGAAAAAGGAAGACTGGTCATAGGATGTTAGGAGGAAAAAATAAAGAAAGAAAAATAGAAAGGAATGAGTAGAAAATGAAAAATAGCTGAATAGCTTAGTTTGGAGTGAGAAATAAGCTAAGATGAAAAGAAAGAAGGGGAGAACATAATGGTAGAAATGAAGAAGAAGGCACAGGAAATAGAGATTCGAAGGATCTATTATAGGATTCAAGAAACAAGATTCAACGTAAAATATAAATAGTTGATGGAACAAGGGACATCAACATACCTCAAAGGAGAAAAAGAGAACTTAAAAATGAAAGGTATCGCTAGAATAAGGTGTGACAATATTATGGAGCAGAGAAAATATTGGTTAAAGGGGAAAGGAAGTGCAAAATTTGTAGAAAAGAGAATAAATCGTGGAATCTCCTTATGGAAGTGTGTAAAAGAACAGAAGAAGAAATGGAAGAACTGAGGAAAGGAAAAAAAGAAAAGTAGAAAGTCTATGAAAAGGGTAAAAGGAGTCATAAGTAATTACGATCTTCTGAAGGAGATAAGACTAATAATAATAATAATACTTCATGATTCATTATTTTTATTCTAATGTATAAGACTAATAATGTTTAATAATTATAATATTTCTAAGATTTATTGAAATTGTAATGATCCGACCTAAGGTTCATTCTCTGGAAATTTTTGTAAGTTGGAGTATTCTGAATCTTCGAAATTATTGTCCATTTTTTCCAGCGGAAGGCAAGTATACTTCTATGCCCCGCTTGATAGCTAAATGCATTTTTTCAGGACATAAATATTCGGGAACATTTCATTTCCTATTCTGAAGTGGTGATTTTGGAGCTGCTTATTAAAAATTTATCTACTTCGTTTCTTCGCAGGGGTGGCTTTATATTGTCGCGAGGTAATGTAGGCTTTAATGTACTGTTATAGAGCTCTCTTTAATTACCCTCCTCTGCTGCTTTAATCTAAAAAATAACGGGGGAGATTTGACAGCTAAGAATTAATAGACCGTCGTATTTTAGCGCGATTTTTTTTTTCAAAATTGCGTATTGTATCCGGATGTACATGACTTCGGACTGTCATCACATTGTCTATTCACGTGTCCAGCAGAGCTATTTTATGTTGAAGTATTTCAACGCGAAACGACATAAATCGTGTAAACATTAACGTAAATTTCATCGACTATCGGTTGGGTATAGTAAATATAATAAGTGATATTCGCAGAAACTTACCAGTATCTCTTTTAGAGGTTAATCATCGTAACTTATCAAGCCGCCGTTAGTTTATCGAATTTTACATACTTTTTCAATCACTGTGTTTGTTCGGAAATTATGTAACCTTGTAAAAGTTGCATAATTTCCGAATATCAACGCATTATCGACGGACTCCTTCCATGTTTATCACTTGTGTTTGAGAATATCATTAATTTTAGTCGTCTCGTGTTTAATCGATAAGAGACTATTAGTTTACTTCTCTTGAATCCTGTTCAATGGCACTCGAACATAAACCTTCTGTTGTTATCTCTACTAAAAGTTATAGTAAGTAAAACATCGCGTAACAAATTAATCGTTCTTTATCTTCTCACTGTATCGATTTCATGATAAATAAGTTCTTTGGGGTTCATGAATGTTGGGGTTCATTTTCAATACGGTAATAAAATACAGTAAGCTTGGGGTGCGGAATAACTGGTACGTTGTACTGTGATCATCATATTCTCGTATTACGTTCTATTCATGTCATGTTCGGATTTAGGTAAATCAGCACCATTTTACTCTTTGAATATTATAAATTAATTTATAATAATATCCGAAGAAAAATCCGGTACGAGAGAAATGGATAGAAAACACGGTAAAGGTGTGTAAAATAAGCGCGTTGAATTTTAGTTTGAGAAAATATATTCATTATACACATCAAAAACCGTTTTTATTTTCTTATATAATCCGTAACACAGATTATTATAAATAATATTATTTTATTATTTAAAATAGTTATTTTGTTCAACAATAATTATCATTAAAATAGTGAAATCTAAACAGTACGCATTGA
This sequence comes from Eupristina koningsbergeri, assembly GCA_018907245.1. Lineage (NCBI taxonomy): Eukaryota > Metazoa > Arthropoda > Insecta > Hymenoptera > Agaonidae > Eupristina > Eupristina koningsbergeri. The sequence continues at coordinate 1,057,324 of JACCHV010000014.1, forward strand.
TTGAAATTAATAATTAATATTTATATTAAAGATGTTTTGTGAAATATTATCAATTTTGTTAAAATTTTATATTTTTTAAAAATATAATATTTTAACTGAAATATAAAATTCTTAATTATTATAAAATAATACATATTATTCTTAGTACGTATATACAAAATCAATATTAAAATTAAAAAAATCATATTATGTTATTGTTAAAGTTTTATATTTTTAAATAAATTACGATACATTAATAATATTTTATGAAATTAGTTACAAAATATTCAGCTTTATTTAATTAATTATAACTTTTCATTTTTTAATGACTCTTTATGTATGTATATATGGTAGTATTTGATTATTAATAATATTCATTATCAAAATAATAAAAGTATTTTGAAAATTTAAGTAAATATAAAGAAATATCAATTTTTTTAGTTTAATTAAATAAGAACATGTTATTTTTTTACATCCTTTTAGTATATTTCTTTATCTAGTAAGTATTTATATACATTGTATACAAACTATGCTCATTTATTTTAGTCGAAGATATCAGTATAAAATACCTTCGATGAGCATTTATAATTTCTGTAAAAATCATTGGTTAAATTAAATATATTCATAATTTATTGTTTTAATTGATTCATACACTTAAAATAAAAATAAATACCATTAATATTATATTTAATAAGAATTTATTAAAATCTATGGTAAGTTTATGTAATATTCATTATTTTTAATAAAAACATAAATGAAGAATATCAAATAAAATTATCTATTAAACTGATTATAAATTTTGCAAAAAAAAATAATAAATATAATAACGATATACATTTTTATACATCATAATAATTATATATGTATATTTGTAACATAAATTGTTATCAAAAATATAAGAATAAATAATTTAATTGAAATCTTTTTATATATTTGAATTAGTTAATTGTTCTGTTTATTAATTAAATACAAGAATTAATTTTAACTTTATATTATATATCAAATACTAAGAATAACTCCATTTTATGTACAATATATTAGTTTTACAAAACTATGAATGTTTAAGAAATGTCTTTGAAAAAAATTCAATTAAATTATAACTTAAATATTATTAAAAACTAATATCTACTTTAATATATTTATTTATATGTGATACCTAAAACTATATGTACAATTTTTTGCTTACATATTTGTCATTAACATAAAAAGTTTGTTAGGTGACAAAAATATTTAACAAGTTTTATGAATATATATGTATAAACAAGAAATATAATACTATTTAATATCCATAAAATTTTTTATATACTTATTTGTATGTCATTTATAAAATTAATTATAAATTTTTTGTAATTATTAAAAATAAATAAATTAAATCGTTATATTATATTTTATTATGATATTGATGCATTTTTAATTGTATTAATAATTGATTTATTGATTAATTTTTAATTATAATGTAAATATTCTATCAAATATAAATTATTCTAAAATGTATTTACACATGAGTGCGCATGTAAATGCATATATGATTATCAGACCATTATTTTATTATAAATATTTTGTTATTAATTTCAATAAATATTTCATTTTTTTTAATCAATATAATATTAATCAATTAAAAATTGAAATTATTATTGGACTATTAGTTAAGTTAAAAAATTTAAGATATTACATGGAGTATTAGATAAAATGGTGACTGAAATTTGATGTACACATTTGATTATATAATATAAATGTATTTGTGAAGATTCAGTAACAGTGACTTTTGTGGTTATCTATGTATATTAGGTTCTGGTAGTGTAATCATCCTGTAATATGAAGAGGTAAATAGTTCTTGTAAATTAAGTACCAAAACAATGAAAATAAATCAGTATATGAATTTTATTTAAAAACCAAAAAAAAATTATAATGGTTACATTATCAAATATAATTCTATATATTTTAAGATTAAGGTGACATATTTAATTTTCTATAATAAAAAATTATCAACAGTAGTATACTAGTTCTGATTAGTTAAACCTTTTTTTGACAATTTATACAAATAAAAAAGACAAATAATTTCAAAAATCTCGTAGTCAATGTTCTAGAATGTGACGTTTCAGATTTATTATTATCATAGATTTCATGTAAATCCGTTTGTAGTTAACACAGTTAATAATATATTATACATTTAAATGTTATTTATTAAATTAACGTTTTAATTTAGAATTGAGTTATGCTTAGATTTGTTTTTGTGATGTTAGTTGTCCAGAGCTTTGTGAATTGGCACGTTGCTCGAAGGTTGTTGTCACCATCTTATGATTTTATATAGGTATAAGGTCCTCTTTGGTTTATATTTAAAAGATCTTTATTTTGAATACCGAAATAGTAAGATTTATTCGGTTTCTTTTATTTGTCGAATATTCATTTTTAATAAGTTTTTGTTAAATTAATTATTAAATCGCAGAAATAAATAAAAATTTGGTAGTTTAAGTTTATAGATTAATATATTCTAGGTTAAGTTTAACAATATAATGAATTACAAAAAATTACATATTTAACTTATTTTAAAGAATATGATTACAATATTGCTGTTACCTTTGAAGTGTAAATTTAGACAAATGCTTCTCAATATATAGACCGTCCTTCGTGTGCCTTTTGTTGTGGGGAAGTAGACTAGGATTGGTCCACGTAATTTTGATAATATTATTTCTTTGAATGTTTTTGGGATTGTGAGTAAAGTTATTGTCGCACTCCTTTTACATTGATAAAAAGCGCACATATCGCTTCTTGCTCGTTGTTATCTTGCCTCTAATTATTTAAATATATAAAAATAGACTTCGGCAGTCGCGGTTCCGCGCATATTACAATCATTTGATATTTTTTATGTTTCTTTTGTTGACTTTGTACTAAATAGACCATGTCTTGTTGATTTACGCGTGAGCGTGCATTAGATTAGTTTCAGCGATATTTACTTATCATGCGTTTGGCTTCCTTATTTATGATTTCCATTTTTGGAATTTCCTGGAGTTCGATTTAATTTTCTTCTTGATTTGGATATTATTTATAAGATTATATATACTTATTACATAATATTAGTTATTACTTATTTTTTTAACGTACATAATATTTCTTAGTCTATATTGTTTTATTATATAAAAAAATGGAATGTTACAAGAAATAAAACTATTTTAAGCAATCGATGAGTTATTATCGAGTTTTAGATATTTTTACATGCTGTAATTTCATCGTTAATTACGATATGTGGTGGCTAAAAAATCGCCTCACCTTAAATTTTTATATTTTGCATCAAATCTTTTAAATCCGAAAGTAATAAACATAGTTGACTAAAAATTTTGAAAAAACTTAATATATTTATAGTGATTTTATTATTTCAAAATTAAAAACATTTTAATATCAAATATATTTTATTACTCAATTATATCTATTTTATTATTATAATTCGCCTGTATACAATAATATTTAATACTATTGAAATTTTTATTAAAAATGGAATGTGTGAATGAACATAAAATTTATTAAATATCACTTTCAATTACTTTTTTTTATAGTAATAGTAGTAGTATTAGTAATAAAAATCAACCGGAGAGGGAAATTGAAAACAGTATTTCTGTTATGGGTAGATCTAGTATAAGCAAGTTGCATGCAAGCTAGCGCATAAACATCCTAAAATCTACTTAATATGCTTTAGCCTGTGCTGCAGGTCGATTGGGTCTTTTTTCTCATTTGCATTGGGTACCGAGAGAAGTGTACCTAACCATCGAGGCAGTTAATACCATTTCACTCTCCTTCACCGTTCTAGTGCGCAAATATTTCCCGATCTTTCACCTAACTCATGAACTGATATTCATACGAAAATCCAGTCCTAAGAATTCTTGCTCACAGTCAACTTGGTACCTTTTCTCACCTCTGTCGTGACATCAAGGGAGCATTCATAGTCGCCAAGACGATCAGTTCCACTTTTTCTTGGCTGTTCTTGCGACCAAAGGATGGTTCTCGATCAGCTGCCCACGCATTTTCCATTTTCTGCCTAATAAACATATGTATCATTTAGGCAGTTAAGCAGCAATGTGAAAGAACCATATTTAAATCTTATTCTATATTCACGCTTGTTAGTCGAAAATCAATTTTTCTGACAATAGTTAAGATACCATATCAGACTACATCTCTTAAGTCTAGTACGATCAATGTCCAGTGCCCCAGAGTGCTTTTCTAATATTTATAAAAGCTTACTCAATGTATATGATATTTTATTTTTAAAACATTTATTTATTATTATTATTAATTATTCTTTTTAAAATATTGTTCAATTATATATAAAATTGTAAATGTTAAATTTCATAAATTAAAATTATATTGTAAAAGAATGAAATATAATCTACTATAATAAATTGTTAGGTAAAAATAATTTTTTATTGAAGTAAATTAAAAATTCCCTTTATAGAATTTATGAGACTATATATGGTCGATATGTACAGGGTGTCCGATGTCCTTAGTTTGAAATAAACGAGCGAACAAAAAAACAACTTAATAACTTACTAAAGGAAACCAAGATGGAACAGCCATGTTCATAACTACATGGCTGAGGGTATATTCAGTCGTTAACAACCAATTTCGGAACCTGGTGTACTTCAATTTAGCATTTTGAAAGTAATGGGAATACTGTCGTTAAATGAATTAGGGAAAAAAAATTATCTTTTCAAGATTAACTAAAAGACTATTTTAAACTGTTAAATCAAAAGCACTCCACATAGCCTCAACAAAATGGTCAAGGACCTGAAGCTTCCAATGTCGAGTTGAAAGCAAATATTAATTTAAATTAGTAAATGGAGGCTTAAAAGTCTAAATGAAAAATAAAGGCTACTGATAAACTTTATTTGACTGGAACAAAAAGAAAGTGAATTATTGAATGAGAAAAAATTTCTTCGTAAAAAAAGCAGAATTTAGAACAACCATTCAGAATTCCTGCCCAATCCTATATGAAATAAATGAAAAGATTTAAAGAAATTAAATAAAATACATTTAAATATTCATTCAAATCTAAAGAATCTCGTGGAAAAAATATGGGTTGGAATAGAAACTCTATTTATCGCAAATAGAATTCAAAAAGTTAGAAGGGAATATAATTTAGAATTTGAGCTATTGCAAAGCAAAGTGGAGAGTATGCAAATGCAAAGAATACACTAATGGTTCTTTTAGGAAATTATTTTCCTGACTATAAAATAAATTTGAAACAAAACTATGCAAATAAACACCACATATAGTATGAAAACAAAAAAAAACCCAAGGAAATCTTCATATGGAAGGGAATAAAATGAGCTGTACAGAGTCTAAAATCCTATAAATCCCCAGATAAAGAAAAAATTATTTCTATCATGATTCAAATATCATGAATGTATATAATAACATGTAAAATCTTATAGCTATCTTTACAACTAGTTGAGCATTAAACTTTATTCTAATTAATGGAAAACGAGTTAGGCGGTCTTTATGCCAAAGGCTGGGAAATCCAGTGAAAATTTTTATATAGTCAGTTAATTAAGTACTTTCCGCCTTCCGGCTTGAAAAGGCACTCCGGTTTCGTTTTCCCTTTTTGTTTTTTGGAACTTTTCTCTTGCACTGTCTCTACTATTGAACATTTCATAATCACTTCATTTCCTTCCGTGATTTTAATGCTTTTCACTATTTCCTTTCCCTCTAATATTTCTCTTTGTCTTCCTTTTCTTTTCTCTAGGCTATTAGTTTTTTTTCTTACTTTTCTCTTTCCTTTATTTCATTTTCTATCCCACCAATTCTTCTGTTCACTTTTCCTCTCTCTTATTTATATTTCTTTTCTTTATGTTGCTTAATTTACTTTCTTTTTTAGTCTCGCCCATTATTGTTTCACCTATTTTTCTTGTTCCTTCTGTTTTTCTTCCTTTTTTCTTTTCCCTTTGTTTTTCTTTTGAATTCCTTTATTTTTACCTCTGTTTAGTCCTCTCTGTTTATCGTTTTCACTCTTTCTTTTTTCTCTTGTTCTCTTTTCTTTGTCTTTTTCCCTTTCAATGTAATGCAAATTGACTAGAGTTCTGACTTAATTCGATTCTTTACCTTTTTACTTTTTACTGTAACATCTTTACATTTACCATACCTCTTTCCTTACTATAGCTAGATCAATTATCGTTGCCCCTCTTATCCTACATATCTATTCTCCTTCCTCATCCTTTCTCACTTTTGTATCGTTCTTTTTCTTCTGTATTTCCAACCATTTTTCTTCTTTTCCACATTTTTTGTCTTTGCTTTGTTTTTCTTTCCCCCCTTCTTTCTCTTTCTTTATTTTCTTTACCATTGCCTTCTTCTTTTCGGTTTCCGCTTCTCTCTTCCGTTTAGTTGTCTCATTTTTTATCCTGATTTCCTTTTTTCGTCTCCGTTCTACCCTTTTCTTCTTCTTTTTTTCTTTTTTACCTTTTCTTTATTATTGCTTTCATTTCACTTTCTTACATTATGATATATTCTTCCTATCTCGATTCTCACATAAATCATTCTTTCGTTCATCTTTCTTATTCATAGCTGAATAATATATTGTATTTTATTTTCCTCTAAGTCCAGGTAATTTTCAAAGAATATTTTTATGTTTCTTACTCTACTCTTGGCTTTTATCATCTCTTCTTTTTCATTTCTACTATTCATTTTTGTAATCAGCGTCCGCCCACTTCACTCACTTCTTTCTTTTTTCACTTTCAGTTTCTTCTTCAACAACGATCGCATACATTCTTTTTTTCCTTTCTTCTTCACCTAAATGTTTGCCCCATGCACTACTATATTTTTTCTCTCTCCCTTTTCTAATCTTTGTAACAACTTTCTTGTGCTCATTATTACCCTCTCTATTACTCCTGATCCTTCCGATTCTTACACACTACACACCACGCTGATTCCTCTGCTGGATTTTCTGCTTACTCCCGATTTTTTGCAATCACATTCTCACTTTTTCACTTTTTCTTTTCTCCCTTAACTCCTCTATTTCTTTTTCTAAACTTGATATCCTTTCTTTTCAGGTCCTTTTTTGTTCCAACCTTTTTTCCTTCAACCTCTTCCACCTTCCTTCCCAAATAATCACTTTTTCATCCATTTTTTTCAGTTTCTTTCTCATTCCCTAGTGTTCTTCCATTGCCTGTTTTCATTCCTTATCCATTTCTCCATTTTCTTTCTAACTCTTTCTATCTTTTGCCTTTCCTTTTTAATTTTCTTTGTAGATCCTTTATTTCCTTTATATAGTCCTCCTTATCCTTCTCCTCTTTCCTTGCTCCTCCATCCTTTCCTTTTTCCTTCTCTTTGAAATACACTTTTTTAACGTGTGACACAATTTTCTCTTTTTTCTCTTTTTTTTATTCCTTCTCTTAGTATCCTTTGACTTTTTTCCATACGTTACCTTTTTTCAAGCTTATTACTCTTTTTCTTTATTTCCTTTCTCCCCTTCTTTTTCACCGTTTGTTGTTTATCCACCGTTTAATTTCTTGATTTTCTCTGCAACTTGGCGTCACTAGTGGTTTGTTTTTTCTTCCATTAAGTTTTTACTCTGTGTGCTCCTGTTGTTGTTGTCGATTTTCCACTCTACTATTTACTTTTTTACTGTCTAATATCTCTTATATTTCCCTTTTTTTACTGTTTTTTCTTTTTGTCACTCACCCACACTTCTCTCACTGGTGCGCACTGTTCGACTTTCTCTTTTACTTTTTCCTCTTTGCTTTCTTCCACTATCTATTGCTTTAACACTTAATTATTTTCTTTGTATCACCTGGCACTCTTTTATACGTGTAGCTTTATCTCAACTAGAAACCGAAACAGGTTTTAATATAAAAATTAACATGTCTGTCAAAAACGTAAGAGAACAATAGAAATATTAGTTACAAAATTTAGAAAGTGGAAAAAGTTCTGTAAAAATAGAATATAAATTTTGTATATTTCTAAACTTTCAAAGGGTCTTTGGTAATACTAAGTTCAAAGAATTAGAATTAATAATCAAACAAAAAGATAGACAATAATATAATAAATTAGATTAAATTCATTCTGACTAGTAGAGAAATTATGGTAAGCTTAGGAGGTATTTACAAAAAAATAAAGACTAAAAGAAGTTGTGCTCAAGGTGGAAGTCTTTTTCTACGTCTATAGTCTAATGTAGTGGATGAACTCATAAACAAGCTTATTAAAACAATTACTACTACTATTGGATATACATACGACATAGTGATAATCATACCTAAATGTATTGAATAAACTAACATAATTTTCGATAAAGCAATAAAAAAGCAAACTTTTGGAAAATCCTATAAAAATAATCCCATAAAAACGATAGTTATTCCTTTATTAGAAAATATAAATTTGTAGAAAATAAATAGAAGTGTAATAATCAATTATCCATTGAGGTCAAATATCTAAGAATATACACAGATTAAAGCCTACTTTAGAACTGGCATGTGACTCATGTAGAGAAAAAATCTCTAATGAATATACATATTTGTAGATAACTTTTGGGTAAAACATGGGGGCTAAATCTTAATATAAAACTTGGATTTATATAACAATAATCAAATCATCAATTGCATATCCGTGTTCAGTACAATGGCTGAAAACTAAACAAAGTACTACAGAAATAGAACTAAACGAAATACAAAGAGTGAAATCACATGAGCAATTCAAACAAGCTTTAATATCGCTATTAATGTTATTCTTAACTTAACATCTCTAAAGATCTATATAAGGCATACCATATTGGAAGATATGAAAGAATCCATAGAACAAATAATAGAAAAGGAAGTATTATTTTAGGTCACCTAAAAATATTTAAAAATATTTAACATTTAGACGACTATTTCTTGTCAAAAAAAGAAATAATATATTGCTTTTTCTTGATAACAAATTTATTATTTGTAAATTATTAATAAGTTATTATTCATATCTAATATTAAATATTTCTTTAGTACAAGTTAATACTGTTATACATACTACTGTATTTAACAAATTGACAATTGTTATTGAATTTCGAATAAATTGTATATACTGTAACATACTCGTGTGATAAAAGCGTCGAAAATCGTTTAAGTAAATTCACTAATTTTATTTATCGTTATTGATTAGTGAATTGCGATTGTACGGGAGACCTAGGAATGATGAATTTGAAAGACCGCATGAACTTTGTTTAATATTTCAAACTAATTTATTATCCGTGTGAGATAAATTTCTTAATATCAATATAATATCAATATTATTTTTTAAAAATATCAAAAATTAAAAACGATTTAATTATCTTAAATATTTATCCAGTTTAATTTATTTAAAAATCGTTATAAACTACTCATTGATTAATTTCATTCAACATCTTTATATGTTATATTTTTACGGCATCATTGTGAATTTACAACAAAGTCAATCGAAATCCTTAACCAATTAAAAATACATTGATAAGCTAAATTTGAATAATATATATCACAAAATTATAAATTCAGTAATCAAGTTCAACAATGAAATATTATTAAAACAAATTATTAAATTTACATATACGTAACAATAAAAAAATAATATAGTAAATTAACCTTTATTTTTAATTAATTTGCTTTATATTATATATATATGTTTTAATCAGAATATAAAAATTGTAATTTTAATGAAAATGTATGATGTTATTGAAAATAAAATACATAAATTATAATTCTTTTGTAATAGTAAATTAAAAATATACATGTTATTACAGAAATATAGTAAATAAATGAAAATAGTTGTAGAAAAGATCAAAATTTAATAGCATTATTTAATTCAAAGAAAAATAAAATATAATGACTGATTCAACTGCGAAAAATATAGAAGACAATGTAAACGTAGTTATAAGGTAATGAGTTTTTGATAATCAATAAAATATATCTTTTTATTCAAACTATCATGTTCTCAAAAATTATAATATATACATAGTACATATAATGGACATATCGCTTTCCACTTCGTCTCCGCATTTTCTAACTTAATCACCGCTACTATCCAGCTCTATCAAGCCGTTTTAATTCCATTACTGATCTTTAATATTTCTTTGATAAAGATCTTAACTTAAGGCTTTAATTTAATTTTATCTATCTCTTATCTAGAAATTTCCTTCGCCATTATATTTTATTCTTTTGCTTTTCTCTCTTTAACCTGTAAGAATTTCGTCGTATTGGCTATTTCCCTCTCATATAGGGTTAACTTTACTTTATTAACTTTGCTCACAATAAATATAGTTGTCCTGTTGACTATGGTCACAATCGCTCGTAATCTCCTCATTCTAATCACTATATTATTCCCCTGAACTTGGATTATTGCGTTTTTCTAATATTCTCTCTACGACATACACTTCTACTCACTGTCTATCTCCAAACTTTCTTGTTCACCTTTACTCTTATCAGCACCATTCTTGTTTCCATTGCTCTCCTTTTATCTCCAGATCTTCTTTTATCTTCTTGAATACTTCCTTCTTCTTCCAAATCAGACTTATTTTTTGCCGCGAGTCGGATTTTCTTAAACTTGAAACTTTGTTTCTACTCATATTTTTTTTTTTAAATTGAACCCTTGACTCGCTTGTTCTGCTTCTTCGCATTTACTTGCAAAGGTACTACTTAAGAAGTTCTTGAGTACCTGGTGCACATGTTTAGTCTGTTCGGTGAACCTAGGAGCCTGTATCGATTAACATGTTTGAAGTTATTTTTTCTGAGAACGTTTCCATGTTTCTAATTAAGAAATGGATGATGAGGTTTGGATGACTAGAGATGCCAGGAATGCTGCACCCAGTGATCGAGAACAAGGAGAAAGAATATGGAGTATATTAGATTACAGTAGCTCGAAAACCCTCGGAAAACCTCCCTCTCCAATCAACTAGCATAACTTAATCTGGCGACAGACCGACACTGCTGACCAATAAGGATTATACACCAATTGTTGAGGGAGCTAGTGCTGAGTCGTTGTTCCGTCACAGGCGTCTGTACTATATGGCTGCCTGAGTGAGCTATTTTCACTTTTTCGACTGTATTCTCTGAAATATGGCAGTGATCTTGGTCCTTTTCCCGTACCGACCGGGACGTGTAGATCATTAAAACTATTCGTTGCAGTATTTATGTGTATATGTGAGATTGTTTGAATACTGTAATGGTTTTTCAATGGATTCTACTGTTATCGAATATATATTGGAGAATTGCTTTTAGCCGCTAGACTGATTTATACGAGGTATTTTCGTATAGGTGTCGTTAAAAGAAAGGGAGCTGTTCGGCATACCTACATAAAATTAAAAATGTTCATTTGCCGCGGTCCTACAAGCAGTTATGCCTAATTCATGGAAGAGCCCTTTTTACAGGGCTCTCTTCAATCAAGCAGAGTGCCCATTTTTAAGATTTGTCTCATTTTCAAACTCATCCATACTCATTTGAACGTAAGTTTACCAAAATGATGGGGTCTTTACTCACTCATTTTTTCATACATAAATTCAAATCGGTCTCAGACATGTTACCTCATAAATTCATACAGCCAACCTCTTCTACAGCGTCAAGGTGATAGCTCTTCGAATAGAAAGTATAGGTGTTATAAATTTGTAATTATTTTCTTTTTAAATAATATATTAGCTTATTATATTATGTTTATTGATTTCAATATATACTATTTTAAATTTAGAGTACGTCCTATGAACCAAGCAGAGATAACGTCAAGTGATAAATTATGGATTCAATTTCCTGGTAATGGACAAATTGTAATTGTAAGTAGCGTTTTTGAATTCAATTAATTTTATTTTAATATTAATTGTGTTGGTAGGTCGTATTAATTACTTCTAAACGAGGTGTATTGTAGCAGTATTTTTACCGGAATTTCAAGAATTTTCTTATCTTTTATGATTCGAAAAATCAATATATTATCTTAATTATTGCTCGTTTTTAAACAAATTTTTTTCAAATTTTTTTGTTCTTAATATTCGAAATAGTGCATTTATATATATAGTGTCACATATGAAGTGGATGATTGTCATGCATACACTAACTGTGAGAATCTAGGCTTAGCGACTGGTCTAGGTTATGCAACAATATTGAGTTTTAGTTGAAAAATGAAATTAAGACAATCAGGAATTAATTCGTACATGAATAGTAATTGCGAATTAAGAATTGCACGTTTTGGTACAAGGTTAAATACAAACTCAAAAAGTCTTATTTTGTAGGGTTGAAAGTAAGGAATATTAATCCGATTTTCAGTCTTTTTTGTCTCTCCTGTATCGAAAATATGATAAATCACAGATACGCGATTAATTGATATATTATTCATTAATAGAAAATCCGGTTTAGCTATATGTAAGGACATAATAATAATGAAAATGTAAGTATTTTAATAATCGAAAGAATTCTGAAATTTTTTATGATTAATAGGAAATATTGGAAAATAAGTTTCTCACGGGTTTAAATGAAAAACCAATAGTTTTTGCGTCTCTTTCTATAATTTTGTTCTTTATCTAAAATTTTGACATTATTCCAGTCTATCGTGTGTTATTTAGTTTTGAATCATCGAATTAGTGTTATATTGTTTTTTGTGCAGGCAAATTCGTTTTTTAGATTTCGCTTATATAAGTCGCATTGTAATGCTTGCAGTTTATTTTGTATACGACGCCGACAGTTTTCCATTAATAATTTCTGTTATTATTAATCTTACCCAATTTTGTGATATTGTTTAACTTATTGTTAATCTTAGGGACAGTATTGATATTATACGCTTTTAATTTATTGTAGATTTTTTCATAAAAATTCTTTATATATGGTAAAGAAATTATGTTGTCGTAGAATTTGTTACGAAATTAATTTATCGCTATGTATTTAATTATATTCTCAATTATTAAATCGCGAGGTCATAACTTCACCAGATTCCATTCTGTCACAGCCGAAACGGCAAAAGCGCTTCAACCTTTATAAGGTTCGGTAATAAAATAAACGTAAGGCCATTAGTTAAATATCAGAATATTATTTATTCTATTCAATAAAAGAACGAGAGAGTATTCGATTAAAGGGTAGTGTAAATAAGCGTGTAGACCGTGACTTTAATGCGATCAAGTATAATTTAGCCAGTTGAGTCGTAAATTCGTTTAAGTTCCGTTTTGTCATTCACAATTATTTTTGAGATGTGCGAACCCGATTACTCCTGTGATTCTAAATCCGAAGTTGAATTCTATAGTCGAAATAAGAATGTCCGTTTATTAGTTTTGATTTTACTCATTACCTCCGCCAGATGGATAATTGCTAATCCGCGATTTCTCCCTGCTGGGTCCGTGGCACGTTGCGCATGCTTAATTAGCATCTACTCATCTACCTACTGTTCTTCAATTCACCATTGCGTCTGTATTTACGCCTGAGACGTGGAATGTTTCAATAATACGAATTCGTAGGTTCTTATTACTCAACGGCTTTGTGTTATTCGCTACTGTTCCCTGAACATCAATTTCCCGATGATTTGTCTAATTTTGCCGATGCATGTGTTATTCCCTTTTTTTCCCAGCGTTCATTACATATGCGATCTTTGTTATGCATAAAACAATATTACATACGTGACATGTCAAGGGCCACAGTGTCAACGTCCTCGTCAACTTATTAAAATCGAATCTTCAAAATCGCGATTACACTTTATGATGCATTTCATTTCATGCTATTGGTGTTCCTTAACCTTCTGCCATGTTATATTACCTACGCAATACGACCGGAACCATGGTATCTACATCCGCAGTCTTATGTGGAGATACGATAGAGTTGCGTTTGTGTAAATGTGAGCGTACGTGCTTCAGTTCCCCTTTTGGATCGCTACATTTGTTTATATTATTCTCTCATTTGTACAATATTTCAATTTTTTTTTGTTTTTAGTTTTCTTATGGACTAAAAAAATACATAATATTATAATGTTATAATGATTACGTATATTATTATGTAATAACTTCTTTGTCTTTTTTGTATTGTTACATATTTTTTGTGTTTATAATTGCTTAATCTATAAATATTTCTTTCTTCTCGTCTAACTGGCTTAGCCCTAATTTGACGGTTTGAACTTCCTTTTGTTAATTGTATTTTAATATGCATATATGATTATATCCTATTTCCCCCATAATTATATCATAGTTCCGAAATATATTCTATAATTAGTACAATACTTGTAATTTATAATATGATATAATCTTGCAATTTTCGTTACTATTACGAATGATTATATTTTACAACATTTCAGCTGATGGTTCGTTTCAAGGGACCCTGCGTTATCCGGAGTTGAGGGATTATAGTTTCGCGACGTTTACAAATTTTTAACCCTATAATTATTAATAATATAGTCAAACCCTCCATAAAGATGTCCGGATTATTCTCAATAGGCTTTATAATGTCGTCTGTTTCTTTTATTTATCGTCTTGTAATAAGTATTTTATTTTTTTTATTTTTATTATCTTTTTCATACGATTAATCAAAGGATCGGGATAACGGAGAACCAAAAATAGATAGATAAGAAGGGAAGTTATTTCGTTATATGATTTCTATTTTATGGAGATATATATACATATATTATATTATTTTTAATTTTATAACACAGCTCTTGCTGTTCACAACTATGTGGGTCAGTATGATACCTGTACTATCATGCCCTATTATTCTTGGATTGTGCTTCTTGTCACTGACTCCTGCAGTCCTTTTAGTTTATTCTCTTATTCTCATTTTAACGAATTTCTTGTTTCTTTTCTCCTTCTTTTCTTCTTTACTTTTTTTCTCAAATTTTGTCAATGAGTATAAAGATAATCGTAATTCTAGCCATTATATGTTTAAATCTGATATTGAATATTATTTTGACTTCAGTTATTTTATTTTATTTATTTCATTATTCATAATTATTTATGTTTATTATGTCTGTTGTCTTCATTTGATTCAATCGACTAATAATAAATCGTAAGTGTTGGTCATTTTAGTAAATTGTAGTCTGTAATAGTGAGTAAAGGTCCTATAGTAATAACGTGGCTGATGACTCATGCGGCAAGGCCCGGTCTGCGGGTTTCGCTTGCGATGGGCCCTCTTACGTTTTCCCTTCTTTTTTCTCTCTTTCAACGGGTCGCGCTTTTCATAGGGCCTCCAGTCTTCGGTGTCATTCTCGTTTGATGATCCTAATTCTCTGTTCTGTCAATAATCTGATTGTGTTTCACTATACGATTCACTAATTTATTTCCGTTTCTTTATCATGACGATGTACCCATCATTAGGATTTTCCACTTGTTCTTGTTTTTGCATTTCCGCCAAGGCATTTTTTTGGCTCAATAGTTAGGTTTGCATTCTCTAATTTCCGCAAAACTCTCTCCAATCGAACTATGTGTTCTTTGAGAGTGTCCGAAAAATCAGTATATCGTCGACATATACTTCGATCTTTTCCCTCGTTAGTCCTGCTAATGTCATTCCATTACCCGCATAAAGGTAGTGGAGGCTCCCTCTAAGCCCATAGCCATTCATTTATATATGAAGCTACCTTTTGCTCCCGTTACTGCTGTAAGCGGTGCCGACGCTGATCTATTTTGATTTGGAAGAATCCCATTTTGAGCTCCATGATGGATATGTAATGTGATCCCGCGAGCTTATCTGTGAGCTCGTTCATGAATGGTACGGGATAGCAATTTCCCAAGGTGATCTGGTTCAGTTGGCGAAAGTCCGTCATCGATCTCCATATCTCTTGAGCGTCCG
The DNA here is from genome assembly GCA_018907245.1 of Eupristina koningsbergeri. Classification (NCBI taxonomy): domain Eukaryota; kingdom Metazoa; phylum Arthropoda; class Insecta; order Hymenoptera; family Agaonidae; genus Eupristina; species Eupristina koningsbergeri. The sequence goes on from JACCHV010000014.1 coordinate 1,073,025, forward strand.
GTTGAATTGACACAATCCAAGTTGGTGAGCAGTAGGGTGATATTGATGGTTTAATAATGGTTTTTTCGTCTAATTTATTTATTTCTTGTAATATTTCTTTCAAAACGGGTAGATATCTGTACTGTTTTTTTCTCAGCGGTTTATCGGCTGTTAATTCTATTTTGTAAGTTATTAAGTGTATAGCGCTTAACGGCTCATTATGCAGGTCGAAATTTCCCGTGTATCTTCGTAATAAATCCCGAAACAATTTTATCTCCTCAGCTTTTCTTCCCTTAAGGCCTACGAGGGACATAATGATGTTGAGTTTTTCTTCTCGCTGCTTATGATTATTATTTAGACGGACATTAAATCTTTTGATATCAGTGAACAGTTTTACTGAATCCTCGTCTTCATAATCAATTTGATCCGCTCTATCGCCGAGTAGATAATTAATACTTAATTGATTTTTCTCGACATCATCCTTATTATATTCGGCACCCACCTCTATCTCATCCTGTTCTTCCACTGTGTAATACGGCAATTATTCAATTTCTGGCATTGGTATTGTTAGGGACGGAACTGGGAAATTGTTTCCCAGATTGGCGTGTGTCTGAAATATGGGGACACCCGCGATGGAAAAATGGAAAAGGGCCATTAAAATGCGCAAATTTTGTTGTGCACTTGGCCGCGTAGAGCTGGAAACTCGAAGAGACACACGCATAGTTCGCCGTGTGTGTGAAAGTGAGTGTGTGGATATGCGGGAATGTCTGTGTGTATGGACGCGTAGACGCACTCGTGGATGCCTCCGTTTTCTCTTTCTCTCTATTTCGCGAGCATGACTCGTGAAACTATAACTTCTCTCTCTATCTCTCTCTAACTAACGCTTTTCCTCGTCCTCTCTCTCTCTCTCTCTTTCTCTTTTGCTACGCATGCTAAGTGTTTTTCTATTTTTTCAGTTTCTCGGAGGCGAAGACGTACCGTCTTTACATTTGATAAAATTGTATAAATTCGTGAGAAAATGATTAGTTTGTTTGGTTTTTTCTCCCGCTGGCAAGCCGGGAGTTTTTTACGTCAGGGAAAATTGTGAAAAGTGTGAACGCGGCGCGTGATCGGAAGTTTCGAGATGTCGCGAGATCGAAACAACAGGACCAACCGCCCTTAGGTTCGTGGAAAAACAAAAGAAATGCGAGTCGCGGGAGGCGGACCAAGTTGAACGGCCTAAATAGATTCGGAAAAATCTTTGTGAGTCAGACGCTCTGACACAGCGGTACAGTGCGATTGTGCAATTGTATAATCGTGTTGTTCTGTTTTGGTGAATAAAGTGTTTTTGGTGGCTTGCCGATAATCATTGCTTTTTTTCTACAATTCCTTCAACATCATCCCTCGAATCCAAATTCAATCAATTACAGGTATGGAAACTAATACGTCGTTGGTATTCGTAGATTTTGCAAATATTACGCTCTTACTTTTTATAGTTAGAAAATTATTAAATACAACTCCTGGTACTAGATTTTGAGTCTTCACCTATCCTATGGTTCTCTCTCCTTTTACACGTACACAAACTATTTTTCTTGTTTTTGTAGGTATCTTAATTTCATTATTAATAAAGAGTAAAAGGTATTAATATTTCCCCTAATTTTAATTATTTGTGTTCGGCATTAATCGTACCTTTATATTTTCCTACTATATTCCATCCAAGGATCCCATCTACATCGATTGGTAGGTTTTCGGGGGCTATATGAAACTCACACTTCATATAGTGTAACATTATCTTAAGGTTTCCCGCTGTCAAGTATTTTTCTGAGACGAAACCATGTACCATTATCAATACACTTTCATCTATTAAGTCGGGCGCTTTAATTTTTTTTCCTGCTATATGGGTTGTTGTTATATTTGCTTCGGCGATCATAATTCAGTAGTCCTGTATTATTGTTGCATAGATTGTTAGGATAGGACACATCAGTTCTTTCTCCATTGGGTGGTCTTGCGGGCTTTAGTATTTGTTTATTTCGTTCCAGTCTTGAATGCGATTTCCGCATGTCGAAAGGTTATATACAATATATCTCTATTGGCTCATCATGTAACAGGAAACAAAATTAATAAATGTGTTTGAGCACAGCCCATTTTCGTACCAATTTGTCACTATATGATTGTTGTTATTGTAAATGTTAATGTTAAAGAAGTTCAATGATTTTGACGTTTCTAACTCATAGGTAAATTGTAGATAAATATTATAGTTGTTAAATATATTTAAAATAAGATTAACTTTACTATTTTCCATACAAAAAACAGCGTCATCTACATATCTATAGTAAAAAACGGGAGAGTAATTATAACGGTTCATGAGAGTATTGAGACACTCCCTCTCTAAATCTTCGATTACCATATCTGCGAAAATGGCGATATTGGTGGGTCCATTGGAGTACCAAAAATTCGTTGGTAAATATTATTATCAAAGGAGAAATATGTATTGTTAAAAAAAAATTAGTTATGGTTATAATTTTATTAAAAGGAATTTTGCAAGCGTATTGATATGGGAAATGCGTCTTTCTAAACTTTAAATTATAAGTTTCTTCGTGTAATTTGTAAACAAAGAGTTTACGACAATCGAAAGGAATATATGATTGTCTGGGACATAGATGTTCTTTATTTTTTAATAAAATCAATGCCATTAATAATTTTAGATTGAGGCTGACGAATGCATTTTTTTAGTGCATATAACAATAAAATAATATAACAATTTTTAAAGAAAATACGTCGAACAGTTAAATCTAGATATAATCGGTCTCAACGGATTATTGGGTTTGTGTATTCTTGGGAGCCCGTACGCTTTTACTAAGCTCATATACGATTGACAAATCTCAAAAATGCTATATTTTTTTGAAGAAATTTCTGTTCATTAAGATTTTTTAACAATAGTTTGTACATTGGTTTGTAGTTTTGAAATCGGGTTTTTATTTATGGTTTTGAAAATTTTTTTTATTTCCAAATAAGTTTTGCATTTTTAATTTATAACCCAATATATTAATACCTACAGTAACATTGCTATCAGTATGTAGAATATACCTTTATTTCTGTTTAAAAATTTTATGGTTCTGTCAATTCTTGTGATAAGATTATTTTTATTGAGATTGTTTTTATTATTTGTTTTTTTGATAGAATGTTTTATGTAACTCACAAAGATTTCGCATATGTCTTTTTTATTGTTTTTATTAACATGTAAAGTTGGTAATGCTGTTTCAACGTTTTTGATGACATTAAAAGCGTCATTCCAGCAAATACTCGACATGTTAAATTTTGGTCCGAACGAAATAATATCAATAATATAGTCTGGAATTGTGACGGTCAGATATATTTTTCATACATTTGTCTTTGAATATTAGTGTATTAGTACTATGTTTGTGTTTAGTACTTGTTAATTTTTTTAATTTTTAATTTAATTTTTTATTAAATGTGAATTACGTGATCCAGTGAGGTGCAAGGTGAATAAAAACAAGTCTATTTAATGTATATGTCGACGTTTCAGCAAGTATCACTTGCTCTTATCGAGACTGTTTATTAAACATAATTACAAAATTAACAAAATTTGTTAATATTAAAAAACATATGTATAATATAACGATTTGATATAGTTACCAATTGAAATTTCGGAAATAAATATTTTTTAATAATATCTCTCTCACATATGGTATAACGACAACCAAAAAACTTAGAAAATGGACAAAAATTTCGACATCTATAATTATTACCAACATGAAGATTCGGTTTCTACTTAACTGTAAACGTCATGGAGTTTTACCAAAGCACTTAAAAAATATAAACAACACACTCAAATCCACTCAATTTCATAGTAAGTGCCACTCCAATACGTTCGATAGGTTAAAACAAAATCTGTGTAAGAAAATTCTCATCTTATTTATCAAAGACACACATATTCTAAAAAATAATTTAATTAAAAAACAAAATATACTAAAACAAGATATTTTAAATTCTAACATAGATTACTCTCTAATTAAAAATTTTTTTGAAAAATATGAGAATCAAAACAATAAAATTAAAAATAAAGAAAATTTACGGTTAGATAATAAACTTAATAAATTAATTTCAAATCAAAAAAATGACATAAACAACCGTACCCATGTAGAAAAAAAACAATGGATACATAATAGAACCGGCATAAATATTCCCGACGATGTTGTTGATATAGTGGCTCTGGGACATCGTTATAATTTAAATAACAAATATACATATAAAGACGCTGTCACCACTATCAAAAATATTGAGACAACATTGCCTACTCTCAATATCAATGATCAAGACAAAGAGCGTATCCGAGAACTTACTATTGAATACATAAAGAAAAATATTAACAACAAATCTAATTTTGATCACGAAAAGACTAGGACTGAAATGTTTAAACTCCAAAAAACAAAAAAGTTCTTAAAAAACAATCCAAACATATTTTTTACTGAATCGGACAAAGGTAACACTACTGTATGTATAGGTGTAGATGAACATACTACAAAAATGAAAAAGTTATTAGACGACACCAATAATTACATAACAATTAATAAAAATCCATTAAAAAATCTACAGTTAAAAACTCACAAAATATTAAAACATTTAAATGATAATGAATATTTAGAGACAAAATACCACAATAATCAACTTACACAGCAAACACTAATTTAGGGAAAGCATATGGACTACCGAAAATACACGAATCTGACTGTCCTACGCGACCTATCATTTCGACAATTAATAGTCCATTACATTTCATTTCGAAAATTGAATACAACGAACTTAAAAAATGTATAAAACCTCCCAAGTCAAGAATAAACAATAGTTTAGAATTAAAAATATACTAAAAAATGTAAACATCACAAACAATTACATACTTATTTCGTTAGATGTAAGCTCATTATTCACCAATATGCCTTATGAGCTAGTAATTAAAAGCTTACAAAGAAGAATAAACAACATATACAATGTTAGTAAAATTCCATTCAATGAAATTATTAGAATAACTGAATTTCTTTTCGACAATACATATTTTGTATTTGAAAAGAAATTTTACAAACAAATTTATGGCACTCCAATGGGTTCCCCAATCTCACCCTTATTTGCAGATATAGTGATGGACGACTTGGAATCTGATTGTCTAAATATATTAAAAAATAAATATAATATCATTCCACTATTTTACCACAAATATGTTGATGACACAATTTGTTGCATTCAAAGTGATCATTTACAGATCATTTTAAACATTTTTAATAAATACAATTGTCGTCTTCAATTTACATCTGAAGTGGAAATCAATAATTCAATCAATTTTTTAGATTTATCTATTATAAAAACTAAAAATAATAGAATCATTACATATTGGCATCAGAAACCTACACAGTCGAACAGGATACTCAATTTTCTATCCAATCACACACTGTCTCAAAAACGTAATATTATTTACAATCTAATAGATAGAGCCATATCACTCTCCAATCCTTGTTTGTATAAAGATAATCTAAAAAGAGTTAAATATATATTACTACAAAATAATTACCCTGATTATTTTATTGAAAAATATATTAAAAAATGTCTAAAAACAATACAATTCAAAAATAAAAATAAAAATAGTAACAGGTTGGATGATGTCCGTACCATAGCGTTTCCATATTCAGAAAAATATTTTTCAGAATATGCAACAAAATTTAAGAAATACAGAATAAATATAATTCCTAATATTAATAACAAACTGAATTCTGTTATTAAAAAAAGAAAAGACGTTACGATTAAGGAAGAGAAAACTAACATTGTGTATAAAATAAAATGTAAGGACTGCCCATCGGTGTACGTTGGAGAAACAAAAAGAAACTTAAAAACAAGAATTAATGAGCATAACAAAGGCAACAATCACACATCGGTTGTCTCAGCCCATGCACGAGATAAAGGACACGTGATTGATTGGGATAATGTAGACATTCTTGACTATGAGAATAATTACAAAAAACGATTAATTTCTGAAATGATTTACATTAAAATCAATAATAATACAATAAATAGAAAAGAGGACACACAAAATCTCAATAACAAATATCATATGATCCTCAATAATATGACGAATCACAACAATATGACGTAGAGTGTGACGTCATATTAAGTATATATTGAGGACATATGATTTAAGTTTGTTTACAGTTTACACTTGACGTTACGACTAATAAGTTGTTGAATATTTATTTCCGAAATTTCAATTGGTAACTATATCAAATCGTTATATTATACATATGTTTTTTAATATTAAAAAATTTTGTTAATTTTGTAATTATGTTTAATAAACAGTCTCGATAAGGGCAAGTAATACTTGCCGAAACGTCGACAAATACATTGAATAGACTTGTTTTTATTCACCTTGCACCTCACTGGATCACATAATTCACATTTAATAAACATGGAAGGTGCATCATATCAAACTTCAAATTAATTTCTTATTATTTTTATATGTTTGTTTTTCACATTTTAGTTTAATGTTGTTGGCAAATTGTACTATGATATATTTACCAATGTTGCTGTTATCTAATTTTATTTTTAATTCTTTAATTTTTTTCGTTAACTTATTTTTTAAATATGTATATCTGAAATAATTAGTTTTAAAAATTTTTTGTTAAAATTGACGATAAATTTGTTAAGTTTTTGTTGACTTGTTTTACTATAAATAAACGATGATTTCAGATGATCCATATGTTATCTGATGTTTGTAGGGATGACGTTTGTTGCATTATAGCTGAGTAGAAATTTGTTTTGAACATTTATCTTCACAAGCCAGCAACTATGTTTGGTTAATGCTTTAAGGTGTTGGGGGGTATTTTTTCCATATTGATATTTAATTATTTTGTAAATAGAGTTACATAAAAGGAGTTATGCGACATACAGCTAATGTATAAATCTCGATGAAAGTATACCTTGTTGCATTTAAATTTTGACGACGTAACAACATGGGTTTTACGATATAAGTATTCACTAAACTTTGCACCAAGGTAATATATATTACTGTATTTTTATCTATATGTAATTGTATTTGTAATTGTTTTATAATTGTATCTATTTTATTAATAAAAAGGCCTTATAAAAATAAAGTAATTTGTTCGAAACGTTGCCGACGAAAAAATTATTGATTTTTCATTCTCATTCATAAGCAACTCATTTTCCAATATTTTTTATTGCTATGGAGTGTATGATTTTAAATTCTAAAAATCATTTAATGATGAATGTTTTCTAACATTATATTTCTCTTTATAAAATGTATTCATTAACTTAAAAATTGTACTAATCAGTTTTTATTAATTGAATTCTGAATTTATATTATAATGAATATGGAGATACTACAAAAATATATAATAATATAATATTTATATGATTACCTTATGAATATATGAAACTGTGAATCAAAATAAATAAATGTATATATTATATCTCTTTATTTTTATATTATGTATGTAATATATCTTTAGAATTTCTACGTGTACTATAACATCATTAAATTTTAATACTGGTTATTTCTAGTATGATGCAAGTACTTTTAATTCTGATAAATATACAAAATGTTACACATACAATGTTGTATTTCAACCGACTGCAAGTCAAGAAGATATTTTACAATTTTCTGGTATTAAAAAATTAATTGAAATGTCAGTAATTGGTTACACTTGTACTGTTCTATGTTATGGACAAACTGGAAGTGGAAAAACACATACTTTGATAGGCCCTCCTGGTTTAGTATGTAATATTTATATTTTATTCATATTCGATTTTTGATATAAGTTAGTACTGTATTATATAGAGTATAGTACATATATATTATATACACTATATTAAGTTGTATTTTTTATTCATATATCATGTTTCAAATATTTATACGTGCTTATATTTGTCAAAATTTCGTCATTTAGCATAATAGTAAATAATCCGTATTAAAAATTTAATTCACAAGCAGAAATAATTTATAGAAAACCTACCTCTATTTCTTGTTTTACTATTCATATATTTGTAAAATCAATAATCATTCATTTCTAGTATATTTATTTAATATTTGTTATTATTTATATTACCAATTACTTTATGTATTATTTCTCTTTTTTATAATTTATCTTGATAATACAGTTTTACATATTTAATCTTCTTGACTATTAAACTGAATAAATATCAAGATAACTATTATAATATCAATAGACTTATAGTTTTGTTATATTAGTTGTATCATTTATACTTACAGACAATCCTTCTCATCTAAAAATTGTACTCTCTACTATTAAGCGATGCAGAATTTAATTTCTCATATTGACGGCAAAATTAGCTTGTTGTACACGTTGGCATAGTTAGTACTCATAATCGAAGTCACCTATTTATTAAAAGTTTGACATATCAGATACAGTATACTATACTTGTTTTTTTGCTACGCTTTTCTTATATTTATAATTTGTAATAGTATTTTGCTTCAATTACATAATTAAGAATTTAATACAGATTTATATATATATATATATATCTAGTTTAACAAAACTATAATTAAAGATATTTGTTAATAGACATCAAGATATTTTCTATGTTACACATAATTTGATCGACGTTCTCTGCTGTTAAATATTCTATGAGATAGCTCACTCGTGATCTATTTATAAAGAGGCAAGACAAAAGAGTTGAAAGTTAGTTTAATGTGTTCATTATTTACAATTCAAATAAAGAAGAATTTTCGAATTCACGTGTAATGTTTTTCTAATAGCGCAAAAAAACAATAATTATTTTTATAATTTAACCGGGTAGTCGGAAGATGTTAAATTATTGTCTCCCCACTTGAGTTAATAATTTCGAATGATCTTTACTTTTTCAATTAATTATTACGAGCCAAACAGGTGTAACCGTTTTTTACTTGTTATCTTTTAATTAAAATAAAAATGTATTTAATTATTAAGAAATTAAAAAATCGTAAAAAATTTATTGTGTATAAATATATTATGTATATGTATTATAATATATATACTTGTATACCCATATACAAAAAGTTAAAGTACCGCGTCGATTTTTATCTCTCCATGAGACAATGGTGGAGTTGTCTATTACATTATCTTTTTTTTTTTTTTTTTAAATTAAAATTTTTGTTTAAATGGACGCACTCTTGTAATACGAACCTTGTAGTTAAATAAAGTGTGCATAGTCGTGATGTCTCTTATAACGATAGACAGCAAAGTATCTTTTTTCTTTTTTCCAAAAAAGAGAAAAACACAACATCATTGTATAGTAAAACGTTTTTACATTTAATAGTAGGTATCTATTGAAAAGTATTTTTTCTTTTCTTTTTTTTTAAGTTAAATAATTTTTTTAGATGTCTGCACATATGTATATACTATGTCTATTTACTATTATATGTTTGACAAATGATATTTCATATTTGTTAATATTTGTATATATATATTCATTTATCAATTTTTTCCGCTTTTATGATGGGAGATAGTACCAGTTTATAAATTTATAATTCTTTTTTATTTTACGTATTTATTTCATTTATCTATTTTACATATTTATATATGGTTACGCATGTCAAGCTCCTGCCCTCGAACATCGAGTTTCTATCTCGCTATTTAGCCACTAGATATATTTAATCAATTCATGTTTTCCGAGGAGTTAAGCAGAGCAAAATATTTCACATCAGATAGCCTTTTATTTTTCCATGTAAACGTATTTTCCAACAGCTATAGTATATTTCGACTATCGTCCATATAGTCAATATCATAGCTTTATTCAGAAAACAGTGATTTGTCGTGCCACGCACACAAATCCACTATCAATCGCAGATTTTTATCATTTAATCATCCAAGTTAGATAGTTTGTGCATTATATAACTATCGTTTTCAGTAATTTAGATAACTAACTGATTATCTAAATTAACAGCTAACTTCTTAAACTTACTAACCCTTTAAGATCGAGGTCTAACCCTTGCTGTCGAAGCTATTTGAAGTATGGTTAATCGCTATTACACAAACAGTATATTTATATTTTTTACTATATATATATATATATTTTCTTCGCTTATCATGATTCTTCATTGGTGTACTGATTTTATCTGTCTGATTCCCCTCCTTCTTTCCTAATATCATTCTGATTCTTCTTTCCTTACCAGATCGTGTTTTTTTCCTTTTTCTTAAATGTTGCTTCACACGTTTTGTTCATTCCATTTCTCCTCTTTCTTATATCTTTCTATTACCTTTTCAGTTTGATTGTAATCCTCAAATAGGTGTTCTAGTTCTCTTCCTCTTTTGTATATAGTTTGAATTGTCTTTGTTCCTTTTTTAGCCAATATTTAAAGTCACCTTCGTTTCCTTATATATTTCTTGAATTTTTCCTATAAAATATTTTTCTATTCCTATCTCTTCTAGAATCTTCCATGAATTACTTCTCCTTACTCTGTCGAAAGCCGTCTTCAGATCTAAGAACTTTTTACACACTTCTTTTCTTTCCTTTAATGCTTTTTTTCTATATAGTTTTCAATGTAAATGTTTTTAACACTTACTACTACTATTATTATTATATTATATTATTATTATACTATCATTACTATATTACTACCATTGACTTCCCTTTTCTAAATTTGCCAGATTTTTTATATTATCTTTATTTCTTCTACTTCTTTTTCTAACCTATTCTAAAGCATTTTTTTACATATCTCACATGCTGTTGATAACAGCGATATACCTCTATAATATCTTAGACTCTCTAGATCCCTTTTTTGTTTACTGTCACTATCATCGCATTCTTTAAGTCATCCGGCAAATCTTGTCCTTTCTATACTCTGCTTATCAAGTTGAATACTCTTTTTCAATCCTTCTTTACATATCTATACTTTGTTAGGTATTCCATTTCCCCTGTCATTTTGTTTCTTTTTCAGTTTATCTCATGCTATTTGTAACTATCTCTGCTCACTTTTTTTATTCCTTCTCTTTTTTGTTTGGTTCTGTTTTTTACGTTTTCCTTTTCCTTAATTCCTTCTAACAGCTCCTTGAAATGCTTTATCCAACAACCTTGCTTATTTTATTTTTCTTACCCGATCTGTTACTTGTCCTATTGTTTATGCATTTTCAAATTTCTTTTTTCTTTAACTTTCTTATCTATTCTTTTTCCTTTCTGATTTTTTTTCTCCTTTTTTGTACATAGCTTCTTATAGTTCCTTCTTTTTTGAATATACTTTTTCTTCTTTCTCTAACTTTTATCTAGTCTCTCAAAATATTCTTTACCTATTTTTTTTCTTTACTATATTCTCTATTTCACCATATTTTTTGTCCTTTTTCTTTTACTTACTTTTATTTCTGTTCTGGATATTACCTCTAGAATTCTTTTCTTTATGTTTCTCCATATTTCCTTTATTGTAATGTCCTTTTTTCTTTCCACTTTTTTTTTCTTTTGTTAATATTATTTTCGTCTTCTCATTGTATTTCCTGATATTTTCACCTTTTCATTCTTCTTTTATGTATAACCTTCCTGTTTTCATTTTTTTTTCTCACTTCCCCTCTCTTCTACTTTGAGTGTGATACATATTCAGAAATAGTTTGATTTTACTTTCTCTATTACTTCAAATCTTATTATATTCGATACCTTTTCATTTACTATTTTCATATCGATCATGGTTGCTTCATTTGATTCTGTGTTTGTATACTTTCCATCCTCGTTTCCTAGCACTACTTCAGTTATCATAGTCCATCCTATTTTCTTTATATTTTTCGTTGACTGTTTCACTTCCTTTCCATATACCTTCTCTTTACTCTTCTTTTTTGTTTGTCTCGTGTACCTTTAATATATAAACTTTTTTTTGCCTGACCTTATATTTCTATTACTAATTACTATTATCTGGCTACTTTCTCCGTTTCCTGTCCTATTTTTTATTTTATTTCTTATTTTTTTTTGTTATACTGTACTCAACTTTTAATCCCTTTCTTTTCTCCTTTCTGTTTTATCACCGTCTTTCTTAAACATTTCACCATTATTACTGTGTTTTTTGCTCCTTTCCAATCTTTGCACCTTTTAATCAGAAAACCTTCTTTAGTCTGCCCTCTTTTCTTTTGTTTTCTTGTTCCTCTTATTCATTACTTCAGTTCTACCAAAAATATCCATTAACATTTTTCTCTATCTTTTTCTTCTAAATCCATCTGGCATACGTAATGCGTACTTATTATTCCTTCCCAATATTCCTTGTTCTTATTCCATATAACTGTTATGTTCCAATAGATCATCTTCCTTTCCTTATGGTCCTTTTCTTTTTTATCTTTTATCTTCATCTTTTCTCTTCCTTTTGAACTATTTCCTCCTCACTCAAAATCTCTCTGCTTCACTCCCAAATTGGGCTTCTCCTTTCTCTTACTCTCCTTTTTTCTTTCTTGTTTTTTCTTATCCATAATTTTTTTCACTCCCCTTCTACTTCCGTCTTCCTGCCCTGATATCACATATTATTTTCTTTGCACTTTTGATTCGCATACTTTTGTTTGGGTCTTCCTTTCCTTGAATGCGAAATAATGTTCGGTGTATATCCTCGTATTAGTTCATTTTTCTTTCTCGACATTTCTTTTTTTCATTCCTTTTCCGTTATTTTTGCAAAAAAAAAACTAGTAGTTTTTTACTAATCCATACTTCTCGTACCTTTTCCTGTACTTTTAATATATCTTTTAAAATCTTGTTAAATTTAAAATTTTTAAATCTTTTAAAATCTAGCCTTTAAAGCATCCTACCGGATCGTCTACCTCTCTTGATATTAGTGTTGATCATTTTGACTTCCCGCTACCAAACTTTTCCTTGATTTTCAACTCTATTTTGACTTCGTACTTTCTCTGTCTTCCGTTTTTTCCTCTTCTATCTCAATTCTTCTCATTATCTTCTATCTCTCTTTCTATTTTTCTAACTTTTCTTCTATTTTTTAAAGTTACCTTTTTCTCTTTCTGTCTTTTCTACCTTCATTCTCAAATTACTAATTTCTCTTTCACAGCATCATTTTCTTTTTATTTCTTTCTTTAACTCCTTTAAGTTTATTTTTTTTATTTACTCATATTTTTCCTTGTCCTTTCTGTCTCCTACTTTTCCTTCTTTACTTTTACTATTATATCTTCAAGCTCTTTCTCTTCTTCATTATTTTCTCTGCTTACTGTGTCTCTTCTTTTTCTTCAAAATTTACTTTTTTATGATGTTATCTATCTTTTCTTCTTTTCCCTCTCTTTTCTCCTTTTAAGGTTCTCTCCTTTTTTTCTTCCTGTTTTTGTAATAATTTCATGTTTTTTCTACTATTTCCTATCTCTCTTTCCTGCTTTCTTACTGCCTCGTTTTTTATAGCTTATCTCCAATGACTTTTTTACTTCTCTAATGTAGGATCTCAATCCATATATTTTCCTTCACCTCTATTTCTCCACTATCTAACCTTTTTCCTTTCACCACTACTTTTTTTTCACCAATCGCCATTTTTCCTCTAACTCCATCTCTTCTACTTATCCTTTCCCCCCTCTGCCATTACTTTGCTGCTCATTTCTCATTTTTTTTTTATTTTACAATTTATCACTCAAGTATTTCAGTGCTATCTCACTTTAACTACATCAGAAACCTGAACTCCTTTATTTGTATATATATATATACATATATATCATATAATAAAAATTAAGAATAATATTTGGTTATTTATTAGATTACGCAAATGAATTATTATTCAGAAAACCATGGATTAATTTTTCGATCTATTGTATATTTATTCAAAATACTTCAAGAAAATCAAAAGTATAATACAACTCTTAGTGCATCTTTCTTAGAAATTTATAATGAAAAGGTATGCATATGTAGTTTAAAATTATTTTTTTTTATAAAAAAGGTAATAAAATATTTTTAAAGGTATTTTAAATATTGAACATAAACAACAAGATTTAAAAGCTGGAATATTTGTGTATTTAGATCTGTACTATATTTATTAATAATTATTACAAGTACTACTTTGAGAAAAAATGGAAATAAAAAAAGAATTTACGTAATGTGTGAAAGACATGTTAAGAGAAGATTGGGGTTAAAATATCTATTAGATTGAGAAGAGGAAATGAAATAGCAGAGGCAAAGACAAAAGCAGAATGAAGAAAATTCAAGAGAGTAGAGTGCTTGAACGAGAAAAAGTGAAGAATGTTAAAATAAAGAAAGAAAAATTAAAAAAATATGATTAAAGAGAAATGATATCAAGAAAAATACAATAAAAAAAATAAAAGAACGGACTTAAGAAGGTAGTATTTCAAAGTGACAAGTAAAATAAAAATAAAGGATAAAATTGAGAAAAGGGTTTGATGAAAATTGCTTAAATAATAAAAGAAAGATTAAAAGCGCTTTTAACAATTGATGCAAATCGAAATTACATAAAAATAAAAAAGAAGTAGAAAATAATATTCGAGTATAAAAATGAGCGATAATAAACCTTAGAAATATAAGAAATGAAAATAATTTGTAGAAATACCTAAATAAAGGATACAAAAAAATCATTTCATGAACATTCAGCACCACAGCCAAAGATGAATACGTGATAGGTTAATTGAAAGGCAATAGCGGAGACAGCTGATAGGCTACTAATCAAGCGTCTGGAAGATGCTATGGATGATAAAGGGAGAATTTGCGGATTTGCCATTCGCCAACGAGCACAAATAATGAATAAAATCGGAAAAAATAAATAGGCACTCCGATTCCAAGTCTTGAGCTAATTAACATCCCGAAAATATTCCGGTTCAGATCTTTGTTAGAAAAAAATCATGAACAATAGAATCAGGACTTTTACATTTTTTTGATACAATGTACGAACTATTTATTTAGTATGTGGTCACGTTTAGAGTTCCGGCTTATTGAATCAATTATATTACATGTAAAATCGCACTCTCTTTTGCTATTTCTTGATTAGAATAAATAATATACTGTCTTTTTAACTATCGTTGTTATTGTAAATCACCGATACGGAAGAATGTTTGGTGTGTGTGAAGAAGGAAGAAATATTTGAGTAAATAATCAGTGACGAATTGAATGATATTGAAATAGTTGATTTATTTTTTTGGATACTCAAATTTGATTTTCACAAAGATGCGACATGACTTTGTAATTTTTGGGAACCAGAGGTTAACCGATGGGCAAGTCAATAAATTTAGCAAACCAAGAAAAAGAGAATCCGCCAATATGTGAAGACACACCTATATTTATGCTTGCCTCTTGTTTTCCCTCTTTCTAGAAAATTGTCAAAGTTCATAAAATTTACAAAAATTAAAATTTTGTCAGCCGCCCCTGACTGCTCTCTGGTTCGGTGGGGAACTCATAGCGGTTAGATGTACTCGAGCCTCGCTCTTGACCACTTAGCGCTTTAGGTCGGAGCAACTGACGGTAATTTAGCGCACCTAATTATAGATATAAATTGCCAGGCGTAAAAAATCTCTGTGGGCTAATAGAGAAAAAAAATTCTTTTACATTCTAGTAAACAAATGAATCTATTTTATATTTATTTCTAAGCTTAATCTTTAAGTTTCGCGCATGCTCTTTACCGCTTGGATAACCTTTCGTTTAATACGGTTCGCCCTGTCGCCGTTGAAACATGGGTCTCGCTCACCCATTTATTAGTAGTCTTAATTTGTTAATAAACTTTTCGAGACTGGGCAAACTACATTTTTCCCGGTCTTGCTGGGTTTGCTTCCCTTGCTGACTTCGTAAACCCAAATTTCAAGCCCATGACTAGAACATTGTACGGCTCACAACGACTCGCCGTGCCGACGGCTAGGGGCATGCCGCACCCATCCGAATTTTTTGCCACGTTTTTTTAACAGTTACATTTATTATATTTACTGAACCTTAAGAGGATTGAAGTGTTTTGACCGCTTTGGCTAAGACAGAGTCGAACCCTAGCATAAGTTACGTTATCGCTGATTGATAATTATTCGACAAAACCCCGAAAAAGAGTTAGTGGGCAACTTCTTACCGCTTAATTAGTTGGGGGAAGGGGGGAGAGAAAAGATCTGGAAGGAAAACTGATCACCGTGGGTCAAAAAAGTATGGGAAAAACTTACTTCTCGTGTGACCCACCGTGGTACAAGGATTAACTTGCACGCGTAAGCATTTTTTATTTATACTTGCGCTAATTTCTGTTTGCGAGATTTTGTATTTTGCGATAGGTTTTGAGTGTTGTGTTGCCAGAATATGTGATCGTACCCCTTGGTGTCCAATGCTACAAACTACCCAGGTGTTTGTGCTAATGAGCACGATTTGCTAAAATTCACCAACTCATTTTTGCGTCCCTTCACGCTGTCACTGTGCTTCCATGCTTGTGAGAATCGAACACATGCCTACTACGGATGCGACCAGTCATTGCGACTGCGGAAGCACTGATCTGCATAGTATTGTAAGTAACTTATTGTAATTGTAATTGTCAGCACACCAAAGGTTTTTTTTTCCTGATTAGCAAGGTGTTTTTATGCTATGTGAAATAAAGACATCGATTTGTTAAATTCCGCAAATCACGAGTTTTTCATTTAGCCTGTGGCAATCTATCCTTTCCTCCCGCCTTATCCATTATCGATTATAATATATATATTGATAAATTAAATACGTAACAGTAAAATAATAATTAAGAGCAAAATTATAAAAAAAGAACATTATCGCTAATGGTGAACATTCAAATTCCAGAAAATATAATAAATAGACAAGAGGACACACAATATTTATATATACAATATAAAAACATCGTAATATAATAATAATAGTAATAAGTTGAAATGTATGACTAATGTTTAAAATTGATAAAGCTTTAAAATCTGAACAAACTAGTTGATGCAAAAAATAGCATTCAAATATTTTTATTAAATTTTTTTGTCCGCTATCTCTGTTTTCGACTGAATTTTCTCCTTCGACTCAATTCATGATCAAGTGCTTATTTGTAAAATATGTAAATTCACCTTTGATTTAATATTCATTTTTTAATTATGATTTATTTCTATTAATTTGTACCGAAGTAGTCTTTCCTGAACTGCAGCTTCTCTATTTTCTTGCGCCGATGATGCGTTGATCGCCCTACTTGTAAAATAGGAGAAAGGTATAAACAAAAATAGTGGGTAAAGTATTACTAAACCCTGTACAAAATCATGAAAAATAATAAATACACTGATAAAAAACGTGTGTCGGGAGGTGACCATTATTCTCGGAATATGGAACAGAAAAAATATGCAATCATTATACCTCAATTGCCGTTAGATTTCTTTTGAAAAAATGAGCCATTATGGTTGCATAGAAAATAAAGATCTTCATATCTTTAGGGCTCGTTTGGCTTCTCGAATTTTCATTCGAGGTGATTATAATGAAAAGGTCAGAGGAACAGAGTTATCTAGGTTTGATAGTCTATTTCATAGTGGTCATGCTACCTGGTGGTTACATCCCGTTGAATTAAAATAACATCGGATCATACAGAAGTGATGCAGTATTGGCTATCCTCTAATCTTATCCGTGCGATTAATGATAGATAACCTGCTATGTCAGTGGGTGCTAAAAAAAATAAAGCTCCTTCGTCCAGATAGCCCTATCGTGTTCACGACATTAGACGGTTGTTCTTAGTCGTTAAACTGAATTGTCCAAGGCATTTTCGTACAGCTCTCACAAAAAGGGGAAGAACTAGTTCAAAAGCCACCAATATCGTTCGGTTTGCTTATGTCAGTACTATAGTCATACTAAATTCGGGGGAGACTTCTTTTTAGGAGTTTCGCCTCATTTTTTTCCTTAACCATACTCATTGATTCATGGTTTGCATAGTTTAGTAGGTTTCGTCTCTTTAATTTGATCAGGTTTGGTACCTTTCAAACTCATTCCGCCAAGCTAGTTAATCGTGCTAAGGTGTTAAGCATCCGAAGAGGGCTGTGGTATTAAGTTTGTAAAGTAAGATAAATTATTGTAATTTAGCGATTGTTTTATTTCACCTCATCTCTTTCTTTATTTGTTTACGCCATTTTCGGATTACTTGTAAACGTAAAATTATTTTTAAGAATTAGAAAATTTAAAAAATTTAGAAAAACTGATAATAAATAAAAGCTCAGCATTTTCTAACGGCTTATTATGCCATAATCTGGCTCATCACATAAATCTTTCGTTTATATAATTTTATTTACTCATATAAAAATGTTTGATCTGTGTTAATTAAATGAGGTTAATTATGTTTTTTTAATTTAATTGTAATTTATTCATTCAGAAAGAAATTATATATTTCATTCAAATAAGGAAAAAATATAAGAAAGAAGTATGCAAATAAAAATAAAATAAAATGGAAAGAGTAATTTTGTACTTCGTGTTCAATGCTAGAGAAAATTATAATAATAATATTAGACAAAAAAAAGAAAGATGTAGAATTAGCAAAAGATGTAGACTTAAGTTGAATACATATAAATACCGTTTAAAAAAAATAATGTAATTATAATACTTAACGAGGAATGATGTAAAATACTAAGTAGAAATTTAGGACATGCAAAAAAAAATATAACTTAAAAAAATAAAAACGGATGAATACTAAGATATATAATATAGATATAATTAGAGAACATTAAGTTGAGGATAGAATCAAAAATCAGAACATACTTTGAGGAGGGAATAACAAAATAAGCATAGAAAAAATTCTCTAGAAAAAGTTAGTATGCAAAGTGCAGAGATTAATTGAACAAGAAAAAAAAGGAAGAATGAAACAAATGATTAATCTAACTATTATTACAGTACAGATAGATGATAGAAAAGGAATGAAGAAAAATATAATTAAATAGCTAAACAGAAGAGAATAGGATAACGAAAATAAATCAGATAAAATAGGATAGCACAAGCAAGATAAAATGAGTTATACGAAGGTTAAAATATGAGAAAGCATTGGAAAGATCTAAAAAAAATAATGTATATTAGTATTATAACGCTGTGTGCGTTAATCCCGGTTCGACCGAACATCGGGCGGAATCGGGAATGATCCCGGGCCGTCGGAAGTGACGGCAAGTTCGGGTAAGATCAGTGGTGTAAAAGAACATATTGATTCTTAATTACGTGAGAAAAGGTTTATTTTTTTTCGAATTGATTGCTGACCGGCGTGAGCTTTCGAGCCAAAAAAAATTAACGTATTTTTTTGAGAGAGTGTTCGAGATTGTTGTTTTTGTGAGGTGAGAAGAAGTGCTTGGTACACCTGGTGAGTAGGAAGACGAGTGCGGAAGCAGACGTAAAGGACATTGGTTCTAAGATATCCTTAAAAATCAAGGTTCAGACCGTTACAGCGGGAAGCAGTTACAGCTAATCAAGTTCAATGATCGGATCAAAATAAACTAGGTTTAATTGCGGATATTATGTAATTAGTTTTAAGGATTCAATGTAATAATTTTATACACGGGCCCAGTCGTGCATTTTCTGAATCTGTATATGTGATTAAATGAAGTGTTAAATAAACCAGTTTTTTATAAAGGAAAGAATCGTGTAAATTGAATCAGTTTAACACTTTTTTTCTCTCCCGCCTCTTTTAAAACTTTTCGCGATGTTTTTAGGAATCCCATCGTCCGGACTCCGTCGCCTCCGTGGATATTCCAGTGTAAGAGGGTTTTCAACCTGAATGGCCGGCCCAAGTAAGTTCACGCGTGGTGTAAATTTTGCGAAGTAAAAAGTGAAATTCATTGTAACGAATAAGCCCGTTACAGTAAAAAATGTATGCCGAGGATAAAATGTGAGAACGTAAAGAGAGATTATAGGCGTTGGTTAAAAGTGAAAGAAAATAGGAGTAGATTTTATAGAGAAACAAAATACATGAAAGTATTTACTTAGAGTATGTGGATACTATTAATGCTATATAGTAGACCATAGATATAATGAAGAAATTTCGAGGAATGAATAATGGGTAGACAATAATGTACTAAAAGAAGCCAAAAGTCAAATTAAAGACTAAGAATTAAAAACAATAGATCAGATTGATAAATGCTTATTGTACTGTAGAATGTGGACAGACTTAATGGTGAAACACTAAATAGAACTGATACATAAAGTAATTAGAAAAATGAATATTTATAGTGTATAAGATATATTATATGATTAGTAATCTCAATTTAATTTTATTTATTTTTAATCTTAAAGCAAAAAGATAAGATTCTGTACAAAATAAAATATTAGAATACTTAAACTACTGTTTAATAATTTATTTATATTTAATACTTTAAAAATTATTTTAAAACTTATTTGACACTAAATTAAACAACAAAAATTGAATTATTTTAAACAATATTAAATATAAAATTTTATATTTTTATTTACAAAATTAAATAATGATAATTGAAGGACTATAATCATTAATTTTTTAATAGGTATTCGATCTTCTTAATCCAGGAAATTCAAAAAAATCTTTAGCTATAAGATGGAATAAAAAGTCGCAAAAGTTTTTTGTAGAAAATCTATTTATTGTAGAATGTGCAGAATTGGATGATTTATTAGCTGTTTTAGAAGAAGGTAAATATTACAGATGATTGCATTATATTTTGCAACAGACGATTTTTCCGTTACAATAAATAATTGCTCAAATTATTATATGTGGTTTTCGTATTGTGACTACAGGTATACGGGGTGTTCATCTCCCACACCTCTTACCTGTACCACATTGGTCCCTACTGCTACCTTGAGGGCTGAACTAGATGGTAGAGAATCGAGGTGTATCAGGAATGAACATCTGAAAAAGAGCGCGAAAGTGTGCTTCGAAAGAAGCAGAATAGAAAAAGGAGGGCGGTAAATAAAAAGTACTTTGTTTATTTATATACACACGCATTTATTCTAATAAATCGAATAACAAGATTTATGGAAGATAGGCAAGCGATTATTGAATAGTACAGAAAATAGATTTTTTTGAACTACTTAGAAGTAATTACGTACGGTAGGCTACACTATTAAATAGTAACTCCGTGGATTTGTTGTCTTCAGACTCAGAATGCTGAAAAATCCTTCTTTTCACAGGTACTTCTCTAATTGGCAAGAGGGTCCTAAAATGTTATTATGTTTAATTAATCAATTAATTAAATATATTTTAAATAATATTTTAATATTATTAATTTTTTTATTTTAATAATATTATTTAATATTTTTTTAATATTTTAAGGCTTTAACAGAAGCTTCTTTGTATCACCAATGCATCCTCAATAATAACTAATTTTAGATATCTGAACTTATCACCAGGAGCTTGTATGTACTCAAATATTTCGATTCTTCGGCAGCAAAAGAAAATTTGCTTTTCGTTAGACATACGAAATTCGATGCATTCGTTGATATGCCAAAATTCAATCTATCCAGTCCCTGCTTTGAACAAAGGATTCCCTAATATTCGGGGCGTACTTACTAACACTGACTTCACTCAATAGTATCCCGAATTGGGCAATAGCACGAAATGTGTTACCATATATAAATATACCATATATAAACCGATAAAAAGCCTTGATTTAAACAATATTTTTTTTTCAACTCTATAACTGTATAAGTTAAAAAATAAATTTTAACTTTCATAACGTAATAAATATATATAATCTTATAAATAATATCAAAATCAATAAGAAAACTGAGTCAAACTCCGGAAAAGTTAAAAAATGGAGATCATATATAAAGAAGCCGATTACAAGAGAAGTTTATGCCACAAAAACTAATCTAACACCTGCTCACGTGTAATTTGATAAGGTACGCAAATTATGAATGACACGTCCTAAGTAATCTAAAATCAACAAGGAAAACTACGGCTGATAAAAAATAAACCAGTAATTAATTTAAGAAAAGCTTATTCGATAAATAAAAGCAACCGCATAAATTTTAGTATTTCAATTTTCAAAATAAAGATCATTTAAATAAAAACTAAAGAGGGCTTTATACCTCTATAAGTTCATAAGATGGTGACAGCAATCTTTAAAAAACCTGCCAATTCACGAAACACTAGAAGATTAATAATATAAATACAAATCTAAGTATACCCCCATTCTAAAATAAAACATTTAAAGAAATAATATATTAATTACTGTATTAACTACAACGAGAATTCACATAAACCCTGTGAAATTAATAAATCCAAGACGTCACACAGGCATAATAATAACAAAAATTTGATTAGCAATAAATGTGCGCAAAAAATAAATATGCTTAGGATCTGTATCTTATGTTTATTATAATGTTAGATTAGATAATATAAATAAATGGCCTGTTTACGTTAGTATATGTTACTGCTGTATGGCACAATATTAAAATCTGTTGTTATCGATTGTTAAGATTGTAATAATCTTGATAGATAAATGTATTATTATGAATTTTAATATATAATGTTACGTCTCAATATATCAAAGAAATTATTAACAAAGAATTCATATATGTTATAAGAATTATAATTTATTTATGAATTGACGTAAAATTTAGTGAAAATACACAGCAATTGTTCAAATTTACAATTATTTTATATTTGAATGATTTTATTTGAAATCAGTAAGAATAATTTAAAAAAATAATAGTATCATAAAATAAGTTTCAAATATAAGAATATTGAAATTATCAATTTGAAAGTTATAAAATTTAAAATGAAAATTTATACAAATTTTTAATTTAAAAATTAAATAAAATAAAAAGAATTTTAATAATAAAGATTACATTATTTAAAAAATATTGTACGTAATGATTAATATTATATATGAATTTTACTGGCTTGGTATAACGAATGAGAAATAATAATGATCTGAAAATCAATAAAGAAATAGCATGGAGTAACATAAAAATAAAAGGAAATAAAATACATGATTAATTGAAAAGGAGACCTTGATTTTTATCTTTTATTTTTATGTTTAAATTAGTATTAATCACTATTTATAAGAACCTGTTTATAAAAACTATGAAGTGAAAGCATTTGAGAATGTAAATGAGAGTCGACGTACGTGATGGCGTACACCTACGACCGAAAATATTTCTTTATACTTAGCATGGTGGATGATACATAAAACTTTAATTATGTAACTCAAAGTTCGAATATGCCAGTGCATATAAATGAAGGTCACATATTCTGTATTTGCATAAATAAGTAAAAAGTGATGTTCGTTTTTTCTTTTAACCCAAAAAGGCTCTTTGGGTTCTTAAGAATATCAATATATATTGCTAATTATAAAAAATATTATAAATTATCTTTTTAATTTAAAAATCTTTATTTTTTTTTTTTTGTGTTTAATTTTGTATTTTTCTCAGAGTTCCTTTCTTTTGATATAATAACCTTATATCAACTTTATTTTCTTCAATTATTGGAGTAGTCTAGAAGGTCAATTTTCAAAAGTGAGATCACTGTCTTCACGACTTGTGATTTTCAGTATAAAATGAATTTACATAATATTTGAAAAGATATATTTTTTATTTTATAAATAGTAAAAATTTCTGAGAGTTAAATCAGATAAATTTATACGAGATAAGTATATTATTTCATGAAATATTCTTGAAAAATAATAAAAATAAATGAAAAATAATAAGTGGTCTATTAGCGTATTGCAAAATTTATTTATGTTATAAATCAGCTTTTTTTGTCTAATAAATTTACACAGATGATATACATGGTCTGCCCTAAAGTATCGAGTTTGTTTTTTCATTTTGGCGAATATTGGTTGCAGCGATTTAGGAGGGGTCTTAAAATCTAGAGAAAAGTTTTTTTTCATTTGTCCGTTTCTTTTTATTTTTTCGATAATTGGATGCGGCAGAATTTTACTTTACGCGAACGGTATTTTTTGTACACGGAGCGCTCAAGCAATTAGTGGAAAAACGCTACATGAGAATGTTTCGTTTAAAGATCATAAAAAAAAGAAAACATTTCACCTTTTTATGAAACATGATTTATTAGTAGACTTATAAACAGTTTAAACAAAAATTTTATATTCTTCAGAATAATTTCCTTATTCATCAATACATTTATAAACACGAGTTTACTAGCTCTTAAAGACACCCTGAATTTCCTCAGCTTTGATATTTACTCAAACTTTTTGCATTTATAAATTTTTTGCACTATATTATTCACCGTAGATCGCATTAAATTCAGTTTTTCCGCGATTACTATAATTACTAATTGGCAGTCCGAATTTAAAATTTTTAGCACGCAGTGGATGTTCGTAGCGATTCTACAGTTTTTTAGACCCCATATCGAGACTCGTCGATGATATTTTTCCGGCCCTCTGTAAAAGTTTTGTGCCATTTTCCACACTATGATTTTGATATACAATTATCTTTGCAAGCCCCTTGTAACATTTTAAATGTTTTCATACTATTTTTTTTTAAGTTACAAACAAAATTTTATCACGTAACGCTATTAGTGACTTAGTTTAGTTGCTCCATCATGCCGTTTCCAAAGAAACTCAAATTATCCAAAAAACAAAAAAAAAGGGTGAAATGGAAAAGCTTTCCTTTACATTTTAAGACTGTTTCCAAATTTCTACGACCAATAGTCGCAAATTGAACGAAAAAAACTCGATAATTCGGGAACAGACCATGTATAACACATATAACATCCCTTTAAATCAATTTGTTCCATTCATAAGTCTTAATACACTGAACCAATAATTAAAAAACATTTTAATAATTTTGATGTTTTTTTTTTATTTTTTAAATATTTTTTATGATATTAAATATAAATTCATGATTTATATTTAGTAATCACTTTAATTATTAATTCATAAAATTTTAATAAAATAATATAAAATAAGAATATTTCATTGATTCTCCTGTGATTGTGATTCTCTTTTTCAAAACTTTAGATCTTGTGGAGTCAATTGAAATCAGATACGTTTTAAGTGAAGTGTGTTTTTTAACATAATGTTAATTGATTCTTTTGACACTCTTACATTATAATCAAAATATATAATTTTTAATGGTTAATTTAGAAGTATAACATCTTTGATTTCTTTACATGTTTTTATTTACTAGATGTTTATATTTATTTGAGACGTTTTTTTATTTTCAACTAGTTCTCCGTATTTTAGGAATATTATATATCTTCAATATATTTATATTCGATAGTGCATAGTCGCCAAAGCAATTTTCACTTTTATTTTCTTTTTGATACAGTGATATATGATATGATTTATATTTATAAATACATTGTTTATATTATTTAGGTCTTAAAAACAGATCAATTGGCACACATAACATGAACGAATATTCAAGTAGAAGTCATACTATTCTTACAGTAAATATTACATCAGAAAAGAAAGTAAGTATTGAAGAAAAAAAATGTTTATATCATTTATTTTTTTAAATTTTTTCAAATAAAATGTTTTAAATATTCTATATAGGTTTCAAACTGTGTCATATAATCAGGATATAAAAGATGTTATGCTCAAGATGATATGATTAGAGTCTATGCATTTATTACACATGAGTGTGAATATTACTTGTTAATTTTTAATATTAATTTTGTTTACACTTATAGATGCTTGTAGTATGCCTGTAAAATATAAAGCTTATTATATTTATTATTTTATTGACATTACTAAAATAATATTAATTAATAAGAAAGGAGTTCAAACGTTACTTTCTTGTAAGAACTAGTTGAATAAGCTCGATTAATCACTTATTCTCTTGCTTACTAGATGCCTTAAACTAATGTCCTTAGCATCAAATAGGTGAAAGACTCCAATATGGTAAATGTACTTTTGGCATGGGTTTCTATTTGTAACTCCATAAAATTATCTGAGAAAGGAAGATTAGAGAAGTGTGATGTATGGACGAGATTCTTATAATTAATTGAAGCTTCAAAGCAGAACAGGTTTAGAGACTTTTGACAAATAAATTACAAATTTTTTACGTTCATTCTAAGGCACTTTTTCATCATTTTCAACATACTCTTATTATGCTATAAATGTCTTTAGATGATCGCTCCTTTGGTAGTTATCAGTTAACCATCTAATAAGCAGTATGAAATCATATCTATTCAACTATTATAAAGAGATCTATAATACCTTCGGAGTTCAATACCAATTATTCTTTTAGATTTTTAAAACTTGTGGATTTATTATAATTTTTTATATTCCTGTTTGAAAATCATAGCTTAAAGGATTTATTTATTTCACATTAAAGTATCAGATTCTCGAACTTGGTTGTTGTATGCTCATAGCTCTTTTAGTAAGTCCCATGATCTTTTCATTAAAAAAGTATCTATCATGTCTTGGAATTCATAATAGAATAATTTATTATTTATTTATAGAGTATCTAGAAATTTTTTGTATCAAAATATTTCTCTGAATTTCTCAGGACTATTTATTACCTGTAATACTTCTTGACTATCTGAACAGAAGTGGTGAGTCCCTGATCCGTCTGTCAGTTTATTCCCTCTTTTTATTATACTTTATTCCCTCAGAGTTTACTACAGTAGATTGTGATGGTTTATTAAAGGCTAAATAATCTCGTTTAAATTCTTAGTTTTTATACTTTGTTTCCAATGATATTATCATTTGTCTATAAACTAGAGTTAGCAGCCGAGTTCAGCAGGTTTGGATTTTTACATTCCAAAATTCTTTATCAGTCATGATTAAGACATCATATTTTTTGTTTAGATGTTTACATCAAGAAAATGTTAAATATTTTGATATTGCGTAATTTAAGATCGAAAGTTGTATTTACCCATCGGTGCATATATTTTTCATACTACTACTAATTTTACAGATTTTCTTTAATAAAAAAAAATTTTTTGAATATCTAAGTTATTACATTTTTTCAGAGAATTTACCTCAAGTAATGTTTCAAGAATAATTTAATTTAAAAAGTAGTTTTGATCTCGCTTGTAAGACTTTTCAAAAAGAATTCTTAATCTTTAAATTTAAATTTATTGTCAGGTTGCTTTTAATTTTCTCAAGGTGCAGCTACATTCAGAAATTCTAGCTTATTAATTAGATAATATATTCAATTCAGTTTAACTTTTTTTAGACCATAATTTTCAAAAAATCTTCTGTATAATCATGAAATATAAATTATTTTTTGACATGTCAATTTAATATGAATATTCAATTTATTCATTGATTTCATATCTCTCCGTGATATTTAGTCTTGGTAAATACATGAAGAATGTACATGATTAGTTGCATACCGAAATCAAATTTAATTTAGTATTTAGTTGTGCATCGAAAAATTTTCATATTTTTTGGATTAATTGACAGTTGAATCATTCGAGTCTATCTCGAAAATCTTTTCCAATATGTTTTGCATGATATTAGTAAATACACTATAACCATCACCTACTCACATAATGAGAATATCGTCTGAATAGAGTTGCATATATATACTGTGGTAATTAAATATGCAAGGAAATTTATCCATTATAAGGTACCATAGGACAGAAGAAACATCTCTGTCTTATGGCTATCCATTATTAATACATCCATTTAAGTAGTTGTATTTTGTTAATTTTGATAATTTTAGTACTTAATAAATAGATTCAGGATTTAATTGAAAATTGTCTTAAGGATGCCTCTGTCCATTATTACACTGAAGATAAATTCTCGCGTGTTTTAATCAGAGCCCCTCTTGACATACTATCCCTAGTCATACTATCGGGACTAAATTACGATATTATATTTTTGTATAAATGAAGTATATAAGTTCGAGCAGCCAGACTAGATTGGTAAACCTGTTGTTAATAATTTATGGTTAATATATTTGCAATTCAATATATACTTCTAATATATATATCTAATAATATCTTCATAGTTTTTATTATGAAGAACTATGGATTTATAGATCTGTAAGCAATATGTGAGTGGTGATGTATTTTGCAAATCTTTGTTATAAACATGAGCTTATTAGTTTTCAAGATTTTATTATTTATCTATATATGCTATACCTGGTGATATGTCATATATATTTTAAAAAAATTTCAAAAAGAAAATATAGCGTATTATACCATTCAAAAGGATTAACAGGGGTTGTACGGATGTGAAAATCGGTACGTAATTAGTTTGTGACCACCAAATAAAATTAAGAGAGAAAGAGAGAGACGTAAAAAGAGCTTTATCATTGTCCAAAAAGACAAAAACAATCAGATTCGTCATCATACAATCAGAAAAAGCGTATGTCTACTATTTTAAGGTAACATTTCATTTTTTCAGACACTTGATGGCAGTTTAGAAATTTCACATCTCATTGAGAGAAACTCCTTCTGGTGACATTGGTTTAGTCGTGTCGACAGCATTTTCTCTAAATCTGAAAATTCAATCGTGTTTAAGATATTGCAACAAGTTTCATATTTATGTCAAAAACGACGTATTTAACCTTTTCTATTTAAATGCTTATTCTAAATAATGTTATTCTGCTTACAACTTAATAAAATATTTTAATTATATAATAATAAATAATTTTTATTTATGCATAATTTATATATCTTGAAAAATTCACTCTTCTGACTTTACTTTTATGAAAATGTAGTATATTTAAATAGAGAACATATAAATCTGTAAATAATTTTACAATAATATAATTGATATTTAACTTTAGGTAGAAAATGATGTTTTTATATCTAAGAAAGGTAAAATAAATTTTGTTGATCTTGCTGGTAGTGAAATGATAAAAAAAACACAAAGTGAAGGAAAAACGTTAGAAGAAGCAAATAATATTAATAAAAGTCTGCTAGTATTGGGTAAGTAAAATATAACATTATTTAAATAAGATATTTAAATAAATTATTCTTTTATTATATATGTATATGAGCTTTGGAAAAAATATATAATTTCTATTATATACAATGAATTATTTAATATAATTATAAAATATATTTATTGGGTGAATAAAGTATTTTAAAAAATATTATATATTTATTACTACATATCGTATTAATATTTGATTTCTTTCGAAAGCATTGTATATTGTAAACGTGAAATATAAAAAAATTTATTACTATTCACATATAAGGAAGAAATAAAAAGAATTATAGATTTGGAATATAAATTACTTTAAAAGTGTTCTTATTCTATTCTGATCATAGTATAATTCGATTTGTGTAGCGAATATTTATTCTAATATTAACGTTCATTAATTAATGTTTAATTATTATTACCTTTTTACCTTTAGTTATTTCATATAAATTATGAAAAGGATAATATTAAAATTCATAACATATATAGAGTATTAATTTTAATTCATTGCTATTTATTTTTAACATGGTTGAATTTTGTTTGCAATTTTTATTAAGTGAAATGGTTTATTAACAACATAATGGCTATCATTCATAGTCTTTCCACGATGTATTGAGTTTTTTTCTTTTTGCGACTATTAATCATAGCGATTTGGGAGGGTCTTAAAATATTCGGATAATGTAGTTTTTCTATTTGTCCATTTTTTTTGATAATTACAAACGGCAAGATTTTGTTTCGTACGAAGGATGTTTTTCGATTTTTGGACATGGCGAGATGAATCGATTAGTAGAACAGCGCTGAGCGATAAAGTTTTGTCCCTTATTGTTTTTGTAAAGGCTTGGCAATGGCATAGGAGATGTTCTGTGATTTCTTGTTTGTGTTCACATTTCCAAGTTATATCTATTCTGTTATCCATGAAGTATAGGTGATATCCAACGTTCCAGTGGCCCGTGAACCATCTTATTAGCTTCCTTATATCTTGTTTTTTTAAGCCTCACAAGCTTTGGCTGATTTGGAACTCCTTCGAGCCAGCTTTAATGTTTTTTAGAATAAGAAGCATCGTCTTCCTGAGAAGATGGTGATGATAAACTGCTTGGTTTTCCTATTATTCATCGTCTAAGTGTTTTCGGCTATGGCCCAAATTTCTGTCTGTAATACAGAGGCATAGTTTTCGAGAGTGAGAGCGAGCTCATTGTAGTTTTCCGCTTTCCATACTCCCGCACCTGTTCCGTGTTTATTCTTGAATCCATCCATCGTGCTTGTACTTAGGATAGCATTTATTCTGTTGTACCAATCTTCTCTTTTCTGAATGATAATTCTGTATTTTTGTTTATGAAAATATGTCTGAGTTACCTCGTCGCAGCAGATATTTTGCGCTAAATTTTGATTTATAGAAGTCTTGATCAGGGGATGAGTTCCTTCCTTTATTTGCAGGTATCTATAGTAAGCCCATAACACGATTATCCTATTTGGGGAGCTATTTCCAATAAGATTTCTATTGAGATCGCTGGTGTTGTTCTCATTACTCAAGCCTGTCAGGACTTATCCTTGTACTTTATTTACAAAATTGGAATTCGTCTTAAATTCCATCCCGTGATCTGAAACTGTGGCTCTATGAAACAGCCTAGGTTTAATGATCGCATTATATATTCATCTTCGTATATCTGCTTACAGTCCCCATGTATTACCAAAGGCTTTCCTGGATATGTACTAATGGCTGTTTGACACTTCATTTTGATGTGAGTGTTATATTTTAGTTTGTTATCCCAAATTACATCTTGCTACGAATGTGATTTGGACTGAACTACCATTGAACCTTAGTAGACTTATTTGCTTGACATTTTACCTGGTTTTAATAGTATTACATTGGTCTTTTTTGGATTTAATGATAGACCGACCGTTCGAGTTCAGGCCTCAATGCATATCACATAAGACCCACCATTATACTGTAGTTATTCCTACTTATTGTTACTAGTAAATCGTTTACGTAAGCTTACTCATAGAGTCCATTGTCTTCCATTACGATGAGTAGCGTGTCTATTATCAAGCATCATAGTATGGGAGATAAGAGAATAGTCTTATATCTCGTAATCCAGATCTCATTCCTATGTACCTGAATCTGTCTTGTATTGAGAAGATTCCATAGCTAATTTGGACAGTGGCCGAAAGTCCCTATACCGTTGCATTTTCAGCTATGAATTCCTTGGTTGTACGAGCGAATCTTCCCTCAATGTTCAGCATTGTCGATAGGACCAAACTTTTATGTAATATTCTTTTCTGTATGAACCTTGTTATGTACGAAAGAACAATATTCATAGAGTTTCCCTCCTGATAGGCGTATTCCTATATAGGGATTTCTATTTAAGTATTTCATCCTGAATAAACCTATCTATAAGCCTCTTCATCGTTTTGAGAATAAATGATGTGAGATAGATAAATCTGTAGTCCTATGAATAGTTTTGTTGTGCTCTATCTGCCTTGTAAAAATGTAAGACTATCATCTTGTTCTGCAATGTGACGGGCTTAAGTACTATATAAATTCATCTGATAGATAATTATAAATATGATTCAGTAAAATTATTTATAATTTATAATCAGTAATTTTATTATAATTTAATATATAATAATAAAAAATATATTATGGATATTTGCTTCGATATGTCATATGAATTCCGTGATGGACAAGGAAAATATTTTAAGGGACTTATATATTAAGCTTACAAAATAAATTCCATATATTACACAATTGCTTGCATATATGCTATTCTTTTATGTATGTTAGCCATGGAGGCGATATAGTTAAAGGTTTTCTTAGATAAAGAAATGAATTCATGTCAATAAATTTATTTATGATTTCAATATATATGCGAAGAAATGATTTTCTACGTAAAAGTTATTGAAAAACTTTGAACTACTTTAGCTATATTATAGACTGTAAATATCAATTAAATCAATTATCAGCAATTAAATTTACAAACATTATTTGTATTTATAGATATCAAATACTTCGTACCAAACCTTTCACCGTTTGAAAGTCACCATGTTGGCGCGTGTGATGGGATATCCTACGGGGTTCACCAATCGGATTGTCACATGGTGGTATTCCACAGCAACAATTCGTACAAAAGTTCAATCGTTCCACGCAGACCATAGATTCCTGTCCTAATTCCTATTATCATTTCTCGATTTCCGCTAATCAGTGCTTCCGGCGCCTTACACACCGATATGCGCGCAAGTCGTGTGCCGGAGAATTGAGGTTATATAGCACGCCATGAGCACTCGCCTGGACATTAGATCTCTTCTGACATCTTATCTGACCACTCTATCTTTTCCACGTTTTCCTATTGCTTGCGCTTCTGCGTCGGCAATGTTTTCTACCGTCTCAGCTACTCATACTTCCGTATCGGTCTAATCCCTAAGAATTTAATCACTTGTTAATTAAATCTAATTAATATAATTAAATATAATTGTGATTGATGCATTAACCGATTGTATTTCATTTGTATTTTTTAAGAATGTAAATCGGAATTAAAATAACATCGTCTTTGGTGATTTTTTGTGTACAAATTGCATTTTTTTTTATTAATTTTACCTATTGAGCAACGTTCGAAATCCCTAGCAAACTGTTTTTTCTAGCATTCTTTATGACTTTCTCTTCAACGAGCGCATTACTCTTTCCTTCACCTGTGAAAGAGGAACGCAACTGTCTCGTTACACTTTTAACCGGTTCATCGTATATGCATTTTAATAATTTAAATAATGCTGACTTTTTAAAAGCTTTTATCTATAATAAAAATAAATATCTTGTATGATGCGAGTTTTTCAAAAATACATATATTGGTATGAAAATTTTGCAACTGTATTACAAGAAAATTGATAATATACGTTTATGTCATAAATGAATATATATTTTAAATTATATATCGAAATATATAGAAATATAATGTGATAATGTGATAATTCTGTTCTAATATTATTTTACCTCCACCTAGGATACTGTATTGCAGCTCTTACAGATAATAGTAAAAAAAACAAGCATATCCCTTATAGGGATAGTAAATTAACAAAACTTCTTGCTGATAGTTTACAAGGAAATGGAGTAACTTTAATGGTAATATGCACATTTATGTTAGTTTTTTTATTATTAAATGATTATTATTAATAATTTTACAATTTTGTTAGGCTAACATTGAGTATAAAAATTATTAATTAATATAAAAAATATTAAATATTAAACATTTTTTAAAATTAAAAAACACATTTTTTTATTATTTATTTCCTTTGATAAGAATTATCTGAGTGATGACTAAAGGTTACACTTATATACTCTAAGGGTCGAATTGTAGACTAATTTTGGATACCAGAGAACACAGAAAAAAGGTAATCAACTAGCTGGGCTCCAAATACTACAATTGGAGCAAAGTTTTTCTGTAGTCCAAATAAATAATAGATTAAATACAAAAATCCTGACTTGAGTAACGAGAGAGAAAAATACTCACTAAAATAATTGTTGAATATATAGTTGCATGTATTGAAAATTTATAATTAATATTCAAATATCGAATTTTCTAATTTGTATTATTTATCCATCTATAATAAAGATATTATTTATAATTTTATATATAAATTTATATACATAGATTTTATAGTTTTTATATTTTTATAACTTTATTATTGAGATTTACTTATTTTTGACTTACCAATATATTGAAAAGTTAAGAAATGAGGAGAGCAGAAATTTTCACATGGTAAATACAACACGTGATTCAGGTAACTAATTGTAAAATAATTTCGATGACTTTATTTATGGCATAAAATCCTCTGCTAGTCAAGGGGAAATCCCTCAATGCACCGAAATTTAAATATAATCAGTGCTTATAATTAAATCCCGTGTATCAACACTCGTACTGAGTGGTCGCGTTCTTTCGTGAGTGCGCACTCGAACCTTGGTATCTCTCAAAGAGTGAAAGTGTAACGTGGGCTTCTAGAGACACAGAAAGATCAGCCAACCGTTTACAGATCCAGTGCTCATCAGCATCCACCTGGTGAATCAGTCGAACCAAGTAAAGCGAATTGGTGACGACTTGTCATATCACAGGATACACACAGCTTAACTTAATTGCAAGGTAACACAATATAAGGTAACAGTCAATACAAAATTATAAATTTGAGCGGGGTTCAAATTTGTTTAATTTTCGTACGTTACAAGGTTTCACGAGAACTAACCTTTTCTATGCCTTTTCGGACCCACGAAGGTCAATTTTCCTTCTGGGTTTGCTCCAATACGACCTCAAGAAAATAATAACCCGCCCGCTTTCTAATTTATAGTAATATAATAATTTATAGTAAATAAACAATTATTATAATTTAATCATAAATATTGTAATTTTTAATTAATAATTTTTAATTTGTAGATAGCGTGCATTTCACCAGCATATTCAAATATGTATGAAACAACAAGTACTCTAAGATATGCTAGCAGGGTGAAGAATATTCGCATGAAGCCAATCGTTATTATGGTAAGTGCATTGATGATGTTCATAAAATCACTTAAAAATTGCAAATATATTTGAATGAGATGAAGACTATAACCTTGTAATAAAAATAATAAGTAATACGTTATGATGAGATAGAATAATTTTAATCTTATAATAAAGTGTTTTACAAGGACCACTCTATTTTTCAGGCATATTTTTTGTTTTTGAACCAATGAAATATAAATTTGTAAAGTAATTTTTATATATAATTCATAATTACTGTATTTTCTTTAACTTACAATAATTTGTGAAATTACTGTGTCATTTTTTTTAAAAAGAATCGGTGTCCCAAGTTTATATGGTCATTAAAAACAGGTTTTCTACAGAACATTAATTTTTATAATTGACATTTCTTGATTTGTAAAAAAAAAATAGTAATCGATAATGAAAACATCGTTTTAGAATACCAATTTTATTAATTTTTATATTGAATGGTTGAAATTTGTCAAGCTGGCCATTGATGTTTTTTCAAGTTACTTTAACGCTCTCCTCCAGTACTGCAAATTCTGAATATTGTCGAAAGTTGTCATAAATATCGCGGATCATCATGATCTAGAAATTTTCTATTGAAATAAAATCTAGAGAAATGACAGACTACTAAAGAACAAGAATTTTTGCTTTTAACAACCATTCTTTGGTGGAGTTACTGAAGTGTATTAATGCATTATTTTGTTAAAAAATCAATTTTGTAACGGTAATGGTGGAAGTAGGGCTTCAGAAAATTTTTTAGCATTGCTAGTTTTCGCTGTTCATTCAATATGTCACGATTTCTAAGTCAACTTTTTCGAAACCACTGTAGGCCGCTCACACCATAATGAACCTACCGCAAAAGTTCTATGTGGAGAAAAAATGTGATTCTTTTCACAGATCCCAACAAATAATGTCGAATGCAATCTGAGCCATTTACATTAAATTTTTTTTCATCAAACTAAACGATCTAAAATACATATGAACAATCACATTCTGAATCTAACTAGACTTGTAGATAATTGAATGTATAAACTCGAATATAAACTTAGTTATGTAGCTTAGACCTTTCTTGAGTCTAATACAATATTTTTTTCGTCAAATTTGTAGCATACCATCATGCGATAAACTTTTAACTTCGATGTTTTCTACATTTTTTCGTGCGCCAAATTTAAAAATTCTTTCAAATCTTTATAAACCTTGCTTTTTAAGACGTAAGGTATCATTTCATTTCTGATACACCTATAGTTTTTGGTTGATTGACTCACAGCAACAATGATTCTTCGTTTATTTCATTCCGAAAGTTTTATCGGTGGACCACTTTTTTCTGTTCAGTTCTGTTGAACTTCTTTTTTAAATAATAATAAATAACACTATAAATATTTGCTAATAAAAAGTATAGAATTGAGTTTCATAGACAAGCGTGTCTCTATTTAACTGTTTAATTTGATATTTCTAGAAACATTAGTTTTCGTAAGTCACGAGTTTGTCTATAATTAGGGCTAGAACCGTAACTTTGAAAAAAAAAATAAACGTAAACTACGTAGGTATATAAGCACTAGATGACTTAATAGCAACAAAATTTTTTCAGTGTCTCAAAATTTCTCAGTACAAAACAGGGTTTTCTTTATACATGTATAAATTCCCTTGGCAAAGAGTTCAAAATGTACAAGAATTACCATGTATATATAACAATAATTTGATATCTACATGTTAAAAAAAGCTTGGAAAAATATCAATATGGCCAGTTTGCTTGTTGAAAATCAAGATATTTCATTAGCAAAAATTAATTTTTTGTAGAAAACATGTGTTTGTTTTTAATGAATATATAAGCTTGGAACAAACCTTTTTTTTAAAAAAAATAGCATACTAAACAAACAAATTGCCATAAGTTCTTAAAAAAACAATTATTCTGAATTATTTATACAATTTGTGTAAATTGAGATTTTTTGGTTGAAAAAAATAAAAAATATGCCTGAAAACAGGATTATGCTATAAGCTTGAAAAAAACTATATTAATCTTGAACATACAATAGAAACAATATTAATAGAAAAAAATAGTATCCCCTATTTCCAAACACTCTTGAAAATATACATATAAATAGTTTAAAATATTTAAAAAAAGGTTATTGCAGAAAACATATTAATTACATATTAATAAAATATTAATAACATATTAATTATAGTTTATATTAATTACATAAATATTTAATTAACAAGCTTATCCATAACATATTGGTAATCAATAGAAGCGTAATGAAATTCCCTTGTTTCATAAATTTTGCCGCACTCAGTCTGGATGATGACTCACAATACCTAAGTTTGGCCTTCTTTATCTAAAATAGGGCTGGAAAAGCAGATAAAAAGCTTATGCTATATATTTATATTTATATATTTCAACCCTCTTTATTATTATTATTATATTGTGACAAGACGGTTCCGCTTTTCCTTCAAGCATGAAGGAGAAAGTTGAGCACTCGACGAAAAGAAAAGAGATAAAAATGCCGGGATCAGCAGCAGCTGGTCTGACAGTGATTCAGAACATCGATACTAGGTAAAGCCAATAAGAATAACAAAATTTTTAAATAATGTCACTGGGGTGATAATATCCTTTACTAGGGTGAAACTCTCTTTAAAATTATAAAAAAAAATACACTTAGCGTATGAATTTCAAATCTATAAATTTGTACAATTATAATATATTAAAGATAGTTAATCTGCAAAGTAAATAAACAAGAAATTAATAATTATAATATACGTGGTAAACGTCTATTCAACCAGTGACCGTCGAGGAAGGGAGTCACAGACAATAACAATAACAATTGACATCAATCCACGAGCTAGTGGGCTATCTGAGTAATTATTTCGAGTAATTATTTCAAAATAATTACTTTATAAAAGATTCAAGCATGCGGAACAATTTCAAATAGCATTTTTCCTTCTTAAATATAGGTGAATTAAATAAGTTAACAATGAAGATAGCGACGAGTCGATTTCGATTGGAAATAACGGGGTCAACCGTAAACATATTAAATGTGGAGACAATTTCACGATAATTTTTTCGAAGGAAAGGGAAAAAGCGAAACTCGGAAGACGTTTTAAGAAAAACCCTTGGTGGCTAGATAGACTCAGTTTGAGCGAAGGGTCGGACTGAGGATGCGAATGCGAAATTACACACTCGCTATAAAACACATTTAACTGTAGAACAAGAAATGTTTTTCTGTTTCCCTTTAAGATTGGGCCGACAACGTGATAAAAACGTGAACATTCGAGAGGTTGATGACATGGAAGCGAGCATAGTGAAGGCAGTGAAAAAAGGTGTTGACACGGAATCGTAAGCAGCAGTAAAGTTCAAAAGCCACAGTGTATTCGCGAGAGAACCCAGAAATGTTGTGAATACCGAAGCTATCACACTGAGTATGTTATATTGCCTCGGTTTCTTAGTGATGATGACATGTGTGGGAGCCGGTATATACGTACACGGTGATTGAGGAAGTTGGAAAATTACGGGTGGATATTGAATAGCAGCATGTAATGCACGCGGAGCGATTGATGTAACGGGCAGATTGTCTTGGCGGGCTACCATTATGCAGTGTCCCGATTAGTTGAACTCTCGGTGGTGAGACCGTTATGTGGCTCAGTGTGTGACGGTACACGCACTAATATAGCGACCCTCATACATCGAAAATGAGAATCGGAAGTATAATAATCAAAACTGTATTATTACTGATGTTGAAAATATAAATCTACAGCAATGTGTAAACTTACAGAATTTCATTATTTGACAAGTAGAATTTTTTATAATAAAAGCAAAGTTAATTTTGCTTTTAAAAAATTATCAAAATGCGATATTATACAATGTAAACAATAAAAATATACATGAAAAAGAGAGTTAAAGGCTGACCTCTTATGATTATTTATGTAATTTTCCTTCTATATTTTTTATCCTTTCTTTTAATCTCTTTTATATCCTCTGTTATGTAAAAAAAAAATAAAAAATTAAATATTAATAAAATTAGAATTTTTCTTAAAGTATCAATTGTAAATAAAGATTCATTTACAAATAAATCTTTATCATGAACATTAAATATAACTGAAACCATCCAAAATATAACTGAATTCATTAAAAAATCTACAGTTAAAAACTCACAAATTATTAAAAGACTTAAATGAGAATGAATATTTAGAGGCAAAATACCACAATAATCAACTTACACAGCAAACACTAATTTAGCGAAAGCATATGGACTACCGAGAATACACAAATCTGACCTATCATTTCGACAATTAATAGTCCCTTACATTTCATTTCGAAAATTCTATACAACGAACTTAAAAAATGTATAAAACCTCCCAAGTCAAGAATAAACAATATTTAAGTTTAGAATTAAAAAATATACTAACAAATGTAAACATCCCAAACAATTACATACTTATTTCGTTAGATGTAAGCTCATTATTCACCAATGTGCCTTATGAGCTAGTAATTAATAGCTTACAAAGAAGAATAAACAACATATACAATGTTAGTAAAATTCCATTCAATGAAATTATTAGAATAACTGAATTTCTTTTCGACAATACATATTTTGTATTTGAAAAGAAATTTTACAAACAAATTTATGGCACTCCAATGGGTTCCCCAATCTCACCCTTATTTGCAGATATAGTGATGGACGACTTGGAATCTGATTGTCTAAATATATTAAAAAATAAATATAATATCATTCCACTATTTTACCACAAATATGTTGATGACACAATTTGTTGCATTCAAAGTGATCATTTACAGATCATTTTAAACATTTTTAATAAATACAATTGTCGTCTTCAATTTACATCTGAAGTGGAAATCAATAATTCAATCAATTTTTTAGATTTATCTATTATAAAAACTAAAAATAATAGAATCATTACATATTGGCATCAGAAACCTACACAGTCGAACAGGATACTCAATTTTCTATCCAATCACACACTGTCTCAAAAACGTAATATTATTTACAATCTAATAGATAGAGCCATATCACTCTCCAATCCTTGTTTGTATAAAGATAATCTAAAAAGAGTTAAATATATATTACTACAAAATAATTACCCTGATTATTTTATTGAAAAATATATTAAAAAATGTCTAAAAACAATACAATTCAAAAATAAAAATAAAAATAGTAACAGGTTGGATGATGTCCGTACCATAGCGTTTCCATATTCAGAAAAATATTTTTCAGAATATG
Organism: Eupristina koningsbergeri; assembly: GCA_018907245.1. Lineage (NCBI taxonomy): Eukaryota > Metazoa > Arthropoda > Insecta > Hymenoptera > Agaonidae > Eupristina > Eupristina koningsbergeri. Next base: position 1,112,433 of record JACCHV010000014.1, read on the forward strand.
CAACAAAATTTAAGAAATACAGAATAAATATAATTCCTAATATTAATAACAAACTGAATTCTGTTATTAAAAAAAGAAAAGACGTTACGATTAAGGAAGAGAAAACTAACATTGTGTATAAAATAAAATGTAAGGACTGCCCATCGGTGTACGTTGGAGAAACAAAAAGAAACTTAAAAACAAGAATTAATGAGCATAAAAAAGACAACAATCACTCATCGGTTGTTTCAGCCCATGCACGAGATAAAGGACATGTGATTGATTGGGATAATGTGGACATTCTTGACTATGAGAATAATTATAAATAACGTTTAATTTCCGAAATGATTTACATTAAGATTAATAATAATACCATAAGCAGAAAAGAGGACACACAAAATCTCATTAATAAATATCATATTATTCTCAATAATATGACGAATCACAACAATATGACGTAGAGTGTGACGTCAAATGATGTATATATTGAGGGGAAATGATTTTTGTTTACAGTGGACACAATGACGTTACGACTGACAAGTCGTTGAATATTTACTTCCTAATATTAAGTGGTAATTATAAGTAAAATTGTTATATTATACATATGCAAGTAGTAATTTGTTAACTTTTGTAATTATTATTTGTTAAATAAACAGTCTCGATAAGGGCAAGTGATACTTGCCGAAACGTCGACGAAAATAATAGAATAGACTTGTTTTTATTCACCTGCACCTCTTGGGATCATTAATTTACAATAATACTATAACTGAAACCAGATTCACTGGAAATTAAGTTGGGAAAGGGAGAGATTAAATTAATTGTGTCTGTGTGCCACTGATAAATTAATAATTCCTGTACAGATAATTGTAATATTATCAATTCGAAGATCATCCCTTTTTCAAATCTCATCTTTAAAGGTGTTATGGTGGGGAAAGATTTAAAAGGCTATAAAAGCCATGGGACAACTATTATGCACTTTTTGTAAATTCGTCATTCATTCGATCTATAGTAATTAAAACTTAAATTTTTGAACTTGTACTCGACATTCAAGAATCTAAACTCTTATTATAAATAGAGAACTCCGAACCCACAACTACAACGGAGTGGTGACGGCATGCTGCGCAAGAAGAAATACAACACCCACAACGGCCTTTCGGAATATCCACACTACTCTCAAGGACGTTGAAACAGCCGATCGAGATCCACATCCCAAAATATATATACGTTAACCGAGCGACAATTTTGTACTTTAATATACGCGGTGTCCGAATTTTTGCTATTATATTTTTAAGTTTATTCTTACACAACGTCTTTTTATTTTATATATTTTTTGTAAAATCAAGAATAAAAATTGTATCAATTTAGTGAACTGAATAAATGTTAATTTAAATTTAACAAATTAATAATATTTTTATTAAAAAAATAAATTAATAATAATCCCAGACATAACACCTCATATTTTAGTTATCCTCATTAATAATTAATATAATAATTTTAGATAAATAATTTTATTTTTAATAATGTAATTATTATTTTTTTAATTTTCCTAGTGTAAATTCTACCTAAGATATATGGATTTTACTTATTCATTCCACCTTATGGGATCAATTACAATCAACTTTCGTATTGTTTTTTATTTATTTTTAGTTACCCTGACAGTTTATGATCCTATATTACTAACAGATAGGTGAAAATTAAAAATAATAAAAAAAATTTTCACAAAAGTGATTTGCATTCATTTAATAATTGACTATACTGCTGGTATAAACCAGAAATAAGTTTTCTCCAAGTAACGCGAAATATTAAAAAAAAAAAGAAATTAACTGAAGCACAAAAAAAAATCAAGAGTTTCACGAAAATTGAATTACATTTCTATTTCAACACACAAATAAAACTATTTTCTTATATAATTATAAATATATTAATATATATTAATTATTAGAATAATAATTAATTAAAATCAATTAGCGCCTGATTGCGAATCAACCGTTTCACTATCCCACTAACCAACAAAGCTTGTTAACAATATTTGCGACTAAACGAAATACAATTTAAATTAAACATTTAGTGCGAACTTCTGAATTTTATGATTTATAAACAACATTAAAATTTATTATTATTGTCTAACGCATATTCAATTTATTTTAACAAGTTATGCATTTTCATTAATAATATTCGATTCAAAAACTTCATAGTATCATTCATAAAATATGGATTAAAAAAAATTATAATATAAATTTTTATATTTTTAGGATCCACGAGAAAGTTTAATTTTAACTTTTAAACGTGAAATATTAGCCCTTCAAATAGAAAATAATCATCTTAAGGAGATTCTAAATTTAAAGTATAATGACCGTCAATCTCAGGACAAAAAAACAAGTCAGAACATTAACTTAATATAATTAAATTATAATTATAATTTTTTTACCAATTTTCATTACGATATTTTTATATTTTTTTAAGATTAAATTCGAATTTTTAATTTATATGTGCTTCTTTAATTATTCTCATAAAATAATTCAAAATTTTTTTTAAAATAATATTTTTATCAGATTAATTATTTAAATTTTTTATAAGTGTTAATATTTACATGATAAGAATAGAAATATAATTTATTCATTGACTAAATTTCACGAATACTTGATACTTATCATAATAGCATAATATGCTCTTATTAATATCAGGGCTGATCTTCTTTTATATTATAAATACTGATATATTTCTCTTTTGTTTTGATAGTGTATCTAAATACTAATCACAAGATTTCTTTTTTTTCCGTATTAAAAGGAAAGGCATCTATAATTATGTTTATTTGTCTCTTTTTCTAGTTAGATAGTTACAATATCCGTGTTACGTCTTTTTGTCTTGTACCACTAAAGTATCTTACTTTTTAAACATTATCTATACCGAAGTACTTAACGTTTAAGGTTATACACAATAATTAGATATATATTTTGATATTATATACCTCATTATTCTATACTTCTATATATATAATTTCACAAATATAGTTTCACAAAAATTTTTCAAAAGTTCCGTTAACTTTATGACAAAAGCTATATATCATACAATCTTAATATGAATGCACTCTTTTACACAAAGTGATAGAACATAGCATAATTTACCAAATCTCTTCACCTTTTACCAATATATTATAATTTTTTTGATGAATTATATTATAAATAGGCACTATAATATCAGGATAGTTATGTTTTAAACTATTGATGAAGAGAAATATTCGTAAAATAGAAAATAGTTAATTGTCAACAAAATAACCTCAAATATATTAAAACGCTCTTAATGTTGTCATGTTGATAATTTAGTATTCCGGGAATTTAGTTTCCATCCTTCATCAAACCTTTATTAGAATAAATTAATATAATAATAATCGTAATAAGTTTCTGTATTAAGCATCTTAAAATTCAGTTTCTTCTTATCTGCTTCTATTTACACAATTATAACATTATTAATTTTTATATGTAACATTTTTGAAATATTATCGTTTTTATAATTACCCTATATATGTAATTTTCATATTATTTCAGGTAATTCTTTTGATCTAAAAATATTTATGTGTATTTAAATTACTGTACTAGTGTAAAGATACGGCAATCGAAAGAAATAATACTATATACATGATATGTCCATGAAGTATCGAGTTTTTTTTCATTTGGCGAATATTGGTTGCAATCATTTGAAAGAGGTCTTAAAATGTACATGGAAGCTTTTCCCATTTGTCCCTTTTTTCCTTTTTCAATAATTAGATGCAGCAAGATTTTACTTCACGCGAAGGGTGTTTTTGGATGCGACACGCTGAAGCGATTAGCGGAGAAATCGCTATAAAAAATTGTTTCGTTTAAACATTATAAAAAAAAGAAAACACTTACCTTTTTATGAAATATGATTTATTGGTGGACTTATAAATAGTTTGAGACAAAAATTTATAATTCTTCAAAATAATTTCCTTATTCATCAATACATTTATAAAGACGAGTTTTATAGCTCTCAAAGACACCCTGAAACTCCTCAGCTTTGATATTTACTCAAACTTTTTACATTTATAAATTTTTTGCACTATATTATTCACCGTAGATCGCATTAAATTCAGTTTTTCCGTGATTACTGCATCAACGCATTTACAAAGGCAAGTTTTCCAGGTCTCAAATGCAGACTAAAACTCCTCAGCTTTGATATTTTCACACAAAATTTTCTAAGCCTTTTTCCACTATACTATGCACTGTAGATCGCGTTAAATTCAGTTTATTCACGATTGCTCTAACTGTGAATCGGTAGTCTGAATTTAAAATGTTTAGTACACGACGGGTTTTAGAAGTGATTCGAGAGCTTTTTGAACAGCCCGATCGGGACTCGTCGTAATCTTTTCCCAGCTCTTTTTAAAAGCTCTGTGTCATTTTCCACTTTGCAATTTTGACTTATAATTATGTTCATAAGTTTCTTATAAAATTTTTAACGCTTCCGTACTCTTCTTTTAAGTTGCAAACAGAATTTTATCACAAACACTGTTCCACTAGTTGCTCTATCACGCTATATCTAAGAACTGAAAAATATCCTTCGCCCAAAATAAAATACTGCCGCTTTAAATTATCGAAAAAAACAAAAAAAAGGACAAATGGAAAAAGCCTCCGTCTACATTTTCAGATCCCTCCCAAATCAGTATGATCAATAGTCGCAAAATAAAAAAAACTCGATATTTCGGGGATAGTTCATGTATTTTAACTAAATAAAAATATAAATTATGTTAAAAAAATGTATATTATAATAATTCTTAAAAACATTGATATTTTTGATGATCGAGAGAGGACTGAAGCTGAAAATTGTCAATGTAAAAAAGTCGAGATAATAAGAGAATATATAGTAGTTGTTGTCCTCCTGTAGTCTTCGTTTTCGATGATAAATTGGCATTTGGTAGTCGATAACAGAGGTGTAAAGTACCGAAAACCTTTTTTTAGAACTTATTGAGCTACAATTAGAAAGGTCATCTTTTTTTTAAGTCCTTGAATTATCGCACCTATATTTGGATAAAAGTCTTGAAATTTTTTAAATACTTTTCCACCACTACATAGGAAACTTTTAGCTGGATGCATAGGAAAGATGTTGTATAAATTGTATTATAATACAATAAATTTTTATTATTCTAAAATAAATTAGCTGATTCAATATTATTCAGTAATACTGTAAATTTAGTTTTATAAAGTATGTATTAGCAGTATTGAAAAGGGTGGGCAGTTGCTTATCTAATTAAAATTTGTAGCACATTCTTAGTGCAAATGATATTTCATATTTACGAGCTCTTAAAAAAATTATTTATTTTAATATAATTATGTGAAATACTCAACATTATTTATATAATTTACTGTAAAGATCCTTATACGGTTTTAGGGGAAAAAAGTTTAATAGAGATATTTTGATATCTTAAAATTTTCTTAAAATTTTAGATAAAATTTAAATGTATTGATTTAGTAAATGGTTGTAAACAAAATTAAAATTATATTGTTTTTAATATGGTGTAATCGATGAAACAACTAGCGTTGCTAATATAGTATGCTTTATATATTTATTACAATAAGGTAACATCCTTTATATATTAAAATGAAAAAATATTCTTTATTAATTGTATAATCGTATAATTTATTATCATTATAATTTATATATATAAAATTATATAGTCTCGAGAAGTATCATATATTGTTGTTGGCAAAATCTTTGTATTAAACTTTTTTATTTAATTACTATAATATACTCATTCAAGAATCTTAATAGTAAATTGAAAAAAATGTAATGTTTTTTAAATAATTAAGAGATCTTTTTCAGGATTTTTCAAATTTAATATTTTTAAGACAAACTTGTAAGCATTACAATAAAAATGGAGATAAAACGACAGCACTCACTAGTTATGACTGTCAAGCCCACCGATTTTTTCTAGCTGATAGCATTAATGTATCATTTTTATATATTTTGTAATTTTTAAATATTCTAAATAGAGTATCTAAAGCCATACAGCGCAAAATTGGCAAAAGAATACTTCTTTGTGGGAAACGTTTCTAATCCTTTAGATGATAGCTATTTCTAAGTATGTCCTTTTTAACACAATATTTCTGAACATAGAATATATAAATTCAATTTCTGAATGCAGAATGGATACCCCCAACGTTTTTTTTCACTCACTTCACATACTCTTGGCGATAATAGTGTAGTGTATTGACTCCATGGTAATAGGAGTCGTAAAAATAGGTGTGACCTCCTACATGGATATACAATCCATAAAGATATTATATCTGCAATCTTCTTCATCTACTCATCTGAGAAGTTTCTCCGGTTTCAAGGTGGCAATCACCCTACTGTAAAATATCGTACTCTAGTTCGTCCTCTTTGACGTTTAAGGATTGTGACTCTTCCGAGTACTGTGGTTGTTTTGTTCATCCTAACAGTTTTTGCTTTCTTCTCTGTCAGTATACATCCTACTTTTCTGTTTATTTTCTTTTATCCAAGAGTTTGAACGATAAAATGGTCTTATATCATCTTTGCTATCCTCAGACGTTTTAGTCACACTACCTTCAGAATCAAATTTTTTTGCACTTTTTTATTATCATTGATGCCTGAAAGTACAAATTGATTTGATGCATTGACCACTCACACTATATTTTCACTTTATATTTTATAAATTAAATTAAAAGATGATTAATGTATGGATGGGTGTGGGCTAAATCATGAATGTCAGAGTTTTTTGAGTTCTGGAGGTTCTGAAAGATTTTTTGGTGACTTGTATTATCCAAACCGATTACCAAAAAGCAGTGCAAGTCAAAGAGCCTTATCTATTCATTGATGATATATCCAGGGCCACATAAATAGTCCTTCTATTATCGCCAACTAGCATCATCTTAAATTTTATTTCTGTCTGCATCGTCAATGATTTTTTGTCTTCTTATTTCTCCTTTCAATCTCTTTCCTTTTAATTATATAATATAATTTTAATTATAGCTATAACCAATTTTCTCTTTGGCAATACTTATTTCTCTTTCAATGGTAATACTTACCAGTAAATTATACCGCAAATAGTACCCCAGTGGGCTCTCCGATTTCGCCTATTTTTGCAGATATGGTAATGGAAGATCTGGAGAGAGAGTGTCTCAACATTCTAAAAAACCAACATAATTATTCTCCTATTTTCTACTACAGATATGTAGATTATACTGTTTTTTGTATAGAAAACAGTAAGGTCGACCTTATTTTAAAAATATTCAATGACCATGACCCTCATCTACAGTTTACACATGAAGTAAAAATGTCAAACCATTTAAATTTTCTCGACATTACCATACACAAAATTAACAACAGATTTTACAAATTGATATCAAAAACCGATGTGTTCCAATAGAATAATTAATTTTCTTTCACATCACTCTATTAGCCAAAAGAAAAACATAGTATATAACCTTGTAGACAGGGCAGTTTTATTATCTGACATAAGTTAACACAATGACAATTTAAAGAAAGAGTGTGACATTCTATATAATAATGACTACTCTCCCTACTTTTATGATAAACACATAAAATACAGACTGAGAAAAATTAAATACAATGATTCTCTTAATAACAATCCTAAAAAAACATTTGAAAACATAATTTCAATACCGTATATAAATGAATTTTATAAGAAAATTTGCAACACATTAAAAACATATAACATCAAAATATAATTAACATAAATTAAATCATATTATAAAATTGGGCAAAGACAAACAAACAAAATGGGGAAACAGCTGGCGTCGAATGCAAAATAAAATGTAAAGACTGCAATGCTACCTACATAGGCGAAACAAAACGCACTTTAAAAAAACGTATTTGCGAACATAAAAAACAACAAAACACCAATTCCATGATTCAATTGCACTCGCAAAATAATAAACATAGCATAGATTGGGATAGTGTTATAATTTTGGACAGAGAAAATAACTATAGAAAAAGACACATCTCGAAATGCTTCATATACAATTAAATATTAATACTGTAAACAAACACGAGGACACGAAAATGTTAAACGGACTCTATAAACATCTGACGTCATTGATGACGCGGCACAGCTGAGATATAATCCTTGACGTAATTTTACTTTGGTGTATTCGAACTTGAAAAATCGACAACACAAGTCATGCAAAAATTTCTACTTTCGAATATACTAGGATAAAAACAAACTTTGTATTTTTATACATTTAATTACTATATTGTAATGATTTTAAATTGTTGTAATTGTTATTAATAAATAGAAGCCTGAAGAAGACAACGTAAGTTATCGAAACGTTGCCGCAACACATTAATTAAAGGTGTGTTTTTATTTATAACTACACCCATAAGGAACTTTTTCACATTTAATATCTCTTTCCTTTTTATCGATTTATTTAATGCTACTCGCTTATTCAGTAGAATCGACAAGATTATTCATGATTCCTTTTCCAATCACTCTTTAAAAATTCCGAACCACTATTATCAAGTGAAATGCCTTCATACTCATTGTTAATTCTTACAATAATCATTATAGTATGATTTTGATTTTGTTTATATTAACATATTTGTTTTCAGGAAGATATAAAATAATAATATATAATATTTTTAATAATGATTCTTTATATTTATATATTTATAATTATATTCATAATTATAAAAATGATTATATATACTTCAGAAATCATATATTTTATTTTTAATATCTATTTATTTATATTATATTCTTAAATCATGCCCTTTTAGAAAATCGTATTTTATATTTAAGTATATTAAACTTTTTTTTTGGTAAAGAAAAATGGAAATATTATATTATTTATTTAATAATAGTTCTAAAATATGGTCTTGGTATTGTATAAAAATATGAAATTTGATAAATAATATTTTTTTAATAAATAAATATTAATAATTATTTTAGATAAATATCTAGAAACTTCATCCATTGATCTTCAAAAAATGTCAGCTGAGGATGTAAGTAAGATAATGCAATCATTTATAATTGAAAATGAAGTATTACGAGAAGAAAATTTCAATTTATATTCAATATATGAACAAATAATTCACGACCAAGAAATTCTTTACAAAGAAAATGAAAAAATGCTTAAAAAGTTAGAAAAATTAAATATGTACGTATATTTCTTTTCTATATGTATTATTGGATATAGTGTAATGTATATTATTCTAACGATTTTTGTATATAAACTGACGAAAATAGAAAAAAAAACATAAAATGAGGTGACGAACCTAATATTTTAATTTTTAATTTTTGTAGATATGTAATGAAGCTATTCAGAAGCTTATATATAATTATTCTTATTATTATTATATATATTATTATTATTTATAGAAATTATTATTATTATAACTTATTATTATTATATATAGAAATGTAATAAATGTAATGTTTTTAAAATAATGTATAAAATTCATAATATGATATAATATAGAAATAAAATAAAATAATAAATAAAGTAAATAGAAATTAATAAAAAACAGATTTTATAAAAGTATCAAGTGACATATTTTTATATTTTATTGCTAATGGTCTAAGTATTTATATTGCACATTACATAAGTAAAATAAAGTAAATAACACGATTTCTAAAATTGAAGCAACAATATAAATAATATATTTAGTTTGACGTGATATCGAGAACTTTAAAATAATATTAAGAATGAAAATATTATTAACATAAATTAAGAAAAAAAAATTTAGATCTATAACAATGAATGAAGTAATGATGAATTATTAACCATAAAAACATTAAAAATATAATATAATAAAACTGTTATAAATTAATAAAGATACACTACAATAGAGAAAACTATAAAAAATAATAACTGTATAATTAAATAATTTGATATTTTTTAATAATATGTTACACTTATATTTCATAATATTTTACATAAATTATATTTGATAAGATTATGTTATAAGTCTTGTATAAGAAAGTTAAATGCATTCGGGCCAAGTCTATTGATTGTGCACTTATACTTTGAAGTTTTATTAAAAGCTATTTACAACCAAGGAATAGTTTTTGGAAAAAAATCTATCTGGTTTATCAAAAATCACCTTTCTAAATCATCACCAGCATATACGTGGGTCAGCAATGACGTCTGAATCACAGAGTGAAAATTTGAGTGAACCAGCACACTATTTAGTTCTGTTGAACAAGATTATTGGGCTATTTATGCGCAGGTATTATGTGAATTGACCCAATGAGAATGACAAAAATCCCTTTACTTCAAAAACATATTTATAATGTTTTATATATTTATGATGCTTGTTTTCAGTATCTAAACCGTTCCCTTAAACCATAAAAATCCAACAGTGGTATAAAAGTTGTTTGAAAGTTTCATTTTTTTCTTTGACCATTTAGATTCCTCATTGTTATTGACATCAAATCTTTTCACAGCATAGCCAATCCATCATAATCTGTGAGCTAGTCCACTATTATGCCTCATGTCTAGTTTTTTTTAATTTTAGAATTTCAATTTTCCATTCAGTCAAAGGCTTATTTGTTATTCATCTCTTTAATTATCTGAAACCTTTTTATTTTTTCTACCTTCGCAGTCTCTTTTATTAGCTCTTTTATAGATGGCTTTAAGAATTTAAATTTGAGGTATAGATTTTTCAAGTTTAATGTTCCGAATGCCCATTGTTACGTCCCTTCTGAGTTTTCCCGGTTATCATTAGCAAAGTGCTCCTCGTTTCTCAGGATTCATATGATTTGCTCGCTGTTGTCTTTCCTAAAAATTCTATTTGCATTTTCATACTTTTCTGGAATGGGTTTGCAAAATTTCACAACCTGTAACGTTCTTTGTATTTCTCAACAGTTGATAATAAGTTTAGTTTTAATCTGTGCATTCATTAATCATAAAAAGCTTTGAGAGATAACTTAAATATTTGCTTAATATGTAGTAGTGTAATTTATCAGGAAAAGAAAATTTTATTTGATGTGTTACACTCACAATCGTAGACTCCAACTTCATATTCATTTTTAGAACCAAATATTACAGTTATAAAGCAGCTTTTGAATTTTTTTCATTTCAGATAGCTCTAATTAAAATTTTTACTCTATAAAATTTGTCAGTTATAGATAAGAAGAATGTTTTAAATAAGTTTAAAGCTACATATAATTTTGATTATTAATTTATTATTGTTACTTTGATTATAGTTTGAATTAAAACTCGGACGACTAAGAAATATTGTCCAAGCCCAGTATTTAAATTGATGTCTAACACATATAATTTTTATTATAAAAAATATAACTTAACCTTATTCATGTAATAAATTAAAAATATTAATGTGAAAAGTATCGTTTTAATATAAATATATTTATATTTTTTAGATCTGATATATCTTCAATATATAAAGGTATAGAACATTCAAAAAAAAATTCTGCAATCATCAGTAAAGAAAAAAATATTAGTGAAGGTAAATCAATTGTATCGTTACTAAACGAGGATCAAGAAAATAATACACAACAAAATACAGCTAATGTACTTCAACAGAAAATTAATCAAACTGCTTTTAATATACCCAATATAAATTTAAATGAAAATATGAATATTAATACTTTTGGAAGTCCAGTTTCAATAGATGATAATGATAATTATTTCTAAACAAAATATTAATATTTATTAAATAAATATTATAACAAAATACTAATGAATATACAAGGTTTTAAATACACTATATTAATGTAGTTATTGTGCAATACTCCTTTTACACATAATTAGGGTTTACTAATTATCTGCTTAAAAAGTAAAATTATATAAATAAATTTTGAAATAAAAATATGAAAAAAGAAAAAATGTATTTGTTTTTAAATTTGACAACAAAAAATTCCCTGTTAACAAAGATATTAATAAATAAAATATTATAATTATATACAAATATTTTAATTTAATATTATCATCTTAATCATGCTACGGTAACTGTTTACAATTTAAAAAATGGCAATTTCTTCTTACTATTATAATTTTAAATTCGTATTCAAATAAAATATAGAAACATGAAAAAAGTGATAAATGAAAATAGAATGATTATCCAAGTCATTTTCACAAGACGGAAAAATAAATAAAGACTTATATAATTTAGTAGAAGAGCAAAAAATTTGGTGTAGTGATAGAATGATTTATAATAGCGTGATATATCATAGAGTGATTTATAATTGAGTGATTTACGACAAATCATTTTAAAAAAATAAAATAAATTTGTAGAGTCTTATATTTATGATCTAGATAATTTACGTCTTAGGAGTTCTGAATTGTAATATTGTTTTATTTTAAAATTATTTATCATAGATTATTTTATCTTAAATTATCTAGTTATTTACTTAAAAAATTTTAATGTAGATCAATCAAAAATTCTTTGATGTACCTTATCTTTTATTCTGATTAGGACATAAATTTAAGCATATATTTAAGCATTATATTTTTGAGAGAATTTAAGTTCATGAAATCTGTAACTTGATATTTTAATTTTAATTCTAAATCGCAAATATAACTAATTTTAAATCTTTCAAAATAACTTAGGATGTATATATTTTTTAACTTTGTTATAGGAATAAAGTTATTACAATTGATATAATTTAAAATCATTACAAACATCTTATGGAAATCTCTACCTAATTATTTCTTTAATGTTTTAAGAATTCATAAAATAATTGTTAATTCAATTTTTGTGTTCCAATATTAATCTTCTTGGAGATTAAATGGTTTTGTAGAAATACCAAGTTTGAAGATAAACTTAATTTCACGATTTATTTTATCTCGTAATTTTTCCTGTAAAATAAAAATGATTAAAATACAATTAATTTTCGTTAAAATTGATTAAAATACGTTCCATCTTGTATGATAAAAAACAATATTCAAGATTTAACGAGATGTAAAATGAATCAAATTGCAATGGTGTATTCTTATGTTTGCCGAAGTTTCAATAAGGAATCCTTTGTACACTCAAGCCAATTATTTGAATGCAAGGATTAAACTTTCGCAACTTCACAATTATTATTGACATTACAATAACGGATGTCGTAAATTGTAGGTACTCCTGCGTTAAAATAATTGCCTTTAAAAGTACAAGGGTTTCCTTGTTGAAATATTATCAAATATAAGAATAAACATGTTTTTTTCATTTTGCCGCTTGTCGGATTTTGATTATCTTTTTCTATCATATTATTTTTTATTTCAAATTTAAATTTACTTACATTATTTTTTTGTTTATTAATCAATAAATTATAAATAAATTCAAATATTGTGCCAAAAAATGAAAGTGTTACGCCGACAATCAGTACAAGAAAAACTCCACCTACATTTGCTAATCCTAATTCTTCTGCTTGACCACCTCCAGAATCTTCCTGTTGATTAAAAATAATAGGTTAGAAATATATATAAAAAAATAATAAGTAGATGTAATATTTTTTGAAACATTAGTTTTAGAATTTATACAGTTTGTTGCACTTTAAATATCACTAAGTAATTTTACTTTTCTATATTTATATATATTTAAATATCATTATTCAATCGATATTATTGAATTGTTATATTATAGATTATAAAAAGTTATTTTGTTCATAAAAAATAATAAAATTCATAAATTTTTATCCACAATATATATAACAAACAAGGATTCCGTTATCGAACGTCGTCAATGCCGCATCGCGAACACGAGACAGTACGATTTTGCATAGGTATTTTGTAAAGTACGGAGAGAGCAGAAAAAAAATATATAGAGGAAAGTGCAGTGAATAGTCGAGAACAAAGTGAGATAAAAAGTGAACTACACCGAGTGGAGCGCACACCAATACAGGGGTGGGGAAAAAACTGTGAAAAAGTGTGGTTAGCCGAAAAGCGGGAAAAGGTGCAAAGCTCGCATCGTGACACGAGCGCTCCCGAAATCGGATAGTAACAGCAGAGCGCAGCAGCGCCGCGGGACCGATCGGTACCACACCTTTAAACAGCAGCGAGTGAGGGGAGGTAGACAGCTATCATTTACATGTCGAATTAACCCAAACAACAGTAAGAGCACAATTGCAATAATAATAAAACCAAAACAAACACAAACTCAATTAATATAAATAAAAATACACTAGATATATAATAGAATATAATTAAACAAATTAAATCAATAAATTTAATAAAAGAAACTAATTGAGATAGAATATAAAAAAATAAATAAATAAACCAAACAAAATAGAAGCACAAATAATAGAACAGATAATTAATACCAACAAATAACAGACAACTAATAATAACCAAATAAGAAAAATAGAAACATACAAAACAACAGAAATAACAACAAGCAATAAACAACAAACAACAGACAATAATTAGAAAGTGATAATAAATATACAATAGAAAACAACAACAAATAACAACAATAGTAAAATTCGATAAAAATGAGTGGCAAAACAGAGAAGGTTAGATCTACCAGGGGAAGAGGAGGCAGCGGAAAGAAAGACGGGGGACAACTAACACTCGACGGTAGTAAAATGGAGACCAGCATAGGGAAGAAAAGAGTAACATTCGAGGAGGAAGACATATGGGAGGAAACACAGAGGCTAAGAAACGAGGAGAAGAAAAATAGGGAAGATGAAAAAAGGGAGAGAGAAAAATTCAGGGAAAAGATAAGAGATAGATTAATAAAAATAGAGGAAAGCCTGGAGAGAGAGAGAAAGGAGATGAGAGAAAAGATGGAGAGATTAGAAAAGAATTACACAAAGATGAAAGAATAAATCAAGGAAAATGAAGTAAGTTTAAGAGAATGGGTGAGAAAAATAGAAGCGAAAACGAAAAAATTAGAAGAAAAGATCAATGAGATACAAGAGGAAAGGATTGAGAACAGCGAATGGAGAGCAGGAATAGAGAAATGGGCACAAAGCCAACATGGGATAGAACAGGGGACAGAAACACAGAGTAGCGGGGATGAAAAAGAAAGTACTGGGAGAAAATCCACACGTCCCAGTAGCAGAGCAACAGGAAGGACTGATCTCTCCAGATGGAATAGTGGGAGCATTGGAAGCGGAGGTACAGGGAAAAACATGACAGACAGAGAAATGGATGATCTGAGAAGAATGATGAAAGAAAGAGAGAGAAAAGACAGGGAGGAAAACTTGGTGGTGAAAGGAATGGACAGGGAAGAAGTAAGGAAAATGGGGGTGCAAGACTGGGCCAGAGGATTTATTGAAAAGAAGCTTGGCCTAACGGAAGAGATCAGGAGTGCTTGGTGGAGCGGACAGATGGTGGTCATAAAGACTGACTCCAAAACAAGAAGAGACAGGATATGGGGAGAGAGAAGGAAATTAATAGGTACCAGTATATATATGGACTTTGACCTAACTTTTGAGGAACGATGTATACAGGAGGAGATAAGAGAATGGACGAGAGAAGCAAGGAGAAAAGGAATAATAGCAAAAGTTGGTTTAAAGAAAGTATATATAAATGGAAGATGGGAAAGATGGCAAGGTACGGAAAGAATGAATAGAATCATACAGAGGACAAAAAACAGACAGGACACAGAGAAAGAGAGAGACAGATCAAAGGAAAGAAAGCAAGAGAGCACAATAAGCAGACAAAGGGAGGAAGCGGAGCAAGAGAATGCACAAGAAAAAAAAGAAAATGGAACAGAGGGAGATGATAGGTACACAGAGAAAAAGAATTTTGCATAGGTAGGGGACGGGAAAAGACAATACAACATAGGAAGAGTAACGAGATGGTAGATATGAGGAGACAAGTAAGAACAAGGGAACACGAAGAGGAAAGAATAACAGAGGAGAAGAATTGGAGAGAACAGGAAATGAGAAAAATACTTTTCTGGAATGTGGCAGGGATTTGGGAGAAGGACAGAGATTTCTGGGAATACATAGGAAAGATAGACTATGTATGCATGGTCGAAACATGGGTAGAGGACAGGAACACAGAAAACCTTAAAACAAGACTACCCAAACACATGAAATGGACTACCATCGGAGCGAAAAGAGACAAGAAAAAAGGTAAAGCAAAAGGAGGAATGTTAGTCGGAATGAACAGAGAATGGAACACAGGAGAACACGAATTGGGCAAAGAAATGGTTGAGGGGATGGTTAAAACCAAGATAAAAATAGGTAAAGAAGATAGGTGGCTAGATATATGGGGTGTCTATAACAGACAGGAGGAAGATCTAGAAAAGAAGTGGAAAATAATAGAGGAAGAAAGCTACAGCGGAGAGATAGAAAAACTTATCATGGGAGATTTCAATGTTAGAACAGGGGAGAAAGGCGAATACATGGAGGACACAGAAGAAGGGAAAATGCGGAAACGAAAGAGTAAGGACAAGAGAGTAGATAAGGAAGGGAAGAAGCTGGTGAACAGAGTAACAAGAGACGGATGTTCCATTTTAAACGGAACAATCAAAGGCGATGAAGAAGGAGATTATACCTACATAGGCTCCAGAGGGAATACAGTGATCGACTTAGCAATAGTGGACAGGGATGCAAGGGACACAGTAGCTGACTTCAGGATAGAAAAAAGGGTTGAGTCTGACCACCTACCCCTGGTGGTGACGATAACAACAGAAATGCAACAAGGTAAAAAAAGGAAAACACTGGAGAAGAAGGAGAGCAGAGACATAGCAATATGGGATGAAAACAGTATAGAAGAATATAGACAGAAAACAGAGGAGACACATACAGAGAGAGGCAGAGACAGGGAGATAGAGGAAGATTGGAAAGAGTTGAAAGAAACAATTCACCGGTGCATGAAGAAAAAAGAGCTTCAACAGAAGACATGGAGGATAGGCGAAAAAAAGTGGTACGACAAGGAATGTAAAAGAGAAAAAAACAGAGCGAAGAAAGCATTAATGAATTGGAAAAAAGGGAAGGATACAAAAGAAAGATATATAATAAGCAGAAGGGAATGGAAAACGATATGTGACAGGAAAAGGATAGAACAGAGAGAAAGAGAGCTAGAGGAGCTAAGAAAGATGAAAAATGAGGGACAAGTGTGGAGATATCTAAACAAAGGTAGGAAAATAAGATAGACTGGAGTGGACAACATAGGCAGGGTGGAATGGAGGAAACACTTCATGAAACTACTGGATGGAAGCGAACAGAGAAACATAAAGGAATGGCACATAGATATACAACAAGAGCAGAGGAGAGAAATCGAAGATTGGGAAATATGGAAGGTATGGAGGAAACTTAAGAAGAAGAAGGCAACAGGGATTGACGAAATACCAAACGAGGCATGGGTGTACGCTGGAAACGCGATCAGACAGAGAATGGCAGATACGATAAAGAAGATATGGAGAAAGGGAACAATCCCACAGGACTGGAACCTAGCAGTGATAGTGCCGATACATAAGAAAGGAGAGAAGGAAAATCCGGAGAACTACAGAGGCTTGGCAATGCTTACATCAGGGTATAAAATATATACGGGGATTATTAAAAACAGGTTGGAGAGAGAAATAGAGGAAAGAGGGACACTCCCTGAGGCACAAGCGGGTTTCAGAATAGGCAGAGGAACCACAGACAATATGTACATACTAGATCATGTGATAAAGAAAACTTTAAAGGAAAGGAAAAGTCTGTACATGATGTTCGTGGACTTAAAGGCCGCCTTCGACACGGTAAACAGAGTAAAGTTATGGGAGATAATGAAGAAGAAAGGAATTAACAGAGAACTGATATATAACATAAGTAAGATATACAAAGAGACAGAATGCAGGGTCAGAACAGCGGAAGGGCTAACGGATGCATTTTGGACAAGGAAAGGGCTGAGACAAGGATGTTGCCTCAGCCCCCTTTTGTTCAATATATACATCGCAGAGATAGAAGAAGAAATGAAGAAAAAGAACATAGGAGGAACGAAGATAAAGGATAAAAGGATATGGACATTAGCGTACGCTGATGATCTAGTCATAATAGGAGAAAATAGAGAGGCACTACAGGGAATGATGGCGACATTGAAGAACTTTTTGAGACAGAGGGATCTGAAACTGAACGCAGAAAAAACGAAAATCATGGTAGTGAACAGGAAGAAAAAGAGGAAGGCTGAAGATTGGAGTTGGAATGGAAAGAGAATAGAAGAAGTGAGCAGTTTCCGGTATCTTGGATTTGTATTTAGAAGTGATGGAAAGTACAAAGATCAGATAAAAGAAAGAATTAACAAAGGCAGGATAGCAGCGAAAAAAACATGGGGTCTAGCAGAGAGAAAGTGTCCAGGCGATTTCAGTTTAAGGAAAACTATGTTTCAATATCTGGTGAGAAGTGTAATGGAGTACGAAGTCGAGATATGGAGGACAGAGGAAGTAGAAGAAATGGAAAAAATCAAAGTAGATTACTACAGATGGACCCTAAAATTCGACTTCTGTACCCCGAGATACATCGTGCAAGAAGAGATAAATGAATACAGGATGAGCGGTGAATGGAAAATAAGGGTATTGAAGCATGAACAGAAGATAAAACACATGGAAGAACACAGATGGGTTAGGAAATGCTACGAAGAGAAAAATGAATGGGCTACGGAGAAAGATAACTCAGAGGACAGGACATGGCTAAACAAGCTAGGACTAAGCAGTACACAAATTGAACTTTGGGAAAACAGAGGGAAGAATATATATGCACAGATAAGGAGAAGAGACAGGGACAGGCAATTACAGGAAAGGAGATGTAAAATGGACAGTGCAAAATACAACAGAGTATACAAAGAATTAAACATCACAGGACTGCCAGAGTACCTCAGAAAGGAAACCAAAGTAAAGGAAATGAGAGCAATGGCTAGAGCAAGGTGCGGAAACATAACAGCGGGAAACAAATATTGGATGGAGACAGAGGACAGAAAATGCCAATTATGGAAGAGAGATGAGGGCGATTGGAAACATTGGATCAACGAATGCTCTGAAACTACTGACATGTTCAGAAAACTCAGAGAAGAAATGGGACAAACAAACAGAGAGATAATGCACAAATTCAGAGGGAGAATAGAAGACAGAGATATTACAAAGGAAATCATAGAAATAGAAAAAAGGATTGAGAAAGCAACAGTGAAGTGAGAGAATAAAACAGACGAAATGTATTAATGTAAAAAAATGTAAAAAATGTAAACAATTATGTAGAAAATGAAGGAAATGTAAATAAGGAAAGAATGTAATAAATGTAATGTAAATAACGGAACCCGTCCCCAGGCCTGGAGCCGGGACGTAATTGTAAATAAATAAATAAAATATATATAACAAACAAATTATGTTTTTATATTAAATTTCCTGTAAAAATAACGTAATAGAAATTTTATTTTCTCAGGCATTGTGATCTTATCATAATATGATATTATGTAATGTATATGATTACACCATATATTCATTAGATTATATTATAATTAGATAGAACTCAATTATTTATCAATCTTAGTATAAGAATTTATTCACTTAAACGTTGGCAAATCTTGCGTACTACTCATTTAGAATCAATCACGACCAACTACTAATTTTTGAGATCACCAATTGAAAAAGTCATACGAGGATATAACTGTAGGCCTTCTCAACATCGAATATATATATTTAATCTTCTCTCTTATTTATTAGAGTCTTTTTTATTTTGAAATACAAAGGAAACTTGTGTAGTTCAGAGTTTGAACTACATGCCAGAGTATATGTAAAGTGAAAGTATTAATAAAATAGAAATGAATGTAGAAATTAAATATTATTTTTACACGAATCTAATTTCAATCCCTATTAATTTTAAAGCAAAGACTCGAGTAGAACATCACTCATCTGATCTATTAATACTCTTTCTAATAAAATCTCTTTTATTTTTTCGTTCTTTGAGTCAGATTGTCTTTTCCAGTTCAAGTTTGCGTATCATCGGTAACAATGCCTATTGTGAAGAAAATACGATGCTGTTCATATTTGATATATGAAAAACTGGCCACAGACAGATGATTTTCACGAATATTTTAGAAATAATATGTTTATCGTGAAAAAAAGCATCTTTCTTTAAATTAGTAATATTATCATAAGGCTAATGAGTAATCTCGAAACAGCAGTCTCCAAAACAAAGTATTTATATATCAAAATAAAGTATTTATACGTGATGAGGCTATCGAAGATATCTCTATCAAAGTTCAAAGTAGCAATAATATTACACTGACCTCATTTTAAAGCAAGCTTTGTGATCTAACGAAATCATGAAATGAATTATCTGAAATTAACGAACTACAATATTTGAAAGGAGCGTTGGAAAAAGAAACTCTGGGAATGATACAAAATTTATCTTCGATTAAGAATTTTTCGGAGAATGGTTAATCTCACTTGATCCGTAATTATAAGAAAAAAAAAATTATAGTTAAGGTTTATGTAGAGCTGTTGCAAAAATTTATCCAAATAAAAATAAGAAAAAGTAGCTTTTTGAGAAAATTACAATCTATAATTTCTGAGGCTATGTAATCTCTTCATGCACTTTAAGTACAACCTAAAATATCTATTCTCCATATAGTGTAGAAGTTACTACATAATGACTTGTTATGAATCTCTACAATAAATTACAATGATAATATTATTCCGAATATTTTGATAATTTACATTTTATTATAGTAACGAAAACAATAAGCTTCAATTTCAATTCAAGTTAAAATTTTATTGTAAAATACATAAATGGTAGAAGGAGGGTTAAAAATTTTCCATACAGACAATTATAGACAAAAAATATGCTGTATCTGCAATTTTTCAAATCAAATAGTATAATAGTAATTAAATTTATTAATTACGACAGTTTTCACGCCATTTATTGTATAACATTAAAAATATTTGCAATATTTTTATATTAATAAAAATAAATTGCAATGAGATAGGTGTGCCGCCTGGAACATTCAACGCATTAAGGCCGCCATGTTGGCGTGTGTACCGATACATGCCGAGCGACACGACCAGGTCAGTGCAAGGAAGGATCGACTGATCAAGTCACGCACTCCATCCGGACGGATTTTTAACTTGTGTTAAACCCCCGTCCTTGATTACTTAAATCCTTTAAATCCTTCGCGCGGCCATATTCGCATCGGCGTCCATGTTCCTCGAGCGCCAAGAGACCGAGGTTACATAACACACCAGATGCGATACATAACACACCGGATGAGACCATTATCTGGCTTCTCTACCAAAACATCTATCCTTTTTAATTTCTCGTGGTGCTCACAATTCCGTGTCAGCAACTCCTCATCCTCGTACGCTGTTAACGTTTTCGCGTCAATCTCCTCGGATCGTTCATATTTCCATGTCAATATCCCCTTGGACCACTCATGTTTATGTCAGACCAATTCTTATAGACTGCTTGTGGTCAAACCGTCCTCACTCTATACTCAGAAGTATTTTGAAGCGAGTGTGTAAATTAAGTCCGCTGCCTTTTCGCACTCTCATCCGGCCTTAGTCATGCTCAACCTCTCTTGCATTAAAGGCTTTGACTTGATCATCTTTAGCAATCGTGTATCGAAATCTGCTGTCCTTTCTTTTGTCTTAGTTCTGGACGCATATTTAGGATTGATAATAATTATTAAATTCATGGAAATGCGAAATAAAATTTTAACTGTTTCAAAATTCTTTCGTATAGATCAAATTGTAATGTAATTATTTTAAAATAATTAATAATATTTTGAACAGTTAACTAGCTTGTGTATTTACGTCTCGGGTATTGTTATTATCTTCTAGTAGAGACTTTATACAATTTCTATCCTTGTGTTTTCTTATGATATTCTTTTATTTTTGAATTTGGACTTCAATTCCATTTTTAGAATTTCATACACTGTTGTCCTCGTATAGTATTATTCCACTTCTTTAAAAATTGAAATCATTTGTTGTGTTAATCATGCATTCCATGAATTTAATCTCGTTTCTTCGTTTTGAATATAATCTTGTATTATTGTTATCCAGCTTTTTGCATAATGATAGATCGATTATCGTGAGTCATAAGTCATAGTTATTTGTTTTTTTTTCAAGTTCAATTTTTGTGATCATATTTATTTTAGAAGATACTTTAGAATATTTATTTATTAATATTTAAAAGTTTTGACTGCACAGGTTATTAAGAAAAATTATGAAGTTTGCAACGAGACTCCTCGTTGCTAGAAGTTTCGAGAAGGTTCCGTGCCCCCTCTCGAGACTTCAACGGTTAAGGCCTCCTGCGGACCACCGCGTCACGACGAATTGGCGCTCGCGTTTTACCGGCAGCGGCTGTGCATCTCCAGCGCCGAGTAATCGAGGTAATGTGGCACCTCGGAGCGATCGATTCGGGAGCAGAATCTTTCCGGCTCTCTACCAACCATCTCCTCTCCTAAGCTAATTCCATTGTTCGCGCTATCGTGTCAGCAACCCTATCCAAAATTTCCATCGTCACACTATCGTAGCGGTAAAAAACCTCCGAGTCGTACACGCTATCGTGTCGACTCAATCTTTCAATAAAGGGCATTACGATTTTCGACAAGCCCTTTATCCTTCCCTTTCAGCCGAGCAAGGCTTCTGCGCAATTTAGAGGCAATATTGCGGTTGCACAATATTGTGTAATTAGAGGCAATATTTCGTCATTTCGATATCCGTTCCGTAACCGTCCGTGTTGTTTTCGCCGTCAAACATATTTACATAAAAATTGTCAAGCAATTATTTTTTTTTATTGTTTGACTTCGTTTTTGGTTTCGTATTTCCTGAAACTCACAGATAAATCAATCACTTGGCTTGCTCTTTGTGTTGCGGGTCAACAGCCCGTTAGTAATATTGCTAAGCAATCATATACGATTGCACTTTCAGTAACTGCATTGCTCCCGGTGTTACGGAATAATATATTTACTAATCATATTGTTAAGCGATCCTAGTCGATTGCTCGTCCCTTAATTGCATTGCTCCTTGTGTTGCGGGTTAATATATCCGTTAACAATATTGTTAAGCAATCCTATTCGATTGCTCGTAAAAGTAGCTATATTTGTCTCGCGTTGTAGGTTAAAATATTTGCTAAATTTGGTCGTTACGCCATTATAACAATTGCCCGTTATGTATTATAATTTATTTACTTGTATTTGTTCAATCAAAAACAAAATTTATAAATCGAAATCAGTAGTCTATCCGAAATATCCGCACGTATATAAAGTTTGTAAAGTAATTATTTAAGATAATTACTCGGATTTCGAATAGTCCGCGAGATTTTGTGTATCCGGGTCGACCTTATTATTGTTTATGTAGATGACCCCTTGATGCGGTCATTAAGACGAGTAAATGAAATTCTAAATATCATTATATCATATTTTAATCATATTTATTCAACGTGTCGTTGAAATTGTATTTATTTATGTGAATGGTTTTATTAAACGACACTTTTCCGTTGACATTTATTTATTTAAAATTTATTTTTTTTATTTATGGCCCTTGTGAGCAACATTTCGAATCCCTGGCAGACCGGCTGTCGCTTATCCCGGCAAATTCTATCTTTTCTTCGACGAGAGCTCGACTCTGCCCTTCACTCATAAAGGGCGAACGGGGCCGTCTAGTCGCAAGTTAATGATTGTATTCTTCTTGTATTAATTAAATAATCTGTCTTTTAGTGTTACATCAATATATCAATATTTTATATCAATTTGTATGTGTTTTTCTTATTTATATTTTGGGTGCACGTGACCTTAAAAAAAATTAACATGACTCATATCTTTGAGTGCGACACTTCAAAATTTTAAAGCTCATGATGAAAAAGAAGTTGATGCACGAAGAAAGTTTGCATTACTTAAATAATATCTATTCATGAAAAATTGTTGTATATTAAATTTATTAAAATGTAGATTGTATTATATTTTGATTGCTTTGTATTCGAATAAATATACAGATATTCTTGTATATGTTTCGAGAATATCATTACAATTTTTATCGCTGATTTATCGCAGTAACATCTTCAAGTCTTGTGCGGAATTCTTTGAAAAGTAATACAAGATTTTACTCCGATTCCATAAGAAATTCGAGGGAACTCAAATAAAATTTTGAGCTGCAATTTCGCAAATTGAAGATTAAGATAAAAAATGCTTTGCATTATTTTCTGTCTGCATAGGGGCTGACTGGTGGCTGTGCAAAAGTTACATTCCCATTCTATTTACCTTCAATATCTAATTTGTATATGTTAAAATATTTCCTGTAACAGGCATAATATTTAAGTTTTACCAATGATTATAATTGATTGTAATGTTTCATTATTGATAACATTTTTATTAATTATTATTCATATATTGAGTCTATATTCATAGTTATTACAAGCCTATAAAATGTATTACATTCTTATTCATATGCAAAACATGAAGAATGAAATTGAATATGAAATTGGACTGGTTGCCAGTGTGACTCATCAAATAAGATTTTCTTTTTTTTGATAAATTAGACTATTGTATTTTAAGCAGTGTTATATATATAACAGAATTCAACATACTTAATCATTAAATTAATAATTCATAATTAAAACGAAGCAGATTGTTGAGAGAATTTGTAATATAATTTAATCTAATGTAAATTAATTTGTTTTCTATTTCTAGTAGACCCATAGTAAGGTCAACATATAAATATATATTTATAAACATTATTATTTGTAAGAATAATGTGACTCACTTGGCAACGACCACCTCCACTTTTTTCTTTCCACCATTTATTTTTCAATGCTGTTAAAATTCCCATTTCTTGTAATTTCAGTACTGCACCACTGAGTTCATTTCTATAAGAAGCATCTAGAAAGAAATATTGTAAAAACAAATTATCCGTTTTAAATTTTCAATGATATTTGTTATGTAAATTGCTTAATTATATCTTATGTACATGGATCCAAAATTTATAAAATTAAAAATTGTCCTTTATTACTTTTTTAATTATTTCTATTGGAATTGTTATACTTAAAAAAACAAATTTAATGTATTCAAAATGTATTTTTCTAAGATTTTGGAGTACGCAATTTGGTCATTCAAGTTACAACGAGACCCGCTCATTTTTAAGCGGTTCGGGACTATTCGCTTGCTGCCCGCAGTTCTCACGTTCATTCCGCTCATGCTATCTCTTGTATCGGCACGCGACCGACCTCCTCGTGATCTTGAGCGGTAAATCAAGCGGCCAAAAATTACGTTTGAGCCGATCTTGCTTTGGGATACTGAGGCTATTTAGCACTCCGCGAGTGCTCGTCTTGCAACAGACTTGTTCTGGCCTGTTTCTTTAACAAGTTTCCTTCTACCACATCCGTTGTACACAACTCCGTGGCAACCACCTGTATATTTATCCGTCTCCGTTGTGCATGCTTTCGTGATAAAAAAATACTCTGAAATTGTCACGATTTCGTGCTATTTCAAATCCTCATAAATTGAAACCGCAAGCGACTTCAATTTTCCTATTAATTGTGTTAAAGAGTCTGCACTTTTCTTATTAATTGTGATAAAGAGTCTGCACTTTTTTGCAACTGCGTCCGCTGCAGTCGCATAAAGAAATCTTGTCCGTACCTTGACTCGGCTCGAGTCTCCCCATGCGTAAAGGGCGTTTTCTCTAACCCGCTCTTGGTGCATTGTTCGTTTTTTTCTCGCCCGTAAGAATCTTTTCTTTCGTCTCATTCCTTGTGCGTAAGTTCAACTCGCGTAAATTAATTTTTTTTGTGTATTTCATATATTGATGAAATTTCGGCAATTGTTATTTGAAATTTCGTATAAAAATTTGTAAAGTGATTAACCGAATAATTACTCTGAATTTCAAATAATAATCGTACGCGTGTTTACGTATAGCGTGATGTTATTGTCAGCGACCCCTGCAGCGGTCACAAGTGCGAGTAACTGTTTATAAAATAAATAAACTCAGAGAGTTAATCTTACAGTGATTTTTGTATATATTTATTAGAGTTGATGGGATATTATTGTCAATAATTTAACTTAAGATTTATCGGATTATTATAATTTAAATTTTAATCGCATAAAATTTGTTTGTTTGTTGTTGTTATAGAATTCCAATGATTAAAGAGGCTCGCCCTCAGTGGACGTATGAATTATTTAAAAATTGATATTATTATTTATTAAATCTGCTTGCCGCCGATCCAAATCTTTAGCAAATCAGTTTATGCCACTTTATGCTGACGATAAAGTACTTTTTCTATTAGGTTTTCGACGAGCGGACGACTCAGCCCTTCACCCGAGAAGGGTGAACCGAGCCATTTCGTCACAAAGTAAACTCAGTTTACAGTGTATATGTAGATGTAATTATTACATACTATATATAAGGGTCAAATTATATGAAAATTACTAGGACTTAGTATCTGACCAGGAGCGGTTATCTATAGTTGATATATATTTATATTTCATTGTAAATGATTGAAAAAAATATTTCAAAGCATATTATAATGTATATGTAAGTTTGTTCGAAAGTGTAAAAACACAACAGTTGATTATTTTTATGTCCTTGATATTTTAAAGTTGATATCTTGACTTTATCAGACCTCAGTACAATTTTTATTATTCTGGCATACAACTAAGTTGTCACGGCATCATGTTTAATTAAGAGTATATTTAAACATAACATTTTAATTTGAGTATTTTTTAAGTATTTAATGGTGGGCTATTAATCACTTTCAAAATAAATTTCAAATTAAATTAATATTTTTGAAATATATTCTTTATTTAATAAAATTTACATACTTATAAAGTTTTCAGTTTTTACGTCAACCCTATCAATAATTTCAGAATACTCTGTTTTAACCAACAAATTCTTATTAAAAATATTTTGCACGTATAATTGATAATTCAGATACATTATTTTTAATATTTATTATCAGTTTATGAACAGTATAAATACCTTTTGATTATTATCTTCTTGCAGTATAACTGGTATGGACAATTATTTAAAATTATACAATGAAATTGGAAGTCACAAGGTTTATCTTCGATTTGTACTTTACTAGTCTTATAAT
The DNA here is from genome assembly GCA_018907245.1 of Eupristina koningsbergeri. NCBI lineage: Eukaryota > Metazoa > Arthropoda > Insecta > Hymenoptera > Agaonidae > Eupristina > Eupristina koningsbergeri. The sequence continues at coordinate 1,139,356 of JACCHV010000014.1, forward strand.
AATATAAATTTAGCGTTTATTCAATAATATATACTCAGTTCTTATATTATTTATATTTTCAATAATCTTTTTACGTATCACAATAATACAAAACATTCATCATTATATACATACTCGAAAAACACAAATTCAATGTCTCATTTAGTGGTGCATATATTATCAATACATAAAAATGGCCTAGATATTTCAAAGTTATAAAGCTATTAAAATATAACTGTCTTACATTAAAACGATACATATCTACAATACCAAAAAAAGCTTATATATTTTTACATTCTGTAATGATCTAAGCTAATAATCGAAATGAATAATTTGCTATAAATGAATTACTATTGAATGAATTTCATAATAATATGAATCAAAATGATTAAATTTAACTAATAAATATCGTTAATGCTGTGGAAATGACAAAAATTGTAACCATAAAATAAATTACGTGCTACACAATATAGCAAAATAATATTTTAGTTTAGAATTTGGGTATACTTATATTTGTTTTTATGTTGCCAGTTCTCCAGATTTTCGTGAGTTGGCAGGTTTCTCGAAGCTTGCTGTTATCATCTTATGAATGTATAGAGGTATAAGGCCCTCTTTGGTTTTTATTGAAAAGATCTTTATTTTGAAAATTGAAATACTAAGATTTATCCGGTTGCTTTTATTTATCGAATAAACTTTTGTTAAATTAATTAATGGTTCGCGGAAATGAATGAAAATCTGGTAGTTTAAATTTATAGATTAATATATTCTTGGTTGAGAGAATTACAAATATAACTTACTTTAAAGAATACTATTTCATCATTATCGTTACCTAATTTCGGAGTATCTATTTTTATCAGTACTTTCAAATAAATAGACCCTTCTTCCACCTTTTATAGTGAAGAAGTAGGTTACAAATGGTCCACAGAATTTTAATAATATTAATTCCTTGATACTGTTCCAAAATTGTGAGCAATATTGTCGTCGCACTCCTTTTATATTTATAAGAAGCGCACTTATTTCATAAAGGTTTTATTACATTGAATATTTCAGTGAGGATCATTTTCATTTTCTTTCTGGGTTGCATTACTTATATTTTTGTTAAATATATAGAACACTTATTGATTGTCATAATCTTGCTTTTAATTACCTAAATAAACAAAAATAACCTTCGTTGGTCGCGGTTTCGCGCGTATTACAATCATTTGATATCTCTAGTAGTTTCTCTTGCTGACCTTAGACTGCTTAGACCATGTCGTTCATGATTTTCTTGTCTTATCGGATTATGCTTGAGCATGCGTTAGATTAGTTTTTGTGACATTGACTTATCATTCATTCGGCTTTCTTATCTATGATCTCCATTTTTGGAATTTTCCGGTGTTCGACTTAGTTTTCTTGTTTATTTTGATATTATTTATAAAATTGCATATATTTATTACATTATGTTAGTTAAAACTTTTTTTTTTAACGTATATAGTATTGGTTAGTTCATATTGTTTTATTATATAAAAACAACAGCTCGTTACAATTACAATGCACATAAAACATATAAAATTTATTTGAACATACAATTTTATTACATATTTAAGTATATTTATATTAAATGTACATACTTTTCTTCATGGCGATTCCATAACCTTTTTGATCTAAAAGACCTCCAATTTGACTAAGATTACACTCTCTTTCTTGAATATAATCAATTGATGATGATTCCATTAAAAATGCATAATTTTCATTTAAAACTTTCTTTTTACCTTCATCATTATCTGCTGTTAATACATCTTTTGCATTATTTACCATGTACTGATACATTTTTGAATATGTTGATGAATTTGAATCCTAAAAATGTAACTTTTTAAATTTAACGAATAAGATAGAAAATAAAAATGAATTACCTTAAAAAAACCTAAGGTTGAACCACCCTTTTTAGCTCCATATTTTATTATATTTTGATTAGCTAAATCATCAGCATTTTTAATTGGTCTTTCTACAGTTTCAACTGTCAAAAAAGCAGCAAGATTAGCAGTATATGAAGATACCATTATTAAGCAAAAAAACCACCAGCATCCAGCTAACATTCTTGTAGAATTTCCTCTAAAATAACAACATTATAAATTATAAATTACATAATAAATATGGAGAGGATTGATAAAGTGTTGAGTTTTTTAGTTAATTTTAAATATCTGAATTAGTAGATAAAAAATAAGCTACATCATAGTTTAGACTTTTTCAAAGCTTATTATTTCTTGAATGTTTGACTTTTTCTAATTAAAATTATTTAATTTTTTCTAATTCAAAAGATTGTAATAAACTATTGTTACTAGAAAATATTTTCTATTCCATTGCTAATTAAAATACAAAAGTTAAATATATATCGAATGTATTCTCCTATACAACATATACATTTAATACTCTTCAGTAATACATTCATATACTTTTTGATAAAGTAATTTTTGTATTTATTCTTATTGCTTTCTTGAAATTCTCAAAATCTACAAAGCTAAGTATAAATAACGTACACTAATTTCAATCGACAATATTTCAAATAATCATTCATTACACCTATATGTTCACCGATTTCCCCTCTTTTTGTAAACGTAGTGATGCATGATTAAAAGTATGATTGTATAAAGAAATTAAAAAATACACACATTTCAACCCTTTTATTTTATTATAGATATTTAGATGACACTATTATATTATATATCAATCAAAGCAATAGTATAATTTATTTATTAAAATACATCCCGACTACATGTCCGGGGACAGGTTCCGCTATTTACATAGGCTCTTAACACTTACATATGTTTTCCATAAAATTTAACATTCTTGACTATTTACATTATTTACATCAACTTACATACTATTTACATAGTCTTTAATCTTTTTTATCTGTTATTTATTTTACATTTGTTCACTTCACTATTGTTTTTGTCTTGTGTGCTTTGTCCCTATGCACTGTCGTGTGTTTCTTGTTTCTTGTCTCCTTCTTTCTTTGCTTAATACCTTCTGATCTATTTCTTCTCTGCTTTTTCCATTCTTTCCTCTAATAGTTTTATCCCCTTCAGAATTGTTTTGTTTGTACGTCCGTTTTTAAATTCTGTTATTATGTCTTTGTTCGTCCATGTTATATTGTCCGTTCTTCTACAGTCGCCAAAAATATCCTTCGTTTTTTCACATTTTCTAATATAATGCTCGAAGTCTCCCTTCTCCTTTGAGCATAGCTGGCATCTTCTTTCTTCTTCTTTAACCCAATATTTATTATGAGTCGTGATGTTGCCGCACCTTATCCTTGCAATTGTTTTAATGGTCTTTGCCCCTTGTATATTTCTGAGGTATGTGAGGAGTCCCTTCTCTAGTACATCCTTGTATATTTGGTTATATTTGGCTTCTGAGATTCTACTCTGTCTGTCTTGTTGTATGTCTTTGTCTTTTTGTCTTATCTCACTGTGTATGTTTGTTTTCCCCATTGTGTTCCAGTATTTTAACTGTTCCCTGCTTAGTCCCAGTCTATCTAACCTTATGCCCATTTCGTCTGATTTCTGGTCCAAGTGCTCTTCTTCGCTTTCTTTTAAGTATTTTCTTACTAATCTATGTTTCTCCATGTCTCTTATTTTTTCTTCATGTTTTATCGTTCCGATGATCCAGTCTGTTTCCATTCTGTACTCATCCGTTTCTTCATAGACTATGTATCTGGGAGTACAGAAGTCCAAATTTAGGGTCCACCGCAAGATAATCCGTTTTTATCTTCTCCATTTGTTTTTGCGCCTGTGTCCCCCAAATTTCAACCCCATACTCCAGTACACCCTTTACCAGATAGTTGAAGAGCATTTTTCTTAGACTAAAGCCTCCTTTCTGCCAAACCCCATGTTCTTTTTGCTGCAATGATGCCTTTCTGAGTTCTTTCCTTTATATGGTCCTGCAATTTCCCATCTTTTCTGAAAGTGAAACCTAAATAGCTAAACTTATCTACCATCTCAATTCTTTTGCCTTGCCATCCCCATGATTCTGAAATTTTCCTTTTGCCTTTCTCTACTCTCATGATTTTGGTTTTCTGCATGTTTAGCTTCAGGTTTCTCTTTTTCAGAAAGATCCTTAGTGTTGCCATCATATCTTGCATGGCCTCTCTATTTTCCCCAATTAATGCAAGATCGTCCGCGTAAGCCAGTGTCCAGAGTCTCTCCTCCTTAATTTTCGTGCCTCCAATGTTTCTCCTCTTCATCTCTCCTTCTACGTCTGCAATATATATGTTAAACAATATGGGACTGAGGCAGCATCCCTGTCTCAGTCCCTTCTTTGTCCAAAATTTCTCTGAGCTGCCCTCCGTTGCTCTCACTCTGCATATAGTTTCCTCATATATCATCTTTATATTATCCCTCAGGTCTTTGCTGTATTTTTTCTCCTCCATTATGTTCCATAACGTTTCTCTGTTTATTGTATCGAAGGCCGCTTTTAGGTCCACGAACAATATATATAGTTCCTTCTTTTCTTTGATCGTCCTCTGTATTATATAGTTTATAATATATATATTGTCCGTGGTTGTCCTACCTTTTCTGAAACCAGCTTGACCTTCAGGTAGGATATTTCTCTCTTCCGTTTCTTTCTCTAGTCTGTTCTTCAGAATTGTTGTAAAGATCTTATATGCAAACGAGAGCATAGATAGTCCTCTGTAGCTTTCCGGGTTCTTTGGGTTGCCTTTTTTATATATGGGAACAATTACTGCCGTTTTCCAATCTCTTGGTATTTTACCTTGCTCTGTAATTCTCTTGATTAACTCTTTGTTTCTCATTCTTATTTCAATGCCCCCATATATCCAAGCGTCATTTGGAATTTCATCTATCCTACTCGCTTTCTTCCTTCTTAGGCTTCCCCAAGCTTTCCATATTTCTCTGTCTTCAATTTTTATCGTGTCTTTCCTATGCTGCTGTGTGTTAGTCGTACTTGTTTCCTGTCTATATGTGTCTGTCCCGTCTAGTAAGTTTTTAAAATGTGTGGTCCATTCCTCCATGGATATGCTTTCTTCCTCTTTTCTTCTTTCCTTCCCCTTGTTTAGATATTCCCAAATCTGTCCTTCGTTTTTAATCTTTTTTAATTCTATTTCCTGTTTCTTTCCCCATTCTTTTTTTTTCTTTTCACATATACTTTTCCAATTCCTCCTTTGAGTCACATATTCTTCTTTTGTTGTTGTTCCTTTCTTCCAATTTTTCAATGCCTTCTTTGCTTTGTTCTTTTCTTTTCTGCAGTCCATGTCGTACCACGGTTTTTTCCCAATTTTCCAACTCTTTGTCTTAACCGTTGCATATTCCATGTTCCCTCTAATTATCTCCCCACTTTCTTTGCTTCTATCACTTTCACACATTTCGTTCAGCTCCGCCATTTTTTCTTCAATCTCTATCATTCTCTCCCATTTTCGTCGCCCATATTCTTATTGCCTCCTCGTTCTCCATTGCCTATCCCTTAACTTTTTCATAAAGCTTTTCCATCCTTGTCATTTTTTCTTTTGTCTTTCCTATCCCTTTCTATTATTTTCTCTATTTTCTCCATTCTTTCCGCTATCTCCTTCATATATTTTTCTATTTCTTTTCTCCCTTCCTCCTTGTTCTTTTTTCCTCCATTCTAACCTTCTTGTCTCTTCTGTTAGCTCCTCCTCCTCCGCTGGACTTTTCCTTTTGAGGTTATCCAGTGTTAGCTGGGTTCCCTCCCTCTTATTCGCCTTTCCTCTGGTTATCATAGTTTTGTCCGTTTTTTGGCTCATTATTATTATTTATTTATTATTTATTTATTTTTCTATTTGTTTCTATGGTTTTATTGTTGTTTGTTTTTTGCTGTTTTTTATTTTACCTATATATTTGTTTTATTCTATATATTATATATTTTTTTTTGATTTCATTAACCAGTTTATATTGTTCTATTATTTATTATGTTCATTGAATATTATTCTTTATATATTTGTTCTTTATTTCTTTTGTTATTATTTCTGTTATTTCTGCGTTATAAATGTATATTTTTAAATATTTATTTTGATTAATTTAGATCCGGACAAAATTTTTATGATTTTTACCTCCCCTCAATCGCTACTTCTTCTTGTTTTAGGGTTTCTTCACAATCGGCGGGCTCTCTGCGCGGTCCGCGCTTTTTTTGTATTTTGACGTCTACTGACGTCCGTAACTCTCGTCACTTTTGATGTTCTGTGTCCTGTTCTCCCGCTTTCTTCCCTAACCTCTACCTTTTATCAAAAACTTTTTCACCGCACTTTCACCTTTCACCTCCTTCTTGCACTGTTTTTCAACCTTTCACTTGCCTTTGATACTTTCCTCTGCTGTTCTATCAAAAATTTTTCTCTTCTGTATGTTATTTCACTATGTATTTTTCGTAGCTTTATCTATGCCTTATGTGTGCGATGCGTACAACACGACGATCGATAATGGAATCTCCAAAGCAATAGTATAATTAAATAATAACATAATAAAATACTTAGAAACTATGCAATGAATTTGGATTTGGAATTATAACTCAAATGACACCTTGATGCAAAAAGTAAAGATATTATATAATCTTGTAGATCAAGTCATTTTATTATAGGACAAAAAATTTCACAACAACAATATTTTGTTAATTAAATTAACATTTTTAGAAAATATCTATCCTCCCTATTTACCTAAAAAGAAAAATACCTAAAAGGAGGCATAAAAAATTACATTTTCTATTATGACAACCAAAAACAATCCTGACACATACCTTATGAAGTTATCCGTATAATTCTTCAAAGCAATCTTTTTGAAATGTTTACATAGCCTCAAAAATATCATCTAAGTACTATTCCTATTATTAACAAATTGGACAAGATAATTAATCTCAGTAATTACTCTACAAAAAATTTGATACTACTAACATTATGTGTAAGATAAATTGCAATAACTGTTATACTATGTATTTCAGAGAAACAAAACACTCTTTGTCTACTCGAATAAATAAATATAAGAAATACATAAATATTTTTTCAATCATTTCTGTATATTTTCAACAATATAAAAAATACAATTGATTGGAAAAACATTCCAATAATCTGGAAGACTATTTTTAAAAATTTTACTTATGAAGACCAATAGAAATACGTTAAATAGACAATAGGTATTAAAAATTTGAATTTTGAATAACAATTATCTGTTGGAGATTATTAGCTGACAGTGATCAATAATGCCTACTTTATTTAGTTTTTTATGTTGTGTTTCAATATTATTTTCGATAAGTTATAACAACATATGATATAATTTATTATATTTTAAATGAAAAATTTGACCAAATAAGGTATTCGTATAAGTGTTTTTGTTTAACACAATTTAAAGTTGACTTTATAAAAAATTATTGTCAAAAAGACCTTAACATATATGTATGTATATAGTATATGTATATGTGAGTGTGTGTGTGTTTCTGTTTGTGTATAGAAATATAGCAGTTTCAATAGCGTTAATTATTCAAACTTATCGGTTTCTCCTTAAAAATTTATTGGATGCTTTAATTTTATATATTGTAAGTTTTTTATTGGTTGATTTAAATTACTTTGCCTATGCACTTTATTTAACATATTGGTATTAGATGGTTCAAAATACAAATTATTATTTTTTTTATAGTATACTTTAATTATTTAAATAATTATATGTTATTATTAAAACATTTTATCGAAATATATTATTATCAATATATGCATTATTTTACATATTTTTTCCAGATTTTTTAATGCTTTTCCTCCCACATCACTGAACACCCAGGGATTCTCTTTCTTTCATAAAATAGGTCTTCTGTAGTTTTGATCATAATATTCACCTTGAAATAAAAACTACGTTTTCATACTGTGTTAAACGTTAAAGGAGAAAATACAGTGCTCGCAGGTTTAAATTTGCGTGCATACCGTGTTTGGAGCAGTTTTTGGTCCTATGGAAACTAGCTAACAAATATCACAGGAACGACGCAAGTTGCTTATAGAAAATGCAATATCTTACGTAAAAGAAAGTCATAGAGAGCTCCATTCATTGTGTTTGTCCCTTTATGACCTGCATATCTGTAGAGTAAAATCATAACGAAATTTAATAATAAAATTTTCCCATTTTGCCTAACCCTTAAGCAAAATATATAATCCGTTCGTGTCCATACAGATAAAGATTAATCAGCTAAGCCAAAAATTGAAAATATGTCTATAAAGCTATTAATATTATGATTGCAATGACTATATGTAGTATGTGATGCTTACACGGTCTATATATATTGTGAGAAAACCTTAAAAGTTCTTAAATATATCGAATTTACTAAATTACTCCAATATTGTAAATAATATGTCCTTATCCCCTCCTTGTAAAGAATAACCTATAAATGTAACCTTCCTGTAAATAATTTCAACATTTTCTCCTTAGATTATTTTTGAGTAAAAATATATATATTTAAAAACGCATAAGACTGATTTATCATTTACCTATTTGCAAAAAATATAATTCTAATAGCAAGTTAATACTTCCATGCAACGTGTGCATATCAGAAAGATATACTTTGAAAATAAGGAAACATAAAAAATAAAAATATAATTTTTACATATTTCAACACATAGTGTACAGTAGGTGATACTCGCTTATGTCTAAATTTCAAGAATCTTTGCTCATGATGAAAGGTGCAACTTACCTCATGAGAATGCTCAGCTCTGAGTCAGGATTAATGTAAGCTTGCTATATTTTTAAAATATTCAGTTTTAGGGCTTAGAAAACTCTCAAGACAACTCTCAAAAACTTGTCTATTCTAATGTGCAAGAAAATTTAACGGTCCATACTGTTTGACTAACTATTTTCCAATAGACGCATTTCTTGTTTCCTTAAATCAACGTATTTACCTATTTTTGAAATTAATGTGTTCTCATTCTTGGTTCAAAATAGAGTTTAAGTCACAAATCTTTGTATTGATGCTAATCGAGGCCAGATGAGATGAAAAATTATTGTTTACTCTTATAAAAATTTAATTTTAAAATATACTATTTATGAGCTATAACTGTAGTCTATTTTAATGATATATCAGCTAGTTCCGTTTAAAACATAAAAAAATCATATTAAATATTTCAAAAAACATTTCTTCTGATTTATCGGAACTAAATTACTTTATCGCAAACCAATTATTTAATTGGTTTAGGGTGACGGTATGTTTAAATCTTTTAGTTCATTCAAATATCATGTTGAAATCAAGTTAGAAATTCAAGCGATTGGTGATGAAGGACAATCTTGTGAAAGATTGTTTCTTGAGATATTAAATAGTGAGCACCTAACTAACCTAGCACTTTCTTGTATATACATTTCTTACTTAAAAAACTATATGCATTCTTATTTGTGTATATATTATAAGTTGGATATTTTTATTCAAATCTCTTTAGAAGCTTTAATTTTCCATCGTATATGTGCAGCTCGTTCTTCTATGACTTTATATCTATTACCTTGTACTTACAAGGCTGCCCTATAATAAAGATTACCTCTACAAGAAAAAAACAGTTGTATTTATATTACTACTGCTACTACAAATAAAATTACTTTAATGATATATTGATAAATTTTAAAATTGAAACAAGATAGAACTGAATAAAATAGAACAAGATAGATTTTCTGACGGACTATTGCTAACGTACAAAGTAAATGTCTGTTTTATAATAATTTTAACTATGAATAAATATTGATAGCATTAAAAATTACAGGTAAGGAATCGTGAAATATTGGAAGACTGAAATTTGATGAGAATCACTTTCCATATTATTTATTAAAATAAATTATAGGTCCAATGACGTGCAGGAAGGATATCACCTTTATTTGTAGATGTAGTGATGAATGAATTGGAATCTAAATGTCTAAATTCACTTAAGAGTAAATATAATTGCTTTCCATTATTTTATTATAGATATGTATACGACACAATTAGTTGTATTTAGAAAGATCATTTAGATGCGATCTTAATACTTTTAACAAAAATAGCACTCATTTAAAATTTATAGATAACATGGAAAATAATGATTCTATAAATTTGCTTGACCTTTTAATTATTAAAACTCAAAAAATATTATTACGAATTAGCATCAGAAACCTACATAGTTAAACAGGATACTTAATTTCAAATACAATGAACAAAATAACAAGAAGTGGCTGCTGCGTTTTAAACGGAACAACTAAAGGAGATGAGGAGAGAGAATATACATTCATAGGCGCCAGAGGTAACACTGTGATTGACCTAGCGATCGTAGACAGTAGTATGAGAGATAGGGTAGAAGACTTCAAGACTTCACGATGGAGAGAAGGATCGAATTGGACCATCTATCTTTGGTGGTGACTATAATAACAGGAATAGGGGAAAAGAAAAGGGAGACACTTGAGAAAGAGAGGAAAATAGAGCCAAAGCCATATGGAATGAAGATAGAATAAAGGATTATAAACAAAAAACAGACGGAATCTACGCAGTGCAAAATGGAGACAGGGATATTAAGGAAGTTTGGAAGGAGTTGAAAAATAAAATCTATTGGAGCATGCAGAGAAAAGAGATAAAGCGAAAAACATAGAAGATAGGGTATCAAAAATGGTATGACAGGGAATGCAAAAGAGAAAAGAATAGAGTGAAGAAAATTCTGATAGATTATAAAAGGGGGAAAACCACAAGAGAGGGATATGTGGTCAGAATAATGGAATGGAAAATACTATTTGATAGGAAAAGACGGGAACAGAGGGAAAAAGATTTAGAAGAGCTAAGGAAGCTGAAGAATGAGGAGCAGGTGTGGAAATATTTAAATAAAGGCTGGATAAAAAGGCAAAAAGAGGAGAATGGAGAAAACACTAAAATGAAACTACTGGGTGGAAGCGAGCAGAAAAGCACATGTGAATAGAACACAGAAGTACAGGAAGGAGAGAGGAAAGATATACAGAATTGGAAAATTTGGAAGGTATGGAAGAACCTTCACAAATGGAAAGCAACAGGGATTGACGAGATACCGAACGAGACATGGGTGTACGTAGGCAGGGAAATAAGACAGAGAATGATAGAAATTATAAAGGAAATCTGGGGACAGGGAACAATATTCAAAAGGCAAGGATGTTGCCTCGGCTCCCTTTTATTCAAGATATATATAGCAGAAATTGAAGAAGAAATGAGAAGGAAAAACATAGGAGACACCATGGTAAAAGATACGAGGATATGGTCACTAGCTTATGCTAATGACCTGGTGATAATGGGAGAAAACAGGGAAGCACTATAGAGAATAATGAAGACCTTGAAGGGTTTTTTGAAACAGAGGGAGCTACAACTGAATACAGAAAAGACGAAGATCATGGTGGTTTGCAGGAAGAGTAAGAGGAAAACAGAGATCTGGAAGTGGAGAGGAAAGAGAATTGGGGAAGTAGACAGTTTTAGATACCTGGGCTTCATTTTTAGAAGAGATGGAAAATATGATAACCAAATAAAGGAAAGGCTAAACAAAGGCAGGGGGGACTTACAGAGAGAAGATGTCCACGGGATTTCAGGGTGAGAAAAATGATGTTCCAGTACCTGGTGAGAAGCGTGATGGAGTACGGAGTCGAAATATGAGGGACAAAGGAAGTGGAAGAAATGGAAAGAATAAAGACTGACTACTACATGTGGACCTTAAAGGTTGACTTCTGTACTCCAAGATACATAATGTACGAGGAAACAGACGAATTTAGAATGAGCGAGGAACGACAAATCAAGGTACTGAAATACGAGAATAAAATTAAACAAATGGATGAATACAGATGGACCAGAAAATGTTACGAAGAGAACACGGAATGGGCAGCGATAAAAGAAAAAGGAGAATCAGGAACATGGATAAATAAACTAGGACTAAGCAGCGCACAAATTGATTACTGGAAGAACATACGAAATAATGTTTACGCAGAGATAAGGAGAAGGGACAGTGACAGACAAATACAGGAAAGAAGAAGTAAAATCAAGGGTATAAAATATAATCGAACATACCTTGACATCAAAAAAAAAACGGACTGCCAGAATATCTCAGGAAGGAAGGTAAAACAAAGGACATGAGAGCTATGGAAAGGACAAGGTATGAAACCATAACCACGGGCAACAGATACTGGATGGATGTAGAGGAAAGAAGATGTCAATTATGCAAGAGAGGAGAAGGGGACTGGACGCATTGGGTAAGAGATTGTACTGAAACAACAGATCTGTTTAGGAAATTCAGGGAGGAGGTGGACCAAGGACAGATAAACAGCGAGATACTGAACAAGTGTAAAGGGAAAACAGTGTAAAGGGAAGACATGATAAGAGAAATTATAGAAATAGAAAAAAGAATAAAAATAAATACAGTGTAAGAAAATGTGACAAATGAAGGCTTACAAATAGGAAGAAGGACAGCTACAGGAGAATAATGACTATAATAAACTATACATAGTAAATAAATAAATATTAATGTAAAATGGAAATAATGTAAATAAATGGAACCCGTCCCCAGGCCTGAAGCCGGGACGTACTGTAAATAAATAATAATAAATAATATTAAAAAATGCCTAAGAACTAAAAATTTAAAAATAACTAAAATAAAAATACTGACAAATTTCATACTTTAATATCTTTATGCACTAAAGTTTAAAAAATATGGAATACGTTTAATTCTAAACGTAATGAATAAATTAGACTCAGTTATTATAAAAAGTAAAAGTAGAACTAAAAAATGTCACAAAACTTATGTTGTATAAAATATTAAATGCAAAGACTGTTCATTGGTTTAAATTGTAGAAACTGAAAGCAGCTTGAGAACAAAGATAAACAAACATAAAAAAGACAATAATAATACATTTATGAGTGACTTCCACTATTTGTCGATGTGTTGATGCAGAGCAGACTCTATAACTGTATCAGACGAATCGTACATGAACGTTAAGCGCAGGCCTATTTTCGGGTTTACGATCAAAGCTGCTCAGACAAGATTATTCTTTGCTTTAGAGAAGGTGCATTAAGCATATGTTGGTCAAGATAAGATTGTCATTATTTCTATTATGATTGTTTCAAAACTTTTTAAATATGAACACGGCTTACTACACTTAACTGTTTTATCCTATATACCTAGTACTTATCGGTGATACTAGCAGTAGTTTGGATTTCCTTTTAAATGAAATACCGAGCGCCCTTAGTGTCATAAATATGAGTTTCGTTCTCATTCTTCGCGTCATCTCTGAGAAATTTTGGAGATTTTCTCGGATAGTATTGTAGTTAGTAGTGTTAATTATAGAATAAGAGTGTTACTACCGCCAACTTTGTATAATGACAGCAACTTGAGACACAATGAGAGTTGTACTTTTCGAACTGTATCTATAATCTATTTTGCTAATTTGGTTATGTTGTCCAACGAGCTGATGGTTTGAGTTAAGGGAAGCTGCTGAAGCATCACTGATAATCAACTGATCTGTGGGGTTTTTAATAGTGTCTCATTTATGCAATTGTCGGCCACATCATGTAGATAATGTATGAATTACTAAGTCATACGATCAGCTTCTCGTGCAGACGTGTATGCATACGTGCAGGCATACACGTATACGCGGATATGTGTATGTATGTGTGTATGTGGGACAGTTGCCACAGAATTTCTTTCACATTTGCAATATTTCTCATTTCCTGTGTTTACTTAATAATCTAATAATCTAATAAAAATGTTTAATATCTCATAAGAACTTTTAATCTATTTGTGTAAGTCATATTTATAAATATATCTATAATTATAAACCTTCAAAAAAGATATGAAGTTTATTATTTTCTAAAAATAGATAAGATATTTGAATGTGTGTGATGTTATCTTCAGTTTTCGTACCTATCGTTGGACAGGGTTTGGATGAAGGTATTAGGGAAACGTTATTAATGAAATGAGGTTAGGAAAATGAGAAGAATGAGGACAATGAGGAATTATTATTTCAAAAAGTTGTTATCTTGATGTAAAATTTATTTTATTTTATACTATACAAAAGAATACAATGCTTCTGAAGTATCAAAAAGTTCTTTTGAAAAATCCTTGTCTTTTCTGAAATATAGTTGAAAAGAAGTGTGGTTAATTGAGAAGACTTATGGTGACATTGAACCATTTGAACTGCTTAGTAAATCTTTCTCTTTCTCTGATAATACTTTGTATATCCTATAATGGCTTTTTCTTTGATAAGGAGACTGGTTACTAAGACCAAGTCTACGCTTTGAATGTCGTCACTCGCTAAAATACCTACTATAAAAAAGCTTGTTATGAGTAACTGTTTAGTGTACTATCATTCTCAATAATAAAATTATATTAAGTACGAAGACTACTATTATTACTAAACTGTTTCACTGTCTCATTTATCTTAATCTTATTCAGAGCTGAAAATATTGTTAGCAATTTTATACTCGACGATATTGCTTTAAAGCACAACTATAAAGCTGACTCAATGAGTCAAGTTGAAGACAGTTTCACCACATTAATACCTTTATATAATTATGCATACAGGCTTAGTTATTGTATATGCTCACTATTGATTTGAGGTCGGTCTAGTATTCATTTGGTCCCGTTAATTATATTTAACAATGACGGTTAATCTCAATTAAATTCTGTTCTAACACTCACCATAGAAACATGAACTGTGTTACGATAACATTTGTAAAGTTACAGCAACCAGGTATGTAATACATTGTTATAAATTTATTAAAATAAACATAAATTGATACCTTATACAACGATAAACTCATATAAAACTTATAATAGTATCAAAATATACTTGTCACTCTTAATTTTATACAATTAAGTTAAATATTGTTATTGTAAGGAGACGCTTGTTACTAGAAATTTCGGTGCGGCCACGTGCACCACCTGGAACTTCCGGTACGTAGATACATGCTAAGCCACAGGATTATTCCCCTCGTAGAGAGTTGGACAAGTCGGGGTACCGCAAAGGGAAATCATCGATAATGTATTCTGCGCTATAAATCTATCAATCCACACGGAGTATCGGACCAATGCGAATCCCCATCCCAAATTTCGCCGAAACACCAATCCTCACACATAATGACATACACGTCAGTATCTGCGTACGCTGAGCATCGAGAGCTACTAGGCTATTTAGCTCCCCAGGTGCGATAACCTCGCATTTAGAATTCTTCTGGGCCCGATCCTGACCGCACTCTCTTTTTCTGTTTCTACTGCTGCTCACGATTTCGTATCAGCAACTTCTTGAACCACTCACAATTATATGTCGATTCATTCCTAAAAAAAAATTCAATCGCAAGCGATCGAATTTTCCTATTTTCGTTAGAAGATATTTTGAAGCACGAATAAAGTTGTGTCCGCTGCAATTTTCGGTGTGCATCCATAATCTGAATCCCTGGTTCACGTTGAGTCTCCCCTCGCGCTATGAACTCTTTTTTAACCATCCTAGTGCGCAGCCTCCACTCTTTTTTCACCCCCATCGCGAAATCCTTGTTATGCTCGCTTTCATCTGAAGTTCAACTTTAACAAATTTCACTAAATATTGCGAGTTCACGATTCTGTATAGCGTCACGATTTATAATTTCGTAAATAAAATGTTATTTATCTTGAAATTTTCTGTAATAAAATCTTTGTATAGTAATTGTTTCGAAATAATTACTTAAATTTCAGATAGATCGCGAACTTATGTCTTCACGTCGTTTGTTATTTGTTTTGATATGTGATCCGCCCGTCAGTTTCTCGGCGATTAAACGCACTTTCATTTATTATTTGAAATCAAACTTATAATTTTTTGCTCCAGGAATTAACGGTGTCAAAATAAAATTATATATATTATTCGATTTCGAATTAAGTCAAATCGAGTGCGGTAACCATATTATTTATTTGTATTTGTAAAAGAGACTGCTCATCACCACCTCTTCGGTTACATTTAATTATTCAAATTTGCTGTTGTTATTGACTACACCTGTGAGTAACATTCCTGATCCCTGGCAGATTGGCTACCACTTATCGCGGCGTTCTTTCTGTTAAATTTTCATCAAGCACTCGATGCTTCCCTTCACTCATGAAGGGAGAACGAAGCCATTTCATTACATTATAAATAAGGAATTGGTAGTTTTTTTGTCGATATAGCTTGAGTGGTATATAAAATGAAGTTTAAAAAAAGTTTTATTTTAATCATTTGTCATTGCTAAAAAGTATGAAAAAATTTCACTTTAAAACATTACTAATTCTTTAAAAAATAGATTACAAATAAATAAAAAATATAATTTTAAAATAAACTATAGTAAACGAAGATATACGTAGGTATTAATTAAAATACTTTATAAATAATATTAATTCAAATAAATTAACTTTTATAATCAAATTATTTAAATATATAAAATTATAAAACGGAACATTTTTATAGTAAAAAATTTAAAGTAAATACATAGGAGCTATTTCGGATCCTTGCTGCATTATAGCTCCAATACAAAACCATAATGAATTTTTTATTGTAAATTGATTTTCTAGTTCTTCTGGTTCCTCAATACATGGATATACGTTATTCCATTCGGCTGGACACATTCTACCAATTATAAAAAATAAAGCTGATACTATTAAAAAAACACCAATCAAATATAACCATACGTTAGCAGAGAATGGTAATAAGAATGACATCAAACTTGGTGGAGCTGCTTTTGGCTTTTGATACAGGATACTAATACCTAAATATTTTTTGTATATTATTTAATCAAATAATTGATGTAATAAAATATTAATTCTGATTATTATTTTATAATATTTATAGTAATAAAACATAAGTAATATTTATAAAAAAGATTTTATTTAAATTAAACAAAAGAATATGAAAGCTTATATTTTATTAAAAGTGTAATATAATTCTCAATTAAAAAAATATATTTTTTGTATATTACAATTGTATAATATTTTAAAAATAATATTCCACCTTATTAAGTATTATGTATTTCAGAAAAAGTAATATAATAAATAAATGCAACTTTTTAATATTGCGTAAAGACTAATTGTCGAACAATTATCTGCATTGATTTATTTAAAATGATTGCAAACTAAATACATATCAAAGAAAATATAAATAATTATTTATAGAATCTGGGTAAGATATATATGCAATCGTTAACTAATGTACAATTGTATAAATAATAAAATTAAATAAAATCTCGTATGTTTACTGTAGTCTTCACAATATTTTCATGTTCACTGAAATTCTTGAATAAGAGAATGTTCTTAATTATCATTCTTACGTAAACATTTTTATTTTGAGATAATTTAATTCTCTTCGCTTATTGTAGATAAAATTAAAATTTATACTGAAAAAACCCTCTATTTAAGAAATGAGTTCTTTATGGAATGAATAAAGTATTTCTTTATATGCTCTACATATCTATTCAATATGATTTTTATTAAAAAATTCATATATTAAGTAAATGTATAAATAGAGGAAACTAATATTTATTTTATAATTTAAATACTGATTTTCTTTACAATTACTTTGTATAGAAATTAAAAATTTTTTACGTAAATCCTCATGTATAAAATAATATATAATCAATTTTTTTAATACAAGTTCTTTTTTAATAGAAATAAATTTGCTATAGTGACAATAGTCGTTTTAATTGATTGTATTATCAACTTGTCAAAAACAGTTTTTGAACAACCATTAAAATGTTATTCGAGCGTACATTATGATTTTATTTTTAAAAATTCATATTTTTGTATGATTTTATACGTTTCTTTCTTTTTAATAAAGTTATATTTTTTTTATTATTTTTTAAAATCCAAGTATTATTGTTATTTATTAAATATGTTCCAGTTTACGCCCAGGGACGGGTTCCGTTTTACATCGTGCATATTTATACATATATATACATACTTTCTTTATACATATTATACATATCAATATTTACAATTTATTTTACATTACATATTGTCATTTGCACAGTTTCCCTTATGATATTTTCTACCTTGCCCTTCCTCCTTCACATACTAGATTGATCATTATCACTTTCTTGTTTCTTTTATTGGTTATCTTCTATATCTTTTCAATTATTTATCTGACCTTATTTTCTCTCTATTATCCTCAGTTCTTCTTGCTTGGGCCTCTCTGTATGTATATTAGGTCCCTTTTTCTTCTCTCTCTAGTTTTTTCTCTATCTCCATTATTCCATTCAGCATTGCTCTGTTTTCTACCATATCTCTGAAGCATTTCATTGTTTCCCCATTCGTCCATGTCTTCCTGCCTTCCTTTCTTATGTCTTCGAATATATCCGCTATCTTCTCATATTCCAACAACCAATGTGTCTAGTCCCCTTCGCCCTTCATTTCCGCTGTGTTAACTACATCCCCTTGTTTCCTCTTCTTTTGTATCTTTTCTCCCAGTGTAATTTTTCGTCTCCCTTTTTCTGTTTCTTGCTCCTTGTCACCTTCCTTTTCTGCTTTTTCTTTTCTCTCCATTCACTGTATCATCCTGTCCATCTCTCTCATTTTCTATTTATAAAGAACTTTTTCAACCCCACTTTCGCAAATATTCCCCTTCTTTTTACGTTCCTAGTCCATTCCCTTATCTCTTCCTGCACCATTCTCTGTTCGAAAGTGAGATCGAAATCCATGTAAATATTTGTACTTATTAATTTCTTCTTACTCTTCCAAACCCTGTCCCTTTCCTGTTTACTGTAAGTTTTTATGATGATCATTCCACGACTCCACCATGCACTTCATATCGATGCCTCCATTCCTAGCTTTTCTTGAATGAACTTCTTGGCCCATTCTTGCACCTTCTGCTTCTCCGCCTTTGTTTTATCCATTTCCTTGACCACCACATTTTCTTCCCTGTCCTTCCTTTCACGCTCCCACATCATCTTTCTTATCTCCTCCAATTCCCTGTCTGTCATCTCCGACCTCCCTTTGCTCCTCCCGTTACTGTTACTCCACCTGAAGTTGTTCGACCTATTGCTTATCCTGCTGTTGGGTCTTGACCGTTTCTTTTCCCTTTCCTCTGTGCTACCTTTACTCCCTTTTATTCCACCCCCCTACTTTCCACCTCTCGCTTCCTCCGCCCATCTCTCTATATCCACCCTTCTTTCACTGCTATCCATCCTTTCCTCCATTATATCGCTCATCCTGTCTTCCATATCTTTCATTTCCTGTTCCACCTTCCTTGTCCATACTCTCCATTTTTCCTGATCTTTTCAATAATTTGTTTATGCATCTTCTCAACTCTTGCCAATGTCTCCTTCATCTCATTTCTGTCATTCTCCTTTTTCTAACTTCTCGATTTTCTCTGCTATCTCTCCCCTATATTTTTCTCTTTCCACTTTTTCTTCCTCCTGACCCCTTTCTCCTCCTTCCCATAAGGTGACCTTTTTCTTGCCCGTATCGAGGGTTAATTGCACCCCTTCACTTTTGCCGCTATTTCCCTTTCTTCTGGTGCTCGATATCTTCTCTTGCTTGGCACTCATTTCCTTTTTTATTTTCCCTGTCTGCTTTCTACCACGGCTTGTTTTATTTTATTTTATCTGGTTTTGTTTGTCTTATTTTATTTATTAGCAGTTTTACTGTGTTTTCTCCGTATGTACTTTCCTGCCAGCTATAGAGTGTTGTTTCTTTCCCTCCCCTCAATCGCTGCTAGTTCTCTCTTGCAGGGGCTATAGGGCTCTCGGCGCGATCCGCGCTCTCAGTTGTCAGAAATCGTGTCTGACGTCCGCACTTCTCATTTCCTTACCGTTCCTTTCGACCCGCCTTTAACCTCACTCATCATTGCACTTTTCTTTCACTTCTCTGCACCTATCTTTTCTCTCTTCCATTCTCTTTTTATGCTTCTTTACTTCACTACGCGTCCCTACACTTTTTCTTCCACTCAGACCATTCCTCTGTGTAATACTTTCTTCTGATTTTCGTTTATCCTGTGCACCTTTGCAATCGCGTGTTTCTCACACCGCGGACATTAATGAAATCTTTTAAAATTCAAGTATTAAAACTTTATTCTTTTGAATACAATTTTTGCATTCATATTATTATTAATTTTATATTTATAGAAAGAAATATTTTTTTCAAAAATTTATTATTATTTTTATAAATACAAATAAGTGTTAGTAATATATTTGTTTTATACCATCAAGTTTTATTGATTTATCTTAGATTCTTTTAATATAAACATTTATATTGTCACGTATATAAAACGAAACAATGACATACGGACGCATTACAAAAGATTGGGAACAAAGATATATTGGTGCCAGCAAAAAGATTAGTTAAATCCTGCGAATAAGTTACACGAGACCAAAGTAGTACTGCCAGTGAATGAAATTAAAGCAAATGCGGCACAAGCTCGCGGGTAATTACGTGCAAGAAGATGTCAGCTCACGGAAATTCCGTACGGAACCTGATGAGTTAAATCTGTTAAGAACAGCTGGGAAAAATGCAGGGTTACTACTCACGCGCCCGAATTTTACCGAGGGCGTTAGTAGGAGATGTCCCGGATTTAGTAGTTTCTCCATCCGATGTAGATGATAAGTAAAATCTGAAACCATGGGCATCTCTTCGTTTCTAGTATTGATCAAGTCGAGAACTAGAGGAACTATATTCCGGTTCAGGCCATTCATAGACGAATCAATTTTTTTATTCGTACTGAAATCTTGAATTAATCGGTAACGAACTTAACAGTAATCGCATTACGTATTAAAAAAACTGTATGGTCGCACGTCAAGTTCATAGTTTATAATTATTATATGACGCACTATACGACACTTATAATCTCTCTCTTTTGATATTTTACCGAAATAAATAAGTACTCCGTCCCTCAGAAAAAACATCATCGTTATTTATTTTAACCCGATTCTTACGAAAGTCTAGGCACTTTAACCACCTTGACTATGGGAGAAATTGAACCTGTTATGAATTACGTTTTAGTGTATCATAATTAAAAATATTGCGATAAAGTAAATACATAACAATATGTATTTTTATTTGCAATTTAATTATATTTATTTCTTATATTTTTTGCTTTATGATAAGGACTAATTATTTCTTTAATCACATTTTTTTAAGAAAGAAATTTGGCAAGTATATGTATTAATTTCTTCTACTTTTACTACTACTTCTAACTAGAAAGTTTTGAAGTACACATAATATATAACAGCTTTCTGGTTACAGAATGTAATGAAGTATATAGTTACTGTTTTTTGATTCTATATAGTAACAGTATTATTAATTAATAAATTTTATTTTACTAAAATAAATTACATGAAATTTACTGCTACTATATAAACAGTAATTATTATTAAATTAAAATTTTTTATTAGTCTATTTATCTCACAAACGTAAGAATAATAGTCTATTAATTATTAAATATATTTGTTTAAATATATATTATATTCAATTATTAAAACTAGTCTATATTTACAAAAAATATATATTTTTTAATAAAATTTGTATAAATTTGAAATAAAATTATAAATATGTTACTTTGTTATTTACTTACATAAAAAAATATAAGATTATACTATTAAATACGGAACAATTTTTTAGATACGGTTAAAATTCTTCTAAAAAATAATAAGATAAATACAATGCTATAGTTGTAATAAATATTGATTCGCGAATATTATTAAACGCTGAAAATTTTAATACATAAATATTAATACAAGATATTAACATTAGAAAAATATGTAACGAAACATTGATTATAAATGATTGTTTAAAGATTAATATAAAATTAAATAGCAAAAAATTGTTGATTCAAAGACATAATTTTCATTATGATAATATTTTTTGAACGCTTACTTCAAAAGTTTTGAGCTTTTCTATCTGACAATGTAAGAGTAATCCAAAAATATTAAATGAAATGTTATCAATTTCTATTTAGAGTATTTATTAATTAATTATATTTAAATATAAAAATTAAATTATGAACTTGCCTAAATTCATAAATGGCATAGTAAAGTCAACAGCACTTTCTCGTTCAGCAGTTATTGTGAGATCCGTAATAGCTAAATCTGCTTCCTAATTACATGGAACAAATAGTGTTAATACATTTTAGATGAGTAAATATAAAATTGTTATAAAATAAATATACTAAAAAAAGTTTTTCAATTATGTACTAAAAGATATTTGAAAAGAAAAACGAAAAAAATCGTGAGAAAAAACAAAAATATGAAAAAGTATCAAAAACGTTGACCAATAAATAAAATTAAGAATGTAATCGATAAGTAGTTCACTATGCAGAGACCGCTTGAAGGAATGTAATGGAAGGTGTTCAATTAGTTTTTGAGCATACAATTTATTTATTTTAAAATAGCAACTAAATTGACGCTCGGAGGGTAACTTCTCGTCGCAAAATCTCCGTAAATTCTGACCTTCATGTCCACTCTGACCTGTTGGCGTAAAATCTCGCCGTGCGTTTATAAAGTTCTGTTTTTAATTTATCATTGCACTTATATTTCAGTTTAATTCGTTGCATACCTGGCATAAAAAATTGTCTTGTCTACGACAGAAAACGCCGTATAATCTAAATCTCGGCCTCACCGATTTCGGCACGCATAACCCAAATTCGACCCGGAAAGCCGAGTGATTTTGCTCGGCTCGCATGCCGCCCTATCGGGCAACCCTAATTTGGTGATGCTGCTGTCGACTATTTGCGGGCCCACCTCGTGTGCTGTCCAACTAGGCTCAACCAGCTAGACTCGTATGCCGTCCGAACTAGCCGGATTTCCTGATACTAGGGTTCCGTCGTCCGGGTCGTCTCCAGGTATCGTGCCAAAGCAATTCAACCTTAGCCGGTCTCGGGGAAAGCTGAGTACTCTTCATTAATTTAAAATATTCGCGTGAAATTCTAACTTACTCTACAATTTAAACTTAAATTTTAACATATACTAATACTACGGCGTCGCATGAGCTTAACTTCTAACAAAGAGTAAAAAAAATAATAAGTAATGATTAAATTATTATTAATTAATTATTATATTAATTATTAATGAAAAAATATTAACAAATAATTAATATTCTTAAGACAAGCCTTCAGAAAAGAAAAGTAAGAAGAAGCATAAGATGCTGCCAAAAACGTATGATATATTTTACATTACATCTTGTATTGTTGGAATAAAAAATTTAGAATAAATATTATTAATAATAATATTTATATTAACATTTCCTTATTTTAGTAGAAATTTGTTGCTTTTAACTGAATGAAAGATTCCTTCTCTTTCCACCATTCAAATGCTCTAAGAATAAGAATCTCAGCAAATAAACCAAATAGATATGAATTATTATTTTACATGTAATATTATATTAAGACAACTCTAATCAAGATCCATCTAATATAGCATATTATATATATTTTTTTATAGTAAATACCCAAATAATATGATGAATAATTTTCTAAATATATTTACTAATTATCTTTTTTATTATAAATTAAATATTTTATTTCATCAATATTTAAATCTATCGTATTTCATCAAATCAAAAATCTTTCAAACCTTTAAATATAAGTTAATGCTGAAAAATATATTATTATTACCTCTAATTTTAAAACTAGACATGATTCCGCTTCTTCTTTATAATCACTATGTATCATAATAGATTAATTTCTTAATAACCAATTCATAGGTTCTCCATCGTGATCAACATAGGCTGGCTCTGATAGTCCGCCTTATAAATTCATCATTAACTATATCAAAAGGGGCGCATAAGAAAATGGAAGATTGTTAGATCTATAGAAGGATTCCACAGACTATTTCTTTTACCTTCTCACCATTGTTGATAGGTTTGCTCTAGAGTAGACGGATTAGGCTATGAAATCTTGAGGCATATTGCTTGTTATTGTGAGAAAAGAGGTTACATTTGGAGATACTTCACCAAATATCATAAAAGTGAAATTTATTTTAAATGGACTTTTGAAAATATGGGCAGGGGTGCGGAGGGCATATATTTCCTTTAATATATATTTTAAAAGTCGTTCGCACATGATACGTATACTTCTCTCTCTCTCTCTCTCTCTCTCTCTCTCTCTCCCTCTCTGTTTGAGCATTTATATTATGCCTTGTTCTTTATTTTTCTCATTTTCAATAAATTATTGAAATTTTCAAATTATCTGAAAATTAGTACTTACTCTAATATATTTTTTAGTTTGTCAAGCCGAATTATCTGTAAAATAAAATAATCGTTCTATAAATGCATCTGGATTAACCTAGGAAACTCATTCGTGCTTATCAACAAGAAATTAGTTCCGCGATCTAAGTTAAAGATCAATACATACTTTATGGAGACGCATTCAAATCAATCAAAGAACTTTATATAACTGTCAGAACTTGATTTCTCTTTAATATTAATTAATAAACTTTCTATCATCTGCACTATGTTTCTTAACATTTTTACTCAACTTCTCCCTTATTATTCATGTAATTAAAAAAAATTTCCCTTTCAAAAAGTTTCGGTAATCAGAAAAAAACTGTATTGTTAAATGTTGTAATTGCAAAGGTCTTAAAACTTCAAGTACTGCTTTTTCAACTGGAAAGAAAGTTAGCAAAGAAATTCAAGAAAACTTAAGTCGACACTCAAAATTTTGAATTGATGTGGTTGTCTGTTAAAAGTCGAAACGACAATTATCTAAGGTTTAATATGGTTATAAAGAATTTAATAAACCTTCTACTTCAAGAAGATAAGACCATTATTCATTTAAATGATTTAATTACCATCGTTACTATCATCATTGGAGTTTTTATTTTTTTCCTTTTTTTCCTTCTGTATTTTCTTGCGGCAAGTTCTCTCTGTATATCTTTCGCTCTATCTTCTTTCTCTTCTTTGTTTTTTCCATTTAGTGTGACGCAATTGGACAAGTCGTCTGATTCTGTCGTGTCCTGTATCGTGAGCCATCTTATCCTTTCACATATCTTTTCATTTGCTATCGCCAGATCAATTACCGTTGCGCGTCTTGCCCCTATATGTGTGTATTTTCTCTCTTCATCCCATGTCATTTTTCCATTTCGAATATACCATGCTTTATTTTTTTTCTTCTTCTATTTGTTCTGTTAGCCATTTTCCTTCCTTTTTACACTTTTTCTTTTTGCTCTTACTTTTTTTTTTATTTTTTATCTGTTACTTGTCTCTATCGTTTTTCCTTCCTGGCCTATGCTTATGCTACTGTCTTCTATTATTAAGGTTGTATTTCCATCTCCATACTCTTCATATCTTATTGTTTTTCCATATTTCTGCTATTTTCATCTCATTATTATACCATGCTCATATTTTTAATCCTTCTTCTTCTCATTCTTTTTTTATTATTGTCCTTATTAAACTCTCGTTTATCTCCATTGTCACATTATTTTCAAACTACCTCCAGTCTTCTTTTTTTTACTATCATGAATCCTCTTTTTGTCATTCTTCTTTTTCCCTTCTTTTCTACTATACACTTCTATCCTCTGCCTCCTGGCATCCTTTTGATACTTTGCTCCATGTCCTTTACCTCAATCTATGCTTCGACTAAACAGATATATTCTGCGTCTTTCTAAAATTTACTGTTCTCCTTTCACATTTTTACTACATTCAAAAACATTATTTTCTATTTCTTTCTTCCTTCTTCACCTTTTTCTCTTCTGTCTGGTTTTCTCTTTCTCTTTTCTGTGGAATTATCCTTTTCTTCATCATTTTTTGTCTCTTGGTCAGTTTATGCTTCTTCCATCTGTATTCTTTCCATTCCTTTCCCGTTATTCTTCTTTTCTCTGTTCCGTATTATTTCATCCATTCTTTTCTCTTCCATCTAGTGGATTCACACGCCAAATTTTTCCTCTTCCTATTCTCAGCTGTCCTCCGTTCCTTTAACTTTCTTATTCAAGCTTGTATTTTATATTCTGGTGGCCTCTCCTCGAAGTCCAAGTTATTTTTGATATATATTCTCGTGTCTCACAATTTATTTTTCGCCTTTATAACCTCGTCTTTTGTTTCCTTGCTTAGCAGTTTTGCATTGAGCGTCCTCCCACTCTAACATACTTCCTTCGATTTCACCTCCACTTTTAGTCTCTCTATTAATAATATTTGTACTTATTCCTTTTCCTTTTTATCTCTACCTTTCATGTATCTGTCCCCTTCACCACTATGTTATTTTACATTTCCTCTTTTTCCAATTTTTGGAAAAGTCTTCTTGTATTTATCACTTCCCTTCTATAAATCCCAATCCTTCTGTGCCATATATGCTCGTTTATGCTCTCTTTCCTCTACTAGATCTCCTGCTTAGTCAAGTTTGGCTTTCTCCCTTTTCCTCTTTCCTTTTTTACTTGTTCTTTCACCTCTTCTATTTCACTTTCTAGCTTGTCTATTTTCTCCTTCCAATATTTTTTTTGCTCTGTCCCCTCCTCCTCCATCCTCTTTCATTTTTCTTCCCAGATGATTACTTTTACTTTCACCTTTTTCATCTTCTTTTTGATTTCTTCTCTTATTCCCTCCCACTTACTTTTTTCTCTCACTATCCATTTCTTCATTTTCTTCGTTGCCCTTTTTATTTCCTTTCTTTTCTTTCTTAATTGTGCATGGATTCTTTTTAATTCCTTTACGTATCCATCGCCTTTCTTTTCTTCTATCTTTTCATGTACCTATTTTTCCGTTTCTTTTTCTTCAATATTTACTTTCCTTGTACGCGATTTATTTTCTCCTCTTCCTCACCTTTTTTCTGACATTTCTTTCTATATCTTCCTTTTTCTGGTAAAAATTCACTGTTTTATTTTTTTGTTTTTTTCATACTACGGCGTCATTTGTGTTCCCTTTTTTTATCACTGGATATCCGCTCTGTTACTTTACTTTTTCTGTGTCTGTTATTTATTTCCGTGCCTTTCACTTTCCACACTTATTATACTGCTTTTTTTTACTTTGCCAATCTTTTCTTTCTACACTCACTTCACATACCTCTCATTCCATTCATTTTTTCTTTTTTTTCCTTTATTTTTTTAAAATGTTTTTCAGACAGTTTCCTACTTTTTTCTTTGGTTACACAATCAAAAACTGGAATCCAAAAAATAAAATTGATAAAATATATTAAATAATAAATAATAATATATTAAATATATTTTAAGAATATTAATGATTTTAATCTATGATTCTTTATATATTTATCATATAAAATTATTTACACCTTTACAACTTAATACATTTTATATATAATATAAAATATACATTTGAATGGGCAAAGAAAGAAGTATATTTTTAAATTTCAGTTAGGTCATAAAATTGTCTACTTAGAAGCTTTAACTTTTAAATTAAAAACTATAATGTATGTATTAATAGAAAAAATATATATTAATATAATATATAAAATAATATCTGATAAAAAATACTGACATTATCAATAATTTTTCTGAGCATACCGTTCCATTGTCCATTTTCTTTATTTAAAGATCCATAATTATTATCCATTTGTACTGAAAAAGTATAGTTAAAACCTAACATTTTACTGATTTCATGAATAATATCTATTGCAAAACCTTCATATTGATCATTTCCTGACATTTTCGAAACAGTTTCTTTTAACATACCATATGGCTTTGTCTGTAAATAGAAAATACATTTTTTTTAAAGAATGATTACATATACATATTCAAATACATATCAAATAAATAAATTTTTGAATGGTTTTTTTATTTTTTAATTCAACTATTATTTTAATAATAATTAAAATAATAATGCAATTAATTGTAACGATATAAAATATCTGAATATCGATCGAAATAGTCAAGTATATTATATAAATTATAATGGTAATAATACTAATATATACTTGTTCATTCAATTTAAAAGCAGCAATAAAATATTCGAAAATATTCTCTTCTGCTTGTGGCATTAGAGCATTGTGAAAGAAAATAACACTCACCAACTTTTTCTTTAAACAACAACTAATATATTATTAATAATGATATAAGACAATGAATTATATAAGAAGAAGCGAAATGGTAACAAGTTCAATTGTATGCTACGGTTACGATAATGCGGGTCGATTACAGTCGTATTACTCGGATGACAAGTAGAGAGCTTGTGTTGCTAGTAGTTTTTAGAAAAAAGGCTAACTCGAAAATCTTTGAAAAGAAATTTAGAGAAAAAGAGCACAGATACCTTCGAAGTATTGGTTTTTACAAAAAAGTCACTTACGGACGAGAGAGAAAGTCACAAACGTAAATAAAGGTGTTGAGATCTCACTCTTCAATTCCAACATTCTAGAGGACTAACGAAAAAACAGTGAAAATACGTATATTGTATATTTCTTAACAATACTATACATTCATGTATTATATAAATTATAAATAAAAAATTTAATAATTATATAATATTTCAAGCCGTGTTTTTTTTAACAGTATCAATAAATATGATTTTTTTAAATTAATTTTAGTATTAAACTACATCCTTATTTTAAATATTTGTGTACTTCAACATTTATAGATTAAATTTTGAATTTTTTGAAGTTTTCTTTCATTTTTCAATTATACAACCTTATTTAACTTTAAAAAAAATTTTAGGGCCTGCAAGTATTATCATAATAATTTATAAATAATTATTTATGAAAGTTTCATTATATTTTTCAAAATTGATCGAACTACTCTCATCAGCTGTATTTATTATTTCCTATGATTTAATGATATTTCTTCCACGATGTTATAAGTTAGTAAGCGTTTGCTCTGCTGGAGTTTACATTATTCCAATAATTATCAAATTCGTGAATTTATAAGCAATTTTTACTTTTCTTTTTGCTTACAATAGTGATTATTTAATTTTGTAATCATTTGTTTTTGTACTCTTATGTATCTTGAAATTTGTGCGAAATTATACGTATTAGCCCAATAGCATTAAGCAATTGAATAATCTTTTCTCTATTTAGTAATCACGAAAGGATTATTGAGGAGTTTTCATATTATTTACTAAAACCAATTTTTCAAACCTTAGCCTTGTTGATAAGCTCATTAGCAAAAGTGTAATACCTGAACTTAAGTGTTTACACTATAACTATGATTAATTGAATATATTCAACGTTAGTCTTTATTTTACGGACTTTGAATATTCATACTTTTTTGTTTATATGGATGAGGTTAAATAAATAACTTGATTATATATAGATGAATACAAACTTAAACGTTTCATTTACCTCTCTTTTAATATGATCTCCTAGGAGTTCACTTAACGTCTTTAAATTTGTTTATTACATTCCGCCCAAAGGTTTTCATGATTTTTAATTGCTTCACTAAAGTTGAACTATTTTAATTCTCTCAGTTAAATGATTATAAGCTGGTTAGTCTCCTTATTATCTAAATTTTTATTCATCTAAAAGACTTTTCACTTCAGAAAATAGATGTTGATTGTAAAAATATGAAGTTTTCTTCAAATTGACACTGATTCTCAATCTGCCTGTAATTCATGGCTTTTTCAATATTTTTAATCCAATGATATCTTGACGCGAGCACCTTCATTATATCTATATACCTCCAACAACGGTAATAGATAACCAACAGCTGTGCTTATCAATGCTCTTTTCAATTGATCGTGTCATGTGTATGCACATGAAATTACTTGTAATTCCACATGCTTTTCATGCTTCTATTAATTGATCGGACATATCATAGCTTTGAAATTTTGCCCATTATCTTGAATAAAGTTGAATAGTAATCAGTATTATCTAACTTTTGTATAATTATAATTTTTTTATAATTAAATAGTGATTCGCATTGTCTAATTATTTTTCAATTTTATTTTTGACTTATCAAATCGCTCATATTTGATATCGCACTAACTCGCTTGAACATTATATCTTATGCCACTCTTATAAGATTTTCAATTCTTTTCACATTAAGCAATTAGCTAATTTTTAAGGTTATCCAAAGATTAGTGTTTACACTAACAGATGTATATTTAAAAGAATGTATTTATGAAAATAGGATAGATTTGAAAGACTTAAATTTCGAAATGAAGCTCATTTAACTTTTACTATGACAATGCTCATAAGAACTGATATATTATCTTGGTACTACAAAACATTCTTGTAGTCATTGTTGATCTATTAAAAAATTACTATCTTCAGTCTGTTTAAAATTGATTTATAGTAAACTTTAGTTCCTTCTGAAATTAGTTGAGAAAGTCAAAGCTTTTTATACCTTAAACAAATAATGTCATAATTTACTTAACGAGAAGATGCATTTTACTATTATTGGAGTTGATTCATTGTATGCATTTCATTTTTTTATATTTTTTTTATTGCTCAAGTAAAATAATTAATAAAAATTAATTTCTTATAACAAAATATCACAAAAAATATCAACGGATTTTTTTTAAATTATTGCAAAAAGTTAGCAAGTGTATGCATGCGATTTTGTTTACATTCCAGAATAAGCAAACACAGTATTCATCTTTCGTACATTACTTTCAAAGTACTAATTTCGTCGTTTGCTATTCATTATATACAATGAATTAAACCTAATTGATGATCTCTGAGATCTTTGATACTATCACGTATATAACATGATCTATCACATACGCGATAAAATCCTCTATATGTAAGAATAAGAACAACTCGCATTACGAAAAGAGATATCCAGTAGAATAAAACGTAATAAAAAATATTTTTGATAGACGAAATTTATAAAGTATCGATCATTGTGAATTTGAAAATGAAATTTGCGATGTAGATAATGACCAATACGTTGGGAAATAATGATTGAGGAATGATGATAACTGAAAAAATGCTGATCAAGCTTAAATAATGGGAACAATTCCTGGTGAGAGGACGTGCAGAGGCCAATAGCAGAAAAAAAGAGATAATGAGTCAGATTAAGATGAAAAAGTTAACGATTCGGGCTCAAGTCAAAGTAACAACACGATAATAAGCTTCTATTGTAAACAATCGATATAACCATTGTAACTTTAATTTAATTTTTTAAATAAAAAATTTAACATCAATTTAACGGTCGCAAAGTAAAATTCACTCTTTATATCACGCGTCATACGATTAAACTTATTTCCTTTGATATATTGAAAATAAATGATAATCAATTCGTGAATAATTTTTGTTATCAATTTGTTAATCCCATCCTGAAAAGCACTAGAGTGATTCGACCACTCTAGCTACAGCATATATACTTATTTGGATATAGATACATATTTATATAATTAATTATAATTACATTAAATATTAAATACGTAATAATTCCTTATGAACTTTTACTCGTCTATCAGTTAATATAATATTATGATTTTTTTTCAATATTTTCTATGATGACTACAGATTTAAAATACCACAATTTCATCCATCTTTAATACTTTTTCTATCACAATAGAATTCATTTATTCAAAGTCTTAAGATCTTATAAAAAGGATATGAAGCTCTCAACATAGCTTATGTGAATTTATTTAAAAAGAATATATATTCTTGATAGTGAATCCGTAAAGTGAAGTTAATGATCCTTTTGGGTGTGGTGTTTTTTTTAAAAAATAACAGTTATTTTTGTATCGACGACATTTTAGCAAGTGAAATCCAGGCCTTCATTAGGCATTTAATAAAATAATACAATTAACATACACACATGATATTAATATATATTAAATAATAAATAAATTACAACGGTAATAATACGAAATGATGTACATAATTACCTAAGTATAGTATACGAAGATTTTATAACGTATAAATTACCTAGTCACGGCATCAAGTTTTACTGTACCGAGCGAACGCTTACGTATTGTTTATATCTGATCAGATGCATGCGTTGTATTCAGCCTGAATAAGTGTTTATATTACATATTTAATAAATGTGTGTTTCATTTTCCCTTGTAGACAATAGGAGTGACTAAGGTTTAGAGGAATAGGCAGACAATGAGTATTCTAAACACGCTTTATTTTCTACCACATTACAAAAAAACATTCAATCTAATCTATTGTCAATAATGTACGAAAGGCAAAATAGTAATAATTATAAGAGTAATAATAAGCAAAAAATAAATATGGTGTACCGATGAAGTATATCAAAAATGTTTCATGTCATATCTGGAACTTCAAGTATTTATGCATTTTAATCTACCTCAGTGATGACAGAGACTCTGTCAATTTCAATATTTCTATAATTTCTAAATTATGATCTTCATCTGTGAATTTTGAAAAGTCGATCAGCCGAATATACAACTCGTTGTATGAAATCCACGAATATTTTGGATCAACTAAACTTAATAAAAATATATAATGAGATTAAATTAACAACGTATAAAATATTAGTATTACATTACTAATAAGTAGCCGAAGCATTCTATTGCAAACTAATATTTCATATAACTTATGATTACTGTTTAATTATCAAATTTGATATAAATTTATTTGTAAAAAGAAATAATTGAAAGCTCTATACAGTCTGTGCTTAAATTTTGAATACATTTTTCCATTTTATAAGAAAATAAATACTATACATTGTTCAAATGTAAAGGGAAGCTTTTTCCATTTGTCCTTTATTTTTTTTTTTGTTTTTTCGATAATTTGAAGTGGCGGGATTTTACTTCACGTGCAGGATGTTTTTCGATTTTTAGACACTGCGTGGAAAAACGATTAGTGACACAGCGTTATGCGATAAAATTTTGTTTGCAGCTTAAAAAAATAGTACATTTAAAATGTTAAAAGGTTTACAAAGATAATTTTATGTCAAAATCCCAATGTGGAAAATGGCACAGAACTTTTAAAGAGGGTTAGGAAAAGATAATCGACGAGTCTCGATCTGGACGCCCAAAAAAGCTTTCAAATCAGTTCGAACAAAATTTCAAAAAAAAACAAAACAAAGTAAATAACAAAATTTAACAAAGTATTATCTTAATATCGGACTGCCGATTAATAGTTAGAGCAATCGCGGATAAACTGAATTTAACGCGATCTATAGTGCATAATATAGTGGAAAAGGCTTAGAAATGCAAAAAATTTGTGCGATCATATCAAAACTGTGGAGTATTAGCCTGCTTTTGAGAGCTGGAAAACTGGCCTTCGTAAATGCCTTAATGCAGGAGGAAATTATTTTAAAGAATTGTAAATTTTTGTCTCAAACTATTTATAAGTCCACTAATAAATCATATTCCATAAAAAAGGTAACTGTTTTCTTTTTTTTTATAATATTTAAATAAAACATTCTCGTGTAGCGTTTTTCCACTAATCGCTCCAGCTCGTCATGTGCAAAAAATATTCTTCGCGTGAAATAAAATCATACTGCATCTAATTATTGGAAAAACAAAAAAAGGATCTATTTCTATCTATTTCTATCTACATTTTAAGACCTCTTCCAAATGGCTGCGACCAATATTCACCAAATGAAAAAAAAAACTCGATACTCCGTGGACAGACGATGTATGTACTTATATTTATATTCATGACATTTTTAGACACGGCGTTCTAAGATATAAGATTATATACATGTATATAATTATATCATTACATTAAAATTGTAACAAATAATTTTAAAATCATTCTCTTATTCATGTTGATTAATTTTTATCATTAAAGTTTAATCATAAAGTTTTATCATTAAGTTCTATTAATTTTACCGATATACGTTATTAAGTTTTTAATAACGTAATATTGCATATCCCATTTCTATGTACTGTCTCTTCCTAATTATATAACGGTACTATTTGATTTATTATTAATTAAAATGTATATGTATTATGTTTAGTAAGAGAATTAGAGGATGTGTTTATTAATTTGAGGAAGATTCAGAATAATTTATTTTATTTTAGCACTATATTTTTATACCTCGCAAAAAAGTGTTTCAGAAGTTCGGCGCGGAAAAAGAGAGAAAAAATGCATTGAATTTCAAAATCATTATTAATTCAAATATAAATTATTTAATCATTTGTAAAATATTACAAACTAGTTCAAGTATTTATCATGAAGATAATGTTATTCATTAAATATCATAATATCTCTACTATATTTGCTTTTTGATATATATTATATTTATTTTTTTAATGGACACATTAATTGAAGAATTTTATAATTTTATCAATTGAATTTGCAATAATATAATATTTTTTATATATTGGAATAATTTTATCTTATATATGGAATTGTTTAAAATATTATTAGTTTTTGTATTGAGTAATTATAATTTTACGGATTATTATTATTATAGATATATCCAGAAAATGTGTATATTAGTTTATATTTTTTTATTTTATAGATTTATAATAACAGTTTTATTTGCTGAAACTTGTGCAAAATATTTTTAAAAATTTTTCATAAATACACATTAATTTATCATTTTACTTTCAAATAAACTAGAGGTATTCTAAAGATATTTTAATTTATTAAGAATACCTATTTGAATATATTTCATGATAATGTCAGAAAAAATTGAAAATTGAAAAAAGAATTTAAATAATTGCAATTTTTTATCTAAGATAAGCTATGTATTCTATTATATATAATATATTCCATTATATGTAATATATTATAACGGGGGTTATTTACTTTAATCTGCTCGCATTGATAAAATAAATCAATTTACATTAATAATCTCCATGATATTCGTGACTTAATCGGTGCTAAATTTTTTGTTTGGTCTTTATTGCATTTAACCGCAATTATGAAAGAAACAGAGAGAGAAGTCACAAGAAACACTAGTAGAGAGGGAGAAAGCAGGCGTTTACCGTAAGAATAAGTATCCTCTTGTTGCCCTCTGTTTCGTTCTTAAATGTTGCCATCTTGCAACATTATGATCTCGTGATAGTAACAAACATTATACGAAGAATCATCCACCTGTAGCCCTCTAATTTGCGTTCATTTATGGCTAATGCAACCTCCCTGAATCAGGAATGATTTTGAGATCCCAACTAAAGTCTTTACAAAAAATCCTCGATTCTTACAACAACACATCTCATTGCCCTGTATCAAGATTGTTTTTTCCTCTTTCTTTCTTTCTCTCTCTCTTCACTACGAATTTTAGAGGATATAAAAGGATATAAAGAGATATACTTTTTCTATCAATACAACAGTTAGTAGATTATTATATATATATAATTAGAATTATATAATTATATAATTAGAAAATATAATATAATTACATATAAAAAATACATATAATTAGAAAAAAGGGATAGTATAATTGAAAAACTAGCAGTGACAAATGCAATAAGAGATTCTTGTAATGACAGTATAAAGATGGAAACTCCCTGCGACATCGAAATAAAATATCGTGTAAATAATTAATTTCGTACATGGTAGTACAGAATAATAAGGAGATTGCGTTTAATACCATAAATGCAATAATTTTTTCATTCAAAAATATGTAACAAGCAAAGTTCTTGTTTCTCAATATTCATGAGGTGTAAAAAGTAATAATCGTTACAAGGGATACGATATATTTAAATGAAGTGATTATGAATGGAAAATATGATTGAGACTACAAATTATAAACTTTGTTGAAATGATGAGTCATCAAAAAATATAAATAATATGGTGATTTTATTGTGATACTTAGCAAAAGGATAATACTCAGTTTCTGCTAAAGATTGGAAATGGATATTATAATATCTCTATCAAAATAAATATTCTATTTATAAAGATATTAGAATTAAAATCTACGAGTTTCGTTTTAGACCGATTAATCTGTAAATTATTTAGAAATTTCGGATGATAGATATATGTTCAATGTTATGTCTAAAAATTTTTGCGATATTTTAATTATGAAATAATATATAAAATTCTCCATAATATCACTGATAATTTAAATACATGTAACTAATCTCTTATAAGATAATTTTAAAAAATTCATTCACTCTTCAATGGAAACAAATAAAAGAAAATATTACGAGAGATTAATTTAATAGAAATCAAGACCTAGCCATATTATAGTATGACATCTGAAAATCTGACTCCCGTCAAAACTCGATAATTGATAACATTCTCTATACAAGAATGGCAAAGATTATTAATAAAAAAAGAGCATCTTCCCATCTGAAGTCAACATAAAGAGAGCTATTGTGAGAGTAAAATTGAAAGACTATAAAAGCCATGCAACAAGCAATGAAAATTCAGTTAAACTAATTAAGTGCACTTAAAATTCATAAAATTGATATCAGCATCAAAACTTAATATTTCAATACATATATTCATTCACATCAACAACTGGGATCTCTAGCCCCACATTTGCTGGAGTGGTGACAGCACGCTGTTTACAGAAATTCAACACCCAAGTCGGCCTATCGAACATTAGAGAATTCTAAAGGTTATCGCATCAATGAAACAACTAGAAGATTTTTATCAAGTAAATTATAATAATAATAATTGATATTTTTAGGTTAGCGCTCGAAAACTAAATAACTGTAATTTTATTATTTATTCTTACTCGGTTTGAAAAACTAATAATTCGACTAATTGTAAAATTTAATTAATTTATAAACAATTATTGAATAAAAGATATATTTTCAAATATATAAATAATATATTTTGTTTTTAATTCTAAGACATAACATTAAATTGACTGTTCTCCAAATCATCAAACAATAAAATGATGCATAGCTGAATATTTGTGAATTCACTGAAATTTAGGTATATCATAATGTATAAATTAAACATAATAATAACAATAAAGAAAGAGAGAGAGAAAGAGAGTTAAAAGCTTGTTTTCTGTGTTCATGTGAATAACTAATAGGATTTAGTATTTCCAACAAGAACTTTTTTTTGCCACAAAACATTACATTTAAAAGAAATGAGTATTTATTAACGCTTACATAGATAATATCAAATATTTTATATTTTTAAATCTTATATAAGATAACAAATGTATTCAAATTATAGGAATAACATCATTACAATTTAAAAAATAATGCTTACCAAAGCAATAAGTACTTTAAATGTAGTATTTCGAAGACTTAAAGTATTTTTTGGTTTACCAATAAATGTATCTGTAATCCATTCAATATTTCTTGTAGAATTCCAATTTCCAGTAACTTTTATTCCTTCATGTGTTAGTTTAAAAATTTCAATTTCAAAATTACTACGAAAGCCTGCGTTATCAAATGAAATTATTCCTGTCAATCCTTTTATTTCGACCTATTGAAACAAATTCATATAAAATAAAAAATAATCTAAATTGATGTATATAAAATTAATTTCTGAGAGTGTATATTTCTACACTGATATTATGAAAAAACTATAATTATAAAAATAGTTAAAAGACACCCTATATATTAATATCAAAATGTTAATAATATATAAATAATAATACACTAACTAAATAAAATTAATATTCTGTATACTTTAAATTTATCTTAAATAAAAATTAATAATAATAATTCATTATAAATACATTTAAATTTAAATTCACAATTTTCATATCATTTTTTTTTTTTGTTCGTCTGTAGAATGATTTTATATGTGTCTATTACGAAAGGCAATAAAAAATGAGGAAATTTCCTTCGTAAAGAAGAAAATTCCTACCAAACTCCGGTTACTACTTTATTTACAAACCAATAATAATCTTACTCGCCTGAATTTCCTATAATGAAAAATTAATTATTGGTTCTTTATCAAAAATAAGCTCCTTTTCCATTTCGTGTTTATAGATCGTCAACTCTGATTGACTACAGCTACCAATTAGAATATTCGATCGAACAAGATAACGGAAAAGTATTAATTCGATCAGTAATTATATAATCTATACTTACCGGTCATCTCGCGTCGGCATTCCAATATTATTTTCAGTACTACTACACTTGCAGCGCATATGCATCATTATTATATGTATAAAGCTACACTAACATAGGCATTGCTCTCTCACTCAAATTCACTCACCTTAATGTACACATAGTGCTGCCTATATCTGCAAGACATCTGATCATATATAAAAATATCATGGAGCCGGCCGCCCTCGCATTGACAGTTTGTCAACAAACTTTTCCATTTAAAAACTTCCACGAAGATAATGGATCTTCATTACGTGAAATTATTTCAACACATTATAATTTTATTAATTTCACTATTCTAATGCATTACTTTATTTACACCGTACTCATGCTCTTTGTATGATTTCGAGATTACCCAACTTATAGGTAATACATAAGTACTACATGAATTA
Source organism: Eupristina koningsbergeri (assembly GCA_018907245.1). NCBI lineage: Eukaryota > Metazoa > Arthropoda > Insecta > Hymenoptera > Agaonidae > Eupristina > Eupristina koningsbergeri. Next base: position 1,177,405 of record JACCHV010000014.1, read on the forward strand.
TTAATAACCAATTCATAGCATCACACATGTGTTTAAAATATATTATATATAAAATAAAATAATAATATTATTGAATTAGTTCACATTAAATTGTACATTTATGGCAAATGGTCGATCAATGTTGCCTTATTCATGGAAGTATCTCTGATCAGAGACCCCTAGACCTATTCAGGGAGGTAATCCATTCTCATACTCATGACAAGGGAATTATATTACTGTGAATTAAGAAATACTCGTATGTTATTTATTACTCATTCATATTAACAATATTTCTGGAGAACTTGATTATTTAACAGATAAATGCTTATTTTACTGACGTCTGGATTGGTGGTATTCAAGTTTTGATTTCTTAGGTCATTATATCTAATGGTAGGTAATCTTCAAAGTATCAACATAAGTTTCGTTTTATTGAGACGAGCATGTACCATCTTCTTGGATATCGGCAGTCGTTATGCCAAGAATTTATGGAAAGGTACAGATTATGAAAAAGATTTTATTTATAACATAAATATTTTCTTAAATTTGGTCTTGTTAAATCTATGAAAAAAAATACAAAAGAAATTATTGCAATAATATAATAAATAATTTATAACTTATAATAGATAAAAAAATATGGCGTTGATCCTGGACTACGTGCGGTACCGGAAGAAATACTCGAGATAACAAGAATTCGCGTAAAAATTTGTAGCAACGAGATTTGCACCTAAATATTTTAATGAAAACTTCTTCCAGAATCGTGTGATAACACCTTTTTTACTTTCACGATTAATTTTGTATTATGTAAATTTCTAAAATCGGATTTATGAATTTTTGGTTTTTTCAAACAGTATTAACACTTGTCTTTGGCGATAAATGCTGAAGAGGTGAAACGTATCCTGGCCAAGTTAAGAACATTTCAGATAATCTTCTTTTAATGTGTTAAACGAGGACGAGAGCATCAGTACTGAACCATGGTTTTCATCCACTTTTACCTATGCAGTTTTACACAATGAAAGCGATAAGATTACAAATCCATGGACAATGAAGTCAGGCTTTTTCATTCTTGCGGTGGTCTCAATATTTTATTTAGTATGTCTTCAACAATTTGAATAATATTTTGAAATGAAAATTTTGGAAATGCTATATATTTACTTAAATCCACATACTGTAAACAGACAAGAAGATACGCATGTGTTAAACACTTAATACAGTCAATACAGAGTGATGATGCGATATACATTTGACGGTATATAAACACCACGTAAGCGGCCCCTGGTACATTTAAATCTTAAGGACATGTCAATGCAAGTTGTACGAGATAAACTATGTAATAGTGTACTAAGGTAAATATTTACTATCTGTAATCTATTTTCTATGTTTGAATATTGTAATTGTGTAAAAAAGTTTATAATTTAATTCAATAAATAAGGGCCCGAAGAAGATAGAAGTTGTTCTGTCGAAACATCACTAACGAAAATACAAGTTTTTTTATTCATTCTCACACCCATCAGCAACCCAATTTTCAAAAAACGTTCTAATTTTTATTTAATAATGAATCAAGATGAATAATTTAAGTCACGTTTAATTAGAAAATATTTATTAATTATTAATATGTATTAATTTAAATAATATTAAAATATCAGCAAATTCTTAACGATAATTAGTAAAACAAAATGAGTGAATCAATTAAAAAACATTTTAATATCAAAAAATCATTATTAATAAATACAAAATAATATAAAGAGAATAAGGCTTGAGAATAAAGTAGTTTGGTAAATTAAATAGTTGGTTAAGTTCATTGTACCTATAAAGTAGAGAGCATAAAGGAAATAAAGTAATAATATTATAAAAAAACACAATAAAATACAAAAAGTTGCTTTCACGTTTGCCTTAGTCATAAAGATCTTCCAACGAATGTATTTTAAAACCAACTTTAACGTCCCCATTAAATTTACTAATATTCCTTCATCGATTTTCGATAAGATTATAAAATTGAAATTGTAAATCAGCACGATTACGAATTGTAAACAAAAATCAATTCACATTGTCAAAGTATAAACTTAATATTTTATTAATTAGCATAGTTAGAGGAACCACTAAAGTCACCTTTAAAATATGAATTATTATTAAAAAAATTAACTAAGCCAAAATTATTGTTTACGTAAATGCTAAGTAATATCTTATAAATGGAACAAATGAATAAAACAACACATTCACAAAAGCTCAACAGTAATGACGAAACAATAAGAGGGGATAAAGTAAAACATTATAAAAGGCGAAGTAGAGTATGAATTATCACTTTTTACTTATACATCTAAAAATTAAGTTATACTACATTTGTGGACTCTGCAAGCCAGGAAAAATTCTGGAGTAGTGACAGTTCGTTACCAAAAAAAAACTTACAACCACATAATCCTATCGAATAAGAATATTCAAGACACAAAGGTATTTTCACTATTCATATGGTAAGTACTACAAATTGTATTAATCACAAATAATTATAATTCATTTTACAATAATTTATATATTTGTTTATTTATTTTTACTGATCGGTTAAGCGTTAATTTATAAACTCATGAATGTATGATATCTTAAATAAATAAATGATAATTTGTATATTAAATTTACTAGATGTTCGTTTATAAATCTAAAACATATTGAGAGATAACAGTAAGAATAAATATAAAAATAAAATATAAATACAAATTATTATATAAAGTATTGAGGACTCTTCAAGCCTAGAAGTAATTTGAAATGGTAACAGTTTCCTACTAAAATACAATTTATTCATATCGTCCTTTTGGATAGCAAGAAATTTTACAAAATGACAACTAGTTCAAAAATCATAAAGCAAGTAACATAAATTACATTCATCGACCAATAAACTATAATTTTATTATGCGATAATAATATTTTTACATTTATTCTTACTTAATATTAAATGAATAATTTTTAAATAGAAAATTTACTAAATATTTATTTGTATTCTTAAGACATATTGAGGCGTAGCAGCTGAAAAAGGAAGTTTGTATACCGAAGTTATAGTGATATAAAATTAAAACAAATAAAGAAATAAGATATAAAATTTATATTTTTCATATATTTACTGCATTTGATATACTTTCCTCAACTCTAATATCGCTCGTCATAAATGAAATAAACATAAATTCAAACTAAATATATGAAATAATACTTAAATAAATGATAACAATGTAAATATCACTTCTAAGCTGCCAATTTTACTAGGTAAGTGGAACTTTATTTATTTCAGTTTAGGGTATGGATTTTATGCTTCAAATACCCATAGTTCTTTTACTTGCTAATATACTTTTTAATTTCCATGGTGACTTTTACGTATAATGTAATATTTCTTTTCTATAATATTCAGAAGATTTTTAAATATTTGCAATTCTCTTCAGCATGTTGAGACAATTAACATCCTATAGTACTATTTAAATCTCTAAACATAAAGAAGTTGATATTTTATTAATTTTTTTGTTCAGAAGATATTCTGTGATATGAGTGATGCATTCGTTCTTTGCTTGAAATACTGTAATATTAGTTCAGGTACAAGATAAACTTATTTGAAATGCTTTATTCTCAGATTCCAGTATCCATGCTATATTCGTTTGTACATTCATCTATAAAATTATACCAACTTTGACTAGCTTCTACACTTTTTTATCTATGTACTTGGAACTATTAGTTAATAATATTTGTTAGCAATGTATATTAATAGAAAGTTTTCAATTTTTTGATATTTTCTATTTTGGAATTGACGGGTATCATAACTAGAACATGAGCATGCTCATGTTGATTTTTAATTTATATCTAGTAGTTTAATTCATATCAGTCATATCTAGTATAATTTATACTTAATATTAAAGATATGATAATGTTTTAATATTAAGTGCATAAAGAAAAATCTTTTATCGTTCACATAAAAACACTTTTATTTGGAAATTATAAATAGATGCCATGGCCCATATGATAGTGATGTCGAGACTCGAAAAACATAATTTAATCATCAACACCACCCTGAAGAATATAACAGAAATGATTAAACTAATGAAACAGAGGAAATCCCAATGTTAGGACCATAGTTTAGGAATTGTATCAACTGGCATTCTAAAGAAAACCAAACGAATCTTATTGAAAGAATAATATTTGTCTACAAAGTAGTTAATTTTATTTGTAACATAAATACGTACATACACATATGAACATACACATAAAACAAATACGCAAATGTACACACATATAGCGAATATAAGCATACATATACGTACAAGCAATACGTGCATTCAGAAAGAATGTACACACAACCAACACGTACACACAGCATATATACACACACGGCGAATATATACGCGTAAACACATACACAGCAAATGCATACATATACCACGTATATTCTATACGCACCGTAAGCCCACCGCGTGCTTCTACAGTCTTGGTCCCCTGATTGCCGCTATCTACCGCTTCTTAATAATTTATACTTTATATATATATACATTTGACTTTTTTATTTTTAATTCATTAATTGCTTTGCTTCAAAATCACTTTTGTTAAATTTGAAAATCATTGTCCGTTATATATAAATTCCTCTCAAAACGGGTAAAACGACTCGTTACAGATTAGAAGATACTTACTTCCCATTAATATTAATGCTCAGAGAAAACATGCATATTTTTACTACTAATCTTTAGATCAACAAAATTTTTGAACTGGAAGTGGAGAGACTATATTTTTACTTGCATGTATTTTTGCTTATTTAATTTTAACGTGGTATTGTATTGTGGCTCATAGTTTTCTTAGTAATTGTTAATGAGTACATACTCTCTCCTTCTAAAATTCTTTTTCAAATATTTCATTGTTCTTTATTTTTCAAGAAATTTGATTTTTATTAGCTTATACTTATTTAGAGTAACAAACAACATATATTATATTATTGTTTCAATGCGTTCTTATCAAATAGTTTTAATACTCACTGTAATAAACAATATTTTTTATATAATATATTTAGTGTACTCTTAAATTATTGTGATCGTTTGAATATAACTTTTATTGTTATGTGGTACAGGGGGAATCTTTGCTTAAATAGCGGTTTTTCTTAAACAAGAGAATAACTAATATTACTATTATTATATACATAGTAATCAATATTTCTATAAACTTTAATAATTTAAAAACAATGGTATTTTCCATATTTCATACAGTATTGTGTTTTTCTTACTTTTATTAATTTTTATTTACTTATGAAATTTTCTTTTAAAAAGATACTTCTTAATGATAAGATACTTGAACTGATAATTTCTTTTTAATTTTAATATTTTATTGTTATAAATAAAGTAAAATAGTAAAGAATCATAAAGAGAAAACAAAATTTTATTTAATTTAGACAATTGTTTATAAGTTGAATAAATACATTTGTATTAATAAATTTTAATAACATGTTTTAATCAAATTAAAAATTAGGATTAAGAAAATAAATTATTAAGAAGAAAAATACAACATTAAATATGTTGTTATATTAAATATAATCCAATCCAAAAAAATATAAAAAAATTATTTTATAAATTTTGATGCGTAACACCTTTCATATTGTTATATTTTTATAAATAATTTTATATTAAAATAAAATTATACATCCAGCAAAGTGCGGGATGAATAAACATGGCATCCCTTGCCGAAACATGGGCGAAATTATTAAGAATAACTTGTTTTTTAACACATGCACGTCACTGCATCTATAAGTTTATTTTAATAAAGAAATTATATTTAAAATTGTACTAACCGATTTTATAAAATTATTCAAACTTATTCCATATTCCCAACTTTCCGAATTATTACAATTTATTCCACTGATGTCACCTTCTGTCGCGTGTGTTAATCGTCGGAATCCCTCAGCAAATAATTGAACTGCATCAAAAAGTAATGCTTGTTCAGTGCGTATTTTGTTAGGATCTTTAATACCAAAATTTAATCCTTTTTTCATTATAAGGTCTTGAATCATATTTATACTATCAGATTTAACCAAGCGTATTCCAGTTATATTAACTCCAGAGTATAGAAATGAATTCAGATTAATTGTGTGCAAATCCTATAATTTAATTATGAATATTTGGTATCTACTATATTCATTATAAATAAAAGATATTCATAATTATATACATAAGGCAGTATGGATTTTGAAACATGCCGTGCTAACAAACAATCGTTTATTTTTATAAAAGTAATTCAATTATTAATTTTCATAAAGTATTATAAATTAATAATACCTTCTATATTTTTATAAAAATATTAATTTAAATCTTTTTGTTATGTCAAAATAAAAATAGATTTAAATTAGAGATGCAATAAATTGTTTAAGTAAACAAGTTTATAAACTAGAATAAATTATAGCTTTTTAAAATAAATAATTTAGAATATTAAATTTTCGGCTTAGTATATTGTATTGACGATTGTATAATATTGTTAACATGACAGTGATTTGGCTTTGATTTTAATAAATTTTATTTTCGAAATCAAATTAATAATATAAAAATGATAAAAAAAGTTCTATTATTGATAAGTAAGATTTTAAATAATTATTTTATTTTTATTTTTTTTTATTTAAACAGATTTAATCTCTATTTTGTGAGATTATTATACTCTGTATAATATATATAGTGTATATAAAGGATATATTTACAAACATACATTACAATTTTTATGGTAATTGAAAATAAATTTACAAATGAATTCTTTAGACTTGTATGATAATGCACATGAACTTACAGATTAATATAAATAATATTTTTTTAATTCAATAATAAATATGATACGTTTAAATGTCAAATAAGGGATACTGCCATAATTCATGTATTTATGAATAAGATAAATTGATATATATATATATATATATATATATATATCAAAAAAGTGAAGGAGATACAAGGGATCTATTTAAATAATACATAAGAATTGAGCCAGAAATTGGTTAAATTGGCTCTATAATACACGACATTAAAAATTCCCTCTCAAGCGAGGAGGAAGAAACCAGAGATTACTTAAAAGTATGTATAATTACAATGAGAGGGAATGAAGCTTGCTCATTGCACTCAATACTGTATTTCAGGGTGAACTACCTGGCGGAGCAGATGGTATTCCCAAAGGATAGACCTCTGACGGAGCGCAAGACAGGATATTTACCACAAGCAAACGTACAGTGCTGCAGTCTTTAATTCGCGCATATGCGTAAACACACACAATTTCGTAAGCCTTACGGAACCTCCACAAATTAGGACTTTCCCTCCCAACTGTTTTTCGAGCGTGGTGCTCTCTTTCACTTTCGCAATTATTTTAAAGAGAGAGAAATCATCGAATAATATGTATAATATTTTGTTCAGCAAATCTATATTGACATTTAACAATTTTTATTATTTTAATTTTTAAAAGAGATTTATTTAAATTATAATGATTAGGTCTACAGTGGCCAATATTTGTAATTATTTTTCTAGAGTTTTATATTATGAATCCAAATATGTTTAGATGTGTTATAATAATGGGAGAATTATTATTTGTCTTTGAAAATATTTTCTTGTAAATCTACAGAGTTTTTGTTAAAAATGGTTGTTTTTTATAAATAGTTCTTAGATCAGTGTGTAGAATTTTAAAAGTATTCATGAATAAATTATTAGTGTCTAATTTCGTATGCTCATTTTCTAGATCATTACTTAAAAAATTAGATTCAACAGGAATCAGATATAATTTAATTTGCTTTTCATTACATGTATTAAATATAGAAAACGTTTTAATGAATAAAAATGGGAATAGAAATTACTAAAATATATCTATCCAAAAGAATTTAACTCAAAATGATATTATAAAAGAGACTATGTTTCTATAACTCAAAATAAATAAATGTAATTGTATTAATTAATTCGCTGCAGCAATAACTCATCAATGTAGCCAAACACGTGAATTGCGTTAAATGCTTTGTTATCAACTGTAACGAGGGAATCTAAAAAGGAAATATTTGTATGTACAGTACACGAGTGTAAATGAGAGTGACGAGGAACTATTAAATATTACCTTACTTAAATTTTTCGTACGAAGCCACTATGTGACCGATTACTAAGTTGTGGTGTATTAATGTAGACTGCTGTACTTGCGTTGCACTTGAGCTTATTAAGTATGACCAAGTGGGTCCTCAATAGAGTTATCTTAATTTTTTATTTTTTATTTCTCAAACAAGATAATATTTATATATCCTTAGCATCAAATAATTACTGTCATCACTCACATCATTGATTTCCAGTGTGTAGCTATCGTCTATTTCTATAATTAGTCGTTTTGTATCTTATCTCTTACTATTTCTATATTATTTTGACTCCTTAATAACACTGATTTTCCATCTTTGGATCCTACAGCCTGGAGTACATTACTTAGTCGAAAAGACTCCACCAGCTTTTCACACCATTTTCTTAATTTCTCATAAGCAGATTTCTTCTTCGAATCAGCCAATAAATCGTTTTATATTTTTATGTACTTCTTCTCATTCCTATTTTCAGTATATTCAATATTATGCACTAATCTCTTTTTTACTACTTTTCTCTACCTCTGATAATTGCTCCCCCCTTTTTCTTCATATAGTTTCATATAATGCAGCTGATATTATAATCACTGCTTCCGAAAATAGGACTTTTATTTTTATAAGCTTTACTGTTATATTGTATTCAATTATTATATTATTTGAAGTATTGACCGTGATAGTGATCGTTGACGCTAGTGCTAAGGGTACTCATCTCCGCGGCCATTATTAATAGTAGATCTTCATGACCTTGTTTCATTATCACCAATTCCATAACTTCATCATTCGACGTTTTTAAATGGATCTTTATGCCTATAATTATATCCTATCCTAAAGGAATTTTTTTAGTTGTAACCGTAAAAATTAAAACATGTTCTACAGGACACTTGAATCACCGATGGTATTGAGTTTTGCAGCAATTAATGCATTAAAAATCGCTGCAGGCCACAAGGTCTCGATGTCTCTAATAATTCCTCTCGTTCTCTTAAAAATGTTTTAAATAAATTTTGAAAAAATTTCTCTAAATTCTGCATGATACTAGCACTATGAATTCTTGTTTCGAAAAAAAAATTTATTTCCCTAGTATTCCAGCTTTGTATAAAATTCAGAATTACTTTCCCAGGAAACAATTAAGCAAGAGTGACATACACACACGCGCACACAAATAAAAACCCCTATATCACACTATATAATACAATAAATAATACTAACTATAATAATGAATTACTGCACACTCTTTCACTACAATATATAATACAATACTTCAAAATAATAATTTAAATATGGATATAAAAATATAATATAAAATTATAAATATTTTATTCTGGAGATTACCTTGGTTTATCTTTCCAGAAAGAAAAAAAATATTGAGGCAGACATAGAAAAAGAAGAAAACAAAATTATTATTTCACAAAATGGTTAGACACTTCACTTTTTGCCGCCAAATATTCATAAAGAACTTCTACGGAGTCCCTATTTAGGTTTATCATATAGTAATTTCGTGTGTAAAATCTTAAACCACAGATAATTGTTATTTTTATATATATAATATTTATTTTTAAATACCATATATTTATATATATATTGTAACTTAATTATAACTTAATTATAATTTATATTATTGATTTCTTTTATTCTCCTATTACAAATCCGAGAGCGAGTCCTGTTGAAGTTTTTCCGTCAGGTTCGGCAATCTTAAATTCTTTTCAATATTTTAAATAATCAATTTAATCAATTATGACTATAACTGGCGTCTCCACACTCATTTTCACCACTCAATTTAATAATATTTTATTTATTTATTTATTTAAATACAGACTCCAGCCTTTCGGCCCGGGAGTGGACTTTGTACATGTGTTTTATTATTCAGTTTATTTGCCTTAGAGTTTAAATTAAGTTATTTACATCATATACATCATTAACAATATTATAAGTTTTAATTATCATATTTTATCCTATTTATACCGCCAGTCTTCTAGTTCTCTCGTTTCTTGTTATCATCTTTGGCATTTTATTTAAGTTTTCCTTTTTCTCTTATAATTTCTTTGGCTATTTTCCGAATCGCCTGATTCTCTCTTCCATTCTTGAATTCTCTTATTACTTTTTCGTCATTCCAATCTTTCTGCATTCCTATCTCGTCAATTTTTCCTTTTATCATTTTACATCGCTTCAGAAGGTGCGCCCAGTCACCCTCTTCCTCATTGCATAATTTGCATGTCCTTTCTTTTTTTTTTAACCAATACTTGTTATTTTCCGTGATGTTACCACACCTTATCTTCGACACTATTTTATATCTTTTATCTTCTTTTCTTTCTTCAAGTATTCTGGTATTTCTATACTCCTTATCTTCTTGTACGTCTTGTTGTATCTTGCTTGCTCTATTCTTCTATCTCTTTTCTGTCCTTCTATATTTTCTTCCCTTCTTTTAATTTCTCCCCATTTATCTTTCCCTTTCTCATTCCATATCTATACTTGTCTGCGGCTGAGCCCAATACTGTTCAGCCATTTTTCGTACCAGTCTGTTGTGCTTCTTTCGTTTCATTCTTGTTTTTTTTTCCTCGAGGCAGCATCTTATCAATCTCATCCTGTCTCTCTATTTTTTCCTGTATTTTCAAGGCTCTAATTTTCCAGTTTACCTGCATTTTCCTTTCTTTCGTCTCTTCATATATGATATACCTCGGAGTACAGTAATCTAGGCTTAGCATCCATCTGAGGTAGCTTGTCTTTATCTTTTCCATGTCTTCTGTCTCCTCCGTACCCCAGATTTCTGCACTCTAGCTTATTACCCCTCCGACTAGGTATTCGAAGAGTTTTTTTCTTCTGCGGTAGTCACCCACGCATCTTCTTTCCCCCAGGCTCCATGTTTTCTTTGCAGCGATCATTCCCTTCTGTTTCCTTTCTTCTACATGTTCTCTGTAATTCCCATTTCTATTGAATAGAAACCCCAGGTATCTGAAGCTTTCCATACTTTCTATTATTCTTCCTTTCTACTTCCACTCTTGCTCTTTGTCTCTTTTACCTCTCTTAAATATCATTATCTTCGTCTTATCCATGTTCATTATCATCTCTCTGCTCACTAGGAACTTTTTCAGCATGTGCATCATCATTTGCATTGCCTCTTTGTTCTCAGCTAGCATCACCACATCGTCTACATAGGCCAATGACCAAAATCTTCTTTTGCCCACCTGTATACCTCCTACTCTACCTTTCTCTAGCATATTTTCAAGCCCAGCACTGTATATATTGAAGAGGGTGGGGCTTAGACAGCATCCCTGTCTAAGTCCTCTATTGGTGTAGAATTCCCCTGAATATTCTTTATTTACCTTCACTATGCATTTCGTATCTCTATAAATATCCCTAATTCTGTCTATTATATGCGGATCTATCTTCTCTTTCTCCAGTATACTCCATAACTTCTCCCAATTCACCATGTCGAATGCCGCCTTTAGATCTATAAACATTGCATATAGTTTCTTGTTTTTTTTCAGTGTTGTTTTTACTATATGATCTAAGATGTAAATGTTGTCTATTGTAGACCTATTAGCTCTGAAGCCCGCCTGTATTTCCGGTACAATACCTTTTTCTTCTACTTCTCTATCCAGTTTGCTTTTTATATAACCTGAATATATTTTATATGCTGATGTTAGCATCGAAAGGCCTCTATAGTTATTCAGTTCTTTCTCATCGCCTTTCTTGAATATTGATACTATTACCGCAGTTCTCCATTCCTCAGGTATGACTTCCCTCATCCATGTTCTTCTTATTATTTCCGTTAGTTCTTTTTTAACATCTTCACCTCCATATATCCACGCTACATTTGCGATACCGTCTATACCTTTTGCCTTTCTCTTTTTAAGATCCATCCAGGTTTTTTCTAATTGTGCCTTATCTAATTCCTTCATCTCTTCTCTTCTTATGTTTGTTTTCTGTATCACCTCTCTCTCATTGTCTCTTTTTCTCTGCCTTTATCATCCCCCTATAGTTTCTTGAAATACTCTTTCCATCTCTCTATTCCTATCGTTACATCCGTCTTTTCTTTATGTTTTCTATCCCTATTTAGGTATCTCCATATCTCTCCTTCGTTCTTTAAGTTCTTTAATATTTCATGTTCTTTCTTCTCATTCTTTTTCTTTTTATTTTCACATGTAGCTTTCCATTCTCTTTTAGCTTCTATGTATGCCTCTTTTGTTCCTTTCCCTTTCTTCCATTTCTCCAAATGCTTTTTTGCTTTTCTTTTTAATGCTTTACATTCTCTGTCTCACCATTTTCTCTGTCGCCCCATTTGCCTTTCCTTAACCTTTATTTCTTTCTTATGTACAGCTTCGTTGATTCTATTTTTTAGTGTTTCCTAATTCTTTTCCAGATCATTCTCACCTTCCTTTTCCCTTCTATTTATTCTGCTTCTGTATATTTCCCTATTCTCTTCGTCCCACAATTCTATCCATCTTTTTTCAATATCTTTCTCTTCAGTTTCTCTCTTCTCCCCTTGTCTATTCGCATTTGCATTCTGACTATCGCGTGGTCCGATTCGATCCTCTTCTCAATTTCCATTTCTTCTGTTCTCTCCCTTATTATCTCATCTCCAATAATTAAATCTTTTACCGAATTGCCGCGTGCCCCCATGTATGTGAATTCATCTCTCTCGTCCCCCTTCATTATTCCATTAAATATGGTCTATCGGTTTCCCTCTATTCTTTTTACCAGTTCTTTCCCTTTCTTGTCTATTTTCGAGTCCTCAATTTTCCTTTTCTCCATTCTTCCATCTCCCACTCTACTCATGAATTTTCCTAATTGTCCTGTTCTCATATTCATGTCTCCCATTATTATGATGTTAGCTTCACTCTCGTCGTTCTCTTGCTCTATTATATCCCATTTTTCTTCAATATTTCCCGTGTTGTATATATTCCATATCTCCAAATTCAAACCCTCCTCTTTCCTTTCTACTTTGGTCTTAGCCAGCCTTTCTAGTTTGCTAATGCCCAACTCTTCTATCTTAATCTCCCAATCTTTATTGATTCCTATAATGAATCTCCCTCTCGCCCTTCCTCTCTTTTTTTCTCTTTTAGCTTCAATGATTTCCCATGTCATCTCCTTCGGTAGCCTTTTTTTACATTTCTCCTTGTCTTTTCCTTCAACCCATGTCTCTCATTGTGTTTCTCACTTTTTTCTTCCTATCTTTTCTATCTGCCTTTTTCTCCGCTTTTCTTCTTTCTCTCTCTTCCCCTTCTGTCGTACCCTTTATCTCTTTTAGTGTTGTTTTGTCATTCTTTATCTTTTTCCTTAGTTCGTCCCTTTCTTCTATCTTCTGCTTCTCATTCGTCCACTCCCATTCTATGCTAAATTCAAATCTTTATTCTCTCTTTTCTCATTATCTATCCTTATCTTCGTTTGAGAGAGCTCTCCTGTCTTCCTATTATGTCTCTCTTCTCCTTCTCTTTCTGAATCTTCTCTTCTCTTCTCGCCTTTTCTTTCCTTTTCCTGCTCTTTTTTGTTCCCCTTATACTCTATCTCTCTCATTATCCTATCTATCGTTTTAAAATCTTCCCATCTAATCCACTGTCCTTCGTATTTAACTTTCCTATAACCTATCTTTGTTTCTATCTCTTTAGCTCTCACTTTTTTAGCCCATTCTGCTATTTCTCCTTGCGTTTTTCTCTCTTCATATGTGAGATCGAATTCTATGAAAATATTAGTTCTAATTAAATGTCGCCTTGCGTTGTACACCTCCGTTTTATCATCTCTGTTCATTAATCTCACAATAATCATCCTCCCACTCCACCAAATATCCTTTATTTTCTTTACTTTTTTTAGTCTGTCCTTTAAAAAGTTTTCAATCCATATCTTTAGCTCCCTTCCTTCTATCTCTGCTCTAATTATTCCCTTAATTACAAGATTGTCCTCTCTTTCTCTCTTCTCTTTGTCCCAAACTATCTTTTTCATCTCCGTTACTTCTTTTTCTGATAACCTTGACCTTAATGACGAGCTGGCTCTACTTCTCCCGGACTTACTGGACCCTGTCTCGATGTCCTTGTCTCCTATCTCTATGCCTTCGTATTCGCTCCTCGGTCTTTCATTCTCTAGCCAGCATATTTTGGCATCCGCCTCCACTTTCCAATCCTCCAACTTTTCTACAGTTTCCTCTAACTCTTTAATTCTGTTCTTTGCTCTTTCTAGTTCTCTGCTCGTCTTCTCCCTTTTCCTTTCTATGTTCTCTATTTTAGCCTCCACCCAGCTCATCAAAGCCTCCCTATCTTATTTTAACTCTTCCCTTATCTTTTGTAAATCTCTATCTTTTTCCATTTCTTTTTCTGCGATTTCTAATTTTTCCTCTCTATTTTTTTCGAAGGTTACCTTTTTTTTCAGTTCTAGTAGAGTCTGCGTGTTTTTTTCGCTCCTCTACCTCTCCTGCTCATTCCAGCCGAATTTCCGTCCCTCTCCGCCTTCTCGTGGGCCGACGTGGTTGGGGTGAGCTGCCGCGCGACGGCGCTGCCTATCGGTTCGAGTTTCCTATTTTGTTCCATTTCTTCTATATGGCGCGCAGCTTTCTGAATTCTCGGAAATTGCCTTCTAACCTTCACTTTGCACTTTTCACTTATTCAGCGCTTTCTTGTCACCTTCACTTTTAGTCACTTTTCTTTATGTCATATCTTATTCCTTTCTTAAAATCCTATTTTTTAATATATTTTTTACTTCACTTCTATCAAAACTAAGCCAGCACTTTTGTATATTTCGCGGAGCTCGTAACGGCGTGTCACTCGCTTTCGAATCACGATACAAAACCCACTCGATTTAATAATATATATTATATTTATTTTCATATTATTTTGATTCACACTACAATATATAACTATATAATAATTCGCAACTAATAATAAACTGATATTATTGAAGTGATTTGCTTTCCACTCAAAATAGTTGAATTTGTTACTAATTGTGTGTAAAATGTCCTAAAACTTTGTAGGTTCCATAATCCAATGTAAATGTATATTTTTATAGATTATTTAGCATAAAGATTAAATTTATATTGTTAATAATAATAAAAAAAGAAATTTGTTTAAATAAAAATTAAGATTAATAATTTTTCGGAAATGTAATTGTATAGGTGTTATTATTTCATTATGCTGTAAAAAATGAATAACAATCGCTTGATTAGATATTGAGAAATAAACATTAATTTTTTTCTAACAAATTTAAAGGGCCCGAAAATATTTACCTTTCAAGCGGTTCTCCCACCACACAGCCTGCGTAGTGGGCAGAAAGAAACTCCACTAAGTTATGTATTAAAATGTAATTTCAACAATTTCATTCAACGACTAATTAATAAATAATATCTCAATAAAAATATATATATTTTTAAAGAGTAAATTTATTCAGCTTTTTTCTAAACTTTGTATAATTCATCCAAATCTATTACTATTGCTCCAAATCTCGAAAAACTGATTTTTTCAATAAAAAAAAAAATTATTAACATACTTATATTCGAAAAAAGGTATTAAAAGAATTTAATTCTCCTTTTAATGAAAAAAAATTAATAATATTTCGGTTATATTTCTCCTCGAAATCTATTTGTTAATTAAATCAAAACTTTTCTAAAAATAATAATAATAAACATTTCATTTTTTTATAATTTACATTGTTTAGTATTGTAAAAAACCTAAAAAAGGTTCGCCTTTGCTGGGTTTTTTTTATAAGAATTAAATAATATTGTAAATTTGTCTTCTTAACAAATAAATTCTAAGTTAATTATTGACTGCACAGATTTCGCATTTACAGATTTATTTTCACAATAAAAGCGGCTTTTCATCTATATAATATTATATAATTATATTAATATTAACTATTTGTAAATATGCATAAAATTTTATAACTGATTTTTTCAAACTCAAGTCTTATTTTAATAGAACTATTGATAGTTTAATTTTTCGAATTAAGTATTTATTTATAAAATTTAATAAGGAAGAAAATTTCTTCATGCCAGACTTGACATTTGTTTAAGGAAAAATAGGATTTTTTTATTAATTTAAACAAATTTCCGCCGATAGCTCATACATAGCATACAGATATTTTTATCTATAAATTGCATTTAATCGATTTAAAAAAAATCTCGACTTCGTGAAATTTTTTTTCTAGCTAAAATGATTAGACTAATATATACCTATATATACACAGCATCTGGCATCTTCTACTTCAGTCTCAAAATGGTATCGACCGTCCTCGTATTTATACTTCGTAGTTTTCATATTAACATAATTAAGTTAAATGTTACTCCACTACTAACACCAATCATTCTCACAATAATAATATATTGTGTTTTAAATATTTGTTTGCATAAATATATCTTAAATACTTATTCGAATAACTTACCATAGAAATTATGAATATATTAAATTTATCAGATATTATACCAACTTCTAACGCTTGATAAAGAAGGGATTCTAAAATATCATACGAACAATCAATTACTAAATTTTTATCTCCAGAATCCTTTATATTTTTTAATATATGTCTGAAAATATAGATAAAATGAAGTAAAAATAAAAAACCAGTTTTAATATTAGGTATACATTAGAATATACTACACAGATTCAGAAAAAAATGGGTAAAATATAAAATTTTACATTTACAATATATTAATATAAATCACATCTAAATTATACAAGTTAAATAAATATTTTAATATATATATATATATATCAATTATATTTGTTAACGTAAACATTCAATTTGTAAATATATTTTAAGAAATGAATGTTAAAATTCAGAACACCTTCGAAATCATATTATGGTTGATCATTGAATTCTACAGGAGAAACAACTTAAAATGTTTTGTGCTATTGAGAATGAGTATTAAGCTCATAAAACTATTCAACTGACTATAATATTGGTGAGTAGGTTGAATCGTAAGCAAAGATGTGCCGAACATTCTGCATTTCTCAATAATGATGTGGAATACAATAAAATCAAACATTTTAGTGATAAAAAGTTGTCATATAAAGATTACTAATTATATGTTAATCGTCAGAAGACCTAAAGTCATAAAAGAAACGGAAAAAGATTTATCCCAAATAATGATGGGAGCTTAATCACTTAAAGCATTCAAAGGAATGATTTCAATAAAATATGGATGCTCACTCTTTAACATTACATCAGTCTAATGACAATTAATGAAGAGTGGAAGTTTAATATAGTTAGAAAATTGATCAAACGTGCATGAAGAATATTTCCATACATGTATTATAATTTATGTACGATTTTAATTAAATATTGTAACACGAGTTTTGATAGCGAAGTGACCATTGGTTTAATTTTGATTAGCACATGTCGACCCACACTTAAAGGAAGGGATTCTTTTTTGTTGTAAATGAATCTTTGTATATTTTTATTTAAATTTTAATTTTTTATTAATAATTTATATTATATTTATGCCATTCATTTTAAAGTATTTGAGTTTTTTAGAAAATATTTTGAAGAAAAGATAAAAAAAATAATACTATTACGAATTAAGATTTAGTTTCTCATAAAATAAATAAATATGGTTTAATTAAGCCCATGCTGGAGAGATTGGAAAAAAAGAGTGAAAAAAGAAGAAAAATGTATGGTAAAATAGCGAAAAATTGGATTTAGTAGTGTGAATGTAGGCAAAGAACAGGCATAAGTAGTGGAAAATAAAGTGACATTGACATCATACGAGAAAAGACAGATGTTGTTACCTAGTGATCTAATTTAGAAAATAGTCCGGCAGATCCAGACAAAGAGAGAGGGAAAAATATCTGCAAAAAATGGAACGAAAGGTAAAAAAGGAGGAAATGAAAAAAAAAGTGAAGATGATGATAAAATAGGAAAAAAGAAGGTCGGAAAACAAAATATATTAGAAGGAATACTGAGAAAGATAATTTTTCAAGAGCTGGAGAAAGAAAAGTATTATGAAATGAAGCTTAGAAACAAAGAGTCTAGAAAAAAAGTATAGAGAGGGAAAAAATATATAAGAACTAGAGGAGTTACGAAAATGGCGAAAAAATGAAGAAATGGATAAAGAAAGAGAGAAGGAAAGTAAAGAGGGAAAAATAGATTAGTAAGAGTGAAGGAAATTGAAAAGAAGGAGGGGGAAAGATTAGGAAAAAATAAAAGAAATTAAAGAAAAGAAAAGCAATATAGAAATATGTTTGAGAAAAGTGAAGGAGGAATAGAAAAGTAGCAGCAGCAAGGGAATATCTACAGCATAGGATAGAAATGAAATAGTATTAGTGGCAAATTGAGAACAAATAAAAGAAGTGGGATATCAAGAGAGAGTGGAGGTGAATCAGAGAAGTAGATACCAAAGGTACGAAAAATTGAGAAAAAAGAAGGATGCTAAGAAGAAAATATTGGTCATAGAAAAAGTATAATATAGTAATAAAAGAAATAGGAATTAAATAAAGTGGAAAAAGTGAAAGCAAAATTTAAGGGTATATGGTATAGCAAAAAAGTAATAATAGTAAGAATAGATAACAGAGAAGTGAAGAAAGAAATAATGAGGGCGAAAAAGATTGGATAATTCGCAGATATTTATTGAAAACAATATGATATATGAGTATCGGAGAATATAAGTACAAATAAATAACATAATAAAGAGAGAAAGGGAAAGTAGAATGCAGATAAAGGCTGGAGCGAGTGTAAAATGAGTAAAGTGTGTCACGTTGATGGGTTGATAGTGAAAAAAGATATTGACAGAAAAGGAGGAAAGAATGAAGACGGAAAGATGGAGGGAAAAAAGAGCAGAATAAGAGTTACAGAATGAAATTTATTATTTAATTTAAATAAAGGCTAGCCAAGTACAGGTGTTCGACGCTTTCTCTCTTATTTTCCGTACTGCGAAAGTAAGAGCATCGCGCTCGAAAGACAATAGAGAGGATGGACTCTAATTTTATGAAGATTTCGTAAACGTGTACAAGAAGAAAGTGTGCTCTTCGGAAGAAAAAAACGCATTTTTTATTTAACCTTAGGAGTTCACTTACGAAAGATCAAACATTTTGTATTTCTTGTGTTTGAAATATTATGTGCAATTTTACATGATCTTGCATGCTGGCGTGCGCGTGTATGAATTGTTGTATGTGTAATAAAACAAGCATTTTGTCTCGTGCTCCACTACCCTTTGAAACGGTAGTGACTCCAGCGGCCGATACCACAAGTTAGTCCAAGAAATTCAGTCCTTAGCAGCTTTAAGTAACGCGGGTGACGCCAGCCGAATGAAGTAACTGTGAGCATCACCACCCTATAACAATTGTTGTTCACTATATAAAGTATATTTTGATTTTTTCCTCCTCGTTCAAGAAGGAATTTTTATATTTGTTGTTCGGGAGATTCACGACGTTCAGGTAATCCGAAAAGAAAACCAAGAGACACATACTAAATGGGGCCAGTTGGTTTGGGATTCCTCGGGAAATTCCGACTTTCGGTATGAGATTGTTTTTGTATACTTATAATACACTTTTGTGGGTTTAAAAAGAGGATTTAATTGGCGTCGATCATTCGTTCTGTATGGATCTTATTGTACCTTTGTAATATTGTTGTTGTTCTGTTCATTTGGTCTTGCATCGTGATAAGGTGTGTGCATCGTCCAAGTCGTGTCTATGGAGTCTATGCATTCGACAGGTGATCTGTAAATTACCGGTTCGTCGCACACCTGTTTATTTACAACGTTACCTACTTTATATGGCATATCCTCAGGCTTTTTCCTCCTCGTTGAGGGGATTTTTTTGATGCCGGTGTGGTGTGTAATAATAAAAGAGGTATTGAATCAGGAAACATTTTTTATTTTATTTTTTTTTCAAAATTCACTAAGAGAGAATATACCCTCTTTCCTCGTCCGTAAAAAATAATGAATAACATTTTACTCAACATAAAAATTTTCTTACACTTGTATTTGTGGAGCTATTAAAGAATTTTTGTAAAACTCAATTGTTGTGTTTTCTATTTAATTAACCAGACCATTTATTTCTCACTTAGTTCTATTTCTTCATATTAAAATATAGTTCAGTTTATTTATAAGCAACAAGAATATTGTCTTATTGAATCATTACCATTTTAAGAGCCATCAGTGTTCTCATTGCATTTATACACTTTGCAAGATTTTTATAATTTAAAATATGTATAATTGAAGAGAAATGGAAAAAAATATAAACAAATTTAATATAATAGAGAAATAATATACGAAAAAATTCAATCTTCGCATATTGATGTGAAAATTGTACTTTTAAAAAAAAAAATTTTTGTAAAATTATTTTAGGTAAATTTTTTTTAAATAATATGAATAAAAAAATTATTTCTTAATCATTCATTTGATACAATTACAAAAAACTATTATAAGGAAAAAAGTCAAATATATTATTATTTGATTTTTTTTTATTTTAAAATATCTTACCTGAAATTATTTGTATTGTTTACTTGATAAAACATTACTGGTAAATTTGCTTTATTCATTTTTCTTAACGTTATTTTCAATCGAATTAAACTATCTACACTATCGTATAATATGCTATAGCTTTTCCATTTCATTTCTTTAATAATTAAATAATATATCTGAAACCCAAATTTTTATTTAGTTTCTATTAATTTAAAACAAATCAAATATATTTACCTTTGCAAGAACATCAGCGCATGGATATAAATTAATAGATTTTCCTCTCTCTTGATAAGGATCCCATTGCACTGTTATATATGGAATTTCCACTGCATCACACATACTTTGCAAATGTAAAGATGTAAATATATTTAAATAACCAAAGACTGCAGCAACCCCCTTTTTAAATATATTGCAAGCTAAAAAAAAGAATCAAAACAAAATGAAAATAATTCAATTTTTAATTATTCAAGTTAATAATAAGATTATTTAATATATTTAAATTTTATTTATTATACATTATAAAATAATTTTCATTTATAATTGCAATTGATCGTACAATTTTAGCTATTGATTTAAAATTCTATCAAACTATTATTCTTAATTAGTTCTTACTTTATTTACCATTTATTTATTTATAAAGTGTGAGTGCTTATGTTTTATCGAAGTTACTGTTAAGAATTTACAACTATTTGGTATAGTTTGTGTATAGTTCCTTATGTAATAGTATAGTATTTCTTATATTGATTCTTGTGCAGTATTTTTCAAGATTATCTTATCCTAATCTTCTTGTCTTCCAATCAGTATATTACGAATTCTTGCGTTAATATTTTATCCCTGTTTAAAGCATTAGGATATTATTCTCTTTTTCACCGATCAAAAGATCGCTTACATTCCAAGCTTCTATTCTTGTTATAATAATTTATTAACAAAGCTGTGAAGCTTGAAAATGAATATTTATGTTAATAGAAATTATTCGAAAATTCATGAAAAAAAATAATTTGTAATTATATTATATATATATAATACTGCACAAGAATCAATATAAGAAATACTATACTATTACATAAGGAACTATACACAAACTATACCAAATAGTTGTAAATTCTAATTTTTCCAATTTTTCTTTCATATCATAATCTGTTCATTTACCGTAGGATATGCATCACACAGATAACCATCACATATATGTGAATAATTTTTTATGAAATCAAACATTTCATTTTATTTTTGTAATAAAATATTTATGCATTTATACTAATATTTTAAGTCATTGCCAAAAGAGCACCTGTTCATAGTCTACGACATTCTCCCAAGGGAGTGAACACCTTTCTTAAAGCAGATTAACTTTAACGAAATAATAATCATTCTTCATGTCTCTCTCGTTTCATTTGATCGTACTTAATACACCTATGTTAAATTTCGGCCAACTTTTACATTTTTTTATTAAGCTTATTTTCGATCGTTAGTGCCTAACCCATCTTTTAAAATATTCATATCATTTTAAACTAAGTTAGAGGGGAGTTCATCATAGTTTTTATCTATACCTTTCTTGTTCCAAAAATCTATCTCCAATCTAGAGAGCCCTATCTTGTTTAGCCATTCCTCTACGTAATCTATCTCCTTTCTCTCTGTCCATACCTTTTTTTTATTTTGACATGACGTGACACTCAATCTTCTCCTCATATCATAGAGCTTTTATTTTCCATTCTCTTTGCAATTCTCTTTCTTTAGTTTCTTCATATATTATGTATTTGGGGGTGCAGTAATCTAGATCTAATACCCATCTGAGACAGTCAGTTTTCACTTTTTCCATATTTTTAGTGTCTTCCAGTTCCTAAATCTCTGCGCGGTACCCCAATATATCGTCTACTAGATAGTTAAATTGGCGAATTTTTCTTATATAGTGTCCTGCACATTTCCTTTTTCCTACCCTCAGAGTTTTTTAGCTGCAATTCTGCCCTTGTTTCTCCTTTCTTTCATATGTGTTTTATGATATCCTTGCCTATTTAAGGTGAATCCGAGATATGGAAAGTTTCTACAGATTTAATTTCATGTCCTTTCCAACTTTATTTTCCTTCCTTGCTATTTCTTTCTTTTTTAAATACCATAATCTTTATTTTTTCGATGTTCAAATGCATACGTCTATTCTTAAGGAACTTTTTGAGGGTGTTTATCATAATTTACATTGATTCTCTATTTTCTGATAATAATACGACGTCATCCACGTAAGCAAATGACTAGATCCTATCTTTTCCCACTTTTATTTCTCCCACTCGTTCCTTTTCCATCATTTATTCTAAGACTGCGCTGTAGATGTTAAAAAGTATTGAGCTAAGGCAGCACCCCTGTCTTAAACCTCTCTCTGTCTTTATCTCTTTCGAGTGTTCTCAGTTCACCTGCACCTTGCATCTTATTTCTTTATATATGTTCAATCAAGTGTAGACTTATCTTATGATCCTTCATTATCTTCCATAGTTTGCTTCTGTCTGCCACGTAAAAAAACAGCTTTTATGTTGATAAACATGACATAAAGTTTTTTTTTTTTTTTATTTTTCATCTTATTATATGTTCGAGGACGTATATGTTGTTTATCGTTGCCCTTTCCTTTCTAAAGCCAGCCTGCCCTTCTGGTATTATCTCTTTTTCTTCCACTTCCTGCTTGAGCTTTTCCCTAAATATACCTGTGTATATTTTGTTTGCTGAGGATAGCATAGACAGGCCTGTGTAATTACTTGCTGTATTAGGCTCTCCTTTCTTATGCATTGGTATTATCAGCGCAGTTCTCCATTCATTTGGGATGTTTTTTTCCTCCCATATCCTTTCAATAATCTCCATTAACTTTCCTTTGATCTCCTTTTCTGCATATAACCAGACCTCGTTTGGGATCCCGCCTATTCCTTTTGCTTTTCTTTTTTTGAATTTACTCCAAATTTTGTACACCACCTTTTTGTCTATTGTCTCCTTTCTCAAGAGTTGATTTTGTGTATGCTCCTTTCTTGGTTGTTTCTTATATACCTCCTTTTTTCCTAGCAGCCTCATGAAATGGAGCCTCCATTCTTCCATCATTTTTTTCTTTATTATCTCCCGTCTTTTTCTATCTCTGTTGATGTATTCCCATATTTCGCCTTCGTTTTTTAATTTTCTCATTTCTTCAAATTCCTTTTCTTTTCACATATCCTTTTCCATTTTTTTTCTCAACTCAGTGTATTCTTCTTTGAGTTCTCTTCCTTCTTTCCATTTTATCAGTATGTTTTTTGCTTTTCATTTATATGTTTTGTATTCTTTATCCCATCACCTATTATTTTATATTCTCCATTCTTTTTTCTTTATCTCTTTTCTTTGTATTTATTTTTTCCTTAATTCCTTTATTTTTTCTTTAATTTGTTCCAACGGTTTTCTATACCTATATTCGTTCCTTCTCTTTTATATCTACTGTTCGTCTTTTGTCTGTACTTCTCTTTGGCTTCTTCGTCCCATATCTCGATAACTTTCATTTTATCGCTTTTTTGGTTTCATATACTCCTTTCTTTTGTGTCCCGTCCTTATTTCTACTTTGATTGGGAAGTTATCGGATTCTATTTTTGGTTCGATAATCATTTCCTTCACCAAGTCCCATACATTTTCATCTCCAATTGCTAGATCGATTACAGTACTCTCTCTTGGGTCTATGTATGTATAGTTCCCTTTCTCGTCCCCTTTTGTCTGTTCCATTTAATATGGTCCAGCCATTCCCTTCTACTCACTTTACTAACTCTTGTCACTTGCACTCTATCTTCCTATATTTACTCCTCCTTTCTATCGTGGTCCCGTTTCCTTCTGTTCCCTGGAAGCTTCCCAGTTGTTCTATCCTTGTATTTAAGTCTCCCATTATAAGCATATTTTCTCTGCTTCCATCGCAATCTTTCTCTATTCTGTCCAATTTCTTTTCGATGTCTTTAGTATTATATATATTCCATATCTCCAGTTCAAAATCTTTTTATATCGTTATCAGTTTCGTTTTTATCAACCCATCTCCTTTTTTGTTTCCCAGTTCCTTCATTTTTATATTCCACTCTTTTTTTTAACCCTACGAGGAAGCCTACCTTAGCTCTTCCTTTTCTTTTATCTCTTTTCGTTCTTTTCTCCTACCATCTCCCATTTCATTTGTGATGAATAAATTTTATTCATTATAAATAAAAGTAAAATTTAACTCTGTCTTATTAAAATATATATACTAACCTGAAAATAAAAAAAAAATAATATAAAAATTAATATGTATGTATGTGTAAATAGTTATAATAAGATATGTAAGAAATATTATTAAATTAACTCCCTGTAATAAAGAATAGTTGTATTCTTGAATATTTTTAAATATCTTTATTTTTAGCTGTTCACATTTTCTTGTTTACATGCTGTCACTTGTTGATTTTGTAAAACTAACATGAAGCCGGATGTCTTTACGGTATAGGCGGCATTGGTGTTCGCGAAATAGACAGAGACAGGGATACGCGGGAAAATTTGTCGAATATATATATACATGGAGTGCATTGTTATGGTAGTGTAAGTGATTAAAAATTGTAGTGTAGTGCCGCCGTGAGATGGCCGATAATTGCAGTTTACATAATTATCGGCACAGTAGTGTATCTTATTATTTTCATGCCCTATTTAATATTGTGTTTGCTTAGCCAATCACGATGGAGAATCTGCGGCGCGAAAAGGAAGATGGACTACATTTACTTAATCACCAATTGTGAATTTCGATTTTCGCGTAAAGAAAATTTTGAGATTCATAATTGGTGAAAAATTAAAAGTAGTGCAGTGAAAGGGGTGGAATTTTCTAGATAAGAAAAATTCTACCATTATTGTATTGTTATCTGAGTTATCAGTTACATCAATTTTGTAATTTAATTTTTTCTTGTGATAAGTAAATATATTCAATAATTTAAAAGTGTTGAGAATAAAGTGTAGTGGTGTACAAGATTAATCAATATCATTATATTGATTAATTATTATAATAATCTAAACAGAAATTTATAATATTGGAGGAATTAATAAATAAATCAAAGGAGGATAAATTAATTGAATTGATTACTGTCAAAGGATAAATTACTGATAAATAAATATTGAGAATATCAAAGTAAGTAGTATATATATATATATAATCAACATTAAATGAGCAATTAAATAAAATTCAGAAAAAGAATTATTTACAACAATTTATAAGGTAAGATTTTATCTATATTTTGAAATAATTAATTTGTTTGAATAATTAGTTAAATTTTATTTAATGGTATTTATTATATTATTATCTCTATTATATAATTTATCTAGTAGTGGTGGAAATATTTTATTTTATATTATTATTAAATTAATTTGTAAAATGAATTTATTACAGTGTTGAATTATAGTTTGATTAAAATATTATTTAAATTTGTGTATGGGTGATTAGGTAAAAAGTGAAATTAAAAATAATTAACATAAATTGCAGTTAGTGATGGAAATAATTGTGAAAGTGATAAATTCGTAGTTTAACGGGATTTTCCCTTATTTATATATTGTAACTTGGTAGTGTTGGTAATATTAATTGTATTAAATAAATATTTTATAATTATTTTATTAATTGTAAGTAGGAGAGAGCTGTTAGTTTTATGTGGGTAAAATCGACAGTTTTCCCTATTTATTTCCCTACGTTACACATTTTATCTGTCAACTTTTTTATGCATTTTTCTTTGTCTTTCTCCTTAACTCAGGTTTCTGCTAGGCATACAAAGTTCATTTTCTCTACATATTTCCAAAAATCCCTGTATTTGTTCCATATCTTTGCTATGTTCCAAAACATTACTTTTCTTATTTCCTCATCGTTGTCTTCCCTTATTACTTTGTTAGCTTTATTCTTTGTTTCTTGTTTCGTTATTTCTTTAATCCTTTTATTCTCTGTTATGTTCTTTCCGATCTTTTTAAAGCCATGTCGTTGGTTCCTCCTTTCTTTTCCTGCTTTGTAGTTCTTTATACCCCTTTCTTCTTCTTTACGTGTCCACTCCCTTCTTGTTCTAAATTCTCCTTATTATATTCTTCGATCTTTTCTCTCCTGTATCGCCTTTCAATTTTTGCTCAGTATCTCCCTGTCTATTGTTGTCCCTTTTTTCTTTACCTGTATCCCTCTCTTTTTCATCTTGCTTTTCTTTATTATTATTATTCCTTGCAATCCTCTCTTCTACTTCCTTCATTAGCCAGTTTATCACCTTTGCATCATCCTATTTCATCCACCTCTGTTCAAACATGACTTTCTTAAACCCAGTCGTTGCCTGCATTCCCTTATCTTTAACTTTTTTTTAACCCAGACGTGTATTTCTTTCTGCAATTTCCTATCCTCGTATGATAGATCATGTTCGATAAATATTTGTGTGCCTGTGAGTTTTCTCCTTGCTTGATACGTTTTTTTTCTTTTCTTCTAAGCTGTTAAACTTTACTATAATTACTTTCCCACTCCACCACGTATCTTTAGTTTTTACCCTAATCTCTAATTTCTCCCTCGTGAATTCTTCCACCCATTTTTGCAGCCCATTCTTTCCTACTTCCTCTCTTTTTACTTCTTTAATTAATACATTTTCTTCTCTTTCTCTTTCTTCTTAATCATTTTTTTCATTTCATATACCTCTCTTTCTGATAAGTCAGATCTTGATTGGCTTGTAAGGCTTACCCTGCTCTGTATAGCACTACTTATTTGTCTGCTTGATCTGCTGTTATTTGCTTTTCCCCCCATCTTTTATAGTTCTCTCTTTCTCTATCATCCCCTTTTTTTCGCTTTCTATTTCCTCATTTTCAAGCCAGTTGATTCTCTCTTCCGTCATCCCTTTCTATTCAGCCTCTATTTTCCTTTCTCTTTCTATTTTATCTAATGTCATTTCCAATTCTTTAATTCTTCTTTTAGCTTTATCTAGTTCCATCTCCATTTGCTCTATCTTTCTCTCTTTAATTTCCAGTTCCTCTAATCTTTTCTCTATCTTATCCATTTTACTCTCAATCAGTCCCATAGTAAAACTTCTATCCACTTTTATCTCCTCTATTAATGTATCTATTGCTTTGTTTTTCCCTTTTGTCTTTGCATTTACTCTCTTTCTTCTCTCTCTCTCTTCATTATCGAAAGATAATTTTATTTTTTCCTTCTGGATTAGTTCTAGCGTTATTTGGTAGCCACTTTTTATTCCCCGGCCTCTCTTTCCTGTACCTTTTGATGCACCGCCCCTTTCCGCGTTGTTGGTTTAGGTGTAGTTGGGGAAGGGGGGTGCTTGGCCATTATGTGGCGCTGCTGGTAACTGTGGATACGCCATCACACTGTTCATACTCCCACCTTAGAGGTTCCCGCTATCTGTTACACTTCTTGGAATTTCTTCCTAACCTAGCTATTTTCTCATTTTTTCTTTTTCGCTTTATACTTTTTTGTCACCTTTCTTGTTAATTTACCCTTTCTTCTGCCTTCACTATATATTTCTGCCTCTAACCACTTAGCATTTTGAAATTTTTGTGAGCTTCAATTAATTCGGCGTGTCGAACAGTACCAATACATGTATAAAAGTCCAATTTTAACTTTTTTATAGGATTGAATTTTTTCCTTTATTCTTTGAAGTTTACTTTTTAAAATTAATGGAATGAACATTTCGCATCAAAGAATTTGAACGGAGCAATTATTGAAATTTACTAATTATCTTAAAGTTAGTGATTACAGAGATAAATAAATTTTTAATTTATCTTGATAAGCTTTTTTTATATAAAATTAACAAAATTATTCAATAAAATTTTGTAAATTAAGTTCAGTAGTAAATTGTAAATAAAATAAATATTTGAAATTATAATTTAAATTTGTTTTAAGTATTAAATTTTACATTTAAAAATAATTAATGTCATACCTTCATAAGAAATATCCAAAACTTCAAATGAATTATGAAGATAATTCGACTTAAACTGCGTTTTAATTACATCAAAGTGTTTATCATTATACTGTAAATTTATATTTTTGATTGAAGATAAGAAAGCTGTTTCTATAGAGTTATTTAATTTAAAAAAAGCACCTAAAATATTAATTCATATTACTTTTATAAAGTATCTTTACAAGTTACATATTTATAAAATTAGAAAAATATATATATATAGTTTAGTAGTGGACGTGAGATAGAGGAATTTTCCTTGAGTAATAATTGGAAAAACTCGCCATTCATCTATTTAGGTAAATGAAAATAAATGTAATGTCGTTGCACTGTCGATTACTTCATTTGGCTAGGAAATAACAATAGGTATGAAGCAATACAGGATCGAAAGGGCAATATGACCGAGAACCTCAGCAAACAGGCACTAATACTGTATTATCTCGCCTAGCGATAATCTACAATGAATTTAGTATACAGTATGTATATATTTTAGATAATAAAAATAACCAAAAAATCACAAATCCTTTTATTCAGTATTACATACCTGTGCCTAAAGTTTTATGTTATCTAACTATTATATATTAACAATCTTTAAATTAAAATTGAAAACTACTATTAATCATATTAATATAAATGGATTGATTTCTCCTTCATGGGTGAAGGAGAGAGTCGAGCGTTCGACGAAAAAAAGATAAAAAAGTACGCCGGGAATAGGGGCAGCTGATTTACCAAAGATGTAGAACGTTGTTAACAGAGTAAAGTCAATAAAAAATTAAATTTATAATAATCAAAATTATCAAAGACGATGTATTTTTAATATTCATTTGCAATCTTTAAAATATAAAAGAATATGACAATCAGTGCAAGTAATTCGTGTTATTAAATATAAATATGTGATTTGATTTTAAAAACAAAAAATTAAAAAATAATCATAGACAACTTGGTCTCCGAACAGGTTATGAACGTAAATAATAACAATGACGTAGTCATATAATGGCTCGTAAACTATCCACAATCAAGTAATTATTTCAAAATAATTAATTTACAAAACTTTTTATTGCGACAAAGAATTTCGGATATTTTTTGTAATTAATACGAATAATAAATAATTAATTAATAAATCATGGCGGGCATCGAAGTTGACCGAAGCATGATGAAAATGGTGGCATTTTGATCGGTGGTGATAGCGAAAGGGAAAGGGAAGAGCGTTTAAAGAAAAACCTTTAGCGCAAAGGGAGGGTTAGCGTGACTCAAAGTTTTAAACAGCGAATGCGAGCATAAGCATTAAACATAAAATTGAGCATTAGATACAAAAATGTATAATTCTGAGAATTTTGTCTTTTATCTGAATAAATATCTCGGAGACTAAATTAGAATATAATCTTATAGTTTATTGTAACTATTATTCTCATTTTTTATTTTAATTTTGAACCGCAACTATGAGGCTTTCAATTTTATTTTTTTATAATCAGCCATTTAAATGGCTGAACAAATACGTTAAATAACTGTCAATAAGACTTATTGGAGATTAACAGTATTCCATCATCTATTCATGTTTATCCATTATTGATATTTAAGTTTTTCCTCGAGTTTTAGGTTATCTAAGTCTCCCAAATTCTTGCAATCTTAAATAGTATTATGCATAGAAAATTATAATAATGCGACCACTACACATTTTTACAATTTATAAACGTAATGATAACATTGATAACTAGTTTTTTGTACTACATCTCATTGTCATAATTAATTGCATTAATTACCATTTAGAGTGACTAAGATCTTCGATTATTGTATGTTTTTTATAGTTTATGTTCTGTAATAATTATTTATGTAAAATTCATTTGAAAAATAAATAAGATTAGTTATTTTAATAAACTATAGTAATATATTATTCTAATGTTTTATTTCAAATAAAAATTTGTTCGTCAGTAACACGTAATTAAAACTAAAAATAAATAATAATGATTATATTACAAGTTTTTATATATGTATTATAATTTTTTAAACATGATTTATTATAAAAATTTAGGAATTAAATTAAAATAAATGTTTGAAACTTACCAATGGATACTTTAGTCGGTAATGTTAATACCATACTCATTTGTAGAACTAAAAAATAATTTATATACATCTCAATTATATCTGAAATTAAATATGACATTTATATTTTAGTTATATTTTAATACAATTTATATAATAGTAATATAAATTACAGTAAAAGTAGTTGTGCAATATATTGTTTTTTAAATTGCCGCAGAATCCATCAACCAGTCTTTATTTCATGGCGCGATCTTACAAGGCGAGCTTCTTCATTATACGGATTTAACTTGAATGAGATAATCAGTAATCGAACGCTACATCGATTAGAGCTCACTCATTTCGTTTAATCGTGCTTAGCATACATATGAAATTCCTTACAAACTTTACATATTTATCACCCTTATTTTGTTTATTCGTGTCTAGTATACTTTTGAAATTTTTATCATGATCTCACAAAAAATTATAATAGAATTCGTATTATCTAACTTTTATTCTTCTTAATACAATTATAATTTTTTATCTATTAAATACGTCCCAGCTCAAGGCCCAAGGAACGGGTGCCGTTTTTACATAGTGTATGATACATATTGTACATAGTTACACATATTTATACATATTATTACATGTTTATATATATTTTTATATACTAATATCTACACTTTATATTTATATTTATTTATATTTATATTGTACAGTTATACATTTTTACTTCATGTTTCTATCCTCTTCTACTTATCGGATGTCATTTCTTCCTAACCTATCTATTCTTTTCTCTATTTCCATTATCCCATGGAGCATCGATCTATTTTCTATCTGACTCTGAACCATTTTATCATCTTCCAGTCTATCGATACCCTATTGTTATACTTTCCAATGTCTACAAATATATCTCTTGTCTTCTCGCAGTTCATCATTCAATGTGTCAAATCGCCCTCACCCTGCTTACATAGTTAGCATCTTTTTTCTTCTGCACTTAACCAGTATCTGTTGCTGGCGGTTATGTTACCGCATCTTATTCTAGCAACAGTTTTCATCTCTCTTGCCTTCCCTATCGATCTGAGGTAAATTAACAGTCCTACTCCTTTGATATCAATATAAGTCTTGTTGTATCTTGCCTCTGTCATGCTTCTCCTATACTCTATCTGTATATATCTTTGTCCCTTCTTCTGATCTCACTGTACATCTGTCTTTCCTCTGCTTTCTAGTACTCAATTTGTTTTTTGCTCAATCCTAGTTTTTGTAGCCATGTCTCTGTGTGATCTATTTTCTCTCCTATCTTCTTCACTCTGTCTGCTTCATTGCATTTCTTTACCAATCTATTCTCATCCATATGTCTAATCTTATCCTCATATTTCAATGCCCTGACCTTCCATTCCATACTTATTTTAATATCATCTGTCTCTTCGTAAACCAGATATCTTGGGGTACAGAAATCGAGCTTGAGGGCCCATCTATAATAGTCGATCTTGATTCTTTTCAGTTCCTCCACCTCTTGCCTTCCTCATATCTCGACGCCATACTCCAGCACACCCCTAACCAAGTAATTGAATAGTATCCTTCTGAAATTAAAATCACCTGTACACATTTTTTCCGCCAATCCTCATGTTTTCCTTGCCGTGGTCTTGCTCTTATGAATCCTTTCCCTTGTATGGTCATCGTATTTTCCGTCGCCCCTGAACACAAATCCTAGGTAGTTAAAACTCTTTACCATCTAAATGTGTTTTCCTTTCCATTTCCATACCTCTGACTTATGCTTCCTCCCATTTTTAACTATCATGATTTTCGTTTTCTCTGTATTCAGGCTTATTTCTCTGCTTTCAAGGAAATTATTCAATGTCATCAACATATCCTGCATGGCTTCTTCGCTTTGTCCTATTAGAGCTAGGTCATCAGCATATGCCAATGTCCATATCCTAGCTCCTTGTATCTTTGTCCCACCTATGTTCCTTTTTCTCGTTGCATCTTCTATCACTGCTGTATATATGTTGAACAAAATCGGACTAAGATTACATCCTTGTCTCAGTCCTTTATTGGTCCAAAATTCCTCTGTCATTTCTTCCCTCCTCTTTACTCTACACTTCGTCTGCTTATTCTGGTCGTTAATTCCTTGCTATATACGCTTTTGTCCATTATCTGCCATAGCTTTTCCCTGTTAACCGTGTCAAATGCCGCTTTCAAATTCACGAACATAATATATAGTTTTTTCTTCTTTCCGATCGTCCTTCTTATCACATGATCCAATATATATATATATATTGTCCGTCGTTTCTCTGCCTTTCCTAAATTCCTTCTGTCCTTCTGGTAATCTTTCTTTCCTCTGTCTTTTTCTTTACTATAGTATAGTGCGCTTTCCATTTATTTTTGCTTATGTTATTGTCCTCTATGTCTCTTCTTTTCCTACCCCTGTTTATATAACTTCATACCTGTCCTTTTTTCATTTCCTCCTTATTATCAAGTATCCCTCCTTTGTGGCCCTGCCTTTTCTACATTCCTTTAGCCTCTTCTTTATTCTGTTTTTCTCTATTTTACACTATCTATCCGACCACTTGTGTTCGCCTATTTTCCATATCTTTCTTTTTATTTTTTTCTTCTTGCTGTTTCCGTTGATTTTACCCTTAAGTTCTTTCCATAGTGCTTCTACGTCTACCCCTCTGCCCTGACCTTCGTATCTCCCATATGTTTTCTCTTTGAATTCTTTGATACTCTCCTCATTCCACACCGTTGCTGTTTTTTTTCTTTCCATTTGTTGATTCTGTCTTTCTAATATCCAGTCCTCCGCCTGTATCGTAACTACCAATGAGAGATAGTCCGATTCCACCCTTTTTTATATCTTGAAGTTCTTTGTTTTTCCCCAGAGTTCCCTGTCTGCTATCGCCAGATCAATCACTGTATTTCCTTTCGCTCCTATGTACGTGAATTCATCTTCTTCGTCTCCTTTGAATGTCCCTTTTAATACGCTGTATCCATCCCTTATTATCCTTTCTATTACTTTTCCCCTTCTTTATCCACTTTTTTAATTCTAATTTAAATGAATGAATATATTTTTTATAATCTGAATTTAACTGTTCTATTTTCCAAATTCTTAATTCAATTATCAATTACTTTTTTAATTTTTCAAAATTTTAAATTTTTTATTTTGAAGTTGATTTTGACTTTGATTTTTTTTAATTTTTAATTTTAATTGGTCTGCCTCTCTAGTTTCCTATCTTCTTCCCTGCTTCACACTTTGCCTCCCCTCAATCGTTGCTTGAGTACTCATGGGTACAATCGGCCTCTCAACGCATTCCACGCTCTCTTCGTCAGCAGCCGTAAGTTGACGTCCGTGACGTCCGTATTTATTCTGTCTCCTCCTGGCTTCGTCTCTAACTTCACTTGTTTGTTTCACTTTGCATTTCTATTTTCTCTTGCCACTGCATACACCGTTCTCTGTTTTTTACGCACCTCTCTTCCCCTGATTTTCTTGCATCTCTCTATCTACGTTGCACTTTCCTCTGTAACCTCGTAACTTTTTTCTTTATGTATACCTACTTTATAACTACTTTTCTTTATGTATGCCCTTGTATACACTGTATGCAACACACGACAACCGTTGACGAAATTGTCTAATACAATTATAGTAAAATAAGATTACTTTATCTAATTATGCATATAATTATGAATTACGATAAAGTCTATTTTAAGTTGAACTTTCCCTTACCTTTGTCGTCTGTTATGGTGACATTCATCCATTGGGTGAATAAATTATGTCTAGCAGCAGTGTGAGTAAGTGGAATATTGGAAGAAACCACAGAAGCACGAAACGAGAGATCCTTCTCAAGTTTAATCAAGTTGCGCAGTGCAGTAAAAATTGCATGGCAACCATCTGTTCATTCGACTATTAATAGTACCGCATTTCTGGTAACATTTGTCGGTAATACACTTGGTCTATTCTGGCATAAATCCATAATAGAAATAAACATCAATGTGAATTAGTCTACAGAGCCAAGCATTCACTTAGTTATATTGGTCAATTCATGATCAGCTCTGACTACTGGGATTTCTTCCTTTGAAGGACAGGACAAATCAGAGATTCGCAACTTATAAACTCTCCATCACCATCAGTATAGATTGGCTCTCACAGTATTGCTTATCAATTCATCATTGTATATATCAAATAGGACATATTCGTAAAGATTTATAGAAGGATTCCACAATCTATTACATCTATCTTCTGTTATGTCTCAAAATTTTTTTGAGACATTTGATTACAAACAAATAGAAAAATCTCGATAATATCACTGATAACTCATATAATGCAACGCATCTTTCATAAGAAGATTTTCAGAAATTCAATCTCTCTTCAATAGAAATAAATAGTAAAATGCTTCGAGAGATTAACTCGAAGAAAATCAAAACCTAGCCACATTATAGTTTGACACCCAAAAGTTCAACTAATAATTGATAAAATTTTCTAGACAACAATGATAAAGATTATTAATGAAAAAAGGGCACCTTCCTATCTCAATCATTTATTAATAATTCCTATCTCAAGTCAGCATGAAGGGAGCTAAGGTGGGAGTAAAATTAAAAGACTATAAAAGTCATGCAAAAGGGAAGAGATCAGCTTTTTATCTCTTGAAAATCAGCTGAAATAATTAGTTCACTATATTCTCGAAAAATTTGCACTTGTATTAAATCTTACTTCTTCAACACAAACATTCATTCAAAATAACAACCGGGATCTCCAGGCCCAAATACTTTGGAGTGGTGACAATAAGCTGCTTACTGAAATTCTACACTAAAATTAGTTTTTCCGACATTAAAGAATTCTAAAGATCTTCTCATCAGTAAAACAACTTAAATCTTCTCTCAAGTAAACAGTAACATTATAACCGTTATTTTTAAGTTAACGTTCGAATTTTAAATAACTGTAATTTTATTATTTATTCTTACTCACCTCAGTTCAACAATAATTAAACTGTTAAAATTATATTGTAAATTTTTATAATTTATAAATAATCACAGAATAAAAGATATTTTTTCAATTATATAATTAAAATATTTTCTTTAATCCTGAGACATAATACTTCCTATCATTATTGATAGGTTTACTCAAGAGCACATGGATTAGGCTACGTTATAAAAACCTTAAGGCATATTGCTTGTTATAGTGAGAGAAGAGATTTCATCTGGAGATACTTCACCAAATATTATAAAAGTGAAATTTATTTTAAATAGGCTCTTGAAAGTGGGAGCAGGGGTATAGAAGGCCAGTATTTCCTTTAATATATATTTTAAAAATGTTCGCACTTGATACGCATATTTCTCTCTCTCTCTTTCTCTCTCTAATGCCTAAGTAATTTTATCGCTTGATTATTAAGTGCCACATCCACACTGCCCTATCGGGTTTGGCTCATAATTCCAGGTATAGTACTGCTGACTTTTCATATCCTGTATTACTATTTAATTTTTTCTTTATTAATGTTTGACTTATGAATTTCCATTCTAGTTTAAAAGAGACGAATCTGTATTTGAGAGAAATATTCCTTCCCTTTCTTCAGTTCATTCTAATCCATAAAAAAACTCATGTTTCCGTGACTTTACAAATGTATATCATTTCTATTGTATCTACCCAATGACTCGCTAGGCCCGGCGGCAAGGCGCCGTCCCTACGCTTGGTCCTTTCGGGTTCGAATCTCGGCGCTCCAACAATTTTATTCTTCCATAATTTTTATTCATTCACAATTAATGTAATTGTTACTAACAATTACGCGGAAAGCAATATAAAATAGAAGAAAATTAATTTTTTTTTAAATTTAGATTTCCATTTTTTTACAAAATTTGGAGTCCAATCGCATCAAAATTGGTCAAAATTGAAATTTTCTGATATTCCAAAAATAATTCACGTAAGTTAATAAAAATTAAATTTTATTTGAAAAAAAAAGATTCTACATTCTATTCACTTCAATATTCCTGAAAAGGCTTGCTTCCACGCAGTTTTTAAGATTTTCGTAAAATTCGAACTTTGACGCCTGTACACCGGGGACTTTCATCTTGGTTGTCCGCGTAGAGCGTTTGGAGAAAGAGAAGGAGGGTTTCTTTTTATTTTATTTATTTTGCTAATGATTAAAGTTTCACTCTCCGTGGCTGGTGTCCTAATTATATATGTCTCAAACCGTATTAATGGGAATTCGTCAATCCTCGACGCTTCCGATTTATCCTTGTAATAATAATTAGTCTTGCAGGTCCTTAACATAATCACAGTTAGTTGTATATTTTTATAATGTTATGTTAGTATAATATTAATATAGTGTAAAGGGAATATATATGATTGTTAGTATAAAAATATCGATTGATTTTTTAACGTCATGGTTAACCCTATTTAATATTTATTATTCTATTTGTTGAGTTTCATTATGTGATGGCGCTTATTTTAATTTATTTGATCTTTTTAACTTATGCTTATGTACAACTCTCGAGCCTTTCCGATTTTTTAAGGTGACATTATGTGTCTTGTAATTGATATCGATAATTTACCATTTTGCTTTACCATTTTCCCTAATATCAGTACTTTTAATCTGCATACCATTTCATCTTCCTTAAAATGTTTAGTATGTACTCATCGATCGTAATAGTACTTAGATCGACACTACGATTGGATCAAATTCATCGTGGCTAGTGTTTGTAGCTGGCTTAGCGTTTCGATTACCCCTTACATTAAGTAAACATTCAATGTTTTAAAATTTGACGGCATACGCAACTTTCGCACGAAAATTAGCTCATGTGGAGTATATCCCGTCACATTATGTTCTATGCAATTGTAAGCGTGCTGACATAAACTTACCCACTCATTCCATTACTTGTATTTTCCTACGTTACTCTTTAGATATTCTGTTTTACCGGTGCAAGAATGCAGTATTTTGTTAGTAAGTCCTGCATTGACAATGTACATACATTTCCGTTTTTACATTTCACCAATGGTCCATAAAAATCCAAAGACATTTTCTCGAATACATGAGAGAATGTATCGCTGATGAGCATCGGCACTTTCGTTTTCTTTCGCATCAACTTGTATGTTTTATATTTTGGACAAGCCTTCACGAATTGCTCTATTTTGGGCCGTATACTTTTCCAATAATAATTGGCTGCTATTTTCTTGTATGTTTTCGTAATGCCGTGATAGACCCCTATGGGTGACTCGTGATATTCCCGGATTATCGAGTATCTATTCTACACGCGTGGTATAGAAAGGTTGTTCTTTAGTAATACTATCTCAATGTTTTCGTTATCGTTGCAACTTTCAACAAAGAAATTCTATTCCAATTCTTTTATAATCTGTAAGTCTCTTATAATAGCGATACTTTTAACATTATTATTTGGTTCCACAGTACTCTCAATGGCCTAACTCAGTCGGGATTTCCTACTGGGATACTTGCTGTTATTTTTTTAATGTTAATTTAGATTGTCCCCAGTCATTTGAGCTGGTGGATTATCACTGGTTATTATATGCTCATGGTTCGATATTTTTGAATTATACAATTTATTTCTCTTGCGATGGACCCTCTTACGTTTTGTTTTCTTTTTCCTTCCTTTCCAAGGGTCACGCTTTCCAGTCTCCGCTCTCATTCTCTCTTGATGATCCTATTTCTGATTCCATTTTACTATCCGATTCACTAATTCGTTTCCATTTCTCCACCATGCCGATATACCCACTATTAAGTTTTTCTGCTTGTTCCTGTTCTTATAATTTCGCTAACGCATATAGCTTATTCCGGGGAAACTAAGGGTTAACCTCACTTTCCTTAAGTATCGAGTTTCTCTATAATGCATTCATGTTCGCGTTCTTTAACCCAGACCTGTACATTATATCGAATTCATAACCCTATAACAAAGGCTTCATTCAATTGAAACGAGTGTTTGGATGTTTTATTGTATGGAAGTATTTTAATAGTTCGTGATCCATTATAACAGTAAATTTTGTACTGTATAAATAATTTAGAAATTATTGCTTTGCGAAAAATACTGTTAATAGTTCCTTATCATGTGTCGAATATCTTAGCTCATGACCTCTTAAACATCGCAACGCATACGCGTATGACCAGTCTTTCCGTAAGTCGCCCTGAATCAAAATAGCTCCTCAATTTAATGCGTCAGTCATCATAATAAATGGCCTTGATATGTCAGGTGCTTGAAGAAATGTTTCACTACACAATATTTCTTTTATTGTATTGAATGCTTATTGCTGTTTCTTTTCTCAGTAAAATGATCTTTCGCTTTTGATAACTTCAAATAGGAGTAAGGCAAAATAAATTTCCTATAGTAACCCGTGAAACCGAGAAATTGTTTTATTTTTCTCGCAGTCATTGGAGTCCGGTAATCCCTTATTGCTGCTACTTTACTTGGATTCACACGTAGCTTCCTGGATCCCATTATTTGTTTCAATACTTTGTCTAAGTTCATTAGAAATTGAAATTTTTTCAGATCGATAGTTAGGTTCGAATCCTTTAATTTCCACAAAACTCCCTGCAGCTGAATTAGGTATTCTTCGAGAGTATCTAAAAAAATCATGATGTCGTTGAGATATACTTTTATTTCTTCTCCTGATAGTTCCATTAATATCAATTCCATTGCCCGCTTAAACGTAGTGGGGGCTCCTTTTAGCCCCATAGCTATCCGGCTATACTGGAAGCTGCCCTTTGGCTCCGATGATGCTGTGTGCAATACCGTGGCTGGATCTATTTTTATTTTGAAAAATTTTATTTTGAGATCCATGATGGATTTATAGTTTGACCCCGTAAGTTTATCTATGAGTTTATTCACTAATGGTACGGGATAACAATTACCTAGGGTAATTTCATTTAATTATCAAAAGTTCGTCACCAATCTCCATCTCTAATTCCCTTGCGCATCTAGTTGTTTCATCATGATTTAAGTTGGTCAACAGTAGGGTAACATCGATGGTTCGATGATGCCTTTTCGTCTAATTTACTTATTTCTTGTTGCAACACTTCCTTTAAGCGGGTGGATATTTGTACTGTTTCGTTCTCAATGGTTTATCGGATGTTAATTCTATTTTATGAATTATTTAGTATGTAGCGCATAACGGCTCATCGTCCAGGCTGAAGTTTCCCGTATATCTTTGTAATAAATCCCGAAGAAATTTTATTTCCTGAGCTTTTCTTCGCTCAAGGCCTACGAGGGACAAAATAATGTCGAGTCTTTCTTCTTGCTCCTCATGATTGTTATTTAGAAAGACATTAAATCTCTTAATATCAGTGAACGATTCCACTGAATCATCCTCCTCATAATCAATTTGATCTGCTCTATCATTGAGTCGGTTATTAATACTTAATTGATTTTTCTCAACACTCCCCTTATTATATTAGGCACCGACGTGTATCTCATCCTCTTCTTCCATTGTGTAGCACAACAATAATTCAACTTCTGGCATTGGTATGGAAACTGATACTTCGTTGGTGTTCGTACATTCTGCAAATATTACGCTCTTATTTGATATGGTTAGAAAATTACTAAATAAAACTCCTGGTGCTCATTAAGGCGGCACCCATTTTATGGTTCTTTCTCCTTTTACACGTACACAAACTCTTTTTCTTGTTTTTCCAGGTATCTCAATTTCATTGTCGTGAGTAAAGGGTAATAATATTTCCCTTAATTTTAAATATTTATTTTCGGCATTAATCGTCCCCTTATATTTCCCTATTATGTCCCATCCGAGGATCTTATCTACATTGATTGGTAGATCGATGGAATTCTACGTGAAATTCACATTTTAAATCATGTAACATTATTGATAGGCTTCTCGGAGTCAGACATTTTTCTAAGGCGAAAATGTGTACCATTATCATAACATCCCTGTCCATTAGCTCACACGCTTTAACTTTTTTCTTTTTCATAATTGAGACCTCTACTCCTGAATACACGTAAAAGGAGCTTTGTTTCTCAGAAACTCAACACTATAAATCTCTATAACAGGTAATTTCCTTTTCCTGATTCCATATAGTTTATTCGTGCTTCTCTAATGATAGTGGGCGATTCTCTATCTTTCCCCAAATATTTTGCTCAACAACGAAGGGTTTTGTTGAATAATCATCTAGTTTAAATATCTAATTTCGTTGTTAACGGGCGTGAGATTATCTTCAGGATAATCCTGAATCATATTTATTCTCGCATCTTGCGACTATGGCGGTGTAAATTGAATTTAATTATGGGGATATCAAATGCTTATTTCTGAGAAATTCATTACAAATCATTAAAGCGCATTAAAGTATATAATATTGTTCGCGTTTTATTCTTTTCATTTGTTTCTCAGTCCTTAGTTTATTTTAGAAAATCTTTCATTTCAAACATACCATAAAAATAAAATTTTAAATATAACTTCTAAATTAAGAGTTATTTTCATTAAATCAATTTTTCAGTTAAATAGAATTTTGCCAAATCACGTAAGACGTATAAATCTACATTAACAAATCATTAAAAAAAATTTAATATTTAATGTAATTGTTTATGTACTGCTATTAAATTTTAGTGAATAATTATTTAAAACAAAATAAAAGAGGCATTATCAAATAACTAAATGTCCTTTAACTGTCAATTAAAGACGCTTTATTTCATTATCGAAAAAATAAATAATTATATTTTTATTTTATTGAAATATTAAGTTATTATATTTTACTCAAAATAATAGAATGCTATACAATACTTTGACAATTTCAGAAAAAAATGTACTATTTTAATAATACATTTCAATTTTTTAAACACTTCAATATAACGTTATTTTTATAGTGTGTACGAAATTTCTTTTAGAAAAAAAATGATTTAAATAAAAGAATTTTGTGTTCCGATTTTTAAATCCATAAAATAAATGTAATTTTACTTGGAAGATGAGATAATGAGCAATTTCTGTTCACAATATAAATAGTAGGCATGAATCAGAAATAATATAATAATAGTAATGGATTCATTCGACTTAATTTAACAGCACTAAATTGCTGTACTTCCAGCAAGTAATGCCTTTATTTATGATAGAAAAATATTATTCCGACGCACATAAATAAATTTCTGTCCCACATCACAAACTCAATAATATCGTTAGCTATAATTCATTCTTGTAGTTGTATAATCCAGCACTCAGTCCATACCCCAACTAACTTCCTATCTTTTATTCCAGGTGGAGGCTTAGAAGGCACTTCTTAAGAACTACGTTGTCGTTAATTGAGTATTTACCCGATAAGGTTTCTCATTGGCTTGATTATTATTATTGATAAGGCTAGTTTTGGTATAGTTCGCCCTATGTATACCCTATCCATACCGCCGTTGTATCTTACCCGATCTCGATAATTCGGATCTCTTTATCCATAGCCGCGAATATAATACTCATTTTTTCATTGTAATAACCTCGACTGTCATTTTCCCTACTTCGATAATTATTTCGCCCTCTACTATCGCGGTTGTTATTATAATTACCTCGACAATTATAATCATAATTTGGTAGTCCCCTATTACCGTTGCTTGGATTTTTGAGATCGAGCGCGTCAATTCTTCCTTCCTCAGACGGTCCTGCGTACTGTGGCGTCTGTTCGATTCATTCGGGTCATGAATGCCATCTTCGCTAGTCTACATACTTCAACAAAATTCGGCATTCGACGGTGTCATACCCTTTCTTTTCGCAATATTTACACCAGGCCGGCTGCTAGTACGACCTATCTTTCCATGGACAACGTCCATTATTGTCGCGTCCATCTCCCCTTTTCGTCCAGACCTTGTAAAACTCTTTTTCG
Source organism: Eupristina koningsbergeri (assembly GCA_018907245.1). Classification (NCBI taxonomy): domain Eukaryota; kingdom Metazoa; phylum Arthropoda; class Insecta; order Hymenoptera; family Agaonidae; genus Eupristina; species Eupristina koningsbergeri. The sequence continues at coordinate 1,219,561 of JACCHV010000014.1, forward strand.
TATCTTACCACAAGGTTGATAACTTCTTCTAGAGTCTCTCGCCTTCACGCATCTATTCGTATAGAAATCGAACCGACCAACCTTAATATAAACCGCCTGATGATCAAGTCTTCGAATCATCGACGATCCGGATAACAACCTGTATGCCTCGTAATGTAGTCCAACTACATTGTTGCATTTAATTTTTCGCGCAAAATCCTTAGATTTCTGAATTCAAACACCGGTTCTTCGTCCCTTTGCATGCACCTTTTGACCTTGTCCATTGCATCTTCCACAGCTCCGGGCAGCCAAAACCACGCCCAAATCAGTGATAAATTAATCGATCGAGTCGTAATTACTTAGTTTAGAACTCATAAATCTCTTCGCTTCCCCAATCATTTTGTTACTCAGCCTCTAAAAAATAAACTACTTGAAACCCTTCATCGTCTATGGTCTTCTGTATCCAATTTATTAAATTCAATATTTCGTTTGGTTTATATGTAAAAAATAAATATTATTTGTTACGCGAGTTTAGATCTAATTTCTATTCACATTTTAGCAGAAAGTCAAATCTAACATCATTTAATCGACTTAATTAACATTTTCATTTGCATAATCTCACACAGTGGCCTTATATGTGTTTTATATAAAGCAAATTGTATGATTTCCTTTAATTTATATCGGTATTGTTATGTATGTAATATTACAATCACAAAAGCGCAGAATAAGTAGTACTTGCGTCAGCAAACGTAGACAAAACATTAGGAAATTGACAATAAGGGGATCGAACTGAGTAGCGAGTAATTCGTGAAATTGTGAAAATTCAAGATCTGAGACGATGATGAATACGCAGGGTCAATCAAAAGACAACACAGGAGACAGCTGACAGAATAATAATCAAGCAGGGATACCAGGAGGGAGAACTCCCGGATTTTGCAATTCTCCATACAGTGCAAGTAATAACTAAAATTGGAAGAAAACGGAGGGAAATTCTTAGGTCGAATTCTAATTTCTACCGAAGAGATAAGGTTGCTCCGGGATCTATTACGGAAATACACAGAAAGCTTCGGTCTAGATGACGAACCGCTAGCCGCGACGCACCTATTAACACTTAAAATAGAAAATAAATAAAAAATAAAATAGAAAATAATGGATGATAAAAGTGACAAGAAAAATTTAATTAAAGAATTAAGAATAAAACACATTTATACGCAAAAAAATCAAAAAATTATTAAATTCTAAGATTTTCATTAACAAAGTACAATAGAAATTAATAGAAATTGATATGGATGCTCATTAAAAACCTGGGTCTTGATCGCAAACTAACCGAAGGTGTAATATTGGAGAACAAAAAAAGTTAAATAGTGACTGTAAATATCTATTTCATCTCTCGGTCAGAGCAACCCTGTTAATTATGTTGTTTGATTTCTAAAAGCTATTTTAATAATTCTAAGATAGAGAAGTCCATACCCCAATCTAAAATAAATAACATCATTAATAACTGACTATTTTATATCATGATTTAAAATTAAAATAATGTCGAAGGGCTTAGATAATCAAAGAGATTGGTTGATACTGAATCTTTTACGGAATGTCAGATTGAAAAAAACTGAATATGGCTTACTAATAAATGGAAAATTACGTATTTGAAATAAAAATATACATCATTATGTCACAAATTACTATTTTACAAATTTCTTAAATGTATTATTTGGACAAAATTCAGCTGCTAATATTTAAATTGAAAAATCTACTTAAATATCCTAGTTTAATGTATATATACTTTAAATATTTAGACTTCTCCATAAACCATTCTAAACTATATGTTACATACTACTCTTTATATCATCACACTGTTTTCTATGAAGAAAGTGCTGAAGTGTATGAAAAATAGAACAAAATTAATAATATTAAACCTTCTAAGTTTGATAATTCACTTTATATGTGTAATAAAAAAAATATACATAGAGACGGTTATAAAAAATAACAAAAATGGTACACCTGACAACCTTAGCTTAAATATTAATTAAAAAAAAAAAAAAAAAAAAACACTAAAGACTATACTGCAAAGAACTAATTTTCTTAACAAAACATATTTCAAGACAACAATTATTCAAAGCATTCATGTTGTAATTAAGAAATAAAAATAATAGAAGCGAAATAATATTTTTCTATTAATGCAGATTTCATCAACTGTTTCTTAATAAAATTACCTCAGGAACAAAAAGTGTCTTCAAGAAATGTGTGGTAATTTTATACACACGTTTATTAAACCTATTTTATTAATTTTATTTATTAACCACTTTTCATGAGCTATTGATTTTTTATTTTTCATTAAATTTAATATATAAACATGAACAGGATGCATATATTATAGATTGAATAATTAATTGGATATTATAAAATACACATATAAAATTCTTAAAAGTTTATCTGAAACAGTCAATACATTTTAAATTATTATTATCTTTTAAATACTTATTTAATATTGTTGAATGATTCATACTGAAAATATTAAAAATCTATTATAATATTCATAAAACAGTTAATGAGGAATATTAATATAACTATTAACAATAATAATAACATTAATTAATATAAAAATTATAGTAAATATTATGTTATTATATAATATTGTATAATATTATATAATATATATAATTTATTATAATTTTTTTACAATTAATATAATACATATAACGTTAATACACAGTCAAAAATGATCAACTAACTATAACTTCAAAATTAACTATAATTTGATTCAGGTATATTCATATTTTGATATTCGTTTAATACAATTAAATTAAAAATCACTATATCACTGTAGTAAATAACATTAGAATTAAATAGAAATTTAATAATAAATAAAAATAAATATAAAATAAATAAATAAATAAATGTAGATAGCATTACATTTTAAATATATTAAATTATTAAAATATTAAACAAACAATATATGGTATAAAGTCAACATAATTCTATTTCATATATTCTAGTACATGTATTAATTTTCTTACAATATTATATATATATAAAATGTAGAGTATATGTACTATTAAAAAATAAACATAAATTAAATGTTAAAACATCTCTTTTAATTTAATTTAATATAGCAACAAAACATTGTAAGTAAATAATTAATTCATAAATATTACTTACACTTTTTTTCAACTTATAATAAAATACTTAATCAATTATTCCATTTTCTTGTCAATAGAAATATAATAATGCTTCATTTATGAGTAACAAAATTTTCTATTTATAAAAATGCATAAATAGAAATACAATGATTGATAATCGAATATAATCTGATAAAAAAAAAGAAAAATTTATAAATTTAAATTTACAAATTTAAAAGATGCATAAAAATATATTATCAACAAATTACCGTTTTAAGTTTTCATTTATTTACTGCTTGCAAAAATATGTACACTCACTTCTGCTATTAATACAATTAGGGAGTATTAATAGTACGATACATTTATGTAATATAAGTTAAAAACAAATTGACTAAAAAAGTAATCAATATTAATACATAAATTTACAAACTAACAAGTTATTTATAACTACTAGGTATTTAATAAACTTGTACAATACATTACATTTAAATTATGCAAATATAAAAAATAAGAAAAAAATTTCTATTTATATAATAATGTGACTTCAAACTCCTTAACTTGTATACTATGAATCTAAATGTTTATTTAAGACAAATTTTTTTACTTATTTTATATTTTACAATTTAATTTTATAAAACATAAAAATCATCATTACAAGATAAAAATAAACATTATATAAATTTATACGTATTATAATAATAATATTTATAACAATCTACGATGGTATCCCGATATACATTCATACAAGTTCGTTCATATATAAAAAAATATAATAAACATACTGAAAAAATACAAAGTATTAGTACTAAAATAAAACAAAATGATATAAAGATAGAAAATAGAAAAATAGAAAATAATATTCTTATCAATAATGTATAATCATAATAAAAAAATAAATGTATATTTAAAGTAAATAAATGAGATCAATGCATTATATGTGTGTACAAAAATACAATAAAAAAAATAATTACGATTAAGTAATATTTAATAATTTGTTGTATTTAATATTTCAATAAAGATTTTTGTATTATTATAATAAGAGTTTTTTAAATTAAAATGATTAATATATTTATTAATCTTAAGAACTGTCTTATTTTTTTTCGTTAACAAATACTATAATAAATTATTTATAAAAAAATGAAAATTTTATGTTTAGATAATAAATATAGTGTTGTAGCTACATATAGTAAATTTATAGATTTTATTTAAATGATCAGTTAAACATTATATTTATATTGTAATTGTTCATAATATTAACGAATTTAATTGTACAAAAAAATCTGTAGATTTTTCGCACATCTCATAGATAACCATTCCGTGATGATAGTAAGCATTATTCATCGGACACTCGTGTACTATTCACGACTTTAATTAATTCTAAAGGATTTTATAAGTAATTCAATTTGCAAATTAAAACAAGGCGCACTTATTATACCAGAGGGTAGAAACTATATACAATTTTGGATCTCGAAATATTTCTTGTTTATGTCTTTTTATCATATTTTTTTCATATCATCTAATGTATTTTGCCACCCTAAAGAATATGTTTTTTTTGTCTTCAAAAATAATACTGAAGGTGGATAAATACTATTTGAAAAATAGTTTAATAATATATTTTGGCTGGTAGATATAATAATTTTCTCAAAAAATAGGAACTCAGTTTCATGAAAAATATTGAAACATTTAATTACAATATAGATATACTAAATGGTTTCAGATCACTATTATTTAGTTATTATTTTTTACTTTGATGCTGCCAGTTGCAAATAGAAAGAATTCCTAAAAATACAGACCAGGTATATTATGTTTATACACGTTTTGAAACATTATAAAATCCGTGAAGAGACTACGAGCTAGATTTATAAGTTTTTAATTATTGAGGAACTGAAATAGATTTTATTTCTTGAAGACTTTTAAAAATTTTATTATATACTTATATATATATATATATATATTTCTTCTAAACTTCAGTTAAAATCTATGAAACGTACGTGATAAGTTTTCATTCGGTCTTCTTCAAAACATTAGGAGTTGTATAAAGATCTCAGCTTTAATAATCGTTGGATTTAATTATCACGTTGATAAAAAAAATTTAGCAATTTCTAATAGATTTTCGAAATGTTTTAAAAAAAAACATATATTAGCAATATTTATAGAAAAACAAATTAATAATTATTACATTAGTGAACATGAGCAATTGTACTGTTTTAATATGCTTATTTTATCGATTGCATCATACGATACATTTTTAATGATTATCAACACTAGAGTAAAATAAAAAAAGATGCAATAAAATTTTTACGACATTACAAGAAAATCATTTTTGTATACAGATAAATATTATAAAAAACATTATTAGTATTATAAATATTATAGCTTAGTTCATTTTCAAGAATTTAATTTCAAATAATTAAAAAAAAAAAAGATATTCATCTACATACCGTTTGTAAATACTAGTCAGATTTTGAATAGAAGAATATCGAAATAAAGAAAACATTGTTATCATTTTCTATCTACTTAGTATTATATAATATCTATTTAGTGTGATTCATAAAAGGCATTTTAGAAAATAATAAGTCATACATAAACTTTTTTGCCTATTAAGTATGCACTTATGTTTGAAATGCCGAAAACACTTCTATTCAAGTAAATACAATGATGTTGCAGTAACAAATATAATCTCAGTTTTGCTAAAACAATTTTGTTAAGTCGTATTTGATTCTGTCGATTAAAACTTCTAAAGCATTCGGAACAGTATATTGTACACAATCGATCACTACATGTTACAAATAAAAATGTTATAAAGTTACAAAAGCATAAGAATCGAGAGCCTTTATAAATATGAGAGTACGATGATAGTAAATTAGTGTAATTGTAGTTAATTTTTCCTGTAGTTAATTATTCAGCAACAGCTAAGTTTAAAGCTACGAATTATGGTAGTTTTACCAATGAATTATATTTTTCAGAACACCTGTCGACAATTTCTGAAACATAATGAAATCAAATACTTAGGATAGTAGAACGATTTAAAACAAACGATCATTCCATTTTTGGCGATACTGATATTGCTATCAAGTTCCCAAATCGTCACAATATCAGTGTATCATTTCAGCATTAAAATTTGACCAATATGTTCAATTTCATGAAACTCCTTGGGATATCAATCGAAAAGTATATATGCAGTGAAAGTAATTGTATTACCTGCTTGAAAAGTTACAAAGGCATTAGGTAAGATATTATTTTTGAAAGTAGGAATTTGAATTAATTGAGTCATCGAAGTTGCAGCAATTGTTACAGAATTAAAATTGGATAGCAAAATATTAAATTGCTTGGTGATAGATGTTCGTGCAAGTTTAAGTATCATTTCAATCGTTCTCTATTAATCAACACCTTATTACTAGAGAGCACACTTTATTTCATTGGATTCACTATGGTAAGATTATAAGTCATTGCAAGTTCATCAATAACAGAACTGATTTTTTATTTAAATTAAATATAAACAGTAACAGTATCAGTTCTCACTTTAATCTGCAATTCAGAAATCTTTCTATGGTACACAACAAAACTCTTGGAGGAAAAAATGACTATAACATTTAGGCATTTTGTCAGTAATTCCTGCGGTATAATTTAGAATATATTTCTTTTACTTGTTAAAAGTAAACTCATTTTCTTTAGCAACATCTTCAAACAGATTTAATATTTAAATCGATCCTTTAGGAACAATTCGAATTCACAAGATTTAGGAAAAACTTGAAGATTCATTTTAATATTTTTAATGTCTATAATTCATATGAAACTAATTAATGAAATTAGCATCGAAAGCGATAAATTGGAAAAAGTGAACGCTTTATAAATGTGAAGAATACACCCAGAAGTACAAAATTTGTCTTAAAATAAAAGAAACTTTATTAATAGCGACATTTCTAATAGCATTACCTACACGTGGCTACAGGAGTTTCAATGGCTAATTTTTTTCCAGACCTTCAGTTTTATTTACATAATATTTGGTTACCTGAGGAGTTATAGCGTCTGACAGTCAGTATCTTCTTCCCATCGGGTTTACACTACATTTGAATGATACGATGCGCTAAAAAAACTCAAATATAAATGTCTTTACAGACTGAAAATAAAATATATGTTAAGCGATATTTTATAAGAAATGACTTTTCGAAATATATAATAAATATAATTTTTATAATGATCAAGTTAATTCAAGAAGTTGGACGCACAGGCAAATATTTTTAACACTGTATTACAAATAAAAAATCATATTGTCCATGCAATAAGAAAAATGACCTAATGAATTTGAACGGTTATCGTTTTACATGTGAAGAATATTATTACAAACATAAACAACTTTCTTTTAATCTTACCAACAAAGTATCCATTATCATTTTTATAGTAATAATTAAAAAGAGTAGAATTCATACTATTAATGTTCGAGATATAAAACTATATTGTAAAATGGATCATCTCAAGAATTCCACCCATTTCAATTGAGTTTACATTGATACCGTGATCAAACAAAAACAAATCAAAAATTATAATATAGCGATAATTAAGAAAAAGAAAAGTAACACGGCCTGTCATAGAAACAAGAAAAGTAAAGAAACGAAAAATTTGAATATTAATATAAAATCAACAATTTACCAGTTCCATGGAAAAAAATAAATAGAAATTGTACAAAAGTAAAAAAATTCAGAGAAAAAATTATTGTGTATATAGACTGTAACTATATTCTGTATTGTAACTAGTCTTAAAAATAAAATACATATATTATAGTTCTAAAAAAACAGACACTTTTCATAAAGAATAAAATAAAAAAAAAAAACAATTCTAATTTATTGGTTAACATTACAAGATAAACTGCATTCAAATTTTTAACTTGTATAAAAAGAAGAAAGAGCTTGTCAAAAAATGTATTTGTAAATATTTTTTACAATAAGTTATGTGCCAAATATGTGTAAATTTAAATTTATTTTAATGAATGGTTTTAAATTATTCTCATTACATTACATTTTATGATTGTAATAGGTACTAGAAGACTGTTTCATAATGAACGGTGTAAGATGTAGATAAATGAAAAAACTTTCTACTATTAAAGATTTGTAATCGAGAAGTTTTTATTTTAATAATTATTGAAAGTTGGATATTTAAAAACAATTCCTTATGAAAATATATTATTTAACTTTTACAGTACATTCAAAAGATTTGGACTTTGAACAGCTAATGAATGATTTTAATAGTAAAATTAAAATCGAATCAAACAATTCAAGTAGTCATGTGAATATTTACAACCACCTATCTTGGGTACCAGTAGTCACTAAATATAATACAATTAAAAGAACAGAAATTAATACTAATAAGATATGAATTCTTATTGATTGTGAAGTTTTTAGATGAAAAACAGTAAGATGTATTGTACTTCGACGTTACAACGAGAGGATTTATCGTTCTTTTCTAGGCCTTTATTATTAGACAATTAAATATATATCGCTTTTATTTTTTTTTTTTTTATAAATATGACAAAAACTTTAAATTTAAATAAATAATAATAATAAATAAATCACAAAACGTATATATAAATAGATTATTTGGTAAAAATTGGTCAAAACGCCATTGACGACGTTCGTTACCGCGTTATAATCCTCAACAGATATTTATATTAAGGATTTTAATTTTTAGTATTCTGATGTCTACTCAACATATTTCAATTGGTCTTAATATGTAATATTTTTTAAATTAATCTTTTTTTTAATAAAATTAGTCTTGTCTATTATTGAAATATTTCTCCAATCAATCTCACGTTTACATTCTTAGGAGTATGAAAAAACGATTGAGAAATTGTTTGTAAATTTTTTTCATTCATTTATTCGGGTAAACGAATGGAGTGTTTCGTTTCTTATGTATGTAGTGCAGCAGTTATTATTATTATTATTATTATTTATCTTACACGCAACAGTAGTATCACATTTTTTGGTACAATCTTTCCCAATATTTATTATCCTTTTCAATATTTTATTAATAATAGGAACAATCCATCCGTATGACATATTTTTAAGGCTATATGAGCAATTCAAAAAGAATGTTTTGATACGCATATCGTCATGTGGTATGTATCATTATTGATTTTGGTTATGTTAGTTAAAAATGTAATTTTTTCGTGCCTCTTTTTTAGGTAATTTTTTAGTAAATACGGAGGATAGTTATTTTCTAAAAATATTAATTTTATCAACAAAATATTGTTGTTATGTAATTTTTTGTCCGAAAGTAAAATGATTCAATCCAAAGCCTTTATATTATGTTTACTTTTTGTATAGACGTCTAAATTATAGAAAAAGTAAAGGTCTCATAAAACAATATGTATGATGATAAATAGTAGGGAAGACTTAGGAACTAAATATTAACATAATTTATTGAAATATGTATATTTATTGTCAGATAATCTATTATATTTCATAAATCTGATAGTCTATTGAAAATTGTATAGAATCCAGCAAAAAAATTAAAGAATAAGTTCCTGCCAAGTAGAAATATAATGCGCATTAAGCATACGTTAGTTATATAACTTTTATTAATGATAACTTTTTTAATATTAATGGTCACTGCTACATCCTTCTCCTTATCAAGTTCATTCATCCTGCTCCTATTGATTCATTCGAGTTACAATGAATCAAAAAATAGCAAAGCGCAATGTTTGTGAGTTTTCACCCTTTTATATCAATGACACTAACTTATACTAAAAATCTCGGCATTCTATACAAGTATTATTAAATTAAGAATGGCTCGCAATATATAATAGTTTCAATCGGAATCTCTGTCTTTCAGATTTGGAAATAACGTATTGTTTACTCTATTAATAGATTACGAACCAGTATGAATTGATTCAATTTTGATCAGTACGGGGTCATTATTTACTTGAATCAAGCGATGATTGTACCATTTTAAACTCTTTATTACGAGACACATAGTTTTTCAAGAAAACAGTATACATGGTCTATCCCCGAAATAACGAGTTTTTTTTTTTATTTTGCGACTATTGGTCGTAGCGACTTAGGATGGATCTTAAAATTCAGAGAAAGCCTTTTTTCCATTTGTCCCTTTTTTTTTATTTTTTCGATAATTTGAACAGGTAGGATTTTACTTCGCGTGAAGGGTGTTTTTCGATTTTTTGACACGGCGATTAGTGGAAAAACGCTACGCGATAATGCTTCGTTTATAAATTATATAAAAAAAAAACATTTACCTTTTTTAATAAAATATTATCTATTATTGAACTTATAAACAGTTTGAAATAAAAATTTAAAATTTTTCAAAATAATTTCCTCCTGTATCAACGCATTTACGAAGAGGAGTTTTCCAGCTCTCAAAAGCAGCCTGAATCTCCTCAACTTTGATATTTATACAAACTTTTCGCATTTCTAAATATTTTTACATTATATTGTGCACCGTAGATCGCATTAAATTCATTTTTTCTGTGATTACTTTAATTGTTAATCGACGATCTGAATTTAAAATTTTTATCACATTTCTAGCGATTAGTACGCTTTTTGGGTATCCAGATGGAGACTCGACGATGATCTTTTACCAATTCTCTTTAAAAGCTCTGTACCATTTTTCACATTGCGATTTTGACATACAATTATCTTTATAAGCCAATTTTAACATTTTAAATGTTTCCACACTGTTTTTTTAAGTTTCAAACAAAATTTTATAGCGTAATGCTATTCTACTAATAGCTTCAGCGCGCCGTGTCAAAAAATCGAAAAATACCCTTCGTGCGAAGTAAAATCCTGCCTCTTCAAATTATCTAAAAAACAAAAAAAGGGACAAATTGAAAAAGGCTTTCTCTGCATTTTAAGACCCCTTCAAAGTCACTACGACCAATAGTTGCAAAATAAAAAAAAAACTCGATACTTCAAGGACAGACCATGTATATTAAGTCAATGAATTTCCTATGTAAGTTTCAAATAATCTATAGAAATCGGGCTTTCGTTGGTACTTGAGCTTTAGTGATTTAACTATAAATTATTTACCTATTAGTTAGCTTGAATTTAATAATGAGAGTAGTGTATGACTTCAATTAAACATATTTCTTACAGAGGATTCAGTTTGATTTTGTTCATTCCTTTCTTTTGTATTAATTTTAAGATGTTAGTCAATATAAGCAAATATGGTTTGAATTTTTTTAAATTTATTACTATAAAAAAATAAATGAACAAGGATAACAATACTAAAAATTTAAAAAAATAGTTTTTGGAAGAGTTTTATAAATATTTGAGCGTTTTTTAATGAGATTCCATCACATGTCTTTAGTCATTTTTAATTGTACTAAATTTGGAATATTTATGTAATATTTTACGTGCTGTTATTAATAGAAAATAAAAATTATTACATGATTCTCTAAATATAATAAATTTGAACATCAATATCCACGTTTCATTTTTAAATATTTATTTTCATGATTTTAATTTTTAAAATATTTTTTATTGGTGAATTAATGAATGAGCAACATCAACAACAACCATAATATTATTGAAAATAATTTTTATTGTAATTATGATTATAATAATAGTTGATATTCTACGTATTATTATACTTACTACATCATATAAAACTCAAATGGTAACTTCGTACAGAATAAAATAATAAACAAAAGACGATTAGTATAGCTTTTCTGCGAACAGAAAATAGTTAGTGCTTTATTTAGAACAAAATTTATTTTTTACTTGTTACAGTAAATTAAAACCATCTTATATTATTATTGTTTATATATATTCTTTTGATTTTTCTTACTATTAGAAAATTTATTAATTTCGTAGCAGACTTCCCAGCAATTTAAATACGCTATTGTGTAGTGATTTTTTATGCATTGATTGGCTGTGTTTATGCAACAACAAATTTTATAATGTGAAGTATTATCAAGTTTTATTTAATACATTTTTGGTTTTATGATCCATAATTATTCATTTTCATTGTTTTTTTATTTTTATTATTATTTCATAATGTATCGATAACTTTACTCTAACTTTTTTTTAATAGTGGTTTTTTAAATGTTCATTAATTTAATTTTAAACGTTAATAAAACATTTGTAAAAGCATTTATCAGTACAGGAATACATTAACGTAATTATTAACAAAAATGTTTTTTTATTATATATTGATAACTATGTTTATACCTATTAACTATGAATAATAATACAATATTAATAAAATAGAAATAATGCCTAAAACGTCAAAGACATCAAAATGAAATTTTCTCATGTTTTTAGCTGCTTATATAATAATATTTTTTTCATTCAATTTTTTATCTTTGATTTATCATCGTATCAATTATGAGTATTGTATTTTACAATAATAATTTTTTAATATTTTTATACATGTTTATGAATCTCGTAAAGAAAAAGATGAAGAACAATTGTTCATCTTAACGTTATGAAAATAATAGTTTTGATCTAAGATTATGGCATCTAATAAATTATGTTTTTAATAAATTTGGATTTTTTTTTCTATCAAGTCTGGCATTTTGTTTGCCATTAAATTTTAAAAACCCTTTAATAAAAGAATTCATTGAAAAATGCTTATCAATAATACAATAAATTTGGTTACTCCATATGTGATTCAATGATTTTGTTATGTTCACTTTTTACCAAGTAAATATTACTAATAATATTTTCGAGTATTTTATTTTTGAATACTTTATCCAGTATAACTGAATGTTTCTTATAAAATATTTTTTTTAAAATGTAATACTACCTAAATAATATATATTTGAGTTTATTTTTATACTTCTTTGTAAAATTGTTTTTAGAAGGCTGCTCATTATTGGAAAGTTTTTATATTAGGAATTCATATCTTGAGTTGAAACGAATTGGGAGGGGTTGGAAGCTTCTTAAGTGTGATCAATACGGATTCTTTGTTATCGCCAGCGATACTCAACCTTTTTTGTGAGCAATATTTTTTAATCATAAATAGTAATATAAAATTTAAAGTTAATTTAAATTAATTATAGTTGTTTTTATAACAGTGAAATTTAAATATATAATATGTATATAATATGTAAATGTAAATTATTATGCGTATATCATAACAAAATTTATCTTATTTTTATAAAAGCATTTAATTTTTCAAATGTTTTAAATTAATAAATGTAAATTTAATTGTAATTTGTTTATCTTTTATATATATAATTGTATTTGTAATTATAAAGAATTTAATTTAATTAATTTCTATTCAAACGTATTTAATTGGTATATGATTCAAATGTGATTATACAAATTTTTAATTCGTATAATTCATGTCGTATAAATATGTGGTATATTATTTATGATGACATATATTTAGAATATATTAACGGGAATATGTATATAATGATCACAATTTATTTTGCCTTATAACTATTTGTAACAATTCTAATTATCTAGACTTATAAGTATGGATAAGATTAATTATGTATACATTTATTTAACATAATTATATAATAATATTTTAATACTAAATCAATGTTTATGTACTTAAATTTCAATTAATTGATATATAAAATAAAAAAAAGATCTTTTTTCTTTAATTCAAAAAATTTTTGATATTTAATTTATTCGATACTTTTTTACTAAAATATTAAAAAAATTATTTTGTTGATAATATATAAATTGATATTTAAAATTCTAATTATAATAATTTATAACATAAACAATTTTTTAAAAATTTTATCAATGTTTAATAATTAAATATTATATTAAAATCTATTAATATTGATAATATTTTGTTTTTATATTAAGAACAATTTTAAATAATTATAAATGTTTGTTTTATAAATTAATTATATTGTGCTTTATATTCATTATTCATACTTAAAATAAATACATTTTTAATTTGATAAAACATAAATTTAAATTTACAATTAGTTAATTTTAAAATAATGGATTGAGTAAGGGAACTTTTAGTATTATTAAACTTTTACTAATAATTATCAAGAAAAAATACTTTTATTTTATTATAATATTATGTACTATAATATTAATTTCATTTTTAATAAAAAATAAACCTATTTTTACTAAAAAATTTGTATTTTTTTTAATTATATTATTTATACAATTTGTATAATTTAATACGTACTACATTTATATAATTTAAAATTGAATATGAAATTAATTTTGTATAAAAATCAATTGAATTAAAATTGCTTCACTTAATAGATTTAATTTGAATACCTTAATTAATGTGAAATTTTTTAAACTTTTTAATATTTGTAATTTTATATCAAAGAAATAAAAGTACAAATATTAATATTTAAAAGTATTAAATATTTAAAATATAATTTAATTTGGTTATTTGAACTAAAAATAAACTAATATTTTTTTAAAATTATAAAAACTATATTTTAATGAAGTTTTTCAAGAAGGAATTATACTATAGTAAATAAAAAATAAAAATTATCATGATGATACAATTATCGTAATTTTTTATCCTAAATAAAAATTAATACTCTGTGAGATTATAAGTGAAAAAAAAGAAATGTATCTTTGTCGCGGTTTCTGTTTCTCTCTCTCTCTCTCTCTCTCTCTCTCTCTCTCTTTCTCTCTCTCTGTTTCTGATCTTTTGTATAATGTGTGGGAATATATTTAACAATATGAATATAAATAATTTGATAAATTTTAAACTGAATTAACATTTTTTTATAAATACAAAGTTATAATAATTACCTTATCACAATTAATTGTTAATGCAATTCATAAAATATTATGAGGTCAGGTTTCGTGAATAGTAAAATATTAAATAGAATTTTTGAGTTTAAATTTTATTTTTCATCAATAGATTCGTTGTTTATTATGAATTATTTTTTTTGTTACGGAATTTCTAAAATCATATTCTTTTCATAATTGAGTTTTTTATCATTAATTGAAAATTTTATTTTCTAATTTTATACAATGTTATTAAAATTATAAAACAGCATATAATATTAAACAAAGTAATTTAATTGCTCAACCACACGCAAACATTAATAATTTTTTCATTTAATATAGCTTTTATTACATTTTATTTCTTCTTTACACACATAGTTAGTAATAATAAAGCAATTGTTTTTATTAATTTTTTATGTGCTTATTTATATTCCATCTACACTTTATATTTTTGGATATATTTATTTCATTAAATATTAATCATATAATATATTCAAATTTTTTTAATTGGATTTCCTAATAATTTTTGGTTTTCACTAGGTATAGTTAATTTATTGTACTTTTTTTTTTTGTAATATAAAAATGTGTACAAAATTGATTGAAGCTATATTTAATATAAAAGTAATATCACAATTGTTGCATTGGTAAGAAATGTCTCATGTGTGTGATGATAATTGATAACATTAATGATATTATAATTGTATTTTATAAAATACATCTTTCTAAGCTTTTCAATGTGAATATCAAGTAAGATAAAAGCATATATATTAAAATTTATGATATTAATTTTTTAAAAAAATATGTTATCAATTATGTTTTTTCGATGAACACTATTGATTTAATTTTTATATTTCACAATAGAACCTTATTTTTATTGTTGTATAATATTTTTGATAAAAATTGCCTAGAACTGTTGATGATCTATTTTATAATTTCATACATATCTACTTAATGTTTTTTTAAATAAATCAAAAATAATATGTGAATGTTTAAAGATAAATACACGTCTAAGATTTTTTTAAAGACAACATTTTTTCATTCTGATTAAATTAAATATCTGCAGAATAAAATACTTATTGCTCGTATAAAATAATAAAATAATTATAAATATTTTATGTAATTTCTGTATAAATATCATTCAAATTTATAGGAATAATAATAATGTATAATAATGAGCATGAAAACATTTCAGCTTTTATTGCATAGATTAAACAATATAATATTTATACTAAAAATGAATCATTATGTAATTAACATAAATATCAGGTTATTCAAGAAAATTGGTTATGATTTATTTGAATAATATGTAAAAATTAATTTTTTTTTTTTATTTATTAATTTTTCTTTATTATCAATCTCTATATGTAACATTAAATTTACAATCTTTTTGTCATCATGTAGTTTTAGTAAATTCGTACATAAAAATATTAATATATTTATTTTTTATTTATTTTATGAAATTAATATATAATGTACATGTGATTTGAATAAAATATCAGAGTCGTATTTGTATTAATTTCAATATAACGTTTATTAGTTTAGTAATTGAAATTAAATTCAAATAACTAGGATTCAATTGTCTTTATACATTGAATTCGTTTAAATTTGTTGGTACATTGTTAGTCAATGATGCTCAATCGTAGTTAAATGAGCTAGAAACTCAAAAAAATTTATTATTGTAATAGATTAGCACTTAGATTTAGGCTAATACTACAGTAATAAAAACTATTTATTCCTCTATCAAAAATGTAAGTTCATTAAAAATTATAAATGTTTACAACAAAGTAATATTAATTGGAAATAATTCTGTTTGTAGGAGAATATAAGTATATCAATTTTTGTCTGTAATTTTAGCATTTATTATTAATTTACAAATAACTACTATTTAAATTTAATCAATCCAAAGATTTGAATATATTAAATATTAATATATTTGTATACATGTAGATAATAATAAACATCACAAAATTTCAATAATTCAGATAAATAAAGATTATTTTGTTATTTTTATGATTGATATTAATATTTTTTTAAGAAAAGTATTCTATGTAATTGTGTAAAATTTTGAAATTATAATCTTATCAATTTATAATATGGAAAATATTTCATTTAATACTATTTATATTTAAAAATTTAATTGAAAATAAATTTGTTATAATTAAATTATAGTATAAATAGTAAATTAATTTCAGTTTATTGTTAATTTATATGATGAAAAAGTAAAATTATATAAATATATGTTTTGATGAGTGAAGCTAAAGTTCCTCGTGGGTGTATGTGTTTATTTTCTTTATAATACAATTTTATAATTTGTTTAATAATAAACACTACACTCATAAGAAACTTTAGCTTCAGTCTTCGATTCATAATGGAGGATGTATTTTTAATTCTTTAAATAAATACATGTTGTTAAAAAAAAGGCTTAAGCCTCACAATTGACTGGAAGTAATTAAAAAATTTTATTATCATAATGACTTTGAATCAATATCAAAGCAAATAAGAAATATTTAAAATACCTAAAGCGTTAACATATAATCTGGAATAAAATGATAAGACAACATAGTAAGTATAATAGTAAGTAGTAGAACAAAAATATATGAGAAGAGAGAGAAATATTTTAATATGATTACATTTACAGTAATTAATATACATCTAATAAGATAAAACAATGATATATAATTCGAACACACACTCGCTTGCACGTAACAAATATTCAAATATAAAGATTATGAATACCCTGGACAAAAAAAAATCAAACCACTTTTATACATTACTATATAAATTAAAAAAGTACTTTTATATTAAATTTTCAAGTACTTGGTAACATTTTAATTTCTCCTTTTTATCTTAATCTTGAATTTTAGTATTAGAGCACATACAACAACAATAGTTAATAAAAATTAAATAACTTTTAAATTATATTTTATTTAAAATAACAAATATTTTAAAATAAAAATATGGTTCAATGTTATTTAAAATATAATTCAAAAAAGTATACGTTTCTTGTAAATCAAACCTTGACGATCCGACTTGTATTTAATTGATTTTCATGATTCCTGTTTATCGATCTATGTGTTCTTTTACATTGTTAATTTGACTCGTCGGTTGTTTTTCCCCTCTTGTATCTTTACAAGTTTTCTTATTAAACATCAATGATTGTTTTGATATTTTAGATACAAATAAATACAACGCAACAATTAAACAATGAACATTTTTAATATTGTATAGATTAAATTTTTCATAAACATTCATCATCGATAGTCTATTAATGTATTAATATTATTTTCAATATTACATTACAAATGAATATTTAATGAATTTTTTATGGCATGTCTTTAGACTATTTAACAGAAATTGAATCAAACAATTAATTTAAAATTAGCTTGTCCTTTTTAAGAAGAAGCTTATTGCAACCTGTTGCATTCTACAGATAGAAGACAAAGAGAAAAGGGTAGATAGCATTTTCACAAGGTTGAAAATGAAGTGGCAACAGATTAGTGTGGTGATGACGGTGAAAGGGAACTGAGATGCTGTGAGCTGGCAATTAAGCCATCAACCTTTAATGAATGAACTCGTTGGGCAACATTCCAACCCCACAAGCCCCATTAGTTAACTAACCCCGAGTTATTTGCATGTCTCTTTCAACGAGGGGAGTACTGAGATTCGTCGACACAATTACAACCAAGTTTATGAGCAGGTAGTTAAAGGCTTAAAGTTGAGGAAATCTTAAACTATTAACCTCTAATTACTAAAATTACAATAATGTTAATTAATGCAATAAAGTTAAGAGTTAACAATTACAAATATTATATGCTTAAACAACATTTCTTTGATAAAATTTATAAATTTAAATAAAATATTTATTCATTTTAATAAATTAAAAAAAAGCACATTGTATTTTATAAACATGTACTTAAGAAAAATGAGGAAAAAAAGATATAATAAATATATGTTACAAAATTAAATTATGCAGTGATTAATAAATTATTATTCATTTGACTAAAAATGACAATCTCAATAAAAATTTGTAACATAATAAACAAAATCTCATTTACAAAACCTAATTATTGATATTAAACAATATTTAATGATATTATCATACTGTCTTAGTGACATAAAAGTAACAAATAATAATAAAAAAAATAATATTGGATAACTCATATATGGTTAACGAATTGATATAAAAATAATAGAAAATAAGTATTATCTTGATATAGTAAATCATATTTTTAAAATGTAAACTTAAATAGATATATTAAGGATAAAACAAATTAAAATATACAAAAAAGTTTTGCATAACATAGCGATATCATAATAAATACCAACCAACAAAACAATTATAAATATAAAAGTAGAATTATTCAATTATTTACAAAAAATATTATTTCAAAATATGTGTTTAAATCAATGTTTACAAACAAAGTAAAAACACAAAAACATCCTAGCATTTTAAAATAATTTGCTAACATTAGGGCTATCAAGGGAAAATTTCATTTTGATGTCTTTGACGTTTTAGGCATTATTTCTATTTTATTAATATTGTATTATTATTCATAGTTAATAGGTATAAACATAGTTATCAATATATAATAAAAAAACATTTTTGTTAATAATTACGTTAATGTATTCCTGTACTGATAAATGCTTTTACAAATGTTTTATTAACGTTTAAAATTAAATTAATGAACATTTAAAAAACCACTATTAAAAAAAAGTTAGAGTAAAGTTATCGATACATTATGAAATAATAATAAAAATAAAAAAACAATGAAAATGAATAATTATGGATCATAAAACCAAAAATGTATTAAATAAAACTTGATAATACTTCACATTATAAAATTTGTTGTTGCATAAACACAGCCAATCAATGCATAAAAAATCACTACACAATAGCGTATTTAAATTGCTGGGAAGTCTGCTACGAAATTAATAAATTTTCTAATAGTAAGAAAAATCAAAAGAATATATATAAACAATAATAATATAAGATGGTTTTAATTTACTGTAACAAGTAAAAAATAAATTTTGTTCTAAATAAAGCACTAACTATTTTCTGTTCGCAGAAAAGCTATACTAATCGTCTTTTGTTTATTATTTTATTCTGTACGAAGTTACCATTTGAGTTTTATATGATGTAGTAAGTATAATAATACGTAGAATATCAACTATTATTATAATCATAATTACAATAAAAATTATTTTCAATAATATTATGGTTGTTGTTGATGTTGCTCATTCATTAATTCACCAATAAAAAATATTTTAAAAATTAAAATCATGAAAATAAATATTTAAAAATGAAACGTGGATATTGATGTTCAAATTTATTATATTTAGAGAATCATGTAATAATTTTTATTTTCTATTAATAACAGCACGTAAAATATTACATAAATATTCCAAATTTAGTACAATTAAAAATGACTAAAGACATGTGATGGAATCTCATTAAAAAACGCTCAAATATTTATAAAACTCTTCCAAAAACTATTTTTTTAAATTTTTAGTATTGTTATCCTTGTTCATTTATTTTTTTATAGTAATAAATTTAAAAAAATTCAAACCATATTTGCTTATATTGACTAACATCTTAAAATTAATACAAAAGAAAGGAATGAACAAAATCAAACTGAATCCTCTGTAAGAAATATGTTTAATTGAAGTCATACACTACTCTCATTATTAAATTCAAGCTAACTAATAGGTAAATAATTTATAGTTAAATCACTAAAGCTCAAGTACCAACGAAAGCCCGATTTCTATAGATTATTTGAAACTTACATAGGAAATTCATTGACTTAATATACATGGTCTGTCCTTGAAGTATCGAGTTTTTTTTTTATTTTGCAACTATTGGTCGTAGTGACTTTGAAGGGGTCTTAAAATGCAGAGAAAGCCTTTTTCAATTTGTCCCTTTTTTTGTTTTTTAGATAATTTGAAGAGGCAGGATTTTACTTCGCACGAAGGGTATTTTTCGATTTTTTGACACGGCGCGCTGAAGCTATTAGTAGAATAGCATTACGCTATAAAATTTTGTTTGAAACTTAAAAAAACAGTGTGGAAACATTTAAAATGTTAAAATTGGCTTATAAAGATAATTGTATGTCAAAATCGCAATGTGAAAAATGGTACAGAGCTTTTAAAGAGAATTGGTAAAAGATCATCGTCGAGTCTCCATCTGGATACCCAAAAAGCGTACTAATCGCTAGAAATGTGATAAAAATTTTAAATTCAGATCGTCGATTAACAATTAAAGTAATCACAGAAAAAATGAATTTAATGCGATCTACGGTGCACAATATAATGTAAAAATATTTAGAAATGCGAAAAGTTTGTATAAATATCAAAGTTGAGGAGATTCAGGCTGCTTTTGAGAGCTGGAAAACTCCTCTTCGTAAATGCGTTGATACAGGAGGAAATTATTTTGAAAAATTTTAAATTTTTATTTCAAACTGTTTATAAGTTCAATAATAGATAATATTTTATTAAAAAAGGTAAATGTTTTTTTTTTATATAATTTATAAACGAAGCATTATCGCGTAGCGTTTTTCCACTAATCGCCGTGTCAAAAAATCGAAAAACACCCTTCACGCGAAGTAAAATCCTACCTGTTCAAATTATCGAAAAAATAAAAAAAAAGGGACAAATGGAAAAAAGGCTTTCTCTGAATTTTAAGATCCATCCTAAGTCGCTACGACCAATAGTCGCAAAATAAAAAAAAAAACTCGTTATTTCGGGGATAGACCATGTATACTGTTTTCTTGAAAAACTATGTGTCTCGTAATAAAGAGTTTAAAATGGTACAATCATCGCTTGATTCAAGTAAATAATGACCCCGTACTGATCAAAATTGAATCAATTCATACTGGTTCGTAATCTATTAATAGAGTAAACAATACGTTATTTCCAAATCTGAAAGACAGAGATTCCGATTGAAACTATTATATATTGCGAGCCATTCTTAATTTAATAATACTTGTATAGAATGCCGAGATTTTTAGTATAAGTTAGTGTCATTGATATAAAAGGGTGAAAACTCACAAACATTGCGCTTTGCTATTTTTTGATTCATTGTAACTCGAATGAATCAATAGGAGCAGGATGAATGAACTTGATAAGGAGAAGGATGTAGCAGTGACCATTAATATTAAAAAAGTTATCATTAATAAAAGTTATATAACTAACGTATGCTTAATGCGCATTATATTTCTACTTGGCAGGAACTTATTCTTTAATTTTTTTGCTGGATTCTATACAATTTTCAATAGACTATCAGATTTATGAAATATAATAGATTATCTGACAATAAATATACATATTTCAATAAATTATGTTAATATTTAGTTCCTAAGTCTTCCCTACTATTTATCATCATACATATTGTTTTATGAGACCTTTACTTTTTCTATAATTTAGACGTCTATACAAAAAGTAAACATAATATAAAGGCTTTGGATTGAATCATTTTACTTTCGGACAAAAAATTACATAACAACAATATTTTGTTGATAAAATTAATATTTTTAGAAAATAACTATCCTCCGTATTTACTAAAAAATTACCTAAAAAAGAGGCACGAAAAAATTACATTTTTAACTAACATAACCAAAATCAATAATGATACATACCACATGACGATATGCGTATCAAAACATTCTTTTTGAATTGCTCATATAGCCTTAAAAATATGTCATACGGATGGATTGTTCCTATTATTAATAAAATATTGAAAAGGATAATAAATATTGGGAAAGATTGTACCAAAAAATGTGATACTACTGTTGCGTGTAAGATAAATAATAATAATAATAATAATAACTGCTGCACTACATACATAAGAAACGAAACACTCCATTCGTTTACCCGAATAAATGAATGAAAAAAATTTACAAACAATTTCTCAATCGTTTTTTCATACTCCTAAGAATGTAAACGTGAGATTGATTGGAGAAATATTTCAATAATAGACAAGACTAATTTTATTAAAAAAAAGATTAATTTAAAAAATATTACATATTAAGACCAATTGAAATATGTTGAGTAGACATCAGAATACTAAAAATTAAAATCCTTAATATAAATATCTGTTGAGGATTATAACGCGGTAACGAACGTCGTCAATGGCGTTTTGACCAATTTTTACCAAATAATCTATTTATATATACGTTTTGTGATTTATTTATTATTATTATTTATTTAAATTTAAAGTTTTTGTCATATTTATAAAAAAAAAAAAAATAAAAGCGATATATATTTAATTGTCTAATAATAAAGGCCTAGAAAAGAACGATAAATCCTCTCGTTGTAACGTCGAAGTACAATACATCTTACTGTTTTTCATCTAAAAACTTCACAATCAATAAGAATTCATATCTTATTAGTATTAATTTCTGTTCTTTTAATTGTATTATATTTAGTGACTACTGGTACCCAAGATAGGTGGTTGTAAATATTCACATGACTACTTGAATTGTTTGATTCGATTTTAATTTTACTATTAAAATCATTCATTAGCTGTTCAAAGTCCAAATCTTTTGAATGTACTGTAAAAGTTAAATAATATATTTTCATAAGGAATTGTTTTTAAATATCCAACTTTCAATAATTATTAAAATAAAAACTTCTCGATTACAAATCTTTAATAGTAGAAAGTTTTTTCATTTATCTACATCTTACACCGTTCATTATGAAACAGTCTTCTAGTACCTATTACAATCATAAAATGTAATGTAATGAGAATAATTTAAAACCATTCATTAAAATAAATTTAAATTTACACATATTTGGCACATAACTTATTGTAAAAAATATTTACAAATACATTTTTTGACAAGCTCTTTCTTCTTTTTATACAAGTTAAAAATTTGAATGCAGTTTATCTTGTAATGTTAACCAATAAATTAGAATTGTTTTTTTTTTTTATTTTATTCTTTATGAAAAGTGTCTGTTTTTTTAGAACTATAATATATGTATTTTATTTTTAAGACTAGTTACAATACAGAATATAGTTACAGTCTATATACACAATAATTTTTTCTCTGAATTTTTTTACTTTTGTACAATTTCTATTTATTTTTTTCCATGGAACTGGTAAATTGTTGATTTTATATTAATATTCAAATTTTTCGTTTCTTTACTTTTCTTGTTTCTATGACAGGCCGTGTTACTTTTCTTTTTCTTAATTATCGCTATATTATAATTTTTGATTTGTTTTTGTTTGATCACGGTATCAATGTAAACTCAATTGAAATGGGTGGAATTCTTGAGATGATCCATTTTACAATATAGTTTTATATCTCGAACATTAATAGTATGAATTCTACTCTTTTTAATTATTACTATAAAAATGATAATGGATACTTTGTTGGTAAGATTAAAAGAAAGTTGTTTATGTTTGTAATAATATTCTTCACATGTAAAACGATAACCGTTCAAATTCATTAGGTCATTTTTCTTATTGCATGGACAATATGATTTTTTATTTGTAATACAGTGTTAAAAATATTTGCCTGTGCGTCCAACTTCTTGAATTAACTTGATCATTATAAAAATTATATTTATTATATATTTCGAAAAGTCATTTCTTATAAAATATCGCTTAACATATATTTTATTTTCAGTCTGTAAAGACATTTATATTTGAGTTTTTTTAGCGCATCGTATCATTCAAATGTAGTGTAAACCCGATGGGAAGAAGATACTGACTGTCAGACGCTATAACTCCTCAGGTAACCAAATATTATGTAAATAAAACTGAAGGTCTGGAAAAAAATTAGCCATTGAAACTCCTGTAGCCACGTGTAGGTAATGCTATTAGAAATGTCGCTATTAATAAAGTTTCTTTTATTTTAAGACAAATTTTGTACTTCTGGGTGTATTCTTCACATTTATAAAGCGTTCACTTTTTCCAATTTATCGCTTTCGATGCTAATTTCATTAATTAGTTTCATATGAATTATAGACATTAAAAATATTAAAATGAATCTTCAAGTTTTTCCTAAATCTTGTGAATTCGAATTGTTCCTAAAGGATCGATTTAAATATTAAATCTGTTTGAAGATGTTGCTAAAGAAAATGAGTTTACTTTTAACAAGTAAAAGAAATATATTCTAAATTATACCGCAGGAATTACTGACAAAATGCCTAAATGTTATAGTCATTTTTTCCTCCAAGAGTTTTGTTGTGTACCATAGAAAGATTTCTGAATTGCAGATTAAAGTGAGAACTGATACTGTTACTGTTTATATTTAATTTAAATAAAAAATCAGTTCTGTTATTGATGAACTTGCAATGACTTATAATCTTACCATAGTGAATCCAATGAAATAAAGTGTGCTCTCTAGTAATAAGGTGTTGATTAATAGAGAACGATTGAAATGATACTTAAACTTGCACGAACATCTATCACCAAGCAATTTAATATTTTGCTATCCAATTTTAATTCTGTAACAATTGCTGCAACTTCGATGACTCAATTAATTCAAATTCCTACTTTCAAAAATAATATCTTACCTAATGCCTTTGTAACTTTTCAAGCAGGTAATACAATTACTTTCACTGCATATATACTTTTCGATTGATATCCCAAGGAGTTTCATGAAATTGAACATATTGGTCAAATTTTAATGCTGAAATGATACACTGATATTGTGACGATTTGGGAACTTGATAGCAATATCAGTATCGCCAAAAATGGAATGATCGTTTGTTTTAAATCGTTCTACTATCCTAAGTATTTGATTTCATTATGTTTCAGAAATTGTCGACAGGTGTTCTGAAAAATATAATTCATTGGTAAAACTACCATAATTCGTAGCTTTAAACTTAGCTGTTGCTGAATAATTAACTACAGGAAAAATTAACTACAATTACACTAATTTACTATCATCGTACTCTCATATTTATAAAGGCTCTCGATTCTTATGCTTTTGTAACTTTATAACATTTTTATTTGTAACATGTAGTGATCGATTGTGTACAATATACTGTTCCGAATGCTTTAGAAGTTTTAATCGACAGAATCAAATACGACTTAACAAAATTGTTTTAGCAAAACTGAGATTATATTTGTTACTGCAACATCATTGTATTTACTTGAATAGAAGTGTTTTCGGCATTTCAAACATAAGTGCATACTTAATAGGCAAAAAAGTTTATGTATGACTTATTATTTTCTAAAATGCCTTTTATGAATCACACTAAATAGATATTATATAATACTAAGTAGATAGAAAATGATAACAATGTTTTCTTTATTTCGATATTCTTCTATTCAAAATCTGACTAGTATTTACAAACGGTATGTAGATGAATATCTTTTTTTTTTTTAATTATTTGAAATTAAATTCTTGAAAATGAACTAAGCTATAATATTTATAATACTAATAATGTTTTTTATAATATTTATCTGTATACAAAAATGATTTTCTTGTAATGTCGTAAAAATTTTATTGCATCTTTTTTTATTTTACTCTAGTGTTGATAATCATTAAAAATGTATCGTATGATGCAATCGATAAAATAAGCATATTAAAACAGTACAATTGCTCATGTTCACTAATGTAATAATTATTAATTTGTTTTTCTATAAATATTGCTAATATATGTTTTTTTTTAAAACATTTCGAAAATCTATTAGAAATTGCTAAATTTTTTTTATCAACGTGATAATTAAATCCAACGATTATTAAAGCTGAGATCTTTATACAACTCCTAATGTTTTGAAGAAGACCGAATGAAAACTTATCACGTACGTTTCATAGATTTTAACTGAAGTTTAGAAGAAATATATATATATATATATATAAGTATATAATAAAATTTTTAAAAGTCTTCAAGAAATAAAATCTATTTCAGTTCCTCAATAATTAAAAACTTATAAATCTAGCTCGTAGTCTCTTCACGGATTTTATAATGTTTCAAAACGTGTATAAACATAATATACCTGGTCTGTATTTTTAGGAATTCTTTCTATTTGCAACTGGCAGCATCAAAGTAAAAAATAATAACTAAATAATAGTGATCTGAAACCATTTAGTATATCTATATTGTAATTAAATGTTTCAATATTTTTCATGAAACTGAGTTCCTATTTTTTGAGAAAATTATTATATCTACCAGCCAAAATATATTATTAAACTATTTTTCAAATAGTATTTATCCACCTTCAGTATTATTTTTGAAGACAAAAAAAACATATTCTTTAGGGTGGCAAAATACATTAGATGATATGAAAAAAATATGATAAAAAGACATAAACAAGAAATATTTCGAGATCCAAAATTGTATATAGTTTCTACCCTCTGGTATAATAAGTGCGCCTTGTTTTAATTTGCAAATTGAATTACTTATAAAATCCTTTAGAATTAATTAAAGTCGTGAATAGTACACGAGTGTCCGATGAATAATGCTTACTATCATCACGGAATGGTTATCTATGAGATGTGCGAAAAATCTACAGATTTTTTTGTACAATTAAATTCGTTAATATTATGAACAATTACAATATAAATATAATGTTTAACTGATCATTTAAATAAAATCTATAAATTTACTATATGTAGCTACAACACTATATTTATTATCTAAACATAAAATTTTCATTTTTTTATAAATAATTTATTATAGTATTTGTTAACGAAAAAAAATAAGACAGTTCTTAAGATTAATAAATATATTAATCATTTTAATTTAAAAAACTCTTATTATAATAATACAAAAATCTTTATTGAAATATTAAATACAACAAATTATTAAATATTACTTAATCGTAATTATTTTTTTTATTGTATTTTTGTACACACATATAATGCATTGATCTCATTTATTTACTTTAAATATACATTTATTTTTTCATTTTATTTTATGCCACATAAGTATTTTACTTTTTATGTATAATAGTTTTATATTTACTATTATATATATTATGTATTTACTCTACTAATATACATCGTCTTATAAATATAAAATATTTCAAACGCATAATTTTTTTAAAAAATTTACAAATCAATAAATAAAAAGCATAATTAATATTTTTTGGATAAATATTTATTAAAATTTTAAATTAATCTAAGTCATAATTTTATGTATAAAAATCATAAAACATTAAAATGTTCTTTATAGATAAATTTAGTATTTAAAAACATTATTAAGAAGATTACATTATTGTATTGTTTAGATTATGTGTATGTATGAAATTCTTTTAATTTTAAATTTGAATTATTATTTTTAAATAAATTTTTTTTTCAAAATTATTTTATATTCTTTAGTTTTTTATAAATAATGTATACAATAAATATATATAAGTAATTTTTCAATTATCAAATAATTTTGATTAAGTCAAAACATAAGCTTTTGAAGTTTGGAATTTTTTTAACCTAAATTTCTGAACTCAACTTAAATTTTAAATAAAACATGCATAATAGAATTTTAATAGCTATTATTCAGAAATGAAAATAATTATTTATCATTAAAATTAATTTTTTCAATATATTATTTTGTCACGCCTTAAATTTTTTAATTCTTAATTTATAGTAAAATTGATGTAAATTAATGTAAAAAGATAAAAGGTTTAATTTAAAAAAAATTACACATATATAAAATCGATATAAAAAAAATATTTAAATTGTCTTCCAACTCATCGATAATATATCGCTTTATTTTCCATTTAAAACATTTATTATTATATAAAACATTTTTACTTGTATAAACAGTATGATAACATGCAATAATTCAAATACTTCATTATAGAAAGAAATCAAAAAATTTTGTTTTTATTCAATTCTTAATTTTTTACAAGAAATATTACGTTCATAATATATTGTATTTTTTTATAAACTTTTAATATATCATACATATTATTATATTTATTATGCAGTTATTTTTTCTTATTTAATAAAATACACCGAGCAAATGAAATATAAAATAAAGTTCTATATTACCCAAATTTCTGTTTCTACAAAAACCAATAATTCTAACATTATGTATCTATAAGCATATGTAACCTTCATACTCATTGAACTTGTATACACATTTGCAGGTATATCGGCTTTGGTTGTCACATATAGTGTGTAATATGCAAAGACCCGCCCTCACGTTTCCTTGGTAACCGTAGAATTTCATAAGAAAGAGAAGCATAATACTTCTCTTAGGTGGAGGAGCGGTAGTTGCGAGAGCAAAGAGGGAGAGGTAAGACGACCAAATCGAGTAGAGAGCGCTAGAGGATGGCACACACTCTTAGAAAATTTGTATAACTACCCCTAAAGGCAGAACGAGTAAAAGGAAGGGGTGCCACATACATCGATCCAAGGAGCCCTCACGTCGAAATTTTCACATTCTTGAAGCTTTTTCGAACATATATCTTTAGAAAATAATGAAAACACATTATTTAATTAATAATTATAAATTTGTTGTTGTCATACTGATAAATTTACTATCTAATATGAAATTCATAAAATTCTTTATATTTAAAATGTAAAAATTATTACAATATTAAATAATGAAATTATTAAAAATATTAAACTGTACTTATTTTACTTCTTGTTAAAAATTATTAAAAGATGTAGTCACACGTTACATGATGTAAAATTATGAAAAATAAAATTAAATATAAAATCATTCATTTAATATTTTTAAATATATTTAATTTTTAATTTGTGTATTAAGAAAATTATTAAATTAGATAATTTATTTATATTAAATTGCATATTATATTTTTTGCCAATGCATTTTATTGAGAAGCTGAAAAAATTTTGTACATTTCACTTTAACATTATACAGTAAACTTTTTTTAAGTAAAAGAATAAAAATTATATAAAAAGAAAAACAATTCTGCGTAGTCAAGAAATTGTGTTGATCGATTTTTTTTTTTATCAATATTAATAAATTTTAAGTAATACTTAAAAAAACTACATTTTTTATTATAATTTTATATTTTTGTAATTAATTATTAAATTAAATCATATTTTTTAAGATATAATATACAAAATTTAAGAACTTGTATTAATGCATAAATTTTCAATTTATACATAATTTCTTAAATAAATAATATTATAACAAAAAAATTAATTGAAAATTCGAAAATGAATTATTTGATGATATTAATTATAAAATTAAATAAATTTTTTAAATTAAATAAACTTAAACTTAGAAATGTTTAGTCTAATTTTATTAATTCACTTTTTTAATTGATATTATTAAATTATTAATCTATAAAATGAAATTGATAATTGAAATAAATTTTGGTATAATATTTATATAAACAAGATTGAATTATATTGATTTAAATTTAAAAATAAATTATTTAATATGTTTAATTACATTCAAATAATATAATCATATATATAAAAATTATAAACAAAAATGAAATATTAAATTAAAAAATCCAACCTGACAGTGAATTTTAGATATATTTATTCATATTGCATATTTATATTACATATTCATTTTGATATCATAAATTCTAGCATAGTTAAAATAATAATATTATAAATTATATGTAATATTTTAGCCATAATATTTATTTTACTAGTTGCAATTAAAAATTTATCTTTAAAAATAACGGTAAATATTACAATTGATTCAAAATAAAACATCAATTAACTTAATTTCTAATATTTAATATTTCAGATTTTATAAATGTTTCTTGAATTACAAATTCATATTAAAACGTTGAAAGAAAGTTATAAATAAGAGCAATCCAAAAGTTACTCAATTCGCTGTAATTCGTTGAATCAAATTTACAGTAAAGTTACATAATATAGATATTTTAAATTTATAAATATTTTTATGTTACTTTTTGTATACTTCTTATAGATATTATATAAATTCGATATATAATATACAATAAACATCACCTAATGAAGATGAAAAGAATCGAATAAATGTTAAGGCATTAACAAAATTTGTATGTTTTTTTAATTTAAATAAATATTCTCATTGATAAATTTTATATAAAAACCATTTTCTCCTCCACAAAACAATCGTATTTGCTTAATTAGATATTATGTAGGGAGATTTTCATTTCAAATAATTTTGAATAAAATGATTTTGTTCACCTGCTATAATTATTTTGCCTATAAAGATAATACCATATTATTTCCAAATATGGTCTCACTAATGTTACTGCTACTAATGTGCTTTAACAATATCAATAATAAATATAAATACTTTTTGTATGTACAAATCTGCATTTGCTATGTTAACATTATGCGTCAAGGACATTTTGGTTTTA
Organism: Eupristina koningsbergeri; assembly: GCA_018907245.1. Lineage (NCBI taxonomy): Eukaryota > Metazoa > Arthropoda > Insecta > Hymenoptera > Agaonidae > Eupristina > Eupristina koningsbergeri. Next base: position 1,250,574 of record JACCHV010000014.1, read on the forward strand.
TTTTTTTTTTTATTTATATTTTTCTTTCTTTGTCTTATTTTTTACATTAAATTTAATTCATTAAATTTTTATTCCCACGCACCAACTTACTCACAATTTTCCGTATGTCTTTCAATATTAATTTTCTTAACAAATATCTGTATTAAATAACTTAAAATATAGGAGAAATACAAAATTTGGTATATTTTTTTATTTTTCCGGTCTTCTCTCCAATCATTTTCTTCTCTAATTTATTTTGATATATTCTCTCCTTTAGAAATGAAAAACTTGCGTACATGTATATTAAACAAAAATACAATGTGGAATACATTCTGAAAAGCTTCGGCAAGGAAAAACTGGTATTTATATATTAATTAAACAAGAATATGTTCGAATTTTTTAATATAATTTACTAAAAATAACACTTTTCTTTTATTTTAGTATATTATTCAAATTATTTACTGCAAAATTTTGGAATATGATAGTCTATTTCTTTATGTTTAGAAATTTGTATAAAAATCTATTATTTATAAGACGTATAAACTTAGAATTTACTTATCTATTTATTATTAAGTATAATCTTAAGCATTTTTTTCGAATTCAATATTTTTATTAAAGTGTAATTTATTATCAATATTAATGCTAAGATATTTTACTATTAGGATTATTTCATACATTACGTTAAAAATATTTAAGTTTAAATTATAACTTTAATTTAATAAGAATGTATAAACATGATTATAATACAATAAAAAAGTTATTTGAAAAAAATTTCCCTTGTACAAATATTTTCTTTACAATTATTATTAATTTTTATTGTATACATCGATCAGATCTCCAACCTTACCACATTTTAACATAATCATAAATAATTTATAATTAGCATATCTAAGACATGTAACATGTACGTATTTGTACATTTTTATTTTACTTCAGTTATGTAGAAATATATGATTATACAATAATACTATTGAATAACAAAATTGATTTTTTTTTTTAAATTCTTTAAAAATGATAATTCTTATCTACATTTTCCTTATAAAACCCAAATAGATAATTACAAACATTTCAAAGATATTATGGTAACAACAACAACAACAAAAACAATAATAATAATAATAACAACAACAATGCCCTTAAAAAATTTCACTTTCTTACTTTAACTAAATTTTTTATAAATACTCATTAAAAATATTTTAAACACATTTTTCCAATTATTAATTATTAACTAGCAGCAATAATACAATTAAGTAAAGATTATTTTTGTAAACGAGAATCAAGAGTATAAAAATTATCGTATATAAAAAAGCAAAAAATAATAATTCTTTCGATGCTTGTTATTCACAAAAATATAAACACAAGATAAATTTTGTACAATTATCGTATTCTTTATGGAGAGTCTAATTTTAAAAAGTAATCATATTGGAAATGATACATATCAAAATAAATTATAATATTGTTAACTGTAGAAAAGACTCAATTTTCGATTCTTTATTTTTTACTAAATTTAAACTTCATTTTGTGTGTAACGGATAATATATTTCAATTTATATTTAAAAAAAATAATTTTTTACGTTTATTTATCTTTGGTTTTCTTTCGTTTTTCAACTTTCTGGATACTGATGATAGAGACAGTATTCCTCTATTATCTACAATACGAACAAAAATTAGAGTCACTAGTTTCCCAACAGTTCTGTAAATTATTTTATACATAAAATTTCTGAGTTTTATTCTTATTTTATTATTTTTATTCTTATATATTTTTCTCAGAAATTTTATTTATAAAACAATATATTTTGAGAAGAAAAAAACCCACTTATCGAAACATTTCTATTAATCAATACTTTTTACAGATCTTTAAGTCTACAAATTAAACCTCAGAATTTATAATATCTAATGTTATTGCTTTTTTTTCTTAAAACAGTTTAGCGAAAAATTAATCAAAATTCATCGCATACCTAGTTTTCGAAAATTTATTAAGCCAATATAGTTAGTTATTCAAAGTTTTCATATATAGGACTTATGAAGCTGAAAAGATTTTCAAGGTCACTATTTTTCGGTTTCATCATCATTTCTGTTAATCATCATTAACAATGGCTTCTTATAATAAATTTGGAGTTGCTTATCATCTATTCTTCATTGATGAATAATCCTAGTGTAGGCATTGTCGTAGTCATGTCATCTCTACATTTCCACACTACTCATCACCAGAACCGAAAATTAAAACCTGAATAACCATTGACCAAGCGTAATTGTGGTGTACATTTAACATTCTTATGAATTTTATTATTTTTATTTTTATTATTTTTATTTATTTTATTAGTTATTAGTTTACTCCTAGACATTTCCAATTATCTCCGTATCAGTCAAAATATATTTAAAATGATTCACACCCTTCATCGCGCTTATTTATTACTCATATATATTACTCAGATGTTACTTTAAAACTCTCATATCCCTATATATTCTGTATATTATCCCTATATACATATATATGTTCTACATATTATTCTACAAATTTCTCTATATTATCGCTGAACATGTTATTCACGAGGTACCACTGATATTTTATATCATTTTATAGTATCTGTGCATTAATTTAAAACTCATATATCATCTATACATTGTATTTTATAAGTACTATTCACGTGTTATACATGTATACATGTTCTGTCCCCAAAGTATCGAATTTTTTTTTCATTTGGTGAATATTGATCGCAGCGATTTGGGAGGGGTCTTAAAATGTAGAAAAAAATCTTTTTCCATTTGTCCCTTTTTTTTGTGATTTCAACAATTAAATGGGGCACGATTTTACTTCGCGCGAAAGGTGTTTTTCGAGTTTTGAATACTGCAATGAAGAATAATGAATAATAGAAATTACTTATAAAAATATTTATGTATTTTCTAAGTATACATTTGTTTAGTAAAATATTTTAAATTAAAATTAAAAGAATAATCGATAATGAACTGATTAAAAATGAAATATTTTAAGAAGTCAGCAAATAAAACATTAGCTCTAACATAATTTCAATTATCAAATTAAAAAATTTATTGTAGTATAAGAATTTAATGTTACCTTTTAAAAATTATAAAAATATTTTTAATTCATAATAATATTGTTACTTATATTGTTGACAAGAATATCCACTTCGACAAAATATAACGAGTAAACAAAATAAAAATATAAAAGATGGCATAAATCTACACAGGTATTGAGATTAAAGAGTTTAATCACAATTTCAAGATTCAAGTGAACAAATCATATCAACTCAGACATATAAATGTCTAAATTATATACAAGTATTTTATTTAATATTGAATAAAACATTTTCTTTTATTAATTATTAAATACATATTAAGTTTAAATCAATTTATTAATTGTTAATTATTTATTTTACTCGCTTCACACATAGTCCAAATCTACATGTATTAGATGTAGATGCAAGGTCGTATTCGTTAATTTTAAATTAATAAATACATAATAATATTAATGTTAAAAACGGATATAAATTCACGATTTATAACTTATTTTGTTTTTATATAAGAGTAATAAAAGATTTTTCACTTTATTTTATAATAAAATACATAACTGTAACTCTTGTAAATATGTTTTCAGAAAAGGTTTAAATATTATTGATAAAAAATTTTTTTTAACTAAATAATGCATAATAATCTGATCAACTAATAAATTATAAAATAAAAGGAAATAAATAAAGTATATATTTTTTTTTTAAAAAAGTATTTTATTAAATTATCAATTTACGTGTAGACAAAATTATTAAAATTTATAAATTTATCTAGAATCTTATACAAATACTAAAACTTAGCATCAGAACATGTACCAATAGTAAAATATATAAAAAATTTAATAATAACAATAGATACTTTATGGTAAATTACTAAAATAAAAAAATTAATAAGATATTAGTATATAAAATTAATTAATTAATGAATATTTATTAAAGATATATTAAAATGATCGATATATTAAATTTTATTCAATTAATATTGTTATAAAATTATTCAATTAATTTATATCTAAGTAATATTTCATTAATAGTATAATTTATAAAACTATTTCATTATTAATTAATTATGATTTGCTTTCAATTTTTTACTAATGTAATATAAAAAAAATCTATGCTGCTAGATTTATATGTTCACAAATGTGTGTATGTACTGTATAGTACAATTAAATAAATTATATATTATAATAGTAATTTATACTAAATATTTTATTTGTCATATTTTTATATTACATAATTTGTGGTACTATTATATTACATACATTTTTCAATATCTAATTTTAAATTCTAAAAAATACTACTATAAAAGCACCAAAGAAGTTGTGATTTGTATAATCGTTCCTTAACCAAGAAAATTTATTAATAATGGTAATGAATATAATTCAAGAATGAAAATTGTCTTCAAAAATATCAATATTGATGCATATGTTGATAAAGAACATTTTAATATTTTAATTGAAAATATTTTAAATGTTTCGAAAATATGAAAATACAAACTAAAAAACAATAACATCAAAAAAGATAAGCGTTGTAAATGATAATAATCAGTTAAAACGGTAAAATTCAAATGCTTATATTTGTAAGGGTAGTTATTAAAAAAACTTGCGTAAAAGACGTAAAAAAATGTGAATAAAGGAAGAGTATCAAACCTTTATCAATTCAATGATCAATAGGATTTTCAATGTTATTATGGTTTCTCAATAATTAGGTAACACGAGAATTACCAAAAATAAATTCGTATAAAATATTAATATTTTCATACACAAAAAACTTATCGATGTAGAAGAATTGTTAATATACTTCTTATGATACTTGTTTGTTGTCATAAATATTATCATTTTCCATATGATATTACAAATAATTAATAAATTAATAAAAAAATGTTTGTATTAAACTTTCAATACAATATTAAATAAAATTCATTAAGTAAATATTAATTATTTTTATCTTTATTAATTAATGACAAAACAAATAATTATATTATAAATAATATATATCAATAATTTAAAACTTTAAATACACAGATAATAAAATCAAAACTTATATCAAGCTGCATAAAACTACTGAAGCAACTGGTAATAGATAATAAATTAAACCTTATATGAATATTAAGGCATACAAAATTTCTAGGCAACAAAAAAGGAAAAGAAATGGACAAAAGAGAATCTAAAGCAATTTTAATTGGACCAATAACTAACTAACCAAAAATTGTGATTAAAAAATAAAAGATTTTTACAGGAAATTTTTTAAAAAATTTTTTTTAAAAAACTGCCGATAAACTAAACAGACCCAACTCTTAATGAACTGGCATTCAGTGAGAAAAATTAAACAATATTTATTTACAATAAAGACCTGAAACTTTTTACATGTGTAATTACTGGTCACCGTATATAATTAACTATTGCTTTAAAAAGATGGAAAAGATAAAAAAAAGACACCTGTAGATTCAACTGGATAGGCAAAAAGACGTTATTACAAAGTGTAAAGCTATGATCAAAAAGAAAAAACCTTACTATAAATATATTAGGAAAAGTGAGAGAAGTTCACTTATTGCTTAGGTCAAGGAGTTTCACAGTATTCACAATATATTTTGAAATCCATAACTATTAATAACGATTAATAACTTTAAAATATTTTTAAAAATTAAAAAAGAAATCAATAATTATTATTCAAAGATTATTAAATAAAAAAAAAAGTTAAAGGTAAAATTGTGTGTAAATTTTTTTGCAATAAATAAAAATCTCTTGTTGACCTATACATTTTCTAAGAAAATATATATACAAAGGATTAGATTTGCATGAAAAGTATATTATAAAATACTTTAAACAGAACTCAAAACATAAATATTTATCGTAAAATTAAAATTAATGAAATATGTTATTTATGTATTGTTTATTTTTTATACTCAATTTTGATTTCAGAATTTTATACAAGATTGTACAATAAAAAAAAATAAAACATATTGTACAAAATATTGAAATTTTTTTTTTAATCGTATTATTTTTGCATAATATATTATCTATATTTTATAAACACTTCATAAAATTTATTAAAAATAAGTAGCATACTATAATTGAAATAAAAATGATAAATATTATTTCAACCATTCAGTATTAGACAAAAAAAAAATGAAAATAAAAAATAAAGTTTCATTTACATGAAATTCTTGATATTTATAACTATTAAAACATTAAAAATATGTTTAAATTTTTTAACTAATAATTAGTATTTTTCTGAAACATTAGAAAATATTTAAATTTCAGTAAATCCAAAAAAATTGTAAATTTTATAATTATTCTAATTAAATAATAAGTTAATTTGAAATTGATTCTTTGAAATTAGTATGACCTAAATATTAATTTTATACTTTATAACATACATGGACGTTATTCTATTATTTACAATAATTGTCTCGATATAATAATCAAAATGCCTTTCTTTGTAATAATATAATAAATTTTCAAAGAATTTCAGATAAAAAAAAATTAACTTATATTTTTACCAAAGGCAATTTTTTCATTATCAATATCTAGTAATTTTCTATAATAAATATTATAACGTAAATTGTATTATTAAAAAATAAATTTTTTTGAATTCACAAACGTTTAACATTTTTCCATAAAAATAAATAAATTGATAAAAAAACGTAAAATAGTTTTTTGGAATTTTTTCATTAATTTTTTAATTAGTCATACTTGTAAATGCTTATGTTATATACAGTTTTTCTATTTTAATGTACGTTTAATTGTCATTTTAAAACTGAATGGACCGTTATTTCATATATATTCTAATAAATTCACAGTAATTCGATATTTTGTATTTACTAAAACAATGTAATGTTTCAATTTAATTTTAATAAGTAAAATTTAAAATATTTTTTCAATTTGATTTTTTATATCTATAAATAAAGAGTTCCTTTTCATAAATCACAAATGTAAGACTATTTAAATATTTTTTTGTTGATTAATTAAAAACTGCTTATTCATCAAAACAAATAAAATCAAGTCATCAATATCGTATTGTTGTTTACATCGAATGTTCATATTTATTGAAGCTATTATTGATCTATAATGCATTTTATTTACAAATGAATCAATCGACATGTATATGTATAAATTTTTTATTGCAATAAGTACTGTATTATTAATTATTGTGTTTAATTCAACATTTATATCAATTAATATTATAAATATTACTTTTGTGTTATAGTATTATACAGTATATTATAACTCGTAACATCTTTGTATTTTTCAAAATACATTACTAAAAAAAAATGTAATGTATAATATACATAATTGACGAATTCCATGAGAAATTGAAATAAAAGCTGTGTAAGAAACTTTTGAATCTTAATGATTCTACTTTTCAACTAATTATAGTTCATGCTACGTACATGAATGTTAGAACATTATGAAATAATATCTAATAATATTTTTATATAATACTTTTATATAATAGTTAAATAATATTTTATATAATTTAATTAATTATATAATATTCTGCTTTTTGTGACTTTTTTAAAGTATACATAATTTTATTTATTTCGTATTTTTTTTTGTAACTAATTAGGTTAAGGATGTCATATTGAGTGTTCAAAGGAAAAATAATAAATAATCTCCTAATTGGTTAAATGCCTCTGCTACTATCCGCGATTGCTGCGTGGAATTTCCATTAGTTTACCTTATACATACAAACACAAATTCTAAATGTATTTAATTTATTATTTTTTAATTCTATTACTTTAGTGTCACAATACAAGGTGAAATAAATGAAAATAGTGGTAGTGGAAAATATATATTTATTTATTGACTAGAATATTTTATAAAAATATATTATTTGAACGTAATATAACTGTAACTAAGCACGGTACGAAATCTCGAATTGTATGAAATTCAATGTATTATAAGTATTACACTTGTGAAGGGATTCTTTTTATAATCTACAATAGTTTTTATCCTTTTGTCTTTCATTATCTATATTTATAGGTGCGAACAGGTTACAAATTTGGGATTTTCTCTACTTGATAACATGAAATTTCTCTGTATCAGGTTTACTACATCCCTCCCTGTCAAAAAAACGCTTAAACGCGATATTATTATATTATTAATAAAAAAAAACCATTAAAAATGTATAATTAAAAAATTGGTATGCATAGCTGTTATTTTGGTCACAATATTTGAGACAATAAACTTATTATACAAAATATTTTTTAATGAAATTTATATAAACATTTTGTTATTTTACAACAATAGAGAAGCAAAACTATTATGCATCTATTTACTAGCTAATTTTGATTGTAAGTCCGAATGAGAATAATTTTCGAAAAGGTTGTTTTTTTCCTCGATATTTTTTATAAAATCTTCAAAATTCTTATCAGTTTCAAATAATCCAGTGCAAACCTCCTCATTTTGTGAAATGAACGTGTGGTCCGAACATTCTCTTTATATGGTGTTGCGTATTGTGTTTACCATCTATTTGTCGAAAAATGGAAGGTACAATCAGGGTATAAAATTCAACTAGGTTAATTTTTTAAAAATAATTCAATTAGGTTAATTTATTTTCTGATAAAGACATCCTCGTATATTGTCTTAATTAATTCGAAAGTACTCTGTCCATCACAAGTTATATTGGTTGTTCCATCAATAATTTTTCTTTTCTTGGAGTCTATTAGCAGATTATAAGAAAATCTAGACCTTTTATCAGCGTGTTGATATCAACAGCGATTAAAGTTTAAGAAAATTTCGTCGCATTCCGAAGTTAAGCTTCAAAACAATATTTTCGTATGTTGTGCTGTAAGTTTATTACATATAGACAATATAATCTTTCTCATTGTTTTTTCCAGACTTGAGTTTGGAAAAAACGCAAACATCTGCCCACGAGTTGATTAGATAGCGTATTTTCGAATTGTTATAGCACATATAAATACAGCTATTTTCATAATCATTGCATTAAGTCATAATTTTTAGCGATTCACTAGTTTCACACTTTTTTAATTGCAAGATGCATTTTTTGGTCTTTGTACCACATTTTTTATGTTACCAGCAGTATCCACAATTATAATCGTGTTTATAATTCATGTTATAATCGCGGAATTTGCTTCGTAATTTTCAGAAAAAGCGATTTGAAGAAAATTTAGTGAGCGTTCATTTATGTCTGCATTTCTTGCAAGGAAATCATCATATTGTCTTATTAACTTGATAAGGATGCAGCTGCAATCTTACTTTTTTTTATCAGAAGTCGTGTAGATTTTGTCCGCGATCTCCATTAATTTTCACATTTCACAGTCGGACATGGTCACAATAATTTACCTTATGTGCTGTGACAATCAGTTTTACCAAAACTCTTCAGTGAGTTTATCAGGTATCGTTGATATTATATGTGTCAGACTTCTTAAATAACGCCAGTATTGCAATAGCGTTCTATTATTGACTTCCTGTTGCTCCAAAACCTTTTGAATTTTCACGGTATTAGAATTGTGTAATCACTGGATTAATTGTTTCTTAGATATGTCATATTTTTGTATTACAGGCAGACTGCACAAAATGTCTTCTACCTCCATTATATGCTTAGATGTAAGTGCACTGATTATGTATTTGCATTTTACAAAGTCTTGTGTTATGTCTTCGATGGTAAACTGCGTTTTTATTTACATAAACCAGAGATCGATCGATAATAAAGTATTTTTAGCAGAGATTTTGTTGTGAAATTCACAACATTGCTTGTTTGAGACATATTATTAATCCTAACGTTATTGCCGTTACGTGTTTGAACAACTTTTTTATTTGATCTTGATTACATATTTTACGCACTGATACTCATTTATTGTTCTCGTTTATTTTCAACACGAATTACATTAAAACCACCAATTTTAGTGTCAGACTACGAAAAATAATAAAGAGAATAGTGCAGAGAAATAATATATATTTATTTATTGACTAGAGTGTTTTATAAAAGTGAATTGCTTAAACAAAATATATATAACTGTACACAGTAATAAATCCCAAAACGAATTAAATTGCAGTTTGATGAATTATTATTATATGTATTAGAGCTACGAAGGTATTCGCATTATAATCTATAACAATTTTTGTTCTTTTGTCTTTCATTGCTTACTTTTGTATGAGTACATAACAAGCAAGGGATCGTTCATGCTTCATGTCAAAGAAATTCCACTGCATCCGGTTCATTACATTACTAAATTCAAAATTTCGAAATTAATCATTTTTTTCACCGCCCTCATTTTTCATGATTTCACACTATTCCTTAACTAATTAATTCCTTGAAAAAATGAAAATTATACATTATGTTTTATTCGTAATTTATTATTAAGTTTTTAATTAATATAACAAATTAAAAAATTTGTGTGCAATGATTGCTTGAGATTATTTATTTAAACTTGAAATATTACTACACATAATATTGTTATCATAATAACAAAATGTTATGATGTTACATATTGGTATTTTTATAATTTTTTTTATAAAATTTTCTGTTTAATGATTTTGACCGTTTATAATTTTTTTTTAATATTGTTTCATTAAATTTTTTTACAATTATTTATTAAAATATTCCTATTTTGGTGTCAAAATATTATTATACTACATTTTGATATTTTTAATATATATTTTTAAAAATTCACTGTTTTAAACAATTTTTAATCATTTGTAATTGTACATATTTTTAAATTACTTTTTTCTATATTTTAATTTATATATTTTACACTTCTTATTTTAGAATATTTTAGTTATTTAGATTTACTTACACTTTATATTATTTTATATGTTACGGTACTGATTTCAAAAATTAAAAAAAGAGTTTCTTTTATTGTTTTTAAAAACATTCATGTACACATAAAAAACATTCCTAAATACATTAAATAGTCCATTAGACCTACATGTTACAATAGTATTTAAATATAAGTGATAAATAAAAGTACTTACTTTATATCGAATTGATAAATGGATTCGGTAGAACTTTTTCTTAATTAAATAAAAAAGATAATGTCATCGAATTTCTAATTAAATTTTTCAAAGTTATATAAACATATAAATTATTAAATTTGCATAAAGAATATTTGACCATAATTCATGCTATTATTTTTAATAATTTTACAAATTTATAAATTTGTCTGTAATTTCAGTTTAACTTGAAATTTTAAATATTCTACAATTAATTTGCAAATCATATTTATTCCAATGTAAAACATTAGATAAAGTTGCGTGATACTATAAATTAACCAGCTAAGTACCTTAAAAATTATTTTTAAAATAAAAACATTTTCAATACAGTTTTAGTACTACCATTTTTAGAAATTAATTCATGTTTGTTAATGTAAGTACAGTAGCTATGCGTATCTCAAGCCAAAAAATAGAACGAAACCGAAAGCAGGAGAATAAAATGTGATTTACAACAGTGAAAAGACAATGGCTGAAGTTCCAAACGATAATGTATGCGGATGGCGTAGACTGGTACTGGAATACTGTATTCTGATTGGTTCGTAACCGGTGCCAGCGTTACAACAGAAAGCGATAAATAACCGAAGAACAGATAAAACCTTTTCTTCTGCCTTAAGTTTTAGTCAAGATATTGTACAGCTCAGCCATCTGATTTTGGTTGTTTCTTTTCTATAATTGTGTATTTTTATTTTAATATACTTTTTCAAACCGAGAATTTATCGAATTACGACTTTTTAACAAAAAATTAATTTGTTGTTATTTCAGTGTGATATAAATTAAAAACTTAAAAGATCGAATAATTATAACAACTACTTTAACCCTTTTGTGTATTTCAATTTTTTAAAGAAATTTTAAGATTTTATCCAATAAAGTAATTCAAGGAAGAACTGTACGCATTCAGTGTGCAATGTCAAAATGTACACCAAAGATATATTTAAGGAAGGGCAAATATAAAAATAAAATAAATTGAATTAATTAATTATTAAATTTATAACAAGGATAGATTAGATTTTCATTTTAGAAATATAATTACAAATATTAAATATTAAATATTTCAATTTAATTGAAACTAACAATAACTTTTATCCAAATATTCACAGTATTTTAATTTTTAATATATAACATCGGATGAATGTACCAAAAAAATTATGTTACAATTGAATAATTATTATTAATATTTTATTTAAATATCAAAAACAAAACTTTTATTTTTATAAAATAAATTATTTCTACAATTTCAACAAATTATGAGTAGATATGAAATTCATAACAGTAAGCACGTACATTGTATCTTTTAATTCCAATTACTCAATTTTTATAATAAGAATATAAATATTTATGTTAATAACAAAAATTTATAAATTTGTTGTTTTATAAAATGGTTTCGTAATATTAGTTTTATGTTTCTTATATTTTTATTTATGCGTTTCTTATTCAAATTTGAAAAATAAAGAATCTCATAATAATTTTTTTTTTTTATCTTTAGCTCTTTTTTAAACTTAAAACTATGTATATTTTCCTATTTTTATTAAGAAAATCAGTATTATTTAAAAAATAAAATTTTATGAAATATTTAATTATAAACCAAACAAAAATTTCCAAACGTACATCATTATTTATATAAATATTTAATTACTTATTTTTAATATAAATAAAAATAAATTTCTAAGTAAATATTAAAAAATAAAGAAAACTATGTATCGGTTAAACAATAATAACAAACAATATTTATTATCGAATTTATTATCCGAGTTTTACTTTAATAATTATACATTTTTATTTTCAATTTCTTTTAATTTTGATTATATATAAAACTACAATTCTACATCAAATTATTTAAATTTATACTCTTCTATGAATGTATAATAATTTATAATAGATTTATAATCTTTTTTAATTGATTTTGTAGCATTATTTAAATAAGTTACTTTAATATATTTTGTAAACACGAATCTATTGTTTATTAACATTTCTTATTACTTAATATAAATGGCATTTAATGTACCTCCGGTTATCCTAAAATCGAATTTAGCTTCACCGAATTTGTTTTTATTCTCCATATAATTGTATTCTTTCTTTCTTCATCTTCCACATATACGATTTATCCAGCATACAATAATGTTATTCTTCTGTAGTTTTTATACTCCTGTTCATTCCATCTTTAAATGTCAGAATTATAACATCCTGTTTTCTGTATTAGGTTTAATTATTTTCTTTGTTCGATTAGTTATGCCGCCTTTTTGTATATATTTTCTTTCTTAATTAAAATTATCAATTGTAATTTATTATAGATGTATTAGAATTAGTATTTGTGTGTTTTTCTTTCAAATAGTTAAAAAAGAATGAAAAGCTTGTATGAAAATGTATTTTAATTTTTCTAATAAAATATAGTAACAATTAAAATTATTATTAATATTTCTTCTATTTATGGCAGTTACTAAAAAGTAGATAAATCAATTCTGTTAATACTGGTTGCAATAACTCAATAAATAGAACTTGAAGAAAATTTTGAAAATTAGTAAATAGTGCGAAAAAATATATAAAAAAAAGTTGAATGAATATAATGTTGGATACAAAATGTTGAATTAATCATTTTTTTTAAATTATATGCAAAACGAGTCGAAATTAAGAAAGTACTTGTAACAAAAAATTTTTAAATTATTTCATAACTGAATCAAAATTAAGTAATAAATAAGGTTCACGACTTTGTAATAATATTTCTCAAATTTATAATCGTCTGACTGAGTAATTAAATATTTTATCACATTTAAAAGGCTCATTATACTTAATCTACAAAAAAAATAATGAAATTTTCAGTCAAATACTGTTGTAAGTTAGCAGAGAAAACAAATTTTTTTTCCTAACAAAAATTTGTCCCACTAATTGTTGTAAATTCTACGGCGATAAATTTTATACGCTACTATACAAAACAAAAAAATTCTTCAGAAAATCAAAAAATAAATCACGTGTTTAATGGAAAATACTTCAGTACGAGAAAAATTGTTTATAATTAAATAAACTTTTTTACGTGGGATGGTAAAATGTATCACCCTCTTATACTGTTGAATTCTTTGTCATAGACAAATTTTATAATCTATCTAGACAACTTGAGCTCCTAATATAAAATGTAAATATACAAGTAACCCGAAATAAATTATCAACGTATTATTACACACGCGAATTAGGCGTTTTTATAAAATCAATAAAATGAATACTCAATAAAATTTTGATTCTTACTAAAAGATAATATTTCTTAATTATATCATTTATGCTATTATATATTATAATTATATAAAAGTTTTTATTATTTAAAGAAAATTTTGTAAAATAAACAATTAAAATAGATATATCATAATGAACAAATAAATAAATGTACAATTCTTGTACAATTAATATAAAAAAATCCAACAATATGTTAACTAGTCAAAACGATACGTAATGTTTAACTCCACAATATGGATATTTTTATATCTGATGACGGAAAAGAAGGCCACACCTCAATGTTAAAATACATGATCTCCTTTTAAAAGTAATTAATAAACTTAGAGTAAATTATTATAAATAATATATTGTGAAATATGTATAAATGTAATTCATAAACAACCTGGATAAAAGCAAGAAATCAACTTGTTAAAACAAATACATGGTATTGTACATTAAAAATAAATAATTCTGATACTACAAAATCATCACGATTTAAAAATCACGAATTAAAACGATTAATACATTATATGAGGATTAATACAATTTACTAATATAAAGCATTCACTTTATCCATAATTATTCATACAAAATGAGATGACATATTATAACTTTTAAACATGTAAAATAAGTTTGCATAAAAAACTTACGAAAAAATATAAATGTTAATAAAAATGCAAAAAAAAACAAGAGTAAATCTTAATATTTTTTAAATTTCAAATTTATAAATTGAAGACGATTTTTACAAAAAGCAACATATATTCAAATGAACTTGACATTTAAATCAATTTCTATATGATTCATATTATTACCTGTGTTTAAGTTTTTCAATTTTATTACCAACGTAAACTCAATATATATAATATTAATACCAATGCATAAATTTCAACATAAAACTGTAGAAAAAATTCATATTTTAATTGATTACTATACCTACATCCTTGCAATTGGACTATTTTTCAACGTACACCAAGTAGTATATTAGAGACTGTGTAATAATGACTAGATTTTAATAGTTTGTCTTACGAAAATAAAGACAATATAATTTATAATCAGCACTGTTGAAAAGAAACATAAAGATAAGTATCAAAATTTTACTTCAAAGTTTAAATTTTATCTCTTATAATATAAGTTATGAAATAATAAATAAAATACGTACCCTGTTTTTTAATAATGATTAAATTATTGATACAAATTAATAATTGAAAAATAAGATCTAACGATTAAACAGTAAATGAGAATTTTTTTAAAGTCTATGTCTTAATGCGTATGTATATTATGTAAATTATGTGCACACGCGTGTATGAAATATCTATATACATTATCTACATCTACATATTTTACATATGAAAAAAATTATTGAGATGACTAACAAAATTGCTTGTTTCTCATTCTTTAAATGAACCTCTCATATTAAACAAAAACAATAATTTTTAAACTAACAATTACTCGAAATCATATTATTATACATAATTTTCTTATAAGAACTTGTAGAAAAAATATAATACATTACAGAATTCATAATAGAATTAGAAAAATATATTATTCTATAAAAACTGTTTAAATAAATTTTTATTACTTTAGTGCAGTTGTCACAGAAAGTCTTTTTTTCTCAAATCATATGGATAAAGTTAATTTATTAATGAAAAGAATTTTTTTCCTTCAATCATATTATAGTGCATTAACTTTATATTCAAAAAAATAAATTTTTTTTAAAATACACTAGAATAAAATATTTATAATACACCATTTATAATATATAATATTAAACGAAAATAGATTTTGTAACATAAAATGTTTTAATGATATATATTTCTAATTTTTATATTTAGAATTTCTGAATAATTCTGAAAATTTATCATTATTCAAATTATTTTAATGAAAAATAAGTTTTAAATAAAAAACTAAATAAAATTCGATATTAAATGTATAGTTATTTTCAGTTATTCATACACAAGTATTGATTTTTATTTTTTTTTAATTTATTTTATTTATTATATAAATAAGGTGATAAATTTGATTAAACTACTGGTTTTAAAGGTAAAAATAATATTTTTTGTATAAAATATAGTATAATATTAATTACTATTAATTTAAATATATATTTTTAACTTTTTAACTCCTTCTATTATATGTATATTTTAATATTCTTAAATTGCAATATTTTTAATCTACTTATTTAAAACAATAATATTATTTAATATTTTTAATTATTACTTACAATTTTTATACTAATGTAAATAACATAACAGTCAATAAGAAATATTAACATAAATATATACTTAAAATGTATGAATTACTTTCAATCGTAATGAATTATTAAAGATTATAGATAAAAGTTACTTACATTTTTTTTTTTATAATGTCATGTTGCAATCATTAAGGTCTAATGTAAGAAATTCATTTTTTATAAAGAAACAAATTTAATGATTATAAATATTACAACAATAACAAAATTGTGTATTTATTTCTCTGAAATTTTTTCTCTAATATATTTTTAATATTAAATTAAATAGTTATTTGGTAAAAGTAAAATCAATTATTAAACAAATATGTAAATAATACTAAAATTTCAGATTTTGAAAATAAAAACAATATTTTAAAAATATCATAAGAATTTTTCGTGTTTAAACAATAAGCCAATTTTTTATAAAAATACATTTAATTCTTTAAATTATTTTAATTCTTTATTCATAAAAAATGTATATAAATAAAAGTTTCTATACAAAAAATATAAATTTAAATATCAAAGAAATTTTAATGTAATTATAATAATTTTCAAATACAAAGTTTTTTCAAATTACAAAATTAATATAGAAATTATACTTTAATGAAAAATATTAATTTTATTATATTATATGACTAATCCTAAAAACATAACTTGATTGTTATTTGAATTGTGATTTGAATGTAATGGTTTATTTCAAAATAACATATAATAAATTTTTAATTCATTTAATAATAAATAATTCTAAAATTAATTTTAATTAATATATTTTAAAACATATTAGCGCACGCGTACAGAAGATCGATTTATTACATATTTTATTATTTTAAAAAACTAATATAAAATAATTTTTTTTTTTTAATTTTTATCTTATTCTAATTTTAACTAATATGTTAAATAAAACTAAAATTATGTCGAAGTTAAATTATTAAAATAATTAATAATACTAATCAATTGTATTTTTTAAAGAAACTCGTTACTTAATATTCTTATAGATATAATATGGATTTTTTTCTTTTTTGTGTTATTTATATCATTCCTGATACTTCATAAATAGTAGAAAATTTATTAACACCTACTACCGATATTTTAGAGAAAATAATTTATTCAAAAATTTCCATAATATCAATCAACAAATTTAAAAATTTGTTTTTATACACTGTGTCAATGAAATTCTTAAATATATTTAATTGTAATTACAATTTGATATATTTATAAATATTTTTGTACATAAAAAACATTTTTTATGAATGTATTATATAGATATATTAATACTAACGTTATTCCACTTTTTATCTAAAAAGACTAGGTAAAGTATTTTTTTCTGTCTGCTAAGGGGTGCCCGTCCCTAATTATAAAATAAAAAAATCAATATCTTACCCCACGAAATCTGCTCAAAAAATAGGGTGACTCCCCCGTCTTACCGTCATTGCCACCCTAGTTTCTACCATATAGTAGTATTCTCTACAAGCCGATTTTTTAGGGCGCAGACTCCTGTAAACGAATACTAACATAACAAGAAAGGGCGACAAAAAACAGAGGGGTTGTATGACGACTAGAAGATCAGTAAAATAAGAAGAATAAAAATTTGAAAGTATGTGCATAGCAAAATATTTCAAAATTTTATAGAAAATTTGTTCAACAGTTTAAATTTAATTTTACAAATATAAATACTTAAAATAATTCTTTAATTTTCTAAAAATTAATATTTTTAATTTTTTCATATATTAATATTGAAAAAATATTAAAATAAATAAAATATTTATTGCTGTATTATAAACTTCTGTATTAAAGTAAGGTATTTAAAATTTTTTCGATTTTTATTTAAATTAAAATTGCACTACTAGCATATATATGTATAATCAATTGATAATTCATATTTCAAAACATATTCGAATATACTTTAAATATTATACTTATATATTTCATTTTACATTATCAGTAAAATAATTTAATGTAAATTTTAATTATAAACAAAAAAAAAACCTAAAAAATTAGGTAGAAATAGTTTATTCATTTTTTATTATTCTTCATTTTTATTTCAAAAAATTGAAAATAAATAAATTATAAGAATAGAGCGATATTAGTAAATTAAAAATTATTAAATGTTTATTGAATGACGCTATAAAAAATTAATTTTGTTTATGGTAAAATAAATTAATCCTTTTATATCATCATTCGATACACATTTATTCAATTTATGAATAAACGTTTGACTTCCCAAATACTATATACTCTTTTTTTTATTTATTATTAACCATATCAACATTGAAAAAACACTATAGTTAAAACTATAAAGTTATATATAAAATAAAATAATTTTTTTTTTTTAAATAAAACTACGATTCTAAAAAAATTAATTGAAATGATGTAAAGAATATGAATTAAAAGACACTTTGATTATTGATTTTGATATATGAAGTTTGTTTATTAATTGTGTATATTACGCATTAATTTATATTTTTATTACAAAAATTTTTGTTTATTTTAACATTTCAAACAATTTGAATTTTATCTTTTATAAAAATATTTTATTAAATTATATTTTATATAAAATTATAGTCTCTTCCTTACAGTTTAAATATTTTATTACTAATTTTACTTTTATAATTTATATGTTTTAATTTTAACTAATAATTACACTAATAATATTTTTATATCTCAGTAATAATTAATAATTAATAATTAATAATTAATAATAATCAATAATTAGGTAATAAAAGTTTTAAAATATTATTATTATTGTAACAATAATTTTTAACACTAAATTTTTATATTATTTATATGAATAATTAATTAGACTTTCTCTATAAAAATAATATAATTAATATAATTTTAGAAAGGAATTTACAATTTCTTCAATAAATAATACAATATGAACATATAAATAAATTTATAATAGTAAGGTTTTGATATAATATAAATGAGTTATGTTAACAAATTTTGATGTTGTTTTTAATGTGTTCAAATTATAATGTATAATAATGTGTTTAGATTTAATATAATATCGAGTGTATAATATAATTTTGCATGATTTTCTATCTCTTTGTAGATGGGAATCAGAATTGTATTGAAAACTTTTAGTTATTTATTTGACGATATGGATCATAATTGTCTTCAAAAATGAAAAATTAATTAACAGCATCGTTCATTTAAGGCTTTTTGTTAAAATCCTCGAAATATCTTTAGTTTTACGAATAAATATTAATTATAAAATAAAATAATATTAAAATATTTCTTTTTTTATTTTCAAGTTCAAGTTTACTTTTCTTTATCGAAATTAATTATTTTATCTTTTGTACATTATCGATTGTTATTTATAATAGACGACTCTTATAAATTTAAAGTTTAATAGTAAAATTGAAATCTACTTAAGCAACGAAAATCTACTAATTATAAAAAAATACTTCTATTTATTTTTATATTCTTTGCGTAATGAAACAAAGGTATATTATTTAAATTATAATATTTTTATTTCAAGCATGTTAGTAAAGTATTCAGTTTTTGTATTAAGATATACTAATTTATGATTATCAGAGAATTCTATTTTGCATTTGTTCAATATTTTATTTTAAACACTATATTTAATAATTTATTCTTCTATGTTGCGTTTTATTTTTTATTAAACTTATATTAAATATATAAAATATACAGGATATACTATATATATATATATATATATATATATATATATATATATATAGTATATAATATATATATTAATTACATAGAATATACTTTTTTATTTTTATTTTTTTTTTGAAATTAACAATTCTCTATTTATCACACATATTTTAACTTACTACTAGATGTTGTGTTACAAACTATAAAATCCAGAAGTAATTTATTTATTGTTCAAAAACTCATCAATGTAAAATAATAAAATACAAAGATATATTTGGCATTATAGTATACAATAGCGATCAACTCAATTAAGCACATATAGGAAAAATCATGGGTAAAGCTAAATTATAATTATACAAAATAACAAATCATTTATTAAATAGTTTTTTCAATAATATCAAATTTAAAGAATTTAAATTAATTTAAATATAATTATTAAATCTTCAAGTTATTTTTTATTAAGCATAATAATTATTTGACATCAATGTATTTATATATCGTTGTGTACATTTCGCAATATACTAAATTTTACTAAAGTTATAATGTTTCATTCGTGAACTCGTGACCGTTAAAGTATCTCGGCCAATTAAAAAACTATGAGTCAGCAAAATGTAAATAATATGGAACACATAATTACAAAATCAAAAAATAAGTTCAACATCAGATTTATGAATTTGACAAAATCAGAAATTTAACTAAATTCAATAATTAAAACGAATAATAATAAAAGCAAACATACACACACACACACAAGATACAAATTAAACTAGTAAGTTATTAGAAATTAAGTTATATTTGAAGATCGTCATATGTATATTTTATATTTTAAATTTAAAAATATATATTTATATTTTATTATATAAATATATATATATATACATATATACATATTATATTTAAAAAATTTAAATACGTATTTATAAATTACTATATTTATATTTTAAAATATATTAGTAGTGTACTTTAACACTAAACCACTGAATCACATGTTCTTATATTAATTAAATAAATAGTAAGTTAAACTAAATTTATTAATTGGTAATGATTTACTTGACACTTCACATATGGAGTACATTAATTAGATTTAGACGCAAAGTTGAATCCTTGTGTATTTAAATTAATAAATACTTGACATTTATAAATTTATACCAATACATTAAATATTACCAAATACTAATTTCAGAATTTTATTCTTATTTTATTTATTTAATTTATTATTATTCATAACATAATGAGATAAAAAATGAAGCAAAAAATTTCATTTTTTAACAATAAAAAAATAATATCAATAATAATTTAATAATAATAACTATTATAGTGTTGTTGTTGTTGTTATTAGTGTTATAATTTTATTGATCATCTTAATCAACACATTTTTACTTCAATTAATAAAAATATAAATCAATCAAATGAATGAAATACAGCAATACTTTTTTTTCATAAAATTATGAAACTTGACCAAGAAGTACAGAAGCATTACTGGTTTGTATCTTGTTAAACGAATAAAAAATAAAATAAAAAATCCTGTACGTAAAAGATTTAAAAAGCACAATTTCATCAAATAAAATAAACAAGAGCATACTAGAAAATATATAAATACTAAAAATAACAGTAAAAGAGAAATATAAAATTAAATTTAAAAGAATCACTCTCGATAACTGATATTAATGTATAGGATATGCACTATATGTAATTCCTTGCATCAGAAATCTATATGTGCAGACTCGAATTCACAAAAAATTATTAATAGAAAATGATGTACGTATTTTATTTAAATGACCTTATTCTCAAATATTTTTCATTAGACGCTTATTGCTAGGTTAAAAACCACTTTACTGAATGAGCTTTATATTCTTTGTTCTCTTTAGGAAAAAAAGCCTCTCACCACTTATTGGACACTTTCAGAAGAGTTAAGTTAAAGTTAGCAGTCTAACAAAAGCTATAAGAATCTTATCTACGAAAATATACTACAATCTCGAGTGAAATGTCTACATTTTTTTTGGAATTTTTGCTCAAGGCAGTCTACGTATTATTAAATATATAAGTAAGCTAAAGAGCCTCGCAATGACAATCCACAGTTTATAAAAATTACAGATTACTATAAAAAAAATGTTAAATTTATTAAATGTATTAAATAAATTTTTCAAAAAAAGAGAAAGAAATCCTAAAAAAGTTACAAAATAAGATTTGTAGCATTGTAAAAAAAATTAAAATACAAGTAGAATAATATACAATTAATCCAAATGAATAGCAACCTTCATATATCATTTGGACTCTCCATATCCCATAAACGCAATATCCTTCTAATATCCAATCCCATAAACACAAATCCTATTCTACCTACCATTAACAGTTCCATTTATTTCCTTATTACAATATTATATAAAAATATATTTTTTAAAAATACATCCCTATTCCAAAATCACGAATTAAAAATAGTTTTCAATTAAAAAACAAATTATATAATAAAATAAATAAAAATAAAAATATATAATACTAATATTCCAGCTGACTATGTTCTTTCTTTATTTTATATATCCCATTATTTAAATAGCGTGGATAACTTAGATATAGAGAACGTAGAAAGACGTATATAATACTAATAATATATAATATATAAATACTATATAATACTAAATTAACATTTTATTTTGTTTAATAGACTGCATAAATATGTAATAAGAAAACATTTATTTTATATTTCTTTTATATATATACATCGTAATATATATAATGAACTGCGTAGTAGGATAATTAGATTAGTATTATTAAAATAACACTCCACACACGAAGAATCCTATTTTACAATAGTGGATCCTTCAAAGATACTAGGTAACTAGATTTTTTTATTCGACAACGTATTTAGATAACGCGTGTTCTTCATCTTGATCAAGTTTTTAATGGTGAGGTTGTTGCACTCAAAATAATTAGATTTAGCTGATTTGATATTTAAATTTTCGAAAATATCTCGTTGACTCCAAAAATGATCATTAGTTTTTCACATTCTATAAATAGAATGGTTACTTGGTTTGATTCGTAGTTAGTATTGAATGAATTATATTTCTCAATAAAATCCACGACTTTTTTCTCTCTTTTCAGTTTACATGTTTATATATATTGATAATTTTCAATATTATTGATATTATTTGCTATTAACTTTATTACGAAGTATTTTGAATATCTCCAAATTGATCTTGTTCATCATATTCATCCATGAATCATGCAAGTTTGATGTTGATATAACTCCACCAGAAGTCAAAAAATTTTAAAGGAAGAGATTAATCCAATAAAATCAGTATGATCATATTTGCTCATAAATCATGCTTATAAATCAGATTTAATACTGATATTTATTTATTTGATTAGGTTAATTTCTTGTTTTAAAGTTTACTTATAATTTTTGGCTAAGTTATACCGATAGAATAGATTGTGTATAAAAAATTTTAAAATACCTGTTTCACCGTTATTTTAGTCATCCAAATATTCTAATTAGTCTTTAATTAGTTGTAGTATGGAACTGAATTGGTTTTCTTTGACTCAACTCATCTAACTTATCTTTGGAATAATAATTCATTTTAGATTCATCTTTATACAGCATCATTAACATTGACTATCAAAAATTTTTCTTTAAGTTTTAATTCAGCATAGCATTAAACACCACCTTTGTGATAATCAACCTCAGATCTCAATCCCTTACGAACTATTTACTGATTTACTGATTTCAAAAAATTGATTTTTTTCTCGCATATTTCAAAATTTTTCATTTTTTTAAACAATATAACAAAATATTAAAATTAAATCATAAATAATATTAAAATAAGTATTTAAATAACATCATAAAAATATAAAACAGATTTTTGGCGATCTCTGTCGAAGATTAAATAACAAAAATTTAAATTCACTAATTTACTCTAAAATAATCATAAAGCAAATTCAAATTGTAAGAATACTACTAGTAGTTCCTTAAATAATAATACAGTCCATAAATGTATCCAAACTATTATAAGGAAATAAAAATAAAAAAAATTATAGTCTTGTATACAAGAATCGTTCGCTTTAATTCTGCTTGTATAATTTTATACTGTGCACCGTAATTATAAAATATCTGAAAATAAGAATAATATTTTACGCGATAGCTAAAATTAACCTCAATTTAATTCTTTACAAGATAAGAATCGAGAAATAACAGAAAGAAATTCTACTAAAATCACTACACGACAAAGGAATATAAAAGTGTAACCACTTAAAAGGTAGTATGTAAGTAAGTAAATAAATTGTGTTAGAAGAGAGAGTTGTCATCTCGCACGCTCAGACTATTTTCATTTTGCATCAATCTCCTCATTCTTTCACGCGCTAGATCACCCATGCGAAGTACGGTAATCTCCGCGCTTTAAACAGTGAATCTCAAAACCGCACCCTGTGATCCCGGTATCGACCATCGTCCATCTGCCTAGATACCGTTACACCCCAAGAAACTAAAGTAACATGCAACAAATACACTAAAATAATGGTGTAAAAAACTCACAGATACTATTCATTTTTTAATATATTTACTGCACTTGAAGTTATTATATTTTGTATATATTATAAATAATAAAAACAAAAATTTAATTTAAGCTGAGTTCAACATATTGATATTTTTAAATATTTTAAATTAAGTATAAAAATAACTTCAACTAGCTAAGTGTCAAATTTCAAGATAGGCTTTACATTTTTGAAAACTCAATATTTATTATAGTTCTACATTACTTGATTTCTTCTACACTGATTATCATTGATATTTTAATAATAACATATCTCTTTCGACACGAAATTAATGATCTGGTAAAAGTCATTTAATGCATAATTTAATGCAGAATATTTAATTTGATACGCGTTTAATCTACAGAGAGCCTTTAAATTTTCGAAAAAGCCATGCTCACTATATTTTTACAAGCAAGAGAATCTTTTTTTCCATTATTAAATCAGACTAGACATTTTTTGTTATATGAATTTTGAATCATCATAAGAAGTGAAATTAGTTTTGAATATTTTGTGTAAAAATTAATAAATAGTATGTATATATATACTGAAAATTTTAATACAGTAGTTTTATTAGTAATTTTTTTGTAATTCCCAAAAACCACTATATATAACAAACTAGGTAAACTGCTTAATTCATACCGTAGGATATTTTTTATCTGAAGAGTAACATTGAATCATAAAATTCAATATTACACTAAAAATGAAAAATCTTTAAAATTTAATTCTTCAGGTCACTATCTGTAACATTACCAACTATGAGATTCTGTGGTTAGATCAAGAGACATGACAAAAGTGAAGAACTATGTTGACTGATCTTATGAAAAGTTTTCAAGTTGAAGGTTTCAAATGCCTTAAACTGATTTATAGGTTTAATAAGCTTCGATAAGTTTCTGACAAAATAAAAGTATTTATTGGTGTATTAAAATACGGGATCAATAAGTAGTTGACAAAAAAAGCAGTAAGAATACAATAATCTGAAAACATCTTTGATTAATTTTTTTCCTTTATTAACATAGACATATAACTTTAATTAAATATGTAGCCATTACTTATAAACAGTCATTATTGATCAGATAGATTTATCAATTATCCTATACTTTTGAGTGACTTGTGTATACTTATCACGATAATTCGATTTTTTTTTTAAGTTGTTACGCATTTTAGAGATACTCTATTTCATCGCCATAAACATATTTTGGATGGTGAAGTAACTCACCGTTTTTTAGAAAAGTATAGTCAATTAAATGGAGCAATAATAGAAACAATATCCGGATTTTAATCTTTTGCAAGACATAATAATATCATTTGATCGAAATAAATCTTTTGTATGGATGATTTTTATTGGCCTATATAAATTTCTCAAATATCTGTTATAGGATGTATTAATTCGATTGACAGTGCCTAAGTTTACATTTCAAATATTTTACATTATCTATAATATATTATAATATAATATATAAGTTTATATTATTATAAGTTCCATATGATGGTTGAAAATTTGTATATAATGACGTTATCATTCAGGTGTCAAAATATGATTGTTTTCATTAATTAATTTATATTAAGGTCGATAATTCATTAGGTGATAACAAGTTTGAAATGCAACTTAAATAGAATAATTTATATTATATAAAGTCATGATTTTTAGAGAAACTAAAGGTAAAAAATGTAAATTAATAAAGAAATTAGTTATTACGGAAATTTTAATGAAATATTAGTATTTATCACAACAATTTCAGGTAGGTCGGATAATCTGCAAAGAAGTTTTTTCTATTTTTTCGCTTATTTTTTTTATTTTTTTTTTAATTTAGTAGAAGTGATAGAATTTGTCTTCATTTGAACTAATAGGGTGACTGTTGGAACAGTTTTGCATCATAAAATTTTGTTTGCGATTTAATCAAAATACTGTGAAAATTTTTGAATGTTTATGAAAGCCTTTAAAGAAATTTATATACAAATATTGATAAATTAAAGATATTATCAATTACTCTGATACTTAAACGGTGGTTTAAATTCAAAAATTTTTGTACACAATCGGCGTTAAAATCGATTCGAGTTGTTTTTGGACATCCAGAACGGAGTTTGTCGGTAATCTCATTCCAGCTGTTCCTGAAAGCCTTGTACCACTTTACTCATAGTTATATATATGTACATTTATTGTTAAAAACTTTTTTAACATTTAAAAGTCTCTATAGTGCCTTTACCAGTCCGCAAACAAAATTTTACCGTGTAAAACTGTTCCAGTAATCACTAAAATACACACGAAAATAAATTTTACCACTTCTACTAATCTCAAAAAAAATAAATAAAATATCGCTGTAAAATAAATAAATAGTCGTGTCATAAAAAATTAGCTTGAATATTTTTAGAACACACCATGTACAGAATATAATGCTGACTTCAAAACTCTTAATAAAAATAATAATATTAAAATAATATTAAAAAATTTATATCATTTATAAAAATATATATCATATAAAAATTCATTATACAATACAGTCAATATTTTAACTACTATAAATATGAATATCTGGATAGAGGAATATTTATTTAAAAAACCACAATTCAAAATAATAAATTGAAACATTATACATTATACAAAATCTTAATAGATAAAAATAATATAGTAAATGAATAAAGGGGTGCATTATATAAAAGAAATTTTTTCGACATACTACGTCCATGAAAGCTTTTAAATATCGATATATTAAGATTTTTCCATTGTTTAAACACCATGAAAACTTTTTCTCCATTTTATAAATAAATTTATTCTTATTGCAAGTATCAATAAAAATTCATATAAGCTACTACATAAAAACATTATTGAAAAAGTAAACTAAATAACACAAAAATATAATATTAATATTAATAAAAATACGCAAAAATATTCAATAAACTTTAGGTCAATATTTAAAAAAGTAAAGCAATGAAAATAGTTAACAAAAACTCATAATTTTAATATAATACCTCAATTGAATTAACTATGTCTAAACGAATGCCTACACATAATTTAGCTCACCCTTTCGAACCGCGAGTAACCTATGGTCTACAATCTTCATTGCAAAAACTTATCAATTAAAAACAAAAATACATAGCATATTTTATAATAAAATTTTGCAAACAATTATATTTCATTTAAAAATTAAATTTTAATATTAATTATTCTTTTTTCAATGTTTTCATACAAATCTATTTACAACATTTAACAATATAAATTTTGCTATATTGCCAAATATTTGTATTTTATTTAATAAATTATCATTATTAAAAAATATGTGTACTTATTTATTATTTATTATTAGTTAACAATATTGAGAAACCTGAACTAATTTTTATAATGAAATAAAAAAGTTGATATAGACCTAGTAAGATATAAAAAACAAACATTGAATTCTTGAATTTTATTAGCAAAAAATATCCTGTTCTTATTAGGCTGTTAGTATTAAAATAAGTATAATAATTATAAATATCTATATATATATATTATATAATATATAATATTTGTTTGTTATCATTTTTTATAAATATTTATTTCAATATTAATAATCTTGATAAGAACAAGAGACTCATAATTAAAACGTTGTCCAATAAAATTTAAAAATTCAAAATGTAACATCTCCATATTTTTACTTAGCATGTCTTCACCAAACTTCTTTCATATTGTAAAATGAAAATTTTATATGAATACGATCACGAATTGTAAGCAGAAACTGGATAAAATAGAGATGAAATGTTAAAACACCCTTCATCACGAATTGAAATGAGCGACTACACGTACCTTCAATTAGAAATATTACAACATAAACAAATTATTAGCGAGAGTTAACGAAGCAATAAACATGATTCAAGTAGAAAACATTATCAACAAATTATTACTAATAAGTAATAATAATAATAATAATAATAATAATAATAATAATAAGTAAAAATTAATGTATAGAAAATAAGGAAATAAAAATAAGGAAGTTTCATTGATTAAGCGATTGATTAATGCATCTGCAAAATAATATTCATAATTGTAAAATAGCACAGAGGGGATAAAGTAAAAATAATATACAAGGCAGTGTAAAATACAAGCTTTTACTTTTATTTTTCGATTTTATATAATATAAAATCTAGTTATTATTAAGAACTCTGCAAGCCTAGAAGAAATCTGGAGTGGCAACAACCTGTTGCCAAGATAGAATTTACCCACATCGTCGTTTTGGATAATAAAAAAGAGTATAAATCAACAATCGCTGCAAAACTCGTAACAGAAGTAATATAAATTATCGATAAATAATTGTAATTCATTTTGCAATAATTATATTTTATATATTTGTTCTTATTGATTCATTAAGTAAACTTTTAAATTGTAATTTCATAGATGTATGATTTATATTGAATTTATATAGAAAATTTACTAAATATTTCTTTTTATACTTAAGACATATTGAGACATAACAAATATCTTCCTTTTTTATTTGTACATTACTGAGTTTATAACAATTCATTTACTTCAACCACATGGAAGATGCATCGAGCTAATTTTTATAAAAAATTTTATTATTTTTACATTAATGTTTGGAAAAATTGATTTTCTGCCTTCATCAAATCTTTATTAACAATAAAACTAGTGTTTAACAATATTATAAAAAAAATAAATAGGTCAGATATAAATTACAGTGTAATGTAATAAATTATTGGAGTACAGAAATTATCAAATGTTGTTATAATAGATAATATTATTATTACGGTATTGATTTTAATATTACGAAAAAATTTCTAAAAATTAAGTATTTATATTATATAGGTTAAACGTTTGTTTATTATCGACAATAAGTATCAATATTGAGAATTTGAAAATTATATATCTTATTGCCTACTTTTTGTACTATTATTTATTTGTGTGTTTATTATTTTAAAAATGCATTTTTTTATATTTATGCTCTTTATGTGATATTTATACAATTTTGCAGTCAATAATATGTCTTTAATCTTAGATATATTTACATAAAATTTAATCATTATTTTTTAATTCTTCATATTTCAAAAGTCTAATGAGTAAATTTCTTTTGGTTTCATCAATATTTATTGCAATGATACATGTAATTTCATATGTGATACCTGTAGTACGTATTTTTCACTTTATCCTTGCGTAAATTTTTTAATTTATTTCATTCGTTTTTCACAAATTATAAAGATATTTTTGAATTTATTTGTAATTTTATGAAAAAAATTTTTCAAATATACCAATGAAATTATGCTGTCAAAATTTTTGTTTATATCATAAGAAGAATTCTTGTAATTTTTGATTAATTTTGTTTAGTTTTTTATTAATAAATTTATTGATAAAGTTGACAAGATAATTTATAATTTATAAAATATTTTTAGTTTTTTTAATTTTGTCGTAATGAAAATATGTATTTGAATAAATAATTGCTGTGTCTAAAAATTTATATATTATAGTTTTCTTTTAACTAATTGGCGGTAAGATTTTAAATTAGTTAAAATTTAGTGTTCTGTTTGAAAATATTAATTTTCGGAATAATTTGTAAAAATATTAATTTTGTTGTTTTCATTTATACTGTCGAAATATTTGCATCATAATATAATGTCTAAAAATTTTAAGGAATTAGAAACTTCTTCTTCGTATCTAAATGGCATATGATCTCGGTAACTATTAAAATATTAAAAATAAATCTATTTTCTTTTTTAATACACGATACAGTATTAATTACATATTTATGCTAGAATAATTACGTTGTTCTTTACTATTTTTAGATAATTAGCTTTTTAGATCGTTTATCATAACATCAGTAAACCATGTAGACATTTTTTTTATATTAAAGCAATTTAAGATTTATTTTTAATTTTATTACATGTTGTATTATATGTTGTAATGAATACATTCGTAACCTTGGCAGAGCTTTGCTAGTTAACGTAAAAGAGTAAAAAAAGAGGAAGGAAGAAAGAGAAAGGGAAAAAGAGAAAGGAAGAGAGAGAGAGAGAGAGAGAGAGAGAGAGAGAGAGAGTGAAAGTGTTGAAGAATGCTCACTCAACTGACTTACGAGTGCGGATATAAGGATGTTAATATTTTATTTTCGTTTCTAACACGTTTTAACTGCGACGAGCGCTTAATTTCAACTTTGTTTCAACATTACAACCTAACGATTCTTTGTTGTTGCTAAGGAAGTACTAAGTTACCAAAAGTCAACAAGTAATGACCTGTGAACTCTGAAAACATCAAATTACTAACCGGCGATTCGCTTACCAGCCAACCTAAATTGTA
This sequence comes from Eupristina koningsbergeri, assembly GCA_018907245.1. Classification (NCBI taxonomy): domain Eukaryota; kingdom Metazoa; phylum Arthropoda; class Insecta; order Hymenoptera; family Agaonidae; genus Eupristina; species Eupristina koningsbergeri. Next base: position 1,281,381 of record JACCHV010000014.1, read on the forward strand.
AACCTGCGATGTGTCAGAAATAAATAGGAAGATTGCTGATGAGCATAGAAATGATTGTACTAAATTATTGCTACTCTTTGTAGGGGTTAAACTAAAATCGTCTTTGTGACACGATGGAAGGATAACAAAAATAAGGAGTGGAGTAATATGTGAATAAATCCAATTACTTTAAATATTCAAACAAAAAGCTGACTGAAATAAAAAAAAGAAAAGATAAAAAAAACTTCACACCATATTCTTCCTAATTCGCCTAAAAAAATGATTTTAGTTTTAAATTGCTGGTACAAAATATTAACATTAACATCAATAATCACCCTGTTTATCTCGGGATTCATTTGTCTGATCACCATGTTCTTGATAGAACCTACCGGTCTATTTCTATATTTATTTAAAAGAAATGCCGTATCCGTAATTGTATACGTACAAAATTGTAAAATCGTGTTTGTATTTTATAATTAAATACATTTAATATAAAAATTAAGAGAACTAATAAAGCGAAATATATTTCATAAACATTACAATTTATACAATTTATCAAAAGTTCATTAACTAAATTAGTAACAAAAAGGACAAATATCTAATAAAATTAATATGTAATTAATAATTGTGATTGTATTATTTTATTTCATTTCAAAATCGAAACCACTGTTAATTATAGAATGTGGAGATAGAATATATTTGTTTATATCTATAAATAGTATTTTCGATAAAAAAAATTCTCAAGCAATTGACATAACATAATAATGAATGAGCCTTTTGGACTCATACGTCTTATCCAAGTTCGTCCGTATTCGACAGATACAAAATTTATTATATTTTTGTTCAAATATTCATGCTTATAAAGTTTTTTAAAAAATTTTTGTACTTCGGACTTAAATGTAGAAAAAATTTAGTTAATTTTATTGTATATTTTTATTTTATATTTTTATATTGTGTTACCATTATGTACAGTTCATGCATTTCCTACTAATATTTTGACATACTTATAAACACATTAACATTATTTTTGTCAGCATAACTAAAAATACATATTTGGTTCATTTATTTTTATGTTAAATTCAATTGTTTATTAAAATTATCTTTTTTTATTATAGGAACAATTATTCATTTTTAAACTATGTCTTATGACACTGATAATTGTTTCATGTGTGTATTTTTCAAATTCAATGAAATCGATTAATCTAGAATAATTAGTAATGGGATAAACGTAACTATTGCATGACAGATCAATCAAATAATTAATGCACGAATAATCGTACATCCAGTAGTACTATACTTTCCTTACATTGGTGCCCAAAGATTAGTGGAGAGATAATTTGTTTTCCTAATTGTGGTTGCATAGATTTGACATTGTGCACAATTAAAATATTCTGTTCTTAAGGATATACAATAAGTATATTCTCATTCAAAATTTATGTCAAATTAAATTTTTATTTTACAAAATTCGTAAAATTATAAGATAAATTTATGCGTATTAAAATAAACTAAATGTTTTTTAATAGATTTTACTTAAAATTTTTTTGTTTTAATATAATTATTTTCATTATATAATTTTATTGTTACAAACTTTTGAACGTGATTATTCAAATTTGTAATAAAAGATAATAAAAGAGATTACTTTTGTAACATAAAAATCGTTTAATTTATTTATTTATTAAGTTTCTTATGAAATAATTATTTGTAAAAAAGGAGAAAAAACACTGCAACGTTGCCTGTTATTTTTTAATATTGATATTATTAAATTCAAAATGAATCACGAAATCCCAGCTTCGTCACGCTTTGTTTATTCGTATTGTCAACTATTTTTTGTTGGTCGACGACACTCTATTGATTTTTCGTTTGCTATTATCAATATTTATAGATAATATCAATGGATTCTTATTACTTGATTATATCAAAAAGTTTTAATATGAGATGCTTAAAAATGATTTTGTTACTTTAACCTGTACACATATAAATAAATTAATAAACTAATATAAATTATAAATTTTAAAAATTAGATCATAAAAATTAATAAATTTTATGCAATTAATAATTGAAATAAATATTATTATTAAAATTTGAAAGTACTTTATTTTTTATATATTATATTATTGATATATTATATAGTAGGAAAATGTATACTTTTTACATTAATTATAATTCATTAAAATACAATTTGATTCAATTTTGTACCTACACAAGTTGTCAGATGTATATACATATAAATACACATATTTATATATACATATTTGCATATTCATAACCGATATTGCCACGTTTTGTTACTCTTACGCTAAAATATTATAAACGATTTCACTATTTCTTTAATATTTAGTATAATAAGGTTTCTAGAATTTTCATTTTCTAACAAATATTTATTCGATATTATTCTAAAAGTATAAAAAAATTCCGGTACTTTTCGTTATCAGAAGTGTATTTTTTTTTTTTTTTTTTTTTTTTTATCTACACTATTAAAAAATCACTTAAATACATCAGTTTCCATAAGAATACATGTTCAATAAAAGTTGCTATAACTTTCGTTAAAAAGTTTTAAACGCTTTTAAATTTAAAACATGCATTTTTAATAATTAATTGAGCTTAGTTTCAAAATTTAGAGAATATTTCATTGGCAAAAATTATACATGATACAGCCATAACTGGGAGCGGGGGTCAACTTTCAATGGGAAAAATAACCATAAACGTGCTAATGCTACAACATAAATTTTAAGCGCCTTATACTTTACTATCACCCTGATATTCTTTATCGTGAGCCAATCTTGGTGAAACGATACAAGTGTTGATATCATTCCATAACGCAATGCAATCCATATACCATACTTCTGAAATTGTTTAAGTTTTAATTTTATTAAATAGTGATAATTTATATAGAATAATCAGTGATTAGTGAGTATGTATATAAATATAAAATTGATTTTAAATTCATGTGCTTCAAATCCATATAAAAAATTTTAATTAATAAAAATTACTATTATATATTTTTATATAATATTTTTAATAATATCGCGATTAAGCATACAATTGTAAATTCCGCGCTTGAAGTATTTTAAAATGCCACACGCTCACTCATATCTCGTATATGTACAGCTACCATTTTCTTAAATAGATTTTAAAACACTAAATAATTTTTTTTATGTGACACGACCATACCAGGGCGCTGGTAGTAATCCATAAGTGCGAGAAAACAAGAAGATATTTCCCCCGCCACGTTTCGGTCAATGTTTAACCTGGAAATTGACCTGTTAATATTTATTTATGTAGTTATATATTTGCATACATATTATTTGAACTTTCACTTTTTCTTTATTTACAAAATAATATCTATACTCGATAACTTTAAATATGCAAATAGTACAAATATAGTTTTTTTATTCAAATATATTTTTTAATAAATTTATCAACATACTTATAAAAATGGTTGTCTTCATTCCTAAATCTCACCATTTATATTTAATTGTTAATATTTATAAATTTTAATTATAAAAAAATCACTTTAAAATTTATATGTAAAATTACTTTATAACTAACACTTATTAACTTTACAAGAAATTCAAAATGCACACACATTTTTAACAGCGAATTATCCACACATCTGAATAGAGTTTTTAAAACAGCTATAAGCTTAAAATCAGTGCTTTGAATACAAATGTTTGAGAAACAATAATATAAACACATGTACCAAGTTACTAATACCGGTTCATAAAAAGAGACATATGGGGTGATCTCATTTTATTAAATTTGTCTAAATTATTACTAATATCAAAGAAAAATTAATTTTTAAATTGAATGCAATAATATAGTATATAATTACGTGTAATTATTTAAACATTTTTTAATTATTATGCCGCGGGCATTTTCTTTTACGACGCAAATCTTTTGTGGCCCGTCTGCTGCGTTTGTTGACAGTTTTCTTGTATATAGTCGACGCCCCCCCCCTGCTCGTATTCTAATGTTTTAGACCCTTGAAATGATGTTTGTGACCAGTGTATTCTTGGTAACGAGACAATTGTTATCTTATGACAATTATTAGCTGTACATAATTATAAATTAGTTTATTGTTACGTCTCATTATATCGTAGAAATATAAATGAATATTATATCTAGTTTCTGCATACAATTCGTAGTCAAATTCATTTGGTTTTTTTTGTTGCAATTTTATTAAAATTGGTAAAGAAATATTAAGTAAAAATATACATACGTTACATTAACAATAATAAATTAAAATTTATTACTTACCTCATATGTATATATGCTATGCAAAATCATATTTATTAATAATATTCATATTTTCATTAATTATAATATTATCGGAATTATTATGATTATGTTTTATAATTAAACCAAGGTGTATAATAGGTATAAATAAATTCCAATCATAATTTTAAATAAATACGTTTTATTAAAAAATGGAAATTTATTATATAGTTATGTATAATGTGGTACAATAAAAAAAATATTTTTTTATTTTTGACTACACAGTAACCTACTTTATACATAATTTAAATGAATTCTTCCATTATGAATGAAAAATACATAAAACATAGATTTGTCTGGGAAGAATGTAAATACTGATAATACATCACAATGGCCGAAATACAAACTTGGTTTACATAATTTAAAAAGCAAGAATTATTTGATTTTTACATCTACATATATATTCCATTCTGATATAAATATTAATTCGAAATCAACAGTATTTTAATTAACTAAATAAATATAAACGTTTAAATACGTGGATTTTATCTTTTGTAGAATTTTTTTTTTAAGTCTAAATGATCAAAATTGCATATATCACATTTAAACTTGAAGAAAAAGAAAAAATTAAATATAAATTGACAATGGTATGTTTTGTAATATGAAATTGGTGTATAAATTTTGTTAAAAATTTCAAGATAGACATAATAAATTACATACATTAAAATTAAAAAATAAAATTTTTCTTATTATCTTAATTGAATATTCATTTGTTATATTTATCTTCAATTTAATATTTTTTTAAAAAAAAAATTTTTCATACTTCATTTAACAAATAATTTATTTAAATATTTTATATCATAATTTACTATTTTTTTAATATACACTAAAATCAATAATAGATTATATAAAAATGCAATTTGCCATGAAAATATAATTTTTTTTCAAACATTTTGTTGGGTTATTAAATTAAATCATCACATAATGACCAATAAAGAATGTTAGATATTGTAAAAAATATTTTATTGGTTTTAGATACTTTATTTATGTTTTTATTGTACGTTATTTTTTATTACGTTTTTCCGTTTAAAATATGAATTTTGTATTGAATTTAGACATTATATTGAATCATGTATATATTATGTATTTCCATAAGAAAACAAATGTAATACAATATTTTAACATTTACAATTTTGTTTTATAATATTGATTTGTTTTAAATTTATTTAGTTAAAATGGAACATAAACATTAATGATATTAAATAATTGAAGATAAAAATTGACAAAGTATGCATTATGTAACACTTATCAGGAATTATAATTTATTGAAAGATAACTATGAATAATAACCTTTGCAAAATATACTATGTAAGATATTGAACTTAAATTATAATATTAAAAATAAGTTTTCTATTTATAATGCTTATTGTATTTAATTGAGTAAAAACTTAAAAAATGAATTTATACAAAATGTTTTTCATTGAAAAATGTTTTTAAAATATAAATTAATGATTTTTGTTACACAATATTTTAATTATAGACATGAGTAAGTAATTAAATTTATATAATAATTTACATTTAAACAAAAATTAAAGCAAATTAAATGAAATCTAAATATTGAATTAAAATTACAATAATATTTATAAGAATTTATTAATTTTTAACTCATTAATCTGTGTTGAAAATTAATAGTATATATTTTTAATATAATGTGTACTAAAACTGAAAATCTGTTGTAAATTCATAAAAAATTAATAAATAATATAAATACTGAAAATAATAATAAAAATTCTAAATATTGTTAAAAATATTAAATTACAATATTTAGATCTTCAACATTTAATTATGTGTAAAAATTTATGTATATGGGCTAAAAATTGTTTTAAACAGTTAAGCAAAGACATGTTTATTTAATTTCTTAAAAAAAATATTATTATAATTTTAAATTACCATGATAATTTCTGGTATCCGCTTTATTTATAGGATTGACAACTCATCAAAGTTCTTTTATATCATTTATGAATTTTATAAAAAAAATGAAAAATTAAAAATTTATACAGTAATTGAATACTTTTTTCTAAAATAATTAAGAATAATAAAATTAAAAAAGCTCTTTATTTAATATTAATACTATTTTTCATTCAAAAAAATAATTACAAACTAAATTACATATTTTTAAATAAGATTCATATACATAATTAACTGCACGATAAACATTTTTTAATTGACTACATTATAAATGATCTAAAAAAATTCTATAATTTATACTTATTTAACAGATAACTTTGTTAATGGAATACATCAATACTTCAATATAAATCAATCATAAGTTGATAAATTACATTTTAAGGCAAAATTAATTATAAAAAATATTCAAGTAACCATTTTATAAGCACCTGTATATGAATGTGAAGAATATTTTTATTATTTAACATAATTTCATTAATAATTTATTAATTATTACTGAGTTATAACTACCTTTTCATAACCAAGCAGTACACAATTATAATTCAAAAAACAAAGCTACCTTTAACATTTAAATTATAAATGAAGATTAATTTGTCTTTAAATAAGCTTACAGCAATAATTTTAACATGTATAAATTATTTTAAATTAACAATTTAAAAACAATAGACAAATTAAATAAATAAATTTAAGTATTATGCAAGTTATTTTAATGGCTTAGTAATTAAATTAAAAAATAAAGTTTAAAAAATGTATTTCAGCAAGATGTAACTGCTCCTTGTTTTGATCAAATGAAAATGAATACTTTATTGTATGAATTATTTATATATACTTTATAATTTCTTAATTTGTTTCTTTTATATTTGAAATAAGTATTATCTTTTTTCTTTTAATATAAAAAGTAAATTTAAGATTTTATACTTAAATTATTATTTATGAAAATAATTATTCAAAGAAAGTCTCATTTTAAATTGATAAATTAATAATGAAAGTATTAAACCACCTTTATATTAATTGTTTAAAATACTAACTGAAATGAATACAAATTCATTATAAATATATAATTATACGTAGTATAAATAGTTTTTATTACATGTACTAAAAAAAGTTTTTTTAATGTTTCTTTTATTCAAGCTTGGAACTTTTTACCTCATTTACGGCACAAATACACATACATGTGTACACTCATACATCTAACAAATTGTTAACAAAATTTAGTAAAGTTATAATAAATAAAATTTAATCAAAAGGCTTACCTAATATCAATCAGTTTGCTTTTATTAATTACATGAGCTAATGAATAAAATTGTGAAGTAGTTTGACATTCACTAATTATTATGTACAATGTAATGCAATGTGATTTAAATATATAACATAATTTTTAATTTAAATAAAGTTAGGTACAGCTTATATATTTATAAATTATTAAATATTTTAATAATTGTATTGTAGTTGTTTTATCAAAAACAGTAAATATTAATTAAAAATTAAAAAAAAAAACACACACACAAACACACATACATACTTTGTGTTATAAATATTTATATTTAATGTAATTCAATTTTGCTGAAAATGATTTTTTCTTATTTTTTAAAATAATTAACTACATTTATTAGTAACATTTCTTGTATTAAAGCAATAATAACATTATACATATTTCTTTAATACTTTTGTAAAAAATTTCAAAAAATAAATAAAATGATTATTACTTTAAAAGTAATTTTTTTATAAAAAGATAAATCATATTTATGAATAAAAAAATGAATATATAATATATTATTTTTATTTATTTCATTTATAATTATAAAAAAATGTGCTGTATGAATTCTACCAACTAAAACATGAATGTCTTACCTATTTAAAAATTAACACATTTAAACATACAATAGTTTTAAATTTTATATCAATTCTTATAAAATTATTAATATAATTGTCCAATATATTTAATACATATTACAGTGAATCAAAACGGTTAATATGATTATAATATATTGCAAATGTACATTACTTATTTTTATAGATTCTTTTTTAATTTTTAGCATACAACACAATGCTATTTTTATTAAAAAGTATTTAATTTATTGTATCTATCTGAAACATTGTTAAAAAAAAAAACATTTTTATGAATTAAAATGCTTCTGAAATTCTAATTAATTTAATAAAATATATATCCAATTGAACTCTTTATTTTCAATGATGATACTAATATTTAATTATTAATGTAAAATTTAGATCAAGAAAAAATAATCAATTTTTTTTAAAATTATTTCTTTTATAAATATTTTGTAGAAGATTATAAATTTATTAATTTACATTTAATAAATAAAAATTTTAAACTTCTACACAAATATCATACAAAAAGTTTGTTTTAATATATGAATATAAAAAAATGTATTGAGATGATAAATATTGAATTTAACAATAAAAATACATTAAAAATTAAACAAATTAAAGATTAGCTATATGTCCTCTTAAATTACATGTAATCATAATAATTTTGAAAATTAACTTAGTTTTCTATATATGTATTTTGAAATTTTAAAAATAAAATTTGATAATATATTATAATACATATAATAATTTTGAAAGTCTCATTATTTATTATTACAATATATGAAATTGAGTATAAATAAAAATTAAAATACATGTAGCTTATGTAATTATAATGCAACCTGAAAATAGATGGCAATATTATTTAACAAGTAATGCGAACATATGTTTGTATAATATGTATGTATGTGTGTGTGTGTATATATATTTCTATCCATGTATGTATATATATATATATAAATATATATAAATATATATATTACATTTATCTTTACCAATTATTTAAGAAAATTCATAGTCGTAATTTATTTCATTCAAAGAATTTATGCATAACTGTATTTTTGTTTAGTTACTTGACTAATTTTACTCTTAGCAATTGTTTTTATCATTAAAATATTTAAAATGCTATGGTATGTATATTAGATATTTTAAAATAATTATAAACTTTTGTTATTAATTTAATTATCACAAATATATATGTACTTTTGAAACTAGATAGTTTATGTAGCTATTATTTATTATATAAAAATTGTATATCATTTTTTTCAAAACTTATTTAACAAAATACTTAAATTTTTTAATGTACTTATGAAGAATTTCATTTATAAACATTAAAAAAAAAATGGAACTAAATATACATACATAAACATTATTATAGTTAAATTGATATAAAAAAAAAACAACAAAAAAAAAATTAATAAATGTTAATTAAACAAAGTTGAAGACTGTTTTATATATAAAATAACGCAGATATTGTAATTAATTGAATTATATAACTTTGTAAAAATAATTTTTAATGTATTATTTATTTAGGTAAAGATTAATTATAGAGTAGTAATCAAAGTAAAAAATAAAATTTGTGTAGGTTAGGTTAATATATTGCGATAGAAAAAATGAAGGCAAAAGCCATTACTTAAAAACGGACTTATATTTCCTAGAATATAAACAAGAACATGCGAGGTATGTAGAGTGATCATTATAAATAGATACGTTAGGAAAACTGTATAAAACGAAGATCACATATTTTCCTATACTTACAATATTTTCGGAACTTACATAATGTTATTAACAGGAATATTTTATTTTTATTACAAGTGAATTTAAATATTCCATTAAATAATAAAAATACAGTCTATCCATCGTTTTCGCTATACTTACGAATCAAATACATTAAATGAAAACTGATCTAAATGAATGACACTGTTAAATTCATTATCAAAATACAATAATAAAACTATAAATCTTTATATATAGTCTTTACTGTACATAAAAACTTAATGTGGAGATAATCCCTTTGTAACCAGATAGTACTATACATTGTATAAGAAATCATTTCATTGCTCTCATTTGTCAAAAACATTACTATTTTTTTTATGTCATGATCGTTTTCTTTTCAACTAGTCAATCTCCCTTAATCATACTATCTGTCTACTTTATTCTAATTTACTTTTTTATAATTCTTATATTATAATAGTCATTTGATAGGAACTTTCAGTATTGCCTAGCACTGGATATATTATTCGCGCTATATAAAGATATTTTGAAATCTAAACAAATAAAATCGCATTAGGTTATGGCCCTTCTACATTATCACACGGACCATTTTAAAAATATAGTATACACCTGACCTACATGAATACAACACATAACGTTGCCCATGCGCTCGTAATTCGGTGGTATCATCATCGAATATATTTTACTAAAACTGACCTTTAAGCAATAGCTATTGATCAATTTTTCTTACCTGTACGAAATGCCTAATTTGAATTGCGATAGCATGAGCTTAGGAATCTAAGAGGTCAGCTAGACACTCACCGGTTGTGGTGGTAGTCGTGCTGGTTGTAACATTCCCGGTATGTTGCTGTTGCTGCTGTTGCTGCGACTGAAACATTGCCGTGGGATGAAGGAACAACGACCCGTACATCATATTTTCTTCAGTCTGCGATTGGTTGCCTTGCAGATTATTATTTGTCGAACTTGCAATGGCACTTTCCCGTAATATTGGAGCTCCAGGAGTTGGCGGTACTAAACTACCATCTTCTACAGCAGTTCTTACCGATTCAATATGTCTTCGCGAAAATACATGTTCTTGCAAAGGCGACTTAGAAGTGTAACGAATAGAGCATAATTTACATTCCTCAGGTCCAGTTAAACCTCGATGAATTACTACACCTTCTGCTGATAATCCAGCTGCTAATCTAGCTTTTTTTTCTTTAGCACGTGCATTTTGAAACCATACCTAGACAAAAAGTTTTAGTACAATTATTTTGATTAATTTATATTAGGATTATTATATTATAACTGCACTTTTGTATCAATGATGAAAATTCTACAAGTTTTACTAAAAATTCAAATAGATCAGATATAAATTAAAAATATTTCGTGTATTATTAAATTATACATAAAATTATATATATTTAAGGTGAAATATTATGTATCTGTACAATTTATGTATACAAAATTAATTTTGTATAACATATAACTAATTTTTTTTTAAAAATTATATAGTTTCGAGATCACTCTGCTGTCAACGAAAAAATTAATACCATTTTTATATTTTATTCAACATACCTATTTAAGGATTCCTACTATAAAAATATATGTACTATGTTCGGTCTCTATTTTCTATATGTTCAACTATATAAGAATTAAAAATTTTAAATTTAAATTTATTGAACATTACAGTAATAATATATGATAATATTATCTATACAGTATACACACAATCTTCTTTTATGTCAGTTTTTATTTAAAATAAATGTTTTTAATTAAATGATTTAATAAATTTTGTGTAGTTTTTTATATACAAGATATAATTATTTAATAAAAAAAATACTAACAATTAATTTTTCTTAATAAAATTTGCAATGTTATTAGTATTTTCTTTTTAAAGAATTATTGAAATAATTTCATAATGTGTAATATAAATAAATAACTAATACATAAAATAAAAATAATAATATTACTAATAATAATTCAACTAACAGATTATTATATATTGTTTTTTTTATTTTTCTTATCGATTAGGATTTAATTAAATCATTAATATAATATAATGTTATGACATTAGAAGCTTTTTTTAAAAATTTTAAACAATATACTGTTTTATTCAGAGGTAATTTGAAAGAAAAAGGAAATTTGATATTTAATGAATAAGAATTATCATTTGTGATGTGTAACGAGATCAAATATCGGTTGATAAAAAACATGTGAACTTTTAGCAAATGTATCGGAACGTCCGGGATATATAACCCAAGATAAAAAAAGCATATAAAATGAAATTAAAAGAGGAGGTCCCCGCTTTAAATATTAAACAATGATTTAAAAAAAACTCTTCTTATGAATTATAATCGATTTTTTGAGAAAAATAATATCGGTATGTAAACGGGTATATCCCATATATACGTCGAATGAATCGCAATTCATTACATGAGATAAATATAAATTAAGTAACTACAAATGTAGCAAATTATTGGAATATAACGCTAAACCATTGTAAGAAAATTTATATTCATTAATACCATGGATTTTAAAATATGAAAGTGTAGAAGATCGATTGTTACAAAAACTTTATTGTTGTAATAATAATGTCTGAAAATGCAATAACAAATGTAATGTCTAGAAATGAACTGACTTGAGGAAAAAAAGGAAAATAGAAAAATAAAATAGGGTTTTGTCGATTTTTGACGACAAATTGCTGAATATTCTACTCTAGCTTTTGAAAAATACGATTCGCGCGAAGACAAGTCTTACCCTTCATAATAATCATTAAAGAAACAAGGAGACATAGGGCAACTCTCACGCATTTTTCTTGACCTTTTTGAAACTGTTGCGATAAATAATCGAGTAAAAAAAATAAACGTCGATATATTTTTAAAACACCTTATATTTCGTAAAATTAAATTTGAAAATTTGTATAATTAAGTAATTAAAAAGTAAACTGTAGAAAACGCGAAAATTGTAAATCGGCGGGGAGTAAATAAAATAAAACACCCTCCTCGAAATCGACTTAGATTGAACTAATTTAACACTCCGCCCGCAGACAATCCGAGTACTGAGAATTCGGTCTTCAAAAAACCTGATTGATTGGCTCGGCGTGCGAAGTTAGCTGGATAAAGTTAGTAAGGTGGCGCTCAAGCAGGGTTCGTGAACATTTGCATCGATTTCGGGTTTACTGAGGCTTTAAGAAGCAAAACTGAGAAATTTTTTGGGTACAAACCCCGTTATACATTCTAAAGACGGTGTGATCAAATTAGTTAATAAGTTTTTTGTTTCATAAAAAACGTTTGGTAAGCACTTTGAAGGGGTAACCGGATGATCGGTCGATTTGCACCAAATTTTTGCTAACTTTTGTAACGAGAACATATTTTCCGAATCCTCATACTTTTTTGTAAATTTGAAAGTAATAAACTGAATTTATCCAATATTAAATCAAGATGCTTCTTCACTCTACCCACTCTCAATGGATATTCACATAGGCTCGACTTGGTAAATTACAATAATAATAAATAAAACAAAATGACCTGTGATTTTAAACTAAGAATTTATTAGAATTAAATAAAATAATTAAACTCGAATACACAAGTATGTAAACCAATATTACATCTCAATTACGTATTTGCGTAAACATGAAAATAATAGACCGATAAACGAGTTGTTAGGGATTAATGTGGACAAAATTCACACAGTACCTATGTAAATGTGACAAATGAAGAGGCTTGGGTGGACAAAATACTTCAAGTTTATAATCGAACGTGCCCCAGAAAACTTGGGGTCTTTTCTTGGTACCAGTTTCGTGCTAGGCTAAAACAACTAGTTCAGGCAATTTTTATACTCGTTAACTTATTAATGCAACATTATTACCCACCATTAATATGATTAATCTTTTATTATCTTGCTTTTTTTCTCTCGGATTGAGAAATAATAAATAGATAAATATCAATTATTGTATTATTTTATTATTTTGATTTCAGCAATAATCCATGGACTCTATCCCTAGAAACATACTAAAGCTCTCATAATTTAAATTGTTAATTTCATATATAACAAAAGTATAAACAAAAGCATTCACACGATGTTTTTTAAATTTGAATCAATTAGGTAATTTTTTTTTTTTTAACTAGAATGACAATATTGTATAAAATATAATTTCGAAAAAAAATACATTTCAAATTTTGAATAATGATTTTTATACTATAGAGTAAACCTTTGTTTAATACTAAAGTTACTATAATAGGTTACTACAATAAGTTAATATAATTCAGCCTTTTCATTTTCAAATAAGCATTTTTTTTTGAGTTTTAATGAACATTCTTGAATATATTTATGCATATTTTTTAAATTATATATAATCGTATCTTGTCGAATTTTTCGATGTAATCTATTTCACATTTACAAATATTAATTTATATATTTAAAAGAATATGGAAGACTTACTTCTAATGATCACTGAAAATGTTTATATCAAAAAATTGATCAATTCAGTAAATTTAAAATTTAATTTAAAAATATTTTTTAATTTAAGTCTGCTAGACTTACTTAAATTTTTCACTTAGTTTGCGATATTAAAAAATAAAAAAAATATTGCATCAAGTACACTAATTATATTTAAAAAAGAGATTAATAAACTAATCACAAATATCACCAATTATTTAAATGTTTTTGTTATATTCAAATATTCGAGAGATATATTTCTATACTTCTCCAACAAGTAGCTATTTTCACAGATTTATTTTTCCTACTTTTAGATGTTTACAAAAAATTTATTTAATTACAATTAATTCTATTTTAATTTGTCATTAAAAATTTTTTTCATTTATTTCCAAGCTATAATATATTTTAGAAAATAATTTAAAAAATACTTAAAAATATATAAGAAAAAAAAAATAAAAAAAAAGTATAATTTAAATTTATATTTAACTTATGAGTGTGATTTTTCTATTAAATTTTATATATGAATTGTATAAATATAATTTTGTAATATATAACCTATAAAAATAAGATAAAAAATCTATAATATTCTATTTTTATAATTTGTAGTTTTTAATCATCTGAAAATTTAAATTATTTGAATAAATTATATTATATTATTTCTATATGATATATTTATTAATTTTTAAAAATAAAATGAATCTATAAATTGAAATATAAATTTAATTTTACCTGAACAACTCGTTTAGGAAGTGCTATTTCACGCCCAAGCATTTCACATTCAGCCATTGTTGGTGTTTTATAATCCGAAAATAAAGATTTCATCACTTTTACTTGTGTTGTTGACATTTGTGTTCTATATCTTTTTCCTCCAGTTTGGACTACTGTATTAATGGCAGTACATACCATGGTATTATTTCCAATTATATTATTCGTCGTTCCTTGTTTAGAACTTTGTGAACTTGAACCGGGGCTAGTAGGACTACTTTCATCATCAAGAAATTCAGTTGTTTCACTCATACTATCATCATCACAAACACTTTTTTCTGACATATCTGTTAGTGGACCACAGTCACTACCGCTACGAATTTGTTGAGAATTATTTTGATCATCTATAAGATTTCCCAAATTATTATCTATTAGCCTAACAGATTTACTCAAATCAACTGGCTTACTTAAATCTAACGGTGACTCACTGCTATTAACACAAAAAAGAGAGTTGGTTGAATCTTGTTTTCCATTACTAGCATGAGCTTGTAATTCCGTTATATAACGTTTCATAGACTCTTCATAGTATTTTTTTAATGAAGCTTCTACTTCAGTATTGATTGGAGGAAATAAGGGAGGCATCATATTAGGAGTACTTGGATTTGATGGAGATGACTCTAAAGACAACTCCTCATCAGGTAAATTATCGATATTAACCTCACCTTTAGCAATTTGGTCAGGATGTTTACTATTTAAATGAGATTCCAGAGCAGATTTAACTTTAAAAAGAGCAGGACAAAATGGACATCGTTTATTTATTACTTGACTATGTGCTCTAAATTGTCCTTTTCTTTCACGTGCTCTTGTGTTTTGGAACCAAACTTGAACTACTCTCTTTTTTAAACCAACTTCTTTAGCAATAGTTTCTAACATTTTTCGAGATGGATTTGATTCAATTTGATATTTTTGATATAAATAATCTAATTGTTCTGGAAGAATAGTTGTTCGTAAACGTTTATCTTTCGGTTGTTCATTTTGATCAGAATTTGATTTGCTATCTACATTATGAGCATCCTCATAATCATCATACTTTCTTTTTTTATCTTGTATTATATTTATCATTGAATGTGATGTATCTGGGGATGAACTAGAGTTATTTAATGCTTGTTGTTGTAAAATACCGAATGCTGAATCAGGTGGATAATTTGGAGGGAAAAGTGTTGGATTCATGATATGTACTAATTGATGTTCACGCCACAATTCAAATCTACCAAAAACAAGATTGCATTTATCACACTGAAAATTTTCAGTTTTTTGATCCAATTGCATATTGTGTTGATTTTGCTGAATTTGTTGAACTGTCGCATGTTGAAGAAAAGTAGTATTAGAATTTGAAGATTGTTCAGAAATTGACTGAATATGAATAGAAGTCGACTGAAGTGTATTCGTAGTTGTAGTTGAACTGCTGTTACTATCTTCCGAACTAAGAACAGCAGCTACTTGTGCTGCAGCAGCTTGTGCTTGAGCGCTCCGTTTTGCATCTTCTTCTTTAAAGCAATGTGTTTTTTGATGGCGTATAAGTTCATAATATCGTTGAAAAACAAGTAAACATTTTTTACACTGATAATTAAGACCAGGTGTTCTTTGAAATCTCCCAGTTCCATCATCATTTTCTCGTGCTCCAGGTGTTGGATCAAGAGGAGGTTGATTTTCATATACTTTTCGTGCTTTTTGCCTTGCATTTTGAAACCATACAACTATGACTCGAGGACTTAATCCTAGAAGTTTACTTAAATATTCTAAATCATCATCTTTAGGATAAGCATTATTTTCAAAAAACTCTTGAAGTACCTTTATTTGATAATCTGTAAATCGTGTTCGATTTGCTCTTTTTCCTGAACTATTATTTACAGTATTGCTTCCATTATTACCGTTAAAAGAAAAATCAGATAATCTATTAGGACTAGTACAAAGTTGATTTGATAAAGCAACCGAAGATGTATTTATTGATACCGAACCGGTTGCTAATGAATTTGTAGTATTTTGAGGAGCTACTTTAGGAGGAAGCATTGGAGATGTTTGAGTAATAATTGATGGTGAAAGTATGGATGATATTTCTTGATTAGCACTAGTAAAGACCGAGTTTATAAGTGGTGATTGTGGTCTAGATTGCTGATCTCCAGAACTCTCTGCAGAGTAATGTTCTTCATGAGAATGTTGTATAATATTTTGATCTAAATATTCATGTTTAATTTCATTTTCTGGCACAATATTAGAATTTGTAGAAGTTGCTGACACTGACAATTGTTTTTCTTCAAGTTTATCTTCTAATATATTTATGCTTGTTGTAGAACTAAGTGGTAATACTTTTGTCTCACCAGTTTTTTCATATTCTTCGAGATTTAAAGTTGTACTTGGTGGATTATTGAAATTATATGGGCTATCTTTATTTCTTTGACGTTCTTTAAATAAAGTATTACGAAACCAGTGCTTTATTACTTTAGGAGGTAAGCCACTTTGCGATGCCATATCTATAATTTGATCTTCCCCCGGAGAATTATTTATATCAAAATGAGCTCTTAGAATCTTTAGTTGATCATCCGTTATTCGAGTTCTTGCTCGTTTTTGTGATGCTGTTACATTTGCCTATTTAATTAAAACAAATTTTCATTTATTTAATATTTATATATACATATAAATTATTAATAAATCTTATATTATTTATAAATACAATATAACTAAAATCTATAATTATCATGTATTAAATTCAACTTCTCTTTTGATTAATAACATTTTAATTTTACAGATATTCTAAAAGTCAATCTTATAAATTTCATAGTAATATTTTTATACCTAAATGAATATCTATCAAAAATATTTAAGTTTATTAATGTATTTAATTCATTATATTTTATTAAATGTATGTTTTTTATAATTATATATGTGTACAAAACAATTTATTAGATTATGAATATTATAAATATGTATTATATTAATAAATATAAGCAAATGTAATTAGAAAATATGGTATGAAAAGATATAACAAATACACAAGCTGTATATGCTTTCACGTACTACTCTAACTTGTAATATTATTAAAGTAATATTTTGATAAATATCTTACAAATTTATTAGAGATAATCTACTTACACATCTTAAATTATTGAATAAAGTTGATTCTTTTAGAAAAAACATAATTATGCAAAAAAGTTTGGTAATGGTAGCGTAGAAAGTAAACGTAATAACTATTATTATTTGAAGTTCTACACTTGTTTATAGACTTACAAAATACAAATATCACGATATAGAACATTTTCTGAGATTAAAATATATTTAATTTCTATGCTTTATAAAATCTAAAAGTACAAATTTGCATATTTTTACACTCATTCACTTAACATACAATTCAAATAAAAGGTTATTGTAAGATCTTTCTTCTTGCATATTTTAAATTACTTTACGAATATAATAAAACTAAATTTTCGAGTATTTAATTACAATTTTTATGTTTTTATTAAAACTATACATCGATATTAGAAGTCTTTTAGTATTTTCAATATAATAAACCCTAATCAATTTAATATAAATAATTTTTAAAAAATAGACCTTCCTTTAAGTAGAGGATTAGATGAATCATTTGATAACAAGAGTTGCTAATCACATTCATCTTTTATTTTCAGTAGTAAATAGAGAAAAAATTGTATTTTAATAATAATTAATATTAAGAATATGTAGACAATTATTATAAAATATATTAGATTCAAGAACTATAACTATCATGAATAGAATACTATAATATCTCATTGTTGTATTTTAACAAAATAGTAAATAATAAATAATTAAGAAATAAATTATTAAACAAAATCTAAAACTTTTATAAATTGGAAAATAAAATAACATAAAATTACGTAAGAAGTGAAACTCCGGGAAAACAAATTATTAGTAACATAACTAACATTAAAGATCAAATTTGGAACCAGGCACACAAAGAAATAAAGTTGCATATAGAACAAATATATGTGGCCTGACTTAGGTTGCTAGAAAACATGGGTTGATTCATCTGTGCAAAGGAATTTCTTGTATTTTAGCATGTAAGCAAAACACCACCCAAATACCATAATATAAATAAGAGAAGCATCAATTTTTTTTTTCTTAAAGTGATAGAGGTGCGACATTATCATTTTATCTTTATTTATATATATCTTTAATTTAAAATTATTGTTACAATAATTATTTAAACAATAGTAAAAAAAAATTACATATAGAAAGTACTTACTGCAACTGCATGTTGCTGCTGATGTACGGAAATATGCTGTTTTGAAAGTAAATCAGACTGTGTTGATAAAGGTGTATATACACTATTATTTCCATCAAATGTTGGTGGAGGTAACATCACTGGTACTATAGGAGGTTGAAGATTCATAGCTGCAAGAGCTGGCACATTAAGTCCTAATGGTAAGCCCATCATACTCATCATTAAGCTTGGATATTGATGAAGTTGTTGTTGTAATTGAGAAGCAGCCATAGCATTAAATGCAACTTGCATTTCAGTCATATGTTGGGCTAAAGTTAGTTGAGCTTGTTGTTGTTGGGTAAGATTTTGAGAAATATTACTTTGTACTGTTGGTGTAGCAGAATCTGTACTCGATACAGGTGTATTACTTAAGGCTGGAGTTGTTGCAGGAGTTGTAGAAGTAGCTTCTGGTGTTTTATTTATACGCTCTTTATTTTCACAAAATTCATCTTTATCTTTATTTTCATAAATACTATTATCTTGAGATTGAAATGATGATGGTGTTATAGTGATGGGTGCTGTAGTGGTAGAAGAAGATGTGGCTGCTGTTACAATGACAATTTTTTTCTCATATTCACATTTAAATTGTTGTGCATATTTTTCAAGAAATTCACGAGGAACTAAATCTCTATGTACCTCTTCACAATGTGCTTTAAGTACCCATACACTGCTAAATTCTTTATTACAGTGTTGACATGTACTTTTTTTAATTTCAGGTATAAATTCTTCTTCACCAGGATCTTCAATATCTGACTCTTTTTCTTGACAAATTTGACCATCAAAATTATATTTTTGCTGCTCTTCACTTTGATGTTCTTGATGTAATTGATATACAGCAACAACTTCTTCTTTTCTTTGTCTTCTTTGGTGATTTTCATTAAATTGCATAACTAAATCAAACCCAAAACTTTCTAACAAATGTTTATACATTTGAGACGTTTTATGTTTAGGTAATATATCTTGAGATAAAAGTGATGGAGGATTTGATTGTGACAGATGTTTTTCTTGTGAACCGGAAGATGATACTGACGGAGGTGGAGTTTTAGACGGAGACATTGTTAAATGTTGAGATGTTGCTAATTGTTGAAATAAAGCTAAGGGATTACTAAAGATACAATACAATTGTTGATGAGTAGAGAGTTGGTCTTGAGTGATAAATAATGCATTACATTTCGTACATGATAGCATTTGGGTATTATTATCTAAGTTATTATTACATAATGAATTATTAGAAGTTAATATTGGCTGTTCAATTAGTGGTCGTGCTAGATCTAATTGACCAGTAACTGCTAAATCATGAATTTTGCTAGCGCGAGTTTGATGAAGAACACTTCTTTTATGAATATCCAAAGTACTTCCTTGAGAATAGGCAACTTTACAAATATTGCACTTATATGGCTTTTTATCGTGATCTTGTTGACCATCACTCAAATCGGTAGGGCTTACAGGCGATGCTACATTAATAAACGTATTATTGTTGCCTTGTTCTTGCATAGCTCTTTTTAATTTATGTAAATGACTAACACTATTATAATGAACAAGAAGAATATTTTTTTGTGTAAAACTTTCTTTACAGACATCACATTTATATGGTCTATTAGGATCTAAATACTTTTCCATAGGGTATGGCATTTTTTCACCTTTACGGTGTAATAATGTTTTATTGTGACCAGTAAGATAACATTGTCTTGTAAAAGCAACTTTGCACCGATGACACTTAAATTTTCGACCAGGATCATTGTAAGAATCTTCTGCTATTGATTGACTATTCAAATAATCTTCGAGTAGTCGTTGCTCTTTATGTAATGGTGATAAATCATTAATATCATTTTCATCTTCATCAATTTTTACTTCTTCATCAATTAACTGTTCACTACCATATATACCTTGCCGTCTAAATGCTTCTTCCGTTAATGCTTGTAAAAGTGGATGAGAACTTAGTAAACTTTGTTTATATTGCGTTAATTCTTCTTCTTGTAAGTCACTATGAGCAGTTTCCAAATGTCGATGAAGAGCTTGTACTGAACGAAAAGATCGACAGCAAATAGCGCATTTAGTTGCATCTCTGATAGCATGATACTGAGAATGTTGTTGAAGTTTTTCTAATGTCTTAAATGCTAAACTGCATTGACCACATCTGTATTTATAGACATGCTTTTCACTTACAGCTAAACTAGGTACAGGAATCGAATGTGATTCTTTATTGTGCTGCTGAAGTTCATCTATTGATCGGAATACTCTTGGACAAACAAGGCATTTTGTAGTTTCATCTCCATCGTCACTAATAATTTGTTCAATATTTTCTTCTTCCTGATTCTTTTTAAATAAAATATTAGGAGATCTTGGACCTGGAATTGATGCATTTATACTGCGTGGATTATTATTTAACCAATGACTTTGATCAACAAGCAGTAATAATCTTTGTAAACCATCCGAATTAACCGAATGAATTTGCATTACATGTTTTTCTAATGCATTTCGGTGCTTAAAACAATCTTGGCACAAAGGACATAATAAATCTGAATTCAAATTTTCTTTTAGATCATCTACATCAATTTCATGAGTATGAACAATTTGAAGGTGATTTCTTAACTCTCCATTTGATGATGCCTGATAAGAACAAAAAGAACATGTTACATCCTCAGTCTCATTCTCTTGTTCTTGTTCATGTTCTATTTCTTGTTTAATTTCACTACCATAATTAGTCTCATCCTCTCGTCGTTCTGAAATTAAATTCCAATTTATTATTAAAAATAAAAAAATTATATAAATTATTGTAAAATTTTTTTAATTAATTAAATTTTTAATAATTTTAATTGTGAAGGATCCTTCAGATTTATTAGTGTGATAGTAAAAATATAATTATATTTTAGATAATAGGTAATTCTTTATCCTTCAAAGTCTATCTTTTTATAAAAAAAAATTACGAAGGAAATTTTTATAAATCAATTAAAATTCAATAATATTTAAACTGACGCAAAATATATTTATATCTTAGATTTTTTCATTTATAATTAATTTTTTAATGCAATTAAATTGGATTCAATTAAATTTATTGATAAAAAGTTTTTTATGTACAGAAATGTTCTATTAAAACAAATTGATTTAAAAATACGAATTTATTAAAAAAAATTATTTAAAGATTATCATATAACTTATATTAAACGAGTTATTTTAATTTAATTATTTGATAAAAAAAATATTTTAGGTGTTCTTAATAATATAATTATTAAAATTTTAAATATAATTACTATAAAATCTAAAATTCTATTGTTTTATAATAATATATAGTAAGGAATTCATATACTCTTTTAAAAATCTAAACAGAAAACTATAAATGATACATGGTTTTTACCACTATTCATTTTTTATAATTATAGATTTTTCTTTAATCAAATTAATGTTTATATATAAATGAAATATATGCGAAAAAGTCTATATGGTATGTTTGTAACGATTATAAATCTAATAATAATATCTTTCATCATTATTGAAGCAGAGTTATGAGAATGTACTGTTAATATACATAAAAGCATTAAAAAGCGATAGTATCCAATACATTGTAAGATGCTCTTAACACCTCCGATATACATGGTTCATCCACGAAGTATCGAGTTTTTTTTTTCATTTTGCGCCTATTCGTTGTAGAAATTTGAGAGGGGTTTTAGAATGTCGACAAACTCTTTCCGCATTTGTCTCTTTTATTTTTTGTTTTTTCGATAATTAGGTGCGGCAGAATTTTACTTCTACTAGGGTGTTTTTCAAATTTTTGACACGGCGCGGTGAAGCAATTAGCGGAAAACCACTATGTGAGAATGTTTTGTTCAAAGATTAAAAAAAAAAAAATTCTTACTTTTCTTTTTTGAAAAATGATTTATTGGTGGACTTGTAGACAGTGTGAAATAAAAATTTTAAATTCTTCAAAATAATTTCCTCCTGTATCAACACATTTTTAAAAGCGTGTTATTCAAATTTCAAATGCATTTCAAACTCTTCAGCTTTGATGTTTTTCAAAAATTTCGACATTTATAAGTTTTTTTGCACTATATTATACACTGTAGATCACGTTAAATTCAGTTTCTCCTGAATTACTTTATCTATTAATCGATAGTCCAAATTTTAAATTTCTAACACGCGCCGGGTGTTCCTAGCCATTCGAAAGCTGTTTGGGCGTCCAGATCGAGGCTCGTCGTTGATTCTTTCTCGGCCCTCTTTAAAAGCTCTGTGCCATTTTCCACATTGCGATTTTGACATACAATTATGTTCATATGCTTCTTGCAACATTTTATACGTTTCTACACTGTTTTTTTTTTAATTGCAAACAAATTTTATCGCTTAACGCCTTTCCACTAGTCGCCCCATCGTGCCGTGTCAAAAAACTGAAAAACACCCTTCGCGCAAAGTAAAATCCTGTCGCATCTAATTATCGAAAAAACAAAAAAAAAAGGGACAAATGCGGAAAGAGTTTGACGACATTCACAGATCCCTCCCAAATTTCTACGACAAATAGACGCAAAATGAAAAAAAACTCGATACTTCGTGGATGAACCATGTATACTAATTAGTTTAATAAGGTAAATACTCATTAGTTTGAAAGTACATGTTGCTATGTTACTTATATTGTATATTGCTAGAATATATCTGCTGTATACAATATATTACTGTAACATAATATACAATATACTGCTATAACATATCTGACTACAAAGTCAACAAAAATTTATATCATTATTTTTTTTTTTATGCTCGTTTTTTAGCTACATTTTTTATCATTTATGACCAACTTGGAAATTGACTCACTTCATATATTCTACTTCAATTATATTGTTTGTCCAAGTTTCCTTATTCGTCAATAATAACAAATCTATTACAAATATTTATTTAATAATATATACACATCATATAAATACATTTAAAATAATTTTAAAAAAACAATAAAGTAAACAAGTAAGATAAAACAGTAAAATATAAAATAAAACATTTATTAAAATCAGAAAATATTTACAGGTAACAATAATACATCTAACAGTGAATTATATTAATAATTTATAAAATAAAAGCTAATGTTAAAAGAACAAATGTTTATAATTATCCGCACAGAAAAAATCTCTATGGCTTTTGAAAATATTATAAAATCTAAAAATTCGAAAAGTAATTTTTTTTTATATGAACCAATTAACTAATCAACGCTGGTATTAGATATCTAATAATTTGTCTAGATAAATTAAGGTAATTTTAAAATTTGTCCCCTGTACAATTATAAAACTAGAGTATTGTTACGTCTCAATATGCTTTAAGAAGATATATGAATATTCAATAAAATTTCTATATAAAAAATACCATTTATTCTTTTAATATTAAAATATAAATTATACATTTTGAAGTTTGATATGATGCATCTTCCATGTTTATTGTATTATTGTAAATTGGTGATCCCAAGAGGTGCAGGTGGATAAAAACAAGTCTATTCTATTATTTTCGTCGACGTTTCGGCAAGTATCACTTGCCCTTATCGAGACTGTTCATTTAACAAATAATAATTACAAAAGTTAACAAATTATTACTTACATTATTTTATATTACTTACAAACGTCGACGAAAATAATAGAATAGACTTGTTTTTATCCACCTGCACCTCTTGGGATCACCAATTTACAATAATACAATAAACATGGAAGGTGCATCATATCAAACTTCAAACGATAAACACGACCAAAGATCCAACATAGACCACAACAATCTACAAGGAGGATTTTTTAATAATATCTCTCTTACATATGGTATAACGTCAACCAAAAAGCTTAATAAATGGACCAAAATTTTGACATCTATAACTATTACCAACACGAAGATTCGTTTTCTACTTAACTGTAAACATCATGGAGTTTTATCAAAGCACTTAATAAATATAAGCAACATACTTAAATCCACTCAATTTCATAGTAAGTGCCACTCCATGACATTCGATAGGTTAAAAGAAAATCTGTGTAAGAAAATTCTCATTTTATTTATCAAAAACACACATATACTAAAAAATAATCTAATTAAAAAACTAAATACACTTAAACATGATATTTTAAATTCAAACATAGATGACTCTAATTAAAAAATTTTTTGAAAAATGTGAGAATCAAAACAAACAAGTTAAAAATAAAGAAAATTTACGGTTGGATAACAAACTTAATAAATTAATTTCAAATCAAAAAAATTACAAAAACAACCGTAATCATGTAGATAAAAAACAATGGATACATAATAGAATCGGCATAAATATTCCCGACTATGTTGTTGATATAGTAGCTCTTGGACATCGCTATAATTTAAATAACAAATATACACACAACTGTCACCACGATCAAAAATATTGAGATAACATTACCTACTCTCAATATTAACGATCAAGACAAAGAGCGTATCCGAGAACTTACTATTGAATACATAAAGAAAAATATTAACAACAAATCTAATTTTGATCACGAAAAGACTAGGACTGAAATGTTTAAACTCCAAAAAACAAAAAAGTTCTTAAAAAACAACAAAAACATATTTTTTACTGAATCTGACAAAGGTAATATTACTGTATGTATTGGTTTAGACGAATACACTATAAAAATGAAAAAGTTATTAGATGACACTAATACATACACAACAATTAATAAAAATCCATTAAAAAAACTACAATTAAAAACTCACAAATTATTAAAAGACTTAAATGAGAATGAATATTTAGAGGCAAAATACCACAATAATCAACTTACACAGACAAACACTAATTTAGCGAAAGCATATGGACTACCGAAAATACACAAATCTGAGTGTCCTATGCAATCTATCATTTCGACAATTAATAGTCCCTTACATTTCATTTTGAAAATTCTATACAACGAACTTAAAAAATGTATAAAACCTCCCAAGTCAAGAATAAACAATAGTTTAGAATTAAAAAATATACTAAAAAATGTAAACATCCCAAACAATTACATACTTATTTCGTTAGATGTAAGCTCATTATTCACCAATGTGCCTTATGAGCTAGTAATTAAAAGCTTACAAAGAAGAATAAACAACATATACAATGTTAGTAAAATTCCATTCAATGAAATTATTAGAATAACTGAATTTCTTTTCGACAATACATATTTTGTATTTGAAAAGAAATTTTATAAACAAATTTATGGCACTCCAATTGGTTCTCCTATCTCACTCTTATTTGCAGACATAGTGATGGATGACTTGGAATCTGATTGTCTTAATATATTAAAAAATAATTACAATATTACTCAATTATTTTATCACGGATATGTTGATGACACAATTTGTTGCATTCAAAGTGATCATTTACAGATCATTTTAAACTTTTTTAATAAATACAATTGTCGTCTTCAATTTACATCTGAAGTGGAAATCAATAATTCAATCAATTTTTCAGATTTATCTATTATAAAAACTAAAAATAATAGAATCATTACAAATTGGCATCAGAAACCTACAGAGTCGAACAGGATACTCAATTTTCTATCCAATCACACACTGTCTCAAAAACGTAATATTATTTACAATCTAATAGATAGAGCCATATCACTCTCCAATCCTTGTTTGCATAAAGATAATCTAAAAAGAGTTAAATATATATTACTACAAAATAATTACCCTGATTATTTTATTGAAAAATATATTAAAAAATGTCTAAAAACAATACAATTCAAAAATAAAAATAAAAATAGTAACAGGTTGGATGATGTCCGTACCATAGCGTTTCCATATTCAGAAAAATATTTTTCAGAATATGCAACAAAATTTAAGAAATACAGAATAAATATAATTCCTAATATTAATAACAAACTGAATTTTGTTATTAAAAAAAGAAAAGACGTTACGATTAAGGAAGAGAAAACTAACATTGTGTATAAAATAAAATGTAAGGACTGCCCATCGGTGTACGTTGGAGAAACAAAAAGAAACTTAAAAACAAGAATTAATGAGCATAAAAAAGACAACAATCACACATCGGTTGTTTCAGCCCATGCACGAGATAAAGGACATGTGATTGATTGGGATAATGTAGACATTCTTGACTATGAGAATAATTATAAAAAACGTTTAATTTTCGAAATGATTTACATTAAGATTAATAATAATACCATAAACAGAAAAGAGGACACACAAAATCTCATTAATAAATATCATATGATCCTCAATAATATTACGAATCACAACAATATGACGTAGAGTGTGACGTCAAATGATGTATATATTGAGGGGAAATGATTTTTGTTTACAGTTGACACAATGACGTTACGACTGACAAGTCGTTGAATATTTACTTCCTAATATTAAGTGGTAATTATAAGTAAAATTGTTATATTATACATATGTAAGTAATAATTTGTTAACTTTTGTAATTATTATTTGTTAAATAAACGGTCTCGATAAGGGCAAGTGATACTTGCCGAAACGTCGACGAAAATAATAGAATAGACTTGTTTTTATTCACCTGCACCTGTTGGGATCACCAATTTACAATAATACTATAAATTATACAATTTATAAATTATAAATCTTGATAATAGGCTGTCACCACTTCAGATTTCTTGTAGGCTTGAAGAGTCCTCAATTACTTAATATAGTAATTTGTTTAAAATATACTTGTTGAAGATGTTCATGGCCAAAATAAAAGCCAAAATCGATTTTTTTTTTTTTTTTTTATATTTTACTGTGCTTTTTATATCATCATTATTTTATTCCCTTTATGTTATTTTATAATTATTAGGACTATTTTGTAGGTGCAATCAATTTAACTAACCGCTTAATTTATCAAACGTTCTTATTCTCATTTCCTTATTCTCTTTATATTATGTTGTAATTATTGGTAATGTTTTTTGATTTATAATGTTTTCTATTTGTATCATACATCTTACTCTCATTAATAATTTATTAACATTATAATATTTCTAATTGAACGTACTTTTAGTGTTTATTTCAATTCGTGATGAAACAGAATGTTTTAGCATTTCGTCTCTATTTTATATGATTCCTGCTTACAATACGTGATCATTTTCATTTAAAATTTTCATTTTGCATTATTATAAAAATTTGATACAGAAATATTAAATAAAATTTTGAAAAGCTACAATATCTATTTTAAACTTTGAATAATATTACATATTGTAAGAAGTTAAGTCTGTCTTTAAAAACTCTATTTAAAATAATCGATATTTGATGTATATATGTTACTATTAAAATATTTTTTTATTTGTTGTTAATTATTAAACAACTATAAATAATTGTAATGTTATCAGTTACATCTTCGATTCTTAGTGTCACTCGATGATTTTAAAATATGAAATCTATCCTTATTTTCACAGTATCTCTTGAGTAGTACAAAATGATAATTCCACATCTTCAAATCATTGTTTGGCATCTTTAAATATTGTATATTACTAAAACAATCATTTTTTTAAAAAAATCAACAATCTTTTCTGATATCTGTAATATTTATATGACCGAAGAGGTACTATTCCAAGCTTCTACATGTTTCATATACCAAAGTAAAACATGAAGTCTTATTATTAACACACATTAATGTGTATTTATAAACAATTATAAAATTCAACTAAAAACTAACATAGTAACTAAAATATAAATTTATATGTTTATGAAAAATACTCTCGATCCACTTTTAATAGCCATTTAATTAATTTAATGTTCGAAAATCACAATTATCAAATAAATAAGTTAATATAAATTTAAACGTATCTTCATGCCTTTATATTACATTGGTTTCTTCATCTATTACTAAATTTTTTTGCTGCATTTTTTTATAACTTCTTTTCTTGTCTCACTTTTTCTATCCTTTATTGCGCCCTCTAATGTATCTTTATTCTTAAGATATAAAATCTTAATCTTTCATTCCGTTTCACGATATAAGTTTTAAAATATATATACTCTTTCTGCCACTATTAAATAAATTTAAACATTTCAAATTTATTCGAAAAGACATCATAGAATTGAATTAGTTTAATTTAAAAGCTCTTTAAAGGATATGTGATTGTGATATTAAAATGAGTATAAACAAAAACAATAAGAATGAATTAATTATTGATATAAGTAATAATAACAAAAAATTAAATTACTTCAAACAATGTTAGATAAAAATTTAATAAAAACGAATAAACAAATGATAAAATTAAAAACTTCAACAAAAAAATTTAAAGACAATAGAAACATTTTTTAAGCCAAGTGATAAATTAAATGTTACAGGTATGCGTTCATATTGCTGATTATAAATAAAAAATTTATAATATATTCAATGAGCAAAAAACTTGTCAAAAAAACAAAAACAAACCACTAAAAATATTGCAAATTAATCCACATAAAATTTTGAAATACTGGAACGAAAATTAAAATCTTCACAAAAATGTACACATCATTCAACTAACGCAGAATAATACTATCTTATGAAAGGTATAAGCACTAAATATTGATTGGGTAAATTCATAAAGAAAGTTGTCTATTGCAACAGCAATATCCACTATTAATTTTCCTCTATATTTTTAGTAAAAGCATTATAAAAGAATTTATGAATTTCATTTCTATACCAATACATAAAATAGACAATAGTCTTGAATTTTAAAATAACGTAAAATCAATAATATTTTTCTACCAAATAATTACATTAATATCTCATTTTATGTAAGATCTTTATTTACTACAATACCTTATAGATTAGTTATCGAAATTTAAAAAAATATATAACTTCATTGTAAAAGTAGTTAAGCACCATTATAATGGAGATAAATCAAATTATTTATATACTATTTAAGTATTTTATAATGTTTGTATAAAAAATTTTTAAAAATTCTTAGAGTTCCCGTATTTTATCATTATTTTTATACGCGATAAGTAATTAAGAAATTGATTGTTTGAAAAAGTCATAAAAATAGATCAATTTGTTATTAACGATATGTAAATAATACGGTATTATGTATAAAAATGAAAAATACGAAACACAATTAAGTTAAAAATATAATTATTATAATACCCATTTACATTTTACGTATGAATATAAGGTTCCGAAATTGATTCAAACAATTATTTTTCACAATATTTCAGTCTTTACTCAAATTAATAGTTTAATTATCTATAATTCATATAATAGATATAATAGATTTTTAATATAATGGATATAACACTATTAAATAAAATAATAAAATATAAATTTAATGATAATATGCTACAATAATGTAATAAACTTTTTAATCATATGTTGATCAAACACATATTTTCATCTATAAAACATTAATTTAAATAAAATTATAAAATAAGATTTTGTACATTTCAATTAATGAATATGTAAAAATTTTAGTTTTAAAAATATATAAGAAACCTAATAATATTATCTATAATCGAGAAAAAGCACGAATAACTATAACTCTTCCATATTTTGAATAGTTATTTCAATATTTTGAAAGGATAAAGAAACACTAACTATATGTACTGTTAAAATAAAAAACTATGATTTAATATGAGTTGTTGAAAAAAGACTAGAAACTCATTGAGTTAATCTGCTAACGATAATTGATAAGAATATTACAAGAAAAATATACAAAATGGGGAATCAGACACAAGTAATTATTTTATATTATGAAAATGATTGACAATAATTGAAATTAATTAAAATATATTGCTTCAATTAAATAAAATAACATTACTTGAATTATGGAAAAAGTTATCATTTCATATTTGTCATGTTTTACGCTTAATACATATTTTGATATTTCATTATTAAATAATCTATATTAGTTTTTAAATATAAACAAAAATGAAGAGATATGCATGCTAGTTTATAAGATTTAAACAGTTTCGATTAAAAAAGATCAATTATTTATTTTTTTTTGTAAATTTATGTTAAATGAAAAAAGTCTGAAATGTACTTTTAATTAGATATCGAAAAGTAAAACAAATCTAAAATTTCTTATTGTTTTTAATTAAAAACCTTACTAGTTTGAAGATACACTAAAATACTGTATTACATAAATAATGAAAATATCAGCGTAACATCCGTAAATCATTAGAAAAAACAAAAGAAAAAAGAAGCAAGGAAAGAGAGAAAAAGTAGAGAGAGATAGTAATTCTCCAAAAGTTAAGGAAAAAGATGAAAGTAAGATATAAGAGAAAGATAAATTAGGAAAATATTATGAGGATGGATCAAAACATTAATCTCGAAATAGATTGCTTGGCATAAATAGATATCATATTAAACTTTTATTTTATAAATTTACCATTTGAGAACAAGAAATGTACAATTCTTCCACCTTATTTTATTCTAGATATATCTTTTTGTACACTAATAAAAATTATGGAAATTTCTATCTAAAAATATTTAATTAATATAATAAAAACTTGAAATTTATACATAAAAGAAAAAAAATTACAAAAAATAAAGTATTATCACAAATCTAATAAAAAAAACTATAAAATTCTCTAACAAATGAAATGAATATAAAAAATAAAAAAATTCAAAGTGATTAAAAAAAATTTCAAAAAGGAAAAAATTTAAGAAACAAAATACAACACAAGTTTTAAACGTTGGCAGCGTTTCGACAAATTACTTTGTCTTCACCAGGCCTATTTTTTAATATAAATTAAAATGATTATTACAACAATTAAATTACAAATTACTATTTAAGTTAAAATACATAATATATATTACCTTTATCTAATACTTTATATAATTATTTCGCACAACTTATGTTGTCGAGTCGTTAAATTTAAATATACCAAGGAACGCTCACGAAGAGTTTATATCTTAGCTGTATGTAGCGTCATCACTGACATCAGATGTTTAGATTAATAATTTAACATATTGGGCTCCTCATGTTTATTTACAGTGTAACGATTTAATTGAAAGTGTAGCATTTCCAAGATTTGTCTCTTTCTATAATTTTGTTCTTTGTCCAAAATTTTTACATTGTCCCAGTTTATCTTATGTTCATTAATTTGCGAGTGGATTTGTATCATTGGATTAGTATTGTATTGTTTTTTATGCTCGTAAATACGTTTTTTTTTAAATTTTGTTTAGTTTGGCCTATGTAAGTTGCGTTGCAATCCTTGCAGTTTATTTTATAAACGACCCCCGCTGTTTCCCATTTATCATGTCTGTCTTTACTCAATTTTATAATGTAGTTTAACTTATTGTTGATCTTGGGTACAGTATTGATATTGTACGCTTTTAATTTATTACTGATTTTTTCATAAAATTTGTTTACATATGGTATAGAAATTATGTTATCAAAATATTTAATTGGGTTATTGTCTAGAGAATCATTATATTTAATTTTTCTCAATCTGTGTTTGATGTGTTTATTATAAAATTAGACCGAATAGTCATTATTATGTAGAATGTTACGCACTTTGTTTAAATTGTCATTCTGGTAACATTTATCCAATAAAATCGCCCTGTCTACAAGGTTATACATAATATTTTTAAACGCTACTTACATAGGCCAAACTAAACAAAATTTTAAAAAACGTATTTACGAGCATAAAAAACAATACAATACTATCTTAATGATACAAATCCACTCGCAAACTAATGAACATAAGATAAACTGGGACAATGTAAAAATTTTGGACAAAGAACAAAATTATAGAAAGAGACAAATCTTGGAAATGCTACACTTTCAATTAAACCGTTACACTGTAAATAAACATGAGGAGCCCAATATGTTAAATTATCAATCTAAACATCTGATGTCAGTGATGACGCTACATACAGCTAAGATATAAACTCGTCGTGAGCGTTCCTTGGTATATTTAAATTTAACGACTCGACAACATAAGTTGTGCGAAATAATTATATAAAGTATTAGACAAAGGTAATATATATTATGTATTTTAACTTAAATAGTAATTTGTAATTTAATTGTTGTAATAATCATTTTAATTTATATTAAAAAATAGGCCTGATGAAGACAAAGTAATTTGTCGAAACGTTTCCAACGTTTAAAACTTGTGTTGTATTCAACATACATTCTTAAGGAACCAATTTCCCAATATTCATATTAACATGGAGGGTGTTTTCTTAAACTATAAAAATAAAAAAAAATATATTTATTAATAATTTAAATATTTAAAATAAAATTACAAAAAAAATAATTAGAATTTTCAAGAATAGTTTTTTAGTCATATAAAATTTTATGCAAAACAAAATTTTAATATTGAAAATTCTACATAAATTACATTATTACACCTATGTAATTTATGTAATATTTTGAAGGTCCTTGTGTAGTTTTCAGCAGGCAATTTTTGTTAAAATAAAGAAATTCAAAATTTAAAAAAATAAATATAAAATGTATAAAAAGTAAATTTTTTACTTAAATATTTACAAATTTATTATTTATTAATTTATTATACAATAATTATGTTTACGTTTTTCAAGTCAATATTATATATGCAATTATGTAAATAAATTTCAATTATTGATTTGTTATTGTATTTTTTGTTTTTTTTTTACACTAGACTATTTGTTTAGATTAGGCAATATACAGTCTTTATAGTCATTATAATTTTTTAATAAATACACCCCATTTGGTAGGTGAATATTTCTTTAATCTAATTTAATTTTTATAGTAATTAAAATATTTTTTACATTATATTGAAAATTATAGTATTTGGAGAAATTTTTCAGACTATTCATGGTTATTAATAATTAATGATATTTAACCTTATTAACTAATGTAAAACAAATATCCATGCAATAAATAATTTGTATTTTATATATTTGTATATTTTAAATCATAGAATTATATGACTTTTGAATAAAAATATTAAAATGAATCTTTATATGAAATACTTTTTAAAAAATATAGTGCTTACCATTATTTGAAGTGGTACTAAGTAATGAAGTAGATGAAGATTTTGATTTCAAATTTGAAGATACTCCATTAGGATCAGCCATTACTTGAAAAACATCCCCGATATCAGTATGAGGTATTTCATTGCCTTGTATTCCTGTTCTTCTATGTAATTGATGTAATTGTTCCATTTGAAGATGTCTAATGGATCTAACATGTTGAAGTAATGGTAATCTATTTTTTGCACTGAATCCACATAGAGCACAATGATATAATTTTGATGTAGATAAAACATTAGTACTAGCTTCAAGTAAATGACGAAGTAAAAGTGCGGCAGCTTCATGCCTAGGTGAAGCAGCATGAAGAGCTAATTTGTGTACACTATTGGTATAATAATCGCAAGCATGACATCGTATTTGTGCAGTACTTGTAGGAGATGCAAGATACTTTAATTTCCATTCATTACGAGATCCACCTTCTTTTACATGATTAACATGTTGTAATCTTTGTAGATGCTTATCAGTTTTACAATGAAGTTGAAAATTGGCTTTTAAATTAGTTTTATAGGAACACAACTTACAGATAAAATGACCTGAAATATTGCTAAGTATTTCACCTTCACGAGTTTTGGTTCGATCAGAAGCTAAATGAATGCCAAGTCCTTCAATAGAATCTGTAGAAAAATTATTACAAACACAACACTGATAAAGATGAGATGGGTCAGGATCTGAAGGTTCTGGTGGTGGTTCCATACTTTCTGGAGATAAACCAACATCATTACTAATATTTGTCAAAGCATTCATATTTGCAATTCCACCTATTATTTCTGGAGGTACATGTGAGGGTAATGGACCTCCAGTCATCATTTGTATTAAAAGCGCTTGATTGTAAGCCATATCGGCTATAGCAGCCTCAGCATGTTGAGGTTTATCTATATTACTAAGTTGAAGAAACTGCTCAAATGGTTGTTGATGATGCTGAACTTGATTTTGTTGTGTTTGCTGATGATGTGATTGAAGTGCAGATAGTGTTTGAATATGTTTAATATTTTGTTGTAGTACTAACATATGATGAGTATGTTTTTCACTGGTCATGTGTATTCTAAGATTTCGCGCGACATTGGTTTCATAATTACAAGCATCACAGCGAAATGTCGGTTTAGGTTTTCCTTGATTTGTTACTTGTCCGCTTAATGACAATGGACTATGATTCTGTTGATGATGAGGACTTCTGGTTGGTATTGGATGATCTTGAGAGGACGATGGATTATTAGCATTAGAATTATTACTACCTTGTTGCAATTCTTGCATATTATTTAAATGTTTGTCACTTTGCATGTGAATACTTAAATTACCTTTAGTAGTTGTTGAATAATTACAAACTTCACATCTGTAAGGTTTATAACCACAAGTATATGTTTCACCTCTTGCAAGTCTCGGATGAGGTTGTGCAGCAAGACAATAAATACATGATGTTTCACTATCAGGATGTTTTTCCTTCATATGAATTTCTAAAGTTTCTTGATATTTATAGTGCCAATTGCATTTTGGACATTTTAAGGTTTTGCATGAATTTCTACTATGCACTCCTGTTAAAGAACCACCTACAGTTGATAATCGACTACTTGCTAATATTAATTCACATTTTGAACATTCAATACCACTAGGTCTACCCTGTATATGTTCAGGACAAACGCCAATTGTAGTTCCACTAAGAAAGTTTGGTGGCTGTTGTGATATATTTGTGTAAGAAGCTTGAGATTTAATTGGTAATGATGGTGATGATGTACAGCTATTTGTAGAAGTTTCAGTCATTTTTGACCATGAAGAAGAACTAACTTGAGTATTAGTCCATTGATTATGTTGTTGATGATTATATGTAATATTTTGATTCGTTGATTGAGACGTAATGGAAGTATTTATGATTGATTTATGTTGCAAACCGTGCAAATTACTTGTTGAGCTCAGTATGTTTAATTTTGCATTACTTTTATTAGATGATTCTAAAATATTAATATCGCTACCATTATGAGAACGTTCTATTGAAATGTTTTCTAAAGAATCTTGAGAACAAGTTGAAGTGGAAACAGGTTCGAGAAAACTAACAATTGCTTGTTTGTTTCTTCCAACAGCCTGTATTATTGCCGATGCAGTTGAATGAGACAATATTTGTCTTTCATCATCCAATAATGTTAATTGATGCTCACTATGAGCATGTGCAACAAAGCTCTTTGCATATCCAAAACTAAGTTTACAAATAAAACACATCAAAATTGGTTTGACGGGTACTGAAGCAGCAGGCATTGTTGGTGAAGTTGCTGGAGGTAGTGATTGTTTACTTCCTTCAGAGCTCCTGTAACTAATTACGCGATAACTATGCATAACAGGTAGTTCAGAATTAGTTAATATACTGGAGGATCTCTGTTGTTGTTGATAAGCTTGATGTGCATAAAGTCTCGAAACATAGTAAGCATTAGCAATTTGTGGAAATACGAGTGAATGGGGAATAGACACGCCTCGGCCGTCTACAATACAGCCATCTGGCAAGGAATCATCATCACTTAATTCACTTTCACCTTCAATAATATATGCTGATCCATCTGGATTGTACACAATTTTTCCATCAAATTTTTCGACATCGCCGCCAGTAATTGGACTTGAACTTGGACTAATAGTTTGTTGTAAATTCACTGAAAAAGTAGCAGAATCTGATACATTAGTAGTTATATCAGCTGCAGAAACAGGTGTTGAAATTATGTCACGTATACAAGGTTCTGTACCAGAGGCTGGACTAGCAGTTATAGGATAATGAGTTTGATGTAAAACAGCCCCAGCAGCCGGCGGGGACCCGCCCCCTCGGCCACCTTCTTCCTCCGGGCTCATCTTACTTTATTTCGTGTTCGGGGAATTTTGGCGATACTAATAGAAATACTATCTGAAATATATATTCTTCGTTGAAAAAAATTGTTTTTTTTTTTATAATGACCAGTTTTCTGAAATATAAAAATCGAACTTTTAAATAAACTATGACATAATATTAAAATATTTAAAAAATAACCTTAAATTAACTATACCATTTATTCATTGTTATTCTTCCAATTCTATCCAAATGATTAATGGTCTTATTACATCGTTCATTTTTAGTTTTTGTAAATTCTGCTTTGTGTAAATTTGTTCAACCAGCATAATTTTACCCATCGATTCCTCATCTATAAGAAAAATCCATTAATTATAAAATTTAGCTAAAAAATTAAAATAATTAAAATAATTAAAATATTTTAAATATTATATATTCAAGACTATATAATTTAAAATAAATTTAGTTTTAATGTTTTAATAAAACAAACCTATCTAAGTATTTTCTTTTAATATTAATACTAAAACTTAAGCTTAAAAGATAGAAATATATATTAATTAATTTTTAACTTATTTTAAAAGTAAATATCTTGTCTGAAAATCTGATTTTTTGAATCACTATACATGTCTACCCAGGGAGGATGTTGCGAATTGATCGAGAAATGTTAAAGGATTAGGACTGGTGTTAGGTTATGGTTACCATTTTGTTTGGAGGACCTATGGAGATTTAATACGAATCAAAAAAGAAGCTGACTTCCCGACTACGTGAAAATTATAAATGTAGGTCTACTACACGTAGGAAACAACCCCACCTTTCAAAAAATACTTAGGAAGAAGGTTACAAATATTACTTTAACTACCACTAAAATCACTAGTTTGTGTAACTAACTAACTCTAATGAAATTTGAATGTCTGATAATAATTAC
This sequence comes from Eupristina koningsbergeri, assembly GCA_018907245.1. NCBI lineage: Eukaryota > Metazoa > Arthropoda > Insecta > Hymenoptera > Agaonidae > Eupristina > Eupristina koningsbergeri. Next base: position 1,319,158 of record JACCHV010000014.1, read on the forward strand.
ATAATATTCTGAATGGCAAGAAAACGGAAATCTATTAAGCTGATCAGAAATTTCAGGAAAATTGGTCACACTATCGGAATGAAGTAGATGCTAAACTTAGCAACTTTCTCTTCTAACTGGATACTATATACACTGCAGAATACAGAACCAATGTATAAAATACTCTTCTTGTGGATATGTTAGATTAAAACTGTATGGTACTCTGAAAAGCTCAAAGAAAGGAGCGCAATGATGAATTCTTAAATTCGAGCCTTTAAGAAAAGAAAGATGTTTGTAGATACAAAACCAACCTCAAAATGAACAGAATGCAAAAAGAGGGAAAATGGAAATTAGGACCAAAAAAGTTAAGAAACCCATCCCTCGAATAGATATTAATAATGATGCCATCCACAGTTGACCAACAAAGGAGTCTACTGAGCTGTGGATGAAGGTTAAGGGCCTCAGACAATCAAGGAGATCGATAGGAGATAAACCTGCACTTAAATAGATAACAGATATTAAAAAAATTTGTAAATAAGACATAGTACTAATTATGGATTGTTTCGCAAGAGAAAGAGAACCACTTGAGTCTGATGATAACATTGATAAAACATACAGATGCTGTCGAGTAGCAAACGAAACTTCCTAGTAGCTTTTGCGTACCATTCAGCCTTTGCGAAAATAAGCAACAGTCTGGAAGCTGTTGACCCTGGATTCACACTTTTAGAATTATATCGGCTAAAAACTTTTTTATAATTTTAAAATCCTCATTTTAAATGTTTAAGTCATGCAAACCAATGTATCGAATTGGAAGAGTATTATTTCGAATAGAATAAACTAACTTTGCCAAAAAAAAAACAATTTGTTTCTTATTTTTAAAAGTTCTTATTGTTAAATATTTAATTGTAGAGAGACTATATATTTAAAATTAAATTAAATGTTTTGAATCTTGTATTTAATATATATATTTTATATATAAATTATTTACAAACTTGCACTATTTATAATACAAAAAAAAATTATAATTATTAGCCTCTCTACATTTAGTAATAAGTATTGTCTTTTTTTATATTTATTATATAGACAATAATATTTTAAAAAAAAGGTAAAATCTAGGAATGTATTTATTCTGTCACATATATATATTATTAAATAAGAGATGATATTATCCACAGTCTGTAAATAGTATAACCTTGAAATTTTTTCAATAAGTAGACACAATCTCTGCCTTTGATACTGGTAGTGATTGGACATCTTATTGATATGATTGCGTCATGCTTCATAACATATATAATAAATTTATATAAAGAAACACTTTTTTAAAAAAATTTTTTTTGATTAATTATGCCATACACGATCTTAACAGACTATATGTACATTATTAAAATCCCCGCATACTATTAATAAGTTATACTATTAATAGTAATAATAACATCTTTTCCCACTATAGAAAAGATAAGTCAATTTATTGTTCTAAAAATTAATTTCAACAAAATTAATTAGATGTCTTGTTAATATAACTTTTAATTCCAAAATATTATGCGGGTATAATTTAAAATTCAAATTTTAAAAATCAAATATAAAGCTTGTATTGTTATAATGTCCCACCAAACTTACACAACACTATTTTTCAATGTTTAAGTTGAATTTTTTTGATCATTTTTCTTTTTTCTTATTTCATATCTCAACTTAAATTCCTCACCAAAAATTTCTAATTTTTAATTTTGATTCTGAATAGATATTAAATCTATAAAGAGGATTGTAGACATTTTTTTTAATAAAGTTTTGTTTTAATTCATTAATTTTCATTAAATATTAAAATTCAATACAGTTCAAAGAAGCATTATATCGTATCTATAATTAGCTGCATTTTAAATTGTATCAGAACTTAAGAACAAAAATATTTTGTGAAATAAATAAATTTTAATACCCCAGAATCAATTACTTAATTATCAATACCATTAATTAAAGAAAAATCATTTGACATCATCAATTTATTTATAAACCCTATTACAATACTTAGAACGTGACAATTTGGTTATTAATGGGTGTAGGGAAGAAATAAAATACTTATGTGTTCGTCGGCGAGGTTTCATCAAATTACTACAGAAAGCGCCAAATTTTGAAAATGCTGCATATTTACATGAATCCACATGCTGTAAATAGACAGAGGACACTCATGTGTTAAGTTTTAGTACAAACACCTGACTAGACTGATGATGCGACACACAGCTGACTGTATGTGAATACGAATAAGCTTTGTTCGGTACATTTAAGTTGTACTACGTATCAACGCAACAAGTTGCAAAAGAGTACGTAAACAGTGTACCGAGGTAAATATTTAAAATCTGTATTAAATTTAATATATTATTCTATTTATTAATAATGTAATTGTTTAAACTAATTTATAAATTGTAATTCAATAAAAAGCCTGAAGAAGACAGAAGTCGTTCTATCCAAACGCCATCGACAACACATAAGTGTTTTATTTCATCCCTACACCCATTAGAACTAAATTGTCAAATTCTAATTACAGTGGAGGGTGTTTTTTCTAAGTTTTGAAATTTCTATTAAAATACGTTTTATTGCATTAAATTTTAATAATACATTTCAAGAGATATCACTCAAAGAATAAAAAAATAATGATTGGTATTTTTCCAAATAAATTCATAATTAATAAATTATGACGTTTGCCAATTTGCAGTTTATTTTAATATTTTATATTTAAATTTTATACATTTAAATATATCAGTAACATAGTAAATTAATGTTACAATATTAAAATATATAATTTATTTATGCTATAGATTTACTAATACTATAAATTAAAATTTATATATAATATTCGTGTAAAATACATAATTAATGTTCACAAAAAGAACTTCATTAAAATAATTATTAATATAGTAAAACATTAAAAAATTATATAATTTTATAACTTAATTAAATTATTAATTTGATATAAAAACAAAACAAAAAACTGTTATTTTATATTTGTTAAAAAATTTTATTAACTAAATATTTATTAATATTAAACCTAAAAAATGTAATAAAAAAATTTAAATAATTTTCACGTTTTTCGAAAAAATATTTTTTCATTATTTTTTGCTTTTTTAAAAATGTATCAATTTATTTTTCAACGGAAATATAGTCAATGCAATTTTAAGTTCAAACAATACCATCTTTTATTAATAACATAAAAGAATGATTCCTCGAAACAACTATCATATTTTACAGACTTTTCATAATATTTGGAATAAATGTATGTATTAAATTACAAGCTTATAATATCTTACAATCTTCGTGTCATGGAAAAAATTCTTTTAAATTTGCGTGACAAGGTCAAAATATTAACTACTATTATATTTTATATAAATATAAAACTATAAGATGAACCATCAGTTAGTGGCAAGTCTTACAAAACTAAAATACAGTTAGGTAATATAGGCTTATAATTTATTTCCCCTGTTTCACTGTATTCCCACTGCAGACTATTCGGAAGGCAGGAAGTTATAATTTCATAATGTGACTTAAGGAGGGATAATTTTGTAGAATAACGGATGGAATATAAATGTTTAATTATGTGTGTGTGTCGCGTGTGTGTGCGCACACACAGACACATGTAGTACCAACAATTCAATCATTATAATCTAATTTCATTACAATAATTGATTAAAAATTTTGTGAATATCATAAAACTGAAAGTTATTAAATATTTTTTTTTATAATTAAAAATTAAAATATAAAAAGAAATGCTGTTTTAATTTATCTTATTTTTTTCACTTTTTTCATAATTATTTATACATTTTTAATATTATTTTTTAAAAAAATATGTATAGTTACAAATATTTTAATAAAACTTTTGATAGAAAAATTTTATGGAAACAAAAACTAAAATAAAGAAATTTGTAATCTTGTATATATAATTTATTTACAATTTTTCTCAGTACATTAAGAAATTCTAATTGCACACTATTATGTAATATATCATGACAAAATATATTTATTTTAATTAAAATTTTAGTTGTAAAATGGCGCATACAAATATATATTTATATAAAAAATGAAAAAACAGTTGCAATTAGAAATGTGCTTGGTTTGTATTTAAATTTTATGCATTATAATTAAAATATATCGATGGCATAATAATGTTACGGATATGATATTATAATATAAATTTATTGATTTATATTACAATATTTAATAAAATTATTGATAAATAAAAAGCATATTTTAAATACCAATACTTAATAATACATTTAAATCGTGACGCCTCGATAGAAAAACTGCATGACATCTTATATTGAATAAATGTGTATACAATTTTTTAATAAATATTTGTGTACTAAAATTTTTTATATATTTTATATAATTTAATCATTATAATATAGTAATTTAACTTGACTAAAGTTCTGAAAAAAGGAGGAAGTCATTCTATAGAGAAGTTGTAGGCTTTTAAATAATAACATTGATGTATTACATTACCTAAAAAAAACTTTTTTCTTTCACTATAATTATAAAAAATCATTTAGTAAAAAGTATAATTCAATTAAGTTGTTATTATAAAATTATTAAAATTTTAGCTTTAACTTCATTTTATACTGACATAAATTATAAACTTTTCTATTCTAAAAATAAACTATTATAAATTTTTTTACTAAAATATTATATAAATAAATACATATATGAATAATGTTAAAAAATACATTATTTTAATCATACAAATTATTAATTAAAATACAAATATTTACGGAAGTTATATCACTATCGCTTTTCAACATCTGAATGTTTTTTATACAAAAAAATTAAACAAATTAAACATCATAAATAATATAGTATTTATTACCCAAAAAAGAAATTATACATATAATTTACAATGGTTTCAATATTATTAAAATAATATTGACAATAAAAATATAACTTAAAGAATCGATGTAAAATTAAAAAAAATAAAATAAATCATTCTTAATTGATAATAATAAGCAAGGTATTTAATATATATTGAGAAAAGTATATTTATAAGAAAAGCTGATAAGGCAGAGAAAAACTGTATATAAAAATCAAATGTCAGTCATCGAAAAATAGGTTAATCATTAAAAATTTAAAAATATGAAGTTTCCCTAGTCTGGCACTTTCAAAAAATTGATTTTTTCTTCTATTATTATAATAAACTTTTTAAACAACAACATCTTAAAACAATAGAGTTAGATTACAAATATTTATAAAATGACTACGCAATAAAATTTTAATTTTTATAATATAAAAATTATTGATTAAAACTTTAGATTTTCGAACTATATATTTTTAATATATTATAACTATATATTTTCAAAAATGATCAAAATTCGAGTTTTGTATGAAGTTCGATTCATTTGAAATTTTGAGAGAATGTTAAAAATTTTTTTATCATACAACGAATTACAATTTTATTTATTTTTATAAAATTGAAAAATTAGCGTGTAAAATAACTTTTTTATTCAGAACACTACCATTTTATCAATTATCAAAATTTTATTGTGATTGAAGTATATAATATATAATATTTTATTTTATTTAATGTAAAAGAAATTCTCTTTTCTTCTATATGTAACCTACAGACCTTTAGAATAGTATCCGTTTTACAACTTTTTATTTTTTATTTTTTGAGTATAACATTTGTCTTAGCTAAAAACCAATATTTGTATTCAAAATGTTGTAAAAATATACGCATAAAATATTTAATATTCTCTTCTATTTTTTTTCTCTATTACTTCTACTTCTATTCTCAATTTTTTAAAACATTAGAAATAATAGAAAATCGTTGCATGAAATAGGATATTTAAATTGAGACGTATTAAATCCATTAAAAAATATTAATGAAATATTTATAAATCGATCATATTTCGTGTTAAGGTATATAATTAAATAATACAATTTTTCAGATTCATAGGAATATTAAGTTTGTTGATTTACTTTTTATAATGTAAATTTATATAAATATAAATAATATTAATGTATTAATTATGATAATTATAAGTATATATGATAGTTTGTATGAAATTTAAGTAAAAATGAACCAACAAAAATATTTAATATAAAAAAAGTTAATTAATTTTCAAGAGAAATCGAAAAAGTAAATAAAATGAATAGATTTGTCATAAAACAGAAATTAATGATAACAGATTCATGTTAAATGATTATATGTTGAATAGAAAAAAAATTAATAGATATAATTAAATAATTTAAATTAATTCGATGAGATAAAAACTATGACCATAAATTTATAGCATGGTAAATAGATTAATAATCTTAAAATTGATATAGGCATTTAAGGAAAAAATGGAAAAATCCTAACAAAAAGATATAATCAAAATAAATAACACACAAAATAATTTATACCATAAAAAACATATGTCGAATTTATAATTAATATATAAATCCATACAGAAACATGTACACATTTAATTTAGATAAGACAATAGACAAAATTCCGTATTTTAATGAAAATCCAAGCAAGGTTTTTTGTTTAATGAATCCATTAAAACTATGTTATTATTTGGATAAAATATTGAATCACATATTTTATTTGCTTTCTCTTGTACAATACAAAAATTAATGATTGCTAATTTTGCATCAAAATGAAATAAATTAAATTCTATAATTTAAATATCTAAATATATTAATTTAAATAACATAAACACCAGATTCTGTTCATTTGAAAATGTAAATAATATAAAATATATACAATTTTATAAGAGTAAAGATGTTTTTAAAAGTTTGTCGTGGTTTTCAAACATTGACTTATTAATTCTATGATTAAATCTACTTTATAGAGATTATTTTTGTATTTGAGTCAGTTCTTTAAAATCATCAAAACCATAATTCGCATATTATAGATTCTGGAAATTTTTACCATAATTTTTTATTTAGTTAATTAGTTATATTGTTTTTATCAAATATATATGATTTATAGCTAATGCTAGATTTTTCTGTGACAAAATTTGAAAGTTCAATGAGCTGTAAAACAATGATCCTATTTTTTTTAATTTAATGTTGTGTTTTTGTAATTTATTAATAGTGAAAAGGAATAAAGTATATATTAAATGGTAAAAATAAAGTCATTATACATTTATAAAATTATACTTTAAAATATATTATATTAAGCCGTATCATATAATTTTAAGAAAAAGTTTATAATATTTTTACTAACTTTCAAATGAAAGGTAGAACTAAAACTTAATTAACAATATAAACATTTCTAAATAACTAAAAAATGTAGAGTAATTAATCAAAGCCACAAGATAATTATTCAAATTTTCAACAATATTCAGCATTCAATTTTGATATGGATTGAAAAATGAAAAAATTATGACAAGAAACATAATATTTCAAATAAATAAATAAATTTCAATTACAATTTACTAGTGAACCAAGAAGTAAAAGAGATGAAATCCATCATCACAGAAATTTTATTTCCCACGAACCTTGTTTGAAAATTCATAAATAATTTAAACAAATATGTTTATTGATTATAAAGTAAAATTGAATGCATCAATGCATTCAAGAGGATTTTGAATTTTAAGCATTTGTAGCTTGAAGGTTTTGATTATTTTAGAAAATAATCTAGATATTCAGGCAGATTTATAGATACAATAGTGTACAATGTTTATACAGTGAAATCAAAATTGTTAATGTAATTCAGAAAAAAAATCATTGTAATTACTACTAGAAATCATTCGAAAATAGTTGCGAATCAAGACTACATAAAATAGTTTATTGACATGGATTGAAAATCATACCTAAATAAGTCAAATGAATAATTGATCAATTAAAGAATGAAAAACTTTTTAATACAACCAAATTTATTCAGTCGAAATGAAATTGAATAAATATTGGGTATAGAACTTAATTTTATGTTTTTACAAAAGATGGCACCACTTATCAAAAATTCGATCTGGCTATTTCGTACCCGCAACAGACATCGATTTCAACAATACTGTATCACGAACATACATTAGACTACTAAAATACAGTGTATGTCATTTTTTCGAAATATATGTAACATATTTTATTTGAACTGCAAATATGTCAAATTTGCCGTACAATACAATTAGTGGAAAACTTTGTATTGCCTTTTTCATTTCAAGAACACTATTTACCGCGATGAATATATGATGAATATACTTGTTATATAAAAACCTGTAAGTATTGGTTTAGGTAATTTAGAAATAACGACTTTAATTTATACTCCTTTAATAAAAACTCATAGGTAATGGCTTAAGTTGTTTAGGGAGAGTGATTTTAATTTGTAATACAAACAGTAACTAAGATAGCCAAAAAAATTCAATTATGAAGAATTGATGGTTCTAATCGATGAGAGGTACAATACAAATTATAGAAACAATTAAATTTTTATTTCAATTATATGTAAAATTGACTTTTAATACTTCATTACAAGATTTTAAAAATAAATATAAGATTATTTTATTTGTATATGTTTTACATATAATGTGTAATAAAATTTATTGTTTATTCAAAAATGATTGTTGTACCTTATTTATAATTTTAATAAACAATATAAAAATAGAAAAACTTAATTTATACTTTTTTTATGTTCATCTAATATAAAATAAAAAAACCTGAATCGCTAAAACACATATTTGATGTTTAGTTTCCTATAAATAAATTATTTTTGTAGGTTATGTAAATTAATATTTTTAAAATCTATAAGAGTTATTTTATTTATTACTTTTTGTATATAAACTCATTAATTAAATAGCATTATAAAATAATTTTATTCCACTTTTTTAAAAATATTCTTATCCAATATTTGTTTTTTCTTTTAATGTGGTATTCGTTTTTGATTTTCTTTCACTTCAGTTTTATTTTGTATTAAATTTTAATGAAATGAATGCAAATTCTAAAATAATCTTATGAATTTGAATCAAATCTTTTCAAATGTATCATTTTACATTTTTCATAAACCCCTATTTTAACAAATAATTTTCTTCGTCTTCTAATACAATCTAATACATACAGAGGAATAAAAATTATATTACATTTGATAGAATAGAGATAGTATATTTATCATTACTATGTTTTATTAATTGGTTGATTAATCTATAATATTATAAAATAGTAATTTAATGATTAATTGATAAATTAAGAATGATTTAAATTGCTATGTATGATATATTTCATGTGTCTCTAAATATTAAAATTTATATACTTGGAGATAATTTTTATGAATTTATAAGATAATTTTATTTCATATGTAATGATTATTCTCTACCAGAAAAAAACTTGTGATAAAAACGACAATGAGACCGATTAAAATGTACGACAAATAAATGAGTTTCATACATTCTTTAGGGTGTATAAGGCCCAATAAATATAAGAAACAATTTGATCAAAAAAGAAAAAATAATAACAACCAATCTTTACAATTATTTGTGTAATCGATTTTGGTTATATTGTACATGATCTGTCGCCATAGTATGGAGTTTTTTTTTCATTTGACGAATATCAGTCGCAGCAATTTTGAAGGGGACTTAAAATGTAGAAAAAAATCTTTTTCCATTTGTCCCTTTTTTTTCGATAATTAGATGCGAAACGATTTTACTTCGCCGAAGGGTTTTTTTCAGTTTTTTGACACGGCGTGCTGAAGTGATTAATAAAATGCTGTAAGGACTTTTATCTCTGAAGATAAAATTACATGTAAATTGCAATTGAAAAAATCTTATAATGAAAAGATCACTTTGAAAAGATCACTGATTATTCCTGTTCATAACACTCATAAATAACCCAAATCGAATGTAACACCGAATGTGTGCACAAAATTTGGAGTTCAAACCGTCATTTAAGGTAATCAATGACACCCTGAATTGTATCAACACATGTATACAGTTACCATTAAAAAATCTCTACAGTGTTCTTACCAAGCCGTAAATCTAAAATTCTACCACACAGAGCTGTTCTACTACTCGTATTACAAAATTGAAAATATTCATCGGGCGAATGCAAATCTTGACGCTTCTAATGATCAAAACTTAAAAGAAAAAAAGGGACAAATAGAAAAAAAAATTCCCCTCCATATCTTAAGAACTCAACCAAATCGCTACAATAAGTAGTAACTTAAAAAAAACTCGATACTTTATGGATAAACCATGTGTAATCGACTAATTCTTTTTATCTTTTTAATATTCATTTATTCTAGTTATGAGGACACGTTTCGTTTTACCTATGTATATTGCTGAACTTTGTAAATATTTTATTTTATATGCAAAATTATTTTTATCCTATTTAATAATATCATTTCCTAATTTCATTATATTATCACGTTTTTAATTATTTAGAATAAATATTTTATATTTTTATTTGTTTTCTCATTTTGAAAAAAAATCAATCAAAATAAAGCAGAAAACAGTATTATACAGTCCGATATTATTTTGTTCTATTGTCAGTAAAAAAATTATCATTGTTAGTATTACTATATTTTTCCAAGTTATTGTAAAAATTGTTGGTATTATTATGAATATTTTCATTAATATTGTTGATTTTACTGTCGTTTTTAGTTTTCAAAAATTCTTTTTTTCTTCTTTATTTGTTCAAGATTATAAGGCATTCATTGTTACTCAAGATTGTATTAAATTAATTTTATTATTTTAATATTATTATTTTGCAAACGTAGCAGAAAGTAAAATTGCTCGAACTATGAGATTAAATATTTGGTTTTTGTGATAAAAATGCTTCGATTAAGAAGGAAAATCATATTATGTAGATTTTTAAATCAATTAGTTAAAAGTATATTATTATTTTTATTAAACTGAATGTGTTTAAGAAATTGATCATACTATTGGTTTACATTTCATGAAAGAATTGTGAATATTCATTATACCCCTTGCTTATTATTATTAGTTTCCAACAAGTATATTTAGTATATAAAGTTGACTCGATTATTATTAATTAAGAAAAAAGGATTATCTATATTTGTTGGATAGATTATAGGGATGTAATTATATTTATTTTTTATAAATAAAATAGTAAGAAGTTCCGTTTCTAAATCTTCCACTGAAAAAATTAATATAAAGATTTGTCATTGTTACTATGTATGTGTAACATTTGAGAAATAATTCTTTATTGTATATTTCATTTCAAAATACAAAATTTGTATATTTTCTTAATCTATTGTACAATTATGCTCCCAAATCTACAAATGCAATAAAATTATTATTTTTAAAGTTTTTTATATAAAAAAACTACATTTAAATTGATTTTTTAAATTTCAATAAATACATATTTTCATTTTTATAAGGAATTTTACAAAAATGACTTATAATATCAGATTTTTCAATATAATTTCTTTTTTATTAATAATAGAAAGTATTCACACAAACAAATTTTTAATAATTAGACCATTTTATATAAAATATTTTTAAACATTCTAAAGAACTTATATTGTTGAATTTTTTTATATTAATTTAAAAAAGTTTTCAACTTTAATGTCTTTTTTATTGAAATATTCAGAATAGCCATTATTTACTAGTATAGTTTTAATAATGTTTGTTTTATCAAAGTAAAAATATTTTTCTGCTTTTAAAAGTGACTTATTAAATTTTGAAATTTATAATATTAAATATTATATTTTACTTTTAATCTATCATGTGTTTCCTCTATAATTTTTAAATATAATTGAGAAAAAAATGCATTTTCAAGGAGAACTGGTTCTTGTTTTTAAGAATATATTTGTTATTATAATCAATTTTATTTAATTAATATCTGATATTTGTATTGAAAATTTTATTATTACTTATATAATGATAATGAATAATTTTAATTTATATACATATATACATACGATATATTAGATACTGAAATATTACAAAAACAAATTTTTTTATTTTTTTTAAATTTTTTAAAAAACAATACGCAATTTTCCCCGAAAAGATGATTATTTTTGCAATCATTTTACGAAGTATTATTATTAATTTATTTAAATAGTAACTTTAAAACTTTAAATATAAAGTATTAACATTTTATTAAAATTTTTTAACAAATTATAACATAATTTAAGAATGAAATGTTTTAATGGATATTTTGATATTAAAATTCGCTTATTTACGTTTTTCTTTATTTCCTTACCTATTATATTATCTTCTTTTGTAGAGCAATTATGTAATTTATATATCCACATCTGCATTTAACGTTGCACTACTGCACGTATTGAATTGATTGAGTCAATAGTAAAATAAGGCCGTAATCAGGTTTGCACGAAGTGCCTGAAGATTGTTCTCAGTTTCCCAAAAGTCAAAAAATATCAAAAGATTTGGCTGTTCTGAAAATAATATTAAATAAAATAAAAATAAAAGAATATTAAATCAGATAAAAATATGAAAAAAAGAAAATAATATATTATCTTATATATGCATTTATATACATATATATATATATACATATACATAAGATATAATTTGCTTCTTTATAATGGGTTAGAAAATAAATGACTAGACCTATTTATACCAATTTTTTTTTTTAAACTTATACGTGAACTCTTTTGGATGAATAGTAAAAGAATAAAAAAAAACATATAAGTATATATGCGCGCGCGCGTGTGTGTGTACGTGTTAGAGAGAGGGATATACATAAATTTATTTATGTACACATGATTACACAAATGAAAAAGGTTTACAATACATTTAAATAATTATAAAATACAAACAAGATTAAAATACACAATACAGATAAATTATAACTAAATAATAAAATGTGTGCGAAACAATAAGCATTAATAATTATGAATAAATACATGTACAGTGTAAACATAACGATAGCAACGCTAAATATACTTTTAAAAACTACATTATTAAATATACTAGGACGCACAATTTTTATTTTAGAAATGCAATAATGTATGTAGGGGATGAGAACGTGTTGAGAAAAGATACTAAAGTTACGATGGATGAAATTGCGCAAGAAGGAACTCTAAGAAAGAAGATTTAAAGGAAAATCGATCGAGGATTTTTTACGAATATCTAGTAAAGAGTTCCAGAGAATGAAGACAGTTATATGAAAGGAGAATCTTTCCGTTTCAGCCCAGAATCGAAGTATCAATAAAGGAGGTATTGAACATAAGATGCATATAGAATTATACAGAATAAAGTACTTGAGAAGGTAGGTAGGAAGTAGTCAATAATTCGTATATAAGACCGAGCACTAAGTACTCTCTGCATTGATTTAGAGTAAACCAGTTTAATATGTTACGAAAATAAGTAATGTGCAAATGACATTTAAGCCCACAAAAATAATGAATTGCTGTGTTAGAGTTTCTTAATAAATCTAACTCTTGTTCCCCATTAAAGTCTGTAAGAAGTAAAGAACAATAGTCATTATAAGAAAGGAGTATTTGAAAAAGAGTGTTTGGATAAAGTATATACGAAGTGAAAAAGGTACTGAGAAGATAATGTAATTTATGTAGGATAGAATTAATTTTCTTAGAAATCTGAGTGACATGGGGCTTCCAGGTTAGTTGCAAATCCAAAATAATATCAAATCCTGAAAAATATAAAAAAAAAAGATAAGAGCAGATCATGTGCTACTAAAAACTTTCTGATGAGATAAAAGATAAAGTGTTCAGTGAACCATCAGTACTAGCAAGAATTACCTCCCCAAAAGGACAAGAAGAGAACTACTGCGAATGTAGTCTTTCAGACCACGGTGACTGCTAACAAACTGACAGCGTTCGCTGATTACACTCCGTACAGACTCTTGGAGAAATAGTATAAGAACATTTATGATGAGCATAATATTGTTCTGGATAGCATATTCGCAGCAAACTATACTCACCTCGATTGTCTCCTGGTATCAGCATGTGGCCCTGTATTCCGTTTCTGTTACTAGGAGGACGCGGAATGAGCTAAAAATAATGTTTATCTTCTATCCTCAACCACATGTGATCAACTCAAAATGATATACATAGTGGATCTAGTAGGTACTAGAAGGCTTTAGTGTACTTATGGTTTGTCGTAGCTCTGCCTAATACGTTCTGATTAACTCATGAGTCCCGATTGAGCTACAAAAAACAAGGAGAACTGGAGAATATTCATCCTAAGATGGTAACCATGATCACCAAACACTAGTATGCGTAGTAGTAGTAGAAACTTATTTAAGACCATTGATTACATATGTTTGGATGAGATTTAATTCCTACAAATCAACTTACAACACAGAAAATCCACGGTTGATGTACTTGCCAGACGAGTAGATGTGATATATATAGGTAATGCCATGATATAAGAACTTTGAATTTACAAGAACAGAATAGTTGGTAAGAAATTGTATAAGAAATTGTGGAACATTAGTTTCCCAAAATATAGAAACAGTCAGGTCATGTCTGATCATAATTCGACATCTGATTACAGATATCAAATACTAGTGGAAAGATTAGGATTACGTTACCGGCACCTTACTTCTCTTATAATAAATCAAAATACTCTCAAATTGAGAGTATTAGAATTGCAACTCTAGAGGTCAAGATTTGATCTTAAGTTGTGATACAAATATCCTACCACACCGTGTGAGGTACTACAATCAACAGAATTATTAAACTCATCGATTATCGAATAAGTACTAACTTGTATATACTGAATATAAATAATAAATTAATTTTTTTAAACTCCATCAGTAAGGAAGTCATTGATAGAATCCTAGTCGTGATTAAAATAAGCACGTCATCTATAAGCTGGAGAATCTCTGATGAGGTATGCACTTCTGATCATAACTATATCACTTTCATGTTCAAGGGGCAAAGACTATGTTTCAAATGTACTTTAAAGCATAGGATAAGAATTCTGACTTCGATTACTATATAAACAGAATTGTAATTTAATCGTAAAAAAGATAAGTAAACGGACTTCTGTGGTGAAACTCTGAACTTGAGTAACTACACAAGCAAACTAAGAAGTTATATAATAAGTTTTATTATTCTAAAAAGAGGAAAAATTAAGTCAACATGGCTAGAAAAGTATACAAGAAAGTCATTTTACAGATAAAGGAAAAATCTTACGCCACTAAGCAAAACACATGTAACCCTCCCTTCATCGAGTACACTGATGTTAAGAATTTCAGTTTATGTTAATTCTGTTCCAAAACATGGATTCTATAATGATAATAAAGCGGACAAAATTAGTTGACAGAAATTAGGAGGTCCAAAATAACAAATTGTATGAATGTAAATTCGGGCCGGGCGATTGGACGATTCTTTGCAACAAAACCACGAGTTTGATCACGCGTGATCAACTACCTTGAGATTTAAGGACGCTTCTAGATATCGGCAGAGACTACGAGGTAAGGGTTCTAATTGATTTTTGGCACAAATTAATACTATATGAATAGAATATGTCATTTTTCCTATAGATAGCTAACGCGACTTATATTCTGTCAGGCTTCTCTATTGAGTATAAGATAATCTATCTATTTATGGATAGGAGATTTTAGCGAAAAATGAGCCTGAGTATGCATAGGGATGGCATTCTCGAAAAATGGCCGCCGTATTCTTTTCTTTGTACTACTATAAGTATAACATTATTAATACAGAAATTATATAAATATATATAATAAATATATATATAATAAACTATATAATATATACTATATAAAGAAATTAGTGGTAAATGTAAGAAGAGATTGCGAGAAATAAGAAACACCAATAATCAAGAACGATATGTTCCTTTGTATATCTTTTATCGTTCTACATTTGATTTGATTATGTTTTAAAATATTTTGGTATTTTATATTGTAATTGTTTACTAAATTATTTATTTACTCTTAATTCGGTTGAAATTATCTTCAAAAAAAATTGCATATGAAGATTTAATGATTAATTATTTATGATTAATAAAACGGTTTACTAGGTATATTTATTAAGTAACTATAGTAGTACCAAGCAATGAAAACTATTCTCATACTAAATATAAATTATAGTTTGAGAAATTTAAAACAACGATTAAAGGCAGCTATAACCAAAATATTTCACTTATTTTGTCAAAAACTATTTGAGTTAATTTTTACTTACGAAAGTTTAAAGTTATCTTTGATAAAAAATATAATAATTATGATCAAAATTTTAATTGTACAAAAATAACAAAGTAAATACGTCATATTATGATACATATTCTATAGTAAGTATACATATCTTTTTATATAATATTGAATGAATTATGTACAAAATAATACAAGAAAACCTATAGTGTCTACCATATAAAAAGCTGGTATTTTGTTTCTTATAAGGTGCTTTTTGAAAATAGAAGTTATGCATGTTTCATTCATGAACGATTTACCAAATTTTAAATTTGCTGAAGTATGTACAGACAAAACATTATTACATAAATTTTAACTCAAAAATTGATCACAACAGGGGTAGAGCTAAAAAAAAATATTTCAACAAAAAAATAACGAGACAAGGAAGTAAATAGAAAACCTGTACAAAACGTCATTAGCTTTTCTAGCCGGATGTATACATTAATACATATATATTGTGTGAGTACTCTATCCTGTTAAACAATAACTAGTATATATTAAAAATGTTAAATCTTGCGATAATCATTTATTGGTTATAATGCATTTTTATATGTACTCACAATAAGCTCTTTATTCTATTTTCAACAAAAATACTTAAATTTGAGAAATAGTTATATTGTAATAATAACATAATAATTTATAATTTGTCAATGGATTAATTAAAAAAAATAGATTTAATTTTTATTAATAATTTTGTTTGTAACCAAAAATTTTTTTAGCTTGCATATTGGTTTGAC
Source organism: Eupristina koningsbergeri (assembly GCA_018907245.1). Classification (NCBI taxonomy): domain Eukaryota; kingdom Metazoa; phylum Arthropoda; class Insecta; order Hymenoptera; family Agaonidae; genus Eupristina; species Eupristina koningsbergeri. Next base: position 1,335,927 of record JACCHV010000014.1, read on the forward strand.
AAATTTAATTCGATAAATTATTTGAGTATTTATATTACTACATATATCAACTGGTTCTATGAAAATAAAATTTATCGACATTTTTATTTAATAGCCAAAAGTTATCCAAGTAGCAGATAATCTTCTCGAATTTACTGATTAACTATTTATTGTTTGTGCAATTAATACAACATTAATAATAATTAAATTTACTCGATACAAATTTTATAAAATACAATGCTAGTATCGATATTAGTACCTCATTATATTCTATAGAGAAATTTAATAATATTTAACGGCTTTTTATAGTTATTGATAAATTATTATTATTTATTAAAAGTACATTTTAGAATTTATTGTCAAAAATCTTAATTAATATTAACCTAAAATAATAGATTTAATACTGACATCCATGATAATCATATTTATGTTATCAAAAGATATTTTTTTATTTTTGAAATGTAACTTTTGTTTTATTTTTCCTTTTGTTTTGTTTAAGACCCAAACTGAAAAGTTATTTTTGCATTTGTAATAATTTTATATTCATTTTTTAAGAATTTTAAGATTTTAGTCTGTACGTTTTAGTACGAACTAGTACGTTTTTGTAGAATTAGTAGAAATTACGATATCATAAATAAATTGCAACATTTGAACTAATTTCAGAATAGTATTAATAATAGTAGTAACAATAAAATGTTTTTAACATAGGATTACAAAATGTAAATAAGCAGCTCACATACGTCATTTTATATTATTATTCTATGTAACAATATTATTATGTAGAATCAATTGGTATCGATTTTTAAAATTACGTGTGTTATTGTAAAGATAAAGTATATTATTAAAAATTTTAATATGTAACACTTTGAATATAATTCTTTTCTTATAATTAGTTTTTTATCAAGAATTAAAAAATTATCCAATCTATACTATGTTGCTGTTTTCTACAGTGTATAGATACTTTAAAACAAATGTTTTTATCCATTATATGTTTATTTATCCTTGCTTTTAGATTAATTTTAGTTTTACAAATATACACTGTTATATTTTTACATTTAATTTTTAAAAGAACTATAGTATAGAAAAATAACCGAAAAATAAGTTTCTATAACTACACTGACATATTTACACAATGTTTTGAAAGGATTGGTTCCTTATCTTTATCAAATTTTTATTACAAAAGGAGTTGTATTATTTTTAAGATTTTTAGATAATTCATTTTTAAATTTATATTATAAATTAATAATTTTTTATAAGTTTTAGATAACTCTTTAACATGTATTATTCAAGAATAAATAATGAAATTATATTTATATATCGGTTGTTTGTATTGAGCTCTGAACAATGGAGTCATGTATAATGAATGATATTTTTAACTTATTAATGGTTGGATATTATCGATTAATCCACATTAAAGAATTCTTGATCAATTACGAAAATTCTCTAATTGATTTACCTATTAAGCTATTTGTAACGAGATATGCTTGCTGCTAAAAGTTGCGGTGTAGCCATATACGGCCGACAGGGACTTCCGGGACATAGGGGTTGCCATGTTGCCATGCAAGTACACTCTGCGTCACATAACGAACCCATCACGAGGGTTTGATTAATCGAATCGCTGCATGATAGAACACCGCTGCAGTAAAAGTCGAACACTCCGCGTGGATCAAAGATTCCCAACTAATCCCAACCTTCTTTTACACTCCCTGTCCAATTAATGCGTCCTGTGACGTGCTTTCGAAATCTGCGCAACCGTGATAAAGGATACCGCAATCGCTCGCCTTTGAGAGATCATTCCTGATTTAAAATTCGATCATTCCATCTTTTCTGCATATTTCTACTACTCGCGTTTTCATGTCAGCAACCCTCTCAACTACCTCCGCTGCTCACACTTTTGTGTCGGTCCACTTTCGAAATGTTTAGTTACTGATCAACTAAAGGTCCTCTATCCCATTAAGAGTGATCTACCGAGAGTATAAATTGTATTCATCGCATTTACACGTCCACTATCCATACCTTGGCTCACATTGAGCTTCCCTTTATATTAAGAGTTTTCTTTAAAAATCACTAGAGCACTGTTCCCGATAAACTGACTCATCCTGGTCCTTATTATCGTGTGTTATTAATTTTTTTAGTCGTGTTTTTAACAATTCGAGAAAAGTAATTAACTATCTAAAATTCTTTTGTGCGTATAACATTTTTATAAAGTAATTATTTCGAAATAATTACTCAAATTTCGGATAGTTTGGGAGTTTTTATGTATCCGCATCGTTGTTTTTGTTCGTTGCCAGTCCGGCAGTCACCTCAACGAATAGACCTTGATGTAAATATTTTCCCTATAAAATTTATGGATTATTTTTATCGGAAGATTAACAACATTCCATCACATATTGTATTTTAATTACATTTATATATCTTTAATTGATATATCAAATTCCATTATTTCTTATAATTATTTCTTAATTATATTATTTCTTTTGTATTGTTAAAGAAAGCTGATTGTCATTAAAGGACACCTTCCGGTGATATTTACTTAAATATATTTTTTTTTATTAAATTTACCTTTGAGAAACAATCCGAATCCCTGGCAAACCGGCTGTTCCTATTCCCGGCTTTCTTTCTGTCTTTTTTTCAACTAGCGCTCGACTCTCCTCCACCCACGAAGGAAGAACAGTCTCATTACAGATTTAGCTTGCCTTTCTTATAATAAATTAAAATAAATTGTTAAATATAACAAAAAAGCTATAAATATTTATCGATTTTTTGGTAAAAATTATTAATCAGTATACGCAAAATATACGATATATTTGAATACACATTAATTTTATAGAATTTACCCAGCATATTTATATTGTTAATTACATGTTTTTTACATATAATACTGACTTAGTGCTTATATTGTGTATAAAAATGTTAGGTATCCTCTTGCGTATTGAGTGCATTATTATTATTATTATTATTATTTTATAGATTAATCATTTTCGGCAATATCGATTATCTATATTTTTGTTCCCCATGCAATGTGAAGAAATTCAGCTATTTTATTTCAATTTTTCACCTTTGGTATACAGTGTTTATATAAAAAAAACTTTTTATATGTTTAATCATATCATAAGAACATTTTGTTTCACCAATGTATGTTTCAGGAAAATCTTTACAATTTGACTTTATAAACTACATTGCTTTGATCTAATATTATTTTTTAGTTTAACTAATTTAATAATTTCATTTAGTTTTGTGTTTAATTAATACAATAATACATATCATAGAATTTTCTAAATTTTTGAAATATTGAGAAAAAAATATGACAATCGGTATATTTGAGCACATTTTTTTTTATTAAAAATATAAGTATTAAATTTTATTATTTTTAATTCAATTTTAATATAAATAATAAACTGTATAGAATAGATATTTTTTATAAGATTTTTTTTTTAATTCATTTTTTTATCGAAGTGATACGTTTGTTAGATAAAAGAATACTCGTGTTACAGCGTAAAACTCTTTTACATTTTTGCGATATGGTAAGATTTTAAATATAATTTTGTTAACTTATCTAAATTTCCTATATCATTTAGTTGAACATTTTTTGTTTTTATTCAAAATTTAAATGTTAATACCAATAGTATTTATAATAAGAATATTAAATATTGGAATCACTTCAATAAGTGTACAGAGTTTATGCACATGTGTATATAATTTATGCATTATTACAGTTACAAAAATTTCGAGGCAATATTACCTGACTTTAAAATTGATAATAGTTTCAAATGAAATACATGAAACTATTGTCAAAAACATTAAATAATATTTAACTCAAAATCAAATACAGAAATAAAAAATTTTAATAAAAAGTGAAATTGTAAAATATAAAATGAATTTTGTAATAATTTAAAAATGTTTATGATTCGTACTAAATATTTAACAAAGGTAAAAAACTAGTCAAATTAGAAAACTATGGAAGTTTTTTCTAAAAATACATTAGTATGTTTTGTTATGCCAACATACTTTATCTTTAAGCTGATAAAATAGTGGAAGTGTCTACACATCAATAAGTTATACATAAATTAATCTTCGATGACTAAAAACTATGTATGTCCTACATTTTTGAGATTTTTTATGATTATTAATTTTCTTTTTCAGCGTGACTGAAGAAAAAAAAAGTTATTCCAATTAATTTCAATTTCATGATTTAAAATCGATGCATGAATATATAATATTAGTACGTAATCCAGTCATATTAGCTGATAAAAGGTAATTTTGACTATTACACAAAGTACACGAGATTTTTTACAATTAATCAATTGCAATGCATAGAAAAAGAATATTATTAAATTACGTGCAAAATATTAGCAAAAATTTGTTTAAATTAACATCAATAAAAATTTTTTTTTTTTTTAAAAAGTTCTTATATTTTGGAAACTAAGCCTCGTACGTAGAAATTTTACTAACTCAATTTAACTTCATTATTAAATTTTCTAAATACTAAATTAATTACGAAAAAAAAAAAATTTTCAATTTTTTAAATGCAAAAACCTTGATATTTGCACAAATATATTTTGATATTTAATGTTAGTTATATAAAATAAATATTAATACAATTCTATAATATTAAACTGATGAATAAGAGCTGGTATTGCAAAAATAATTTTTGCAAATCCAAAATCTATGTGGTAATTAAATTACTCACGGTTCAATTGTTAATATAGGAAGTTAGAAATCTTTAATATTTTTAATTACTGTAAAAAAAACTGTACAATGTGCATGAATTTTTTTTTACATTTCATGCAACACTAAAAATCACAAATTATCAAACAAGTACATAACTTTTATTTTATAACACCTTTAAAAAATTTTTTTAAAATTCCTCCTGAATTAATACATCCGTTATTACGAAAAAATATCAATTTATTGTTATTCAATTTTTTTTTTTTCATCAAAATTATTTCTTTAAGTCTTATCAGAACGTGAATATCTTTTTTACATTTTTAGTTATTAACAAAAGAAAATCATCAACAATTTTTACAAAAATGTGTGAAATTGATGAATTCAACAAAGATCTGCAGAAGGTTGAGTGAATTTTCAAGAAATAATTTTAAGGAGTATTCTAAAGAAAATGACAAAAGAAAATTTTCAGCAGTTTTTAAAAAAAATCTTTATAAATAAATGAGTGTCGTGTACTTTAGATATTAAATGAATTATTTTTAAATCAAAATAAAATATTTTCAGTATAAATCTCGTTATTAAATAGCAATTATATTAAAATTATATAATTAATATATAATAATATTTATTTATGCTTAAATAAATATTATTATATATTAATTATAATAATTATTATTATAATTAATTTAATAATTATTATAATTAATTATAATAATATAATTATATATTAATAATATAATAATATATAATTATATATTAAAGCATATATTAAAATTAAAATAATGCAATGAAAAAATAACATAAAATAAAATAAAAAAATTTTTAATATCAATTAAAAATTCGAAAAAAATTCATATATTGATGACACGTTCTGCAAACGGTACATTGTACTGAGTCTTCTACATATCGAAAATATGAAGCATATTTATGCATTAATTGCGATATACAATCAATTCATAATTCATAAAACGTTAGGAATTAGACGTTAGGTACACAATGAAAGATATCATTCATTTAAGTAATTCAAAAAATTGATCGCGATAATTTAGATAACTTTATTTTGTTAAATAATTTTCTACAGATACTATGTATATTAATATTAATAATAATGAGGTAACCTATGCTAAATTTCTTATTGAGATAATGTTTTAATCTTTCGACTATAAAATTATAATAATATATCAGAGTATATATTGTGAACTTCATGAAAAATTAATTTTATAATATGATACTCTTCTTTAAAAAATTCAGTTCTTTTAAAACCAACCTTAATTTGATGTGTCCTCAATAATATTGGAACATTATTTGTTGCAACATTGCTATAATGATACATTTCATTTACGAAGATAACATCAATATTTTTATTTTTCTCTAATACACTTTTTTAATAAGGGGCAAAATTTATCCAATAATTCTAGCTCTGTGATTCATAAATTCAATCTTCCAAGATTTTTGAGATCCGTTGAGTTTAAATTGGTGTATCCTTGTGCTTGATTCGCTTTTCGAAAACAATTTCCCGAAGTTTTCTAGATCTTCTACAGATTTCTTTTTATTATGGTAACACGATAGAGCATCCGGCAACACATTATTCTTTTCTAGTAGATGTACGGTATCAAATTTTTACTTTCACAAGAATAACGGCGACCTGATAAGTTTTTCTCGTACCTCTTGCATTTTGGTTACGGTCACATGATTTGATCGTAGTCTTTTTGAATGATATGAAAACTTTTAGGATTTATTAAATTGTGTGCGACAGTTACAATATAACTTAACTAAAGTTGAAGTTAATCAAATATGCATTCCTATAAAAACAAAAGTTAATCCAAAAAGTATAACTTTGAAGGAATCCTTATCACCGAGTAATAAACATAGTGTACGATTTAGTTTACATAAATAGAAAAATTTACCTTTATTGCTCAAAAAATTGATAATAAAAAAAAATCGACATCTCTCTTAATTTTTTCAATATTTCATATAAGATTATCAATTGTTGCATTAAATTGACGATTAAGCTAATGAGTTATCAGGTATGTAAAATCGATACTTGCCGTTCTTTATAGGTAACAATTAGTAAGAACAGGATACGGTACAGGCATCAAATTATCTCCGTTATTTCCTATATCATCATTCCGTCGACATACTTTTGGATAACTTTTATCTTTTCTGTAAAATTATAATGCAGACTTTAAATAATAACATGCTTTGTATTAGCTATACGTAATTTAATTTTGTATTTGAATTTTTGACTACTAATAAGGTATCGTTTTGTTTAGTCCATATTTCTTTGACATTTCATTGAGCAGTCGAAAGTAAAAAAAGTTACGACTCGCTCCAGAACCTATCAAAACTATTACTTGATTATCTTTTATTTTAACAAAAAACACCAATGTCGATATTTCTGAATGGTGAGCCATTGATGCATTCATTGCTTCTTTTATGATTTCTCAAAAGGAGTGACTTGTTCCTCCTCCCCTTCACTAGTTTTTCTACTGTTCTCAATGTTTTTCTTTTCAGTATAATTTCTTTTTTCAATATTATTTCAGACAGGAGTAACAACTTGATGGGTTCGCAGTCTTTTTCACATTACGGTTGATCTATGATCCTTCTTAACAAATTTACTGTGTTGATGCTAAATTGTATGGCTCAATACTATGATACCTTATTTTCGAATAACTTGTTAAATTCGTATATCTTCTATGTACTATGTACTAATTTTTGAGAATTAACTCATTCACAGTTACTGAAATGGTTGTTTGAAAAAAATAAAATAAAACAAAAATGGTCTTTTTATCTTTAAATCTATTTGCTCTAATAATATTTCTATTCTACTTTATTAATAAATAACAACTATATGTGAAAAAATTTAATTAAAACGTCTTTATTAAATGTAGTTTTAAATTATTATATATGTGTGTGTATATATAGTGAGATTACAAAAGGTTTAAAGTCTTAAAAGAATCCAAATAATATACATATATATATATATGTATATAAATTAAATATCGATGGAATAAATGTAATATCCAATTTGAAAAAGAAACAAGAAAATTAGGCCTACAAAATTATTTGCACTAGCCGTTATTTGTCAATTGAAAAAAAAGAAAATGTGTTAGATTTCCATCGTTACATTGGTTATAATCTGCTAATAACTAACAAGAAAATAAATTTAAAAACTCTTAGAAATTATTATAGAAAAGCGAAATGAAAGATATGAATATATAAAAATACTTTTCTTAATATAACAGATAAATTAAATAAAAAAAATTACGCAAAAGTAATCATGGTTAATTGGCTGACATTCAAAGGAAATATTTCTAACATCATGATCAAATTAGTAACATTGAAACCGTACAAATTATTTAAAGAAAAAAATATTAGAATAAATATCCTAAATTAATGTTTTATATAAGAAAAATTGTTAAATAACAAACTTAATTTTCTTTGTTACTTACTATTCTTTTATTTTTTTTTTTTTTTTTTATAAATGTGTTTATGATTTAAATTGATTAATATTGTTTATTTAACAGACAATATTATTTAAAAAAGAAAAGTGTAGTTCACGTAAATTATTTTATATTTTTACTTTCTGTACATCATTTTCAATATTATTTTAATAATCTTAAAATTTTTAAATAAATGCATTCTAATGTATAGTTATTTCGTAAATTTCATCTCTGATATCATTCTTTCAAGTTCAATATCCTAATGAAAAGGTAGTTTGTTTAGTTAGAACTTTAGTTCTTAAATATTATTTAAATTTTGTATTTTGCATCTCTTAAAATATTTATAAGATTATATAAAATAGTAGTTATAATACAAAAAATTTCTGCAATAAATTTATTAAACATTTATTTATTTTATAACAGTTTCTAAATTTTATAATATTATTTTATAATTTAATGTCTATTCCTTTTATATTAAATATAAAAAAAAAATTTTTTATTCAATATACGGAATAATAATCGCTTACTTTTTATTGAATATATGTAAAAATCATCAATAGTTTTATTTATTAAAATAATTTTAATCTAAATAGTATATAATTTTTAATTAAATATTTAGAAAAAAAATAAATTAAATTTATTATACATTGGCTAATCAAAAAAAAAAAAAAAATATGACAAAATTAAATATAGTTATAAAAATATATTACGTAACAAACTTGTTGAGAACAAATAATAATTTCATACAATAAGTCACGATCTAAACCACAACATAATGAAAGATTCGTGCGTCATTCATGAAAGCGTAATGGCCATTAAAATGACGTCTTCAATTACCACTGTTAATAACCGGAATAAGTAAATTACTATAAAATATATACAAGTACTAAATAATATTATAAATGTAATACAAATAATCATCTATGTAGTATTTTAATCAGTAATTTTTAGTGCTAATTACCAATTATTATTATTAATGAAATTAAAGGTACCGTATCTAAATTGTTCATGAGATTTTAATTTATAAAATTAAAATTGAATCGTTCAACAAAAGAATATAATTATAAAGAAGAAAAAATTAATAATTAATAAAAAGTTTTTATATATTTAAAAATATATTCAACCATTTTATTAAAAGATCTATAAACTATATATTAACTGTTTACAAAATTTTTATTTTTATATACGTAATTGTTGAAAAATTTTAATATGTAATGTACGTATTTATAAATTATTAAATAAAAATCTCAAAATTTTAATTCGGAAGTTATAACAATATTAATACTGATGATTTGAAATATACATTATTATTATATTTCGAAACTTTATACTTTATTTTTATATTTAAGTTTTTAAATAATAAAAAATTAAAACTATTGCACGAAATTTGCATAATTTTGAGTTTAACATATTATTTATTTATTCAATTATCTTATTAAAAATTATATCGAATATTATATTATACTATTTATTAAAAATTTTAAATTATAATTGTATTGAATATCTGCCTATCATTTTCTATCATTGAAATTATATTTAGTAAAAAACAAATTTGAGCTCTATCAAGGTCAAAGTAAAGTTTTCTAATGCTTCCCGTATCACAAAACATTGTAAGATCTTTTCACATCTAGATATGATTTTCTTCAGAGTTTAATGAAATTTTGAGGGGTTCCGATGATATTTAATTCACTGTATCAAAAAATACTTGAAACAAAAAAAAATACTTGAATTAAACATACCCTTGTAAATATAGATCGTCGGAATAAATTACAATTATTTTAATTGAATATTTTAAACAACGAGAATACCTGTTATACTTTTTCGTAAATATTTTTTAATTAATATAGGGAATGTTGTTAAACTTCACCTATGATGCGATCAGCCATGTCTAGCAAGAATAAATCAGAATCAACTAAGAACGAATCCGTGATGATTCCCAAAACTTACTTCCAAATAGACACATTTTAAGACTCATATTATGATGAATAAACTATGTTTTCTTTTGCTTTTTTAGGTTAGTGTACAATAGCGTTCCATACTTATAATTACTGCTTTGCGTAACAGCTTGGTTTTAATGTCAAATATCTGCATTCAAGTTATTTAATAAAAAAACATTTTATTTAATCAAAAACTTGAATACTCATCATTTAATAAAAAAAGATATGAAAACTAAATGAATGAATAACAAAAATATATTTATCATCCATAAACCATAACCGAAACTCCCTTGGTTATGACCAACAAAATTTAAAAGAAGTAAGTTTTCACTTGCTTGACAAGTTATATAACTGCATAATCAGAAAGATAAAGATAAGATTTTCGGTAGATATTAATAAAAATTAAGTAGTTCATTTTGGATAACATTTAGAATATAGAAAAGTATTACTTTTGACATTATTAAATTAAAATTTTACAAATTATTGACTAATTTCTACCTACTAGGACAGTTGACATACAAGAACTAATCTATTAAATTTATCACGTATAATTTACCCAGTTCATCTCACACTTTTAAACGATAGGTATTAACAAAATCGATACTGTTATTGATGTAATATATAGACAAATACTTATAAAAATACCCTTGTTAAGTCAAAGTCGACGACTTTCAAAGTAGCAGAATATTAAACTTTCTGTTAGAATCTCTGAAGAATAAAAAATTACATCAGTGACCAATGAAAAATGAAATTTAATTTTCAAACGCTTAATGCCGAAAACCAGAAAATTGAAAAAAGAAAAAGTTATCTACTCTTTACAGGTTTTTTTCAATAAAGCTTCTTTGTATCTAATTTATTCATAATCAGTATAACCAACTAATCATTGCAATTAAAATTACATTTCTAATATTCAAGCGACTATAAATTCTAGTATGCAATATTTAAAAATAAAATGATATTATCAGTAAAATTTTCTTATAATACATTCGTACAAATCATGAATATATTGCCAAAGTTCTACGTCAATTTATAAAACTACATTTTTTATTTATATTCTTTATTCGTGTTATTATAGGATAAAAAAACACTTTTATTAAAAATTATTAAATGATCATAAATAATTCATTCGAATAAAAATACTTAGGCAGATTAAGGCAAGATAAAAAATTTAAAATCTTTAAATCATTGACATTATCGGTATTGCTTCAAGTAGGAAAATAAAATATGTTTAAAGTATTTTTAGTCTTTCTGCTTTGGTAGGAGATTAATAAAATGAAAGGTCAAACACGAAATACTTTCTTATTCATCTGATTAGTAAGTTTTAAATATTTAATAATGTAAGCCGTAGCAATTATATAAAAAATTTTTATTAAAAATTATCTTTCGCTAATTTTTCTTCTTCTTTTATATATTAATACTGAGAAGCTAAGATTTGTTATTGATAACTCAATAAAACTAACATTTCTCTTGCTATTTCAATTTATAAATTAATATCACACGATTCATATTATTATTCGTTAAAACTTACTAAACAATTAAATGACCCAGTTTCTGCTGTTTGACACTTTCATCGTAAAACTTGGTTAATGTTCTGATAAATGGGTAGGTAACATCAGTACAACTATCTTCCTTGTAACTTCGATACTCACCTTCCATTTTATAAATAAGAGAAGTTAAAAAATTGTTTTTTTCTCTGACCTTATACAAACTGTATTAAATTTCATTTAATTAAATGAGTACTTTTAATAACATATGAAAAAGATGTGAAAAAGAAAAAATAAATAAAAGCATGTAAATAAAAATTAAAACAAACAATTAATTTGAAAATTGACTATTTACAGCTCTATATAAAAATGATACATTAATTACATGCATGCTCATTCAAACTTGCAAATATACAGATATACATTTATATTCGATAAATTATAGTAATATAAAAGTAACTAAATAAATTTAGAAAATTTTTTTAATACAAATTTTAAATGTAATATAATACAAGTATATTGTGTAACTATTTTTTTATTTGTATATGCTTAGTATAAAATTCTAAATATATTATATTAAATTTAATATTTGTATTCAAATTATTATATATATATGTAATATATTTAAATTAAAAAAAAAATATTTGATTAATCATTGTAATTTTATGACTCTTCCAGTTAGATTTTCATGAATTCTATTTATTTATACACTATCTATTTTTCTATTTATCTTTATATTCATCTTCCGTAGCTACTATACCCATAAAATTTTCAAGAAACATTACTATATTCTAATAGAATAAGTTAGTATTTTAAGAAAAATACATACTATAATACTTTTATAAAATAAATTTTTTATTTACTGAAAGATTTAAAAAAATTTATACTGAAAACACACCTTGACAGACTTTGATCCTTTAAGAAAATTAAGTAAATAATAGATTTGTAAATATAATTTAAATAAATATTTTTTCGAAAAAATTTTGACACGTATTCTACAATTTTTAGCAATTTAATACAAAGAAAATGTCTAATAATTTATTTACGTAAATATTTTTCATCTTTACATATTAATAAATATTAAAATTGCATACAAAAAAATTATTTTCATTTAAACTACACTGATATTATATAGTTACTTTTTTATAATTTATGGTAATAAAATATATTTGAACTTTCTATTTATTATTATTATTTTAATTAAATTTTCAATAATTTTTTTTTAATAACAAAATTTGTTTGAGAGTGAATTAATTATTGAACGTAGATGATGTGATACAATTCTAAATATATCTAATGAATTGAAGAATTCAATACAATAATTTACACTTTCATTTTTACATAGAACTGTATCGAATAATTTCAGTGAAACGAAATGTCCAGACAATATTTTATATATTTTAAAATTAATTTCACCAATAGCGACAATTTTTGCACTGAAAATAAATTTAATTAAGTACAGAACATTATAATTGTTGTATTTATTTACAAAAATCTAATTGGTACTAATTCATTTTTTCATAAATAAAATTACAAAAATTTTCTAATAATTTAATAAGTTATCTGTTTTTATGGATCAAATTTTCCCATTATTAATAATTAATAATTAATTAGAAATATTTTAAAAGATAAATTCTGAATATTTTTAATACATATTAAAAATTGAAAATTTTTAACATTCCACTGCAAAGTACAGGGTTTTTAAATGTATGTGAATTTTCTATTAAATTGTGTATTAAATAATAGGTAATATTTGTATAAAATCAATTGATAATAAAGTTAAAGCAGCACTAAAATGTTTTTTGTTGCTATTTAAATATTGTTATGTTTATTGTACACCTTTATGTATTTATATCAAATAAAAATTTTTCATTTTTTTCAAAAATATAATTAACATTGATTTTAAATTAAATATTGTATTTTAAAGCTCTTATATCATTTCATGAAGCTACAATGATTTCACATGAATTGTTTTATTATCTTGCAATTTAATTTTAACTAATACAAGCAAAATTAAACACGTCTTATAAATTCTATCTATATGTTTATAAAAAAAACACCAACTTTTGTTGCAATGGTTAATTTATGTTTAATTCCTGGCTCATTCTGTTTATTTTAACAATTACTCCTTAGTAACATATAATGAAATAAAATTATTAATATCGTATTGCTGTTGATATTGTATTCAATATTTATCAAGTCATTTGTTTATAGATTGGGTAAAGTCATTTTTAATTTATGAATGATTCATTTAATGCGTATTCGTTTAATAACCCAATACCTTCGTTTATAACAAGTACTTTCTGATTAAATATCTGTATAAAATTCACAATACATACTATGGTTTTTTGATATAATTTTTTGTAATACATCTTCATTTATTGTATATTTATGTTGTTCATTCTACATTGAAATTGATAAAAAACATGTTGTAAATTGACTTATAATTTACAATAATTGACAAATTATTATGAAATTTTGAAGTAAAAATCACATTGTAATGCATTGAATCTCAGAGATTATATTATTATCTTTAAGTAGTTGTATACTTATTATAACAAATAGTTTTTTTTTAAATATTTAACTTTAACTAATAAAACCTTAATTAATAGTATATATAATAAATAAAAAAAAATATATTTAATTATATTTCTCGTTGCATATATAAAAAAACATAGTGTCTAAAAAATAACAAATGATAAAAATGCAATAAATTTAATAATAAATTAAAAATTTAATTTATGTATGTTTTTTATTTACTGGAATTTTGCAAGGAAAAAAATTTTAAAAAATACACAAAAATAAATCGAAATACATTATAAATTATAAATATATCACAAATAAAAAATTCTGATAAATAAATACATTCTAAATTAATATTTATATTATATTTAAAAATTAATTTATTTAGTATGTTGATTAAAAAGTTATTAATACATAAAATCAAAAAATTTATAATTTATCCATTGAACAATCATAACATAAAAATAGTTTTTAAAAAAATTTAACATATGTAGAAATATTTAAGATTAAATTTAATAATTTAATAATAGACTAAAACTTATTGTTAATTATTTTATACAATACAAATTTGGACATTTTTTTATTGGTTATATTGATTAAAAAGTGGAAATTATTTATCATAATATATGTATATAATATATATATAATATTCTTGTATGTAAAATATACTTCATTTCTTTATAAAATTTTTTATACACTTAATACTACACTTCAATTTATTATTAGTTCATTCATATTTATTATATTATTATCAACATATGCAATAAACATAATATTTATTCACTATATGTAATAAATACAATATATGAACTAATTTCTAAATTGAATATAAATTCCTTTAATATACAAATTTTACTTTTTAATCTGATATATTATACATTTAATACTAAATTTTAATTTTGATTATTTTTATTTTTTCTTGTAGGCATTAAAATTTTTATTTATTATTTATATTTATATTAGAGTAATAAAACATAGTTTAATGCTGTACTTCGATATGCTTTTATAAAAAAATTACTGATTTAACCAATGATTTGAGATACTTATTTTATTTTATGGCACACATCGTGCTATTAATACTAAAAATTGTTTTAAAAAAATTTATTTATATGTTTTCAATATTATCTTAGTGTAATCATGTAAGCAAATATCTACAACTATGATTTTATAATAATATTGTATACATTGTATAAAAATAAAAAATTTTAATTAATACTTTAATTTATTATACGTGAAGATTACATATTTTAACAAAATTAAAATATTTATATTTCAACTAAGTGTAATATATTCAGTAATATTAAACAGCTGTAGATAAAACACATATTTTTTAATCATAAATAATTTTAATCATTTTTAATTTATAAATGTATAATAATTGTAATAAAATTCTTGATTTCTTAAATTTTTATGATTTCTTAATATTTTGATATTAAAATAAATATATGTAAGACACATATTTAATTGTAATTTAATTTACTTTTTTAATCTTATTTATAATTTAGAAAATATAAAAATTTATGCATTATTTTCCATTTGAGAAAACATTTATAAATTATAATAAAAACGTTACATAAAATTATTTTATTTTGAAAAAAATATATGTATAGATACAAAATTATATAATTTAAAATATAATTAATAGAAACGATAAATAATATATAATAATTTTATTAACTATTAATGTTTCAACTTTTAATATACTTGTTTTTTTTGTTGAAAAGAATATAACTTAAAATTTTTCCTTACGAATAAAGGAATTATTTTGAAAAAATTGTATTATTCGGAGGGACATTCTACAAAGTAATTGTAGAATACAATTAATTGTATTGTAATCATATTTGGTAATTTTTATTTATAATTATTTTATTCAATGTACTTAAAAATTATTACGTATTTTTACTTAGATATTATAAATTTAATTAAATATAAATCCATAATTTTAAAATTATAAATAATTTTATAGCAAATAATAACTCGTGAATTTTTATATAAAAAATAAAATGTTTTTGAGTTTTTTATTGGTTATAAACTTAAAATATTACATTCTACAGTATCAACGTAAATTCTAAGAACCATGTGTCTTTTCATTCCAAGGCTAACAGGATAGACCTCGTAGTTACCTAGAGTAAGGGGAGAATTTTGAAACCCAAAAACTCACAGGTCACTTTATGTCATGCCAGGTGTACGATTTTGATCATAAACCTTCTAGCTGGTTACATTGTTATCTCCCTGCTAAGTATTCTACCACATTTACAGTGCAATGTAGGTATTGTGTTTTTCCATAGAAACTGGACATTCGCCACCAGGCTTCGTTTCCACCGACTACGAAACACAACCATTCCCAGAACAAGGTAAACGGTTGGTTCTTGCCATTGTTCGATTCAATTCATGAGTTACGGCTAGAAAATTTTCTGTGGAACGTTTTCTCTGTGAGGATTATTTGACGACAAGGGAACTGTCATTATAATGTTACAAATGTCAACTTATGATTTCTTTCTATTGCAGGTAGTGTCTGATCACCTGCTTATTTTCAGGAATCCGTGAGAAAAAGTAAAATAAAACAAATTTTTTATATATTTATAAAATGTAAAAAATGTTTTGTTCAATTGATATTCATGGTTTCAATATTGAATATAATTTCAAATGTGCACATCACATTTATAGTTTGCTTAAAATTATGTATAAAAACAATTTTTTTTTATTATTTTTTAAGTATTATTATTGTTGTACGCCTTTATAGTATACATAATTTATTCTATTATAATCGTATACTAACGAAAATATAGTTGTGTGCATTCAATTAAATATATAATGAATTTATCTAACTCATATATTTGCCCATATGTATAAGTACAATAGTACATTTATAAATAAAACTCTTGCATTTTACACGTCTTATTTTTCACTATTTATTGTTTTTTATAGTTTACCATTTCAAATTAGAAGGTGGAATAAAATTGAAAAGTACATGTTACATGTTTTCGTATAAAATAAAAAATATTTATTTTATGTAAAAAAAAGTTGTTATAGACCTGAATTCACAGTAATATAATATTTTCTCTTTAATTAATAATTTTATTTTAATAACAAATATCACTGTTCTACAATCATCAACGAGTTTGAAGATGAATATATTAAATATTTATCCTTATTTATTTTGATTGAATAGGATTCATCTTTTGATATATTTCTTAAATATGTGAACAAAAATGGTTGAATATATGATAAATGCTTAAACATTTTTTAATTAAACCAAAATATTTTTTCTCTATTTATGAAATAATTAATAGATAATTTATATATATAAAATGAATTAATAGAAAAAATGTATTAATACCCTTTTAAATAAAATTATATAAATATATAAATACATATAATAAATATAATTATATATAATATTATAAATTATTTTATTTTATAAACAAATAGGAAGGAAATTATCATAAATGTATATTGTTCATAATATTAAAACGCACATAAAATTTTTATAATTTATGTTTTATTTTAATTATTTGAATGTCTCTTGATTTATTTATTTATTTATGGAATGAAAAGAGAAATAATTCGCAGAACTATATATAATCTAGTTTAATTATGAATAAAATCGTACGACACTCACAAACTTGTTAAGTGTATAAATATCGTGTATTTTAGGTGAAAGTCTATACAAGTAAACAAACTGATTCCTGATATATTGATAAAACCATATATACCATAAATAATAACCATATAAAGCTTCATGAATAGAAAAAAATGTTTTAAAAATACAAAATATTTATTTACATATTTTATTAAATAATAGATTTATCAAGCATTAAGCTTCAATAATAAATAACTAAAGAATCATTAATAAAAACCTAGCTTCAAAAATAAAATAATTAATTTCTTCTAAGAACTTCACATTACCATAAAAATATATAGAATGGTAATAGTTTTTATAAGAAAAAATATACCATGAGTCAATGTCAATTATACGAAAACTATCCAAAAAATAAAACTTCAAATTTTAAGTAAATTATAAACTGAATGCAATTTAAATGTTTAATCGCAATCTTAATAAATTTTTTATATTTAATTTTTTTTTTTTTTATATATATTATTTATGCATGTATTAATATTTTAATTCATTAATAATTTTGTGAATTTAATTTAATTTTATTTATATATATAAAATATATTTTAAAGAAATTTATATATATTAGTAGAGAAATATAAAACTTTTCACACATGAACGTGAATAAAGAGTACTAAATATTGAGAGATTCGATTCGATAATTTTAATATGCTTGAATTTAACAGTATTGATTTTTAAATTCATATATATATGTATATATTTTTATCTTATATATTTGTATTAACTTAACTTTATTGATTCAAGTATCTGTATTAATTGAAAATTAATTTTCAGAAATAAAAAATAAAAATTAATCTTATAATCTATGAAAAAAAAGTTTCTGTGTCACAATGTAAATTAAATTGAATTATGATTATTTTCATAAATATATCAATTTTTATGATAGTTCAGTATTCTTTCAAAAATATTTCAATTTTATTTTTATTCATTAATAGCTTATGTATCGTGTTCATGTTCAAATCACATTGATTTGCTAAAAATCTTTATATTTAATTATACAATTTTCAAATAGACTTAAAAATTAAAAAAAAAAATTCTTTTGTTAAAAAAAAACGTTATGAACACACTTAACACAATATTTAAATTCTGCAAAAAATATAAAACAATGAAATAAAATAAATTATATCGAATTATAGTTTTTTTATCAATTAAAAACTAGTATTGTAACTAATTGTACATAATGGTTATATTTGTAAGCTAACAACACTGTCTTATTCTTAAAAAATCTATATTAAATAAATGAAAATGAAAAAATATAAAAATTACATAAAGAATGAATGAATATTTTAAAAGTTTAAAAATTACTATATCATAATTTTCATTTTCACAGATGGTACATGATTATACATAATATGTACCAATAAATATAATTTTTCTTCGTATTTCTTGTTTGCATTATTTTTATTTAAATAAAATTATTCTTTGAATAATACATTTAATTTCATTTCTTTCAGTTATGTAATTTTATAACATATTTTATGCTTTTTTAGATATATTTTACGTAAGTAAAATATACAATTTGAATTATTTATATTATAATAATTTTTTATCAATAGTATGTTATTTACCCACCTTTTTCTTATCTAAATCTTTATTAACTATAATAACTATACTTATACTCTACGTATATCCTAATATTTTAGAATATATTGTTTTGGACAGAAATTTTGAATTGAACAAGATGTTTAATTTTTCTTGTATATTACATACCATTAAGTTTCCGATTCATTTTTTCTATAACTTAAAAATATATGATAACAAATTTTAAAAATCGTGTAATTAAATTAATAGAGGAGTTATTTTGAATTTTTTATATATTCTATAATGGATGTTTAATTTTCAGTACTGCATTCTTTTTACCAAATATTATTATTCTGCATTAAAAATATTTAATTAGTCAAAATAAATTATCCTTCACTTTAAAAACTATAAAATATTAGATATTTAATTTTTTTTTTTTAAATAATGCGCTAAAATATAATTTAATATAAATTTCTTTTATTAATATTATAATTGTTATGAAATATAGATTAACTAACAATGAAATGGTAAAATAAAAATATATGAATCGGATATACAAAATTTAAATTATAAAATTATTTCTATACATATTTATTCTACGATTTATTTATTAAAATTAAGTACGTTAAAAAATGTTAATAATTTGTTTTTATAAGTATTTTTATATTGAATTAATAACGAAAAAAAATAAAAATACATATTTAGAGAAAAATTTTATAAATAATAAAATAACTATTACTTAAAAATTATAAATTAATTGAATTTCAGAGGAATAAATTTAAAATAAAACTTGAAAAATAAAAACGTGTATCTCATGAGTTTAATAATTGTTAATTTTAAATACTATAATAAGATAAATATTAATAGTTTTATGTACACACATATATATGTGTTGTATAATAAATAATGTGTATTAATTTAATTGATTTTCTTTGACAATTTTTTAAAAATTTATTTTCATTTAATCTCAAATAAAAAAAAATTAAAAATATAAATATAAGAAAATATTTCTTTCTAAAGATATTTTTATACTATCATTTATGATTTCAATTAAGCTAAAGTTAATTTTCTATGTATTTCATTAACATACGTTTAAAATAGAAATAATGTATATTAAATGTCATTTAGCAAAATAACTAACCTTACAAACGATCACCTAATTTTTTATACTTAAATTATATATTAATAATTTTTTAATTAAGATTAATAAGGATAATCACAATATTTCGAACAATTGATAAATTTTTACTCTGTAATGTATTAATGAAAAATTAATATCAAATTATGTTTGAAATTTATTTAATTAATAGAAATATTATTAAATACACAATGTCTTTATTTATATTTATTTATCTTTTTCAACAAATTTTAATTACAGCTATTAATATATTAAATTGGATGATTCAAAATCTATTAGAAGATATACATTTATGACTTATACAATTTTAAATGTCACTTTACTTGCACAGACTTGCGTATATTATTTATTTTAAACTTAAATTCTTGGTAAAAATAATAAAGCTTCTGATATTAATTTATCATAAATTAATAATATTTTTTGTAATATTTTTTTCTTATAAAATATATTAATCATGTTATCAATATATATATTATATATATGTTAATTATTTACATTCATAACTAATATAAAGCTGTAATAATTTACAATCTTATATTTTTTAAAAAAATAATTCGTATTTACTAAGAATAATTTAATAACTAAAAAATTTTTATAGTGAAATAAATTCATAAACCTTTTATTATTAAATTCAATTTCAATTAATAATATTAATTTCTATGTACTTATTTAATCGTTATATTAATTAACCTAATAAAAAAATATTAATTAAAAAATATTGTATTTACCTCGCATTACAAAAATAAATATATATAATACGCAATATAATATACAATATATCATATGAATATTATATACATAATAACTGTAATCTTTAAGGTACTTTATAAAGTTTTTTATTATATATGTATGTATGCAACGATAAATTATTGTAATAATTCACAAAAATTTACGAAATAATTATACAAAATCTAGTAAATTAATTAAATAATTATATTTTATTAAAACATATAAAAAATATTGTAATTATTAATAATTATAAATAATATTAATTAAATAATAATATAATACATTTTTAAAAATATTTTTATTCCATATATATTATGAGTTATATGATATATTCATAAAGTTCTTTGTATTAAAACTTGGATTGCCTTAATTTCAAAATATTAATTGAATCGTTTCAGACAAGTCAATTTTTACAATTAAATTTAGAAAATATATATGTAATCAAAATACATTCATAATATTTGGGTCTATAAATATAATTTAACTGATATATAAAATATGATATTCTTAGTCAATTTATTTAATATTTTATAATATATATATATGCGCACGCGGGCGTGTGTGTATATGTATATGCATAATATTGGAATAACACATTTATATAAAATTTATCAAAATTTGTTTATGAATAAAAATAAATACTGAATATTGAAAAGTTATTAAACGTTAGATATCACATTTAATATTTACTTAATGAAGTAAATTAATATTACTTGACTCTATATACATTTATACTTTTTACAAACGCTATATGAAAAAATATTATTTAAATAAGAAAGTTTGATCGCAGTAAGAAATAAATTATTATTACAAATAGTATAAATCATATAATATAAAATTTATTAATAATGTATTAGAATAACTAATTAATACAACGTATATTGATTAAGTTAATTTATATTTATTTAATAAAATATATTTATTGCTTAAAATATGAAATCTACGATGTTAATTATGAGAAGATTAAAATTTATCTTATATTCAGTACTATTCTACAGACATATGCGTGCTTAAACATACTTAAATACATAAACTTCAACATATAATGTTTAAAACATTATTGTTAAATAATATTGTAACTATGAATTTCACTATTACTGTGACGATAGAATTAATTGTTGAATAAATATAATTTTATTTGTTCAATTTGAAAGAAAAATTTTCATAATATTTCTAATAAATTTTATTTGTTTTCATAAAATATAAAATTCAATACTTACCTTATAAAAGTAAAAATATTTAAACAATAATATATACGTATATGTAAATTATATAAATTTAACAAATAAATATCATAAAAAGTTTTTATGTTTTTTTTTAATACTTTTACAAGATTTGATTATCAATTATTATCATTTAAAAAAATTTTACGTAAACTTTGAAAGCAAAACCAACATCAATTTTAAAAAAAAAATTAATGATAAAATTTATAATAAATTTAAAATAAGAAAAAATACATTAAATATATAAATTAGTTTTTTATTATAAAATATAATATGCATGTTATTAAGAATAAAAATACGTAAACTAGAATAATAAATGCATATAAATATATCTACATAAAAATATATACACATTAATACTACTATTGATAAAAAATAGTACCGTAGTACTAATTATTATTCATTGTAAAAGTAATATATCTTAAAATAAAACTATTTTAATAATAATATTAAAAACTATATCAGATAAAACAAATTTATTTGTAATTATCATAATTTAAAAATAATATTAATAGTTCATATTATAATATTAATTGTTAAATTAGAAAAAAATTTTATTTTTCAAAATTATAAATATTTTAATATCATAATTGAATGTTTTGTTTTTAGAAATAATTGTTTTGATTATTATTATTGTTGGATATATTCATTCGTTACAGAATTTTATTTTTTTATTTTTATGTAAAAATTAAATTTGTCTTAATATGTTTGAATAATCACATTTGTAGTAGTTCGAATCACTGGGAGATTTCAACGCTGGCTCTGTCCGTCGGATTACTTCAAATTAATAATTTACAATTTCTAATATTAGAATTAAATTAATTTATTGATGTACTAGTAAAATTTTTCTTTCTTGATCTAAAATATTATCATTTATTTTGATAAAATATATAAATTTATGTATCATCTATTGGAATGTATATGTACACACTTTGCTATGCATTCCCACACAAAACCATAAACATATATTATTTTATGAAATACTTACAACAAAATAATTTGTTCAAATAAAGTGTAACAAAATCGAATGTTAAATGCTATATGAGAATTGATTTCTTTGTACGAATAGTGTAAATTATAGGTATAAATTATGTATATTATTTTATGTACGAAATATGTTGATCTACAAAATAACTTTATAATATACAATAATATAAAAAAATCAATAAATTTACGTTAAAGCATATACAAAATATTTATAAAAATGTATATTAAATATAAAATATCATAAATATTCATCTGTTATATCGTACCTGAATACATATTTTAAATGAAAATTATTGAATTCTCTGGACAACTACACTTTACAAACAATCACTAAACTTAAAACCATTAATAGGAATAGGTAATTAAAATACCAAAGGTTTACACTAATGACGTAATGAAAAAAGATCACAGCACAATTTTCATTTCACAAACTTTTCAAATAATGACTATAACACTACAAGAATAGTAATTCATTAAAGATGTGAATCGTAGATCTTATACACGGTCTTCCAATAATTTATCTGGCACTTCGACTATCACATTCCGCAAAGCGCATCCAGGAACAATTGTAGATCACCAATTTGCAAGTAATTATAATTTACAAATTTTTAATATTTAATACTGTCTTGTAACAGACATATAGTTAAAATTATTTACTTTAATTCAAGGACAGAAAAAAAAAGATAATTCTGTAACAAAATAATGATGGAATTAAAAAATAAATGAAAAATGACTATATCCTCCATCAAGAAACTATTCAAACAATAAACTATTATCGAGTTATGACATTCAATACGTGAGTATTATACTATTATTCTTCAATGCATTGATAACAACACTTAATTTTACAATTTACACTTATTTTAAGTAAATTTATTTTTCTTTGTTTTCATTGTTCCATTATTCGTCATAATTAAAACGATAAATTAACGTTTTTATGTAGACTAACATGATCACATAAATCGCTCTGTAAAAATAATTCTCGGTATAAATGTAGCAACCTCTACAAATGTATCAATGTGCATCGCAACGGCAATATCCCTCGAAAATGTTATCGTGATTTTTTTAATTAAAATTTTATTTAAAAGAATTTTCGTGTGTAAATAAGACAAGCAGGTACTTATTCGCGTACGTATATACAGCATACGCTGAAACAACGAATATTTTAATGATGGAATGCCGGACAGCGAAGTGCCCACGTCGGGTCGCGCTGCCGAACTGCCGCTCCCCGCCCCTTCATGTCGAACTTTCGCCCCACCAAAATCAAAGAGGCTCGCGTCCTCCCCTCCCCACTTGATGATTCCACTATCTGGAAGGTACAGGTTCACCAGTAGGGGAACTTCTGGGTGGAGCGACAGCGATTCTGCAAGGCGTGGCTTCAAAACTCTAGTCACATCGCCCTTCCACAACCACCATCCGTCAGGGGAGAAGAGAGCGTCTCACGCCTTTGTTCCCCACTTACGCATACCTACAGCAACACTCATAAAGGACAGATAGTCAACTACAGAGAAGGAAAGTTGTTGAAGGATTTTGCCTGCGACACCACAATTTCTTAAAAAACTTTCTAGATATATTTCTTATAATATTTCTCCCGACTAACGATTTTTTTTAAACTTTCCGTTGTTAATTATAATTTATTTTGCATAATTTTTAATTTGGTTTTTCATTTGATATTATGTTTTTCTTTTTATGATAAATTAGGTAATTTCCAATAAAACTAATTATTGAACAAAGAAAACCAGTAAAAATATATTTATTCTTCTTTTACTATATCATTTATGGAATGTTTTTCTCATTTTCTTTTGTTAACTAAAACTTTAATATGATTTTATTGTTGTATTATTTATTTTGTGTAATTTAAAATTTGGTTTTTCATTTTATTATTTTTTCTTCTTTTTGTAATAAATAATGTATTTTTCAATAAAATTAATTATTGAATAAAGAAAAGAAGTAAAAATATATCTATTCTTTTTCTCCATCATTCATGGATCGTTTTTCATTCTTTCTTTTTTAATTAGAATTTTAACATGATTTTATTACATTATCTGTAAAAAATTTAACTATCTCAAGCATAGTTAATAATATTAATTAATATTTGTGATTGTATAGTATTATATAAGCTACAATTTTAATTCAATTAACTATTATTTAAATCTACTGGGTGATTTAATAAACTAAGGTACGTTAGAAGTACTTAAATAATTGCTGTCAGTACAATGGATATTTTTTTCTTTTAATAAAATTTGGACATAGAATAAAAATATGGTAAAATAAATAAAGGTCAATGTACAATAAATATTTCGTAGGAAAATTCTTTTCTTATGGCTTAAATCATGGATTATATGTTTTGTCATTCGTTATATTGAATAAAGCGTAAATTGAAAAAAAAATAGATATTTTTCAAATTAATTTATACTTTATATTGTGAATAAAATACTCTCTTTATAAATAATAAAAGCATAAATTTTGTTTTATTATATTTCAATAGCTAAAAAATATGTATTATTAAACTTTTATAATTTTATAGAAAAATTTTTAATCTATCATTTTTATTGTATTAATTTATTATTGCCATAAATATTATACATCAGATAAAATTGGCTATAATTATATCGTACAAATTATTCAATAATGAAAAATAAATGTTGCAATTATTAATTCTTACATTACATGAACTTATACAAAAATTTCCTCTATTAATGAATAATTTACGTAGTGGTGTATTAAAACACACTCGTAGATTTTTTGCCTTTCGGTAGGGTTGGTTTCCTACAATTTGAAGTAAAACTAGTAGGTGATGAATTAAAAATACAAGCGCGGTACTTTCGAAATTATTATTGTATCAAAATTTGACTCCTGCAAATCTCCCACGGATTAATTAATAAATATTATCCAATATTGTTATATATTTTTATTTTATATCAACATATGTAAATAATTATGAATCGTTGTGTTATATTTACTTCATTTATCTATTTTTTGTTGTAAAATTAAATCTTATAATAAATGTTTATATTTAATGTATGTTTTATAAAATTAAAAACAAAATTTTTTCTTACATTTAATAAAATATCATTTCTTTGTATTTACAAAATTTTGTTTAATTTGACAAAAGATTTATCAAAAATAAAGAAGCAACCCTATCGAAATATTTACATTAGTGTATTATACTATACTAAAAGCATCCTTTCAATCTAAATAAATATCCATTTTAAATTATAAAACTCGATTTATTAAATATAAAAACCTGAATTTCGATACCTCTTTCATTTACATAACTTCTAATCACTCTTCAATCTTTATATAATTTTTGTCAAAATCGATGTTTGTTATACACGGTTATGTATAAAATATTTAAAAATCATGTTTTACATCAACATATTCACACTATTTTAGTAGAATTCATTTATTAGAATTCAATTATTTTTTATCAGTTTTATGTCATACGTGTTAAAATATAATTTACAATGTATGCATTATAACTTATATTATTTATACATAATTCAGAAAATAATTTTGTTCACCATACGGTATCTTTTATAATTATGTTTGCGCCAATATATTCAGATTCTGAATAAATATTCCTATGAATAACTGTATTTTAGATTCCTATATGATATACATATTGACACGCTTACATGCAATGCCAGATGTTGATTTTGAGGTTACTTTATACCCTGTATAATAAAAATCGCTAAATGCATTAAAAACATCATCTCCATTATATATTAAATTCGTATCTAGAATACCTTATTATATTATTATATATATTATAATATATATCATCTTTTGTATACAATTTTAAAATGTATTTATATAAAATTATCTATTTAACGTGTAGAGGTTTGTTTTAAACCATATAAATTTTTTAATAATATAAATATGTATGTGGTAATATCGTTAAAATCGTCAGATTATTTTATATTATTATTATTATTAATACTATTCTTGAAGCTAGGGTAATAAGAGAATAACTTATGTCAAATTGACTAGAAATTAAATTTTTATTTACACATGTACGTAATAGTAATTGATTAAATTAATTGTCTTAAAATACAAAATTTCCTCATAATCAATCTCTCTTTTCGGCAACAATTTTGTTTTTTTTTATATAATTTGAATTCATTTTCTTCGAGAAAATCCTGAGATTATTTATGAATTTTTATTTATTGGTTTGTAAAAAATAATAAATATTAATTCGTGATAATTAATACTCTAATTTTATTTTATTCTAGTAGTTTATTCATTTCTTTCTCGCTTTTCCCCAGTAACTTCTTCATTACAATTTATTACTTCATTATAATTTAATACAACAATTTTAGTTCTAAATAAAATTGAGTAACCACAAAAAACTTGTAATCTTGTTCTGTGTCGATTCCATAATTTCTTGAATTATTTTAATAATAACTGATGACTCTGGCTCTCGGTTTCATTATCTTTAATTACGTTATGATATATAGGTAAATTTATATTTTTTCCACTTAATCTACGTTAATTTTATTATTTATAATCACTTTGGATTTAAACAAGATATACCTACAAAAAATTTTTCATTTAAATTAAGATATAAATTCGATTACCTATACCATGTTTTATACAACCAACTTCAAAACTGCTCTTAGATTTACTATTGACTTATCTTTATTTATTGATATTTAAAAACTAAATATAATTTTCAGTTTCAAAAATTAAAAAATTCTTTATTTAAGTTGAAACTCCATGCCAAGCTTCGTATTAAGTTTTAGCTGAAAATCCGTTGTATTCAATACATACGTAGCAGTAATAATTACTCTCATCCATAAAGGTTAATTATCTTTGGAATATATCATCGATGCTGCAGTTTCTCAGTTATTTGATTTTATCATTATTCTATTGTTGTTGATAACAATAAAAAACATTTGTAATAAATTTAATATCTTTATTGTTCGCAAGTTTATTAAACTTTCGTTAATAACTTTTTTTCCATGATATGTTTGAATTTTTCTACATATTTTCAACAAATAAATTTTGAATATCGTTACAAGTATAGTTTAATTTTTCGAAAACTTCAGTGTTTTCTCGAAAAATAATTAACAAAAAATAAAAGTCAACACAACCATTTTACATCTAAAAATTCACATTACATAAAAACAATTAACAATTACACATTTTAACTCATTCTATTAGCACCATTTTTAGTTTCATTAATCCATAGCATCTATTGTACGTACATGCATCATAAAAATACATTGTCTTTTTACTTATAAGGTTATTTTATTTATAAAATCGTAATTTTTAATATAAGTATTTCCAAATAAATTTGAACTTTTAATTTAATTTTATTCTCATCTAATTTTAATAAGAAAATATTATTTTTTTGACTTTCAGCGCATAAAATTGTAAACATATTTCCCGGTATCCATTTGCTGTTTATGTATGTTTCAATATTACTATTACCTTGATCAATACTGTTACCATTTTTAATTCTTCTTATTAAGAGTTTTTTAAATTCTTAAATTATATCGAACCAGCTTCATTGGTTAGTCATGAGGTGTGATGCTCTCAAATTAATTATCTAGAAGTAATTATTCGTTGCACTATTTATTCCTACGAATACAATTCTATTTCCATACATTTCTGGAGAATTATTTTGATTATTTTTACAAATATTAAACAATCTTTGCCTAAATGACTTTTTAATCCACGTTCAAAATAATTCGAATATTTATATGTTTATAATTAATCTTTCTTTAGCTAAATAGTCCAAGTAATACAGCACTTTTTAGGTCATGAAAAAAGCAGCTAGTAATGCATAGTTAAATTCGTGAAAAAATTGGTAGATTCTTGTTTTTTAAAACACCACTTATGATATTCAGGGTTTTTTGTATTAACAATTATACTAAAAAAATGCATTTTTTTAACTTTTTTTGCATAAAATGAAAAGTCTTAATTTTAATACTATAATATCAATGAACGATTTTGAGCTAATAAATTTATGAAGAAAATTCATTTTTAAATAAACCAATCGAATAAATAGTAGCGGAGAAATTTTCTAAAAACCTGAAAATTTTTAAATTAATCAAAAAATTTGTAACTTTTTGATTTTGAGAGTTCTAGTTTACTAGAAAATGAATGTGCTTAATATCCACTTTATTTGTACAAAATTTTAATTTTATTGGATTATTAATTTTCGAGTAATACAAATGTTAATTAAATCATGCGAAAATTTACAAAGTTATTTCCAGCTCAATGCACCTGATGATTTTTGTTTTTTCAACGGTTTTTAGAAAATGTAATTGTTGTATAATATATCCTGTATCTTATATTTCATTTAAATATTTCGGATTGCATAAAATACAAGGAGAATGATGATAAAAAACGGTCTAGTGCGTACAATTTGATGAAGAGTGGGTAAAAGAAAAAATGAGGGGTTAGTTAACGCGGATTACTCTTCTATTACTATACATTAAAATTCTCCTATTCTTACTCTCCCTCAGTTCTAGAACGCTCAGTTGTTTTCGGTCATATTTAGTCTCATACTTTATACAATTCGAAATATTTAAACAAAATGTAAGTTACACGATTTATTGTACAATAATTATATTTTTTAAAACCGTCGAAAAAAACTAAAATCGTATGTTAGAGTGAGCTGGAATTTTCGCATAATTTAATTAAAATTAGTATTATTCGAAAACTAATTATCCAATCAGTTTATGAAAAATGCATTTCATTCACAATTTTATTAGCTACAAATTTTTCAATTATATTATGGTGTTAAAATTAAGACTTTTCATTTTATAACAAAAAACGCAAAAAAATGCATTTTTTCATTAAAATTGTTATTAAAAACAAAACCCCTTATATCATGAATGGCATTTTAGAAAATAAGAATCTACTAATTTTTTTACGAATTTTGATATGCATCACTAGATGCTTTTTTTCATGACCTAAAAAGTGCTCTATTGCTTGAACTATAAAATAAACAATACCATTTAAAAAATGATCATCAGTACTATTTTTGTCCTATTTTAATTTTATTTCTTTGTATTAAATTTACATTAAAGTTGCAAACGATTCTTATATTTCAATTATATTTTCTTTAACTTTTAATTCATCAATCTTTAAGTCTTGTTAAAATTGTTAAAATTAAGATTAAAATTAAATTTAATTGTTAAAAAATAAAGTCGTTAAAATTTTTAACATTCATTTTTGCTGTTTCTAAAATCCTCGGAACTGTAAAGATGGTTTAATTTTTAGATAAGAATCAATAAACATCTTGTTTTTACCATTGTTTTTAGTAAACTAATTTCAAGATTCGTATTTCCAATTTTAAAATTTTAAAATATAGTTTATTTATCATTTCATTTTACATTGAAAAACTACTTTTATACAAGTGAAAAAAATTTTTAGACTCAACATTGTACAATATGTAATTTTTGTTTTCTACTTTTAAAAAGCTATTGCACATCCTAGAAACATATTTAGAAGCTTTTTTTCTATCGCAATGATCAATGTTTTATTTATTTATTTATACGCTTTTGTAAACTTTTAAAGATCTGATCTATAATTTGAAATTCCTTCTTCCAGACATATAAGTGAACACAATTCTAACTTCAAAATTTTCTATTTTTATTCTTGACTTGAACTCAAAACTTCTCGAAACTTTTAATAATAAATGAAAATACAGTTTTAATAAAATATAAAATGGTAAAAGTTTGTTTAATATAATTCTCTAATAAAATCGTATCGTAAATACAAACCTTATTTCTGAAGTAAATTCTTTAAATTGCATAAGTAAATAACTTACTTTCTAAATTTATACAAATAGTTATAATTGTACCTGAAAATATGCATATACAAAATTATATAATATAAAGTATGTACAGTCTTTATTAATAATTTTACTAAAACAAGTAAAATTCTTTGATGTAAAGAAAAACGAAAATAAAATTCTAATTTTTTTTAACTTTTTATATCATATCATTTATATTATTATTTTATAATTATTTAATATTAAAGCTATAGTTAACTTTTATTATTCAATGAAACAAAAATTTATTGAAATATTTAAATAAATAATATTCATACTAATATTATTAATGAACAAATATATTTATATGTGAGTGGGTACTTATACACAACTGTTCATCAATACATAACAAGGCGATGATAAAATAAGCATATTTTATAAAAGTTTGGTATATATTTTTATCAAAAAATTTTACATCATTTAAATTCTTAGAAAGATCATTTTACGTATAGAATCAAAATTTTTAAAATTATAAATATATATACAAATTATTATAAACATAAATCTTACATTAACACATCTTTTATACGCATTTATATTTTATTTCAAATTTACATATAACTACTCAATATAAAAATTAAAAATAATTTATAATGATAAATCAGTTCTTTAAATAACTATATAAGATTAAATTGTATTATAGATTTTTTATCAGTTACTCGATCTTATTTTACATTAAAATAAAAATTTTATATAATTTATTATAATAAATATATATAAAAATATAAATTATAAATATATTTTTTTAATGTGATTTTCTACATATATTATTACAAATTGTTCTATGCAGTGCATGTATCATTTGTTCTATAGAAGGAGTTTCTGTTATTATATTATTGAAATCGAACATTTAAGTACTATAAAAAGATTCAAGATTTAGACCTCACTGTATATATGCCTTCATGTTAATATATTTACAAGCATGAATATATTTACATGCATGTGTAGATAACGATTTTTTTACTAAATATGAAACTGCTTAATGTAATTGTGCAATTATCTCTGTGTTTTAATTTTTTATTCAGTTTTGTAAAATTTATCTTTAATATTTATTGGGTATTACAAGGACAATTTTACGACCAAACTCACGTAAATAGGTCGATATTAAATATTATATTGCATATTTATATTTTACATTTTCATTTTTTTTTTCTAAGCTCATTTCGTTTTACAACATACACTGCAAGACATTATTGTAGTTAGTTTATACCCACCTTTTGTGATATTCTATCTATTTATAAAAGGGTTACTTGATTATAACATAAAGTTTAATTTGTTATTAATAATTGACATTACATATAATATATTTTTTTAAACTATTTGATTTTCAAGAAAAGTTGATATTGTCAAATCGGCTACTTTACAATAATTTTACCAGACTCTAACGCATATATATACGTTTTCATTCCGAAGAAATGTTAAAATTATCATATTTTTCTTTCTTATTAAAAATTAATTATTTATGTATTAAATTTATATAAATAATATTTAGTCATATATTTTTTTAATGATTGTGGTCTTTTTAACGAAATTTTTTTATGTAAATGAAGTATAAAAAAGAAATAAAATTTATCTTATGCATATAAAATAATTATTAAAATATTTAATGATAACCGGCAAGATAAAGTTAACATTCGCACAAAAGTAATAATCTTGTATTATAATATACAATACAATACATAATACATGTATGGGTTGAACTTTTCAAAATTAAATTTTTATATGCATGATATAAACAGTACACATATTTTATCTATTTGAAGGTTTACAGTGTAGTTCTAGTATTTTGGAAATAATTCTAACTGTTATAATAATAGTTATTTTTAGTATATAAAATGTTATACAGTTTTAATATATCATATAATTCTTCATCTAAAAATGTGTAAATATGATAAAATTATTGTTTACAAATTTTGTATTTCAAGGGTCTCGTTACAATACTGTGTTTAATTTCTCCCATAATAAGTATTATACAATTATGAGAACTGATTTTATAAATAATATGTATCATGTTTAAGTTTTCATCATGATATTTTCCTAATTATAAAATATTGTTTAATTTTTATTATAGATGCAGTATGTATGTATATTCGTGTGTTTTAATCTATTCATTCTTGCGTTATTCTTGAAAATATGTAAGTTTACCTTTATGAGTAGTGTGAACCAAAGCTAATTTAGTTGTCTTTGTTTTTAATTTGTATTGGAAATAAGTGACGAGCATTATAATGTTTTGTTTTTTATTATAAAATTTAATGAAAAGCACCTTCCAATATGTTTATTGAAATAAAATTATGGATCCAATGAGGTGTAGGATGAATAAAATAAGTTATTCTTAATTGTTTTGCCCACATTTCGACAAAGTATCCCTGTACTTGTTAATGTTATTTATTAAAAAATTATTATAATTATTGCATACATATGTTCAATGGATACAAGATTATTTATTTTAAATATAATTATATAATATTAAGGTGCAAGAATACGTGGGTCTTCAACGATGTGTTAGTCGTAATGTCACAATTATTAATGCAATCAATATTTATTTTGTCATAATTTATATGGTTCGATGACGTGTTGCTCTACGTCATGATGTTATTTGCCATATTATTGAGGATCACATGATATTTCAGGATTAAATTTTTTGTGTCCTCTTATCAGTCAATCGTATTACTATTAATTTTAATATGAATGATCTCGGAAATTAATTTATTTTTATAATTACTCTCCCCATCAAGAATATTAACAGTATCCGAGTCTATACTATGATTATACTCATATGAGTGTGCCGTCACCATAGATGTATTATTATTGTTTTTTTTATGTTCGTTATCCTTATTTTTAAACTATTTTTTTTTCTCCAATGCACACTGATGAACAGTCTTTGCATTTAATTTTATTCGCTACATTAGTTTCATCCCATTTTTCGGTTCTGTCTTTGTTTTTTATAATAACTGAGTTCAATTTATTATTTATGTTGGGAATTAAATTGATTTTATATTTTTTAAACATCCGTGCATATTCAGAAAAAAAGTTTTTTAAGTATGGTAAACATAAAATATGAAATTTGTGTGTGTTATTTTTAGTTACTTTTATTTTTAAATTTATGAATTTTTAAATGTTTTTTAATACATTTTTCTATAAAATAATCAGGGTAGTAATTTCTTTTGAGTAATTAATTTGATTTAACAGTCTCCAGATTATTTTTATGAAAATATTAATTTGACAGTAAAATGGCTTTATCTATTAAATTATAAACAATATTTCTTTTTTGAGAGAGTGTATGATTGGATTAAGTATCCTGTTCAACTGTATAGGTTTTTAATGCCAATTCGTAATAATTCTATTATTTTGAGTTTTGATAATTGAAATGTCAAGCAAATTTATAGAATTATTATTTTGCATGTCATGTGTAAATTTTAAATGAGTTTTATTTTTATTAAAAATATTCAAGATCAAATCTAAATGCTCTTTTTCAATACAACAAATTGTGTCATCTACATATCTATAATAAAATAATGAAAGGTAATTATGTTTAATTTTGAGTGAATTTAAGCAATGAAACTCAAGTCATCCATCACTATGTCTGCAAATAAAGGTAATATTGATGAGTTCATTGGGACACCAAAAATTTGTTTGTAGAATTTCTTATAAAAAAATATGTATTATTGAAAAGAAACTCTGTAATTATTAAAATGTCATTGAATGGAATCGTACTAATATTGAATATGTTGTTTATTCTTTTTTCCAAGCTGTGTATGTCTAATTGTTAAGGCACATTTATAAACAACGAATTTATATCTAACGATATCAGTGTATGATTTGTTGGGATTTTTGTATCTTTTAATTTTTTTTTAATTCTAAATTATTGTTAATTCTTGACGTTAAGTCTTTATACATTTTTTAAATATGTTATATAATAATTTCTATATAAAGTGCAGAGAACTATTGATAGTTGAAATTATTTTCCACAATGAATAGCCGGTTTTATGAGTTTTTTGGAGTCCATATGCTTTCGCTAAGTTAGTGTTGGTCTCTGACAATTAGTTATGATATTTTTTGTCAAGATATTCATATTTATTTAAGTATTGTAGCATTTTTTGTGTTTTTGTCTGTAAATTTTTTAGTTGATTTTTATATATTGTATTGTATGTTTTAGTATCTTCCAACATTTTGCTCATTTTTGTCCTATATTCATCTGTATTAATATATATAGTAAAATTTGCTATTCTCGGTATTAGTAGAAAATACATTTTACTATTTTTTAAAAAAATTTTTTGTCATTTTTAGTTTTTTATTATTAATATATGTACTTTTATTGTTAATATGTATTTTGTTATTAATATTCTTTTTTAATATAGTTTTGTTTTTTAGATTTTAGAAATCTTTTTGTATAAGTGAATGCACGGTCAACTGTATATTAATTAAAATTTACAGATTTAACAATAAAAATACATTAATTTTTCTTTTAATGAATATATTTATAATAAACACTGTATACCAAAGATATTTAAAATTAAAAAAAAGTTTTTCACCGCAAGTTATAAGAACATGTGGTGATGAAAATTTTGTTTACACGCAAAAGTAGAATACTTATTAAAGAATAAGTAATCTATTATAAAAAAAATTAAATAAATGATCATTGAAAGCAAAATCTTGATAACAGAAGATAAATTAAGAAAAAGATTTTTTAATATTACGAAGAAAATAATAAATATAAGTAGAATAGAAAAAGTATTTCAAGAAATTAAACAAAAAAAATAGACGAGTTTATATTATGGATAGATTAAAAATACTTATTAATTTTCGATAGAATTAAATACACCGGTAAGAAAACGAAAACAATATTTTAAAAAATAAAATTGTAAAAATGTTATTCTCAGGTAGAAGTTTAAAACACATAATATATATAAGTGGAATGATGCTGATTTAAATAATTAATTATGTAATAATTTCTTATGTGGTAATTAATGATGAAGCAACTAGTTTCAAGATAATGAAAAAGTTAGATAAAAAATATAATTCATTCGAAATATTCTGATGATACTATAAGTGAAAAAGAAAAGTTAAATTACATATTGCAAACGCTTCCACTTCTTTGTGTCATGTTTGAGATTTAATAAATGTATTGTCTGAAAATGAAAAAACTGTTGATTATGTAGTAAATAGAATAAAATAATAAAATAAGAGGGATGTAAGTAAAATTTAAGAAATAAAAATGGTTTAAATGTGTGAAAGGAAAAATGAAAACAAATAGAACGTGTTATAAATGAATGAAAAATAGTCATATTTAATTTTATTGTATGAATCAAGGAAATACTGGAAGTTCGTCAAAAGGATTTAAAGGAAGAAATCTAACACGAGGAAATGCACACTAACAATATCAACATTACCGCAATAGTAGCAGTGAAATTAGAGGTAGCATCATTTATAAAGGCAAAGGCATAAGT